>JASJET010000103.1:36072500-37377916 GCA_034092305.1 Diaprepes abbreviatus | reverse complement strand
TTATTGATCATAATTGATCAGATTTTAATTTTACTAAAATTATCCTACCACGGATATTTTCTAAATTAAAAAAAAAGATATTTCTTAATGAGATTAATGAAATATTTGAAAAAGCAACATCTTCAAAATAGATTTATTAAAAATGGAGAGATTTATGGTTATTTTTTCTTATTAGTACCTGTAATAGTATACTGGATTATTAAATAAATAACCATAACGATCTTTAATGGTGTTTAATACCTATTCATTACCATACAATAATAACCAGTAAGAGAAACAATTAGATCTTTATTAGGTATAACACTGTCGTACTTGTTATTTAATCGCATTATCCACTTTCCTTGTGACTATTTCTACAATCTAATTCGAAGGGAATTGTCGCAAATCATAGCAGGCGTTGGGCAAGAAATGTAATACGTCTATTACGCGGTACTTGTTTAATAAATGTATTTATTTGTGGAAACCAGAAACCATACCAACAATTAATAAACTAACATTAAATTATTACAACAATTTTGAAACTGTTTTTTATTTTTGGCATGCAAAATGTATCGTTTACATAGAAATACTAAAAGTATATTAAAACGGAAAATGAAAGTAATAATACAGTGGAAACTTATAAGCTCTCATATTGTAATTTCTTATAAAACATACATTTGGTAATCAAGTTTTATCATATTAAATAGAGGGTAAAAGTATCTATGAAGTATTAGGTTCAGTATGTGTTTATTTACTTCTGAAACAACTATTTATAAATCATGGTAATGATATTTTTTGTAAATCTGAATTAACTATCGCTATAGGGTTTCAGGAAAATTTCTATTCATATCTGTTTGGCTATATGAATCATCGAATTCTCTCATATAATTATATGGTCTATACTAAGGCCGCTGTATACTACAGTTGTCAAACCCATGATAAACTATGGCTCTGTTATATGGTGGACAAAAATTACATAGAGACAGGCTACTTTGGATCTATCCAAAGTCCAAAGACTGACCTGTCTACGCATCACAGTTACCATGCGAAGCACCTCAATAGCAGCCATATAATAATCAAAACTGAAGCGATAATGGGGACATACAGGCTGGAACGAAACAACGTCTGGTGAACTGAACCCACTAGCATAAAGGGCATGGTAACGAACTTATTGCTAGAAATGAGCAGTGATTTAATGCCAAGAACTTACAACTTCAACAGAACCTATACTATTCAGCTTGACTGGAATGCTTGGTCTGATCGAACAGCCCGGAAACTTCATCTGGTACACGGACCGGTCCAAACGGACCAGAGTTAACATAATTGTAGCACTAGTGCAGAAACTCACAGCATTTTAGGTAGAAATTCACGCTTTCGATGTTTGTTTTCTGGAGAATCTGAGGGGTTGTAAGAGCAGGACCGTTTTCATCTTTTTTGACAGCCAGGCTGCGCTGAAGGCACAAATAACATCAAAACAATTCTAGAACTATGTTTAAAATCTTATTGCTCTGACGAAACACAACAGGGCCACTCTTGCTTGGGTTCTAGGGCATAAGGGCGTCCCGGGCAATGAAAAAGCGAAACAACTTGCAAGATAAGGATCAACTACTCCATTTATTGGATCCGAGCCAGTATTTAGGCTGCTGTTCATGACTGGCTATCTTGGTGGACAAATCAACAACACCAGACCCACTGGAACCATATTGCGGGCCATAAGCACATCAAACTATTGCTGAGCGAGCACACCATCTGGTAAACTAAGCCTTGAAATTCTGTGTCTAAGCAGAAAACAACTCAGGTTGGAGATAGGACATAACTAATCATTGCAGCTGGAGAAAACATCTACATACAATGGGCATTTTCAATGAAAAACCACCAAGTAGACTATGTGACGAAGAGGACGAGATATCCTCACACATCACCTTCGAATGTGAAGCCTTAACCTATTGGAAACACCTTCAGGGATCAATCTATCCAGAATACCTGTACCCAAAAAACAATCTAGAGAGCATATTGCTAACCATAATCAAGGTAATCAACCTACGCCGTTAGAATAAATATAACCAGAAACACAATAAGTCTGTAGACTGCAGTGTAAGGGCTTCTCGACCCTGGCCACAAAATCAATTAAACCAAGACCCGTTGTATGATGGGTAAACTACATGTTAATATTTTTATTTGTTTTTGGAAACAAATCGCTAAATTTGCTTTATTCACCGATTATATAATATATTTTTTTAACTACATTGTTTAAACAAATATAATAGATAATCGGTGTATCCATTGAAGAATAAAATAGCCCGCCAATATTAAGTTCTAGTTGCCAAATCTATTATTTTAGATACGTAAATAATATTCTACAATCTTTATACGAGATTAAAACACTGAATGGCTATCGAGGAGCAACAGCCCGGTATTTATACCTGACTCGTGCTCAGCGAACCATGATCCAGCGTTACAATCGATTTCTACTTATGATGTATTCTGTAACCTGTATTTCTATTAATATTATTTGGATATTTACAAATTTCGATTAATTCTATAATTTTTAAAGAAACCAGACACTGAAGCTAGCACCTTAGTTTCTTTTACATTAAAAGTGTGACCTAAGCAATGTTGGTGTTCAGCTACTGGAAATTGTACAATTTGTTCCTTTTTTAAACATCTTTCATGTTCCTTAAGCCTAGTGGATGTAGACCGTCCTGTTTCACCTACATACACTTTATCACAGAAGCAAGGTATCTTGTAAACGCCTTTTGTTTGGAATATATTGCGTCCTTTGGTGACCAAACATTGTTAAACTTCCTTACATGTGTTGAAAATTGTCCGAATGTTTGATTTTCGGAGTAGTCTGACAATCTTGTCAGTGGTTGTAAGGTAAGACAACACTGTCCATAGGAGGTATATTTATGACGTTTTGTTGAGGAGTTTGGTTTTATATTTATTAATAGAACGTCTTATATCTTCAGTGTAATATCCGTTGCCTTTCAAAGCATTAGTCAATTTTTCTGCTTCTGATTTCAGTGGTTGTTCGGCACATATATATATATATATATATATATATATATATATATATAATTTTTATTTTTTATTTTATACATATCCGTTGACTTTCAAAGCATTAGTCAGTTTTTCTGTTTCTGATTTCAGTGATTGTTCGGTTGAGTTTTTTGCATAAAAACCGATTTATCTCGAAAACCGCTATTTTTATCGAAATGAGGCAAAAGTACCTTTTTGAAGATGAATGACCATTTAAAAAATCCATTTTCGGTTCTGTAAAATGACACCTGCCATAAATTGGGACAACGAGTATGGCTGTAAATCTGTTCCTGACTTGTCTGATGAACTAAAAGATCTTCTTTAGTATAGTTTAATAGGTCTATATGGCCTCTATAAAATATTAAAATTTCATTAAATTATACAAGTCGGTTAATCGTTGGTTATCCCTTTAGGGCTCTGTATCTCTATTAAGGGACAATTAGAACTGTTTTTTTATGACAAATTAGAGTTATTTTGATCTTCCCTGTATGCTTCCGAGAAATTTGGAGGTACTTACCGGGTCGAATATATATATATATATATATATATATATATATATATATATATATATATATATATATATGTATATATAATAATTATTATTTTATTTAGTTCTTTCTTATATATACATATGAAACATTTGATAGTAAAAAGAATGTATCCAGATTAAGTTAGCAATATTTTTTAATTTTGTTTTAACAGGAAAACAGTAATTTCTGCATTGCAGATTTTTTACTTTTAACAGAAAATTCTGATTTTTTGTTTCAGGTTAATTTTTGCATTGCTGAAAACAAATATCCAAATTAAATAGAAGAAAAGACACGCAAGTACTTTTTCATTGTTAATATTATTAACGCCACACTATGCTTGTACACAAATGACATAAAATACACAAATATTGATAAACAAAAGTATATATTACAAAGTATCACTATAATGCCTACCATTAAAAAATTAACTATATTATATAAAACATTTTACTAAATAATAATGCAAACTTACATAAGAAACAATTATTAATATTTGTGTAGAAGTTTAATAGGCTTCTAATTGTATCCTTTGAAAATCAGTCTTCTGAAGGATTAGCTTCAAAAATTTTGGGGAATTGAATACGAAAGCAATGCTGAAGAGAGTAGCCTGAATAACCCAGAAGTCATAAGTTTTTTTGACCTGTAACTATTACGTACTCATAATTTAAAGAAACAGTGATAAATGCAGCTGCATACTTGTAATACATAAATAAATATAAAATCTATTCTTGCATTTTAATTAATTGCTACGAATGAGTTGTGGGATGGTGCTCTGCCTCATTTTGATTGTATAGCACGTCAACGCTTAACAGACGTTTCTGGCCGTCGATGGGCAAGTCAAGGTGGGCTTGTTTTATGACCACTTAGGTCTCCAGACCTAAATCCCTTATGCTTTTACTTCTGGAGATATCTAAGAAAACTAGTTTCTTCAACACCAGTAAATACTAGAGAAGAACTACTAGCGACAATAGTACAACATTTTAACGAAGTCAGTAATATTATTTGCAGTGCAGCGGGAAAATATTCCAAGATTAAGAAAATGTATTGCAGTACGTGGCATATATTAAAGATTTGCCAAAATAACAGTTAAATATTTTCACTATTTTTGCATTTGAATAACATTGTATATTAATTGAGCCCCGATCAACCCTTTGAAAGGTTTCTGGACTTGACAATGTCTGAGTTGGAAAAGTTTCAACATAACATCTTCTTGCCTTTGAAAAGTGAGACAGCGCTTCCCCACAAATTACAGCATATCCGCATACCCTGTGGATTTTTTACATATCTTTTTTTCGCATTAGTAACTTTTGGATTTTTCGTATAAAAAGCGATTTATTTTGAAAACCACCAGTTTTATCGAAATTAATTATGAGTACTTTTTTGAAGAGGAATGACAAGAGTATTTAAGAAATCAGTTTTCAGCTCTGTAAAATGACACCTGTCAAAACTTAGGCCCAACGAGTATAGCTGCAAGTCCGTTCCTGACTTTTCTGATGATCTAAAACATCTACGGTGTTATGGTTTAATGAGTCTTTATAGCCTCTATAAAACATTAAAATTTCATTAAATTACACAAGTCAGGTCAAACCTTAGAGCCGATAATGTAAATCGCTGAGTACCCCTTTAGGGCTCTGTGTCACTGTTATGGGCACTTTAAGAATTTTTTTTCTATGATAAAGTAGAGTTATTTTGACCTCTCCTGTAGGCTCCCGAGAAATGAGGTCGTACTTATCGGACACACTGTATATATTTATAAATAAACATGCCATTAATTCTTTAATTTAAAAAGTTCTATAAACCAGAGATCGGGTAAGGAAAAATGATCACTTTGGTCCCGTAACGCTCAGGGGATGCTGCGATTTCACTAATTAAAAATCTGCAATGGGAATATTGTATTTATCTTTTATTGAATTGCATTTAATTTGTAAACTGACAAAACCTCGATACAATCATGAAACGATATATTAACAAATAAAAATTACAATTGAATTTTGGATATTTTTCAGGAAAGTAGAACGAAAAATGTAAATATCTTTAATTTGCATGAAGATACGACTACGACCGAAACTCAATAATATGAAAAGAACTTTTTATAGAATATTAACATTCAAAGAGAAAAGGATATTTTCCGTTTCTTTTTTATTATCCATTTCCTTATTTTATATACCAGGCGGAACCAGGAAGGAACCAGGGATGAAACAGGGTTGCTGGTTAACTTTAAAATAAAGCCAAAAATAATATGAAAACACTGAAAGCAGAAATTTCGAATTTATTGTTTTTAAACGATATAATCCTTCAAAAGAAATTATTTTCAATTGTAGTACCTCGTTTGTGGGTAGGCAAATTAACTTCAGTATCACAGTAATAGCGTAAAAATCAAAAAATTATTCAATCATTCAATCATTGCATTTCTGAAAGTAATTTATGTAAATTTAAATGCAAAAAATTTTGTTTGCTTAACTGGCTATTCTATATTAAATAAGCGAAACTAATTTTCTTGGTTTGTCTGTCACGTACACCAAAGCAGTCGGAATTTAACTATAATAGTATATATTTTTAACTTAATATCTACAAAAAAACATATATTTAGATTTAGTAACACTAAATAATTGACTATTAATTTAAATTTTTTGAATATGCCTGGCGTAAGAGATTTACGACACGGATTAGGTCGGTTATTCACTATGTTAATAAAATTAGAATAGGGTCGTTTGAAAGAAATGCTACGAGAAATATCGAATAATAAAAGATTTTGAAAGCGCATTAAGTTATAACAAACTATGGCTTGAAGGCAAATATCACAAAAAAAAATATGTAAAATAATACCTTTTTCATATTTTTATAAATAAATGATCTTTATATACTTGTAAATAAAATACTGTGTGCTTTTTAATGTTTCAGTAGTCTAATAGAGGTAAATTCTCTATATTTTTCGTCTTGTAAGGATTATTTCAAAAGTACATTTGATACTAAAGTTAAAGATAAACATCTTTTTTTTTTAATTTAAACATACCCAATAGTTTATTTTCTATAAACCAAAAGTGGATAATATACATGCAGTTGGGTGTATAAAAATACAATTATACAAGAGAAGCTCTCAATCAACTGAAAAAACCTTATACTATAAGGACAAACGTGCTCTGTTCTAACACAGTTGGAGATAAAGTACTATCTCAGATTGCAAGAATACCAGGAAAGGGTGGAGGCCTTTCCTATGGTAGTGCACCGCCATCTCTAGACCGATTTCGAACTTGTTAGTTCTCGTCAGTATAGAATAGGCCAGCGCACTTCAGCATCGGAAAAGTAAATCCTTTAAGCAACTTATATTAGACAAAATATGAAATCTAATACAAACGGCGCCATCTCCCAGCATTCCACGCAGTCTGAATATAAAATCTCGTAGAGATCTGTATATATAAACCAAAAGTGGATAATATACTTGCAGTTGGGTGTATAAAAATACACTGGTATTCTTGTAATCTGAGATAGTGTTTTGTCTCCAACTGTGTTAGAACAGAGCACGTTTGTTCTTTCAGGTTTTTAAGGTTTTTTCAGTTGGTTGAGAGCTAAGTTCCTCTTATATAATTGTATTTTTATACACCCAACTGCAAGTATATTATCCACTTTTGATTACGAGATTTTATATTCAGATTGCGTGGAATGCTGGGAGATGGCGCCTCTTGTATTAGATTTCATATTTTGTCTAATATAAGTTGCTTAAAGGATTTACTTTTCCGGTGCTGAAATGCGCTGGCCTATTCTGTACTGACGAGAACTAACAAGTTCGAAACAGGTCTACAGATGGCGGTGCACTACCATAGGAAAGGCTTCCACCCTTTCCTGGTATTCTTGCAATCTGAGATAATGCTTTGTCTCCAACTGTGTTAGAACAGAGCACATTTGTTCTTATAAAGGGTTTTCCAATAAGAGGTGTTATTTTGATATTCAAAGAAAAATGCCATTTTTTAAGATAAATGATCGGATATTTATTACATTATAAAGAGGAAGGTATGCCGTTAATGATGGAAAATAACATCAGCCAAATGACCACCACGACCATGCCTACAGGACCATATCCTTTTCATGAAATTTTCCATAACCAAGTCGCAAAGTGGCTGCCCTATGTCCTCGATAGCCTCACGAATTCCATCTTTGAGGTCTTGAATCGACGCTGGGCTGTTGGCGTAGACCTTGTCTTTCACGTGGCCCCAAAGGAAGAAATCGCAAGGTGTCACATCACAAGATCTCGGTGGCCAATTGTGATCACCTCTTCGAGAGATAACACGGCCCGGAAACTTTTCCCGTAAAAGATCAATGGTTTCGTTGCTTGTGTGGCACGTAGCGCCGTCTTGTTGAAAGTAAACGTGGTCCAGATAAATACCATCCAATTCCGGCCATAAAAAATCATTAATCATCTCTCGATAGCGCAATCCATTCACCGTAACTGTTGCTCCAGCCTCATTTTCGAAAAAGTAAGGTCCAATGACCCCGCCGGACCATAAACCGCACCAAACAGTCACACGTTCAGGATAGAGAGGCTTTTCAACAATAACTCTTGGGTTTTCCGAGCCCCAGATGCGACAATTTTGTTTGTTGACGAAGCCACCGAGGTGGAAATGGGCCTCATCACTGAAGATGATTTTTCGATGGAATTCCGGATCATTTTCATGCATTTCAAGAACCCAATCAGCAAAGGCACGACGTTGTTGATGATCGGCCGGCTTGAGTTCTTGCGTTAAATGAACTTTATAAGCCTTAAGACCCAAATCTTTATGCAAAATACGGTGTAATGACGTTTGTGGAATCCCTAATTCCAAAGAACGACGAGGAATGGACAAACCTGGGTTTTCTTCAACACTTTCGGCTACAGCAGCAATATTCTCGGCTGTTCTTGAGCGACGTGCACGGGTTTTCTTCTTCACATAACTAACTTGTCCCAACAGCTCGAATTTTTTCACCAATTTCTTTATTGCGCTCCGATAAGGTGCTTCATGACGACCAAAAATGTTCGAGTTTTACGAACCGTCTCTGCCAAAATTTCACCATTTTTATAGTGAATTTTAATAATTTCAATGCGTTGTTGAAGCGTGTATCGTTCCATCTTTATTTATGGCGTAGTTTCTACTTGTCAAACGTCAAAAACTTACAGCTTCAAAAGTGACATCTACCGAAATAGCGGGCTTTTCAAAATGACACCTCTTATTGGAAAACCCTTTAGTATAAGGTTTTTTTCAGTTGGTTGAGAGCTAAGTTTCTCTTATATAATTTTATGTTTATTTTCTATTCTAAATAAACTAATTTTATTACTGTAAATTTAGGAAGGACGACGTTAAATATTTATACATATAATTGGGGTTGGAAGAAAGTTTTGTTAGTCATTAGAAGCGGTTCTGTGTTTTTCATGTCTAATTTTTATACTTCTACCATTAGTTTTTCCCAAATTTTGACCTTTACCAGGATGTTGCCTAAAACAGAGTATCATTACAAAATAAAGTAGTGAAATTTGAATTTTCAGTTGTGGCTTTATATATTATTGGTCTCGAAAATGAATTGTTGGAAAATAACATTTCAAACACAGGAAAGTTTTAGTGATTTCTAACAAGAGGGCCATGATAAACAAACTAATACTATTTTTTTAGGTATGGCGTGTCATTGTCAGTTGCAATTAATTATTTGTTGCCGTGTTTGTTCGCGAAAAATATTGCAATGTTGCCCAAAAATGGAAAATAATACGTACACAAATACTCACTTATTAAATTTATTTTTTCTTCATTGCGAGTGAAATAGAATTTTAAATCGAATATGCAGAGCTTTTAATGAAAGATATACTAAATTAACACCAGTGGACAAGAAGGAAATTTAGTAACATTGTTGTATGTATGCACGAGTATGTGCGTAGACTTGGGGGTCTGTACACCGCGACCTGGTAGATCTATTGTGCCCCCTACTGCTGCCCAATCGTAAGAGCTACCTTATCGGCTAGAGCCGGTTCTTCAGTCCTATTTCCCTCAGAAATCTCAGGATGTTGGACAGCTTCAACGTGGGTAGCTTCCCTTCTTCGATTTGGTGTGTTCCCAAGAATCGCATCCTAGGGTTTTCTAGAGTGCTGCACTCTGCAAGGATATTAGAAACATTGTTAAACATCATCTCAATTATGGAACAAGTAAAGCAGAAAGAATTTTACCCAGTAAAATAAGATAAAATAAAGACAAGCTAATCAATATTTGTTTGTATATCCCAAAGTCTTTACTCGTGCAGCATAATAAGACTTAAGAGTTTTACAACCTGCTCTTCAAAGAATTTTAACAGAACATGACATGCACCTTTATAAATTCAATCTTCCTCAGGCTATTCATACCGGAGACTAACCAAAACGTAAAGAGTTTTGTGAAATGATTTTAGTACGGACACAATTATAGTGAATTTTTTTTCCCGGAAGCTCGAGTAGTTTGTCCCGAAGGGCTTCAGCTGTCTTATGCCGGATAATTAATTCCCGAGTTGATCTAGTTCGAAGCATCTTAATCTTATTTTTTATATAAAGGAATTAATATAACTATTCTATGTCTTTCCATAACTAATAGAATAACATAACCATTGGAAAAAAAGCTGAATGGCATTTGATTAATTTTGCTGGTATTTAAATAACTCCTCATTGCAATCAGGAAAAATGGTACCTGTTGTACATGTTGTCAAACGATATATTCCATTATAGTGATTTTACTTGATTATTCTTTTGTTTGCTAATAATGGGAAAATCATCAATATTTTAATACATTTTTACGGTTTTTGCAGATCTCCCTCGGCACCTGTCTCTTCGGTTTTAATTACATAACTAGGGTAGGATTTCTTCGACAGATTTATTTATAAATGTTAGATGAGGGTAAAATCTTTTTAGTTTATGTCGTCATAAATTGTCTGGATTCATATATTTTTAAGAAAACATTTAATCGACTCAAAAGATGTATTTTAAGGTGCAGCAGAAATGTTGGTGAAAATATGAGACTGGACATTTTTGAAAAATTTTATAACATGGCGTTAAAAGATGAGCAGGATATCTATTTTCAGGAATTAATAGAAATGGAAAATGTTCATCAGAAACCTAAGTAGAAAGCTGATAGCAAAGATCGGACGAGATCATATTGGCATTTCTTTAGTGTTGGTACTATATCGACTGAGTAAAACAGATAAAGACAAACGTGGAAAGCATCCCAAAGGAAATGCGATTTCCAATGATATCATGAATTTATTAAAAAAATACATTAGTTCGTACCCTGTCAAACAGTCTCACTATGCAGGAAATGAATACCGGTATTTGGACACCCATTTAAATGTGAGGAGTAGCATGACATGTTTTGTAATAAATCAATGTGGCAGTTATTTACCACTATTTCCTGAAATTCTTTCATTCAAATTTCAACTTACACTTTAGACGCCTACAAGTAGATAAGTGTGAAGAACATACATTGAAAATAAAGAACGCTATATTGGGGGATGCTGTACAAAAAGCTGTTGTTGCTGAAAAGATCGATCGTGAGAGGCACGCTAAAAATTTTATAATTCTTTAAGGTCTTCTCCAGAAGAATGTAAAGAGCTTGACGACTTAGAGGCATTGACATTTGAGAACATGCAAAATTTACAGCTGCCACTTATCCCTGTACAAGATTTGTTTTATTTGACACAATTGACAGTATCGATATCTTATATATATATATATATATATATATATATATATATATATATATATATATATATATATATATATATATGACATAAAATCCGATAAGTAGTTCTATTATGTTTAAACTGAAAATACAGCAGTCAAAAGTCCCAACGAAGTATGTTCGTTTATGATGAACTTCATAGAAAATTGTATTCCCAGGAATGTGTCACAACTCCGTTTATTTTCAGACAATTGTCTAGGGCAAAACAAGAACCACTGTGTTTTTCGATTTTGTATAGATCGGATAATTTATATCAGTATATCGAAGTTGTTATAAGCGCAAGTTTAAAAATAAACTTTACGGTTAACGAAATAAAAACCGATGAAATTTTGAACTTCACAATTGGTGGCCTGTATATTATAAGAAAGTAACATTTTCCATTTCTAATTTCACCACGTCGTTCACAACTTTACTAAACCAGGCTATATATATTAAAAAGTCGGAATTCGTAAATGGATCTGGCACTCTTTTTCTTTAACACAAGCAAAACGTTCAAAAAATGCTAAGCTGAAGTTTCCTGAAGCTGGTGCTTACGCAAAAAATCTTCCATTATTGACAAGTAAAACAAAATATTTAAAAACATAACTAGAGCGGATTCCGGAAGAATATAAGTCGTTTTAGGAAATAATTAACTCTAGGAGGGAAAGACCAAAATGTTAGGAAAAATTATTATAAAGTACTTTTTAATATTTTGTTAATTAAAAGTTGGCTTTTGACTGTTGCATTTATTTCTAAAATCCATTAAGTTAGAATAAATTTTGGAAAACCCTAATATTTGATATTATTTTATTTCCGAAAAAACAAATACGTGTGCCTAGTGTATCGTCTTAGAACCTTTATTTAACAACTGTAAAGTTGACATAGTCACCAGAGGTTTTTTTTTATTTCCTGAAAAGCTGCAAAAACCGACTTAGGGTGTTTAAGCAATAACCGATTGAAATATATCTTTAAATAAGTATTAATATGCCATTTAAATTTTCTTTCTTTTTGTTCCGAAAATTAAACAATTTCTGTAACATCAAAAACGTGAACATGAAAATCAAAGTAGTATTGTCAACAATATCTTATAGTTTATGTAAGTTTAAACGAAAATAAAACACTATTTACCAACCAGTTATTTTATAAATAAACGTAACTAATTCTGTTAGCTTTTCTGCCACATGCATAAAAGCAGTTTAAATAAAAATAATTTCGAAAATTTACCACTTTTACAAATTTATATTGAATAATAAATTATAATATTTATTTGTCCATTATAATTATTTAGCTATAACTTTTTATTTATGTAATTTTAAACAAAAAAACTACAATTTACCAACTAGTTATTTTACGTCAAATGCACAAAAATAGTTAAATTTTGAAAAATTGCTACTTTTACAAATTTATATTGAATAATAAATTATAATTTTTATTTGTCCGTTATAGGATATCATGCCACTTAATTCAAAGCTATTGCTTTTAAAATATAAAAGTACACTTAATTGTTTATAATTAGAAAAAACGAGTACATATACATTTTTAATTTTTCTCGTCAGTCTAAAATGATGTTTCTCTGCTATTACAATACATAGCCCTTAGCTAACGCCTGGCAGCAGGAGCAAGTACTACAGAAACAAATTCACGGGAGAGCGTCCTCAGCCAAATGATTTTTCATCTTTATAACACATATTTTATAGATCGCGAAATTAAATTTTCTATCCGCGTAATGATGCGAGAGAGCGATATGGAACAACAAAGATATAATAGTGGAGAAGGTCTATCTCGCTCTTCCGTAATGAAGGATGGAATTTTACGATGGACTTCCCCTAAAACATTACAACTAGGTCAAAATTAGGACATTACAAGAATGCGGTTATGTTTGTTTTACTGTTTACTTAGAGAAATGTGCACAACTGCAATACAGTTTTGAAAACTTCAGTAAGTATCACAAAAAAGCCATCTGGTACAAAATTCCAAAAAATCAGAGAAGAACGTAAAGACAAACAAAATACTTGAGCCAATAATATAAGCAAATAGATAGATGTCACAAATCCTTCTAATAATGCCCGTAGCTCATCACAAGGCGAAATAGCCCAATCCAAAACAAATGTTCAGTCTATTGATGGTGATCAAGTTTTGACTTTAATAATATTATTGAACAAGATGAGAAAGGTAGGGTAAATACTTCATGTCCCAAAGGAGCTGGAGGTAACTCCGAGCATTTGTTTTTTTGAGCATTTTTATTGTAAGTTACGTACGATCAGCTTTTAAGTTTGAAATCAAATATACTTTTTATCTTATAGGTATTGTTTTCTCATCGAATCTTGATGAAAAACAAAAAAATATATAGTTTGTTCTTCCAGTCATTATGGTAGAAATTGACAAATCTGCTAGTATATATTTTAATGATCCAAAGACACGGTCAAAAACTGATGATAAATTGTCTTGTCCAATAGGGGCCAGACCAAGGAAAAAGCTGCGATCCTAGATCATGATGATTTCTGATGATGATAGATCTTTTTTTCAGCAGATTGGTCTAAAAATCCTGTCAAACAACAAGAAAATTAATCGAAAATGGATCCTGTATAGGAGAACTAACAAATCCTTTTTGTTTGCCTTGTCTATTATTTAGTACAAAAGAGTTAATTTTTGGAAATGATTTTGTGATTGAAAACACATGAATGCAAGGATTGGTGAAAATGAGAGCTCAGAAAAATATTGCAAATGTTATATTTTATAGGTGGAATTGAAAATATGTTTAGGAAAGAGGCAACCGATAAATGATGATTTACAACGTCTGATTTTGACAAAAAAAAAAGGAAATGGAGATATATCCATCCTATAATGGATATTATTTTGTTAAATTCAAAAAATAATCCAGTAGAGGTGGTGTCGAATAATTCCAATAGCATAAATTACAAATATTAAAACTGCTTAGCAAATATTATCCATAAGTTGTTGCATATGTGTTATCACGAAAGGATCTGTGACATACTTCTTTCCAACTATTCCGAATGAATTGATTTCATGATTGGATTTAGCTGTTAGAAACGAAATTTTATTAGCTATTTTAAAAGCAGGATATTTCAGTTTTTATTTTACTCCCAATATTAACCACTAAGAGTAAATGGCCAAAATATAGAGACACGTGACGGACAATGCACTACTTAAGACAATTATATTAATTTTATAAATACACAATGAAAAACCGGTGGTAGATTTGCAAAAAAGATAATGTACAATATAAGGAAAGATGGCTTGAAAATATATAAATTTTAGGGGACAATCATATGACAACGGCCGTAATATGGCTGGTAAATGTCGGGATATTCAAGCTCAAATCCTGCAAAATAATGAATATGCTAGATTTCTACCATGTGGTGCTCACTCTGTAAAATTGGTTGGAGTTCAAGCTTCTTCTGTGATGCCAGAAATAACTACATTTTTTGGTACAATACATTCAATATTTAACTATTTTTCTGGTTCAACAAAATACTGGAAATATTAGTTAAATTTGCAATTCATTCTGATACAGGTTGATCATCAATGTATAATGCAGTTTACGTTTGGTAAATTCAGCAACCAGAATCGACTAAAATATTACTTTCTAAACTAGAGGGAATAAGTGAGGAAACCTTTATCTCAGCGTCTGTCCCAAGAGCATATTAAAAATGATCGGATTTGAGTTTATTTGCTTTTTGACTGTGTGGAATATATATTCAGAAATATTAACCATGCCGACCAATTTGGTAAATTAAACCCAATCCATAAAATTTACTTCGGAACATTTAAAGGGCCTCCAACAATTTTTAAGTGAGAATCAAATTGACAAATCTTTAGAATCAGAATCTTTCGAACTTCTGATAGAATACTAATTATTCAAACCTAAATAGGATATTTCTTACCCATCATTTCACACCATACCTTAAAACCAAATCATAAGTATAAGTTTCGTAGTTCGCTTAATTGCGGGTTTTCAAGAGCCAAGTAATGGTGATTCTTTTTATTAAAAATTCAGTAACTGAAATGTGTTTCATTTCTACATAAATCTTTTTCGGAAAGGCGAGATTTTCCAGACATTTAGAAATGAACCAATTATAAAAAATGGCTCTCCTATCAAAACTACCTTCTTGAAGTTCGTGTACAATTGCTGGTATATAAGGATGGTGTTTAGTGACTTAAAAATCATGAATAGTTGATTTTGGTGCCAGAAATTCTTTTAGATGACGTCGGATCGTCATTAAAATATTGAAAAATATTTCGTTACTATTCTCGTTATATTTGATATAATTTTTGGGACGAGATTTTTAGAGTTTAGGAAAATAAGTTATTCTGGGGGTCGTCGTTCGGGGTACATGTTAGAATAATTATCCATAGCTCTGATCGTATTTCCTTCATTTATGATATAACACATATCAAACTTTCTTCGTTAGAAAAATTTAAAGCCATTTTAAAAATGTTTATTAAAATGACAAAAGCACACTCAAAAGCATACGGAAAAGTTTAATTTATGACAGAGTAAAAAATTTCTTTTGTTTCAGGTTCAAAGCCTGCTAAACAAAAATATTACAATAACCAACAAAATGAATTAGCCTAACTTATTTTAAAGTTTCTTATTGGAAAATAAAGAAATATTATTATTAATTACAGTTTTCGAGATTGCAATTCTGTCATCACCAATTTCCGACATCTGTATATGGAGAAACTCTTACATCGTACTTATTAACAATATTGATTTCGAACATTTTAAATACAATCAATTTCAGATAACACCAAATTAATGGAATCAATATAAATGTCTGTCGATTTTTTTTTCCAGACGATTAGAAAGAATGTTAGGCCAAAAGAGGCAAGGCAATTTTTCATAATTTAGCTGCTCACGTAACAAAAATCGGGGAATTTTGAAATAAAAACATGTTTCAATAATAATAATCATCTAAAACAATAATATTTTGACAAAATCGATTAGAAATGTGGTTCTTTGAAAATATTCAGTATAATATTTTAAATTAAATTACTGTGTCACCTGACACATTTAAGAAAGTGAATGTTAAGCATGATTTTGATTGATAATATTGACAAAATTATTTTTTTAAATATAATTAAAATATTTACATGCCAATAAATTAGGATATGCAAAATGATTAGGTAACTTCTGCCTTAAATATTTAAGATTTAAAATATGCTTTTTTAAATATTTTTCTGATAACAATATTTTATATGTAGTATACTATATATGGTTCTCCATAAAAGAAATAAAAGTTTGCTTTTACGTTTTTGTGAGCAAAAAAATGTTAAAATGATACAGAATGTCCTAAATATTACTATTTAGTGTATAGTTGTTAACAGTTTCAAACTTTTCCAAAAAAAAAATTAAATCATCTTTTTGTTTAAATTTTTTTTGGACGTTGTTTAAAAAGTAAAGCCAAACTAATTTTAAATTTTGTACATAAAAGACCAGCTTTAGATTTGCTATTAGACATTTTGTTGTAGGATAGTTATCCTAAAAAAATTGTTTAATAATAATGCATGACAACACAAAACTTATTTTACTAAAGGGTGTTTTTTATAGAGGTATAAAAGTTTAAGTTGGCAACACTTTTTTAACTGGCGGCCATTTTGTCCGCTGTCAAGTGATTTATGTTTAATTTGGTTTGGCATTTCAACATGAATAGACTGACGCCTGAACAACGCTTCCAAATTGTGCAAATTTATTTTGAAAATCATGGTTCTGTTCGAAATATGTATCGCGCCCTACGTCCATTTTAAGGTCAACATAATCGTCCATCAGAGCAATTAATTCGATTAACTATGGAACGTTTTCGCACCACGTTTACTCTAAATGATAATACGCATCCACAGAGACGTCGTACAGTGCGTACAGAAGAAGTCATTGCTGCTGTAGAGCGTAGCGTAGAGGAAGACCCGAATCAGTCTATCCGCCATCGTGCACAGGAATTGGATATGTGTCCATTCACTTTATGGAAGATTTTGCTGAAAAAACTAGGTTTGCGTGCTTACAAAATCCAACTCATGCAAGAATTGAAGCCACACGATCACCTAGCAAGGCGTAGATTCGGTGAATGGGCCCAAAACAAGATTGCCGTTGATCCCGATTTTCATAAGCGAATTTTGTTTAGCGATGAAGCTCACTTTTGTTTGAATGGATACGTCAATAAACAAAACTGCCGTATTTGGAGTGATGATAATCCTCAAGTGTATGTTGAAACACCGTTACATCCAGAAAAACTGATTGTTTGGTATGCTTTATGGGCTGGTGGAATCATTGGTCCGTACTTCTTTAAAAACGATGTTGGTCAGAACGTTACAGTCAATGGTGACCGCTATAGAGCCATGATTACTGACTTTTTCGTCCATCAATTGAACAACCATGATGTGCAGGAGCTGTGGTTTCAACAAGACGGCGCAACATGTCACACAGCTCGTGCCATAATTGATTTATTGAAGGAAACTTTTGGTAACCGCATAGTTTCAAGTTTCGGACCTGTGAATTGGCCTCCAAGATCGTGCGACTTAACGCCGCTAGACTATTTTCTGTGGGGATATGTGAAGTCGCTAGTCTACGAGTCATCGAAAATTGTACCTCCAGATTAGACTACGTCCGAGCCAGCCGTGGCGGTCATATGCCAGGAGTCATATTTAAATTATAATGCCAGAAGGTTATCTTTCGAATAAAGTAAATTTCATGTCAATTTAAAAAATTCATCTTTGTTTTATTCCATTTAAAAGTTCGATACCTCTATAAAAAACGCCCTTTATATGTTCTCAATTACAGCCAGAAGAAACAAATTGAAGCTACTAATTCTTCTTTGCTATTTCTATATATTAGTATTAAATACTATTTTTGGTGTATCTAAGTGGATATAGAAATATTTTGCAGAGTCTTAATTAAATGAACGTGAACTTTATTTTAATACATGTTCCAAGCTGCCGATCAAAATCGTTCAAACTTTTTCTATTGATTTACTGTTGTTTTTGCCTGTGCACTGTCAAGTTTCTAAATCTTAATATACAATAGTCTACGAGTACATAAGTTTCAGCTGAATATTGTTAATATATACAAATTCTAGGGTGACCACTCGAACTTTTTGAAATAGGCATAACTCTGGCTCTGTCCTAATTACCCAATTGAGTGGTACTCGAATTTTAAAGGAATAAAAGCTAAAACCACATTACTAATTTTTTACAGCCCAAGAAAGTAGTAGCTATCGTAGCTATTATTTTATTTGTTATATATGTATTATGGTCTCACTAGTGGAGCTGTATCGGGTCGAGAGCCAACATTCGTATTAAATAACTGATATATGAAATATAAATTCCAAGGTATGTCGGTAGGATATTGCAAACCTGTCACCTACCGACCTCGATGTCAGACAGAAAAATACCGCCAGTCTAACGACATCTATAAATCATTGGAGTAGTGTGAAATTTTTTTTAAATCAAAATTTCAGTAAGAAATAAAGAAATCTATCTGTCGCATTTAATTAGTTGTTATATATGTATTCTCCTTTCACGCAGAGAAAAGAGAAGGATATATATAAACCTGCGAATACCACTCTGGTTCTCTCTTCATATGCGTTTCGACCACCTTATGGTCTCATCAGTGGGGCTAAATCGGGTAGACAGCAACATTCGAAGGAAATAACTGATACATGAAATATAAGTTTCAAGGCATGTCGGTAGGATATTGCAAACCTGCCACCTGCCGACCTCGACGTCAGACTGAAAAATATCGCCAGTCGAACGACATCTATAAATCACCGGAGTAGTGTGACATCGAGGTCGGTTGGTGGCAGGTTTGCAATATCCTACCGACATACCTTGGAATTTATATTCCATATATCAGATATTTCCTGCGAACGTTGCTCTCGGTCCGATACAGCTCCACTGAGGAGACCATAAGGTGATCGAAACGCGTATGGAGAGAGGACCAAAGTGATATTTGCAGGAAATAAACTGTTTATATATATTCTTTCATTTTCTCTGCCTGAAAGGATAATACATATATAAGGACTATTTAAATACGGCAGATTTAAAAAAATAGTTTATTTGTTACATGTTAACTTATTTCATATCCTTTTATTATTTCCGAGATCCCCATATATATAATTTGCACTTGCACATTCTCTATTTGCACTAGTGCTTGTCTATGAATTCAGCAATGGGTCAATTCAATATTTTCGTTCTTTACTTGCACCACAAGACCAGAAAATGTTCCGGTCATTGATCTTGAGTGCACACAGCCAAACAAAAAAAAACACATTTTTAAAATTTTTCTCAAAATAGTCATTGATCATATTGAAAACTAATTAATAATAATTCTATTTTATTGTTTTAAAAGTTCACTTTCCACATAATTTGCCAAATCATTAATTCCCCGCGACATTGTATTGTTTGATAAGAGAACAAAGTTAAGTTTTCATTATACTTTTTATTATATTATTTTTAATAATATGGAAATTCTAAAATATACAAAACATTAAATAAGAATAACTCTTCTTTACCATTTCTTTTAAATTGCATCACGATAATTTTTTCAGAAACATGCCCTGGAATATTTTAATTAAAAAACCCAAACCTTTTATGTCACTTAATCCACCCAAAACATACACCATTTGTTTTCCACATTTCAGTCAAATAAATGCAGTTATAGAATCTAAAATGTAGTGTCCACTTTCCTAGTGGGGCTAAGACTCAACGCAACCTACATATAACTTCTTAGTTTTAACAATGCTTCATTCCAGACAGAAAACTACGGTTTCCAAAATAGTTATTTTAGGAAGTTGCCTTATACAGGGTCTAAAAAACAAATAAACTTTGCATCACATGAGACCAAATTTTAATAGTCCTGTGTAGATTTTGAAGGAAAACCTGTCTGGGATAAAGCAATATCAAAACTAAGAAGTTTTATGTAGGTTGCGTTGAGTCTTATTTTGAAACAGTTCTGCAATTTACAAAAAATGGGCAAAAAATCTAAATTATCTTATACAGCTAAAATTTTGCATATGGGCCAAAAATTACATTTAGAAAAACTTCTTTTAATAACTTTTTACAATATTTTGAGACCTAACCTCGCTTTTGAAATTTGATACAGCAGAGGTACATGTTGCGTCTCTACTAGACTCATTAGGGTACCAACATGCACCTGTTTGTGCAAAGGACAGATCAGAAAGAAGTATGAAATACTGAACGTGGCTTCGCCGACCTCCCGCCGGATGGCGTATACATATTTATGCGACTTTTACGGATTCCTCCCTGTATATATTATATATATATATATATATATATATATATATATATATATATATATATATATATATATGAGATAAATTTCGATTTTCGTTTTTTTAAATAGCCTTTAATCTCTGTCAAATTGAGCAAAAAAAATGTGTGAAAGCATTTCGATTCTGTGAAAAATTTGAAGAAAAATTAAAAATCAAAATATCTCAAAAACTATTTCGTTTTATATCATACATATTAAGATCGAATTTACTCCTTACCACTTGTATAATCAGATCTCTAAAAAAAGTATTGAATTACCAGTAAACCTATATATATATATATATATATATATATATATATATATATATAAATAATTTTTGTATCTTAAACCTTTTGTTAAATATTTTTTTTTCTAATATTTTTTTGGGTATAGGTTTTTTCATTAGAGAAACAAAGGAAATTTAAAATTTTAAACTTGAAGACTATTTTAAAATATGTTTTATTTTTATTAATTTTAATTAAATTAAAAATATAAATGTGTATTACTGTGATATATGTTTATTATAAAAAGGCTTTGTAATCTTGAAGATGTAAAATAAATATACCAGCTCTTTTGAAGAAGCTCACTATGTAGAGCGAAACGTCAAGAAAGATTGTTGTCCTTTGTTTCTCTCATGGAAAAACCACTATAGTTCTCTTTCTATAATGGTTTCGATTAGCACATGGTCTCATCTTTCTAGCTGTCACGAACTGACAGCAAAAAGCATAGAAAACATCTGTCTACTTAAATTCCGCATTTTGTAAAATATTACAGGATATTGTCCGCAGAACTTCATGCCAGACTATTACCATCAACAGTACAAATGAACATCTAAATATGTCCCGGAGCTGTAGCAAATTATTAAAAATACTTAATTTCACTGTCTATATATTTGTAAAAGTTTTTTTCCCTTAAAAACTTTAAGAAAGGAGTTTATTCTCTGTCAATTCCACTCTGGTTCTCTCTCCATACTAGTTTCCACCACCTAATAGTCTTACGGGGCATGAAATTTTTTATTTTTAATAATTTCTTACAGCTTCGAGGTATATTTAGAAGTTTGTTTCTACTGTTAATGATAACAGTTTGATATCAAGTTCTCCAGGTAATATACTGTCGACATTTTTCGATATTTAGATTTTAAGTAGACAGTTGTTTTCTGTGCATTTTACTCTCCGTTCGCTACCATTCCACTAACGGTGAAGAAAATAGGTGGTCGAAACTAATATGAAGTGAGAACAGAGTGGAGTTGGCAGAGAATAAACAATTTACCTTCTTAAGTTCCTAAAAAGAAAGAAACGCACATATATATATATATATATATATATATATATATATATATATATATATATATATATAATATTAATGATGAATAAAGACGATTCATTGCTGCTACAACTGAGAGAACGGGATATTGCTTCTCACCAGATCAAGAGAAGTTACAAATCTGGCTACGGACGCCACTTTATGGAAAAGATCCAAATGAGGTCAATCAGGACAATGTCGACAACTCAGCGTTGAACTACTGGTTGATTTCAAGACAGACGTTTCCGGAAACGGAGAGTTTTTTGTTAGCTATCCACGATCAGGTTATTCCGACGAAAAACTATCGGAAGTTCATCATCAGAGATCCTTGTATAGAAAACCACCAATGTAAGTACGGCTTTCAAACCTCAGAGACAATTCAGCACATAACTGAAGGATGCCAAGCGTTTGACGCAATGGAGTACAAGAAGATACATGACTCAGCCGCTAAGATACCCAACCAAAAGTTAGCAGGTAAATTAAATCTATTGCGGGTAGGAAAAATACCTTATTATAAGGTACAATCAGGAGCCTATTCTTGAAAACAACGATTTCAAATTATATTGGGACCGAATGGTTTTAACGGATCAGACAGTTGTTCATAATAGACCAGACATTATACTAACAGATAAAATTTCTAGGCGAACTACCCTAATCGACATTGTTGTACCTAACAACTACCAGACCGAAATACAACGAGACGATAGCCAAATACAGAGATGCAAATTCGAAGACAATGGGCACTGAACAGCGTCCAAACGATTCCCATAATTTTATCAACAACTAGAGTGATACCAAAGAACCTCCTGCAGATCATCAAGGGACTGGGCCTTAGCGAGCATCTGTATAAGCTGATTCAGAAAGCAGTTCTCTTTACAACCGCATGAAGTTTAAAGGAAATACAGCAGACTACGTTACCTAGGAACCGATAACATGGGAAGGGTCCCCACAGACCTTCATGCTTTTAGTGCTTTTGTATATCTGGTACGAGTCAATATTCCCTGGAGGGAGTCCGTAGCCATTTGCTTTGAAATAAGATAAATAAAGCCATAATAATAATCTTCTGAGGGATACGTAAAATACTGTAGCTCAAGCAGCATAGGTTTATAAAGGGTTTTAGATGTTTACTAATTTCTTATTCAGTTTATTGTTCACGTGTGTAGCTTTGTAGCTAAAAAAGTATGTTAACAAAGCTATCGTATACTAAGGGATGCTAAAGAGGTATTTGTAATGAGTATTTCGTTGGTGTGTTAATTTTATGAAAATCAGTCTGTCGCTGAGAAAAGAGTCGATGAATGGATAATTTTATGAACAAAACTGTAAAGTAAATGTCTCTTTTATCCGTATTGAGCTTTGTGAGTTCAAGAAGTGAATCAGAGATGTGATCAGATTTACGTAGCGAGCAGAAAAAGCGACATCACGAATTCTGTATCCCTAGAATTTTTGTTTTTTCCAGAACCTTAAAGAATGGATTATATCAGATGAACAATAATTAAAATCCGACAAAACTAAAGATTCGGTTGTTGTACAGTACTTTCAGTATTGGGTATCTTATATTAATCAAAAAAGGTGGGATTTAAAACAAGATTATTTTTTGATTTTGATATATATATATATATATATATATATATATATATATATATATATATATATATATATATATATATGTAATCGAAGGTTTTCGGGCATCCCGTGTATGTGCTGAGTCCCTCTCAGGACTGTAAGGCAGCTGACGTTTCGGTGAAATCTCATTCACCATTTTCAACGCTCACTGTGTGGCGTCCACCAGCGAACTGACGCCTGCGACTCCGGTGCTGTCGGTACCGTGTGCGCGTCGAACGCGTTCGTTTTCCGAATGGTTCCGGCTTATCAGGTTGCGAGACCTGCTGCGACTCATCGGCCCGTGCCAGTGTTTGGGGTTGCGTTGCCGAGTTGTAATCTGTTTCGTTACTAAGTGGTCCTGGTTGATGTTTTGTAAGCAGATTTTTCCAAGTATTAGGCACACGTCGGCTATCATCTCTACTATTTAAGTTGTTGGGCCTCTTTGCAATTACAACGGCTTCCCTTATAACTCTTGTGGACAGGTTTTAACATCTCGATAGCATTTTTGTTCCCGAGAAATTTATCTTATGTCCTGTGTTTAACCAGTGTTGAGCCAGAGCAGAAGAAGTTGTTTTTTGCTTGACAGCGTTCATATGTTAGCCCCTTCTGGTGCAACATTTTTGCGAAATAATCAGAAACATACGTTTTCAAGAAAAAGAATGCCTAGTTAGTTTTGACGTAACATCACTTTTCACACAAATACCAGTTAAAGAGGCTCTTTCTGTAATAGAAAACAAATACAATCTGCCAAAATATATCATCGAATTAGCTAGACATTGTCTTGATAACACCTATTTTACTTATGAAGGCCGACGATATAAACAAGCCGAGGGAGCCCCGATGGGATCGCCGCTATCTCCTGCACTCGCTAACTTGTTTATGGAAGACTTTGAATCAAAAGCTTTGGAGACCTCTTCACACAAACCACGACTATGGTTACGTTACGTAGATGACACATTCGTTATCTGGCAACATGGGGAAGAAAATCTCAAAAGTTTCCTGGAACACATAAACAGTATACATCCCAAAATTAAATTCACCATGGAGATAGAACAGGAAAGAGAACTACCGTTACTGGATATCCTACTGAAAAGAAAAGAGGATGGCTTGCTTTCACACACTGTTTACAGAAAGCCCACTCACACCAACAGGTATCTCAACGCCGATTCACACCACCACGCCCAATTATTTGCAGTAGTGAAATCACTTGCGTTTCGATCGCAGTCCCTTACCGATCCAGAAAATTATCACAAAGAGATGAATATACTGCAAGACGCCCTAACAAAGAACGGTTATAAAAAGAACATATAGGCAAGGCTCTAAAAAACAAACACTTGGCCCCAAAAAATCGCGAAAACCAAGAGAATAGCTCTAAAGCTTTTGTTCCTTATGTAAGAGGCATCATAGACAAGATCGCAAGAATTCTCAGGAGACACAACATGAAACCATTTTCACCACAGACCGTAAAGTAAAAGATCTCTTGCCAACACCTAAAGAAAGAATCCCTCTAGAAAACCAGGGAGTGTACGAAATTCCATGCGGAGAGTGCAGCTCATCTTACGTAGGCCAAACCAACCGTAAAATAAGCGCCAGAAGAGACGAACAGATGAACGCTGTCAAGCAAAAAACAACTTCTTCTGCTCTGGCCCAACACTGATTAAACACAGGACATAAGATAAATTTCTCGGGAACAAAAATGCTATCGAGATGTGAAAACCTGTTATAAGGGAGGCTGTTGAAATTGCAAAGAGGCCCAACAACTTAAATAGCAGAGATGATAGCCGACGTGTGCCTAATACTTGGAAAAATCTGCTTACAAAACATCAATCAGTACCACTTAGTAACGAAACAGATTACAACTCGGCAACGCAACCCCCAACACTGGCAACAGGGCCGATGACGCGCAGCAGGTCTCGCAACCTGATGGGACGGAACCATTCGGAAAACGAACGCGTCCGACGCGCAAACGGTACCGACAGCACCGGAGTCGCGGGCGTCAGTTCACTCGTGGACGCCATACAGTGAGCTTTGAAAATGGTGAATGAGATTTCACCGAAACGTCAGCTGCCTTACAGTCCTGAGAGGGAGGAGCACATACACGGGATGCCCGAAAACCTTCGATTAAACATCACACCCGTGAGAATATCCGACATAACACATATATATATATATATATATATATATATATATATATATATATATATATATATATATATATATATATATATAGTATTTTAAAATAACATTTGCCGTTTTCTTTAAGTAGTATTTAAGCTTGTTCCACCTTGTACAAATTCTATGTTCCAAAATAAACTAATATAACACTGAATACATTTAACGCATGGATTAAACCCAACAAGTAATTTGCTGAAATACCTTTCAGGCACTATTAATAAAGAATAACTTTCATACGGAATAATTTAATATAACAGAATTAAAGCAGTAACAAATGTCCGTTTATATGTATAATTTAAGGAAAGTAAATAATAATTAATTGGTACCGTGGTACCTGTCTTGAAGCTAATGATACAGAAAGTACGAGGGTAAGAAATAGTTTACGACTAATTTGTGAACATAAATTATTCTTCACTTTAAGCGACATCACCACAACAATTTTATACTGCTTACTACCACAATTTGTCTATAGTTCCAAAGCTATGGATTGATCTTTCAATTACTATTGCTTCAGATCAAAGTCTCGTAATGGTCCTAACTATTTAAGCTTGCTAGTTTTGTCACACTGCTCTATCTATTGTATTTCTAAAAGACCAAATTTTTTAATGTATTTGAGTCCACATTAGGCTTTCTACAGCCACGAGCAAAAGTATTAGGTACCCCTATTGTTTATCGCTGTCTTAACAACAGGTGTCCAGATAAGCTTCTTATGGTTTTATTATTGCATTGGGGGATGTTTTCATAGTAATAAGACAAAACAAATATTTATGACACACATGTGTGCCTTAACATATTATTTCTTCAAATTGGAGTTCGAAGTAAACACACATGTTAAACACAATTATTTCTACCATATTCTTTAAGACTAACATTTATAGCGTGAACCTCGACTAAAAAATTAAGATTTTACACGAACAACGCATGGTTGAAGAGCTGCTCGCGTTCTGCAGTGCAACATGCATTAAATCGTTTCAAAAAGATCGGATCTCATGATAACAGGTCATGAACATGCAGAAAAAAGTTACTATAGATAGCGATGACCGATTGTTGATTAGGCGGACTCTACAAGACCGCAAAAAACAGCTTTCGATCTCACTGTAACTTTATCTGAAGCAAAAGACAAATCTGTGAGTGTGCATATTATGAGAAGAAGACTTCTTAAAGCTAGATTGAAAGATTGCAAGGCAAGAAAGAAGCTGCCAGAGCACAATAAGAAATATTGGTTGGAGTGGGCCTTCCAATATAGAGATTGGACAGTGGAAGATTGGTCCAACGTACTATGGACAGACAAATATAACTTCCTGGTGTTTACTTTATGTTTTACTTAAAACTAGTAGATATGTTTGAAGACAAATTCTGCGAGAAAAATAATGGTCTTAAACCAGTTTTTTCTCTTTACACAGCTACGTGGAACTCCCGGTGTGACTTATGTCAGGCGCCGGGTGGGTGAAGAAAACAACCCAGAATGTGTGGTGCCCACTGTTAAACACGGTGCAGGCTCAATTATGATTTAATGTTGTATGGCTGTCTATAGAATGGGCGAAATGGTGTTGTGTGAGGGGCGAATGAACAGTGAGAAACACACTCAGGTTCTAGAGGTAGCTATAGCGCCATTGGTAAAGCAAATTTTGGGCGATATCAACAGTGACGGAGTAAAATGTCAGCAAGACAACGCCACTTGTCACAAATCAGTTCACACTGTGACGTGGATTGCTTAAAACGGTTTGATCTTTGAGACTGGCCACCACAATAGCCAGACTTAAATCCAATTCAGCACATTGGGTCCATTCTGAAGAAAAAGATGCAAAGACACTCTGTAACTAATAAACAAACACTACTGAATGCTTTAAGATATGAGTGGAAACCGTTATAAGTAGATGAATGTTTTCCGCTCGAATAGTTAATGCGGAGAAGAGTAGCTGCTGCCATTAAGTCAACAGGTGGACCAACCAAATATTAATTACTTTAACACAATAAATCATGTAGATTTTAAGATTCGTTTTATTTACATAGTCACTCCAAAACAAGCAGTTTTATAGGGTGCCTAATACTTTTGCTCGTGGCTGCATTATCTGCGGTTACTACCGAAAATAATAAATAATTTTTGAAATATCGGTTGCGCAAGAAAGTAATTTCAGCTTTCTTGAATGAAATAAAACTCACTTTTTAGACAAAGAATATACCTTAATCATTTATATATTTTTCATTTTGTTCAATGATCTTTTGCTATCTTTCTTGCAGTTTCATAATTCCGCGTCCATAGAAAATGTTGATCCTTATCAGCAAAACACTGAACAAAATGCGATTTAGGGTCATCATCATTTGTGAAAGTTTTATGTTTCAAAGAGTTGTGCAAACTTCGAAATAAATGGTAATCAGATCAGTACCAGGTCAAGACTATATGGAGGATGTGGCAATACTTCCCAATCAAGTTTCAATTATTTCTACGAGTTACTTAAAATTAGTAAGGCTTTGCTATATCATCATGGAATACTACTCCTATACGATCTGCCAATTCTAGCGGTCTTTCTTTTATTGCTTCATCTAATTTGTTGAATGTAAATATCTGAATTGAGCGCCTGGCTTCTTGGAAGTAGCTCAAAATACACAACACGTTTGTAGTACATCAAATTGACAACATAATGTCTTTGGATGCAATTCATCTTTAGATGTTGATTGTGTTTGTTTATTACACTCGAATTATGATCATTTTTGTATGATGTAACTGCAAATGACCCATTTTTCATCAACAATGATGATTCTTTTCAAAAAAGGGTCGGTTTTATTGCATGTGAGATGCAAAAGGTAAATACTGATTAGTTGTATTAAGTGAATCTCTTTCAATTCATACAGAGCCCAAATATCGGGATACTTAGCGAGTCCAAGACATTTTAAATGATTTTCAATTGTTCTGTATAATAAGCTTGACCTCTCTGCAATATTTTTTTACTTAGTTATATGACGATTCTCTTCAATTATGGTTTTGATTTCTTCTTCTTATCGTCCCATATCCGATTGCTGAACGTTGGCTATCACAATCTTGCAGTTCTGGAAACAGATGTTGTTGTCATGTTGAACCACTGATGCAGTTTCTTTAACCAAGATATTCTACGCCTTCTGCCACTACGTCTACTGGCTATTTTTCCTTGCATTACCCAATGAAGAAGGCAGTATTTTTCGGCATGTCTTACAATATGGCCGATGTACGATAGTTTTGAAATTTTTACTGTTTTTATAACTTCTTTTTCCTTATTCAGCCTCTCTAGAACTTTCTAGTTATTTATTCGGTCCATCCACAACCTATCTTTAATACTCTCCTGTATGTCCAGACTTCGAAGGCCTCTAGTTTCTTAACTGAACATTTCGTAAGTGTTCAAGCCTCAAGGCCATAAAGGAGAACCAAAAACAGCTCTTGCGCATTCAATTCGGTCTTTTATTGCTACCGATTGGTCCCAATCACTTTTGATTACGATACCCAAATATTTATCCTATCAACTTTCTCGAGCTGAACGTTATTTTTCAGAATTGTTGCATTAGAATGTTATTGTTTTGATACAAGCATGTTTTGTTGATATTTAGAGTTAAGCCATATTGCGCACATGAATCCACAATACTCTCCAGCAGATGGTGGAGGCCTTCAACATTACTTACCATAATGACAGTATCATCTGCATAATGTAGATTATTGATAGTTACCCCGCAAGATCTTTTCTGAGTACAAGTTAAAAATAAGCGGCGACAAATAGAGTAGGAATTGCAAGCCAATCTAAAGTGTTAATAAAAATCTATGCACGGCACTCAATACATGCTCACGCTCTGTCTTCGGCTGAAGTAGGATGAATATAGAAAGTCAGAACACTTTTGACACCGGAATATAAACGTCATCCCTATAATGCCACAGAATGAATACTACTACCAAGAAACCACAGATAAAGAAGATTTCTAAGCAATAAGCAATTTTTGCAACAATAATGCATGTATGCTAGTATTCCACATTCTAGTATATTCTTTTTTACTTCAACGAGCAATATGCGAGAACACGAAATATCTTGTTTTCGTCAAATAGACCAAGACAAGGCTGCCGAAGTCCTTCATCAACTACACCCACATAAGGTCATCTAGGATAGTGGCGAGAAATTAGCGTCAGCCCTGTCTTACTCCTCTGGCTATTTTAGTCTCTTCTGAAGCTGAATTATCAACTCAGATGTGTGTTTTTTGCTACCAGTATAGGTTGACTATAATCCGTATATCATTCTTATAAATTCCAGTTTCTCTCAATATTTGTATCATGTTGTCGTGTTGAATTTGATCAAACGCTTTCTCAAAATCAATGAAACATAGATAAACGTCATAGTTCACATCTTGACATCTTTGAATCATGTATGTTTTGATTCGGTCATCATCAATTTCAGTGGGTGGACCAGAATGTTGGGCACCTTTAAGTGAAAAATCTTACCGAAATAAAAAAGTAAAATATGCCGAAAATGTTCATTTCTGAACTACATGTTAACATTGATCTCAAAGTAACAGCCACAAATAAAATTAGGTACAAGTTCCTTCTCAATGTGATGGAAATCAAATGTCAAGAAAAACAAATACAACACTCCCTATGCATGACAACCAAAAACGCTTTCGTGCCAACTCAATACTTTTTCCATTAGTCACAACTGTTTTTACAAGTGCTGGATAAATAATTTCTCATCTCCCCCGTAACAAAAAGTTGAGTTTGGTGCGAATATGTTAATGAACTAGACCTTCTGATATACATCAGAGTATTGCATAATTAATTTGCGTATAAATTTATAACAAGATGGTAACATAATTTAAATTTATTAATGATGACTTTCAATTGTTGAGGCTTGCAACGTCATACAGCTTTGATATTATTAATATTTTTTACATAATACTTATATTTCTTTCGCATATGCTATTAAGATACTTTTTTATACTGACTAGATTCATTAGCTACTAAACATTTCACATTTTATACTCTTTAGCTTAATAAGCGCTTTAGAAATACCAAGTAATAAGTCATCCAATTAACAGGAAGCTCACAGTTTTTATGAAACTGAAATTTCACAAATTTTAGCCCTATAAAAGCCCTTTATTCAAAGCTCCGTTTAGAAGATAATTAATAGTCAAATCCCTAATCATCCATTAAAAGTGAAATTTTGTTTTTCAACGAAACAAATTTATTAATTCGTTAGCTAATCATTCTTTAACTGGTCATTGGACACTTAGAAACAAAAGATTTGTTGCATAAAACTATTTTTTTCGTTTATTTTATAATTTAATATGATTTAATGAGGCATTAAATTAATTGAGGAAAATTGATTGATTAGTCACCGTTAAAATATTCCTTAATACATCTTCTTAAGATATTTTAAAAATTGTTGATCATTTCGACCTTTTTCGTTTTTTTGTAGCGGCCTTAAGACATTTTTGCAACAAGCCATGGAGTTAACGAGCCGTTATATTATATGACTATAGTTAGTCAACCTAAAAAGCAGGGCAATGACTAAATACAACAGTATGAGGCATCATCTCGAGCAAATGGTTTTATATGATTCACAGATTTTCGCAGATGTTCAATTAATTATGCGATGAGAAAAACCATATAGAGATGCCTTGTTCTATAATTTCTCCTGAAAGCATCTTAACATAGCTGGAAAAGTGATGAAATCGATGCAGTTATCTCAGAAAAAGGATGCCTAAAAATAGTATCAGCAGCAATACCGAAAAAAAAGCAAGAGGTAAAGCATTTAAGTATTAGTCAAGTATTTCCACAGTGGTTTAGTCTAGGTGATCCACCTATAATTACTAAAATTTTTGGTGATAATATCCACAGTCCTTTTAATGATGTACCAACCTGCAAAAAATTATTTGATGGATGTTTAAAGATGACTCAATGCCTGCCATAGTGAAAAATAATTAGCCCCAAGAAAAGTATTTTTCATAGCGGCAATTAGGCTAGAAAAACAAGAATTTTTTTTAGCAATTTAGTACACAAAACACTGCTTGCTTAAAATGATTCAAAGTTTACATGTCAGACATCTAATGTTCCACTATAGAAATTCCTTTTTCTATACTACTTAGAATTTATTAAAGGAAAATCATATTAAAGATATAGAAAGCCCTCTAAACTCACCAGATCTAAAAATGTGTGACTTTTGTGTTGATAGTAGGCGTGGGGTGATGCCTTTCACTAGAGAGAACTACTACTATATTTAAAGTTTTGTTATGTTAATATAGACCGTGGCCGCTTGTTTCAAAAATTTTAGAGTGGCCCCCGTATATAGGACTGTTCAATAACTTTTTGAAAATATTATATATTAATACTAAAAATTAAAATTTCGGTAAGAAAAAAACAAATCTTTAAAGCAGTAGTATTATTTAACAAGTTATAGTTTTTCTCCTTCAGGAAGTTAAAGGAAAAATATACAGAGAATTTATTTCCTGCAAATATGTGAACAACGCGCGTTTCGGTCGTGATGCACAGAGTATGGAGGGCTACAGAGTCGGCCGCTTGTGAGTGATTATTATCCACTATACAAACTATCCATAGGTTATCTAGGTTCTTATCACTGCAATATACAAGATATGGTTTTATTCCCCATATTTTGCCCAGTGCCCTTTTTGCTGCCATGATTACCATTTTACCTTTGATAGTAACTTTCTACAAGTGAGTTCCAAGTATGATTTGCATCCAAGATTACACCTAGCTACTTAACCTCCTTACTTATCTAGAATTGTGTAATAAAGAGAGTTGGTAGATCTAATTATCCAAGCTTCCTTTTTTTAGTGAAGGATATGAATCTGAATTTTCCAGAACTTACACTTAGATGCTTCTTAGTGTACCACTCCTCCACATAATCAGAGCTTCTTGCATGAGTTCTGATCATATTTTGGTATGCTTTTCCACGATGAGTCGAACTAGATGGTCAGCATACTCCAGAGAGTCGTTGAGGTTCGCCAGAAGTTCGTCGACCACCAGATTCTACATGAGGGGGATAGAACACCCCTCTCCCTTGAGCTACCTACACATGTTTGGTTTCTTCCACCAGAATTCATTGTATGCGTTCGCCATGAAGCATGTTTTATATTCACCTGCATTCTGGCGTAAGTTATCATGAAAGTGAAGGAGGTATGATGAAATTCTCTTTCAATATCAACTTCGAACTTCTCGTCTGAAATGCGACGAGACCCCGTCATGAAGAAGCCACATATTCTGCCTCACATTTAAAGAAAAATCCTCTAATAATTGTGGCAGATTGTTTTCAAGAAAGTTTAAATAATTTTCACCTGTCAGTTGATTTGGAAAAAGGTAAGACCCTATAAACATGACATTAACTACGCCACCCAGACATTTACTGAAAATCTGTGCTGAAAATATTTTTCTTGTCACTTCAGGCGGATTTTTTACTGCTCAAACATGATCGTTGTAGAAATTATTTACTCTATTTTTTGTAAACGTAGCCAAGATAGATTTGGTCAAATTTTCATTTATATTGTACTGATGTAAGGAGTCACAAAATTCAATTCTTCTAGAATAATCTCCTGGTTGCAACGCTTGTACCTGTTGATAACGGTGCGGATAAAGTTGTTCTTGTCGTAAAGTTTTCCACACTTTACTATGACCAACTTCTACTGGACCTGCTATGGATCTAGTGCTAGTCGTTGAGTCGTTTTCGATAATTTGTAACATTTCTTCCTCGATCTCTACCATTTCGCGTGGAGAAGGTCTTCCAGCGTGACCTCCTTTAAGTACCCAGTGTCGCGAAATCTTAGAACTAAATTTACAAATATCTGCGGAGACGGATGGTTTCCTAAAGAAAACTCTCAACGTACAAACGCTGCAACTGCTTTTGTTTTCACTCCCCGTAAGTTAATACTACGTCTACTAGTTCATTGTTTTCATAAAAGTGTGCCATTTTTATTACACAAAATACCCACAAATGAAAAATAATATCGCGCACTACTGTACGAATTATTTATCACTAGTCAAATCGAAAATTGCACTCAAAACCGTGTAACAATTACATACAAAAATGAACATACCCAGTAGAAGTAGTAAATAATGCAGCTTAAAATAAAGTTTGCATTACAGTTTTTAAATTTTTTAAATAATTGTTAATGATTTCTTTCTTTGCTAACTTTTATATAAACGATTTTTGGTAAATCGATTTCTCTTTACGAGTTCTACAAGCTGTTAAAATAAATATATTATCTTTGAGCACACCGTATATATATATATATATATATATATATATATATATATATATATATATATATATATATATAATATATATATATATATATATATATATATATATATATATATATATATATATATATATATATATATATATATATATATATATATATATATATATATATATATATATGTTAATGCGGATTTCACGAATTCCTCCGTGTGAGATGCAATAGCAGTGGATATATCCACATTATGCCGTTGTAGTGCTGAAATCACATTCAGCAAACATACAACTATATGCAGCTCCGCGTATGAATGAAGTAAAATGCGAACAGTAAATGCAAACTTCTCTCCATCATATCCTTTCTGTGTTAGAGGTTGCACAGTTAGAATAAATTGTTATAAAACGCAATTTATCCTATTCCACCACCATCGAGATGATGGCCTACCTGTACCACCATACCGAGAAGAAAGTCAAAACTTACCCTCCCCGCCACAGTGATACGGCAGAGGTACATGTTTCGTCTCTACTAGACTCATCAGGGTACCGACATGCACCTGACTGTGCAAAGGACAGATTGGAAGGAAGCATGCACATACTGAACGCGGCTTCTCCGGCCTCCCGCCGGATGGCGTATATATGTTAATGCGGATTTCACGAATTCCTCCGTGTGAGATGCAATAGCAGTGGATATATCCACATTATGCCGTTGTAGTGCTGAAATCACATTCAGCAAACATACAACTATATGCAGCTCCGCGTATGAATGAAGTAAAATGCGAACAGTAAATGCAAACTTCTCTCCATCATATCCTTTCTGTGTTAGAGGTTGCACAGTTAGAATAAATTGTTATAAAACGCAATTTATCCTATTCCACCACCATCGAGATGATGGCCTACCTGTACCACCATACCGAGAAGAAAGTCAAAACTTACCCTCCCCGCCACAGTGATACGGCAGAGGTACATGTTTCGTCTCTACTAGACTCATCAGGGTACCGACATGCACCTGACTGTGCAAAGGACAGATTGGAAGGAAGCATGCACATACTGAACGCGGCTTCTCCGGCCTCCCGCCGGATGGCGTATATATGTTAATGCGGATTTCACGAATTCCTCCGTGTGAGATGCAATAGCAGTGGATATATCCACATTATGCCGTTGTAGTGCTGAAATCACATTCAGCAAACATACAACTATTTGCTGAATGTGATTTCAGCACTACAACGGCATAATGTGGATATATCCACTGCTATTGCATCTCACACGGAGGAATTCGTGAAATCCGCATTAACATATATACGCCATCCGGCGGGAGGCCGGAGAAGCCGCGTTCAGTATGTGCATGCTTCCTTCCAATCTGTCCTTTGCACAGTCAGGTGCATGTCGGTACCCTGATGAGTCTAGTAGAGACGAAACATGTACCTCTGCCGTATCACTGTGGCGGGGAGGGTAAGTTTTGACTTTCTTCTCGGTATGGTGGTACAGGTAGGCCATCATCTCGATGGTGGTGGAATAGGATAAATTGCGTTTTATAACAATTTATTCTAACTGTGCAACCTCTAACACAGAAAGGATATGATGGAGAGAAGTTTGCATTTACTGTTCGCATTTTACTTCATTCATACGCGGAGCTGCATATAGTTGTATGTTTGCTGAATGTGATTTCAGCACTACAACGGCATAATGTGGATATATCCACTGCTATTGCATCTCACACGGAGGAATTCGTGAAATCCGCATTAACATATATACGCCATCCGGCGGGAGGCCGGAGAAGCCGCGTTCAGTATGTGCATGCTTCCTTCCAATCTGTCCTTTGCACAGTCAGGTGCATGTCGGTACCCTGATGAGTCTAGTAGAGACGAAACATGTACCTCTGCCGTATCACTGTGGCGGGGAGGGTAAGTTTTGACTTTCTTCTCGGTATGGTGGTACAGGTAGGCCATCATCTCGATGGTGGTGGAATAGGATAAATTGCGTTTTATAACAATTTATTCTAACTGTGCAACCTCTAACACAGAAAGGATATGATGGAGAGAAGTTTGCATTTACTGTTCGCATTTTACTTCATATATATATATATATATATATATATATATATATATATATATATATATATATATATATATATATATATATATATATATATATATATATATATATATATATATATGTGTGTGTGTGTGTGTGTGCCAATAAGCATTCCAAAAGGATAGCAAATCGATTCTGAGAACTTTGATAAAGATAATAAAAAAGATATAGCACTCTGGAACATGCTCGTATAAGACAAGAACACATATGTGTGAGAGATGCTATCGAGCAAGAAAAAAAAATAAATAAAAAAAAAATTTAAAAAATTTATAAAAATTTAAATAAATAAATTGAAAAAAAGAACATAACGAAACCAAACTGACATAGACACAGAGACTGACACAGACAAAAACGTACACACAGACACAAACAGCTTGAGTTCAAGGCATTCCATTAGCCTATCTGCTATGGTGATATTTTGATAGCCATGATCTCGTTGGCCCCTGATTATGTGGATTTAGGGGTTTGGCTTTATAACTCGGTGTGAGATTTTGGTAGCGGTTAGAATTTACGTTTAGAAGTTTGAATTCTGCCGTCTCAGTATATTATGAGAAATATTTTTTAGAAATTAATAAGCAGAAATCAAAAAATTACTTTAGGTCATATTGGAATTCACTCAAGTTTGGCTTTATTTAAGGCACATGTACTCAATACAACGACAACATATCATCGAAAAACAGAAACTGCATTACATTAAGTTGATTATTATCGATTTTTGGCATTTTTTGTCTCTTTTCTGAGGTTATAACGAGACCGAGACATGATGAAGTAATTTAAAATTCAGGTCTGATGTCAACTCTGAGGTTTTCAAACAGGAATATAAGTCTAAATGAGGAAATAATTTTTGATTGGGCAAAGTTTTACCCATTTTTGAAGTTATGAAAACTCAGACCTGATAGACTAATTCGGGTTTCAAAATCAGACTCAGCGCGTTGGTTTCCACATAGCTTTACACTTGTGGATCAAAAGAGACATTTTTTGGGAGTATGTTTTACGCATTAATAAGCCAAATATTTGAGCGCTTATTATTTAGCAATAAAACATCTCAAGCTCAACGTAAATTTTTTTATATATGTAATTCTTCTTTCAGGCAGAGAATATGAAAAACATATATACACACAGTTTATTTCCTGCTAATATCGCTCTAGTCCTCTCTCCATACGTGTTTCGATCACCTCATGATCTCGTCAGTGGAGCTGTATCGGACCGAGAGCAACATTAGCAGGAAATAACTGATACATGAACCATAAATTTCAAGGTATGTCGGCAGGATATTGCACCTGCCATCTACCAACTTCGATGTCAGACTGAAAAATATCGTCAGTCGAACGACATCTATGAATCACCGGAGTAACATGAAATTCTTAAAAAATCAAAATTTCAGTAAGAAATAAAGAAATCGTTCTGCTGTATTTAAATAGTTTGTTATATATGTAATTCTCCTTTCAGGTAGATAATATGAAAAATATATATACAAACAGTTTATTTCCTGCAAATATCACTCTAGTTCTCTCTTCATACGCGTTTCGAACATCTCATGATCTCGTCAGTGGAGCTGTATCGGACCAAGAGCAACATTAGCAGGAAATAACTGATATATGAACCATAAATTTCAAGGTATGTCGGCAAGATATTGCACCTGCCATCTACCAACTTCGATGTCAGACTGAAAAATATCGTCAGTCGAACGACATCTATGAATCACCGGAGTAACATGAAATTCTTAAAAAATCAAAATTTCAGTAAGAAATAAAGAAATCGTTCTGCCGTATTTAAATAGTTTATTATATATGTAATTCTCCTTTCAGACAGAGAATATGAAAGATATATATACAAACAATTTATTTCCTGCAAATATCGCTCTGGTTTTCTCTCCGTACGCGTTTCGATCACCTCATGATCTCGTCAGTGGAGATGTATCGGACCGAGAGCAACATTAGCAGGAAATAATTGATATATGAACCATAAATTTCAAGGTATGTCGGCAGGATATTGCACCTGCCATCTACCAACTTCGACGTTAGACTGAAAAATATCGCCAGTCGAACGACATCTATGAATCACCGGAGTAACGTGAAATTTTAAAAAAATCAAAATTTCAGTAACAAATAAAGAAATCGTTCTGCCGTATTTAATATATATATATATATATATATATATATATATATATATATATATATATATATATATATATATATATATATATATATATATATATATATATATTCATATTCTCCGCCTGAAAGGAGAATTACATATATAACAAACTATTTAAATACGGCAGAACCATTTCTTTATTTTTTAGTGAAATTTTGATTTTTTAAAAATTTCACGTTACTCCGGTGATTCATATCCTGCCGATATATGTTGAAATTTATGGTTCATATATCAATTATTTCCTGCTAATGTTGCTCTTGATCCGGTACAGCTCAGGACTAGAGCGATATTTGCAAGAAATAAACTGTTTGTATATATTTTTTATATTCTCTACCTGAAAGGAGAATTACGTATATAACAAACTATTTAAATACGGCAGAACGATTTCTTTATTTCTTACTGAAATTTTGATTTTTTAAAAGTTTCACTTTTCTCCGGTGATTCATAGATGTCGTTCAATTGGCGATATTTTTCAGTTTGACGTCGAAGTTGGTAGATGGCAGGTGCAATATCTTGCCGACATACCTTGAAATTTATGGTTCATATATCAGTTATTTCCTGCTAATGTTGCTCTTGGTCCGATACAGCTCCACTGACGAGATCATGAGATGTTCGAAACGCGTATGAAGAGAGAACTAGAGTGATATTTGCAGGAAATAAACTGTTTGTATATATATTTTTCATATTATCTACCTGAAAGGAGAATTACATATATAACAAACTATTTAAATACAGCAGAACGATTTCTTTATTTCTTACTGAAATTTTGATTTTTGTAAATTTTTTCCCGATGAATGTCTATCTATTTACTGTTATTTGAGTAAGAAATAAGTTAACGGCACTCTTCAGAATCGAAATATGTTGTATTTATATTGATTTTACAAAAATTTATCAGTTTTACCTACTTAATCCTATAATGTAACTGTTTTGGACTATAACATTTTGTTTATTATAGTCTTCTTCGCTAAGTTTAACACTCTTTCGCATTACCAAAAATAAAACATGTTATGTCTAATTATTTAAGGAAATTAATAATTAAACCATCAAACAAGAAACCACAAATCATATCGTATTACACTATTCTCGTGCTAAAACATACTAAATTCTTGCTTTAAATTTGTTGATTGGAAAGGTAATTGATCACGATTAATTAGTACCTACCAAATACGACTGTCTGGCGGTATTTAAATTAGGTTTTATTGAAAGTTCTTTAGATATGTGGTTGCGATCAAAGTATTCAAGATCATTTGTAAGTTTTAATTTAGAAGGATTTAAGTTATGAAACCATTTGCTAACCCACGCGTAAGATTGCATTTTTTTATTTACGAAAATAGTGAATATATTTGTCGCTGAGTTTCAGTTAATGAAGTTATCCCGTCAAAAATTTTATACATGTTTGAAAAAGGTAAAAAACCTTTAATAAATATTTAATAGAGTTGATGCTGGTAGCCGTTACTATGTGGTAGTTAATCATTTTCGGGAAATGTTTAAAAGAACTATTATTTTTATACCACTAAATTTATTTAGAAATCAGTGATTGCAGTTTCAACTCACAGAGTCATTTTCAAACTGAATTACAAAGGTAGACTAAGTATTCAATACAAAAAAAGGAGAAAATTTAACAATAAATAAAAACTACCTGAGACATTACATTATTACAAAGGGGAGGTACTAAATTTTGGGAACTAATTATTATTTGGCAACAACAAATAACGGGGAAAATCTAAGTTCTGTCTGGTCATTAAGTAAATTTACATTTTTATTTTTACTATGTTTATATATTTCTAGAGATTCAAGAATAATTAACTTTTGGCCCTTTGTTGAATAATGTAATAGGTCAGTGTTGCTTAAATTAGGAAAACTGTGGCTGTGTTCTAAGCAATGGTTGGCAAAGCTCGAGTCTGTTTTTTGTAGTCTATATGATCGGTAGTATTCTGAAAAGCGAGTTTTAAAGCTTCTACCACTTTGTCCAATATACAAGCTAGCACACTCTGAACATTTAACTTATAAATTCCTGATTTATTAAATTTATTAATTTTATCTTTAGCATTGTAAAGGATAGTGGACAGATTGTGTTGAGATTTAAAGGCTACTTTTATGTTATGTTTGGAAAGAGTATTAGCTATGTTTTCGGATAGGGTACCACAGTATGACAAAGATATGTAAGATGAACTATCTTTATCATTTTTTATTTTGGGATATATTGAATTAAAAGCTGGTTGTTTTTGTTTTTTAGTTATTAATTTCTTTATGGTTTGTTGGGAGAAATTGTTTGATATTGCAATTCTTTCAATGATATTTAGTTCCTCTTGAAGATCTTCTTCAGAGAGAGGCAAAGAGAATGCTCTATGTATCATTGAATTGTATGCAGCCATTTTGTGTTGTAAGGAGTGAAAAGAATCATTAGATATAGTATTACCTGTAAACGTTGGTTTTCTAAAAATTTTAAAATTGCACTGATTATTGAGGTGAGATATGGCGAGATCTAGAAAGTTTGTTTTATGATTATTTTCAGTTTCCAGAGTAAATTGCATTTTTGGATGGCAATTATTAATGTATTGTAAGAATTTTTAAAGCTATCTAGTAGTGCCTTTAAAACATGCTAGAATATCATCCACATATCTGTAACAAAAACCATGTTCAATTTTGCGATCACTGGGGTGAAAATTTGATTTGATCCAGTCACATTTTTGTTTTTAAAACTGGGGGAGATTTTGTTGTGTTTGCTTCTAGAAGTGGTCGGATATATAATATATACGGAGTTGCTGAATGGGAAAACTAAAAGTCATAGATATGTCCACTAAAATTTTACCTAAAATTTTAAATGCGTTTTTATTTCAAATGAGCCAAGGCAATATCTAATTTACCGATTTTAATGAGCACAAATTTGCTTTGTTTATAATTGCACCCTCTCAAGTTCTTACTAAAATCGTAGTGATTTCTTAATTATCTTAATTTATCTAGCAATTAAAAATAAGAAAAGAATTAAATATCTATTTTTTCTGGGTAGGTGGTATATACGTATGTATGTAGAAATGGGGCTCAATGCATTGTCACCTAACGGATCTATAGTATTTCTCTTTGGCTGTCAAGTCATTGGGGATACCTTGCCGACTAGAGCAGGTCCTCCAGACCTGTTTTCCTCAGGAACCTTAGAATATTTGACGGCTTTAAAATGGGTAGCTCCCCTTCTTCAATTTGGTGTTCTCCCAAGAATCGCATACTAGGGTCATCTAAAGCGCTCTGAAAAGTCGTATAGAAATTTCGTTTTCCTTCTCGCAAAATTTGCACTCTTCTCTCTCCGACAATCCAAGTTTCTTGGGGTATCTCTTTAGGTGGCAATGCCCTATTAGGACTCTCGTCAGAACTCTAAGTTGGTTTTTGCATAGGCTTATGCATTCCTTGGATCTATTCTGATCGTAATTCATTCTCATTTCTTGCAGATCCGTCCAATAATTGTATCACGTATTCCCTTCTTCTTTTTTTCCGTTCTTCCATAACTGCACTGTTATTTATACCATAAAAAGTTTCAGGCCCCAGAAATAATATTTTAGTCCCTTTTTTCGAGAGCCTTTCTACTATTTCATTTCCCTCTATCCCGTTGTGTTCCGGAACCACAGAACTTTTGACAAGTTAGCCCTTGTAATGCCCAGATTGGTTTTTATACTCCAGATTACTGCCCCATATGTAATGATTGGTCTCAATATTGCAGTGTATATTCACTGCAGGATTGTTGGATTTGTGACCCAGCTTTTTCTGCGAAGTTTCTACAGACCAGCAAAACTATTGTTGCCTTGTTGATTATTTCTCGTGTTTATCCTTTAGAGGTTTATTATCTAGAGTAAGGTCCACTCAGTAACGTTCTCATCCATTTTGATAGTCCTCAGGTTAAGGTTTCTTGTCCTTGTAAAGTCTGATAAGGTGGGGATGACATTAATTCCCATCATCCAGCACCATTCTTTAGTATGTTCAAGTCCTCTCTGCAGAGGGTATTCCTTCTGATTATGACTACGCCATCGGTATAGCCCTGACAAGATATGCCGAGGTCAGTCAGATTAGAGAGGAGTCAATCTATAATTAGGCTCTAGATAAGTAGAGAAGCAGATTCACCTTAGGGCATCTCCTGGTGGTACAGAGAGTGATAGTGTCGTATCCTATCTCTGTCTCTTCTAGTTTAGTGGTGACAAGTCGCGCCATCTATTTGGATATCGTTCTGTGTATTTCCTGGTCATCAAGTGCTTCTTTAAGTGCTTCATTTGAAGTGTTATCCCTTCTATAATAAGAAAGGCAGATGCTACGGTTTCCTTGTTGTTCAGTGCGTCTTGAATCTTATCTGTTAATTGTATCCGCAAGGTTTCTGTTGATCGACCAGGTTGCTACCCATGTTGATGAGGATACAGTAGCACCTGTTAAAAAATTTCTGTTTTGATGTAGTTATCAACTATTTTCTCCATCGTTTTTAAAACAAACGATGTGAAGTTGAAGGTCGCAGGAATTCAGAGTATGTAATGTCCTTTTTCCCAGCTTTGGGAATGAAGGTGACTTTTGTCCTTCTCCAAATTTCTGGTATGTAGGCTACTTCGACGACTCACTATATGTGGTTCCGAGCATTTTTTTGATGATCATTTTGATACTGATTAACGTGATGCGTGTCATACATGCTTACAGATAAACGTCCATATATATATATATATATATATATATATATATATATATATATATATATATATATATATAAAGAAAAAAACATGAATGAAAGTGATTAAAAAGCACCTAAATGACTTAATACGGTATGTGCTTAATGAATAAGATCAGCAACGGGAAAGTCGATATAACAGGATCAAAAATATTGGCACTGAAGCTTAGTGTTATCTCTTTATGACGGATACCTGAACACGGAGATGATCTTGATAATCTAACAGAGAATGGTTGTACAATCAAATATATGTAGGTTACTCTGGTAAACACTGAAACGAGGAAGCAAAGATCGAGTCCGTAGTTTAACCAAACAAACCCTAACTAATTATACTTGTTTCAGCTAATGTTGAGAAAAAGCAGTAAGAATATCGCTCGAAAACATCTTCAGTAAATGTTGGAGGAAAGCCTATAACATGTGGTATGTTCAAGAAAATAAAACTGGACTTAATGCCGGCCTCATTAAGGAACGTCTCCTCTTGAGGAGGAAAAATTAAAAATCGCAGTATAACTAATAGGATATATCTACTTGTGGGGTCATCTTCATAAGATTGGCATATGCGATGACCCACCAGGTAGAAGATGACTAAAGAACGATAAAACTGTTAATCATGTCTCAAGGAATGTCTAGCTCGCAGAATTCTAAGATGAAGGTATTTTGAGTGAGAAAGGATCAGGTAATAAGAGTGGTTGGATTCGCAAAGGCGATTGATCTAGAAAGTCCTACGATCATGGTGGAATGTATGAGATTCAGGGAAGCCGAAACATGTACATTTTTACAATGTCTTTGTAAGTCGTACTCATTAAAATAATTTTATGTTCAAATAATACTACAACGAAAAGTGTCCCCAGAAATAATTGTTGTGTACCTGTATTAAGAAGACAATGAAGTTAACTACTAATTATTTAAATGTCAGGAAGATTCTTATTGAATTCAAGAATAATTCCACGTTATTTTCTGTGGTACATTTCCACTGAAAATATAAGATGATCGAATCTGATCTAGAGAGAAAACTTAAGAATATATTTGTGCCCTCTCGGTTTAAAAGAAAAATGCAGTTTTAAGTATGTTTCATGATATTTTTATTTTGTTGCACTCTTACATAATTATTATAATAACAAATAATGGAAGTAATTAAACTTTGTTATCTTTTTAACATTTTATTTTTAATGCAATTTTTTTTGTTGTTTCGAGGAAATATAGTTCTAAGTAGTTGACTGAATAGTAGTTGTTATGATAATGTAAAAAGTTTACTGATATGCTTAATTATAAGTTAGCGATTCAATTCTAACAAATATTAATAAAAAATACGGGTTTGCCTGGTATTGAAATTTTCGCTTGATATGTTTTCAGTTTTGTAAATTATGTATGGCCATATTAAAGTACTTATAGGGTCAAATTACGATATGATAAAAAGTTGTTGTTTCTTTGGAATAACAGAGGACTTGATCCCCTTTTTAAATAAATGTTTTTGGTGGAATAAAATTTTACATAATAACTTTCTTCTGATTTGCTATCAAAAAAATGTTTTTTTAACACAGATATTATTCTGATTATACAGTAAAATCAAAACGTTTTAAATTATACAATCTATAATGCATACAATAATAAAAACACGTTATTTATTGCGGAATCATATAGCGAACCTATTAAGAACCTATTAATTTGTTATAATTTTGCAATGTTTTTAATTGATCAATAACAATTAAAAATAGCTTATATGATTATTTAATTATTATTAATTATTTATTTCGCATAACTGTATAATTAAACACTTTGAAAGAATATGTACAATACTCAGTAAAGCTTTATATTGTCGTGATTTTATATACTATACCAAATAACTATATAATATAAAAAACAGTGTTTAACTACTAATATTGGTGTCAGATATCTGTTATTATCAATAGTCAATAAGTCTTTGGATATTAATTTTTTATTAACAGAATAACCAAACAAATTGAACAAAGTAAAATAATTAAATATTCTTTTATTAGTTGATGTTGTGGTTAGCGGAAAACATTTTAGATCTGTCTTTCATTACAGCCATGTAAAATAGCTTTTCTCTCCGTTGACTTCATTCAAACTCCTTTTTGCCTGATTTTTATTGAATTGATGACCATACAGCTTGTTCTGGAGGTGTTTTGATATTTTAAATACGTACTGCTTGAATGTAAGTTTCAGGTTGATTGGTAGGTAATATGGGTCTCTGAAATCTAATATTCTAGTTTTTTACTGTTTTTCGACGCATTAACATAGTTTTTCTCTTTTTTGTGGATCATCAAACCTATCGGTTATATTGAATTATTATTTATACATTTCTTTTATTATTATTTACATTTGTTAATCCTTGTGGTTGGTGTAAATGTAAATTTTAGGTTATGAGTGGATCACTAAGGTTTTTCTGGCCCCTTTACAGCAATTCGGTCTATAAGATCTTTAGTATGTTCTTCTTCTTCAAGTGCCTTCTCCATTGCGGAGGTTGGCAATCATAAGAGCTTTTTTAATTTTTGAGACATTTACTCTAAATAGTTGTTTTGAACTGCATCCAAACCATTCCCTTAGGTTTTTTAGCCATGAAATTCGTCGTCGTCCTACGCCTCTTCTGCCACTTATTTTGCCTTGGATTATGAGCCGTAAGATGCTGTACGTTTCTCCCCGCATAATGTGTCCGAAATATTGCAGTTTTCTCTGTTTTACTGTTATCTCGACGTCCTTAGTATGTTACCTTAAGCTAAAATCACCAATTATAATTATTTTTGTGGGGAGTACGGATTTTATTTCTTCAAGCGTCAAGGTCACACCTTCTAGAGAAGATATTCCGCTCTTTCTTCGGTGTAATGGAACAAATAATAATTATTTGATACTGTTTAACGTGAAGAATATTCTGCAAAAATGAGTAATTAAATAATCACTCTGTGGACAGATTTTATCCGTAAGAACGGGATAGTATATATTTTTTTATTACCACCAAAAAAGTCTAATGGAAAAATAAATCCATTATCGTACTTAAGCATAATCTCAACTTTATTATCTTTGAGTCATTTAAATGTTTCTTTAATATATAAGCTCAGAATTTATGAAGAAGAAATCCTGCCCCGAAGAAATAAGAGCCGAGGGAGGTCTTAAACATACGCTATATGAAAATATCGTTAAAATGTATTAAAATATTGACCGATTTTCCCATTATTAGAGAATGAAATAATTATCAATTAATTCACTATAATATTATATATTGTTTGACCGAACGTAAAGAGAGTTTATATAATGTCTGTTTTTTTCTATGCACAACCTGACCGAAATATTTTACATATAGTTTGAGGCCAGTATTGTAAGTATATTTTATAAATCTTTTTGATAAATTACATCCTAGAATTTTTATCATAATTTTTCATGCTCACAAATACACAACTTACATTTCATAACTATCATCCCATTTGCATACATTTTTGCATTAACATGATACATTATAAAATGTTTAAATCGAATTAAAGGTAATATTGTTGTCTATTTAAAGTTAATGAAAAATTTAATTTAATTTCTTGTTTTATGTGGTAATTTGCAGAATTTTTTTACATGTTGATAAACTGGAGACCATTATAGAGATCGTAACATATATTAACTAAAATTATTTTTTAATCTGACATCCTTAACAGATGTAGTAGTTGCTAATAAATTTACAAATCGCCGATATTTAAATTTTGAGTATATATAATTATATAGCCATGGCTAAAACTAACATATGATTTTCATTTTCAGATATGCTATTTTGACTGCCTTTAATTTTCGGCACTCCTTAATCCTAAACTGGCTTTAACTTAATTAATGGATCAGTGTAAAATATTTATTTTTGATAATTATATTGTTTCATTTATATCGTAAATAAACAATAAAATATATTTTCTGTATTTTATAAGTCTTACTATATTATTTATATTTTACCCAGAATTGTGAAAAAAAACCTATCCTTCTGAATGCTTTATTTAAAAAGCAACATAGCAAATTAGTGGTGACGGTAAAAACTGTTTGTCATAAATCTTTTTATTTTTTTTTTCAGGATAATACATCTACAAATAATGAATACTAGCAGAGAAATCTTAAAATTTATGTCAAGATGGTTAAGTCCTCATCTCATTTCACTTTTAAAGTTTTTCTGCTCGTATTCAACATTAATATGTATTATTCTGAAAAAAAAATTAAAAAGATTTATGATCAAACAGTTTTTACCCTGTCACCATGGGATATTTAAATTTTTCCCGCCATTTATGTGCCTTTGCTAATCTCGGCCGGTAAAACAGATGGCTGTTTTACAGCCCAGTTCATTATGTCATCAAAATACGCGAGTTCATTCATAGATGGCTCGAGTTGCTTCCAAAATACAGGGTTGTGACTTTTCTCTAACCTTTTTTGTTCCAGGGTGTCAAATTTATAACCGCAATCGCTTCTTTTGGTTTTTATGTAGTGTAGTTTGGTTTTTTTTGCATTCATCTTATATTGTAAAATGAATTTTCCAAATAATGAGTTAATAGATATGACTTATACAATAGGAGAGGCGGAAAAAAATTGCCTTCTTGCTCAAAGAATTTACAAAATGAAGTATCCTGATCGACGCCAGCCTAATATCCATACTTTTCAAAACTTAATGCAAAGATTTGATTCTTCTGGTATTTTTGATTATCCAAAACGTAAAGTGGTCAACAAACCAGTAACTAATGAAGAAAAAGAACTACAAGTATTGTTAAATGTTCAGGAAAATCCTTATGTTGGTAGCCGTTAGTTAGCAGCATTATGTGAAACATCACAATCCACCGCTAATCGTACTACCAAGAAATATAGGTATCATCCATATCACATGGAATTATATCAAGAATTGCATGGACAGGATTTTGAAAGTCGTGTAAACTTTTGTCGTACAATAAATGCGGAGATTCAATTAAATCCAAATTTATTATGCAAGCTAATGTTTAGTGATGAAGCTACTTTTAGAAGTAACGGTGCCGTAAATAGACGCAACATGCATTATTATGCCACAGAAAACCCATTTTGGATTAGAGAGGTGCAACATCAAAACCACTGGTCATTAAATGTTTGGTGTGGTATTCATCATAATCGAATTATTGGACCCCACTTTTTTAATGAACCACTAAATGGCCATAGTTACCTGAACTTTCTACAAGAAGAACTACCCCCACTGCTTCAAGGTCTCGATAGGGATGAGCTCGACAGTATGTGGTTCCAGCACGATGGTGCGCCTCCGCATTACCATCGTGAAGTTCGTGCGTTTTTGGACGATATCCGCAAAAATGGATTGGACGTGGGGGTTTCATTGAGTGACCACCAAGGTCTTGCGACATCACCCCATTAGATTTCTTCCTATGGGGTTATATTAAAAATAAGGTGTATGTTAATCCACCAACAACAGTGGAAGATATGCGAAACAGGATTAGGGATACCTGTAGAACAATAACGCCACTAATTTTGTCCAGGGTCCGAGAAAATCTACAAAAAAGACTAAATTTGTGTATTACACAAGAGGGTCGTTTATTCGAACACTTATTAAAAAGAAATAATTAATCTCAGTATTTAATAGGTAATTTTTTTGTTTCAATTTAATATAAAAGTAAATATGTATTTGCCTTGTCGTTATTGTTGTGTTAATTTTTTCACATTATGTTTAATTAAACTATTGCCGTTGTAATATAACGAATAATGTATTTCATCATATTTAACCACATTCTGTTTGTTTCTGTAGTTTCTTTTTATTATTTTACATGGCTACTATGATAATGAAGACTATTTCTGTAAAAAAGTATGGAAAATAAGAAAAACTGAAATATCTCAAAAACTATTATAAATAGGTATAGGATATATTAAACAAAACTTTTAGGGTTTTTATTACTCTATTAAATAACATAAAAATATACAGGGTGTACCATTTAAAAAAAAAGATATTTATTCATTTAGACTTGTTCAAATTTGAGCCGATGTGTTCAACACCCTGTAGCTTTTATTGCAAATATTAGGTAAAAATTATGTTAACTTGTCCTTGGCCTTGCTAAATTCCAAATTTGAATACATTTGTCACAAAATTGAAAACGTTATTTAGGATTGAATTGATTCTTGAAAATGTGACTTTTTTTTTAAACTTAATTATCTCAGAAACTATAAAGTTTTGTTATAGTAAACCCTTAATAAAAAAGATTTAAAATTATAAGCTAAATCGAAAATACGATTCGTATATAGGGTGTTCTATTTAAAAAAATACAACTTTATGCTGTCCTAGTTTTTTGGCTCACCCTGTAGAGTCCTAAATATTTTTAAAATCTGCGTAAAAATAAACTGTATCAAACAATAAATATAGTTTCTTTGTAAATTTCACCGAAAAGGCACAAACCTACTTCATCCAATCGTTGACTCACCCTGTACATACAACGAACTGATATTTCAAAGAATTTGCTTTAAATTTAAAGTAAATGTAAATTATTTACGATTTACAGTACAAAGTCGTTAAATTTAATGTAAAATAGACTTTAATTTGCATTAAATTTAAGGTTATTTTTAACAGTGTGGAAGAGTATTCAAATGAATTGAACAAAAACACAAAACTAGGCCTTTAACTCTTTAAAGAATTTCTTTTGTGATACTATTATATAAGGTTAAAGAGTGGTGATATTGATCAAAATTTCTGGAAATTATGGATCTATTCAGTGTTGAAATATTCAAGTTTTCTTTATTTTTTTTTACACATACAATACCCATCTATAATTTATGGAATAATGACTTTTTAAAAATCAATGAATTTGAATGTTGGCAAGCGTCACTAAATGAATATCACAAATTTTAAAGAGATGGATCATTGAGTTTGAAAACATAAACTTATTAACTTTATTACCGAAATCCAGTAATCCAAATCTTGTAAAATTAAAATTTTTAAATGAGCCTACAATTGTGATATATAATTTAAATATAGTCAAAAAAATTTTAGTCATTCAACTTCAAATATCTCAAAATTCTGACATGACGGATAAATTGTGACACCAGATTTAGATCCTAGGTAATAAATTACGTTGGAAATGGCTACAAGTTGTCATACAGCTTTCACGACCCCCAATTTTTAAACCTGGGTGTCTATCTATTTTACATCCTGTATGTTGAATTTATTATTATTAAATGGTCTAATGAACTAATAATTATGTCTGTAGATTCAACGTGTTTAACATAAGAAGAAAAATTAATGAGCTGGTCAATCCTTTTACATTTTTCACTTATTAAAATGTTAAGGATTGATTAATTAATGAGAACATTTACCATAATTTAAATTCAGCTCTTAATAAAGAAAGTAAATCATCCGGTTATTTGTTATGGTATAATTAGTTGTAATATTTTAAACAACTCTTCCTTTTAACTTGTAAAATGTTCGATCTAGCAAAAAATACTTTTAACTACACAGCAATTTCGGAAATTCATCTATCACATTTAGATATTTTCAATTAAGCAAATCCTACAGAACATTTTGGCCTAGATATTTTATTATCAATGATTAGGTAACCAATTGCGAAACAATATATTAACGTCAATGCAATCTATGATTAAAAACATCAATTTAATTTATTATTGGATTAAGGATTCGCATACGCATAAAATTCCCATTTGGTAAGAACTGGCGGTTTTCGAGATAAATCCGTTTTTATGGGAAAAACTCAAAAGTTACTAAGCTAAACACAAACAGGTAAAAATAAAATACGCATGATGTGCTAATGTACTTTAATTAATGGGAAAGCGCTGTCTCACTCTTCGAAGGCAAGAAGATGTTATACTGAAAGATTGTCAGCTCAGACAATATCAAGTCCAGAAACTGTTCAAAGGGTTGATCGGGGCTCAATTAATTTACAATGTTATTAAAATGTAAAATTAGTGAAAACGTTTAAATGTTATTTCGGAAAATATTCAATATGAGCTCCACATGCTTCAATACTTTTCCTTATTCTTCGAATATTTTTCCGCTGCACTACAAATAATATTCCGGGCTTCTTACGGACTTCGTTAGAATCCTGTGCTATTCTCGCTAGTAGTTATTCTCTAGTATTTACTGGTGTTGAATAAACTAGTTCTTTTAGATGACCCCAGAAGTAAAAGTCTAAGGGATTTAGGTCTGGAAACCTTGGTGACCATAAAACAGAACCACCTCTGCCTATCCATCGAGGGCCAAAAACGTTAGTTAAGTGTGTGAAATAAGGTGGAGCATCATCATGCATATACCACATTCGCATTCTTCTATCAAGAGGTACGTCTTCCAACACATTATTTAAATTTTGTTGTAAAAATTGTAGACAAATCTCACAATTGAGTTCTTTCAAAACAAATGGACCTATAAGGTTATTTCCGATGATGCCAGCCCATACACTTACAATATACCTTTGTCGGTGTTTGTTTTGAAATATAGCGTGAGAGTTTTCATCAGCCCAAAAATGTAAATTGTGTCTGTTTTGCCATATAAGGTTAAAAAAATTAGATTTAGGTTATGTTACCGTACAGGCCTGTTTAAGTATTGAAGTCTTGCGGGATAATCGTCCGGAGACATAGCGTGTACTTTTTCAACGTAGTAGGGTGAAGTAATTATTCTGTTAAAGCTTTCTTATGCTGTCAGAAGGGTTGTCAGCAATATCTTGCAAAATTTGTTTCTCTACGTGACGGTCTCGTGCTCTTCTGGGAGGGCCTCCCCGCCACGTCGCAATAAAAACGACCCTGAATAAGACTTGTAAAAATTTAATTCGTTACTGTAATAATTATTTGCTAATCATATTTTACCTTTTCCCTTAGGCTTTGATCAACCATTTGAAAGGTTTTTCGACTTGGCAATGTTTGAGCTGAAAATCTTTCAGCATAAAGTCTTCTTGCCTTCGAAGAATTTAACAGGACTTCACCATAAATTTAAAAAAATACTTTGCCTAAGAATATTCTTTCTTTTTTCATAACTATTTTTACTTGAAGGCAGTTTGGACAAGTTCCGTCAATAGTAAATCATTATATAAGCATTAACAATAACAACCTGATTTTTACCTGTGTGTGTGTTTAGCATTAGTAAAACTGATTTATCTCGAAAGCTGCCAATTTTGTCGAAATAAATTAAGAACAGTTTTTTTAAATAGTTGTTTTTTGCCCCCTACTACCCCTTCACTAACAGCTCTAAATTCCTTTCTATGATCCAACTTTAATTATCTATCGCTTTTAATTATTTCTCGTAACTATAGCTCTAGATTCTAATTAACTATCGATTCAACATCTAATTAGCTATCGCTTTATGAATTTTGAATGAATGAATAATAAAGGGGTGGTGATACTAGATCATCGATACCTAGGTCTCCATTGGGCCCTTTACATCCCACCATAGCTGCAGGTTATTCAAGGCCGATCGCCTTTGCGAATCTAAGCCGCCTCGTTAGTTGAACTTGTCTAACTGTTTTCCGTAACAAGATTGTATCTTCGAAATAAGTCTGTCTCAGTTCGTTGAGTACTAGGCACTCTCTGAGGACATGGTCAACAGTTTCATCCTCCTTCAAACACCATCTACACGTCGGGTCGTCTTTGACACCGAATCTATCAAGATGGTCCTGCTGGGAGCAGTCCTCATCGCGCTCAATATTTCCACACAAGTCATTCTTTGAACTTTGTGAAGTTTGAAGAATGTGTTTGCGTTTTGTTGTACTACGCCACCATACAATAGCGGCGTACGTTATCATGGGTCGAATCACCATAGGGTATATTCAAAATCGCACTTTAGGTGTCCCCATGTACATCCAAAGGCTCGTTTACAAGCCCAGAAAGCACATATGGCTTCCTAGGTTCGAGCCTCAATATGATCATTCCAGCTCAGTCGTGAGTTCAAAATTACTATTATTTAAATGTCCCCTAAAATTGAAGAGTCCTTCCAATCAATGTAATTGTGAAAAGTCTCCCCATTTTTTGTAAAGAATACCACCTCTGCCTTGTCCGGGTTTATTCCGAGCCCTTCTCTGTGGCACCATCGTTTCCCGATCCGGAGGGCCCCCATCATTGGCCTCTCCAGGTTTCGGATATCGCGACCAGGACACAACGAATCATGAGACGTGTTGTCGAATGCCCCCGCGAAATCGATAAAGGTACTTAAGGCAGATCGTCTACCCAATAACGCGTTTTCGATTCTTATGACTAGTCGGTGTAGCGTCGCATCTGTGGATTTTCCTGGCTGATAAGCAAATTGCAAAAGATGTAAGGGATATGGCACCATGATTCCTTCCTTAATGTGTCAATCCACCAACCTTTCCTTTAATAACAAACCGGCCAGGCCGATAGGGCGGAAAGACTTAGGATTTATGTAGTCTGTTCTTCCTGCCTTAGGAATAAAAATTACTTTTGTTTCCCGCCACGCCATCGGTATGTATCCCAAGCTCTAACATGAGCGGAATAGTTTCACCAGGTGGATTATAATATCGGAGGAATTTTGTAGTAAAGCTGGAAATATATTATCTTTACCAGGTGACTTGAAAGGGGTAAAAGTTTCCATCGACCATTTCACCTTTTGTTTGTTTTAACTAACTTGTAGTCATGATGTGCTAAGGGGAGTCTTTGTTCTTTAGATTGGCCCTTAAGTCGATTTGAGCTTGGAAAGTCCACTCTTAGTAGCTCTCCTAGGATCCCTTCTTCTCTTGTGGTTTGATCGCCTCCAGGAAGAGCTAGTGGTCCAATCCGGGCACCAGGATCTCCAGATAGTATTTTGCAGAGGCTGGATGCCGAGGGCATGCTTTGTATGCTCTCGCAAAATTTCTTCCACACTTCCTCTGTGAGTCCCTTATTTGCTTTTGTATTCTCTCTGGGCAGTTTTATATTCTTTCCAACATATTTCAGTTCGGTATTTTATCGCTTTTTTAAAAAGCTTTCGAACATTTTTCCGGTGGTTTTCGATTTGAGAGTTCCACCAGGATATGTTGGAGTTTATGGTCCTTCGTCTTATTTGACAGCTAGTCTCAAGTGAACCCCGAAGTGTATCACTGATTTGTTCGGCAGCGATTTCCAAATCAGCTTCATCACGGTATTTCGATAAGAACTCTATGACTCTGCTCTCCAGTTCCTCGTAAAAGAAGTCCCAGTTTATAGTTCTAGGGTTTCGGTATTTCGCTACTGCTGCGTCTTGTTCAACGTCAATTTCAAATAGGATGTGTCACTGATCTGACAATGAGATCTCCGAACCAACTTCTTACTTCTTTACCAAGTTCTGCATATTTGAAGGAAAAATAGTTAGATCTATGGCAGACTCTCCTCTTCTTGAGTAAAAGTAGGAGTGTTCCCTCTGTTAATAAATTCTAGGTTGTAGATATTCAAGTGGTCTGGAATTTATATTCTTGCACCCTCATAGAATGTGATGTGCACTGGAATCGCAGCCCAACCGAAGTGGTAAGTGTTCCTTCTCGCAATATTTTACCAAGTCCACCACCTCGCGTGGGGAACTTTCTCGTTCCGCAGGAAAGGTATGCTGATGTCACAACATAAGTCTCACCAGATTTAAGAGAGATTCTAGCCACTACCAGATCTCTACTACTGAGTTCTAGTAGAGGGAAGTACTCCAGCTGTTGTTGAATTATAATACAGGTCCTAGGGCTCCCACAGGAGGTGCGATACACTAGTATTCCTCCAGCAGAACCCAGACCCCTAATCTTGCTACGATTCAGCCATGGCTCCTGTATTAGAGCAAGCTGAATTCGTAATTCATTGAATTTTTTACATAGGACAGCAGATGGTGCTTTCCCATGTTGTAAATTAGCCTGTATGATTTTAATAGGCATGTTGTATATAAAAGATTATATCCTATTTTTTAGGAATATCCTCACCAACTCAGTCCTAACCTAGAATTTTAAAAAGAAAAAGAACCCAAGTCAAGGAAAAGCAATGTAGACTTACCAGAGGAAGTTGTTTGATCCTCTTCTGATTAAAATGACAGCCTTTAGTTGCCGTCTCATTCTGAAGGCTTGAGACTGTTAGGGGCTCCTCCTCTTTATCAATTTTATAATTTTTTATTTTTTTAGATACTTTTCTGTTTTTTTTTATTTATTGCTTCTATTTTTATATGGCAAAGTTGATAATTTCTTACATGGTTGGACTTATGGAGCTTCATAGTCAAGTTTAATATGAAGATTGAGTTTTATTTTCTCTGTCTAGGCTATGTCGACGTAGACCCCTCCATCTGATGTAGTTGTTTTGTCTACTCTTTGGATTGGTCTTCCGCCCAGTGTACAGAACACTGTCAAATTAAACTTACTCTACCTTTCTTGCTTTAAATCTGAATTTCCTAAAGTCATGGAAAGCCAATAACTTTCAAGTAAGTTATTAACAAAATTTTTACCTATTGCAATGTTTCATGCATAATTTCATTTCTGTCAGATAGCCCCACAGAGGAGCTTACAATAATTCAAACCGGTGATAGACATTTTCAGAGATTCAAATATTTTCTGGGAAGGGATATACCGTAAGGAATAAATGTATTGCCCTCTATTTAACTAATATTATTTCCTATAATTTTCATTTAGAATACTACTAAGTAAGAGAAGTTAGTTATTGATTTACCCGGATATGACTTATTACATATTTGTTATTTTCCAAATTTTCTCTATTGCCTCTGCTCATCTTATAATCATTAGGGCAAATTTTGAAGTAAAATGTGGTGACGCCTTTCTCTGCATTTAAACATTTTTAAACCTTACTTAGAATTAAGTTGAAAGTAAAGTCAAAGCAGGTTTAAAATAGTGGAAAAATATAAATTAACCAATCTACCCCGAGATGAGTTAGCATATAAGTAGACTCCAGTTAGCATTAGGTTAAAAATTAGTCTGAACTGAGTACCTTACAGGGTATTGCTTAGATTTTGTGGAGCGTTGGTCCTTTCCTTATAATTATCAATTTAAACTATTTGGGAGTTGAATTCTGACCCAGTGTAATCATTTCGAAATGCTGAAAATTTCAGCAAAATATCTCTTCCCAATCAAACATTTTGCGTGAATAAAAATTTAAAAAAACATGTCCAATTGATAATCTTATTTTTTTTTTAAGTCGGTTAATAACTACATAATAAAAGTGCAGTCCAGATATGGCAGCTCCTGAGAATTTTATCTAATCATTTTCACATTTATTTTATATGGACTTTCTAAAAGTTTTGAACTTTTCATCAATTAATACAATTGGATCCGGACAGGAATTTGCAAGTTCATGTTCATAACAGAAAATTTTGCTAACAAATAAATTATTACTTTCTAATTTTAATACAATATCACGAAGTATGAAATATGTAGACAAATTGGTCGATTTGCAACGTAATTAATTAATGCAGTTTAGCAAGAGACTAATTATTTTGGGGAGTGCTTGTTAAACTAAGCCAATTATGCTATTCAATAATCGACAGGGTGATCAAATAAAATTAAAGAAAAAAAATTACATCCCTAGAAAGAGATATAAAACGTAAAAAAAATAATTCTGTACATTTCTATATCGTATTGAAATATAACAAAATCCATAACCTAAAAATTTACATACAATTTATTAGCTTTATAATACGAGATTCCAAACAATAAATATAAGTTTGCTTGTCTCGATTGTGTACGATTCTGTGAAAAGTTTTGTTTATTTATTTATTTATTTATTTACACTGCCCTATTATTGGGCAGACGCTAAAATAAGTTTAACATAGTCTATAAATCAATTACAGATAATTATAACAGATCGTCTTGTAAGCAATCAACAGAATTTACCGAGATAATGGTGAAAAACCCTTTTTGGCACTATTTTGCAAATGTTAATAACTTTTACAATAATGGCCGAAGGTGACGTATAACACCTTGTTGATTAGGCCATTATGGGTCTTTATAAGTGTGCGAAATGACCCATGAGACAGATCGATTGAATAGTTTATGAATAATGTCAATTGTTTATTAAACACACCAAAAGTTCAAATAATTGTTGATCAGAACATAATGCTTCTATAGACATTTTTAAAAAGAAATGGATTCTTCAAAGATCAAACTACGAGGAAAGTTAAAAAAATAATATATTTATTCCAAAATTGTTAAAAAGGTGGATTAAAGAAGAGGTGTTTTTTTTTGGTTATAAACAATTACAATAACTTTCAGGATATAGACTTTAGGTGGACTGTAAAGGTGGTTAAAAATCACACAATCAACACAAAAACGCTCTAAGACCAATACGAGCCAAGATATTTGTGATGCAATAAGTTCTTCCAGTATAACACTAATTCCGTAAGAAGGTACAGGACGATACTGGCATACTGTGTTATTTTTATCCGATAGTACGAAATTCTCAAATAATTTGTTTTTCTATTTAATATTATCAAATACGCCCTCTTGCGGCCTAATTAACAAGGCTAAACATATTTTATTTAATTATATTTATTTTATTAAAAATTACCTCCTAAATACAACCAAAATTATTAAAATCGCACAAATGAGTCCAGGATTAGAGTATTTTTAAATAACAATAATCCTTCTCTCCCTCCTTCTTTATTTTAAGAGTTTAAGCAAAGAGTTGAGAACAAAAGTTTTAAAGCCTAAAGAGTAAATACTAAAAACATGAAAGGCTACCTACCGTTAAATTAGGTTATTTTGAGAAATTATTGTATTTTTATTTTACATAAGATACGACCTCTTATGGCTTATTTAGAAACTTAAAATCATTTTTTATTAATTTGCCTTTATCAAATTACTTAAGCATAATTTTGTTTGAAAACTTAGTGACAAATCTTCAGCCGGTCAATATCCAATATCTCTTAATAGACCACCCGGTATATATATATATATATATATATATATATATATATATATATATATATATATATATATATTTATATATATATATATATATATATATATATATATATATATAAATATTATAGGAGTTAATTTTTCTTGAACCATTAAATATATTTTTAATTGGTTATTCTCTTGGGAATATGGTTCATTTTTATATATAAGTAGTTTCAATATTCATATTCCCAAGAGAATAACCAACTAAATATATATATATATATATATATATATATATATATATATATATGTACTGGTGTTTTCCGATTTTCAATCCGTTCGTCAGTAGAAATATCTTCACGACTTACAATTCTAAGTCGAGCAGCCGTCGAGAAAGCATCACTTGAAAATGCCAGCTGAGATGTTGGCGAAACGTCGTGAAGATATTTCTACTGACGAACGGATTGAAAACCGGAAAAACACCAGTACACATTCCACCATCCGTGAAGATGCAATAGCAGCGGATATATCCACATTATGCCGTTGTAGTGCTGAAATCACATTCAGCAAACGTACAACTATATGTAGCTCCGTATATGAATGAAGTAAAATGCGAACAGTAAATGTAAACTTCTCTCCATCATATCCTTTCTGTGTTAGAGGTTGCACAGTGAGAATAAATTGTTATGGAACGCATTTTATCCTATTCCACCACCATTGAGATGATGGCCTACCTGTACCACCATACCGAGAAGAAAGTCAAAACTTACCCTCCCCGCCACATTGATATGGCAGAGGTACATGTTTCGTCTCTACTACACTCATCAGGGTATGCACCTGGCTGTGAAAAGGACAGATCACTGTGGCGGGGAGGGTAAGTTTTGACTTTCTTCTCGGTATGGTGGTACAGGTAGACCATCATCTCGGTGGTGGTGGAATAGGATAAATTGCGTTCCATAACAATTTATTCTCACTGTGCAACCTCTAACACAGAAAGGATATGATGGAAAGAAGTTTGCATTTACTGTTCTTATTTTACTTCATTCATATACGGAGCTGCATATTGTTGTACGTTTGCTGAATGTAATTTCAGCACGACAACGGCATAATGTGGATATATCCACTACTATTGCATCTCACACGGAGGAATCCGTGAAAGCCGCATAAACATATATACGTCATCCGGCGGGAGGTCGGCGAAGCAGCGTTCAGTATTTGCATGCTTCCTTCCGATCTGTCCTTTGCACAGCCCGGTGCATGTCGGCACCCTGATGAGTCTAGTAGAGACGAAACATGTACCTCTCCGTATCACTGTGGCGGGGAGGGTAAGTTTTGACTTTCTTCTCGGTATGGTGGTACAGGTAGGCCATCATCTCGATGGTGGTGGAATAGGATAAATTGCGTTCCATAACAATTTATTCTCACTGTGCAACCTCTAATGCAGAAAGGATATGATGGAGAGAAGTTTGCATTTACTGTTCGCATTTTACTTCATATATATGTGTGTGTGTGTGTGTGTGTGTGTAAATTACACCCTGGTTCTCTCTCCATATTAGTTTCGACCACCTAATGGTCTCATCAGTGGAGCTGTAATGAACTGCGAGCAAAATGCACAGAAAACAACTGTCTACTTCAAATCCCCATATCATAAAATATCGGCAGGATATTACCCGCAGAAATTTGATGCCGGACTGTTAACTTAAAGAGTACAAACAGTTTTTGGGACTATTTTAGAGTTCCTGAATGCTAAAGATGACTTAATCAAATGAAAAGTAAACATTGCCTATTAACCAAATGTGTTTCCACATTTAACAAGTTAAACTTGCAATTGTGAGGTCACAGTTTAAATGTGATAAAATTAAAGTGTATCATTACAGCCTTTTTGCCAGAATTAACCTTATGAAGTAAAACATTGGACGGCGGAATTTTCCGTGCACCCAGTTTGCGACAGACTATATTCAACACTTAAATACCCTGTGTACAGTTTTTAACACCAGAATGTTTTGCTTATGGTAATATCACAGTGGATTTTCAATACATATGATGACATTTATGAATTGTTTGTCGTATTGAAAAAATAATTAATCAGATTGAGTACTAATGAGTAACTTAAGGTACAATTTAGAAACAGATATCAGCAATTTTGGCTTCAGAGAGATTTACCGGATACGTATTCTGCATTAGAGATAATTGTACAAAAGTTTTTGATAGATTTTTCATCTTCAGACTTCGTGAAAAGAGGTTTCAGTGTGGTTATTAATCTTCATACAAAAAGAAGAACTGGATTGGATATCACTGGTCAAGAGATTTTAGATTAGACCTAACTAATTACAGCCAAATACTGAAAATTTACTTTCAAAGCATTAGTCTTATCTCTCTCACTAAAAATGTTTTATTATTGTCGTCAAAGTATACAGGGTGTGCAGGAAAATGTAGGAAATCTCTAGGATATGAAAAAAAGACATGAAAGGAACACTACAAGTTCATATAAACTTTTTTCGTATAGGCCTCCACTTCGGAGATATGAACTTCTAAAGAGCTGCAATGGAATCAAGTTCTTTTCACATACTTATTGAACGACCAGGTATATTTCAATTTTTTTAATATGATGGATACCAGGTAAGATCCTTCAAATTACTATCCATGAAATTGTCATTTTATTTGCATCATATATTTAGCGTATTTCGATAAAAGATAACATCTTTGTTCCTATCAAATGTTCAACTTTCAACCTTATGATAAAAAAAAATTCGATCCAAAATTAGAGTTTACCTCTTTAGTTAAAAACGTCTAATTCTTTGACTTTCAGTTCGACCTAGGTTCGCAAGAAATGTGCGTATTCTTTTATCGGCGCCAAAAACAAAGTATTGTTGTTGCAAACGCTGCAAATATCCTGCATTGTAGAACTTTGAAAATATTTCAACGAATTGACCAATGTCCAAGAGAAAATGGTAAGGAATTCCATTTAATAAGGTAATATTATCAAATTTCTTTCTAATTTCAGTAAATTTTGGAAAAAAAGTACTGATCTTGTCGAGGAAGAACAGTACGTATGCCGCAATCAAAGGAAAATATTTTAAATGCTGTAAATAACAGTATTTCAACGAGCACTCGAAAATTATCAGCGCAGTTTAACACTGTAGCATTTAAATTTACCAGTTTGCATCAATGCTACATGTTTTTAGTAATATGATATAACTTGTATATTTTTACCTGATTAAATTTAATTATTTATGCTGTAATTTAAAATAGTAAACATGGAACTTGTTTTTTTGGTTCACAACTCTTTTGGTCTTGTAACTTATCACTCTTTCTTCTTAACAGAGTTTGTGGATTGCTGTGGTTTATATATCACATTATTTGGTTTAAATTTAAAAGTCATAAAATATTTTATTTTTAATAAATTCTCATTTGTTTACATTCCATTTCAGTATTACAAGTATAAGGTTATAGTCGGTAATATAGTTCAGTTGGCATTTGTTGTGGATGTATACCCGATTCGTTGACACGAGCACGGCATGTCGAGACCGATCATTTAAGGTTGAGTATGCAGTATGGAATTTGTGGCAATTTTTTTTGAACTTTCTTTTAACCATGATTAGTAACTTTGGACTTTGATCATAATTTTATTTTTGATAATTTTCCATGGCTTGCCAATATTTCATGTGTTATCTGGTAATCAGTATAAGTTCGGAACTAGGTTAGAGTGCTCCAGGTTAAGAATAAGGTTGGCAAAAGTAAATACAGATATCCCTAAGATTTGTCACGTCTGGTTACAAGAGAGATTTTTATTTTCCTTCCCTTTACTGTTGAACCGTCGAAGGCAGCAGACCAATCCTGCCATTAGCTTTGAAAGGGCGGACGGTCAAGTTTTTTTTTAAAAGTCCACTAATCAATGAGGTAAGATTTTGCCCCTTATCTTTACGAACATGTGGTAAAAACGTTTTATTTCAGGGCTATCTGAAGCCAGTCTTTTTCATCTTTGGCTTCATCTCACTCCTTTCACTGTGATTTCCATTTTGATATTGCTGTCAAGGCTTTCTGATGGTTCCGGCCCTAGTTTTCCTGTCCGTGTGACTACGACTATTTTAACCCTTACCCTGCGTTTGGTTGATGAGTAAGAAGTGGCTCTGTGAAGCCTCCATTCATCCACTACAACAACAGGCATCCTAGCAACAGCGCTAGATCAAATAATAGAAGTAAGAGGTACCATAGCATAGACCAGGTAGGAGAAAATTTTAAATTAAAGAATTGGAGCTCTACATCAATTTTATTACATACAAACAAAACAATATAAATATATTTTCATTTGACATAATAACATGTAAGAACTTTTTGATAACTGTTTTTATAAAACTTACGTTATTGGCAATTAAAGGTTCTAGAACGTTTGCGACCAAATTTTATATAACCTTTTAAAAACGAGGTAACAACAGTAGTTATCAAGAAAGAGTATAAAAAAATTGTAGGTACCATTCTAATTTATGTACATAATAATATTTTTTCAATAAAATGGAATTGTTATTTTGTTTTAATTAAGTCGTTTTATTGTGGAGCTATACACCAGTAGTCAATAAATTAAAATCATTCCTCATACCTATATATTTTCCTGTTTAATCACTAGGTAAGTAACACAGATAATGTAAAACAGGTGGCGCCTATTGGGTAATCAAAGCAGAGCACAACTATCTCTAAAAGAGATACGAACCTAGCCTCCGACATATTGAGCTGCCGTACGCATCCGTTGCCGTACCCTGTAAAAAGGGAGACGCCGCAACACATCGTCAACAATAGTATATGAAAAACAGCTGTTATATCCATATCATTTGAAAAAAGTGCATGAACTGATTCCCTAAGATTTTCCCCGTAGAACGCAATTTGTAAACTGGCTATTAGATCAGCAACAAAATATGTAAACTTCATTAGCATTATTCCCTTCATGGATGAAGCAGGGTTTACCGAAAATGGTATCATAAATTTACACAACTTACATGTATGGGCTGATGAAAATCCTCATGCAACTATTGTTTCGCATCATCAACATCACCTCCAATCAATTAATGTTTTTGATTGGACTATTCGTATTGCCGGTACGACTGAACAGAGAATTTTACTTGGGTTTCCTCTAGAAGGCTTCTCACGATTTAGTAGAGTAATTACTAAAATCCGCCGAAACATGTACTACATGCATGATGGGGCACCCTCATTTCAGCGTTGCTCTGTGGGAGCATCTGAATAACGCCTAACCAAACCGCTGGATAGGTAGTGGAGGACCTATTGCCTGGCTTCCTCGATCTCGACCTAAAGTTGTTGGATTTTTACTTCTTGGAATACCTCAAAATCTTAGTGTATTGCACTCCGATCGATAGTAGGTAGGAACTTCTACGGAGAATCACGTTTCATTGTGATGAAATAATGAACAATGCTGAGTTAAAGTGGCTAGTACAGCAGTCCTCAATTCGTCGTACCCGCGAGTGTATCAGACTCCACGGAGCCCATGTTGTACCCTCTTACAAAGTTTTTGACTAAGCAGTTAGTTCAACGTTTTATTGAAACTATGGTGACATGGGGAAATTCCTCTTTTTTATATTCAATCCGACAGAAATTAGGGAACTAACAGTATAAATAAAAGGACGTTATTCCGAAAACGGTTGGGATTAGCGATATGAATGAAGAGTATTTAATTTTTAGTTAATAGTAAAAGGTATGTAGAAAACGTTGTCCAAAGTTTTTATCATACAAAGCTAGTCGGTCCCTGCAGCTGTGAGTAATTCACAACACTTTGGATAGTTATTTGAAAAGTCTTACCTGGTATACACCATATAAAAAAATTGAAATATAACTGGGGGTTCAATAATTATGTGTAAAAACTTGACTCCGAATTCCTCTGTGTGAGATGTAATAGCAGTGGACACATCCACATTATTCCGTTGTAGTGCTGAAATCACCTTCAGCAGACGTACAACTATATGAAACTCCTTGTATAAATGAAGTAAAATGCGAATAGTAAATGCAAACTTCTTTCCATCATATTCATTCCGTGTTGGAGGTTGCACAGTTTGAATAAATTGCTATAAAACAAAATTCATCTTATTCCACCACCATCGAGATGCTGGTCTACCTGTACCACCTTAACGAGAAGAAAGTCAAAATTTCCCCTTCCCGTAACAGTGTTACGGCAGAGGTACGTGTTTCGTCTCCACTAGACTCATCAGAGTACCGACATGCACCTGTTTGTGCAATGGATAGATCGGAAGGAAGTATGCAACACTGAACGCGGCTTTGCCGACCTCCCGCCGAATAGCGTATATGTGTTTATGCGGTATTCACGGATTTCTCCTTGTGAGATGGAATAGCGGTGGATACATCAACGTTATTCCTTTACGTGTTTTTTTCTTAGCTGGGATATTTGCCACATTTTTCTGGACACCCTGTATAACAGGTAGAAACCAATGCTCCAAAAGAAAAAATTAAAGTTGCTGCAATTTTTGCGTTCTGCGTATCGTCCCCCACCTAGCATAAAATTTGAAGAAATAGAAGAAATGGCTTGTGGTCTACGAGACGAAAAAGCTCAAGAACCTCTGATCTAAATCATAGAATGATATATACAGGGTAGTTAAAAAACAATTTTATTTTAAACCATTTAACTACAAATAAATTTCTTGTATGGGGCTAAGAAAGTAAATGTTATAGTTCCGTAATGTTAAAAATTCAAAAAATATTTTATCCAAAAGTAAATCTATATCTAGATATATTGGGAAGGGCAAAACACAAAAACAAATAATAATTTTTTAAAATTATTTCAATTTTACTCAATTTATAAAGAAGAATTCATGAATTTTTTCTCGTGGATTTACTGTATGCAACTGCGTGTATTCTAACGGTATTATCAAGGTTTTACCAACGATAATTTCCTTATATTTATCTAAATTGAATTTGTAATAATATGCTCGAATAGTAGATAGAATTTTTTATTTCCTATTTTCGCTATTTACTTGGTATTCTTTTTATGTTTACTAATTATATTATAATATATATTATTATAAAGAATTAGTCAGCTGAATGATTAATCAGACAGGAGCAATCCCGTTAAATTTATTATGATGGATATCTAAAGTTAAAGGCAATAAAGAAACCTAATTGACTGTAATTATCTCCATTTATGTATATATTTTGACGATCATTTATTTTCAAAAATAAAGCCAAAGTACTTTTCTTTGGCAATACAAAGTACTTAATAGATCAGGAATATTACTTTTAACGTCTGGAATTTTGTTCACTTCATTTAACCCGAAAACTGTTACTTCTAGTTGAAAATCATGGTTCTTGGGTTTGAACCTTGTCGGATAGGAATTATTATTCGACGTTTCGCCTACGATTGCACGAGACATCTTCAGTGGAATTCGCTCCACGACATTAGAACATTGAATGATCATTGAAGAGCAACGGCCCGGTACTTATACCCAATGTTAGTATCGTGATCTAGCGTTACAATCAATTTCCATGTATTTTGTAGATTAATATTATTTAGAGATTTATAAATTTCGATCGGTTCTCTAATCTTACCTTTAAAGTAACCAGACACTGATGCTAGCACCTTAATTTCTTTTACAGCTACTGCAGATTATACTATTTTATTCTTTCCGATTCATCTTTCATGTTCCTTAAGACTCATGTATATAGTGAAACCGTCCTGTTCCTCCATATACACTTTACCTCAATAGCAAAGTATCATCAACATCTTCTGTTTATAATAGTTTTGTATCCTTGGGTGATTTTAAATATTGTCCAACATTCTTACATGTGTCATAATTGTCCGAATGTTTAATTTTCGGAGCAATCTGGCAATCTTCTCGATGGTTCCGTGTACATTTTGTTGAGGAGTTTAGTTTTTATATTTACTAATAGAACGTCTTATATCTTTAGCGCAATATCTCTTGCCACTAAAACATTAATCAATTTTTCTATTAATGAATATAAAAACCCAACCCCTCAACAAAATGACATAAATATCCCACCTATGGACAGTCTTGTCTTGCCTTATATACACGGAACCAACGACAAGATTGGCAGATTGCAATACCAGGATGCAATACCATTACAAACAGACGGCATTTATAAATACCTTATTTCTGTGGTAAATTGTATGTGGGTGAAACAGAAAGGTCTATATCCACCAGGCTTAAGGAATATGAACGATAAATCAAAAAGAAACAAGTTGTACAATCTGCTAGTTGGAGATCAGGGTTGCTCAGATCCCATCTTTAGTGTTAAAGAAACTAAGATGTTAGCATCAGTGTTTGGTTTCTTTAAATGTAAAATTAGAGAATCGAAATTTGTAAATATCCAAGTATTATTAATAGAGATACAGGTTACAGTCTTCATGACACGTGGAAATCGATTGTAACGCTAAATCATGGTTCACTGAACACCAGTCGGGTATAAATACCAGACAGTTACTCTTCGATGGTCATTCAATGTTCTAATCTCGTAGAGTAAAGATCCTTATACCTCGTAAAATCGTAGGCAACACGTCGGATAATAAATTCATTTTACCAAGGTCCAAATCCAAGAACCATGATTTTCAGCTTGACAAAAGCCGTGGATGCTTTCGTCCTTTTTCTGTTATGTCTACTTAGAAATGCCATATAACAAAGTTAAAGGTCATGAAAAAATCTTTGAAATGTTTTTCATTTGACCCTTGATATTCGAGATATGGGGCGCTTATGTTTTCGTTAATAACTTTGCAAGAAATTGAAGAAATCGTTAACGAATATACAGTTGGTTCGGTGAGAAAATACCCATGGGTCTTCAATATACGAATATATCAGACAGTTTTGAGGATATATAACCTATAATAATTATTCTAATCCAAGTCATACGTTGCAAAAAATCTGACATTTTGCATTAGTTCAAATAGAAAGAGACAACCGAAGCAAGCGAGTCATTTCCTTGTATAAATACTAACTTTCTTTTGACTTCAGTCAAAACATAATTTTATTGAGAGTCATCTTTCAAAGTTTTATTTATATAGATTTCTTTAAAAATTTTGGTAATTTAAGTTAATTTAAAAAGAAGATTGTTTTTATATAAAAGCTTTTACTTATTGTTTTATAATTTATTACCGTAAGAATGTATTCTTTTTAATAAAAACTTATACCTAGGCGTATAAACATTTCTAACCTTCAAATCTGGCGCCGGTGTATAAATACCCGACATTTCGTATGTAATTTTAGAATATTTTCACACTTCTTAATCAATTGTAATAATCAGTCATTAAAAATTAGAACAAAATATTAAGATTCGATTTGTCGTTTTAGACACTGCATGGTGAAACTCTTAATAGGCAAGCACAACAGCTTGTGGTATCATTATTTTTAGAGAATAACCAAAGCTCTTATTATTTCAAGAAAAATCCTATATTCCATTAGAAAAGGGAAAGGAAACAATTAAATTATTTCCTCTTCGGGAAAAAATAGACCTCGTTAAAAAGAATAAACCACAGATCTTCCTTAGGGAACCAAAACGAAAGTTTGAAATGCACTGAACAAAATGTGCCAAAAAAAAATAAGGGTATAATCTCTGTTGTAAGCTAAGCTTTTTATTCTTAGGGAAGGATGTTACTCTAAAAATATTGAACTTATCAACAAAGACATTGTGTCTATAAATAAATCATCTTTAAGAATTCGCTTAAGGAGCTGAGATTCATATATAAAAAGTATGATAAGAGAAGAGCATTAATTGAAAGAAAAGCATTTCTTCGGCAAGAGCTCGTTTTCTCCGAAAATATATCAACTTTTTGCCAATCTTTTTTGAGTGACTTGCTCTGTATTGGATTTTCACTTTAAACTTACTTATAAATAGATTAATACCAGTGACGGACTATCGATATTGTAATTGAGTATTCGTTTAATAGATATTCTCCCAGAAATTTGTTGATTTTCTATCGTTATATGTGTATTCGATGCTCAGTCTGTTTTTGCAAAAGGTACTGATATTGAGATTTTAATGATAATTCATTTTAAACTTTTTTATTGTTGCTCTGAAATGTTATTGCTTTATTTCTGAGTCTTTTCCACGGCTTGATTAGTGTAAGGTTTTAAAATTTGCAGATGTGTTCCTTGTCCACTGTAGTATTTGTGCATTTGCCTGTTCTGTTCTAAGATAATAAATGATAAAATAAATTTTTGGCATTTAATATGCTTTCTAAGAATTATTATTTGATTTGCTCTTTTTTTAAAGTTTCATATGACTAATATTGCGGTTTTCTCAACCATAAAAATATGTTTTTTAAAATATTGTGTTTATAATGCTACAGGAAAAATGTTAAATGACATTTTATAGTTTGAACCATTTTAAAAAACTGCTTATTTCAAGTATTTGCAGGTAAACCTTATTGTGTTATATCTAATGTTCTTTTCGTTTGGGAGTGGACCAATTTCGCCTTTTTGCGTTTTGTGATAATTTTTTGTCTTTTCAATAAATCCATTTAGATATACAAGCCAAACAGCTTTGCATTCCCTTCAGAGAATATAGACTCATACGAGGTATACAAAGATACCAAAAGTATGGAGTTCTGTAGGAACCCTTTCCATGTTATTTGGTCCTAGATGATGTGGTCTTCTGTATTTCCTTCAGATCTCTGTATATGGCGATCTTCTCATTATATTTTGATCTTAGGTTGTTGTTATTAGGTATAACAATGTCAATCAGTGTAGTTTGCCTAGAAATTTTTTCTGTTAGTATAATATCTGGCCTATTATGACCAACAGTTTGATCTCTTAAAACTATTCGGTGTCAATATAACTTGAACTCGTTGTTTTCAATAATAAGCTCCGGATTGTATTTGTAGTAAGGCACTTTTCCTACCTGCAATAGTTTTAACTTATCTACTAACTTTTGGTGGAGTATCTTAGCAGTTGAGCCGTCTTTTTTTATACTCGGTTGCAGCAAACGCTTGGCATCCTCCAGTTATATGCTGGATTGTCTCTGATGTTCGACAGCCATATCTACATTGATCATTTTCTATTGAGGGATCTCTGATGATGAACTTCCGATAGTTCTTCACCGGAATAACCTGATCTTGAATAGCTAACAATCAACCAATAGTTCGACGCTGAGTTGTCGACATTTCCTAGATGATCTCATTTGGATGCCATTCATGAAGTGGCTTCTGTAGCTTATTATTATTATTATTATTATTATTCTGATATTTTCTTTAGATATGCCTTTATGAATATAAACGTTGTATTGACAAATTAATTTTGATTTAGTTCAGAAGAATATTATTGATGACGCATGTATATTCTCTAGCTGGACCAATTGTATGGATAACATTTAATTAGTGATACGTAAAAGTTGACAAAAATTCTCAGAGTTCAATAGTTTTCGCCCAACTGCAATTGATTACCCCGCTAAGTTGAGAAGTTATTATATTTTATTGGGTGGGAAAATATTTTCCCGAAACGTACTGGGATATAAGAGGGATAATTTTGTTCCTAAAAACCTGTACTAATAACTATTTAACAAAAGATCACCTAGTTTTGCAAGATAAATTGTGAAAAAATAAAACAAAAAAAGACCTGTTTCCTGCTTGTAAACAAATTAAATGATATGGTATTTCGAATGTCATGAATTTATAAATTGATGGCTTTCAAAAGCTAGGAAAAATGAACGTTTAAAAAATATATAGTTCTTTGCAAAGAGGCTGAGATTGAGTTTTTTTTCTAAAAAACATTAAAATCTCAAAAGTACCACACACACAATTAATTGCAAGTAAATTTTTGGTAACCGTCGAATTACCTGGAACCAATTTTTGTTGACAGTTTTTGACCTCCTGATAAAAATTCTTATGCACACAAGGCTACAAACCGGTAAAAGTCGTAGTAAATGAAAAAAAGGACTTTGTGGTGACCTTGTCATTGATCTTGATAGTGGCCTTGAACTTTATTTCAATGTTAAAGTGAACATTTATCTTTCATCGCAAAAATTAACTCCGCGGTAAAAGCCTGTGAAGGTGTCCTGCTGAATCTTTGAAGTGTAAAAAATAGATTTTTGATTTAAAGGTAAACATAGATATCTAGAATATAGAATATATTTGAATACATCTGTTTTAAATTACGACCATTTTGTTGTCTTAAGGCATAATGGTTCCATATACTTTATAACAGCGCTTATTAACAAGTAAAAAAATTTGATTTTTATGAAATTTCACAACTGAGAAAAGTTTTATACATGACACTTATTTTATACTTTGATCATTTTAATCGTAGACAGATTCTTTCTTTATTCATCTGCTTTAAAAATGTATTTTTTCTTCATGATACTTAGACAACAAAGGTTTAAATATTAATTTTATTTTAAAATGTTTTAAAATCTCATGGTTGTTGTGTAAATATACTAGATAGCGGTTACTTTAAGAAAATATTCCATATAAAGCTTGCGTTCCATATTTGTCCACTTTAATGTTTTTTATTATAAGGGCATAATAAGGTAAGTATATGTTATTGATTAAACGGTAATAGAATCAAAGTTGTTCATGAGAATTGCGTAATTATAAATGTTATGTCATATGAAATGGGTTTAATAGTCTAACACAATGACAAAGCACAATACACCCAAACATACCGTATAGTGTTGTGCAAATTAATTTGGTTTTTGCATACCGGTACTCTGTGTGCTATGTAATAAAATAATATAATTTTTTTAAAGAAACATTTACAACACGAAATTTAATACTATTTAATTAAATGAAAGTAAAACTGGTTAAGAAGTCAGTGTGTTTGTTTAAGTTGTTAAGAAATAAATGAATTAAGATGCTGATAGAATTCGGACATTATTTTCTTATTAATTACTGCTTAGCCCCAAGTTATAGATATATTAATTGTGGCGTTTTTTTGTCCTTGACTTTCCAATTGCGGAAAGTGGAATAATGTTGATTATCGATAAAAATCATTTGCACGAAAATATCTCATAATTTTTTTTATTAATTTATAAAAATTACCAAAACAATCAAATTTTTTTGTAAGCATGTCGATAATGATATTTGCAGACACTTAGAACGATAATGATGAAATTCACAGAATACAACATCTCGCTATGCATAGCATGTATAGATTACCCAAAGGCATTTGATACGATCGAATTTATTCAGCCGCAGAAGACGCCAGGATAGACAAAAGATATTTTATTTCGCATTAACACCCTTGAAACGGATGGGATCTACTGAGGAAGAGGGGTGAGTCAAAGTGCTCTTATCTCTTCGAAACAATTTACATTAGCCCTAGAAAATGTTGCTAAGGAACAAAGATGAGAAAAAAAGGTCTTAGTATTGATATTATCTTAATAAGCTCAGACAGCCAAGAGTTCGATAATCGAAAACTAAATTAAGTATCGAAACAGATAGAATTAAAAATAAATATAAACAAAACAAAAATATTGAACAATAACTCAGATATTACAACCATTTACCTTGGACGAAACCAACATGTTAAAGATGCTGGGATGATACAATTATCATGAGCTACCTTTGGTAATCTAAGCTATATATGTTGTGGCTTTCACAGAAGCATCAGCAAAATAACTGAGAATAACGCAATGATTAATAGATCGAACAAAATTGGCAATATCGTGAAGATACAAAATAAGGAAAACATATTAGAAATAGAATAAGAGTCACGGATATAACGGAAAAAATTGCTAGTCTAAAATGAAGATGAGCTGAATACGTGATCGGACACAACATGGACAGGTGGACAATTAAAGCCATGAAATTGAAAATATGAAAGACAAGAGGAAATGTTGGAAAATCATCACTGAGGTGAGTTGATGATATTCGAAGAAAAACTGGGAGAGAATGGATAAAAATTGTGGAAGACATTAATGTATGTAAATATCATATTATCTAGTCGTCATCTAGAGGCCAAAATGATACTTGGAAATACATACTAAAGCTACAATTAAAATTTGGTGATGATTGGTTTACTTGTTCTTGAAATTTTGGCGAAATCACACATCTACCATTTCTGTTTATATGAGCGTGAGATAACATAAACAGTTACAGGTTAGATTTTAAATTTCTAAACTCGTTGCGGTGAAAATTAATTCCTTCAGTTAGCAAGTTTCATTTAGTTATAATTAATATATAAAGGATGTCCTATAACTAAGGACCCGTAGATTAACTGAAGATTTAATACGCCAAAATATACCAATTAAGTCATATAGGTTTTTTTTTTAATTATTACTCGTTAAAATAGTACAAGATGTTCAAAATAAAACTTTGGTTTTACCTCTTGAAATATTTGCGTTTAATCGTCACAATGTACTCGAAACAATAAAAATTTTTTATTTTTAAAAACTTGCCTGTGAACCAGTGCCAATAATAACTGGGTATGACCGTTGCCTGGCAACGAAATAATATAATGTTGAATGTATGTTAGTAAATGTTTATAAAGTATTTTTGTTATTTTTTTATATCAAGTTTATTTTTGTTCAATGATGCTGCATTATAATCAAGATGATCTGTACTTAAGAAAACAGCAGAATCAACAAGTGTAATGCATGCAGTTGTGTTCAAGGAAGCACAAGTTGATATATTTTCAAAAAATATAGTACACCTCCTAGAAAAATTCAAATTCACGTCGTCAGGCAGGTATAACTGCGACGAAATAAGCGGAAAAACTGTGCAAAAGCATTCCAAGATTTGGTCAAAAGAAAATGTTCGCCAAGTAGGCCAACTTACTTCAGCTGAACGAGGGAACAATGTCATCACTGTGTTCCACATGAGTGCCATGGGACATTTTATAACACCCTATTTTATTTTTCGGAGGCACACAATTAACAAGAGTCTTAATATAAATGCCCCCACGACAGAAAGTGGTGGTGTGGCACAGCCTCAAGGTGAGAGAATCATGAATTCTTTTTAATTAAAGATAACGTCCCCACTAGAATGGACAGGTGCATTAAATTCAAAACAATTTTGTTTCAGACATGTTTTTAATGATTTTAATATTTTTTGTATAATTTGTATCCATGTTCGCTACCGTGTAGCGGAACATATTGAATATTTTTTATTCAAGTTTCAATTAAAGTGGAATTTTTAAGTAAAATTTGAGTTTTTCCACATTATCGTTAATGATATGGAGTTTCATCGAGTATTTAGAAACTCAATACAATTCTTCTTAATGTGGTTGACTTACTTCAGAAAATTTGCTCGGCCCTCACAGAAGCTTCTATTTTACTTCCAGTTGATGGACATAGTAGCTACAACATCTTGGAAGTAATAAACGTTTGCAAATGTAACAATATTCTATTAATCATCTTTCCACCTAATGCGACTCATATGGTACATGGACGAGAGCTAACTCAGGGGTAAAAACAACCGAATATAATATTGCTGCTCTTGTTCCTTTTCACGCTAAGAAATAGCACTCTCTGGCTTTAGATGTCCAAGAATTTACTCCTTCGACAATAATATTTCTGGTCATCTAGATTACCTGACAAGCGGCATCATCAATATTCTGTCGATAGATGTTGAGGAGTCAGTTGAAGCGATTCCCGTTGTCTCTGTTCGCAAAAGGGCAAGTGTCCCTACATTGCATAATGCGTAAAGACTTGTGTTCTCCACGCCTACAAGATACAGGTGCTTCAAGAATTAAAGACGATGGTGTTGAGAGGCTTAACTTCGCTAACCAAATGGTTGATCGATTTTCCTCCTTTAACATTTTATTTTCGATTAGGCAGGCTTTCACCTTCATTGCTACATTAACAAACTGTCATTACTGGAGTCAAATGAATCCAAAACTCCAAAACATAAACGTTTATTCATCAAAAGTTACTGTTTCGGCTGCAATGTCGGCACGAGGAATAATCAGCCCGTACTTTTTCGAATATTAAAGAGATCGCACAGTAAATGTGCATTCGGAGCGATATGTAGAGATGATTAACAACTTTTTACACCAGCATTGCGACATTTTATTGAATTTAATAGAATCACATGGTTCCAGCAGGATGGAGCAAAGTCTCACATGTCTAACATGTCTATACCCGTTGTAACGTGAACTTTTTCCTGGAAAATTGATATTTAAACGAGGTGACATAAACTGGCGCCCACGTAGTTCAGATTTGACACCAATGAATTTTTTCTTGTGGGGCTACATTAAATTACAGGCATACAGCAACAGTCCTATCTCTTTGGAGCAATTGAAACAAAATATCCGAAAAGAAATGGCAGCGATAACGGAGAAAAGTGCAGAGCATTCTTCAGAAATTTTGTCTCCCGTTTAGAAGTGTGTCAGCAAAATAATAGAACACATTTAAGGGCATACTTAAAAAATAAATTCGCAGGGATTGTATTTCATTACAATTTTTTTTAAATTAAACTAATAAGTTATTTTAATACTGATTTTTTTTGAAAAAGACTTTTAGGACACATTTGTTATCAATTTGATATATAGCAAATAAATGTAACTGATTTTTGATAAAGTATTATAACAAACAATAGGATAATGTTCTTTATTTGTAATAAAAACTTAAATAATCCTCATTTCTGATAATGTTGCTGATTTATGACAATAACTTTAATATGCTAATGTACTAACCATTTTTTTTCATGTTTTAGAATGGAGAATATGTACCTAATTAAGAAGAGATAAAACCTCAATCAATACTTATAGATCAAGTTGCCTACCAGAAGCTAGCAAGCACCAAGTTTTCAAAATATTTGTATTGTTTTAGTTTTTTGTTGAAGAAATAATAATTAAGTTGATTATCTTAGGACTGTATATGTTTTTTTTTTAGAAAAAGTACATTTTTCATAAAATATATTTTATATGGTATATTATTGTAAATGTACCTATTTTGCAGGAATATTATTTCAGTAGTTTATATGTATTATCCTTTCAGGGAGAGAAAAGGAAAGAATATATACACACAGTTTCTTTCTTGCAAATACCATTCGGGTCCCTTCTTCATTCGCGTTTCGACCACCTTATAGTCTCTTCAGTGGAGCTGTATCGAACCGAGAGCAACATTCGCAGGAAACAACTGTTATATAGAATATAAATTCCAGGGTATGTCTGTATGTATCTGACGTATTTAAATTGTTGTTTATATGTATTATCCTTTCAGGTAGAGAAAAGGAAAGAATATGTGTATATACAGATAAACAACCATATAAATACGGCAGTTAGATTTCTTTATTTCTTACTAAAATTTTGTTATTTTTTAAAGTATTTCAGTGGTTTTGGTTTTGTTATTATATACATTTTAGTGTTTTATAAAAAAATATTTTTTTTGCATAGTCTGTCAACAAATGAATAATTTTAAAACTATCAAAATACGACTTCACACTCCAACCTAATTTTATATATATATATATATATATATATATATATATATACATATATATATATATATATATATATATATATATATATATATATATATATATATATATATATTAAGTCATATTCTAGTTTAAAATTAATTGTAAGCTGACTCCTTGTTCGAAAGTTGTTGAAACTGTACAGAATTAATAATGTAAACAGTAGCAGTTACATTTTCATGAAAACAACTATTATTAAAATTAAGATTTATTAGTACCAGCAAAAGTATAACTTTCAAAAAAGTCATGGAAGTTAACTAGCTATCGGTGTCAACAGGACAATACGAATTCTAGCTTTAGGTATATATATATATATATATATATATATATATATATATATACATATATATATATATATATATATATATATATATATATATATATACATATATATATATATATATATATATATATATATATATATATATTAAATCATATTCTAGTTTAAAATTAATTGTAAGCTGACTCCTTGTTCGAAAGTTGTTGAAACTGTACATGTTCCTTTTTAAGGCAAGAATTAATAATGTAAACAGTAGCAGTTACATTTTCATGAAAACAACTATTATTAAAATTAAGATTTATTAGTACCAGCAAAAGTATAACTTTCAAAAAAGTCATGGAAGTTAACTAGCTATCGGTGTCAACAGAACAATACGAATTCTAGCTTTAGGTAGTTACATTAATATAAAGTGACAAATTTTTGCTACCGTAAATAGTAACTCGTAATAGCTTTCAAACTAAATTTTAGTTTATTACTGCGAATTAAACTTGTTTATTGATGACTGTTCCTTCATTGTTCTCATGACTGCTTACTTTTTCCCAATAAAACTTAAATTTTTGACGTAGATTGTTTTTTGTTTTACCTATTTTTGGAATACTTGTTTTAAAGTAATATATAAATCTTAAGAATTTATTTAAAATCTTGATATTTAGTTTATATTCTTATACTAAGTTAGAAATTTTAAAGAAGTTTTGGATTTATTATCATTTTATATATATTATTATATTAAAAGTGATAAAATAAAAAGTACAAAAAATTGAACTGGTGCGTTCTTTTATTTCCAATGGCAATTTGACAAATGGCGAATGTGTTGACATTGTTTAACACAGATGTGTTCCTTCTTTCTCTTTGCATTTTTTTGGCAGGAACTGGTATCGCAGGATAAAATGGTTAGGAAATGAAGAAATTAATGCAGTGCAAAATCTTCAGTGAAATGGGCCAAAAAAATAAAATGCTTTCTCCGCGAAATATATTTTCTAGAACACAAAAAAGTCTTAACGTATTTTGCCGTTTTGCAAAAAAATCATTTTCAAGAAAGTTGTCGGACTTAAAGCTTTTGCAGTGATGAAAAATGAGAGTCATTTTCTATTCAAAATTGTATATTTTTATGAGTACTAAACGTAATTTAGTTTTCTCTTTTAATTAGGAATATATGAGCCATAAACTTTTAGAAAAAAATTGAAAACCGAAAAATTTTCTAAATTAACAAAATTACGGCTATTTTTCGAAAAAAATACAAACACGATTTTCTCAAAAGTTATATTTTTTTTCGAGTGTTTCTTGTTCAATTACAATTGTTAAAATATCGATAACTTGAAAAACGGCAAAATACATGTACACTTATTTGGGTTCTAGAATAATATATTTTGTGGAGAAACAATTTTTTTTTGACTATTATCACTGCATTCTTTTGAATAGAATCAGTCAAAATTACCTTATTATAAATATAATAATAGAATCTTCACTCGCCTAGTGTTGAGATACCTAATATTTGACAACTACTGCTTTATAACATCAAATTACTGACTCAGGCATGTAGAATGAAGGATACCTTAGGTTCTAATGAACTCAACTCATATTGAAACTTGCGGCCTTAAGATATAACTTTCCGTTTATACTTGTTAAAGATTAGATATACTGGTGCAACCTAATCGAAACGTCGCACAAACAAACAAAAATTAAGATAGTGCCTCTTCACTATATTCTACAAGCATTAAACAACTTTTTGGGCGTATCCTATAATAAATTAATTTCCGTACATTCTTTAGTTTCATTTTAAACTGTAACGAAACGCAAATCTCATCTTTAACCGTTTGAAATCGAAAGTTAATTATTCTATTTCGACGATATCCCCACGTGTCTTGTCGTGCTGCTACTTCTAGTTAATTATTTTTCATCGCCCACATTAAAAAAACAAAAACTTAAAAAAGCTTTCTCTTAAGGTATAATAAAAAATCATCGGCTGGCAATGAAAGTGTTGTTCCGGATTTGTCTACTACATTATTCATTTCTAGGTTATAGTTTGAATTGAGTAATCGAATTCTTATGAATGCATGCTTTGTTCATTTTTACTCTTTATTGATTCCTTGGCCATACAGTTGTTATGAATAGATGCACAAATAAATAGATAAATATAACGCGAAATAATAAAATTACAAAATTATAGTTATATTAGGTTTGGCTGAAAAGTGACTGGGCAGTATGTCTGCACACTCCACCCTGCCCGTATGTCTTATTGTAGCTCATACCGATTTATATTTCATAAAAAAGAGCCCATCATCTTAATGTATTAAAGGATTATGTTTAGTAAGAGATATTTCAGGTTCGTTAGTGACAAGGTGTTGTTAAATATTGAGTACCAAGTTCACAAAGTATACCCTATAGAGCGATTTCCTAAACATGCAGGTGCCTAGATATTAGGGACGAGTCCATCCACGTATGCGCTGATATCGACGCATTGAAGTTACTTGACAAGCTACTGTATCCATATTTCTGAATAGAAAAAAGTATTGTGTGTCTAGACGTACTACTGACCATTCTTTTATAAAACATCATTTTCCTAAATCATACTCAGAAATATTGAAATACTTCATACACCATAAACAAAGGAGAACTAATATTATTAGAATCTCCCACAGTTTATAATTGCTATAGAGTATCGATGGGACGCTATTCCAGTATTATTCCAGGTAAGTAACTTAACTTGTAATTTTTAAACTATTTGTAGGTTATAAAACTGAAGGTTTACAAAAATTTTGCAGTTTTATTAAATTATTTTAATACATAATAAATTTCTGCATAAACTATTTTGTTTTGCTTATGAAAGTGTTATAATTTGTGTCAAATATCTCAAGACATAAACGCTTACATAGGAAAATTAAGGGGAAAAACTTAAAGATAAAGTCTTTAAATATGTCAGAAAAATAGTTGTCACCTGAAAATAAATAAAAGTTTCAATGTTTGACGATTCGGTATTATGTAAAAAAGATTTTTTATTTTTGTTTTTATGAGACTCAAAACATGTTTCACTTATTATTGCACTCGTCAATTTAAACAATCTATTGTCAGTTTAGAACGGTTTTAAACTTAAACCATGTTGATATCTCAGAGGGTGAATTTCTATATTCTCATGAAATATTTCATTTTGAGGAAATCAAAGATGAGGACTTGTCCCAGCTATGAACGTCTAGTACTGTCACAGAGAAAATCGAATGTTCTAAAATCACTGAAATACGTAGACTGGAGAACAGTCAACATACTTGAGAGAACTTCATTTTAAAAAACTAGAGAAGTTAAAGTCATGTATGAAAAAAATTAAAATATTTTTTGAGTTGAAATTTAGTACAGAAAACCAATGTAATGTCCCATTTTTATCTGGATTTTTATTCGTTTATTCTATTCTCATATATAAATAAATTCCTTTAAGTTGCTGTAACAGTTTAACAACATTTTATTTATTCTTCTCATTGATTTCTATTTACTAGAAAGTACAAGTATATATTTTTTTTCTATAAGATTCATGTGTAATTTTAGGTTCATGGGCCTTCAAATCAGTCTTGGCACAACTAGTTGTTATAAGGCAAGCCGAACATATACCAAAAGCCAAAAATATGTAGTGAAAAATAAATATTTGTACTTCAAAAGTTTCTACCGACTTTGATGGTATCAGCTATAACTTTCTCTGAAACAATGACAACTGCACAGTTAAAGTTCCACTCCCTGAAAACTTTTTAACAAGAAAGACAAAATTGTATAGACGTGCCTCAAACTACATTTCCGGTTATCTAATAAAAATTTATTAGTCTTTATCATAAAAATATTAGTGGCAAGAAGTTCGAAAGAGTTACATTCCCGTGAGAACGGTTTATGTCGCAATATTACGCAACCTTGCATAAGCAATTCTCAGATTCTTAAAGCGTCTGTTCCCATGCAAGATCAGCATATTTAAACTTATAAATATACCCAGTATGCATAATGTTAGTTAGTCTTATACAGTTTGTATCCCATTCTTGCAATAAAGTTGTTTTTAAAAAAAATTACATCAACCCCGAGTTGAAAAGTGGCGCAGTCGGTAGGATTCACTAGGCGGCTCATCGAACGAAAATCGAAGAAAAGTTTTGTCTTAACAATTAACTAGTGAATCGATCAAGAAAAACAACCTGGGAAGAAAAATAATCAACCCATTAGTAAACTGCATCGAGCAAGAGAAAGTGGCTAGTGTCAACCCCAGCATTGCAGAGTGTGTGCAAGATTGTGTGGCTCACCGACCAGGGAGAAGACGAAGTTCTACGTCCTATTGGTGCGAGAAGAGAGGAACAAGCATCGTCCTACTTCTCATAAATAGACTCCAGGGAGGAGACAAGCATCGCTCATCCTATTGGAACCTAGGCTAAGAAAACAAGAAAAGAATCAGATGAAACCAGTAATCATCACCCTCATCGGAATTACACTGTAAGTGCAATCCATTCATTCCTTCCATAAAACCCCATTGAAATATTGATAAATAAACGAATTGTTTGATTGTTATATCGAACACATTACCAATTAATAAGCTAATCAATCAAATAATTAAAATACTGTTGATTGTTATATCAAACGTATCGTAAAAGTTTAATTGTTATATTAAACACCGAAGTAATTAATCATACACTTTAGAAATCTTTTAATTTTAGTAATATTAGTAATAGTAATATTAATAACTGTATAATGGCAAACCCAGATTACCAATTAATAAGATTTCAAGCAGACAACATCCCTCTGTTTGATGGTAATTCTAAACAAATAAACAGGTTTATCAGTGCTTGCGATAACTTTTATAAAAATCATAAAAATGAAACAAATGCTAATGCACCTATAAATATTTGTCTTTTCGATACAATACTAAGCAAACTTGTAGGCAGAGCAGCAGATCTAATTGCCTCGCGCATAGAATTAACCTCGTGGCCTTTAGTTAAAGACGCGATTATTACCACATTTGCGGATCAAAGATCGATAGATTGCGTAGTTCAGGACATAATTACCCTTAAACCAGAAAAAAATGAAACCCCTCATGATTTTGGCTTAAGACTACAAGACGCAAGAAGTCTTCTTTTTTCAAAAATAAATTCGTCAAATGACACGCGAGAAATAAAATTATTAAAAATCGCAGAATACGGCAATCTAGTTTTAAAAACATTTATAAACGGCTTAAACTACCACATGCAGCTAGTAGTAAGGTTAAAAAATCCACAGACCTTAGAACAAGCCATGAATTTCACTTCCGAAGAAGAAAATTTTCTGTACTATAAAAACCGTAACAATTCTTTAAATAGAACAACTACAAATCCCAATACAACAAATAAACCAAAACCAAATAATTCGCATTATCCTGCTTATACACCCAGACCACATTATCCTGTTAATGTGCAACCCTTAAACCCTTATTATCACCAAAAATCACCCCCAAATTTTAATAACAGACCTCAATTTCTAGGATTTGGCCAGTGGCGTTACAACCCCTCAAATCAAAATAATTCTGGACAACAACCCAATTTTTATTCACGTCCAAATATTAACCCTCAAAATATTCCAAGACCCTCGACTTCGGGAATTTCACGTTTTACGTCCCATCGGAAACCTGAACCAATGGACACGTCCTCAGCGAATTCCAAAATAAATCAGAAACCACAAACTTTACAAAACAAACCGAAATGGATAGCCGAAGAACTATTCAACCAAGCAGTCGAAACCGCGAATAATAACGAAAATATCCCCCTAAATAATGACAAAATAAATTACCCTCAATACGATGAAAATGCTTCCTTAGGAAACTATTATTATGACGAGGAAAACCCTTACGAAAACCAAAACTACCTTGATGACGAAAAGTCACACGAAAATCAAAATTACCATGACTTCGAGAATCAAAATAATTTCAGCGAAGAAAATTTTCAGGAGGTTACTTTTCCAAACGACCCGACCTAATCCCCTTAAACAATTATGATGACCCATGTTTACCGTTTATCTATATCCCAGAATTAAATGCAAAATTTCTCGTAGATACAGGTAGCGGTAGAAGTTTTATTAAACCCGACTTAGCATATTCAGTCTACCCGAATTCCATATTTTTCGAACCCTTCACAGTACGATCAGCTCATGCAATTTCAATGCATCATGAAGTAGCAGACATTCCAATATTCCCTTCTTTTAAAATCATCGGAAAACATAAATTCTGTATATTTAATTTTTCCCCAAAATTTGACGGACTTTTAGGTTTTGACTTCTTAAAATATATTGGCGCAACTATTAATTGTTTGAAACGTCAGCTAATAATAGGAAATGTCATTTTCCCATTCATAAACGAAAATGCTGGAATACCTTTTAATCAATCGAACGATATCAACAGTTCCAAAAGCAATAATTTTGAAAATACCAAGATACTAAAACCACAAGAAGAAAAAAATGATTCTACTGCAATAAATTCTACAACAAACACGTACAAAGAGCGTACAACCAGTAAACTACAAAATATTGATAGTTTAAACAACAAAGATTTCGAAAAAGATAAAAACCCGAAATTTCTCGAACAAATCAATCAACCAACATCTCCTATAAGAAAAATAATAGAATCCCCACCTACTAAAACCATGATTGAAAAATTCCAAAAAATTATAACACAAAAAAACATCAATTCTGAAAACACTCAAAACCCTGATAAAGTAAACACAGTAAAAAATTTCTCTACTCCAATATCTGCTAAAGGAAAAATAATTGAAGGTGTTAAACCAAACCCTGCCGAAACTAAACTCTACAAAACCAAAACTATAAGCGGAAATAAAATAAACTTTAAAACTCGAAAAAAGGTCAAGATCAAAGAACGCATACTACCCCATCGCAAGAAAAGGAAAAAATAGAATATGAACGCAACTAACGTAGTCGAATCGTATTATACGTATTAAAGCTAGAATTAATCCCATATATTAGAGTTAGAATTAAAGTTTAATTAGACTAGGCAACTTTAGCCAAAAATCAATAAAACTTTATAAAACAATATAAGTAAAAATATTGATCAAGCTGTTGGACAGAATACTAAAAATATAACGATTTAAAAATCCGAAATAAATTTTGGACGAAAATTTAAGATTTATACGGATCATCGACCCCTTGTTTGGCTATTTAACCTTAAAGAACCCAACTCAAAATTAATAAGATGGCGACTTAAACTTGAGGAATACGATTATGAAATAATCTACAAGAAAGGAAAACAAAACACCAATGCTGACGCACTTAGTCGAATATCATTAAACGCGTTAGAATCAGACTCAATTTTAAATAACCCTGGCGACATCAGTTTAGAAATCGATAAATTTTTAGACGAAAGTTATAGTCAATTCAATCCCGAAAATTTAGACCCAGACGATGCAAGTCGAAATATTAATCAAACTCGTGAACAACCAATCGAACCAATAAAAAATCAAAAACCCAAAATTAGAATCCTTCAAAATATTCAAATAAGACCCCCAAATAATTCTCAAGAAACTAACACAGTACACAGTACTAATGCTACAGAAAATTATTCTAACATGACTTTATTAGACGAAATAATCAATAATAAACCTCATCAATTTATAATCAAAAAATCACCCTATGATACTTATATCAAAACAGAACGCGAAAACTTTGACGGAAACCAAATCATTCACGCAACCTTACCAACAAACATGTCGACAATAAATAAATTTCTAAAAGAATTTTTAACTAATAAAACTACTCACGTTTATTTCTTTTCAAAGGAATTACGGCCTTATTTTCAACAATCAATGAGTAATCTTTTCAAAAATCTAAAATTAATAGAGTGCACAAAGCTCATTAATAATGTTAAACCAGATGAAAGAGAATTAATGATAAAATATAGACACGAAGGTAAAACAAACCATCGCGGAATTGAAGAAACTCGAAATTTTCTAAAACAAAATTACTATTGGAAATCGTTAAAATCTGACATTGTAAAATACATTAACAATTGCGAGATTTGCCAAAGAGCAAAATACAACAGAAAACCACCGGATCAACCCCTAATATTAACAGAGACACCAAGCAAACCCTTTGAAATAGTCCATATAGACACATTCATTATCGGAAAACAAAAATTTCTTACTATTATAGATAAATTTTCAAAATATGCTCAAGCATTACCTTATGACGGAAACGCTATATCTTGTTGCGAACAACTAATAAAATATTTTTCATTTTTACGTATTCCAAAGCAAATAGTTTCTGATAACGGATCGGAATTCAAAAACGAAACGGTCAACGGATTACTAAAAGCACATAATATAAAGATACATTTCACTACACCCTATCATCACGAATCGAATTCTCCAATAGAAAGACTCCATTCTACCTTAATTGAACATATTAGAATTTTAAAGGAATCAGACCCCAACGCGGATATTATTAATCTTATGCCTTACGCAATTATTGCCTATAATAACACGATACATTCAAGTACGAATTTTGCACCTTACGAACTTGTTTTAGGACATACGGATTCCAGAGACCCTATGAATCTAATACCATCCCACGTATTCACCGAATATATAGCCAATCATAAAAATAACACTCAAATTTTATATGACAAAATCACCCAAGAGACTAAAGAAATGAAACAAAAAATTATCGATAAGATTAACGAAAATAAAAAATCGAAAGATTTAATTATAGGTTCCCAAGTTTACAAGAAATCCACCGATAGGTCGAGTAAAATAAAAAATAAATTTTCCGGACCCTTCACTTTAACGAAAATACTAGAAAACAATAAGATCGAAATCGAAAACCCGAAAACAAAAACGAAAGAAATTATCCACATAAACGAAACTAAAATAATACCCATTGTTCCAGATGGAGCTGGACCAACACAAACGCAGTAAAATTCCACAACCTGAATGATCACCCAGGAATACTACCCTATAGATTAGGAACGGTACAAATCAAGTCTAACCATTGGACTTTCATTCAAAAAATTAATCTTGCCCCTTTAATCACAAAATTTGAAACCCTAAAAAACCATGCGAAAAGTGTTACCACTAATATCCAAAATAATACCAATTACCACGAAACATATTTTAATTCACTTATCTCCTTAAAGACATTCGAACGAAGAATAGTAAATCTAATCGAACAAATAATTCCGTTTAAATATACACACAGAAATAAAAGAGGCCTATTTAACCCATTAGGAACATTTCTGAAAAGTATTACGGGAAATCTAGATCAAAACGACGCGGAACAAATCAACGCGAAAATCAAAAATCTACAAGAAAATCAAAATAAATTAAAAACAAGTATTAGCAACCAAATTACAATTCTAGATTCTACAATCGGTAAATTCGAAACAATGATAGCAAATATCACGCATAACGAATACGTGTTAAAATCGCACATTTTACAAACAGAAACAATAATAAAAAAGGTTGAACTTCAACAAGCTAAGTTTGAACAAAATTATTTAATATATAATGTAATAAACCAAATTACATTACTCTATCAATCTATTTACGATATTCTCGAAAAAATCGAAGTATCAATAACTTTCGCAAAAATTAACGTTCTTCATAATTCAATTATTAAACCGGAAGAACTACTAAAGGAAATACAAAAACTAAATAACTATCTAAGCACAGATAAACTACCCTTAGACGGTACTTCTGAAAATTTATTAGATTTTGAAAAAATCTTAACTATTAAAAGTTTTCTAGAGGACTTCAATATAATCTTTATAATAGAACTTCCACTTGTCGAAGAAAAGATATATCAATATTTCAAATTGTTCCCAGTACCAATCCCTAATAATAAATCATTTCTTGTAAACATCCCTTATAAACCATACCTGGCACTTAGTACTGGAAAATACGCATATATGGACCAAAGTTGTTCCGAAATTCAACCAGAAAGTTACCTCTGCAAGGAAGTCCACACGTCTCATATAGAAAACAACCCTTCCTGTGCTGTTCAACTAATCAAACACGAGAAGAACATTACGTCTTGCCACCCCTTTGAAGTTCAGCTACACGAAATTCAAGTAACAAAAATCATTGATGGGAAATGGTTAATTACAGTACCCACCAATTTAATTAGCACAGTAAATTGCCGAAAGACAGAAAATAACCAACCCTTATTTGGATCCTATCTACTAGAATCCACAGCCGAATGTAAAATTCGAATAAAATCAATAATATTCGAAACCTATAAAACAAGTCAATTGGATTTCTCCAAAGTCAATCTACCAGTATTGAATTGGAGCTATATTAATCAGCAAAAATCGATAAATTACGAACCACCCACGATGGACCTCAATTTCATAAACCTCAAGGCAACCAAAGATATCAAGACCAAGTTGGAAGAAGAAAGAAGAAAATTGGAAGAAATCAATGTACCAATTTATACTGATAAGTCCAGTATTTGGACAATATTATTGTATATCATTATTGGAATTATTATTATATATTTTATCTATTATAAAATTGTAAAAGAATCTAAGAATGCTTTAAAAAACGAGATAAGTCACGAACAAGATAGTAACCAAATATTTTGAAAACATATACGAAGTATAAGTTTTCAACTTCAGCGCGGAGGAGTTACATTCCCGTGAGAACGGTTTATGTCGCAATATTACGCAACCTTGCATAAGCAATTCTCAGATTCTTAAAGCGTCTGTTCCCATGCAAGATCAGCATATTTAAACTTATAAATATACCCAGTATGCATAATGTTAGTTAGTCTTATACAGTTTGTATCCCATTCTTGCAATAAAGTTGTTTTTAAAAAAAATTACATCAACCCCGAGTTGAAAAGTAAAGTAAAGTTTTTATTTATGTTAAAATTTAACTTATAAAAATTAATATTCAGTTAACTCGTAAAGCATTATATACAGGATGTCCAAGGAAATGTGGAAAATCTCCAGGATATGAAAAAAACACGTGATAGGAAAGGTACAAGTTCATATAAATTTTTTTCGTATAGGGCTCCTCTTCGGAGATATAGGCTTCCAAAGAACTGCAATGGAATTAAGTTCTTTACACATAATTATTGAATATTTAAATAATATATACTAGCTAAGACTATCCAAGGAAGTGTTGTAAATTACTCACAGCTGTAGGAACGGTCTAGCTGTGATACTAATTACCCTATTTTTTTACGCCCTGTATGAAAAGAACTCTTGACAACGTTTTTTACATACCTTTAACTATAAACTAAAAATTAAGTAGCCTTCATTGATGTCGCTGCTTTCGAAAAAACGCTATTTTATTTACATTGTTAGTGTCCTAACTTCTGTCTAGTTAAATATGAAAAAGAGGAACCATAGTTTCAATCAAAAGTTAAACTGCTTAGTTAAAAACTTTCTAAGAGGGTTTAACACGGGCTCTGTGAAGTCTGATACAGTCACGAGTACGACGAATTGGGTACTGCTGTACCCGTCACATTAATATAGCAGAGTTCCTTATTTCATCACAATAAAACGCGATTCTCCGTAGATGTTCCTCCCTACTATCAACCGGAGTGGAACACACCAAGGTTTTAAGGTGTCCTCACAAGTCCTTCTCCACCTATCCAACGGCACGGATAGACGTTACTCAGGTGCTCCCGCACAGCAACGCTGAAATGAGGTGGTGCCCCATCGTGCATGTAGTACATGTTTCGGCGGTTTTCAAGTGGTAAATGCTCTACTAAATCATGAAAACCGTTCTGGAGGAACTTTAAATAAAGTTCGTACCGGCAATAGGAATGATCCAATCAAGAAATTGCTAGTGATTCCTGCCCAGACATTAATTGATTGGAACTGATGTTGATGATGCGAAACAATAGTTGTATGAGGAATTTCATCAGTCCATACAGGTGAGTTGTGAACATTTAAGATACCATTTTTGGTAAACCCTACTTCATCCGCGAAGAGAATCGTGCTAATGAAGTTTACATTATTTCGTTGCTGATTCAACAGCCAGTTTGCAATCTGCATTCTACGGGGAAAATCTTCAGGAAACAGTTCATGCACTTTTTCAAATTATATGGATATAACAGCTGTTCTGGAAGAACTCCATATACTATTGTTTTCGACGACTATTTCCCTCTAATTACGACGTACGTTTCGTTCTTCCCCGACCAGCATCAGTACTTCTTTTCCCAAAATTTCCCAAAATTATGAGAAATTTAATATTACCTTATGCAATGGAATTGCCTATCATTCTCCCTTGGATGTTGGTTAACTCGTTAAAATGTTTTCTGATGTGGAAGAGTATGATTAGGATATAAGATATAGGATATAACATCAGATGTATACCTTCATATTCAATAAACGTGTATTTCATATTTCGAATTATTTCACAATTAATTTCACCACGAAATCTAAACATTAATAAATTAATATCCAAGTAAAAAATCAATATATCAGCGATGTGAAGGTTGATAAGTTCTAAAATGCAGGATATTTATTTCTTTCGTACCTAACAACGTTTACAACAACAAAACTTTGTGTTTGATGCTGATAATATAAAACGCACATTTCTTGCGAACCTAGGTCGAACTGCAATTCACAGAATTAGACGTTTTTAACTAAAGAGGTAAAGTTTAATTTTAAATTGAATTTTTTTTATCATAGGGTTGAAGGTTGAATATTTGATAGGAACAAAGATGTATCTTTTATCGAAATACGCCAAATACATGATGCAAATAAAATGACATTTTTTCGAATACGGTTAGGATTAGCGATATAAATGAAGAGTACTTAATTTTTAGTCAACAGTTAGAGGTATGTAAAAAACGTTGTCCAAAGTTCTTATCATACCGGCCGTACAAAAATGAGGTCAAGAATAGCACAGCTAGTCCGTCCCTGCAGCTATAAGTAATTGACAATACTTTTTTGGATAGTAAATTGAAGGATATACTTCATATTAAAAAAAATGAAATATACCTGGTAGCTCAATAATTATGTTTAAAAAACTTGATTCCAGTGCAGCTCTTTGTGAGCCCATGTCTCCGAAGAGGAGGCCTAACCGAAAAAAATGTATATGAACTAATAATATTCCTTTCACGTGTTTTTTCATATCCGATAGATTTTCCACATTTTCCCGGATACCCTGCATAATACTTACCATTATTATTCTAATTAGCATTATCAATAAGAAGTTGACTTTAATATTAGCTAGCAATTTACGTTTTTAGTTCTCAAAAACAATTATACAGCTCACCATTAAATGTTACATTTACTTAAGGTATAGAGAAATAATTTAATTTCCCCAGCACAAGATACTAAATTTGAAAAGTATGTTAAAATTTGAATGAATCCTGTAAAACTTATGTTTTTAAAAAATTAATAACAATCAAAAATGATACAAAAAGTTTAATAATTAATTTTTGTTTTTGAATGCAATATTTTTTTTTAATATTGTCGTCTATTAGAAACTGAAATACTTTCTCTAAGTAACAAGGTCAATTTTCCAATTATGTTTACTATACCATAAAACTATTCTTCTTCTGATGCATCTCCGTTACCGAAAGTTGGCAGTCATTCTGACAATGATAATTTTATTTCTTGCTGCTCTGAAGACTTCTTTCGTGGATGTTGCAAACTAGGTCTTTAGCCAGGATACACTTTTCCCTGCAGAATTCATTTCAGCAACCCATACTTGGCATCATTTCTCATGACGTGTTATAAATACTCAATTTTTTTCTCTTGTTAAAATCCCCATATCGTAAAATATCGGCAGGATATTACCTGCAGAAGTAGGCAGTTGATTTCTCTGCATTTGGCTCTTGGTTCGTTACAGCTCAATTGATAAAACTATTACGTAGTCGAAATTAGTATGGAGAGAGAATGAGAGTGGAATTTGTGGAGAATATACTATCTGCCCCCTTTCTTAACGGTCGCAAGGAGAATAAAACAACTTTTCCACTATTCAGTTGTTCGTTTGTACTGCTTAAGATAATAGTCCGGCATCAAGTTCTGTAGGTAATATCCTGCTGATATTTTACGATGGGGATTTTAAGTAGACAGTTGTTTTCTGTGCGTTTTTCTCTTGGTTCATTACGTCTCCACTGAGGATACCATTAGGTGGTCGAAACTCGTATGAAGAGAGAACCAGAGTGGCATTCGCAGAAAATATACTGTCTGCCCCCTTTCTTAATAGTCGTAAAGAGAATAAAATAACCTCTCCAAATATATAGGCCGCGAGATTGTTTATTTTTAATATATATATATATATATATATATATATATATATATATATATATATATATATATATATACATATATATATATATATATATATATATATATATGAAGTAAAATGCAAACTTCTCTCCATCATATCCTTTCTATGTTAGAGGTTGCACAGTTAGAATAAATATATATTATTACATAACACAATTTATCCTATTCCACCACCATCGAGATAATGGCCTACCTTTACCACCATACCGAGAAGAAAGTCAAGGCTTACCCTCCCCGCCACAGTGATACGGTAGAGGTACATGTTTCGTCTCTCACTAGACTCATCAGGGTACCGTATCACTGTGGCGGGAAGGTTAAGCCTTGACTTTCTTCTCGGTATGGTGGTACAGGTAGGCCATCATCTCGATGATGGTGGAATAGGATAAATTGTGTTATATAACAATTTATTCTAACTGTACAATCTCTAACACAGAAAGGATATGATGGAGAGAAGATTGCATTTACTGTTTCGCATTTTCGCATTTTACTTCATTTACATACGGAGTTGCATATAGTTGTATGTTTGCTGAATGTGATTTCAGCACTACAACAGCATAATGTGGATATATCCACTGCCATTGCATCTCACACGGAGAAAAAAGCAGTATAAACATATATATATATATATATATATATATATATATATATATATATATATATATATATGGTTTGGTTATTCCGGGTTTGAATCCGTTCGTTCAAAAAATGAAAACGATTTTTTGAACGAACGGATTGAAACCCGGAATAACCAAACCATTCATTCTACCATCCGTGAAAACCTACGATATAACATATATATATATATATATATATATATATATATATATATATATATATATATATATATATATATATATAAGCATTTAATAATCCGGTAGGTATAAAAATACCACATATAAATGTTGGGTACAATGAAACTAAAATATAGGAGCCAATGATTAATCCAATACAGGAGACGTTTAAAATTATAACAGGTGGGTGCGAATTTGTTTATACAAGAATCATTTTTTTACTGCAATCATAATAGGATTTTTATAACCATGTCTAGGTATTGCATAATGTATTAGAAATTTAACCATTCCAAATATTACTTTCCCAAGGCAAATTTTATAAGTTCAAGGTCAGATTCACGAAACAATGATTTATTTAATATACAATCTTATTAAATTAATTGTAAAGCATTTTTACAGTCTTTGAGTACAGCTAAAAGTTACCTCATAGGAAATAACTATACTTTTTTTACGAATCCTAAGAGGAAAGGAAAATCTTTAGCGACTTGTCATTTGGGTTACCTTTTTGTTGCGAATGGTTTAAAGTTCAACATTTATCTTTCTTTAGGAATTTTGATGTCAATTCTTATAAAAAATATATAAATTTATTAGAGACAGTTGACTATTACAAAACTGTAATAGAAACAAGCAATTACAAAAATTATTAGCAAATATTAGGCAATTCATTTTAAAGCTTTCTTGTAAATAAATACCATTAATTTTATTGAACTCTAAGGAAATGTAACCTTTTTGCTAGACATCGCGCTATGCGCTGTAACAAATTACAAAACAAACAATACAATGCACAAAGTCAATAACATCTACTATTTGCAAACAACCTGCGGAAAAGCTAAAACTGGTATTTTTTTTGTGAATGAACAAACACCAGTCGAAAATACGATAATCTGCTGTTTAACTGGTTTGTGTGTATTTGAGGAACTCCACATTAATTCACAGTCAACGACATAGAAAACTAAATATCAAGGATGGCTGATGATCCCTGTAACGGTAGAAACTGGCTACGGGCTGACTAGACGCGATGTCGTGTATGCTGCACACTGGTAGAAAATTTATAAATGTCGGACAAAACATGAATATGTTTAAATAAACAGCGAATAAATTTATTTCAATGACATTATCTTTTTAAAAATGCTAAAGTGACAGTATTTTAATGATTATATATATGATTCATTTCCTTGTGTGAGGAAAAATAGCATTCTTCTATTAGTACTATTTATTTTTATCAATATAAACTGAAGAAAACATTTTCCTTACTCTCAATAACAAAATATACTTAGAAATAGTTATGAAGCAATATTTTTTTTGTGAAAAATTTTAATATTATATTTTACCCAAATTAATTACAATTAAAAAAACCAAAGTCCTCCCGCTACCCAATATCTTGGGTTCGATTGATTAATTGATGATACTTATTGTGTCACCTGTTTTATCTGTTCTATGTAAGCAAGTTGATTTTCTTAATCAGATTTAGCAGCCTGTTCACTAGTTTGTTCTTTGGGTATAAACTTTCCGGAATGACCGATTCTTGAAGAAGACTCCAGTAGGTTAGAGCTTCGCATTTGACGATAATGTGTGGAGCTGTTTCATCCTCCTCGTCACATAGTTTACAAGTTGAGTCTATATTGTTGATGCCCATTATATGCAGAAATTTTCTTAAGCCCAAGTAGCTGTTATTAGTCCTGTCATCAGCCTAAACGCAGGATTTCGTGGCTTAATTTGCCGGATAGTTTGCTCAGCAACAGTTTGCTATATTTGTGGCCCGCAATGTGGTTCCAGTGAGTCTGATGTTCATGGTTTATCCACAAGGATAACTATCCTGAATAGCAGCCTCAGTAATGCCAAATACTAATTCGGGTTCAATAAATGTGATAGCAGTTTCTTGCAAGTTAGTCTATTTTTTTTTGCCTAGAATGCCCTTTTGTCCTAGCACCCATGCAAGCATAACCTTGTTGTATTCCACCAGAGCAATAAGGTTTTAAAGATAATCTTAGACTTGTTTTGATGTTATCTGACGACATACAAGAACTTCTAACGCTGCCTGACTGTCAGAGAAAGTGAGAACAGATCTGCCCCTATAACCCATCATCAAATTCTCTCAAGAGATCAATAGCACTTATTTCTATCTGGCATACTGTGGTCTGCTGCCCCAATACCACACATGTTGAGTTTGGGATATGGGTTCTCTACCATGGTCAGTTTTGGACCTATTCGTAAAGAAAACAAAGTTTCCTGGCTGACTCAGTCCAGTCTTCTAGTCAAAATTATAATCTCTTGGCATGATGTTACTATTCATGACGATGAGTTTATGACCATGCCTATGATGCTGGTGTGTCCAAGGGCAAGTCCAGTTTATCTATCAGACCTTGTTTTGTTCCTGCTTGTATATTCCTACCTTCGCTTCAATCTTGCGTATTGCGAATTATGTCAAGAAGGGGAAAATTAGTAGCCCTTCTATGGTTGTTGTCGAAGTGCTGCATACAGAGACCAGTCTTTGGAGTTTGGAGTGCTCCAGAGTGACCCGCCTTTAAGTCATTTTTGTCCATCATACAACCAGGCCATAGTTTATCATGAATCTTGTCACTGTAGTGTTCAATCAGTGTACAATGTGTGGTTTAAATATCAGTGTTTTACCTATTGCCCTTTTTTCTGCCATGGTGGCCATTTTACCTTTAATGGTAACTTTCTGCAAGTGTGAGTTTCAAATTAGCTTCACATCCAGGATTATACCTAGCTACCAAACCTCCTCGCTCATTTGCAGTTGTGTATTGAAGAAAGTTGGTAGATTTAATTTTCCAAACGTCCTTCTTTTAGTGAAGAGTATGAGTATTATTTTTCCAGGACTTACCTTAATGTGCCCCCTCCTTGTGGACAGCGTTTGGTTAGCGACACCTCCACGGTTTCATTCAACAGATTCGATAGTGCACATCTACCTTAGAACTGCATAAAGTGTCTTCAATGTCATGTCTTTAGGCGGATATTATCATGAAAGCGAAGGAGGTATGGTCAAGTACTACTTCAATATCAAGAGATAATATTAGTGCTCTATTCTTATTTTCCATGGCAGACTATTTTCTCCTTACTATGTGACGTAGAGCTGACTCATGTGCTTTTCCTAATTGGTAGGTATGTTAATTGGAATATAGCAGCCTCTTTATTAGAGAGGATTCCTGTATGTGCCCTTCAAGTAGTTTCTCTATCAGCTTCAGCAAAAAAGATTACAGGTTGAGTGTTCTAAAGAACCTGTAGCTATGCTTGGTCTTAGAAATCTGAAGAGCACCGGAATGATGAACTTTTTGCCAATTTTTATAACCATTGAGATATCCTCATCGGAACCGATGCCTTATAGCTCTCAAACAATTCTATGGTTCAGAGTATCCTGTTGTGGGTTATTAACTCTTTTTATCTTGGTCGAGGTTGGTAAATTCCTTTCGGCATTTGCTGTATTGTCAGAGATAATATTGGAGTCCAGCAGATACATCAGAAAATGTAGGTAAGACATCTCTGCCAGTCTCTGTAGAAGTTCTAGCTGATTTCCTTAGTATTCCTATAGGGTGAAGAATATTTTGTTCCAGAATATTATAGTAGCGTGATACTTCAGAGGTACTTTCGAGCTTCGATAGTTTCCTTTGACTTTTCTTATTTTTTTGTTATTTTCATTCATTGTTTTTTTCGCTCTGTTGAACAGTTTGCGCGTTTCTTTCCTTGACAATGAGACATTATTATTGCCACCTAGCTATGTGTAAGCGTATCATTTTACCAAAACATGCAAAAAGTTCTCTTTAATTTCAGTTTACTTCGGTGAAAAAAGAAATGGAATGTAAATGGTTATCAGGTTCTCACGTAAAAGAAAAAAATACGTTTAAGATTTTAATCAATTCTTTGATTTTACTTGTAATCGCAAAACTTCCCCTATAAAATACATTTATTAATGCACCACAAGAAAGCATACTATTAAGTAACACAACATAAGGAGGACATTTCTTCTGAGAACTTAACTCGACGAGACAGTGAGGAGAAAATCCAGATTTTCCTATCCGAGAACTTATGGTGTCGCTGTTGCTGTTGTAGATCAACTGCCAGTTGAGTGACATATATATATATATATATATATTTATGTGGCTTTCACGGACTCCCCCGTGTGAGATGGCATAGCAGTGGATATATCCACATTATACTGTTGTAGTGCTGAAATCACATTCAGCAAACGTACAACTATACGCAGCTCCGTAAATGAATGAAGTAAAATGCGAAACAGTAAATGCAAACTTCCTTCCATCATATCCTTTCTGTGTTAGAGTTTGCACAGTTAGAATAAATTGTTACAAAACGCAATTTATCCCATTCCACCACCATCGAGATGATGGCCTACCTGTACCACCATACCGAGAAGAAAGTCAAAACTTATCCTCCCCGCCACAGTGATACGGCAGAGGTACATGTTTCGTCTCTACTAGACTATATATATATAAATATATATATATATATATATATATATATATATATATATATATATATATATATATATATATATATATAATTCAGTATTCATCCGTGTTTTTTTTACAAGTACATTTCGCGAAAATATCTGCGCTTGCTATTGTAGATCAACTGTCCGTTGAGTGCTATATATATACATAAATCAGCAATGTTGCAGGGGTCAACTTTTTGCTACTTATTCTACTGACCATCAGAGCTTCTGCAGTCTTGTTGATTATTTAAAATAAAGTCCAGATATTTAACCCGTGACTTCCTCTTAATCATGTCTCATATATTTTGATGGCTGTCAGGTTAAGAATTCTTTTCCTAATAAATGTTATTAAGGTGATTTTGGAGTAGTTAACATTTTCTTTAATATCTCCGTCATCTCAAAAACTATGAAGTCCAGGTCACTTGAGCGTATAATAAAGAGATTTTAGGAGAAAACGCATAACCAAAAAACTAATTTATTTATAAAGTGTTTTATTTAAATTGATGTAACTTCATACTACCCTACTTTTCAAACGCAAAGCTTTTTTTCTGAAGCTTTAACTCTTAAACACATAGATATCAAAAAATGCAATTTTTATAAGGCTATTTTTTTTATCTTAGTAGGATGTGTTACATTTTATGTCACTGGCTTAAGGGGGAAGTAAGTTATAGGGATAGAAAATAGTGCCTGAAATGGTTTGTGGAAAAACGTACACGGCATGCAGCTACCTGTTCCTTCCAGAACTTTCCTAACACACTTTCGTTTGCCTTTCACCTTTTAATTCCAAAAATGAAGGTAAAATTTATGCAACATTTAATTTTTATAACTTTTTTAACCAAAATGGCAAAGACTTCAAAAGGATTCTGAGGATTCTTTTGATTAAATTTGAATCAAAATTATTACTAAACATATTTTTTTAATAACTACTAGGTTTTGTCCGACTTTTATTGATATCTTACCTGTGTGTACCGTGGAAAGCAGACGATACAAGAGAATGCACGGACGCATATTTGTAATGTAGCCATTATTATTTTAATGTCGTTTTTATGTTTAAAGATTAAACATGGCAAACCTTGACGTAAAACTACTAATTATGTTTTACAGCAATAAGGTAATTAAAATTTTTAATTTGAGAAAACTGAGATAGATTGTATGTTAATTGCTCTATTAAGTTTAAGAAGATTATATGCAAACTGGTTTCAGAACCTTAACGGAAGATTATGGTCTAAAGTTCATTCAATAACTTATCTGACGGTCAAGTTCATTAAAAACTGCTTCTTCACCATCATCATCATGACGATGCAAAAAAAGTAGGTTTAGCTGATGAAAGTTAAACAACTAGTTCTTCGAAGTTCAAATTGTAGTTTATATTGTAAATATGTGAGTATTTCAAGTTTCAATTAAATAACATATCACGCCAAAGAGAATTTTTTCTTCCTTTTTATTCGTTGTTGTTTAATTTTACGAAATATTCCAAGAAAATGAAATGAAAGTGGTTTGCGATATAGAAAATTCTGAGGTAAATTTTTTTTTCCGGTTTTTAAATTTAATCTAGATTTAGCTCTAAAAAACACTTTAATTTCGATTTAAAAATTAAGGAAATCGTATATACTGAATCTATTACATAAAAAATTATAGGCTTAGTAAGAACAATCGCTACTGGTTGGTAAGAGCAGTTTCATCCATGGATGGGTGGGCAGTATTTTCAAACTACTGTGTTATTTCGATAATTTCTACCTATATAACTCTTACAATGACTTGTAAATTGTCCTGTAACATAGCAAAATCTACGGAATTCAACAACATGGCTTGATTGATTGCAAAGCAGATATAAACATGAAACTATGGAATATATAAGTTATTATAGCATACTGGGGTACGATGTTGTCGGATCTCCGTTTTCTCTAAGTTCAGACAAATTTTGCACAATCGATAAACACCGCATGGCGATGACCTTCATGTACGAAGTCTTAAAATAACGGAGATACCCATTAAACCCCAAGTAGGTCCAAATTTCACCATATCCCGTAGTCATCCCAGGATCAGTTTAATATATATATATATATATATATATATATATATATATATATATATATATATATATATATATATATATATTAAATTCATATTTTAAGTGACTAGTTTGATAACACTACGCAACAAATTTTACTTTATATAATGTATCTTTTATGAAAGGTGCATTTTTTCTTAATTATGAGGCGCTGAACACAAAAATGACAACGAAATTAAAAACTTAGTTGTAATTTTTGAAGAAAAAGTTTTTTTATTTTATTTTTGACAAAATAATAAAAAATACATACTTTTACACTTGTAAAGACTCTAAACATCCTGTTTTTTTGCATTTCTTTTGTGAGTTGTTTGTGGAGCATCTCTAACAAGAGTCCTACAGTGGTCTGCAAGCATAGAAGCATTCTACTTTCCCTAGTACCTTTTCTCCATTATTTATATATACTGATGGAAGTGTTCGCCGTGCTCACCACTTACAACTTCGCAGTTGTCAGGACAAAAGTCGAGATGTGACTGTAGGAAATAGATCTCTAAAGACATATTGAAACCCCTTTTTTGATTCGATGACAGCATATTTTCAACAAGAGCATTTTTTCAATATCTGATAAAAGCTGTCAAAATGTGTGTCTTTCAAAATATTTTGAATCTGTGGCTGAAAAAATATACCTTCTTTAATTTTTGCTTCAGGTAACCTGGAGAATTTCTGATGGAGGTACTGAAAAGCTGGCCGATCTGTACTCAGTGCCTTAAGTGTTTCATTAGGCCCAATCTGATATGCAGTGGTGACAACAAAATATTTCTGGGGTCTCAAAATGGCATATGTTATACATTCTTTTCACCTAATTCTAATGATTGTCGACATCAGAGAAGTAATCTGAATTGTTTATACACTTTCGAGACATCTTACAATGTCAACTATTCATCTCGACTCACTAACTTCGACGGACTAACCCCTCCGCTTTGTAGCTATTTGTATACCCAAGTTCGGTTTCTAAACTCGAATATTTGAGAATTTTATATTCAACTCCATAATATTCGCAATACTAGTGTTTGTCATTTGTTTGTATACAGGGGCTGTTTAGTACAAAGCAGATATGAAAGTCGATTTACATGAGTTTAAATGTCTCTCTCCCCTATTTTAAGCCCTGAGGGAGGGGGGTTAGGACTTCGTAAATAGGGTGCCATCCCTGGAAATCGTCCAGACAGTGTTGCCAAGTTGTGCAAAACTTCCTTTAATTAGGGAAACGTATATTTGTTTTCGGTTTTAGTACTCCAAAAATGGTATGATTTAGTCGACTTTATTTTAAATACATTTTGGCTGTTGTCCAATGTAATTTATTTTAGTTATAAAATCACGGGGACTCTAATTTAGTCACGAATGACTAAAAGTAATTAATGTACATAATTCTCAATTTGAGAAACTCTCAATATCATGTGACTCTCAAATTAAAATACAGTTAACAATTGATAGCACAATGTGAGTCATACAAAGCAAGCGCCCCAGATTTTATAACCAAAATAAATTATAAAACTAGTAATTCCAAATGTAAATTTATTGTATATCACTATTTTTTACCATATTACTATATAGGAAGTTATTATATACAGTTTAGTGCACGATTTGTATGAAAATAAGATCGTTTTATCGTTTTTCTATTTTTTTTTATCTTATTCGAACTAACTTAACATTTTACTACACATCGTTTTCATTTTAATAAGCACTTTATTTTTTTTTATACTATCAATAACTACTAAATAAGTTGATATAGAAAACCTTTTCAAAATTATTTACATAAATTTATGGAAATACATGTCAGTTTAGGTTACTTATAAGTAAAACGGTCTATTTGATCTTTTTTGGCGTTTAACAATAATGAATTTCAACTAATTTCCTAAGCTATTTTGCATAATTCTAAATTTTATGCTTTCGAAAAGGTGGACAATTTGTAACAAATTCTACAGGTCAATGAATGCATGACAGCCATCATATTTATATTGGGTTAAAATTGGTGCACATAATTTTTTAATTACCCACAAAATTAAACAACTGTTTCTCGCATTTAAATTTCACAAATAAATTAAAATTTGCACAAACAGTATTTAAATATACAGGGTGACCAATTTTTAAAATTCTACTAAAATATTTTCCAAAATGTAGAAAATTATTCAATAAAAAATTTGTTGGGTGTGAAGGGAACATCCAGCGATGGCCCTAACTTTGACCTTGAGAATGATTTTCACTATCAAGTTATTTCTTTTTAATGATATAATTTTTTATTACAGAAATGAAAAGTACGGAAAATGCATTGTGTTGTTTTATTTAGACTTACAATTTCGCAAAAAATTGTTTCCTCTTACCATCTATCGGCATCGTTCTTAATTGAAATCACGCTTTCAAACAGATTTTCTGTACAAGTATCTTTATAATTCTTAGGTATTTATAGACTATCTATCTCTTTCTGTTGCAGTTTTGGGTTACTAATATTGAATTTTGGGGATCCGTCGTTTCGAATATTTTTCCAATAATTAGGACACTTTGGGCGAATTCAGCATTTCCTTTGTTACTGGTCGTAGTGTAGAATTGTAAAAAAAACAAAATCAGTTATTATCTGTGGGTTTTATTATTTGATTTGATCAATCTACACCAAGATCAGGTCCCTATATTCTATATTTTATTATAATGGTAGAGTTCAATAAATTAATTTATTTTTATTATATGCGCATCATAACCTCATAAAAAATTATTATCCAAGTTACTAGATCACGCTAGTTTTCTTTTTTTATGGGTCAGCAATTTAAAACTATATAAGTTATTTCAAGTTTTTTCCAGCATTTAAAGCAATTAAATCATTTCTTCAAGCTTTACTTCAGTCTCTGCAAGCTATTTGTCATAGTTTGAAGTTTGCTGGCGGTTTTTTTTCCTTCTTCTATGCAAAAATGATCCCATGTTTTCAGGCTATGCAATCCCTAATGAAGATACAACATACATATCCGACTTTAAGTACGTTTATTAGCCAATGCGTTGCGTTTGATTCTCTTTTGGTCACCTATATCAAGCTACTCACAAGGGAATACTAAAACATTCGAGAGCTGTCCTGTTTTCAAGTATACCATTAGCCGAGACCATCTTTTAGTGACTGCAGCACATTAGCAAGTACTCACAAACAGATAAGTAGCTGTATTGTTCGAAATTGTAAGATAATGAAACATAGAATCGTATTGTAAAGGAAATTGCAATTTTCATTAACAAAATATGCAATTTTTGCTTTATCATTTATAGCTACAGCTAACATATCTATGTCATTTTTGCTTTATTATTTTTAACTGCCGCTAACAAGAATTTTTATTAAAGTAAATTTGATTATTTAACACCAGTATCTTGAGTTTTATTTGGATAATGTGAAGAGTCTATGTCTAGATATGAAATCTCCCCGGAGTTACCATTTTAGCAGTTTTAAGATATAAATGGCACCTTAAATTTGAACTTTCGATAAGATTCAGGAGGTGCTGTTTTTGTACTTTATAGCAAGTGAATCATAAAAACCCCGTCCATATATAATTGACACGACAATAAGAGCGAGCTGACTCAGGCACTGTCGATTTTTATAAGAGTGGAACTTAATATTATTACCTATTCCACTTTATTCACTTATAGATCATTCAATTAGTAAATACTAGGTAATAGCTCGCCTATGAATGAACAAGCAAAATGTGATAATGCTTCTTTTTTCTTCTTATAAAATGTAACTTTTATTTTTATATGTGGACGACTGAGGGTCTTTATAAAAAAAATTCTTAAGGGGCATTCCACTTTAGATGCTCGAAGAAAAAGGTAATTTTTACAATTTTTTTTCTGCAATTTCCATTATAAATATCAATATAATTCTTTCTGGGCTATATTAATACACTAATGGAGTACGAGAAAAAATTACAGATTTCATATGTGTTTTATAAAAAGATTTTTTTTTAACATGGAGTGTCAAATCAGGTAAGTCGCTGACTTTAAGCGTTTAGCTGTGCTGTCTTATCTGGAACAAAAAAAAGTTTATGAATTTTCATGCAAAATAACCAAATGGGGAATGCTGTGGTTCAGAAATGATCAAGACCGCGCACGCATGCAAGACCGCCACTTGCACGCGCTTATTAGAGGGTTTAGGGACCCATTCAATAATGCTCACAAAAATATCTTTATAAAATTTTCTGAGAACATTCTCAAATATTCGTACTTTTAAAAAATGAATTTAAAAAAATTGATTTTTAAAAGTTGTTAAAATGGATGGCCCCCTTAGTTTCGAAAAAGCTAAATTATGGTACACTTAAATTTCACCCTGAATTAGATTTTTACGTTTAACCTTATAAATACCAATCTTTTTTCATGAATTTATAAAGAAAGACCTGGGGGCGTTTGCTAAGTACACAATATGTATGAATTTAAATGGGAGTGTAATGGTAACGTTAATAAAAAGAGTATTTTCAATATCCTTCCTGCACGCTCAGGGATGAGTAAATTCGGCAATAAAAATGGGAGATCTAGTTTGAAAAAGCAATTTGACTTTGGAACGATTTTCAATACCAGTCTCAATTCCGGCATCAAGATCATTACTAGGTGTCCCTTCCCAACCATACAACTTTTGTATAGAACATATTTCTAGGTCTCACGAACTTAGCGAAATATTTAGGTGGATTTTTCCACAAAGGAACATCGTGCATACGGAGTCTGATCTTAAAGTGCACAAAATTTCTCGAAAAAATTTAAAAAACATTGACTAAAATGGAAAGTTAATAAAGACCATAAAATTATCCATGAAACTGCCTGAAAAATCATATCTCCAATTTTATTTCTTCTAATTACATCGTTGACATTTTTAGAATATTTTAGTGTCTTTAACAATCGTTAACACGTTGTCTAAAGAGAATTTATGTATGTGCATTGAGTCTGTACACTGCAGCCTGGTAGATCTATTGTGCCCCTGCTACCGCTGCCAAGTCGTAAGAGTTACCTTATTGGCCAGAACAGGTCCTCTAGTCCTATTTCCGTCAGGAACCTTAGGATGTTAGAAGGCTTCAAGGTGGGTAGCTGCCCTTCTTCGATTTGGTGTATTCCCAAGAACCGCATCCTAGGGTTTTCTGGAGCGCTACACTTTGAAAAGATATAAATAGGGGTTTCATCCTCCTCCTCACAGAATTTGCACTCTTCTCTTTCACCATATTCTCTAGAAGTATATGTAGAAGTGTGAGGTTTAGGATTACTTCCATGGCAGCCGTTGGACAGGTTTTCATTGCCCCAGTTTAGCCAGACTGGTTTTTTTGCTCCATATCACTGCCCCATATGACGATTGGTCTTACTATTGCAGTGCACATCCATTGCTAAAGAGAATAGTACACTGTTCAAAAACAACAGTACCCTAGAATCTCTATTTTGCTTTCCGTGATATGGTATTTCATATAAATGTCCTGACAAGGTACTAGCCAGAACTCGATCCAGGAGGTAGACCGCTATCAATATTTGCTTCTTGATGGAAAAACTATTCCTAGGTTTTTTGAAATTATTTTCGTTTTTCTGATGTACTTCGACATTTCATATAATGCTCTATGATGCCTTGCAATACTCTGAAATATCTTGCAATGCGTAAAAATTCCAAAGAAAGCTTCACAATTCCTGACAAGACCCTCCTATATCTGAGGCTAATTATTTTTGTATTTATTTTGGAAGTTTAATCGAGCGGCAAAATAAGTATGATTTGGTAAGCAAAAGCAATTTGTAACAAATTCTACAGGTCACTGAGTGTATGATAGACATCATATTTATATTGGGTTGACAACTGGTGCAAATAATTTTTTAATTACCCACAAAATTTAACAATTAAGAACGCGTTTTTTGCTTTATATTTTGCAAATAAATTAAAAATTTCATCAACAATATTTAAATATATATCTTTTATATGGACTATTATAATTAGTAAAATGGTTAGTTAATTAGGTCTTTAAAAATTCTCATGAATATGACTGCTTTAAAAGCTGCCTCCCCAAATTTAAATTTATTCTTCCATGTTACACCATTAATAATAAGAGTAATATTAGTATATTTTTTTATAGTTATATTTTTTTTTTGATGTTATACCTGATAGGACAGATAGTCTTGGAAATCATCTCATGTTCCTCTGCGAAGTGAGTTTCGGTATATTAACGGATCAAATAAATACAATCCATTTAAAAAAAAATTACAAACATTATTTAAAACAGAATCAGAATGAAGAAACTTACAAATCTAAGAATGCACTTAAGTGTCTGAAAAGACAAGTATTGACAGCTGACAATATTAACTAATTTTTCAAGAATTGCAATATTTTTAATTTAAAGATATTAACTGGCAAATGGAAAATATCAATCTCGGTAGGAACTGAATTCGTTTCCCTACACATTCGAGAAATAGGACTGTTAATGCCATAATTCTTTCGGTGCTATATCACCTCAAACAAATTGTGCGCTCCAAAAGCTCTTTGAGGAACTGATAATCCAATATTATTGAGTAGTTCAGGAGAATCAGTACAAGAGTTAACAATTTTATAAAGTAGAACGAGGTCAAGATATATGCGCCTCACACATAATGGTAGCAACCACAAAGCATCGGCAGTATCATCATATACAGACCGCTCTTGCTGCATTCCCTGTTTAAAGGCAATGAAACTTAAAAACTTTCTTGGTACTCTTTCCACTTTTTCTTTGTATGTAAAATAATGAGGTGACCAAACTTGGGACACGCGATCCTAAGATTGATCTAATTATAGAGCAGTATATCACTCTAAAATAGTCTACACTATTAAAATCTGTAATCATTTTCTCCACAAACCCGAGCAACTTCAAACTTTTGTTCACAATATAATCAATATGTGTGTCGAAGCGAAGGGCGTTATCAAATGTAACACTCAGATCCTCCACATATTCAACACGATTAATCGTGTTATTATCAAGGAAGTAATCAAAAGTTATCCAATCTCTTTTACGATAAAAACTTATAATGGAGCATTTATTAACATTGAGGTGCATAAAATTTAATTTACATCATTCAGAGAATCGGCTAGATTCCGCTGAATGCCCTCGCAGTCGTTGCTAGTCCCGACAACCCGAAATATCTTTAAATCATCTGAATAAAAAAGACATCTGCTGAAAGTTCTGATGTCCTCAATGTCGTTCATAAAGCTGTTAAAAAGGGACGGGGCGAGGTGAGCACCTTGAAGAACACCAGGGGTAACATGTATATCAGATGGTTCACAGTTGTTAATTTTACTCGCTGTACTCTATTAGACAAGTAACTATTTATCCATTGTAGAAATGATCTATTTATGCTCAAGCCTTCCAGCTTGTAAATATGAAATTGATGGTTAATCTTGTCGAAAGCCTTGGAGAAGTCAGTGTATATAGCATCCACTTGACATCTCTCCTCCAAAGTTTCCACTGAGTACTGCTTATAAACAAGCAGATTAGTAGTAGTTGATCGACCTGCCATAAAGCCATGCTGTGAAGTCGCTAATACATGCCTAAAAAGAGGACACATTTTTTGGTAAACAATACTCTCAAAAATCTTACTAAATAGTCGAAATTCCACGATAATTTTCGACGTTAGCTCTGTCTCCATTCTCATGGATTGGCGTAATGTAAGTAATTTTCATACTTTTGAAAAAACACTCGTTGATAAAGAGATATTAAAAATCTGAGCCAACATTGCAGATACAACACCCTGAAAATTCTTAACAAATATTACTGGTATCCCGTGGTGACCGGTACCTAATTTACTGTTCAAGTGATCTATTGCATTAAACACATCCACCGGCTCCGCAGCAATTTTCGTAACTTTGTCCGTTTTGCGTCCAGGTAGATATTATGGTGGGAAAAATTGTAAAATTAGGAAGAATACTGTTATTAATCTTATACAAGTAATTATGATTAAAATCGGAATAGGTACTAGAAGATAGAGCTCTACACTGAGAAAAAGGAAAAATAACAACACCTTGTTAATACCGCCTTCTTTTTCTAAAGATTGTCGCATTTGTCTAAATTAAAAGAGAAAAAAACCCGATTCTATTTTATTAAAAAAATGAATTATTTTTCTTTTTTTGTTGTGTAATGGTTCCGAATGACTTGAATAGAATATATTTTTAGAATTTGTTTATTTATATATTTATAAAAACGGTACACTAAAGAATTTTATTCTAAATGGTACAAAAAGGAAAAGAAAATATACTGCAAATGCCACACAGTTTAGAAATAAAATTGAACAAATACATATAAACATAGCTATTGAAAGACAAAACAATACTAACAGTTATTGACGCCTATCACTTAACAGGCACAAAATCATTACATACCTATCCAAAATTAAGCAAATTTTTAATTTATACAAAAAATCTCAATATGCTGAATCTTTGAATTGTAGTTTATTAAAAGGTCCTGCACATAATTGCTCTTACTATAATTAGTTCGGTGAGTTCTTATAGAGAAAAGTTGTACGCTTCTCGTATTTCTCTGTAGTGCCCGGATTGATACCAAGTCAACAATATCCTGGCAATCTATAATGCCATTAATGGCTTAGTATAAAAATATAAGCATAGCGTTTTCTCTACGAGTTTTAAGATATTTTAGACCATATAATAACAGTCTAGTGTTAAAATTGATATTTCTGCAAGGAAAATGGTGCTTAAAAAGTAGATATTTTAAACATCTGTTCATTTTCCAGATGAGCTATATAGCACTGATAAAAAGGGTAATACTCAAGTACACTGCGAACTAACGAACAGAACAATGTTTTTATGGCCTTAGTGTTTCTTACATATTTGGTGTTTCGCTTAATGAATCCTATCAACTTACAACTTTTTAAAGCAATACTGTTTATATGCCTATCGAAAGACAGGTTGCACTAAAAAATTACACCTAACTCCTTAAAATGAGTCACAACATCGAGAGGGACATTATTTACATGATACTGAGAAAAGAAAGGATTTACTATTTTGTAAAAACTTAACGATTTACACTTATTAACCTTTAAGGATAATAGTTATTAATTTCCCATGACAGCAAACACATTCCTAATATAAAAGGCAGAATGGGTTCTATTTTCCTGAACTCAAAGCTCTTGGGAGGCGGGGGGGGGGGCGACCGCAAGAATACACATTCCTATACTCTATTCAAGAACTAGAGAGAGTAATAAAACTGTTACCGAAACCTCCAACGTACCTGCTCCAGAGCCGCAGGTAACTGAGGATTGCCGTAAATCTAATTATATTTCATTATTCTTAAATATTATTTATAAATTTACTGCAACATGCAAATTCTGATAGTTTAATTTAATTTTTGTCAGTGAGAAAAGTACACCTTATAGTTTGTTCTTAGTAATTTATCTTGTTTGCGCTTGTTTTTATATATTATTTGAGATTAGTGAGATACCCAAAAGAAATGGCTTTCACCTCTATATTTATTCCAAAATCGTTAAACCATGGCATTTTTTCCTCAACGAAAAACTTATTACGATGGATGTTTATGATGCCTTTAAATATCAATATTTAGATAATAATGTTAAAAGCTCTATTGAGATGTGTTCCAACATGACAAGAGTTGGAAAATCTACTATGTGCCGAATACTGAAGGAGAAAAAACAACTGGAATTATTAGTACTCCCAAGCCACATTCGATCATAATAAAACGAAAAACCTCGTGGGAAAAAGAGATGAAAACTGCCATTAAAGGGGTTGTATATACATTTTATTATGAGAAGCAGATCTCAACCGTCTATAAAATTGTTACTAAAATCAATGAAAATCGCGATTTACCTGAAATTAAAAGAACTGAACTCTGGAAATTGCTGAGAAAAACCAGATAGAAAATCTGTTCTTATAGATCGTCCGGAAACTGTCAGTTGGAGAAGTAAATATCTCTCTTAATAAAAGGTAATTTAACTAAACTTTTGAAAGATTTTTTTGAATAAAGTTACTGCGGAAAATTGGGAATAATTCATATAATAAAAGAATCAAACAAAATGTGAAAACTCGATATCATGATCGGTGAGATAGGGGAACCAATTATAATTAATTTGAGCGAAGATAGTTTCACTGACTTTGATTAGGAATAAGATACGTAATGGTTACTATTGCAAACACAATTTATTATTTAAATTTTTGTTTTTGTTGTATTTTATTGTTTAATGTTGTTTATACATTTTTTATTTATTTTTTTTATTTTTATTTTAGTGTGTCCCACTTTTTAATTTTATATATATTTAATTCCAATTAGCCTAGCCGTAAGTTTTTTATTGCTTTATTATTGTATTTGTGTCTTTTCCTTAAACGTATAGAATTAACATGTTTATCCTATTTTTTTGGGGCTATCGTATTTCCATATAATAAACTAAATTAAACTAAGATATCAGTGCAATATAAATAAAAATAAGTAGGTCTAATTTTAATTATAACATATAAAAAGTAATTACATTTGAATCCCTTTTTAGTGTTTAATTGTAATTTTGCACTAGGTTTAAGAAATAAATAAACTGAAACGTCAGATGCCCTAAAAATGCTTTTAATTAATAATAAAATGACCGATAGTCCCAAAAATATTTTAATATTATATGGACAATTTTATTTTTTTATATGTGTTTAACTTTTTTATTTTTGACAATGGATATTTTGTAAGTATTTAAATTATAACTTCGAATTTTTTGAGAGAATAAGGCTACGTTTTAGTCCATTATTACAGACCGGTATTTTTGATTATAAGATTTCTAAAGCATTCCTATTAAAAATATATGTGTCCAACAGATTTTGCTAAAGACACCGGACTAAAGAACACAGGTAGTTTGCGAAGAGAAAAAGGGTAAAAAAATGATTTATTACTCTCTCTAGTTCTTAAATAAACTGTAATATAAGAGAAAGAATCGGGTCCATTTTCCTAAACTCAAAGCTCTTGGGGGGGGGGGGGGGCGATCGCCCCCACCGCCCCGCCACCCCCTTGGATCCGCGCCTGGGCGGAACACAGGCAAATTTTTTACCTATACGATGGCACTTCACCACACAAAACCGTACCAGTTACCAACTTCTTACAAGCAACATTTCATTACAAGTGAATTGCCAATAATGGATCTTTTCCTGGCCTCCTCATTTGATTGTCTCAGAGATCCGAAAAATGTTTGGAAGTTCTGAGTGGAAACTTAAAATAATTTGTTTCTTTGAATAGGTTAGCCGTTTAGCATTTTTACAACCCAAAATTGTTAAATTGCTAATATTTCAAATTCTGCAAATTTATGGAATAGGCAACCTTGTACCAAGTTACCCTTATTTTTAATGCTAAATAAAATAACATAAAAAGAGGAGATTTATATCTAAAAAAATTGACTTTTAACAATTTTTTCAAAGTTAATTTTTAATATTAGTTTTTGATTACCCTGTATTTATTTATTTATTTATTATAAAAATATTAACACACTGAAATGCATTCCCTTCTAGAAGGAAACTAACCACAATTAAATAATAAAAGCTTTCATCTAGGAGAACTTCATAGTTATGTTTAAGCCTGCAAACGTCAGAAAATTTAAACTATGTCAGAAACAGTTAGACTTAAGTATAGAACATTATAAAGGGTGTTTTTTTTTTATAAAGGTATAGAACTTTAAGTTGGCAACACTTTTTTTAACTGGCGGCCATTTTGTCAGCTGTCAAGTGATTTATGTTTAGTTTGGTTTGGCATTTCAACATGAATAGACTGACGCCTGAACAACGCTTCCAAATTGTGCAAATTTATTTTGAAAATCATGGTTCTGTTCGAAATACGTATCGCGCACTACGTCCATTTTACGGTCAACATAATCGTCCATCAGAGCAATTAATTCGATTAACTATGGAACGTTTTCGCACCACGTTTACTCTAAATGATAATACGCATCCACAGAGACGTCGTACAGTGCGTACAGAAGAAGTCATTGCTGCTGTAGAGCGTAGCGGTGAGGAAGACCCGAATCAGTCTATCCGCCATCGTGCACAGGAATTGGATATGTGTCTATTCACTTTATGGAAGATTTTGCGTAAAGAACTTGGTTTGCGTGCTTACAAAATCCAACTCGTGCAAGAATTGAAGCCACACGATCACCTAGCAAGGCATAGATTCGGTGAATGGGCCCAAAACAAGATTGCCTTTGATCCCGATTTTCATAAGCGAATTTTGTTTAGCGATGAAGCTCACTTTTGTTTGAATGGATACGTCAATAAACAAAACTGCCGTATTTGGAGTGATGATAATCCTCAAGTGTATGTTGAGACACCGTTACATCCAGAAAAACTGACTGTTTGGTGTGCTTTATGGGCTGGTGGAATCATTGGTCCGTTCTTCTTTAAAAACGATGCTGGTCAGAACGTTACAGTCAATGGTGACCACTATAGAGCCATGATTACTGACTTTTTCGTTCATCAATTGAACAACCATGATGTGCAAGAGCTGTGGTTTCAACAAGACAGCGCAACATGTCACACAGCTCGTGCCACAATTGATTTATTGAAGGAAACATTTGGTAACCGCATAGTTTCACGTTTCGGACCCGTGAATTGACCTCCAAGATCGTGCGACTTAACGCCGCTAGACTATTTTCTTTGGGGATATGTGAAGTCGCTAGTCTACGCCGATAAGCCCGAAACGATTGATCACTTGGAGGACAACATTCGCCGCGTTATTGCCGATATACGGCCACAAATGTTGGAAAAAGTCATCGAAAATTGGACCTCCAGATTAAACTACGTTCAAGCCAGCCGTGGCGGTCATATGCCAGAAGTCATATTTAAATTATAATGCCAGAAAGTTATCTTTCGAATAAAGTAAATTTCATGTCAATTTAAAAAATTCATCTTTGTTTTATTTCATTTAAAAGTTCTATACCTCTATAAAAAACACCCTTTACATAAAATATGTCTTTAATTTTACCTAGAATCTGAAAATGAAATAACCTATAGGGTGTTCTATTTAAAATAAACAAGAAGGCATCAAATTTCATTATAACCAAAAGTTCCACTATCTTGAAAAAATTTTAACCGAATTGCCCCACCGATTTTTTGTAAACTGCCAAATTTTAAAAATTTTATAAAGTTTATTTTCCGAGAAATCGATCGCAGCATTTCGTCGTGGAACACATTGTATATTAAACGTTTTTCGTCAACTCAATAATACATAAGTGATTTTGTATGAAAAAAATGGCCTTTTTTATTAACATAAAGAAAAACTGGTGAATTTAGGGGTAGTTTTCATTCACTAGAGATGCAATTCAGAATTTCAAGAAAAAATACATCTTAAATATTTTTGATATAAGGCAATATATCACAGAATGAGACGAATCTTAAGTGGCAACTTTAGAACTTTCCCTAGTAAGTTATAGTTGAACATCGATTACTAATAGATTTTTCTTTTGCAAGTTATGACATCATATTACTTTTTTGGACTTTACCATTTCTGACAAAATTCAAATTCTTACTTTAAGGAATTTTAAGAAAATTTAAAAAAAAGCCATATTCGACACGTGTTTTCAAGCGAAAATATATTATGTATGATAATTTTATGAATAGAAAACGACACGATGAAATGTAAACAATAAAATTAAATCAATCTTATAAAAATCCTTGAAAAAATTTGGTTTTGGTGACACCTTATGTCGCATTAATATGAAATAATCTGTGATGTTCTTTTTTCTAATTTTAACACTTTATACCACGTAGTGGCGGATGGCGAGGTAAACAAGGTCACGAAATTTGATTTTGGTGAGAACAACTGTTGTCGCATGTGTAATATGAAAAAATCTGTGGCTCATCTAATTTCAGTAATAATATGCACGTTTCTAAAAGAAAATTAGAAAATTTTAAAAAGTGTCAATATCCTAGAGTATTCATATTTAACTTTGGAGTAAGATATTTCATAAAAAATGCACTAAAAAATCATCAAGTAGAATTAGGTGCGAGAGGCAAATTGCTACCAACATTCGTACTCCAATGAGAAAACTAATTTAAGATTGCTTCAAATTCTACCATATTCTCATATACTTTAAAATTTTATAAAATGCTTCGAGTTACCCTGAAATGTCTTGCTGTATGTAACAATATCAAGAAAAGCCTCAAAATTCTCTATAGTATCGTATAATGTATTTGGCTCAGTTCTTTCTTGTATTGTAGATTTTAAAGTTTGGAATATAATTGAGTGCTAAAATAAATATGATTTAGTTGGAAAAAACAATTTGTAACAGGTGGTACAGGTCATTGAATGGATGACTGACATCCTATTTATATAGCGTTAAAAATTAGTGCAATTAATTTGTTATTCGCCCACAAAATTAAATAATTAAGAACAAGTTTCTTGCATTTATATTGCCCAAATTTCTTTACAGCATTTAAATATACAGGGATAATACATTAGGATATTGTACTTGGGGAGGTGATTCCACATGGTAAAATTAGGATAATAAGTTATATAATAAAAAGTCAAAAATTCAATATTTCTCGAGTTTCAACCTATCAAAATTCTTTTTTTTTCTTACTTTTACCATCTTCTAGTCAGTTTGTAACTTATCAAGTCGATATTTGGTACAGCGACTAGCCTCAATGACTTCTTTCATTCGGTTATAAAAACGTTTCTCTACTGTGCCACCAGATGTCAGGCTTACTTGATATTCAAATACTATTTTACATATAACGCTTTTGTTTAGACAGTTATTGAAAAAAAGGATATGTCATTTTAAAGCCAAAATAATACCTAATAAAAAGGAATTCCATATTTGAGTCGATTAATCACACCGTTTAGACGCAAACTGGAATTAAACTTTTATTACTGGTAAAATCAGTTTTTCAAATGGATTCAAAGAATAAAGTTATCTTGCTTCAAATTTAATTAAATCTAACAAATATTTAAGAAAAGTTTTATTTGGTAAAAAAATAGTATCAGTAAAATCTTCCTCGTAGTTTAGTAGACGTGAAATTAGTAAAAACCTTAAAATCAATGTATTATTATTTAATTATTTAGAAATTGGCTCACGAATATTCAAATATTGAACATCAAGGCATGTATTTTTGCTGCTGGGAAGCAAGTCGAAATGTAAAAGAAGCAAAGCAGTTGTATCTGTAACTATATCCTGAAAGGAATATATTCCGAAGGTGCTACCAGCGGTCGCCGAATGCTGAGAGAAATCGAAACATTAAAAAATAATTTTGATACTAATGGAAGGCGAAGTATTGAAATAGAAGAAAGTAATCTTCAAATGATAGAAGCCGATCCAGGTACTAGTACTAGGAAAAGAGGATTAGAAGAAGGAATTTCCAATTGTACTGCTTGGGAAGTTCTTCATGAGGAAATTTTTATATTAAAAAAATGCGTGCACTTTATGAGGATGATGAACAATTGCGACTAAACATGTGCATTCAAATTTTAGAAAAACATGAATAAAATCATCAGTTTATTAAAGTCATATTATTCGCCGACGAAGCTACTTTACAAGTGATGGTATTATCAATTTTCATAACACTCAACAATTTTCTTTTGAAAACCCTCATGCCATTATGGAACGGCAACTTCAGCGTTGATTCTCTCTGAATTTATGGGTGGAAATATAAGAGACAAATATGTCGGACCTCACTTTTAGACGAGAAGTTAAATTTTGTTGCTTGTTTTGTACGGAACGATCTTCCACAATTGTTGGTTCCACAAACCAATGAATTTTTTGGGGGGTATTTAAAGATTCTCGTTTATAAAACTCCCTTTAACGATATGAAGGATCTTCATCAAAAAGTAAAAAATCAATTTCAAATTATATGAAGAACTGCCGGAATTTTATTTTCTGAGTAGGACAACATTTTTTTGAAAGCATCAGGAAATGTATAGAAACAAATATAAATTCTTTTGGCATGTACCATTAATTTTCTTAGAATTCATTTTCTTTTTTAATATATTAATTTTTTATTAAACATTTAATTTACTTAAATAAAATTAAAAAAATAATTAAACTGTTATCGTTTTTTTGAAATGTGTAGCATTATTTGTTCTGTTTTAAAAAAAAATATTTTACTGGTTAATTCCAAAATGCGCCTAAACAATGAAATTTGTCGACTCGAATAAGGAATAACTTTTTATTAGATATCCTTCAGTGTTTATAAGTCTACAATATAGCATCTTTTTAAAGGGTCAACATCGAAAGTAATCTATAGGCGTTAAATCCAATAAGCGGTGTAGTTAATTTGTAGGAGCATCACTTCCTCTGCCGACCTATGGAAAGTGCGGGGTGCACCGTCTTGCCTGAACCACATATTTTGTGAAGGGGCCAGTTGAAAATCATCCTATAAATATATAAATATAATATTACTAGGTGTTCTAGATAATTCAAATCATTTAAACGAGGTGGTAAGATGACAGTACCAATAAGAAATCTGTTATTGGTTCTTGCCTATACGTTAATTACAAGTTCATGTTTATAATGCACAACTTTTATTGAATGCGGGTTTTCCTCGGCATAAGCATGTTCATTATAAAAAGTTGGCACACCTCTTCTTATAAAGCAACACTCATCGGTAAATAGATTTTTTTTATAAAAATTAACATCATGTGCTCTCCGTTCGTTAATGAATCGACAGAAGCCAAGTCTTTGTTCGAGGTTGAGAGATAAAAATTCTTGTACTGTGTGGAGGTGCAATAGATGCCACAGCTTTTAAAGTCTTCTTTAGTGTTTCTTTCGAAACGCTAAGTTACAAACCTAAATGTGTGTTCTTCAGTCTCAGATTTTCTTCAACTCGTCCTAAAATGTCTTCTTTAACCTCCGATGTCCTGGTGCATAAGACTCCATTCATAATCAGTTGTTGCAAATGTAAAAATAATGGAGTTACGCTGATATTTCACACCAAAATCTGATAGGTGAGAAGAAATTCAATAATTGATTAATAAAAACTAAAGCAAAATTACCAGAGTTCAGCTGAAGACTAGTATCCGCGTCAGCGAACAAAAATGCCAAGCCAACCCCTATTCTGGAGAGTAGGAGAGGGCTATTCAGAGCGCCACTGCATCAGTAGCTAGGCTGAATGCAGAAACCGCAATGTCGTTAGGAAAAGCTTTCAACTTTACTCTTATAGGGAAGCAAGTACACATAAAAATATACATACGCAAGTGATCATGTGGGCCAAATAAAACTTATTAATAAACAGTAATAATAACGAAAGCACACGAACATCGCCTTTTGAGTGCTATTGATCGTACAATGCTTCCAAAACATCGAGGAGGAAGAGGACTAGTGGATATTGGTAAGCGGCTCGACTAACAAATAATAAACTTACGTTCTTATTTCTACAGGTTAGCGGGCTCCTCCACACTACATCGAGCAATATGCGAGGTAGACATTTCAACGTCGCTACAGCTGAGGGAACTCAGCGTCGAACTACTGTTTGATTTCAGGATAGATATCTTCGGAAACGGAGGGCTTTTTGTTAGCTATCCAAGACCAGGTTATTCCGACTACAAACTATCGGAAGTTCATCATCAGAGATCCCTCAATAGAAAGCGGTCGATGTAGGTATGGTTGTCGAACATCAGAGACAGTCCAGCATATAACTGGAGGATACCAAGTATTTGCCGTAACAGAGTATAAGAAAAGACATAACTCAGCCACAAAGATACTCCACCAAGCGTGATCAGATACGTTAAATCTATTTCAAGAAGTAAAGCACTTGTCTTACTACAAATATAATCTTAAGCCTATTCTTGAGAACAAAGAGTTCAAGCTATATTAGGACCGAACGGTTCTAACAGCTCAGACAATTGCTCATAATAGACCAGACATTATATTAACAGATAAAATTTCTAGGTGAACTACTCTAATTGACATTGCCATACCTAACAACAACAGCCTAAGGCCAAAATACAACAAGAAGATCGCCAGATACAGAGATCTGGAGGTGCAAATTCGAAGACAATTGGCAATGAACAGCGTCCAAACGATTATCATAATTTTATCATTAACTGAAGTGGTACCAAAGAACTTTCTACAGAACATCAAGGGACTGAATCTTAGTACGCATCTGTATAAGCCGATCCAGAAAACAGTTCTCCTTGCAACCGCGTGGACCGTCCTAAAGTTTGTGGGATATACATTACACCACGTCACCTAAAATCCGAAAACATGGAAAGGGTCACTATAGAGCTCCATACTTTTGGTATCTTTGTATACCTGGTATGAGTTGATATTCCCTGGATAGAGTGCGAAGCCGTTTGGCTACAACATCATAGTAAAAATAAAAATTTTTAGTTGAATGGTAAAGGTCTAGCTGTAAAGCTAGATATATTATAAAAACATAACGCAAACCCTGTATATATCATGATCATGGAATGCCGGAAAATTATGCAACGCTTTACAAAAAAAAAAAGAATGGAATATACTTAATTATAGGTTATCATTAAGACATAAAGAAGATAATAAAAATTTTGCCTTATAATTAGATGGTGAGACTGCAAACTGTGTGATCTCTCCGCTTGACTGCATAAATACTAGTGTGTTTCAAAACGATTAACGCAGAAGTTAAAACAAAAACAGTAGGAAGGTTTAAAACAGTAAAAAATCCGTAGAAAAGACTAGTAGGAAAAATGCCAATAGGAAGGACACCAATAGTAAATTAACGAGTACAAAAGATCACGATGTTTTTATTAGGGTTTAACAGAATTTCTTTGTTGAAGCATGCAGAACTGCTAAAATTACTGTCTTCAGGTTAATTCCAGTAAAAATAATTTTAAACCTCCAAACAGCAAAAGATATAATGTAACTGATCAACTTAACTCCATTGCCGGGACAATAAAAGATATTCCAGCCTAAAATCCCAAAGGATTACCAATATAATTTGAAATGAAAACAAGTCTACAGTTTCTTTAGCCGAATCAAACAGAAAAAGTGAAAGTCAAGGCACATGACCTCGGCCTTATTTATATCAAAGACCATGCATATGCACAACGATACCTCTTTTAGGCGCGTTCAATTAAAAGAAATGACAGCTCAAAAATAACCTTGGGCAATAACAGTTAGCTGAAATAGATTTGCTAATTAAACCAAGTTATTAATCATTAATATTTTCGGCTCAAAATTCAATAAGTAAACCATCGAATATTCTACATTTGAAGTAGAGGGATAAAGTTCTTGAAAGTTTGGAATCCTTTTAGATTTAAGATTTCGCTAAGCCAAATCACAAAAATGTATGCAACCCAAAATAACATTAAAATGAATAAATGGTGCAAAACCACCTGACAATGCAAATTTGATAGTAATATGACCTTAACCTAAGAAGTATATAAAAACAAACTATGGAATTATTCAAAATAATAGCAAGAAAACTGCGGAAAGAAAGGGTAAAAGAAAAAAGTTCACTCGAATAGCAATAGGCAGGAAAACCAAGATCTATCTGAAAAAAAGATAACAGTAAATTCAGCATCTATAAAAAGCAACCATGCCACAGTGCAGTAAAAAAAATAATGACTAAACTGATAATTAAATGTAACTTAAAAACATACTTTGTAGTGTAAGAATGTAGGCGAAATTCAGGAAGATAAAAATAACCGAGGTGGGAAAGAAATTAGTAAGAAAGTAGAACTACGAGGGCTCGTAATATAGTAAAACCAAAAATGTAACGAAAGTTACTCAAATTAGTCATAGTAAACTTGAATGAAAATTTGGACCATGACACCGGTTTTTTAAAGATTCCCTTCAATGGCTGCAAATGTTTGGTGATTTGGTCCGCGTCTATTGGGAATTCTTTCTCTCTTTACTTTCTTCAACTCCCAGCACTTCCTTGGTAACCGTAAACTAATATCATGTGGGTCATTTTTGCGTTAGTGTAATGTTCGGCCATAGCGAAATTTAAGAATTAAATAATAAATTTTAAAATTAAACGATAAAGGTTTATCGGATTGAATTTTTTAACAAAACTCTTTAATAACTAATAACTTAACTTAGATATCGTTATTAGCTTGTTGCTGTGTAAGTTTTTATTGTTGTTGGCATGTTAGCCCTTAAACACGGTTCAAATTTCTTTAACTATTTCTCAGCCTGGATAAAATATTGTCCGGCAACGATGATTCTCAGTACCCAATAAGATATCCCAGGTTCTAAGTGGAATATTTTCACAAAACAAAGTGAAAGTTACTTGTTATTAAAAGTCATGTTAAATTATGTTATTTTTACCCCCAAGGATATCATCCCTTATTTTTTATTAGGGCAAACCATATATTTACGCACGTAATTTAATTCTAGAAATTACGAAATTTAATGAAATTGTTTGAAAATATTTTTGTTGCGAATACCATAATTAACTTAAGTTGAAGAGTTTCTGGGTTTCTAAAAATAAACTAGTAAAAGAGGGTGAGCCACCCCCAAACACGTTTTTTTTAATTTCAAGTTCTAATTGAGATATCTTTACAAGACAAAATGTTAATTACTTCCTATTTGAAATAATGGTGAGTTATGGTATTTTTACCCTTAAATATATCAACCCTTGTTTCTTATAGCTTCTATTAGCTCACGTAATTTATTTCTAAAAAATATGAAATTTAACGAAATTGTTACAAAGTATTTTTTTCACGAATACCATAATTAACTGAAGTTGAGATGTTTTGGGGTTTCAAAAAATGAAGTAGTGAAAGAGGGTGAGTCACCCCCAAATCCATTTTTTTTTCAAATCAAATTCTAATTGAAAAATCTTTACAAAACAAAATGAAAATTATTTGTTAGTTGAAGTGAGATCATACCATGTTGTTCTAATCCCATAGATATCATCCCTTACTTTTATAAGAGTTAATCTTGTAATTTATTTACATAACTTAATTCTGGACATTACGAAATTAATCAAAATTTGTTGATAACATTTTTTACAAATAAAATAAGTAATTTAAGTTGACGTGTTTCGGGGTTTTCGAAAATAAACTAGTAAAAGAGGGTAAACCACTCCCAAATACGTTTTTTTTTAATTACCAGTTCTAATTAAGGTATCTCTACAAAATAAAATTAAAATTATTTATTATTCGAAATGATATTAAACGATGGTATTTTCACCCCCAAGGATATTTTCCTTATTTTTCATTATACTTAAAATTGACAAATTTTAAATAAAGGTTAGAAAATTAGAAATCATTATTTGTCATGAATTATAATAATTTATAGACATCAATTCTCAACCAATGAATTAAGTTTACATTTTCTTATTAATTAAAAAAAATCAATAAGCTCTGTAATGTTCATATCAACTAAAATTTGACAATTTTAAGAATAATTATACATGTATGAAATAACATCTTTCGAATAGTATAGCAAATAATATAGTTTGTTTCGTAAAGTTATCTCAATTAGAACTTGAGATGTAAAAAAAGGTACCTGGGGGTAGCTCACCCTCTTTTACTAGTTTATTTTTAGAAATCCCGAAACACGACAACTTAAGTGACTTATGGTATTCTTAAAAAATATTTTCTTACAATTCCATTAAATTTCGAAATTTTTTGAATTAAATTATATGCGCAAATATATGGTTTATCCTAATAAAAAATAATGGATGATATCACTTGGGGGTACAAACACCATAGTTTAATATCATTTCAAATAAAAAATAATTTTTATTTTGTTTTGTAGAGTAATCTTAATTAGAAATTGAGATATTAAAAAAAGTATTTGGAGGTGACTCTCCCTCTTTTACTAGTGTATTTTTGGAAATCCCAAAAGATGTCAAGTTAATTATGGTATTCGTGAAAAATTATTTTCAATCAATTTTATTAAATTTCGTAATTTTTAGAATTAAATTATGTGCGCGAATAAATGGTTTATTGTTATAAAAAATAAGGGATGGTATTCTTGGGGATGAAAATACCTTAGTTCAAATTCATTTCAAATCACAAGTAATCTTCATTTGATTTTGTAAATATATTTCAATTAGAACCTGAAATATTTCAAAAATACTATTTTGGAAGTGAATTTTTGGGGCAGTTTTCACCACGTACCCTCTACAATATATTGAAGTTTCATTAAAATCGGAATCGGTGACTTTAGGTACCTTCCTTGTAAGGGTAACTTTTTGAGATAAAATATGTCAAGGAATGAGTATTTTTAATTAGAAACTTGAAATACCAAAGCACAAAAAAATTATGAAGCTTCAGATGTAGGCGAAATGTAAACTGTAATCAGATCCTAATTTCTCATCCTAAAAAGCTTCAAAATATCAAATTTAGTGTAAATCAAGCCATTATTAAGATAAATATTAACAAAAAAGTTTAAAAAAAATATTTTCACGCTCCCATTTTCGGAAATTATCAACTTTTTGACTAAAGTAAATTGCATGAGCATCTTATACAATCTTTTTAGAGATACTTTGTATTTTAAGATACTTCAAGTTCTCTAAATAACGGAACGGGAAGCTAAATTATATTTTTTAGCATTTAGGGCTATTTCCTAAAAATTCTTGTATCCGTATAAATAGTGCGGAAAATAAATAGAATATGTCAAGAAATATACTTTGGACAGTTGAAGTCCCATTAAAAAAATCTTTTACTATGATAAAAATAAGTTCACACCTATTTTTTAATAAATTAAATATTTGCTACTAGAGGTCGACCCCCTAAAATCATTAAATAAATAGAAATTGTTTAAAGCATTTTCAAAGTCATTAAAAAAATAAAGCACTTTACCAGTGCACATGTTTTAAAGTAATCTGCATTTAATTCGCTTTTGACATGACTAAGTCACGCACATTCACTACAATGGTTTCGAAACCGATTTTTTTTTGCCCGACTTGTCTGCATAGTTGCTACAACTGGACATTGGTGTGTTGCCTTAGGCGCGTAGAACCTGCTGTACATTCTACCTAATAATATTTTTATTTTTGTACAGAGAGAGAAAAAAATATTAATATAATTTAAACAGTATTTTAGTATAAGCGTTATGACTTTAGATTTTTTAAATTTTATTAATTCTTAAGAAATATTGTAATAAAACTTTTATAATTTAAACCAAAAATTATGGAAAAAATTGTATTTATTATTTTTCTCTCTTGAAGACAACACATACATGAGACAAGACTTCTTTATTAGGTGATATACCATATATGATTGGCTAAAATAAATCATTGCTAAAAAGAAAAAATCCTAAGAAATACGAGGAATATCGAAACATAAGTTTGATGATTCTTATATTGAAGTTTTTTTCTGATCTTGACAGCTGGAGGTCATTTTCTAAGTAATTTGTAGTCTAGAATCCAAATCTGAGGCCAGAATTGGCCTATTCAGTCAATATTTTCAAATATTTGATGTTATATATAGAAAAATGGCCACTTTTGAAGTTATGTGCAAGATGAACAAAATTTTTTTGGTCTTTTTTTTCTAGTTACATTATTTATACCAATGTTATCCTTCAAAATAATTTATTAAGCCGTCACCTATAATTTTTTGTTGCGATGCTACGGCCATTCTAAATATAAGATGGTAGGTTTTTAGAGATCAATATTGTTTTTACAAATTTTGATACACCATTTTAAATCCACTATCTTAAAAACAAAAATTTTTATTAGCCGACTTCTAAAAGAAGGAGGTTCTTAATTCGTCGACTATGTATGTTTTTTTTTTATGTATGTACACCGATTACTCTGAAAAGGCCGCACTGATTTATATACGTTATGTATAGGAAGTTGATGCGATGGATTTTTTTTTGGATGAAATTGGCACAGTAAATTCAAAGATGGCGCTGACAATATAGCGGTCAAAAAAATTAATTTTATCCGATTTTCTGCAAAATTGGTCCGGCGAAATTTTCGAGGTAGTACACAACGAATCCTAAATAATTTTTAAAAAATTCAATATGGCGGATCCAATATAGCGAACAAAAAAATTAAATTTTGTCCGATTTTCTCCAAAACTGGTATAGGGGAGTTTTTGGGTTCTATTATTTTTATCGCACTGACATCTTAATTTAATTTACTTTATTATATGGAAATCCGATAACCCCAAAAAAATTAAATAAACATATTAATTCTACACGCTTAAGAAAAAGACACAAATACAATAATAAAATAATAAAAAAATTACGGCTAACTGGAATTAAATATATATATAAAATTAAAGAGTGGGACACACTAAAATAAGAATTTATAAAAAAAATATGTAAACAACATTAAACAATAAAATACAACAAAAACAAAAATTTAAATAATAAATTATGTTTACACTAGTAAAGACTACGTATTTAATTCGTAGTCAAAGTCGGTGAAGCTATTTTCGCTCAAATTAATTATAAATGGTTCCACTATCTCACCGATCATGAGATCGAGTTTCCACATTTTATTTAATTCTTTTATTATATGGATTTTTCCCAATTTCCCGCAATAACTTTATTCAAAGGATCTTTCAAAAGTTCAATTAAATTACTAATTTTGTATGTTGGGTTATTTCTACCAACTCTACCTTTTACTTGAGAGAGATATTTCCTTCTTCAACGAACAGTTTTCGGACGATCTATAAGAACAGATTTCCTATCTAGTGTTTCCCAGTAAAAATTAAGTTCTTTGAGAAATTTCCAGAGCTCAATTCTTTTAATTTCAGGTAAATCTGGATCTTCATTGATTTTATTTAGAATTTTGTTGACGGTTGGGACCTTCTTCTCATAATAAAATGTATGTACAACTCCTTTTAGTGCAGTTTTCATCTCTTCTTCCAATGAGGTTTTTCGTCTGCCTGTGTCGTCGTTTTTTTCTCCTTCAGTATTCGGTAGATTTTCCAACTCTTGTCACGTTGGAACACATCTCAACAGAGCTTTTAACATTATTATCTAGATATTGATATCTTAAGGCATCATAAACATTCATCGTAATAAGTTTTTCGTTAAGGAAAAAATGCCCTGGTTTAACGATTTTGGAATAAATATAGAGGTGGGATATCTCACTAATCGCAAATAATATATAAAACAAGCGCAAACAAGATAAATCACTAAGGACACTGTATGGTGTACTTTGCTCACTGACAGAAATTAAATTGAACTATCAGAAATTTTATTGCTGCAGTAAATTTATAAAAGCTTATAATATTTTAAATATTATTAAATATAATTTGATTTACGACTGTCCTCCGTTACCTGCTACATAGGAGCAGGTACGTTGGAAGTTTCAGTAACAGTTTTATTACCCTCTCTAGTTCTCGAGTAGAGTATAGGAATGAGTTTGCTTGCGATCATTCCCCCTTTTCAAGAGCTTTGAGTTCAGGAAAATAGAACCGATTCTGCCTTTTATATTAGGAATGTGAATGCTGCTAACACTCCCTCCGTTGACAACTTGTTTTTCTTGCGATAGCCCCCCCCCAAGATCTTTGAGTTCAGGAAAATAGACCCGATTCTGCCTCTTATGTTAGAAATGTGTATGCTGCTGACATCCCTCCTTTTGTCGGCAACTTGTTTTTTCTGATCCCCCCCTCCTCTCCAAAAGCTTCAAATTCAGAAAAATAGAACCGGCCCTGCCATTTACACTAGAAATGGAAATGTTGCTGGTGTCTCCCCCCCCCTCCACCAGTCGACAACTTGCTTTCGCTTGCTATACTGTATTTTTGTGATGTCACCGCACCCCCCCCCCCCCAAAGAGAGAGGCTGGATCCGCCCCTGTAAAGGAGAAAATGGGTTTAAATACCTTAAATAAATTTTTCCTAAACTAAGTGATGCTAAGCTTAAGGAAGGAATAATTTAATGCCCATTAAGAAAAAAATTCCAATAAAGCACTTTCATATTTGACAGATGGTGTGTGAATAAAGAACCTCTATTACGTCAATAATACTGTCATTTTAACAGGCTGCGAAGAAGGCTTACAAAGACTCATGAACAGGAATGCTAATGTCCAAGAAAGTAAATACGAGCAGATAAAAACAATGATTGTTATTAAAACCCCCAATATAAATATAAACATTAATATACATCAACAAATACTTGAAAAAGTTACGAATAAAATGTACTTCATTAGTGTAAACGGATCATTCTATTGAAATATGTTCTAGAATTAAAAAAAAAGCTTGCAGCTTCTTTCACAAAATGCACAGAATACTCCATAACAGTAAATTAAACTTAAAAATAAGAACAAGATTGTTAAGATGTTACGTGTTATTGGTCATGTTATATGGAAGCTGAAACACTCACCAAAATAACACAACAGAGAATAGAAATAATTAAAATGTGGTACTACCGCCGAATGTTGTCTGTGCCTTGGACAGCCCATAATACAAACTTAAAAACACTTAACCGAGTAGGAAAGAAAAGAGTATTCATTACATGTATTAAAGAAAGAAAGGGCGCATGCTTGTTCACATTACGAGTAACCAAAATATGAATTATAACTCGTAGGTGAAGGAAAAATAATCGGTAAAAGAGGACTAGGAAGATGCGGCAACTTCTTGCTAAAAACCTTACAGAAGTGTTCAAATATAACATATATTGATCTATTTGGAGTGACAATACATAAAATGAGATCAGATCAAAGAAATGTGATAATCAACATTCTTAGATGGTAAGGCTTACCAAATTATCCATTATATCACAGGCTGGTTTCTGAAAAGGTTATAGCCCAAAGTTCACTTTTAGGTAGTTAAACTCCTTTTCAAAAGGTTTGTATACTCATTGCTGGATTTAAAGTTATGGAGCCTTGGCAAACATTTTATGGAAGCCCTCTAGATTCAAGCTTGTTGAGGTCTTGAGCGAGCGAACGAAAGTCTTTATGTAAATCAGGCACTATGTATAGTACAATAGACCTTCAATGAACGAGCGTAGATTAAACTACAAGAAGTAGATTAAATATACAAGGTTCATAGATTACATAGATAGTAACCCTACTGCAACTATAGAATTATAGAAAGCCATAAATAAAATTGAAATTCGTAGAGAAGATACCAATATTTACAATTGTTTTTGAATATGCGTTCAAGTCATTGTTGTGGGAGAACAAGGATATTAATATATATGACGGAAAGTTCATACTTCTTAGATTTGCAGATGATATCGTTAATATAAAAGAAAATCTAAGAAATGCTTATAAAACTTCAGTAGATATTGGCCCTAAAATCAATACAAATAACGAAAAATGATGAAATAACGAAAACATTGGAACATAGGTATCAATATCATGAAATAAACATTCAAAAGGACAACCACACATACGAAATACAACATAACATAGGCATATGTGGAACCAGGTCTGTAAAATAGCCATTCGTTTCTGCAATCACCTCCTCGTTTGAATGTAATATTTTTCCCCCAGCCATTTCTTCATATTGAGGAACAAATAATAGTCCGAGGGAGCCAAGTCTCGAGAACAGGAGAGATGTGAAATGAGTTGGAACCCTATTGCCATTAATTTTGCGACCACAACTGCTGACGCGTGAGCTGATGCGTTATCATGACGGAAAAGGACTTTTTTGTGGGTTAATGAAGATTATTTCTTGCGAATCCCAAAAGACGCTATAACGTTCCCGGCCTAAGGAATGGGTTTCGCCTTTTTTGGTGCACATTCTCCCTTGGCCACCTATTGTTTAGATTATTCTTTGGTCTCCGGGTATAGAGATATATCCATGTTACATCCACAGTGACAAAATGACGCTTAAAGTTCTGAGGAACAACTGCAAACCATTCACACGATTTCGTTTTTTGGTCAATCGTGAGCAATTGCTGAACCCATTTTGCTGACAGCTTTTTCATGTCCATATGTTGGTGTAAAATATTATGTATCCGTTTATTTGAGATGCCCACAGCACTAGCAATTTCATGGACCTTCACTCTTCTGTCATCCATGACCAATCATGGATTTTGTCAATGATTTCTGGGCATCCAGAACGTTCCGCGTCTGTTGTGCTCATATGGCCACTCCGAAAATTTTAAAACTACTTATTAACTGTTCTAGTCGAAGGTGCACAGTCACCGTAATGTTTATCAAGCTTCTGTTTAGTCTCCTGAGGCGTTTTGCCTTCCATAAAGTAATGTTTAATCAACACACGAAATCCATGTTTGGAGCATCACTCAACTTCCTCGATTCAAACGAATGTTAAAAACTAAGAAATAAACCAAGCCAGCTGAAACTTGGTGTCTGTTCTTCCAAGAGATGCTACTAACTGAAAATAATCTCGATATGTACCAATAGTGTCATCTCGCTGCCTTTACAAGGACTTTTCAAACCAGCCTCTTATGTTGGAAACAGAAGATTTGTTGATCAATTTGTGCTCCATAACAGCTCAAAGGATCAAGGAAAAATCCATGTTTTGAGTGCTTATGCAGTTTTTTATGGCATGGTGAAATGGTGATGCTGCAAAGTCAAGTATGGTTAAACATCAAACAAAGGTGAACATCCAAGTGAATATATGGTAGCTGCTACGACTCAAAAAGACATTTTGGAAAATAAACTATTGAAGGGAAACTCGTTTTATTGATAATAATATCTACAACATTTTAAGAAAATATTCAGATATGTAAAGGTCGTCCGCAAGATGCGCACCTTGAATATTTATGATATATCCAAAGTGAACTTGTTTAATGGTTTCAAGGTTTTCGTTAACTAGTTTTAGAATAAACAGACAACTCTTTCTCAACTGATTTGTAGCGATGGATAAAACACGAGTCCATCACTAAGGCCCTGATACTACGTCATATCATGAAAAGGAAATCTCGTGGCTTTCCATAAAAACTCTTAATGCATCATTTTATATAGCCATGACTGATATTGCAAAAGTAGGCTTTAAATTGCTTCAGCACTCTTTTCATTTACCTGATCTGGCCACAGTAACTATTGCCTAAAAGAAAATATCCATAGCAAAAATTAATACAGCCTTAAATCAGTGGTTTGAGGAGGAAGAATACCTTTTTTTTCCATGGAGCCATAAAAATTTTGGAACATCGTTGAGAAAAATATATTGCAATTATTTGGACAGTTCTTATTCTCAGTAGAGTGGAGTAAAGAAATCAACCTTCGTACGTTATAAATAGTATTGACTAAAATATGATTGACTTCGTTATGTTCTAGCTTATTCTGCAAAAATATTAAAAATATTTATCTATTTTTAAAGAACTGGTAATATTTATTGCTAATAGTGGAAATAACAGGGAAATTTGGTGGTTTGGAAAACTCTTACGTTCAAAATTGGATTTCCTACACCTGAGCAGTGGAAGTAGGAAATCCAACCACATTTTGACATCTAATTTGATTTTATAATTTCTTAGAAGTGTCATAATAACTACGATTAAGTGCTGGAAAGATTTGGAATTTACTATTTATTTTTTTTAGAATGATTTATTTAAATTATGTTAATTCAATTCAGAAGTCCACAAAATTACCAAAAATAATTGCGACCACAAGCCATTTAAATAATTTCTTTTAAAATTAATTTACACATGTTAAAAAAAAATATTCGAGGTAAGGTAATCTGGTTGCGTAGATGGAAAATACTCAAGCTATTTGAGATTTGCTGACGACGCACGGAGTGCAAAAGAAGTGGATTATTTGACAAAAATCTGCCTACAACTGGATGTGAAACATTCCATGCTAAAAGCCCTACTACCACTTGGCCATACTTCGTTGTTATACTACCTAAATTACAAGCCTGAATTCTCTAATCTCAAAAAATATACACAAGAAAAAACGAAAATGAGAATTGCGGTAAAAATCTAATCTTGCAAGACAAATCTTGACCATTTGAACAACCTCGAGACTTTTACTTATCTATATTTCGTCGCTATGCTGCATAAGCCAGAATTCCATAAACTGAAAAATGTAGACAAACAAGATGAAAATGAAAATTTTGCCAAAAATCTATGCCTGCAAGTCAAATCTCCACCGATTTGGACGATTAAAATCTTAAAGTACTTCTACATGTACATATTTCCTCGCTATAATAGATAATCATAAGAGGAAAATTCATAACCTCAAAAAAAATGTAGATAAATGAGGTAAAAACGAGAATATTGACAAATATCTATACCTGCAAGTTAAACGTAATTTAATTCCAACACTTCTTACAAAAAAAAATTCCACAAGCTTACTTCATGAGAATTTGAATCACTCCAAAAATGGAAATTGTCTTTGGTAAAAAGAATATTTTTTGTAAATGTTGCGCAACCTTATACAAAGTTACCCTTATTTTTAATGCTAAATAAGATAACACTATAAAAATAAGTGGTTTACACTTCAAAAAATTGAGTTTTAGCGATTTTAAGTTAACAGTTATTATGGAAATTTCAACACAGTACACTAAGTAGAGACACTGCGTAGGATCTAAAAATTAAATAACATTTAGGGTGTTCCATTTAAAATAAGAAAAAAACATATTGCCCCCATTGACTTTAGTAAATTGCCAAATTTTCAAAATTTATATTTGGAAAAATTGACCGCGGCAGTTCTTCGTGAGACATACTATATAACCATTTGTTTTTTGATATAAGCATGTAATAAAAATTTTGAAATAGTATAAGCAGAACAAAACTGGCCAACTAGAAGATCTAACTTCTATGACAACTGGATAAGGACTAACAAGGGAACTTCCTCATGAGTCGGCCTCTGATTTCATTCATCCTGTGACATGTGTACACAAAAAAATATGTACACGTATTTTTTACGTCCTGAGTTGAATTGCTAGGGGATGAAAACTACCCTCAAAGTGGATCATAGACACGTTATTTTTTTCTCATCTATAATTTAAAATGCTAATTTTTTCGCATGAAATCACTTATATATTATTAAGATGACGAAAAGGATTCTACACATGTTATTATCTCACAAAGAGGTCATTGTGTATTTTTTAAAGGGGTAAAAACAATAATTTTTTTTTCAGTTTTTTTATATAATAAATATCTGAACACACTTAGGATGTTTTTTTGTGAAATTAAAAAATATAGGTGAGATATACTGGCTTTTTCCACAATAAATATATTACAGGGATAACTACCCCTTATATTCTATTTTATTCACCCCTACAAATGTAGTTTAGAACGTAAAAAGATACGTGTCCAGCATTTTTTAATATACTTTAACATATTACAAACACATTGAAATCCCAGACGGACATTTAAGCAAGTTCCCTTGTAAGTCTTGAATTTTCTCAGTGAATCTGACTGATAATGTTTTCTTGGTTACCTCTGGTTAGTTCAGGTTAGCGCCAAATCAAATTTTGTGCTTTGCATACTTTTAACATGCTTTCTCTGAATTGAACAGAATTTCTATAGAGGGCAAATTTTATCTTTAGTAGAGGAATCAATTAAAAACAGTTGAAAATATTGCTAATTAGCAATATTTACGAATTTACTACTAAAGATGACCAATTCACTTAAAGGGATTTCTGATCAATATATTTTAAGAAGAGTTTTATTAAAAGTGTTTGAAGACTTGCTGACCTCGGAATTTTTTCATCGCTTAGAAAACCCATGGCAACGAGAAAAAAATTGTCTGAAATTCTCACCTTGGTTTTTTTCGTTTACGTTTTTAGCGGTTAGGAAATTTTGATTCGTGATTATTCCACATAGAGACGAAGTTTAGCCCAGTAGGAGTGTTTAAAGTTTGGGATTATTCAAATCGGTCAAAAGATGACATGTATACAAGGTGTCCAGAAAAATCTGGGAAATTTCTCGATTTTGAAAAAACACGTGAATGGAATATTATAAGTTCATATACACTTTTTCGTATAGGCCTCTGTCGGAGATATGAGCTCCTATAGAGCTGCAATGGAATCAAGTTTTTTACACATAATTATTGAACCACCAGATATATTTCAATTTTTTTTAATATGATGTATACCAAGTAAGACCCTTCAAATTACCATCCAAGAAAGTGTTGTGAATTACTCACAGCTGCAGGGACGGACTAGCCGCTACACTCCTCTACCTATCCAATGATTTGGATAGATGTTATACACTTGGTCCCTTTCAGCAACGCTGAAATGAGATGTGTCATATCATGTATGGAGTACATGTTTCGGCGGATTGCAAGTAGTAAGTTCTCTATTAAATCGTGAAAAGCGTTCTGGAGGAACTTTAAATAAAGTTCTCCATTCAGTCGTGCCGGCAATACGAATGGTCGAATTAAAAAAATTCAATGATTCCTGCCCACACATTAATTGATTAGAACTGATGTTGATGATGCAAAACAATAGTTGCATGAAGATTTTTATCAGCCCATACATGTGAGTTGTGTACATTTATGATGGTAATTTTGATAAACCCTGCTTCATCAGTGAAAAAAATAGTGTTAATGAAGTTCACATTATTTTTGATCCAACAGCCAGTTTGTAAAATGCATTCTACGGGGAAGTTCTTCAGAAATCAGTTCAGGCACTTTTTTCAAATGGTATGAATATAACAGCAAGAACTTCATGTACTATTGTTTTCGACGTATTAACTCCGCTGATAATTATCGAGTGCTCGTTGAAGGTCTACAGCATTTAAAATATTTTCCTTTAATTGAGACGTACATACTGTTCTTCCCCTACCAGTATCAGTAATTATTTCCCCAAAATTTTCTAAAATTATTAAATAGAATCGCCTATCATTCTCCCTTAGACGTTGGTCAAGTCGTTGAAATGTTTTCTGATCTGGAAGAATACGATTAGGATATCTGTCGTGATATAACCTCCTGGCTTCCAAAGCATTGCAAGAACCAAGATCATATATCAGATGCATATCTGCATACTCAATGTATTCCATATTTCGAATTATTTCACAATTAATTTAACCATGAAATCCAAAAATTAGTAAATTAATATCCAAGTAAAGAATCAATGTGTCAGCGATGTGAAAGTTGACAAGTTCTAAAATGCAGGATATTTATTTCTTTCGTACCTAACAACGTTTACAACAACAATACTTTGTTTTTGGTGCCGATTAAATAAAACGCATATTTTTTACGAACCTAGGTCTGCAATTCACAGAATTAGACGCTTTTAACTAAAGAGATAAACTCTAATTTTGGATCGAATTCTTTTTATCATAAGATTGAAAGTTGAATATTTGGTAGGGACAAAGTTATATCTTTTATCGAAATACGCCAAATACATGATGTAAATAAAAAGACGTTTTTTCGGAAACGGTTAGGATTAGCGACATGAATGAAGAATACTTAATTTTTGGTCAATAGTTAAAGGTATGTAAAAAACGTTGTCCAAAGTTCTTATCATACAGGGCGAAAAAAAATGCGATCATGAGGTACAGAGCTAGTCCGTTCCTGCAGCTGTGAATATTTCAGAACACTTTCGTGGATAGTAATTTGAAGGATCTTACCTGGCATATATCATATTAAAAAAGTTAAATATACCTGGTGGTTCAATAATTATGTGTAAAAAACTTGATTCCAATGCAGCTCTTTGAGAGCCCATATCTCCGAAGCGAAAACCTATACGAAAAAAGTTTATACGAACTTGGAGTACTCCTTTCACGTGTTTTTTCATATACGGAAGATTTCTCATATTTTTCCGGACACCCTGTAGGTTATTGGCAAATTTCCCCTCTTAGCCTCTTTTATCTACATTTTTAAAGGTTAAGAAATTCCGGTTCATGATTACGTAACATAGCGACGAAATTTAGCCAATCGGTCAAGATTTTTCCAAAATTCTTGTTTTCATCTCTTTTGCCTACATTTTTTAAGGTTGAAAAATTTCGGCTTACGATTATGTAAGGTACTGACGAAGTATGGACAAGTATTTTAGGGCATCCAAATCGGTGGAAGTTGATTTGCAAATGGAAAATTTTGTCAAAATTTTCATTTTCTTTTTTAATCGACATTTCTTGAGGTTAGGGATTAATAGATCGTAATTATGAAGCACAGCGATGAATTATGATAGAGTAGGAGTGCTTTAAACTTGAGGTTGTTGAAATCTGTCAAGATTTTACTTACAGGTATAGAATTTGCCAAAATTCTCATTGTCGTCTCTTGTGTCTACATTTTTGCGGTAGCAAAAAAACATTGCCAAGTAGTGATTTAGGCTTAGAATAATTCAAACCGGTAAAGATAAGATGGTAGATTTTTGTACAATAATCCGTTATTTTTTGCGATATCGTGATTTTCAGTAATGACCATCGAGAACTGTATGAAATAATTGATTAGCTAAAGAAAAATTAGCGTTAAGACAAATAATACTAAAACAAAAATCGCGATATACACAACTGAGCATCTAAACTTTGTTTTAGAAGGAACACATGAAAGACAAATGTTGGATATTAAAATAACTGCTAGAAAACGTAATACTTGGATACGAAGATAAACAAAAGTATTTGTTTTATATTAGAGAAACTATTTTAGTTCTCAGTTAAAAAATCTTAGGGCAGATAGAGACAAAGTTCTATCTCCGATTGCAAAGATGAATCAGGAAATTATTTTATAAGGTTTATCAGTTGGTTGACAACTAAAACATTTTCTCTAATATTAATGTATTTATTCACCTAATTGCAAGTATATTGTATCCACTATTGGTATATAGCTCTCTATGATATTAAATATTCAGTTTGCTTGGAATGCTGAAAGATAGCATTTGTATTAGATTTTAAATTTGGTCTAATATAAGTCACTTAAAGGATTAGCTATTCTTATTTTAAGCGGGCTTGCTTTCTCTGTACTGATGAGAACCACTGCGATGGGAAAGGTTTACCCCATTTTCTGGTACCTCTTTTTAATCTGAGATAGTTGTTTGTCTCTAACTGCTTTAAAACAAAGTGCGTATGCCCTTATTGTATAAGATTTTCTTGAGTTGACTGAGAACTAAAATAGTTTCTTTATTATAAATGTTTTTATACACTTATTATAGAGCGGATCGCTTGGCTAAATTGGTAATGGGCATATTCCTAATCGACTTATTTAAGTCAACACTGGAATGAGAACCAAAAACAAACAAACGACGAATAGGAAAATCCAATTCCAGATGACCTGATGATATTCAGAATACTACAGGAGTACTGTGGATGATGTTGGCAATGAATATAAATGATATAAATTTGAAGAAGTCTACGTCGAACTGTGGATAGAGAAGGTCATATCGTGATCGATCGTTAATCTGAGATTTACTCTTATGATTTAGTGAGTTCAGCCATTATTCGACTAGTTACTGGTTGGGCTCCTGGTTTAAGAAATTATAGGAATCTGTGTGGTTAACAAAGAAAATATTTCTTTCTTTAAGACTGAAAAAATTATGTTGTTTCAGGAACTGAATTTAAGTTAATATTTTATTGTTCAATAACCACACTTATTTTAAATAGTATGCGCTACAGATGATTATAAAATTATATCTTACCACTGGTAGGCCAGTATAACAAGAAAATATATATTATGCTAAGCATATTTAGGACCACTTTTTGTTGTTCTCTAATAAACAAACTTGCACACCGGATTTTAAATTGCCGAAAAAAACAGACATAATATTTTTTATTAATTGCTAAATATGAATGGCGACTAAATAAATTTCGTAATATTTGAATATAAAAATATTTGGAAAGTTTTAAACGCATTCTTAAAACCTGCCTTACTTTATCATAGTCACCTTGTATGCCATAAGATATAAATAAAGTAAATGGTACCTAAGAAACAGGCAGTTTTATAATTAATTAATATACAATAAATTTTCAATGTCGACAGAATCGATGAAATATTTTTCTCTCACTCATAAATCACTAAAATGGTCTAATGGTTTCATTGATCTTTATGAACAGGCTTCCGGTCATTTAATAATATTAATTTAACCAGGTGTTAGAAAATTATTATCTGAAATGATGATTATATTTTTGGGTATATTTTTTATAAACTGCCATTGAACTCAATATTTGTTTAAATAATCAAATTTGTGTCAACTTAGTCGAAATAAATTATTTTAATCGGTGAGGTTAATTTGGAATGCATCAATTTAGTTGTCACATACTTATCTGTATGAGTGGCATATGAAATGTGTCAAGAATTAATCTGAAATACAAGACTCGAAAAAAAAATTGGTTTGTTAACACATGTTTGCTTCAATTTGCATAAATTGAGATATTTTTAAAATATTCATTACAACGGGATTAAGTAATAACATTATCATGCCATATATGCTTGTTTCTCCAACAAACTAATTAGGAAAATTTTTCGCGCTATTGAACCACTTTGTTTTTATATAATCCCATGGCAAAGTACATGAAGCCTCTTAAGAAACTCATATAAAATCTGCCGAGATCTCAGCATGACCCTCAAGAAGATAATGAGAGAATGCTATATTTTCTCAATATTATTCTATAGTGTCGAAGCTTGGACGATGTTAGAAGCAACCGAAAAAAGGATCCAGAGTTTTGAAATGTAGATTTATTGAAGAATTCTTAGAATTTTCTGGGTTGATCAACCCGATAAACTCAGGAAACCCAACGAATATGCTCTCAGAAGGATGAGCTGCCAACTGGTTCTTATGGATAATGAAAAATTGAGTACTTGGGCCATATCATGAGAAACTCTATCAAATACCGCCCGTTACCACTATTCCTGTAAGTTAAAGTGGAAGGAGGCAGGAGACCGGGTAGAAGGAGAATCTCCAGGCTCGCCAACTTATGGAAGTGGTTTGGCGTGACTGTCACTGAACTGTTCCGCGCTGCAGCCAATAAAGCTCGCATATCCATCATGATTGTCAACATTTGGAACAGATAAGGCCGAAGAAGGAAAAGAATATATAATAATTAGAATAGAAAATTATTAATTGTATAGAGTGCTACAAATTTGAATATATGTATGAGGAACCCGGTAACTGTAAAAGATGTGATAAGTCTGAACTGGGATAGATTTGAACATTATAATGTTAATTTGGAAAAAGAGAACTTGAGAAATTTGGAAAATTCTAGCCACTTCCGAAGGTATCTATAAGAAAACAAAATTCGGCGATTTACCCTTTCTTCGTCTTTAGTTGAAAAAAATATTTTTTAAAAAATAGCACGCTTATAGTCACTAGAGGCAACTATGAAGAACTTTTTCAAATATTATATAAACTGCCTGAAACCAAGTTTGCAACTGGTGCACAAATGAAGAACTAAACGCTAATACCAACAATACAGTCTTCCTGTCATTTACATGGAGACGAAAGCTAGAAATCATCGTTCCCACTTTAAATGGAACACCATTCTGAGCTTTACTAAAGAAGTTACATATCTGGGAATATTAACATATTAGAAGCTGATCTGAAATGGTTCTACAGAAAGCAATAGCAATAAGCTTAACATGCCGTAGAATCTTTGGAAAAACCTGAGGCCACAGATACCTCTTTAGTAGGGTGGGACAAGATGTAACAAGTAGCAGCTCAAATAAGAAGCGGTAAAAAATATAGAAGTTATCATGTGTAGAAGTTATAGGAGCCACTGCATCATGCCCTACCACAGCAATTGAGGTAATATTGCCACTGCATAAAGCTGTTGATGAGGGCAACATTAACAGATGTTTTCTAGCTGCTTTAGACTGAAAGAGTCAAAGTGGAAATTTTTCTGTACATATAAAAATTATGAACACAATTTTGACATGAATTATTTATGAAGTAGTAACTGACTGATATCAAAAAAACGGAGGGGATTACCTCGACTAGAAGGTGATTCAACGGTACGGTTTATTAATGTATCCAAGATGAAAGAAAATGTCGGAGTGGGAGTATCAGGCTCAATTTTTGGACGAATGTTTCAAATAGAAATGCTTAGAAGGCCAAATTATATATATTGTCAAACAGCCAAGCCGCGCTAAAAGTTCTCAGATCAAACATCGTCAAGTCTAAGATGATTTGGGACTGCAGGCATGCCCAAAAGCAACTCGCAGGGTAATTCTGATATGGATGTCAAGGCACAGGGGAATCAAGGGAAGAGGGAAAGCGGACAGCCTGGCAAAAAGAGGGGCAAGAACTTCCTATTTTGGCCAGAAAACTTTCTGTGGACTACCAATAAGCCGCATAAGAGAGGAGCTTCGAAATTAGGGAACAAATCAGATAAAATTAAGGTGGAATAAGATGACAAATCTGAGACATGCGCAAAAATTCATAAATCCATCGCCACAGAATGCAAAGATGCTTCTATTTCTCCCAGTAATAACAAATATATTCACAGGTCCCTGCCCTCTCAGATACCCTCTTATAAAAAGGGCAAAGCTGAGAGCGATGTTTGTCGTTTGCATGGCATAGTTCTACAAGAGTTTTAAATTCCTGAGAGGAGTCACCTTGGCGCCTGAAAGAGCAAAGCACTTATCTCCAAGAAGAATAGTAGACTGTCTAAAATTTCCCAATATTTCGGGTTTATATTAGATAAGGGTAACGTCGTACAAAAGACTTTTTAGGTCAAAGGGCTGTAGAGATGCAAAGAAAGCTTCAGCGACCCACTCACAATCTACATTTTGTAGTCACTTGCCTGCCTCTATAGAATAGTGTCATTCAATTTTGGATCCGACGTTTTGAATTTTGTGAACTATCAACTTCATCTTGTTGAATACGAACCTGCCACCTGAGGCCTCTGTCATACAGTTAAAAGAAAAATTATATAAAGGCAATTTATTTCTTGCAAATATAACTCTGATCCTTCCTCCGTATGTGTTTCGTCAGTGGAACTCTAACGATCCAAGAACATCATTCGCAAGGAACAATTGTCTATATAAAATATATATTCCAAGACGTGTTGGCTGGATATTAAACCTGCCGATCTTTCGGTGTCAGTTAAACGACACCTATACATCCACCGAAGTAGTGCGAAACTTAAAAATTAATACTTTAGTAAGAAATAAATCTATTTGCTGCCATGTATAAATACTTGCTTATATTTAATCTCCTTTCAAGCAGTTAAACAAAAGAATATATACAAACAAGTTATTTCCTGCAAATACAACTCTTACGGTCTCGTCAATGCAGCGGTATCAAACCAAGAGCAACATTTGTAGGAAACAACTGTGTATACACAATTTAAATTCTGAGACATGTCAAAAGAATATTAAGTCTGCCGACTTTCCGATGTGAGACCAAAAAATGTCGCCAGACAAACGATATCTAAAAAAACTAAGAATTTAATAAAAAATAAATAAATTTATTAGCTGCCATGTTTAAATGGTTATCTATATCTATTTTCCTTTTAAGCAATTAAAGAAAAGAATATACACTAACTTTTTGTTACTTGCAAATGCAACACTGTTTCTTTCCACATACCTCTTTCGACCACCTTATGCATGGAGCGAATGTTGCTCTTGGTTGGATACAGCAAGGAAAGCCTTAATAACCCCCGTGAAATCTACAATCCACTTGTCTTCCTCTATAGGATGGTATGGTTTTGTATTTTGTGGAGTATTATCAACATCATCTTGTTAAATACAGACCTGTCATTCCCATTGCAACTTTAAAAGACTTTTTGTAATTTGAAATTAACATTCAGTGGACTATCTATTCCTTTCTTATTTAACATGTGAAATTAGCCACTGCATAGAAATCAAAATGGACACTTTAAGAACCTGTTGTACTTTACGAGACGATTTACATATGCTCGATTTTTATTCATTTGCTCATAATTGACAGAACTTCGAATTATATTATGTATATCAAAAATATATTTTCATACCATTACAAAAATCGCTTGTACTCTATACAGGGTGTCCGGTAAGTACTTCGTAGTTTCTCGGGAATATACAGGAGAGATCAAAATAAAAAAAATTCTAAAGTATCCCATAATGTAGATACAGACCCCTAAAGGGGTTCCTAGCGATTTACCTTATCGACTCTAAGTTTTGAACCGAATTGTATAATTTAATGAAATTTTTATATTTTATAGAGACCATAAAGACTCATTAAACCATACTACAGTAGGTATTTTAGATTATCACAGAAGTTAGGAACACTCGTTGGGTCTAATTTTTGACAGGTGTCATTTTACAGAGCTGAAAACTGATTTTAAAAATACTTTTGTGGTTTAACTTCAAAAAAGGTTCTCTAATTTATTTCAATAAAACTGGCAGTTTTGGAGATAAATCGATTTTTATGCGAAAAACTCAAAAGTTACTAAATCTAAACACAAACATGTAAAAATAAAACACACAGGATGTGCCGATGTGCTTTAATTTATAGGGAAGCGCTGTTTCACTCTTCGAAGTCATGAAGATGTTATGCTGAAAGATTTCCAGCTCAGACTTTGTCAAATCCAGAAACTTTTCCAAGGGTTGATTGGGGCTACAATGTTATAAAATGCAAAAATAGTGACAATATTTAAATGTTGTTTTGGCAAATGTTCAATATGAGCTCTACGTACTTTAATACAATTTTTTATTCCGCCAGCATTTTCCCGTTGCACTGCAAATAATGTTCCAGCATTATTACGGACTTCATTAGAATGATGTGCTACTCTTGCTAGTAGATGTTCTCTAGTATTTACTGGTGTTGAATAAATTAGTTCTTTTGAATGTCCCCAGAATTAAAAGTCTAAGGAATTTAGGTCCGAAGACCTTGGTGGCCATAAAATAGGCTCACAGCGACCTATCCATCGAGGGCCAAAAACGCGAGTTAAGTGTTGACGTACTATACGGTTAAAATGAGGTGGATCATCGTCATGCATGTACCACATTTACATTCTTCTATCAAGAGGTACGTACTCCAATAAATTATTTAAATTTTGTTTCAAAAATTGTAAATAAATTTTATCATTGAGTTTTCCTTCCAAAGCAAATGGACCTGAAAGGTTATTTACGATGATACAAGCCCACATATTTACAATAATCCCTTGTCAGTGTTAGTTTTGAATTATAGCATGCGGGTTTTTATCAGCTCAAAAATGTAAATTGTGCCAGTTTATTATGCCATCTTTTGTAAAACCGGCCTCATCGGTAAATAAAATAAAGTTAGAAAAATTTAGATTTAGGTTATGTCGCTGTATAAACTAGTTGAAGTATTGAAGTCTTGTGGGATAATCATCCGGAGACACAGCGTGTACTTTTAAAACGTGGTACGAGTGAAATAGCTCTTCTGTTACAGTTCAATGTACAATCCAGTTTGTAACATTATTTTGTGTCGCAAGCTTTCTTATGCTGTTTGAAGGGTTGTTAGCAATATTTTTTAAAATTAGTTCCTCTACGTGAGCGTCTTGTGCTCTCCTGGAAGGGCCTTCATCGCTACATAGCGGCAAAAATGACCCTGAATGAAACGTGTAAAAATTGTAACAATTATTGAAAAAAATTCGAAAGAGTGAAATGATAGGAAAATGACGTTTTTTTGAAAAAATTTTGATACGTACCCCCTACCTCGAAGGTCGTAGAACACGATCTTGACCTCGGTTTTCCATAATTTTTCCTCAATTTTGTGGAAAACAGGAAAAACAACTTTTTACTTTAGCTTCAATTTTTTTCACTAAATCGTTAAACTTTTGTTATAATAACGACTTCCACAGTGATAGAAGCTTCTGCATTATACAAAAATTCAAAAATATGCACTTTTTTATCGAAAAAATCCGAAAAATTACCACGACAAAAATCACAACAAAATCAAAAGAAAAAGGCCGGCACCAAAAAATAATAGTTTGCATAGTTCGCTAAAGATGGCGTACTGTTGAAGTCGACGATGTTGTCAGATTGCAAAAACGTTTTCTTTAAATATTCTTCTCTTTCTGTTTGAATTGGAAAGAAAAGGTTCCAAAAAGAATGTTTTCTTGTCCTTTGATTATTGAAGTACTATCAATTTCTCTTATTTGTATGCCTTCGATGTGCGATTTTGACTCTAAATAATAAAAGTTTTAAGGATTATAGTTGCTTTTGTTTGTCTCTCTCCAAATACCAGTACATTGATGTGCGATTTTGACTCTAAATATTAAAGGTTTTAAGGATTATAGTTGCTTTTGTTTGTTTCTCTCCAAATACCAGTAGTTTTAAACGGATAATATGAATTGATCATATTGCTTATGTCCGTTAGCAGAAAGTGTCGTGTGGCAGAGTTTGTCCTACCTCCACGTGATTTCTGCTGAACAATGACATTTTTTAATTACTAAATCTAGGTCAATTTAGGATAGTTCAGCTTAGCTTAGGTTAAATTCAGGTTAGTTCAGGTTAGTTTAGGTTAGTTCAGGTTAGTTCAGGTTAATTTCAGTTTTTTAAAGTAACCAAGACTAATGTTAACTTGTACTTACCAGAACTAACCAAAAATTTTAGAAGGTGAAGATTCATTGTACTCCTTTTTATACGTTACAAACATTAAACTATGTTGTTAACTGTAATGGGTAAATTTTAAAGTTTATACCAGGAAACTTTAAATCTAGGTTAATTTAGATTAGTTCAGGTTAGTTTCTGTTTTCCAAATTAACCAAAATCAAGCGAAACCTGAACCAACCTATCTTAATCAATACCAACCAAAAATTTTGAAGGGTTAAGATTATTTTTACTTAGAAACTGTTCTGAATATTAAAAAAAAATAAACTATGTTGTTGACTGAGAAGGACAAATCTTATAGTTTATATTATGAAGAAATTTTACATCTGTCAACGTTGCACCTTTTTACGTCATTCGGCAGCCAGTTTAGATAGTCTGACCGTTGATGACGTTTCCGAGACGTGTTTTTGATTTTTCGCTGAAAATATAAGTTTTTCTAAATTGGTTTGCTAAAATTTGTGCAAAAATAATTGAAATATATTACGTACAATATTTTTTAACTAGTTTCATTGAAAATAAATACGTAAATTCGGTTTTTAACTGAAAGGAAAGTGCTTTGTGAAGTGACGCTTTTCTTTTTTTGAGTTTTCCGGGAAAGTGAGGAAAAATAGTGAAAAATCAAGGCCAGAATTGTGTTTTAGGACCTCGAAATAGGGGGTGAGTGTCGAAATTTTTTCAACAAAACATAATTTCCATGCTTTTCACACTTTGCAAATTTTTACCCAATTATTTTTTACCTGTGTTAGTCTTCGATCAACCCCTTGAAAGAATTTGTAAGAAGTTCCGTCAATAGTAATTTATTATGTAGGTAATAACAATGACAACGTGGCTCTTACCTGTTCGTATTTAGCATTAGTAACTTCTGGGTTTTTCATATAAAAACCGATTTATCTTGAAAACCTCCAGCTTTATCGAAATAAATTAAGAGGGCCCTGTTTGAAGAGAAATGACAAAAGTATTTAAAAAATTAGTTTTCAGGTCTGTTAAATGACACCTGTCTAAAATTAGGCCCAACGAGTGTAGCTGCAAGTCTGTTCCTGATTTCTCTGATGATCTAAAACATCTACTGTAGTATGATTTAATGAGTCTTTATGGCCTCTATCAATATTGAAATTTCAATAAATTATACAAATCGCTTCAAAACGTAGAGCCGATGAGGTAAATCATTGGGCACCCCTTTAGGACTCTGTATCTGCGTTAAGAGATACTTTAGGATTTTTTTCTATGACAAAGTAGATTTATTTTGACCTCCTCTGTATGTTCTCTAGAAATTAGGAAGTTCTTACGGACACTCTGTATATTTCATATCGTTCACTTCACTTTTTGCTTTCCTTATAATAATTATAAACTTTTGAATCATATCGTCAAAAACCACAATCTTTGTGTCCGGAGAGGTAGTGTAAATTTTCCTACTCATAAAATAAATAAAAGTTTTCACATATAGTAAATTGCGATAATGGTGCGTGTTCTTTTTCAGTAAATAGAATCCATTTCTTGAACTGGTAATAAAACAATTTTTGCAGTCAAGTTACAACTTATTATTTACAATCTATTATTATGGCGCTTATCGGACAACTTGGTCTTACAAGAATTTAATAATTTTTATTGATTATATCATTATTCGATTTAGAACGTGACTATATTGCAATAATTGGCTTTATAGTTGGCAATAATAAGTGACAGTTTGCCAACCCTTGTTTAATGGCTAATTGGTATTTAAAGGTTAATTTTAGTAATAATATTTATAATATTGAGTAAGTTTAATGTTAACAACTCTGTAATAGTATTTGTTCTATTTCGCATGGTTCAATGTAGGATTTTTTGGAAATGAATGTCAAAGTATCATGCTTATTTGTAGGCTCAACTGTTTTTAACCGACTTCTATAAATAAATAAATAACTATTTATTTTTAACATGTCAACGGCCCCCTTACAGAAAATTCGAACATAGATGAACAGCTAATAGAATAAAGTAAATAAACTAATAAAGAAAATAAACTCACTAAAGCTACAGTTAATCTAAAACTTAAAACCCATTTAAAATCAATTCACCATCCATTTGAAAAGCGGATTTACAAGCTGTTGGCATACAGTATTCTTATAAAGTATCCATATACATAGCAAAGTAGCAAGCTACAAATGATACCTAAATGTTTCAGAATAGTTGGTAGACCGTCAAAATGCATGTCGCATAGTGTAGAAATACGATTAAAATTGTTGTACATTTTATAGATGGGACATTGGGATAAAATGTTTGACCTAGCAAGGGCAGTGGGGAAAGTTGGTGGATGCCTGGCACCAACACGGGGAACGTAAAATGGGTATTCAGTCCTCGCATTCAGACGCTTATAGAGAAATGATATGGATTGGAAGTTACTACGTACAGCCAATAGCAGTTCCTTAAATGACTAAAATGTGGTCAGACTTGCATTGTCTTTATTTTTATTTTTACGACGTTTCAATTAGGTTGTATCTCTATTCGTTATCAAGTATAAACTGAATGTTTTGTCTTAAGACTACGAGCTTATATAGGGACTGTCTCTATTGAAGCGCAACGTTTCGCCTCACTGTACACACCTCAATGATTTAATGTGACAAAGGAGTGGTTGCTAAAGATTAGGTATCTCAACACTCGGTTTACTTAAGATTAAATTATTGTTTTTAATGTATGCTGCTTCTATAAATTTTCTTTTTTTTCATATTGGGTTCCATATATATATATATATATATATATATATATATATATATATATATATGTTGTTGCGTAGTGTTTCACGGATGGGAACATGTGATTCAGTATTAATCCGGGAATACATCCGTTCGTTGGTTTGGTTTCCTGTAGAAATTTGCAGACGTTTCGCCAAAATCCCATTTGGCATCTTCTGTGCTTGGTGGTTGTAGATCAACTGAAAGAAAAGTCAGCGTGCAGCGTGCTTTATACGCGGTCGCAGATAGTAGCGGTTGGTTGGCGTTGGCGTTGGCTCCGCCTCCCTCTCGAGCGCCACCGTGGGTGTCAGTTTAAGCGTGGCACGCGTGTCGGTACCATGGTCCCGCTTGAAGAGAGTTTTCCAAGTAGAGGGCAGATTCAGTGCATCGTCTCTCTTGTTCAGAGTGCCGTTCTTTTCAATTTCGATGGATTCACGAATCAATCTTGCCTTGTAGTGTCCTATATTAGCGATTTGCTGGCCGGTGTCAAAATCAATTTTGTGTCCTGTCTCGTGCTGGTGTCGAAAAAGCGCCGATGTTGTCTCTTTGTTTCTTATACCGAGCTTATGTTCTTCTAGTCTAGCTGATATTCTTCTGTTGGTCTGGCCTATGTATGTTTTGTTACAGGTGCCACATGAGACTTTATATACGCCTGTCACACATAAAAAGGGCCCTCCAACAAAACAGCTACAAGATACCAACTATAAATAAGGCAATAAAATTGCAACAAAAACCAACGCAAGAAACAAGACCACCTGCCGAGGATAGACAAATCACTATACTTCCTTACATAAAAGGCACAACAGACAGAATCGGCAGATTACTCCGGAAACACAACATATCTACAGCCTACAAACCACATAAAACAATAGGCTCTTCTTTAAGAAATCCAAAAGACAAAATCAGTCTAGAAAATCAAGGCGTATATAAAGTCTCATGTGGCACCTGCAACAAAACATACATAGGCCAGACCAACAGAAGAATATCAGCTAGACTAGAAGAACATAAGCTCGGTATAAGAAACAAAGAGACAACATCGGCGCTTTTTCGACACCAGCACGAGACAGGACACAAAATTGATTTTGACACCGGCCAGCAAATCGCTAATATAGGACACTACAAGGCAAGATTGATTCGTGAATCCATCGAAATTGAAAAGAACGGCACTCTGAACAAGAGAGACGATGCACTGAATCTGCCCTCTACTTGGAAAACTCTCTTCAAGCGGGACCATGGTACCGACACGCGTGCCACGCTTAAACTGACACCCACGGTGGCGCTCGAGAGGGAGGCGGAGCCAACGCCAACGCCAACCAACCGCTACTATCTGCGACCGCGTATAAAGCACGCTGCACGCTGACTTTTCTTTCAGTTGATCTACAACCACCAAGCACAGAAGATGCCAAATGGGATTTTGGCGAAACGTCTGCAAATTTCTACAGGAAACCAAACCAACGAACGGATGTATTCCCGGATTAATACTGAATCATATATATATATATATATATATATATATATATATATATATATATATATATATATATATATATATATATATATCGGCAGCCTCAGACCATTTTATATGGTGTTGTTTATCCAAGGAGTGTTCTGCAATACCTGGTCTCGACGTTTCCCCTTTTTGTGTATGAGTTCTATGTTCCTTAGTTCTAACTTTAGCGATCGTTTGGTTTCTTCAGTATACATTTCATCACACTCAAATGGAACTTTGTAAACACATTCTTTCTTGTCAGTAGTTTTTGGTTTTGTTTTTGTTAAACGAAGTGTATTTCCTAATTTAAAGGCTGTTTTTATATTATAACTACTGGCAATTGGTCTTGTTTTCCCCGAAGTTCCTTTAATGTATGGAATTGTGACGAAGGAATGTGTTTCTTGCTGTCCAGTGTTCGTTGTTCTAAAATTATTTGTAACATCGTCAATTAGTTTTAAAGGTTAACCATTCTGTTGTAAATCGGATTTAATATTTGCTACCTCTTTTTCCAATGATTCGGCATTAATGCATATAGATATAGCGCGATTATAGAGGTTGCGTATAATTCCTCGTTTTGTTACAACAGAATGATTAGAACTATGATTAAGATATTGTCCAGTATGTGTTGGCTTTCTGCATACTGAAGTTTTAATAGTTTCGTTTGAACGGTTCATTATGACATCTAGGAAGGGCAATTGATCATTTACTTCTTTTTCCATGGTAAACTTAATTGTAGGTCGAATGGTATTCAGATGTTTCAGGAAATTATTAAATTCTTCCATACGATGAAAGTATCATCGACATATCTCAACCAGACTTTCGGTTTTACTGTTGCCGTTTCTATGGCATGAGTTTCGAACCATTCCATATATATATTGGCGACGACTGGAGAGAGTGAAGAACCCATCGGAAGCCCGTCGTCCTGAGTGTAGAACTTGTCTTTTACTTGAAAGTAAGCACAAAGTTCCATGTAAGTGTGGTGAAATGTATATTGGAGCGACCGCTAGAAGTTAGAATTAAGGAACATAAAACTCATATACAAAAAGGGGAAACGTCGAGATCAGGTACTGCAGAACACGTCTGGGATAAACAACGCAATTTAAAATGGTCTGAAGCTGCGGCAATATATATGGAACCCAACAGCTTACATTAAAAATAATAATGGCATTTTCAGTAAACCCATTGTTGAGATACCTAATCTTTGGCAACTATTACTTCGTAACATCAAATCATTGAAGTGTGTACAGTGAAACGAAACTTTGCGCTTCAATGGACAGAGTTCTTATATGAGCTCGTAGCCTTAACACAAAACATTCAGTTTATCCTTAATAATGATTATAGATACAACCTAATCGAAACGTTGTAAACAGAAACAAAAATAAAGATAATGCAAGTCCGACCACATTTTAGTCATTCCTCAACATTGTCTACAACCTTCAAACAAAAGTTCCTAAAATGTGGTCACGATTGAAACTCCAGTGAGGATAAATATTATCTTCTCTAAACATTAAATATTTTAGAAATTTTCTTTGGAATGGTAAAGCTATGACAATTGTATATGGGAGACCACACAATTGATTCATAATCTAGCCTCGATCTTACGTAACTATAATACAGCATTTTGAAAGTGGCTGTGCTAGAAAAAGGTTTACAGTTTCGCAGAATAAAACCCTATGTTCGAGATGCGCTTGCCACCGTCTGATTAATGTGGAAAATAAAATTTAAACTCGCATCGAAGACGATACCCAGGTCGGTCATAGTATAGCATCTTGTAACGATAGAACTATTTATATGGTAACTAGCGACCCGCCCCGGCTTCGCACGGGTGCAATGCTGATACTAAATACACTACAGAAAAACTGTGACTATTTATTTTATTTTTACAACAATTATTACATCGGCCTCCGACGCGCTATTTATAGGCACTCTGCCGCCGCCCCGGTCGGCCAGTACCGCCGCAAGCGCTACTTCCCGCAATTTTAAATCTGTAATATCTTCGAAAATATTCATTTAAATCTTGTGCTGTAAAGGACCATATAGATCTATATTAAATCAACAATGTATTTAAGCTATTTAATTGGATAAGGATTAATGCTGTATTGGTTAAAATCGCTTCAAAATTTGCCATTATTTGTCGTAAAAAGTAAATGACAAAAAAATGTTATTGTGGGATATCCATGAGAGATAGACATATACCATCGCGGAGTTTTCTGTAGACCTTTTCAATGTGTACAAATAATTAGTACATTATTTTGATAAATCTCGTAGGGTTCAGCCTGCGTTTGCAATGTAAGCGGAAAAAAATATGATAATTAACGACATCACATTAGAAACCTCAAAAATAACAGTATTTCTCCACTATTTAATGGATGTTATTATACATATAAACCTTCCTCTTGAATCACTCTATCTATTGAAAAAAACCGCATCAAAATCCGGTGCGTAGTTTTAAAGATTTAAGCATACAAAGGGACATAGGGACAGAGAAAGCGACTTTGTTTTATACTATGTAGTGATTAAACCGAATAGGATTTTTTGTCCGAGAGTAAGAAACAACATTCCATTTAGAGATGTTAAGATCCAGCTTATTAGCCACATATCATTGACTGATCATATCGATACTGGCCTGAAGGAGGTTCTAATTTCGACCACTAAGTTTTTTTCACGTATGTTCATACATCGATTACTCCGAAACTGCGGCACCGATCAGAATGAAATATTTTTCCATTATGTTGAGAAAGTTGTTGCCGTGATCCCGTATTATTTTGATTGAACTTGGTTCAGTAAAATCCAATAGAGCGTTTATAAAATTGCGAGCAAAAAAAATTATTTTGCCCTGATTTCTCCAGGGAGAGTTTTCGGAGTCGTATGCAACGAATCTAAAATTATTTTAAAAATGTCCATATGGTGAATCCAATATGGCAGATCCAGTATGGTGGATTAAAAATTTTACATTGCCAGATTTTGTCCATGGGTGTTTTTAAGGGTATAAATTACAAATTATTTTGTGTACAGTTCAGATTATTTTCAATCTTCAAACACGGTAGAGACGTGTTCTGTGCGTAATTCTAAAATAAAATATTTCAAGTGTTTTAATTCAAATTTTTCAGTGTAAAATGGGTAAAAAAGTTTATACGGAATAATATGCGTGCAGATTGACAAATAAAAAGAAGTTTTAAAGGAAATTAACACACCGTTGAAAAAAATACAAATTTTACTAGTGTATTTGCAGCAAAACTGAAGAAATCGAGAGATGAAGATGTTATTATTGAAAGTAATTTTGGCTACTGTATTCTTGAATTTTTCTCTTCCTTTATAACACTCTCATCATTAGTTTTATGTGCTACATGTAAACAAGAAATTAAATTTTCTCGAACGACACCACTTAGTTTAGGATAAAAAATTGCATTACAGTGGAGTTATGAAGATGTCCGATATATTCAATCATCTCCGTTTTTAAAAAAAGCTTTTGAAATAAATCGTCGGGTTGTAACAGCAATAAGACTATTGGAAGTAGGAAGGAAAGGAATAAATATATGTTACAGTAATATGGGCAATGGGCGAGGCACTTAGCTAGACAACAGCCCGAATCGTGGCAGGCCACAATGCAGATGGGTAGATGATATAAGAGAGTTGGCTGGAAAAGACTGGCTCCAGAAGGCGAGAGACAGATCCCAGTGGAGGACCATCGGAGAGGCTTATGTCCAAGAGTGGACGTCAATGGGCTGAGAAAGAAGAAGAAGAAGAAGATGATTATGGATATTTGTCAATATTTATTAATCAGTACCTACAATGGTTGCCTTGACAATTTACATCGGGTCGCAGAAGATATGTACAAGAAAATAATATCAAAAGCTTTAAAAGAAAAAACAAAAATTATGATCAGAATCTGAGCCTAACGCAGATCTAACACACTTGACTATTTCTGGAGATGGTACGTGGAAAAAGCAAGGATTCACCTGACTTTTTGCCGTTACAACCCTTATTGGTAAATATAGTAAGACAGTAGTGCAGTTGTAGAATTAAGTTTTTGCCAAAGTTGTAATAAGTGGACAAATAAAAAGAAATCAGATATTCAGGGCTACAATAACCGGCATGAAGAATATTTAGATTCATGTATAATAAATTGTAAGAGAAGTACTGGAAAAATGTGGTTGAGATGTTCAACAGATCGGTAAACACGCATGGGGTAAAATATGTCGAATATATAGGAGATGGTTATTCCAAGACATTTAAAGGTGTGCTCGATTTGAACTCGTATGAAGATGATCCCGTTGTAAAAAAAAGACTGTGTCGAATACAGGTATGTGCAGAAATCTAATTGACGGCAGAGGCGATGGTGAACTAACTGACCAAGGTATTAAAGATTTGAGTGTAGTTTGGCAAATTGTTGGAATCCAGATTTTATTGAGAATATGAAGAACGATGTATGGGCAACTCATTATCATAAAAGTTTAAGCGATAAAAATCCACAACACGTGAACTGCCCTCCTGGTCCATCAAGCTAGTGTACATAGCAATAAGCCATGGCTGAGGATACTCTTGATATTTTTGTCCATGAACATCTCCCTCTAAGAGACAAAGTATTGTAACGATGAATAAAAGACGAAAATTTGTCAAATTTGCACTATATTTAAGTAAAAAACTTGACGCGTCGCTTCATCAGAAGTTCTATTTTAAATGACAAAATATTTGGTTACTTGAAAAACTTATACCTATATTAACAATAATGAATAAGTGCAATACCATAATTTACATTTTATTATCTATTATTTAAATTATTGGGAAATACACACTGGTTTTTGTTAAAAGATATTTACCAGGAGTGAGGTGTTGATATCTGTTTGGTCATTTAATTCCTTGTGTTCTTTAATCGATTTATTTCCATGGCTTCTAAGAAATTCAGTTTATAACCTTTCCTCTCTACATAGAGAATTTCAAAATTATCCTCTAATTGATGATTTTGTTCTATTAAATAATTTGCGTATGAAGAACTGTTTTTATTGTGTAAAAAATTATTTTTGTGTTCCTGAATCCTTTTTTAAAACGATCTGCCTGTTTGGCCTATATATACTTTTGGGCAACTTCCGCATTTAAGTTTAAAGACCCCAGACTTGTTATTTTTATTTGTTTTTGTTTTATAATTTTTTAAGCGTTTTCCTATTGAATTATTTGTTTTGAAGTATTGTAAGTAATTAAGCCAATTTATAAAGGACACGGACAATTGAAATTGTTCATTATTTAGCTGTTATCATTTTTAATGAAGGTTTTTATCAAATTTAAAAATTATGGATCTCATGAACATCACTACTGATACTGAAGCTCATACATTTGCTGTCAGGCGCAACGAAGTTCGAATTGACTGCTCTAAACTGTGAGATTGTGCTGCTTCTAAAGAAGCTGGAACAGCTAATTTAGCTAAAGCAACTTCAGAAAATATTAGCTTTGAAATAAAAAAAAAGGCGCAATATATGGACCAGGAATTCCGATTAAACAAATGTCAGTATCTAAGTGCCGAAATTTTTTCTTAAACTTTGAACGCATTTTTCTTGAAGCTACTATTCTCGATCCAGTCGACATGATATCTCGAGTTTTACTAGACGATTTACTTGAAATTTGATGGAAATCTATATGCTTCTATATCTGGAAGCATGGATTTTGAAAGCTGACAGGGAAAAAAAATTTACAAATCGTTGAAATTTTTTTTTGTTTTCACAGTCCTAGTCATAGGGACTTTTACCATTTAAGAATAATTTGGATTTTTTTGTTTTAGAACACTACAAGGGTTGAAAACATGTCGACCAGGACGCACTTTTTTTTGCCCCCACTTGTAACTCTTTAATTTTTTTTTAGTGATTTTATTTTGTATTCTTGAAATGTCAATAAACATCTTGTAAAAAAATGGATAGTAAAATTGTTTTTAATTTCTTTTTTATTTTACTCACAAAAACGCCTAAAATTTAGGCCTCTAGACCAGAATACCCTCTTTAGCGATCAAGCTCTCACGAATTTTGAATTCAAATTTTAATCCATTATACTATTAGAAAATACCAATAAGTCTTCAAACCGTTTCATAAAATACTATCATCAACTTCAAGTGTTTTTTTCGATATCACTTAGTATGATGTAACTTTTACGTGATAGCCATAATCATGAAATTATTGTAATTGGTTTCCAATTACTTTTAGTTCTAGAATATCACAATATTCAACTTTATTTGTTTTTGGAATTTAAAAATATTAGATATCTTTATCAGTATAGTAATTCTACTTAAAGGCTTATGTACAATCTAAAACTTTTAATGCTTACCTATTTCACTAATTGCATAGAATATTTAAACAGAATAATATGACGCCAAATATACGCTGAAATATTCGGTATCCGTGAAATAAACAAGGATAAAAATTACCCTGCTGCATTTTAACATTCAATTTATGCTTGGAACTATTTTTAATTTTGTGTTGCTGATTCCAAGCGTGAACTCTAATTGAAATCAACACTTACCAACTTCTAAGGGGGTAAGGGAATATGAATTAAAAATAATATTGAGCTTAGCCAACACATCTGCGATACTGCAGTAAGTAAAAAACATAGATTTCTACGAAGAGGTCATTCTTTCACAATGTAATCAGACTGGCTCTACTATCATATTTGCATAAAAAGCAACAATAATTAGTATCTTCTCTATTGGTTTTCTTGGCATTTTATACTATGAGGTAATACTGGTATGTTTTAAGATGTTTCTTTTATGTTTACCGTGTAAGCTAAAGGAACGGATGTATATTAGTTTCCGTTAGAAAGCTGACCTCTTTTTAAACTTACTTAAAAAAATCAATAAACAATCTCCTTTAAAAAAAGTTTATATGGTGGCTTAAGTTTAGTCATTAAACCGACAATATCATGAAGAATAACTAGAAGTTTAGATAGGTAAAAATATGGTGTCACTATTATTTGAATGACTGAAGGGTAGAGATTTCGCTACAAAAATGTATTGATGTAGTGAAAAAAAAGTAACCACTTTGTGTGATACAATTGGCCTTCTTTCTTGTATATTCATTTCAAATTAATTGAATTGACTTCAGAGAATTTTTATTTAGAACAGCGAAAAACATTTATCTAATGTCAAAATTGGGAAAATTATTAATTTTGCAGATTTCGATTAATATAATTTTGGTGTATTAATTGAAAATTAAATTTTCAATTAATAATAGGTGTTTTTTATAGAGGTATAAAACTTTAAGCTGGCAACACTTTTTTAACTGGCGGCCATTTTGTCAGCTGTCAAGTGATTTATGTTTAATTTGGTTTGGCATTTCAACATGAATAGACTGACGCCTGAACAACGCTTTCAAATTGTGCAAATTTATTTTGAAAATCATGGTTCTGTTCAAAATACATATCGCGCACTACGTCCATTTTACGGTCAACATAATCGTCCATCAGAGCAATTAATTCGATTAACTATGGAACGTTTTCGCACCACGTTTACTCTAAATGATAATACGCATCCACAGAGATGTCGTACAGTGCGTACAGAAGAAGTCATTGCTGCTGTAGAGCGTAGCGTAGAGGAAGACCCGAATCAGTCTATCCGCTATCGTGCACAGGAATTGGATATGTGTCCATTCACTTTATGGAAGATTTTGCGGAAAGATCTTGGTTTGCATGCTTACAAAATCCAACTCATGCATGAATTGAAGCCACACGATCACCTAGCAAGGCGTAGTTTCAGTGAATGGGCCCAAAACCAGATTGCCGTTGATCCCGATTTTCATAAGCGAATTTTGTTTAACGATGAAGCTCACTTTTGTTTGAATGGATACGTCAATAAACAAAACTGCCGTATTTGGAGTGACGATAATCCTCAAGTGTATGTTGAGACACCGTTACATTCAGAAAAATTGACTGTTTGGTGTGCTTTATGGGCTGGTGGAATCATTGGTCCGTACTTCTTTAAAAACGATGCTGGTCAGAATGTTACAGTCAATGGTGACCGCTATAGAGCCACGATTACTGACTTTTTCGTTCATCAATTGAACAACATTATGTGCAGGAGCTGTGGTTTCAACAAGACGGCGCAACATGTCACACCGCTCGTGCCACAATTAATATATTGAAGGAAACGTTTGGTAACCGCATAGTTTCACGTTTCGGACCCGTCAATTGGCCTCCAAGATCGTGCGACTTAACGCCGCTAGACTATTTTCTGTGGGGATATGTGAAGTCGCTAGTCTACGCCGATAAGCCCGAAACGATTGATCACTTGAAGGACAACATTCGCCGCGTTATTGCCGATATACGACCACAAATGTTGGAAAAAGTCATCGAAAATTGGACCTCCAGATTAAACTACGTTCGAGCCAGCCGTGGCGGTCATATGCCAGAAGTCATATTTAAATTATAATGCCAGAACGTTATCTTTCGAATAAAGTAAATTTCATGTCAATCTAAAAAATTCATCTTTGTTTTATTCCGTTTAAAAGTTGTATACCTCTATAAAAAACACCCTTTATAAGGTTGGATGATAAAATAATATCTACAGAAGAACAACAATGCCGGAGTTAATCCATCAAGGAGGAACCAAAAATCCATCTGTCAAAACAAACGTTTTAGACCCTAATCAAATTGAACTTCATTGACCAAAAAGCACCATGAACAACAAAGTTATTGCCAAAGTTGTTGTTATTTATTATTAAGTTAATATTTTGTTTAGTTAGTAACAACATCTACAAAATAAAATTGATCCTCCTTAAAAAAGCGGTAAAAAGTGAAACACAATTGTATGCTTTTTTTATTTGTAGTTAAAATTTTTGAAATGAAAGGTAAATTAATGTGAAATAGCACAAGTAACTCCTAATACTAGGTAGAAATATAGAAATATGTAATTTATAAAAAATATAAAATAAAATAAATAAATGGTATGTATTTATTTGAACTTCAAAATTTTCAACTATAATTAAAAATGTATAAAACCATTTTTTACTTATTGAAGGATTCATTATTTAAAAAAGAAATATTTAGGTGTAATTTAAGTATTGATTTAATAGAGTAACGAAAATTTTTGTATTTCGAGAACCTTCCCAATACTAATTTTGAAAGAAATTGGATAAACCAAAAATTTAGTCGACCATATTTTATCCTCTATATTGAATTCCAAGAAACTAACTTCAGATCGGTAATTTATGTGTCTGAAAACTCCAGTATCAAACGTGAACAACTAAATACAAACTACGAAAATATCAACTATGGAAGACCCTGTATATCGAAAGTATAATTATTAGGAGACTTAAATTTTCTTTGACGTTGATAGTAATCTCTTAAATTAAACACACCAACTAATTATACTATTATAATAAGCAGTTTTGACTAAGACATTTTAATAAGTTGCCTCAAACCTAAAATATGTGTCCTTAGCAACACATGCTCTTTTAGATATACGTACGTCTTACATAATCTTTGTTCCGTTTAATTTAAATAGATAATCTAAAATATAATCAACATACAGGGTGTCTTTTACATACCAGTCAATGTAATGACTATTAATTTTTATACATATAAAGTGGCCAGTATTTTTACTTATTTGTTATAAATTAAACAAACTTCTGAGAGAATTTTGTCAATTGTCTATTGTCGCAATTAGCAATGCCCCTGATCGTAAGGACATTGTAGCTAGCGATCTATTTTCGACCACCGTAGTAAATGTATGGATGTTTCGTCCCGATACCGGTGGTGGACTCATCAGTGGGATCCACCGGCATCTTTTCCAGACATCCTTGTACTTTCCACAAACTTGAACCTCTATTTAAGTCCAGTTTTGCTGGAAAGCCGTGGTGAGATATTATCTTCCACAACATGTCCCCCCTAAGGCATTTGCTTTCCGGCTTAAACTGTCGGACAGTCCAAGCCGCTAGAAAGCACAGGCCTGAAAAGGAAGTGGAACGGACATCCTCGGTGGTCTTCCAATGGTCGGGTCAGGCTTAATCAAAGCCAACGGCAGTCAAGACCCTCGTCTGCCGCCGTCCCTGCTCGGGCGCCATGTCGCAATTAGCAATGCCCCTGGTCGTAAGGACATTGTAACTAGCGATCTATTTTCGACCACCGTAGTAAATGTATGGATGTTTCGTCCCGATACCGGTGGTGGACTCATCAGTGGGATCCACCGGTATCTTTCCCAGGCATGTTTGTACTTTCCACAAACTTGAACCTCTATTTAAGTCCAATTTTGCCGGAAAGCCGTGGTGATATGTTATGTTCCACAACACTATGCTTCAATTTACGTAGAGTAAAAGTATTTAATGGAAGGTTTTAGAGTTGTGACACAAAATATTTTTCTTAGATTATCAGTTGATTATTCTATTGACAGCAATGGAGGTTTAGTGAATGTTGACAAAAGGCCAAATATTAGAGAACTGTTAATAAAAAACAAAAGCTTTCACGGCTTTGGTCAAGTTGAAAATCATGGTTCTTGGATTTACACCGTGTCAAATTGGAGTTATTATCTGACGTTTCGCTTACGATTACACGAAATATCTTCAGGGATCTTTATTCCCCGAGATTAAAACACTGAATAACTATCGAGGAGCAACAGCCCGGTATTTATACCCGACTGGTACTCAGCAAACCGTGATCCAGCGTTACAATCGACTTCCACGTATGATGTAGACTGTAACCTGTATCTCTATTAATATTATTTAGATATTTACAAATTTCTATTGATTCTTTAATTTTATGTTAAAAGAACCTAACACTGATGCTAGCACCTAAGTTTCTTTTACATTAAATTGTAACGTGAGCAATGCTGGTGTTCAGCTACTGCAGATTGTACAAGTTGTTTCTTTTTATGCATCTTTTTTGTATCCATAAGCCTAGTGGATGTAAATTGTCAAGTTATTACCTACATAACCTTTACAACAAGAGCAAGGTATCTTGACTTTGATGACTTCAAACATTGTCCAACTTTCTTACATGTGTTGAAAATTGTCCAAATGTTTGATTTTCGGAGCAACCTGGCAATTTGTCGGTGGTTTCGTGTATGTAAGGTAAGACAATACTGTCCATAGAAGGTACATTTTCGACATTTTCTTGACAAGTTGGGTTTTTATATTTATTAATAGAACGTCTAATATCTTCAGCGCAATGTCCAGTGCCTCTCAGAGCATTAGTCAGTTTTTCTGTTTCTGATTTCAGTGATTTTTCGTCACATATTGAAAGGGCTCTACGTACCAAAGAGTTTATGAACGATTATTTTTGGGAAGGATGATGGTGTGATGATGCATTGAGATATAGATTTGGATATGTTGGTTTTTTGTACACAGAATGTCCTAATTTGCCATTATCTTTCCTTTTTAGTAGTACATCAAGAATGGGAAGGACACCGTAGATTCAGTTTCCATAGTGAATTTTATGCTAGGGTCTTGTTGCTTTAGGTGATCTAGGAAATTAGAGAGGTTATTTGCGCCATGCGGCCATATTACGAACGTATCATCTACATATCTGCACGAAAATTTCGGTTTTGGAGGAGCAGAAGACAAGGCGTTTTTTGGAAAGCTTCCATGAAGATGTTAACAGAGATCTCATGGCCGCTCCCGAAGTTTGCTCGTAGAAAATTTCTTGAAAAGTAAAATAATTGGAAATCAGACCTGCTTTAATTAATTCTAGTAAGGACAGGAGAATTGTTAAGTTTGCATGTAGCTATCTATTTGTAACAAACAGTTAACCGTGGTGGCTTCGCCTGTATCCAAGACCCAAGAAATTTTATTGAAGTAAAATACCTTTACTTTAATAATCTCAGTACAGATAGATCAGATATTGTTAATGACCTTATGTAATTTATCAACAATATAATAAAATGAATGTAATCTAATACAGCGTGAATATTTCAAAGAGCATAAGTTAACGAAAATGCTTCTTATATCATGAAAATCGGATCATTCTAACATATTTTTTTTTTAACATTATTGATAAATTTAATTAATTAATTAATTTAAATGCTGAGGCCTTAAGGGCTCCCAGAGAAATTTCACTGGAGCCCATTTACAATGTTTCATAGAATGTCAAAAAAAAACATAGAAGAATAAGTTATGCAAAAATAATCCGATTAACGTCATTCAAAATTTATTATAGTTCAGGTTCACTTTTCATATTTCACTTCATTATTAATCATTACATTTTTTCAGATTATTGAAAAATTGCACAAGTAATGAATCACATCTGAACAATAAAAGTAATTTGTCCTTAAGCTCTTTGGAAGCACATGTTCGTATCTTTCCGTTGTTTACATTATATGCCTGAAATAACTGAACTGTTGTGTCCAGTTAACTAATGAAAGAGAAAGGGAGAGAAAAGGGAGTAGTGAGGAATGGTTTTGGGAGGCTAATACATTACTCTAAAACAATTTATTTACCTTTTTCGCGATAATTCTATTTCTATTTATGATATCAATGCGATTCTATACTATTTCAAAATATACTATACTATTTCAAAATGACTGATACATAGTATTGAAGTTTGAACAAAATTTATGCAAAAGTGTTCGCTTTAACTAGCAAAATATTAAAAACATATTTTAACTTTTTTCAGTCTTACAAAAAGGAATTTCGAAAAATACAGAAATTGTTTTAGATAATCTTATGCTCAATATGGGAAGCCAAAAATTATGTTTATACCGTGATTTTTCACACAAAAGATTACTTTTTAATGAGAAACTGGAAATCTAGTCAATATTTCTATTTGATCAAGAGGTATCGATAAATTTATCAAATGATAATTTATCTTTTTCGCCCTTTTGGAGTACGAATTTTAAAAAGTCCTTGCTTAGTGAATGCCTACATGGTATTGCTAACATTTTTTCAAAACTGTGTGATTCTATCTTTAATAGTTTGTACTGTGCGTTGATACTTCAGTCGGTCATTCAGGGCAACGTCCTTTATAAGTATAAATTTTCCACAAACTTTCCATAGTTTAAATAAAGTTCTGAAGGGAAATAACTTCCTTCCAAATTATGTTAGACGATCGAGAAAAGCGTAAGGTACCTTGTGCAATATGGCGAAGTTACTGAGCTATTTTTCCTATATTATATGAGGATTAACAAGAAGTTTCCGGCTTACAGGGAAAATACAAAAAGTACGACATAAACATATTTTATTTTTCTATTCATCTGCGTCTTGTAAAGATATACACGTTTACGCTACCAGTGCTCCAGTGTTTGCATCGCTTCTTGGTGGGCGTTTCGTTTAAATATTCAAAATAGGCTTTCATAGTTAAGATGATTTCGAAATTGGACTTACACTTTTTCCAGGCCAATATTTTTTCGATATTTGAGATGACGTTAAAATTGAAGGGGCCAAGTCTGGAAAATATCATGTATGCGGTACAACTTTATTGTTTTTTAATAGATCTGGTTTTTATTAATCAATTTTTTGTCAAAACTGGTACAGAATTTACTGAATGACATAGCAGATCAGGATTGAGAAGTCCTAATACTAAGCCATAGTAATTTGTTGTGTCACCTGTTATATCTGGTTCGTTGTCTTAGTTAGATTTATGAGCCTGTTCACCAATTTATCTTCAAGTTTTTCCAGTAGATCAGACCTTCGCATTCAAAAATGATATGCATGTGAGGCTATTTTGTCCTACTCGTCACATTCTCTAAATCGCTGATAAAGTCTCTTGAGCTGAGCTACCTATGGTTTTTAAGAGAGGATGGAAATTTTTCATCTCAACTTATTACATATTCAAAGAATCTATAATATTATTCAAATTCTTCTCCGTTGAAGACAAATTCATATTAATTTCTGTTTGTGCATCTTTATTTCCAACCCATTTTCAAAATTAATAATTTAAAATTTATCACTAATTGATTTAAATATAACTTGGCGTAGTTAAGTTTCTGATTAAATTATGATAGAAAAAAAGGATGCTTGATAAATAATATTGATTGTCTTTATATTTTCGAAAATATCCTAGCATAATAGCCAGTGAAATGCCTATATTTTGATCGATTCAAAATTTCACATAAAAATGGGAATTAGGTTTTTGTTAGTCCTATATTTACCAAATTTGGTGTTTAGTTGTTTTCAAAATTGTATATCATGATTCTTTTTTATATTTAAATAAGTATATATATTAGTGTATTACTAGCATATGTCGGAAAACAAAAAGTATTTTATTAGCTGAAAACTGGAATCCTGACTAGCTGCTTTCAAAAATGCATTAGGAATTTGAACCAAAATATTATGTTTGTTACTTGTTTTGTAGATTTTTATTTATTAGTAAAAACTCATAGAAATTGTGTATTATTGCAGTAACTTCATAGGGATTGTGTAATATGGATTTCATTAGGATTCTATAGCAATAACAATGTTTTTTTCTTTCTCCAAGATTATCTGAATTATTAATTATCCATTTATTTATCATAATTTTGGAGATTATGTGGAATAGTGGACACACCGAATTTTTCGCTGATTTTTTACATACCTCCTATTTTGACGTCATAGAACATGAAAAGTGAAGTTTTTTTGGCGATCGCCAAAAAATATTTTCACTTTCACCCCTTATTTTCCGACCTTTTTCTATAAATTATGTCAATTCCCCTAAACACAATTGTAAATTTTGGAAGATAGTACATTTTAGATAAAATTAAATATCAAATTCGGTTAAAATATGGTAAAAACACTAAAAATTGGGCAAAAAGAAAACGTGAAGGACTTTGAACATGGCAAGAAAATTGGTGTATTGTTTCCGGATTTGAATGGCCATAAATTGGTGTTGTTCTAATAGCAGTTTAGTTACTCACTCCATTTATTCTTTCTGTTCCAAGATTGACTGTTGAAAACCGATTTAACAGAAATAAAATATCGGTAACGCCACAGAATGGTATATAAAATTAGAAAAAATTATAAGTCAGGTTAGTTCCGGTTTACACAATTTTTATGTACGGATAAATAGCTTGTAAAAAGCAAGACAAAAATTAAAACTCAAACTGGTTATTAGAGTCCGTCCATCGGTCCATCCCTTCCTACGTCTTTCTGTCTGTATGTGACAACATTATAAATAACTTAGGCATTTTTATCATTTATAATGAGATTTGACCGATATTATTGCTTATGAAACTGCCCACCGTTTTCGTCTCGATTATCTGTAACAAAAATATTCTATAAAAATTTCGGTTTTGACGAGTCTGAATATAAATCTGTTTGAATTTTATCCTAATTATAACTATTTAATACTTTTCCTGTAAAATAGTGCGTTGGTTTTTTCCCCCAGGATAGTTTTCTAGTTTAGTTGTATCACAACGGTTCAGGAGAACTTATCCGAAATTAAGTAAACCTTCTTCCAGTGTATTTGTAATGAGAAGTTTTCAATGTAATCTTCCATAATTATTTGGGTTAAATTTTCTAAATAATATTAATTACACCAAACAGATGGTTTGTAGGTGACGTGTTTCCAAAACCATCTCACCAGACTGGACTCTGTGGCCTCCTCACATCATTATGTTTACAGGGATTAAGAGACATGGTTCTGAACGGTTCGATCATATAATTTAGAAAAAGTGAAGTTAAAATATTTAACGGGTGAGGCAGTGGCGGATCCAGGATCTGTTTCTGGGGGCACAAGTGGCAGACAGGCAAAAAATTTTATTCAGGATTTTTTTACGGGAAGGGGGAGCACAAGGGACTACATACAACAATAACTGTAAGAAATAAACTTGCAATATTTATATACAGGTTTATTAGTATGAAAAGGATAGAAAAAATACATGTTTAATAAAGAAATGTTTTCTTTTTAATCTTCACTGGGGGGAAGGGGGCACGTGCCCCCGTGCCCCCCCCCCCCAAAAAAAAAATACCGCTATTGGGTTTAGGAAATCAACCTTGCTTTTGAAGATGAGCTGGGTTGATAAATGGTTAAATCTTATTAATGGGTTTAGAAAGTGAACTCTGTCAATAAAATTTGGCATTTATTTTATTTTAACTTAAACGAAATGGGTATCTATGGTAAATAAGTCTTTCTATTCGTATGCGGACGTTAATTACGATTAATGGCGCTCATTACTGTTGTAATTAGAGGACTATAAATTCAACTCCTAACTCTAATCTTCCATATCACACATTTTACTTTTACTTCAATAATTAACTTAATCTCGAAAAATATTAGTAATAATTTAGAGCAAAATGATTGGCTTCAAATTAGTTTTCAATTATGTTAATATACATAATTAACCTAATTATCTTTCAATTAATAATAATTAACCTAACATTACTTTATACAATATATATACTATTACTGCATCAAAGATATCATTAACTAACTAATGCTAATAATATATTTACAATGATTCCTAAAAAGTCAATTTTGTTCTGACTTACGATCTGTGATATCGGTACGATCTCGCATATAAATGTCTGAAAGAACAAATCACTTTCGTTTCTGAATTAAGTTCTAGTGTACCGGTACGATTTTGCATAAAAACGTCTGAGAGAAATATGCAATCAAATCCAGGATATAAAAACTGACCGATAAGTTTCTATCTGAATTAATATTACTTATTTCGGTCAAATTTCGCATTACACTTCCAGACATTAATAAGCATTCGAGAGCTTGATTAGAGCGAAAATTATACATCTTTTACCAAAAATTTAGAATGTGTAGAACATACCAGAATGAAATAAATACATTGTTTTGGAATTTTGTTAAACAATTGTAAAGTGGAGAGTCCTCTTAATGTCCTTAGTCTTCTAGCGTTAAAAAGAATAGAAGTATATAATGCAATTATGCTTTATCTACATAAAATAAATTTAAAACTGTGATATCACACTTGTAATTTTATCCTTCAGTGTACATCCTCTTATAGTGGTCTTTCTTGTTTGTCTAATCAAAAGACGCCCTGATAGACCCCAGCGGCGTAAAGTGTGTGGCCCTATGTTAAATCATTTTTTCAATATCTCAAAACCTAGTGAAGAATTTGTTTGTTACTATTGATATCAATATATTTTTGAATAAAATAACACTTAGTGACTGGCTGCATGGCTGATCAGCCAATGCCAATAAATAAAAAAAAATTTAAGTTTTAGATTTTTAATTTTTTATGAGACTTTTGGTCTTTTTTACTTCTAATTTTTTATTAAAAGGATTATGAGTTGTAAACGCGATATTTATGCCATATTTTCCAATAAATTTCAGAATATTTATCGCTGAACAGTTTAAACTTTAAATACTGGACACTCTAAAGTTTATTAAAATATAATGCTATGCAATCTATTACCCATCTTGCATAAATACATGGACGTTCGAGTAGCAAACGAATTAAGCTCTCTGAGGGCCTTTTAGTTTGCAAGATGTTACCTGAGATCTAGTAAGCAGATGGTCTCCTTATTACTTTATTTTATTGAAGATGTTTTATTTAAAACCCCGAATGTATTTCTTGGTCTAAGAATATAGGCCGCTTTCCATTCAACGTGGTGTAAGTATTGAACTACTTTGAGATCAAGAAACTATTTTCACGAATGAAATGGAGTGGTTCTCTAGAATTTTCCACAATTTCGCGCCCATTAAAGTATTTGTCGGTTTAGGAGGCGAAGTCTAGCAGATCTAGAAGATCATTGATGTCTTCAATAAAATCAGCGTTGCTACAAGACTTCAGCTGAATATTGAAGTGGGGATATGGAAACAATTAACACAATATTATGTACAGTTTACAAAACATGTGTTATGTTTGAGGATATGTAAATGCGTTAATGGGAACGGCGAAATTAAAAAGAATAGGTTGGCAAACATATATGAAAGTGATAGTATTTTCGGGAACACAATGAACGACTGCCAAAAAAAATCAGATTTTTGTTCTACGATCCCAAGATAAGAGGTACGCAAAAAATCTTAAAAAAATTTAGTGTTTCGACTATTTCGAAATAGCAAACATTGTTATTTTGATTCGAATTTTTTATATATGAAGGGTAGTTATTATTCCTTCTTGTGGGTGTGTTGCAAATCTAAAAGAGATGCTGGTGTTCAACCTTAGTTTAACATATAGTACACTTTAAAATTTTGTATAGATTGATTTATTAAGATAAACGACTATTCTCGTTTGATGAATCTCATTTTCTCCCTATTCCAAGGATGTTTTTGGCTCTAGCTAATGATTTTGTGAGTGTAAGATTTTTTCGACGTCGGATTCGGGTTCAGCGACCAAAAATACATAATAATATATGGGTCTGGTTCGCTGGTCTGAACTTTTTTTTGTGGGATGTGTAGGTTGTCTGTTATAATATCCACCCACCAATATAAATGTGGTAGCAAATATTTGTCTTGTAATTTGATCCGCTTATTAATTATCTGGTACCTTGTATTTTGCTAGAGCGATAAGGTTTTGAAAACAATCACAAACTTGTTTTGATGTTTTCTGATGGCATGCGAGCGATTTCAGCACTGCCTGACTCTCCTGCCCCTGTAACTCCTTGTTAGATTCTCTCTAAGATAGGTGTGCATATTTTCCTGCCTGGAAAATGATAGTGAACCATCCCAGTACATCACTTATGTTAGGTCTAAAAATAGCTCCGTGTCTCTCTGAATGGTTTAGTGCCTGTCAAAGTTTTAAACTCTTGGCATGATGTTACTGCTCATCTCCTACAATGAGTTCTTCCCCATGCCTTTGATAAGGACCGGTCTAGTTTACTAAACTTTCTTTTGTTCCAACCCGCATGCTCTTATCCTCGTCTTAATTTAGTATTGTAATATCAAGAAGAGGGAGATTTAGGAGGGTTTCCACAGCTATTGTCGGGGTGCTTCCCATGGCTTCCGTGATGCACTGCGGGAATTTAGAGAGCTCCATAGTAGTCGCCTTTAAGTGCTTTTTATCTACAATATAAGCGAGCCATAGGTTATCATGTGTCTTACCACTGCAATGTACAGCCATAGTACAATGTGTAGTTTTAACCTCCATGTTTTCCTCAGTGTTCTTTTAGCTGCTTTGATGGCTATTTTCCCTTTGGTAATAACTTTCTCCAAGTTTGCGTTTTAGGCAACCTTTGCATATAGGATTACATCGAGGTACTAAACTTCCTGGCTCATCTTTAGTTGTATATTATATATAGATGGTAGTTTTAGATCGGCTTTTAGCAAAGTTTTCTAGGCTTTACCCTAAGGTGGCCCTTTTTGACAAAATAAGTTCCAATCAAAGCAAATATAACTTGTTTGCTAGCATCGTGAAATTTCACGTCATTATTACTTCTACCCAATTATTGAGGTTTATATTTTGAGTACGAGGCGATTAAATACCAAATGTTAATTGAAATATTTATGTGCCTTTAAGTGAAGTATTATTTGCTTAACTTCTCTCCACATGGGGGGGGGGGAGATTCCTTAGTTTTTTTTATAATATCACTTTTCATTCATTTTTGAGTTAATTAAAGCATTCGTCTGCAAAATTTCATCGTATGAGATGAAAAAATGACGAAGTAGCACGGATGTCACAAATAGACGGACTGACGGAATAGATGGACTGGCGACCATAGCAAAGTAATAAAGTTTTCTTATGACTTCAAATTCCCTGAAAAGGTCACTGATGGAAAAAGTTTTTCAGTAATTTTAACTAATTCCTGTCTCAGTTGGTGTGCTGTTACGAATGTAATAATAAAAAAGTCGTATTACTCACCAATTTCTCACATTTTAATATTAAATAAAAATAAATAATTAAATATATATATATATATATATATATATATATATATATATATATATATATATATATATATATATATATGGTGACTCTGTAATTAAAAAAAACATCAAAGAAACATTACTGACTTTGTTAAAAAATATACTTGGCATATTTTGGTGTGTGTACAAATCGGTAATCAAGACAAATGTTGGGTTTCTCATAAAGCCTGTTACGATTGTATCGATGATCTTAGTAAATGGTATAAGAAAGAGAAAAAAGCTTTTAAATTTGCAATATCGGTGATATGAAAAGAGCAAAAAAATCGTTTCAATGATTGTTAATTTTGCAGCCTAGATGTTTTTAGAATTAACTTTAAAAATAAAAACGTAATTTTCTATCCTAACTTTACTTCAGCTGATCAGCAGGTAGGATATGGACCGGGACTTCCTTTTCCTCTGTCACCTGAGTGTATTGATGATGTTTTACGGTCCAGTCTTGAATTTAATGAAAGTGAATTGAGGGATGATGAGTTCTAATGTTCTCCAGAAAATTTAAAACCACAGTTGTTTACACAAGCTGAGTTAAATTATTTAGTGAGAGATTTAAGCTTGATTAAGGAGAAAGCAGAATTGCTTGATTCCAGACTAAAAGAAAAACGTTTATTGGAATCTGGAACATCTATTTACCATTATAGAACAATTTTTTAGGCAGGACGAGGATTTGGTTTACTGCCATGATAGATAACAGTTTAAGGAATGAATTTGGTATTGAGTACCAGAAGGAAGATTGGAGACTTATCAAAACTAGTATAAATGATGTATTATTACATAATGGAAATACTATGCTTCATTGCCTGTTGCTCAGTCTATATGAAGAAAACTTACGAAAATGTCAATATAATTTTACAGAAAATTAACTATAGAGCTCATTTTGGATGCTGTGCGGAGATTTAAAAGTTGTCTCCATGCTCCTTGGTCAACAAAAGAAATTACATGTCTACATGTTTCATATGTGAGAGACAGCAGTGCAAGGGAGCTACATTGGTCAAAAAACAATATCCCCTTAAAAAAACTTTGACACCCGGCGAGAAGATTGTTTTGCATAAAACATTAGTAGATCCAAAAAGATTATTTTACCATCACTACCCATAAAGTTGAGCTTAATGAAACAATGTGTAAAAGCTTTTCCTAAAGCTAGCGATTGTTTTAAATATGTGTGTATAAAATTTCCTCATTTATCAGATGCTAAACTGAAAGAACGAATTTTGGTTGGATCTGATATTCGTAAATTGATGTTCGATTCCAACTTCGAAGTAACGATGAGTACAAAGGAAAAGGAGGCTTGGATATCATTTAAAGAATTTGTGACTACGTTTTTGAGCAATGCGAAAGCCTCTAACTATGAACTTATCGTAGCTATGATAGACAAGTTCAAAAATCTTGGTTGTCTGATGAGCCATAAAGTCACAACCAAAAAAGATCTTGCCATGATGGCAGTATCGTCTGCGAATAGGGCCATACACGTATTCCTGGTTTTGGGGATGTCGTGAGTGAATATATTATAGAGGTGTGGAGAGAGTACGGACCCCTGTGTTACTCCTGCCTCTGGTCTTCTCGGTTGCGATATTTCCTGCTCTACCTTGACTTTGAACTCACGTTTTTGTACATATGAGTCTACAATTTCACAGATCCAAGCCGGGTATCCAGAGCTCCGAAGTTTGTAGATCAAGCCCGCATGCGATACTCTATCAAACACTCTGGCTACATCTAGCAGGATGACTCCAGTAGATTGATTCCTATTGAATCCCTGGGTAGGATATTCAACAACACGGAACAGTTGCAGCTCTGTGGATCGTTTATCTGACTTTTCTCCCAGAAACTTAGGCGATGTGAGTGAATAGCAAGGGGAACGGTTTCATCACAACATAAAAGAGATGGAGAAATGACATCAGGGATGACGGAATATCAACATGAGGGGTTATTACTTTTGATCCCTTCACAGAGAATATCAAAATGCATCACATCGAAGAAAAAGTTATACAAGAAACTTTACAGAGATAAGGTAGAGGAAAAACTATGATTTTTAATTTTTTATTTAAAATTGTTCCTATTTTTTGAAATATTTAATCGATGTCATATTGTGAGAAAATTATGGATAATGAAAAAAAGTGATACCAAATACGGTTTGAGCAGCTAAAAATACATAAGACTAAGACAAATTGGTTTAAAAATTTTTACAAACATTTTTTTTTGTTGGCTTGTGTAATTTTTAAAAAATATAAAGCTTATTAAAACGGTTGTTTATTCAATCATCAAGTTAACTTCTTTTAGCAGCAAAACACTTCAAATTTAAAAGATTTCCAAGTTAAACTCCAGCACCGCATACGAAAAATAATATTTGAATATACTAGTTAATGAAATAAGCACAACATTTTGTCATTTTTTTAGGCTTCTATTTTGCAAGTTTTTATAAAATCAATTAGGACATTGGCTGTCTGCAGACTTCACAGACTGGATTTGTCAGGGACAATATACATATATAAATATGAAAGCTTAATTATTTTAACTGAAAGAATATTTCAAAATCAAAATTTTAGGTGTATATGTTCCAGTTTTAATTATAGGTATCGGTGTTATTTTTATAAAAAAATAATAAAATTTTTTACTTTCAAGGACCACACCTTCGCATATTTTAACTTGACATCTATTTCGAAGAGGGTAGGTGCGTAGTGAGATTTATTATTTTGAATAATTAATTATGATGCTCTAATTTAAAGATTCAGGTACATAATTTTTAGAGGAAGGTAATTAGAAAGGTTCTACCTTGTCATAAATAATTTTAAATTAATTTTGTTAACATTTTTTTTCCATTTATTTTTAAGTGTTTGCGATCAGCATTAAGTATATAATGTAAATTTCATGTTATGTTACAGAAGACACGGAACAAGTGAAGATAATGTAAACTTGATGACAATTTAGGACCCAATTGTATTTGCAAGATATTTTGACTGGTTCTTGCCTGTTATTTAATCAACTCTTCCAAGCCCATAAATCGTGATACTATATAAATTTCTCTTTACTGTATTATATAAAATTAATATTAGTTTCTAAAAATGAAGCTTTGGTCAAGTTGAAAATCATGGTTTTTGGGTTTAAATCATGTTAAATTAGAATTATTATCCGAAGTTTCGTCTACAATTGCACGAGATATCATTAGGAATCTTTACTCTACGAGATTAAAACACTAAATGCCTATCGAGGAGCAACAGCCCGGTATTTATAATCGATTGGTGCTCAGCGAACCGTGATCCAGCATTACAATCAATTTCCATGTGTAATGTAGACTGTAACCTGCATCTATATTAATATTTTTTAGATATTTACAAATTTCGATTGATTCTCTAATTTCACGTTTAAAGAAACCAGACACTGATGCTAGCACCCTAGTTTCTTTTAACATTAAAAGTGTAACCTGAGCAATGCTGGTGTTCAGTTACTGCAGATTGTATAATTTGTTTCTTTTTTATACATCTTTTATGTTCCTTAAGCCTAGCGGATATAGACCGCCCTGTTTTATCTACATACACTTTACCACTGGATCATCTAAACCAACAACATCCTAGCATAAAATTTACTATGGAAACTGAATCAAGGGATGCCCTTCTCTTTTTTGGTGTACTAGTAAAAAGGAAAGATAAGAGCAGAGTAGAACATTCTGTGTAAAGAAAACCAACACATAAAAATCAATATCTCAATGCAACGTTACACCATTATCCTCAAAAACAACCCGTCATAAACTCTTAGGTGTATAGAGCCCTTTCAGTTTGGGACGAACAATCACTGAACTTAGAAACAGAAAAATTGACTGATGATCTGAGAGGCAACGAATATTGCGCTGAAGACATAACACGTTTTATTAATAAATATAAATACCAAACTCCTCAACAAAATGTCATAAATGTACCTCCTATGGACAATGTTTTTTTTACCTCACATACACGGAACCACCGACTAGATTGCCAGATGGCTCTGAAAATCAAATAGCGGACAATTTTTAACATATGTAAAAATGTTTGACAATGTACGAAGTCATCAAAAAGCGCAATACTTTTTCAAACAGAAGGCGTTTACAAGATACCTTGCTCTTATGGTAAAGTGTATGTAGGTAAAACACGACGGTTTATATTCACTAAGCTCAAGGAACATGAAAGATCTATAAAAAAGAAAGAAATTATATAATCTGCAGTAGCTGAACACCAGTATTGCTCAGCTCCAACGTTTAATGTAAGAGAAACTAAGGTTTCTGATTTGTTTAAACGTAAAATTATAAAAACAATCGAAATTTGTAGATATCCAAATAATATTAATAGAGATACAGATTACAGTCTACATCACACGTGGAAATGGCTGGATGACGATTTGCTGAGCACCAGTCCGGTATAAATACCGGGCTGTTGCTCCTCGATAGTCATTCAGTGTTCTAATCTCATAAAGTAAAGATCCCTAAAGATGGTTCGCGCAATCATAGGCGCAACGTGTCTGATAATATTTCCAATTTGACTCTAAACCCATGATTTTCAAACTAATGAGCTAAGACACAAAAACCGAAAAAATAAACGTTATGAAAGGTGTGCGTCAGGGAGACGTCAACTCTCCGAAACTATTTAGGCTAGCTTTGGAAGATGTCTTTAAAAAACTAAATTGGGATGAGAAAGATTTGAGAGTCGACGGTTCTTATCTTAGTCATCTTCGTTTCGCTGATGATGTTGTTGTCATGTCTTGCAACCCAGAAGAGCTAAAACAAATGTTTCAAGATTTCAATGAAGAGGCGAGAAAAGTGGGATTTAAGATGAACTTGGTGAAAACTAAGTTAATGAGCCATGACACAAATGTACAAATAGAGATTCAAAATGAAATCATAGAGAATGTCCAAGAGTACATCTATTTAGGCCACGTCACGAAACTGGACAAAGAAAATCAAACGGCGGAAATAACAAGGAGAATAGGGCTGACATGGGCTGCCTTTGGAAAGTTGCAGTACGTATTAAGAGATAGAAACACACCAATCAACTATAAATGGAAAGTGTATAACACGTGTGTCTTGCCTGTTGCTACTTACATCATGGAAACGATAACACTAACCAAACAAAACACAAATAGGCTCCGAGTCACCCAACGCTCCATGGAGAGACAAATGTTAGAAATCTTGTTACGAGATAAAATACGAAATCAAGTAATAAGATCATGAACCAAAGTAGTTGACGTCATTGAACGCATATCACTATTAAAGTGGCAATGGGCGGGGCACATAGCTAGACAACAGCCCGATAGGTGGACGAGAAAATTACTACAATGGCGACCGCGAGGATTGAACCGAAATCGTGGCAGGCCACAACGCAGATGGGTAGATGATATAAGAAAAGGCTGGCTCCAGAAGGCGAGAGACAGATCCCAGTAGAGGACCATCGGAGAGGCTTATGTCCAGGAGTTGACGTTAATGGGCTGAGAAAGAAGAAGAAGAAGCTATTTTTTACTTTTCATTATGCGTGTCCCTTTGATTGCTGTTGTTAAGGATGGCGATTTCTACTAGTTCTGCTGGCTTGGATGTTTTATGTACTAAAAGGAGATCTGGGTCCGTAAGCACAGTTTTATCCCAGTGCAGCTCCACTTCGTTGTTCTTCAGTATAGATTGTACTTTCTCTACCTGCAACAGTTGAAATTTTTCTTCTAACTCTTGATGGATGATTTTGACGTCTAAATCGTGTCTGTCCTTATTCTCCGATATCGTAAGTACTTAACATCCTCCCTTTATGGTCTGGATTTTCTTTAATGTTCGAAGGGTCTTTTTTAATTATGTATTTCAGATAATTTTTGTTAGGATGACCTGGTCTTCGATAGCTAGTAGAATGCGTTCAGTTTCGGCAAACATTTGCCCTGACGTCATTTTCCTGTTAACTTTATTTGGGTGTCATCCATGACGAGGCTTCTGTAGTCAATCTTGAAGCTTCTATTAGTATGGTTGATGATAAGAAGTCTCTCAATCGTAGCGGTATTATTATAATTTTTATTAACTATATCATATCTTTTGAATAGTCCATCACAAAGGTAAAATTTTGCAGTGTTCTAGTACGTCGTATTTAGAGTTGTAATACAATGTATTTCCAGTCTATCCTCATCTTCAGTTAATTATAGAAAAACTATATTCAAGGCAAGCGTCAAATACTCATGTTTATCTTCCATTGTTACATATAATTTTTGACCTAATAAAGAATTTCGTATAAGCGAGGGATAAATAAGAATGGCTTGAGATTTTCATATTTAAAAAGTGTTTTTCCTAGAACAACAGATACGAAACTTAAAAAGTATATATATTTGTTGGCACACAAAAGAAAACAATTTTTTTTTATTTTTAACATAGCTATTTGATATTAAAAATGGAAGCATAAATATTTTGTTGTCTGCTTACTAAAAAATATACAAGATATGATAACTGAAGTCCCAAGACATATTTTTAAGTATTCTCTAGGAACCCTTATAGTTCCGTTATGTCAGTCCGTCCATTATGGGCTTATAACTTCGTCCGTTTTTAATATTTTGCAATGAAATTTTGCGAGAACATCTACTCCAGTAACTAAAGAACAAATCCAAGGCACAATTGGAACAATAAGTTTTCTTCGTTCACTCATTCCAATCCATTATTAGATAGGATTGGGAAAAATATAATTAAATGTAACATATTTATTTAGTAGCTTCATTCGCGAAATATGACCCTTTAAAGTGGCTTTTAGAATATTTGTTTCTTTTAATACATCTTTCATGTTCCTTACGCCTAGTGGATATATGTATGTGCATAGAGTTGGGAGTCTGTACACTGCGACCTGGTACATCTATTGTGCCCCCTTACTGCTACCATAAGAGTTACCTTATCGGCTAGAATAGGTCCTCCAGTCCTATTTTCCTCAGGAATTTCAGGATGTTAGACGGCTTCTAGGTGGGTAGCTTCCCTTCTTCGATTTGGTGTGCTCCCAAGAACCGCATCCTAGGGTTTTCTAGGGCGCTATCCTCTGCAAGGATATGAATAGAGGTTTCGTTCTCCTCCTCACAGCCCCTTTCCTCGCGAGCTTGTCTACTATTTCATCTCCTCTATCTCGGTATGTTCCGGTACCTACATGAGTGTGACTTTGTTATTTTTACTCAAATCATTCAATTCCTCTAGGTATACCTGGACTATCTTGGAACTGATAACCTGAGAGCTCAGCGCACTGATGGCAGATTAATTATCCGTCATGATGATAATGTCTTGTCTGTGATAGTTTTTCTCCTTGTTAAATTGAATACGCATCTTAATGGCATGTATATCTACCTGGAAAATGCTTGGTGACTTATCCAAGTTTTGGTAGTGTCTGGTACCGGGTCCATATACTTCTACTCCAGTTCCCTCCATTGTTTTGGAGCCATCTGTATACCATATAATAGATTTCTTGCTGAGTTTTTCAATGGTATTTCTGCCCCATTCGCTCTTGCGAGTTAATTTTGTGCTGAAGTTTTTCACAAAGTTGAATTTCTTTTTCATTTTATCTTGAGGCATGACCCAGATTTGTTGATTTCTGGATAAGAGTTGGGCCTTCGTTTTATGACCTCATCCCTCATCATCCTATAAATCGTCCTCTTTGCCATTTTCTCTAAAAATATATGTAGAGATGTGAGGTTTAGGATTACTTTCATGGCCGCAGTCCCAGATATTTAACCTCGGATTTCCACTCAATAACATTCTCATCCATTCTGATGGTCCTCAGATTGAGGTGTCTTTTCCTTGTGAAGACTACTAGGGTGGTTTTGGTGTGGTTGATGTTTAGTCCAGTCATCTGGCACCATTCTCTAATGTATTCAAGCCCTTTTTGAACTATGTCACAGAAGGTATTTCGAATTTGCATCTTACGATCACGACCACATCATCGGCATAGCCCTGACAAGATATGCCGAGGTCAGTCAGATCATAGAGGAGCTGGTCTACAATTAAGCTCCACATAAGTGAGGGCATCGTCTGGTGGTACAGAGGGCGATAATGTCCTGTCCTATCTCTATCTCTGCTGTTCTAGTGGAGAGATGTCGTGCTATCCATTTAGATGTCACTCCGTCCACTTCCCTGTGGTTGAGTACTCTTTTGACTACCTCATGTGGACTGTTGTTAAGTGCCCCTTCTATATCAAGGAAGGCACATGATACAGTTTCCTTCCTGTTCATTGCTTCTTGAATCTCATCGTTAATTGTATCAGTGCGGTTTCCGTAGATCGACCCACCTGATATGCAAGTTGATTAGGATGCAGTGACGCCTGTTCAAGAATTTCTGTTCTGATATAATTATCTATTGCTTTCTTCATCATTTTTAAAATAAACGATGTGAGACTGATGGGTCGCAGAGATTTAGGGTATGTAGTGTACTTTTTTCCCGCTTTCGGAATGAAGGTGACTCTGGTATATAGCCCAGTTTCAGGCTGCTTTGACTGATACGTACTATGTGTGGTAAAATCTCTTCCTGCCAGGATTATTCCATCAACTACTGGGGTTTTAAATGGTTGAAATATGTTGATTGCCCATTTTAAACGACCGCTACTCCATATGTGTTTGGCCATTTTGTAGCTTCTCTTGTGGGCCTTCGCGATCTTCCAACACATCATTCGCGTTACTAAACTTGCTCTCAGGAAAGTGAGTGTTGAGTAAGAGTAGTAATGTTCTTTTTTTAAACGAAGTCGATGAAAACTAGATTATCCAATATTTAAAATAATATGACCTATGGTAAATCCTTAGTGGTTAACTTGGGTCCATGATGTTCAAAATATCTACATCACCTTGATGAATATATTATCAAAGAATCGCCCAAAATTTGCATGAGTCAGTTTAGCCACATAATGTTCACTACGAGTTTTAACCTCGAGAAAAAATGTCAAAGTTCGAGGCTTAATATCAAACCAAGCTTCGAAAAAATCTAGATATTCTACAATAAAATTTTTAGAGAGAACCTCAGCTTAACTATATATTAGGCCTAAATTTAAATGGTGCAAATAGGGGTAATGAAATGGATCAAGATTCTGTAGTAATATTTTATTAATACTTTGTTCTTACAATTCATAACAGGCAAGTAAAAAATCAAAATTTTTTTGGGATTTCAGAATATTTTCTGTTTAAATTATATTTTACCTTTATTTTATTAGGTAAAAAGTTATGGCTAGCATACGTACTAAATTAACAAATCATGAAATCCAGTAATAGGATCATTTGAATGAAACTAACGCTAAATCAAATTTACTACTTGATTATTTTATTATTCCCATAAACTTTCAAATAATTTGTTCTTATATTGATCGGAATTAATAACTTAAATTCTTGTAAACATGACAGGAAACGATAATAATTGTGGGTGAAGAAAAACATTTATATTTCCACACCTTTTACAGTTTTGAAAGTCATTCGAGCATATACCTATTTTATACTATTTAATTTGTGTGACTTTCCCTACAACACTATATTTTAACATTGACTGACAATCTGTTCTATTTCTCGCAACATATACTCTTACTTATTTCAAACAGAAATTTGCACAAAGTGGAATAATTATTGTGTAATTCAAGTTTAGAAGAGCTTATCACCATAATTTTTAAAGCAATACGGAAGTTTAGAGTTTTTCTGCATGTTACCGAAATATATACGGTAACTCAAAAAGAAGTTATGATGGTCATCGATATTTTTCTCCAATTAGAAACCCCATTTTTTTTTCAGAATCCGACAGGCACATTTGTAACCTACGGTATGGTAAATATCGATGTTGGTTACAAAAGGAAATTGTCAAAAAAAAAATAGTGTGAAACTTTAAAATGTAAAAAAAAATTGTACCTTTCAACATAAATATTCAAATTGGGCCTTGTTAATAATCTCACAATAGCTAAGTCCATTAGTATATTCTTTTTGAACATTATTGATGACATCTGCAGTTATGTTTCGTATTTCTTGGTGTATTCGAACTTTCAGGATTTCAAAATTTTCAGACTGGATCCAGTATACTTTGGTTTTAAATTATCCTCACAAGAAATAATCCAGGGGGTCAAGTTTGGTTATTGGGCTGACCACTAAATTATCCCTCTTCTGCATATCTAACTATTTGGAGAAACCTCATCCAAATAACCACGGACATGTGGGGCGGAGACCTGTCTCTGTTTGGAAGAAAGGTCACGCTGGAATATATCGAGTCATTGTGGGTTGGATACAAAGTTACTAGTGCATGAATGAGGTTATTTCGAGGAAACTCCAAAGATCTCGCATCGGAGAGGGTACCGTTAAAGAATTTTTTATATGTTAAAGTTTTACAGTAATTTTTCTTGACACTTTCTTATGTAACCAACGTCGATATTTACTGTGTGGTACGTGAAAAATTGTGCCCTTTCTGATTCTGAAATAAAATATGGGGTTTACAATTGAAAAAAAGTATCGATGGCGTCTTAGCTTTTTCTTGAGTTGCCCCGTATATTTCGGTATGAAGCACAAAACCCTAAACTAAAAATAATATTCGACGGGTCGGAACTTCTTTTCAAATAAGTACCTATTTACTTTATTTATCTGTTACTGTACAAAGGCACTATATATATATATATATATATATATATATATATATATATATATATATATATATATATGATGTCAAAATCGTCAATTTGCGCCAACTTATTGTTAGTTATATTCAATACTGCCTCGTTTACGCGGTACAAGATGTCAAAATTTTAAGGAGTCTACCCAATTGGAACGCTATAAAAAAGATTGTCTTGTGATTTTTTTCAGGATGCTATTATAAATATGGATATAAAACTTTTTAGGCTTAATAAATAGGCTCTTAAAATCCATGAAAGATTTTTTATTAATTTTAGACAATTTTCATTTGCAAAAATGATAAATGGAATGCTTTGTTTTCCAAAGAAGACTTGATAAAAATAGTTGCAAATTATTATGCATCATGGCCGTCCATGGCGCACTTGTCATAAGTAAATAAATTATCCAGTTTTTTGCTTAAAAATATTTAATTTCTGTTCTTATGTCTAATCCAATCGCAAATAAATTAGTACCGTTAGATTCGTCAAAGAATGCTTTTTTCGAAAAGTAGTTGTCAAGAGGGGTCGCCATTTGAAAATTAATAGTTAGAAATGAAAACGTAATTTTGTCAACTTGTCTTATTCCTGTCTTTCATACTAGTAACTAAAACTTTGCGATTGTATTTTTTTGACATCACCTAAGGCCCTTAGATTAGTTAGCGTCCGATCATGGCCACCTAGATGCAATTTCAAAAGTGGCTCTAAAAAAATGAAGTAGACGTAAAAAGTTTTTAAAATGTCATATTCTGATCTAGAATTGTCTCAGAAATCTAAAAATGTTAAAACATACAGGGTGTTCCATTTAAAAATTCAAAACCGGGACCATTTCAGGTGAAACCGGAAGTGGCCGGAAAGTGGAAAATATGTGAAAACTCTCCCCTTCACATACCATTTACCTGTACCAATTCTCATTTTGATACACATAATACTCTAGAAATTATGCCTTGTCTAATAGATTCGTTGACATCCGGTATATATATATATATATATATATGTATATATATATATATGTATATATATATATATATATATATATATATATATATATATATATATATATGTATATATATATATATATATATATATATATATATATATATATATATATATATATATATAGATTAACGTAATAATAGGTTTGACTGATAGAGCTTTAACCCTAACTTCGCCGAAATATCGTCAAGAAGCTTTAAAGAAAGTTAGACAAATCCTGCGGGATAATAATTTCCCCAAAAAACTCACAAACAATATAATAAAACAACGAACCTACAAACTGTATAATAAGAACGCCCTTACACAAAATAATAATAATAACAACCCAAAAACATATGTTGCAATACCATACATAAATTCATTGTCAGAAAAAGTTACACACATCCTCAAACAACACGATATTATAGTTTGCCACAAAACATACAACCACTTGTCACCATTATTTACAAAGCTAAAAAGTAAGGTGACCCATAAAAAGAGATCTAACATTGTCTATTCCGTACCATGTCTAAATTGTCCACAAAAATATATTGGAATGACAACACAATATCTAGACAGCAGATTAAACGGACATAAATACACAAAAAACGCAACGACAGCATTAAACAAACACGAGACAAATTTTAAACATGAATTTGATTTTTCAAACACAAAGATTCTAACCCAGGAAAGAAACTACCATAAACTTCAAATAAAGGAAATGCTACATATAAAAAAAAGAAAAACAAGCAATCAATGACAAACAAGACATCAAAAAGGTGAGCCAAATATATTTTAACCTAATAAACTAAACCACCTATTGTAACCCTTATTGTTTGCAACACACTGTATAGTCAATATCGATAAAATTTATTTATAAATCAGAAAAAACGGAGTAAAAAGGTTTGGAAATAAAAAAAAATATTAAGTTGATAGTAACTGAAGGAATCGTCAAATATTTCACTGAGAAACATGGCCAAGGTAAATTGAGGTGCGTATCTGGGATTAATTTGTAATTTTCAATTTTAATTCTTGATTTTAATGTCACATTATTTTATCAATTGATATTTTTAATTAATATTGTACCAATTAAGTGTTTAATTCTAAGTCTTGTGAGTGCGCGATTGTGACCATGTTAGTTGTATTTTGTTTTTATTTTAGATTATACTTTTGAAAAAGCCCACTACGTTGGGCGAAACGTCAAACACAGAATAGTAGTATTAATTTTTGAAACCTAATCCAAAGAAGTTACCATACATTTATATATATATATAGGTAATATTTAAACAATACATTTAGTGTTGAATGGAAATGTAAAATGTAACGATTTTCACTTTTGGTGATCTACAATGTTTATAAAGGCCTTCGTAGTGCTTCTTTTCAAAATCGGACACTACCACCTAAGTAGTAAACAAAAATGCATCGGCTTCTACACAGTCACTTTCTGATGCAGCAAAAAAACGAAACAGCAATAAAAACTGATATTAAAGTTAGACTAGCAACGTTAAAAGAGTATAGGAAAAAGAATATGACAAAATGAAGAAGAAGGAAAAACCAGAAACAAACTATAAATGAGAAAATATATAATTTATATATTGGGTTGGCAAAAAGAGCCTTTTTCAAGCTCTTGTAGACTGGTCACGGAAAACGACAACTATTGAAATGTCAAATTACGTAAATGACATGAGCAATTGTTCACGTTCGAACGTCCGTTCGTTAGTCTTGTCTTCCAATGAAAATGCAGTCACAATAGAGGAACGTTTTCGCGATGGAATAGATTGAAGATAACGCGAAGCACAGCCAATAAAGATGAAAATAAACCAGCATTATAACGAAAAGATTAAATATTTCTTCCTATTGCATGATGTAAACCAAAAAAGCTCTAGTATTAGAATAGAAAATATGAGAATTTTACACCTCTGTTTAAGCACATTCTACAGTCAAAAGAGAAAAAAATTTTTGGTTTTCTTAACCGGTCTTTTTTTTAATTAGAGAATTAGCTCGTAAGGAAATAATTTGTTAATACTATGTGAATGTCAAAAATATGTTAGATATAGTAATGAAATGACTCGAGAATTTCACAGTTAAAAATCATTAAATGTTGGTATGAAAGAAATTGTTATTCCACTGTGTAATTTGAGATAGATGAATTTGAACTTGTTAAAGAAAATTTAATAAATATTATTACGTATCATTTAAATATTTAAAATAAAAACGATCATGTAACTGACCGTAATGCCTACTAATGTGGTATATGAACAAATGCGATAAATATCTTTGGTTACTTCTTGGGAGGTTTCGAATTACAATACCGTCTAGAAGGTTACTAACATATTTATTATTTAAATGTACAGTTAGGTGCGTAAAATTAAAATCTTATCTGAGCTGTATTATCTAGTCACTTAATTTGTAACTTAAAAGAATTTTATGTACAGTGTGAAACAATTACAAATTTAATACTAGTACTTGATTCAATGAGAAAAACTGCATTTATTAAAAGATACTTAAAAAATTATCTTTCCATGTAGACAAATTTATTATATTTAAATAATTCTCTAAGTTATTTCCTATTTTTTTTTAAACTATAGTCCGTTCCCGGACGTTGTGATTTGTACAGCTACGAGGCCACCAGTTTTGGCCAACCTCGATTATGTTCGTTTTGTTATCCCTAGAAATGACAAATGTATAAGGTTGGCAACTGGAACAATGGATCTATTAGGTAATCATCATTTTCTTTCTCTGCCTGTTGGTATCGATTTTCATTTTCCTTATAATTAAAATATTGTTTTAGTGAGCTATTCACGAAATTCGCAATATTCTCCTGAAGCACGCTATATCCAGTATCTCTATTCTTCTGTGATCATTGACTGTAGAGTTTTTTGATCCATAGATAGCTATAAGATATATTAATGGCCCCATTATCGCAACTAAATCAGTTTAAATCTAATTTACCAAGTAACCTATATAATACATTGTCTTCATGTAATATTAGCCCTAATTAACTAAATAAAGATATAGATTTTACTTATTTTACTCATAAAAAGAACCAAGAACTTATATCAGGTAGGTATCCAGGTCATAAGATTTTATTTTGATCCCTACTATAACCTCACAAGACCCACCAATATAATGAACACTTACTTTAATAATTAATATTTTATCTTGGAATGCAATAGTATAATTTCACTTTTGCTAATGTTGTGTATGACGTTACAAACTTGCGGAAAATATTCCTGGGAATTTTCTAAACTTGAAGAAATCTTAAAATAAAATTTATATTGCAAGCCTTTGTATATATGAACAGGGAAGTCACGATCAGCTAGTTTAGAGAAATCCAATTACATTATAAAATACTTCTTAAATGACCGAATGCCCCAAAAAATTACCTCTAGTGATGATTTAAAATTTTCTCAATTTGTTTTTATCTTACAGTTATTTTAGGAGGTTTATGTTACACCCTTATTACGACAAGAGAGATGTTTAAAAAAAGCAATTACTTGATTTTGTGAAAGTAAAATCAAGCATGTCTTACCATTAACTTATACATGAAACAGCCAAAATCTTATTTTTAATCTTAATAATTATAAGTTCAACGAGGCATATTAGGGAAAAGTAATCAACACATACACGTAATCATCACATAAACTTAATTAAAAAAATTTGTCAATAATTGAGTATGAAGGTATTCACTTTCGCCCTTATTTAATAACAATGATTTTTCTGCTTACGGTTTATTTTTCTTGAAGAGTATTAAAATTAAACGAAATATTATTTAAAAAGAACATTGTTTTTACTCTAAGGTCTGATCGAGCCATATTAAGATTTTCACTCATGCATTATTGTTCTTGATGGTTTGTATGCTCATTCAGTAGTGCTGAATAATGGTGATACGAGATGAGACGAAAATGAGGAACAATCTAGTCTAATCTAGACTCAGGCTAGTCTTATCTCGATCTACAACTTAGAGCGAGAGATTAGAGCCACGTTTCGATATGAGAACAATAAGATACTTTATTAAAGATGGCAAAAGATTTAGAAGTATGTGGCTTAATTAACCTTTCATACTAGATTATTGTAATTGTCTCACACAAATTCATGTTCCAGGTCAAAAATATATTAAAGTTGCATAAATACTTATGTGGATGCATTTTAAATATGATGGAATCTCTTAAGTTCTTTAAGTCTCATTAATGTCCGATTATCAACCATTTTAATTACCTTATAACTGCTTACCTATTATGCTCAGAAACTTATTAATAATATTTTGTAAGTCCTAAAACTTTTTCTCTAGAACAATGCTTGTCCAGACGACAGTAACATTAAGTCATTATTTGCTTTATTCTGTCTTTTCATTTCAGTGCTTTCTCTTTTAATGGAGATTAGCGATAACTATGGCAAGAGAGTGACCTTCTGCTGTTCTTATCAATGTTGGTGCATCCATTCCGGTCCACTCACTTATGTTTCTTAGTTTATATGTCATATATTTGCGTCCTATACAGGTCCTCGTCTTCCTCCCATTTTACATTTAATGATTAGTTCAGGGAGCTTTTCATTTCGCAAAATATGTCTCTAATAAGATACCTTTCCCTTTTTAATAATAATGAGTAATTTACTGGACACAACTCTGAAACTCATTACGAAAGTAATCAAAAATAAAATTAATTCGGTTACAACACTGGAAGACGAACAGCAGGGATTTAGATCAGGAAGGTCTTGCGTGGATGCAGTATTTATGCTACGACAGATAGTCGAAAAATCTCTAGAATACAATAAACCAACATTTTTATGCTTTCTAGATCTAACAAAAGCATTCGATCGCATATGGCTAGATGACGTAATCCACCTGTTATATAAGAGAAATATTCCTATCAATATAATTCAGACCATCGAAAACATATACTATTATAGAAGGTAGAAGAAGAACAGTAATTTACGGTCTTTTTTTTATTCTCCCCAAGAAGTCCTTGTTGGTGGTTAGTAAGGTTCAGGAGATTTTTTGCATTCGCAATTAAGTCTACATTTCGTACGCTTCTATTTGTCTTAAGGGTCTAAGGTTACATTTCATAATGCAAAACGGAGTGAACATAGCTCTTAAATAATCGATATCGAATGTCTATGTTACGGTTTTGATTAGATAAGAATGATTTTAATCTTTGAAAAGTGGATCTAGCTTATTCTATTTTTGATCGATCTTCAATTTATGTATCCAAATGTTTGGTAATCCAGTATTCCAAGTATTCGAACTTATCAACTTGTTGAATATCTTCTTCATAAATTTAGATGTATGATTGAATTTGCCTGTTTCCCTTTGTCACTACCATTATTTTGTTTTTTTTTTATGTTTATAATTAGACCATATTCATCTCCTTTGGTGGTTATTCTATTTAAAAGGGCTTGTAGGTCTTTTCCATGGTGGGCAATTATAACTGTGTTTGTCGTCAGCCTACCGAATATTGCTTAATAGTTCGCCACTATCCTTCACTCTCTATTTAGCTTCCTGCAGTGTTAGTGAGAATATTTCTTCTGAATATAAATTGAACAAGCCTCTCTCACACCTATCTTAATTTTCATGACATCAGTTTTACCAGGTTCTATTTGAACATGTGCGTATTGATTCCAATAGATATTTTTATTACTTTGAATGTCATTTTTATCGACGCCTTTCATTAATAAGCATTCTATGAGTATAGAATAATTGACTCCATCAAATGCTTTCTCTTAATATATATATATATATATATATATATATATATATATATATATATATATATATATATATATATATATATATATATATTTCTTCTTAAACCATTCAATAATATAAATTTTTAATTTTTTGGTACAGGTTTTTACTTCTGTCGTGACATCAAAGGCTGTTTAACTGTCGCCTGTCGTGGGAGGCTTCTTCGAAAACATTTTTTTTATTATTTGCTTTTTGATTAAGTATTATTTACAATCTACAAAAAGAGGCATATTTCAATTGACAATCGCTTTATACTCTACAAGAACGCCAGGAGGGGTAAGGAAGGGAATAAGGACCTGTATTGCCCATAAAGTTATTACAATAAAATAAACAAACAACTTGTGCCATATTAATATTGTTTTATTTCAGTTATTTGCCTTTCGCCATCATCATTATCATCAGCCTCCAGTCACTTACGTTCATCCTCACAAATTCCTATCTTGAGAACTATCCTTCCAAGTGTTTGCTATTCTTTTAATATTGTCATTCCATCTAGTTGGTGGTTTACATATACTTTTTGTATTTTTTCTGGATCTACGTGTTACTAATCTTCTAGTCCATCTATTACCACTCTTTCAGGCTATACAACTTGCCCTTCTCCACTTGACTCGTGCGATTCATTCTATAACTTCAGTTACTGTTGTAACATCGCCCTTTCCATTCTTCTCTGCGACATTGTCAATTTGTGTGTTGAAAGTTATGTTAGAGTTAGGGTTTCAGCGAAATAGGATATAATTATTCATTTAGTTTTCTCTTCCAATACACAAGCAAGTCTGCTTTAAAGCTATTTTGCTGTTTACTAAATGCTCCTCATTCTAAACCTATGCAATGCACTTTGTTAGTCGGCGATAAAATTTGTTGTAATGTATTTATAAGTTTTCTATGCATTTCGAATATGATATTTCAATTGTCTGAGGTTTTGTCGTAATATTTTTTTTTCAGTATACCTCTTTTCTGAAAATAAACAGAAATTTTAAATTTAAAGCACATGCGTACGAAGAATACCATATATCGTTTTTATAAGTTGATACAACAGTAAGTGACAATGAAATTTCATGAGACTATACATATTAGTTAAAAAGTTACAGTAGTTATAGTTAGACATTGTTTACTTCGCAGCGATTTTTACCATGCCGAAATCAACTGAACAAAGAATTAGAATTAAATTTTGTGTTTTTAATAAAACTAATCTTATGTAAACTTAAAACATCTTTAATAAGGCGTATCTGGAGAATCCCATGTCACTTATAAGAGTTTTTGACTGACATTATACGTTATCCGCATCTTCCATGGCCATTGAGGTAGTTCATCGACTAATAGAGTACACTGGTCTACTAGTATACTATAGGGTGTTTTTTATAGAGGTATAAAACTTTAAGTTGGCAACACTTTTTTAACTGGCGCCCATTTTGTCAGCTGTCAAGTCATTTATGTTTAGTTTGGTTTGGCATTTCAACATGAAGAGACTGACGCCTGAACAACGCTTCCAAATTGTGCAAATTTATTTTGAAAATCATGGTTCTGTTTGAAATACGTATCGCGCACTATGTCCATTTTATGGTCAACATAATCGTCCATCAGAGCAATTAATTTGATTAACTATGGAACGTTTTCGCACCCCGTTTACTCTAAATGATAATACGCATCCACAGAGACATCGTACAGAAGAAGTCATTGCTGCTGTAGAGCGTAGCGTAGAGGAAGAACCGAATCAGTCTATTCGCCATCGTGCACAAGAATTGGATATGTGTTCATTCCATTTATGGAAGATCTTGCGGAAAGATCTTGGTTTGCGTGCTTACAAAATCCAACTCGTGCAAGAATTGAAGCCACACGATCACCTAGCAAGGCGTAGATTCGGTGAATGGGCCCAAAATAAGATTGCCATTGATCCTGATTTTCATAAGCGAATTTTGTTTAGCGATGAAGCTCATTTTTGTTTGAATGGATACGTCAATAAACAAAACTGCCGTATTTGGAGTGATGATAATCCTCAACTGTACGTTGAAACACTGTTACATCGAGAAAAACTGACTGTTTAGTGTGCTTTATGGGCTGGTGGAATCATTGATCCGTACCTCTTTAAAAACGATGCTGATCAGAACGTTACAGTCAATGGTGACCGCTATAGAGCCATGATTACTGACTTTTTCGTTCATCAATTGAACAACCATGATGTGCAGGAGCTGTGGTTTCAACAAGATGGCGCAACATGTCACACAGCTCGTGCCATAATTGATTTATTGAAGGAAACGTTCGGTAACCGCATAGTTTCACGTTTCGGACCCGTGAATTGGCCTCCAAGATCGTGCGACTTAACGCCGCTAGACTATTTTTTGTGGGGATATGTGAAGTCGCTAGTCTACGCCGATAAGCCCGAAACGATTGATCACTTGGAGGACAACATTCGCCGCGTTATTGCCGATATACGGCCACAAATATTGGAAAAAGTCATCGAAAATTGGACCTCCAGATTAGACTACGTCCGAGCCAGCCTTGGCGGTCATATGACAGAAGTCATATTTAAATTATAATGCCAGAAGGTTATCTTTCGAATAAAGTAAATTTCATGTCAATTTAAAAAATTCATCTTTGTTTTATTCCATTTAAAAGTTCTATACCTCTATAAAAAACACCCTTTAGTATACTATGTTAACTTGTCGTTCATCTAATTAAATCACATTCAAGTTTTTTTTACATACAAAAACAACTGATATTATTTTTACATTTTTTGTATATCTGCTTGTTAGGTGTTTGAAAGTATACTAGTATACTAGAATATTAGTTTAAATCTCTGAAGATGGTTCAAATAATAAAATAAACCGAAAAGTAAGAATAAAAACATGTGTTAATTTGTTATGAAGTTATATTATAATCGAAATCCAAAAAGAAAATTCGAATTAATTTCTGCATAATTAGAAAAAAAATCTCTCGTAATATTAGTTTTCAGTCATTTTCTTTAAAGTATGTACGGAAAATATATTTTTTAAAATTTTCAAACCTTATAATCTTACTTTAATTTTGCAGTTATCATTTAATTCTATTAAATTTCTTTGAAGAGCTTTGACAAAAGCCGGCTTTCAACTCCAAAATAAAATAAAAGTTTATATGTCATAAAATTTAGCATCATGAAAGTATGATTTACCATTTCAATGCCACCAGTATTAAAAAAATTACGGTGAAACGTTTTTAGTTCGAATTGGCTTGTGTGAACTTTATTATTAGGTTACATTCTGCACAAAATACTGAGTAAGCCGAAAAATTTTTCAGCAGTTATATTCATCAAATCATGTATCTGCTTACAATGACAACATACTAAATTTCTTTGAAAACTACCTTCTTCTCATCAAACCTTTCGTCCAATTAAGAGTATCAATTCAATACCAACAATAAGGAATAATGTGGAAGTTTTCATTCAAGAAGTAGAGAAAGCTATAAAATCCTTAAAAAATAGAAAGTCTCCCGGACAAGACGGAATTCATAACGAATTGTTGAAATACGGAGGACAGCGACTAACACAAGAACTCGCAAGCTTCATTCGAAAAATCCTGACACAATGCAAAGTATCAGATAGGTGGAGAACTAGCACAATGATGCTTATGTTTAAGAAATGTGACAAACAAGAACCAGAGAACTACAGGGGTATTAATCTACTGGACACAACTCTGAAACTCGTTACGAAAGTAATCAAAAATAAAATTAATTCGGTTACAACACTGGAAGACGAACAGCAGGGATTTAGATCAGAAAGGTCTTGCGTAGATGCAGTATTTATTCTACGACAGATAGTCGAAAAATCTCTTCTATAAGAGAAATATTCCTATCAATATAATTCAGACCATCGAAAACATATACGCAAACAATAAAGTTCAGATTCGCACTAACGGTAAATTATCAACACCCATACCAGTCAACAGCGGTATTAGACAGGGAGACTCGCTTAGTCCTTTGTTGTTTAACATGATAATGGACGAAATAATAAAGGAGGTGCGACTTGTTAGAGGATATAAAATGGGTGATACAGAAATAAAAATTCTCTGTTACGCTGATGACGCTGTGATATGTGCTGAAAATGAAGACGACCTCCAGAGATTGTTAAATACCTTTAATCTTACGGGAAGAAAATATAATATGATTATCTCAACCGAAAAAACTAAATGTATGACAACCTCAAAAGAACCCCTCCGATGCAAACTAGAACTAGACGGTCGAATAATACAACAAGAAATGAGTGGTGGCCAAAGCAAACAAAGTGGCGGGTTGCCTCAACGACGTGATCTGGCGAAACAAACACTTACAACAAGAAACAAAGGCTCGGTTCTACAAAACCACAATTAGACCTATTATGACATATACCTCAGAAACACGGCCAGAGACGACAAAAACGAAACGACTATTGGAGACTACAGAAATAAGAATACTTAGACGAATAACAGGAAAAACGCTACTAGACAGAGAAAGAAGCGATAACATCAGGCAATCATGCAACACAGTCTGCATTAATTAGTGGGTCCTACAACGTAAGACACAATGGAACAAACACATAAGCCGAATGACAGGGGATAGACTGGTAAGGATCGCACGAGATAAATCGCCTAGTGGTACAAGCAGTAGAGGTCGACCACGGAAAAGCGATAATTTAAGTCCAGAATGAAGAAAATCGAAGAAGAAACAAGTCAGGGACCTATTATAGAAGGTAGAAGAAGAAGAAGAGTAATTTACGGTCTTTTTTTTATTCTCCCCAAGAAGTCCTTGTTGATGGTTAGTAAGGTTCAGGAAATTTTTTGTATTCGCCATTAAGTCTACATTTCGTACGCTTCTAATCGTTTTAAGGGTCCAAGGTTCCATTTCATAATGCAAAACGGAGTGAACATAGCCCTTAACTATTCAATATCGGATGACTATGTTAAAGTTTTGATTAGATAAGAATGATTTTAATCTTTGAGAAGTGGATCTAGCTTATTCTACCTTCAATTTATGTATCCAAATGTTTGGTAATCCAGTATTCGAAGTATTCGAACTTATCAATCTGTTGAATATGTTCTTCATAAATTTTGATGTATGCTTGAATTTGCCTGTTTCCTTTTGTCACTACCATTATTTTGTTCTGTTTTATGTTTATAATTAGACCATATTCATCTCCTTTGGTAGTTATTCTATTTAGAACGACTTGTAGATCTCTTCCATGGTGGACAGTTATAACTGTCTCGTCAGCCTACAGAATACTGCTTAATAGTTCGCCACTATTCTTCACTCCCTATTTAGCTCCCTGCGGTGCTAGTGAAAATATTTCTTCTCAATGTAAATTGAACAAGCCTCTCTCATACCCATCTTAATTTTCATGGCATCAGTTTTGCCAGTTTCTGTTTGAACATGTGCGTATTAGTTCCAATAGATATTTTTGATACTTTGAATGTCATTTTTATCGAAGTCTTTCATTAATAAGCATTCTATGAGTATAGAATGATTGAGTCTATCAAATGCTTTCTCTTAATCAATGAAGCACACACACACACACACATACAAACTTCCGATCTGTCCTTTGCACAAACAGGTCCATGTCGGTACCCTGATGAGTCTAGTAGAGACGAAACATGTACCTCTGCCGTATCACTATGGCGGGGAGGGTAAGTTTTGACTTTCTTCTCGGTATGGTGGTACAGGTAGGCCATCATCTCGATGGTGGTGTCATGGGATGAATTGTTTCTGTAGCAATTCATTCAAATTGTGCAACCTCTAACACGGAAAGGATATGATGGAACGAAGTTTGCAATTACTGTTCGCATTTTACTTATAATATATATATATATATATATATATATATATATATATATATATATATGAAGTAAAATGCGAACAGTAAATGCTATATATCCACTGATATTGCATCTCACACGGAAGAATCCGTGAAATATATATATATATATATATATATATATATATTTCCTCTTAAACCAATCAATAATATAAATTTTTAATTTTTTGGTACAGGTTTTTATTTCTAGTGTGACATCAAAGGCTGTTTAACGTTTCGCTTGTCATGACAGGCTTTTTCAAAAGCTTTTTTTTTATTATTTACTACCTACAAAAAGAGGCATGTTTCAATCGACAATCACTTTACACTCTTCAAGAACGCCAGGAGGGGTGAGGAAGGGAAATAAGGACCTCCATTGTCCATAAAGTTATTACAATAAAATAAACAAACAACTTGTGCCATATTTATATTGTTTTATTTCAGTTATTTGCCTTTCATCATCATCACTATCATCAGCCTCTAGCCATTTGCGTTCATCCTCACAAATTCCTATCTTAAGAACTATCCATCCAATTGTTTGCTATTCTTTCAATATTGTCATTCCATCTAGTTGGTAGTTTATATATACTTTTTGTATTTTTTCTGGATCTACGTGTTACTAATCTTCTAGTCCATCTATTACCACTCTTTCAGGCTATACAACTTGCAGTTCTCCACTTGACTCGTGCGATTCGTTCTATAACTTCAGTTACTGTTGTAACATCGCCCTTTCCATTCTTCTCTGCGACATTGTCAATTTGTTTGTTGAAAGTTATGTTTGGGTTTCAGCGAAATAGGATATAATTATTCATTTAGTTTTCTCTCTCAGTACACAAGCAAGTCTGCTTTAAAGCTATTTTGCTGTTTACTAAATGCTCCTCATTCTAAACCTATGCAATGCACTTTGTTAGTAGGCGATAAAATTTGTTGTAATTTGTTTATAAGTTTTCTATGCATTTCGAATCTGATATTTCAATTTTCTGACGTTTTGTCGTAATATCTTTTTTCAGTATGCCTCTTTTCTGAAAATAAACAGAAATTTTAAATTTAAAGCACATGCGTACGAAGAATACCATATATCGTTTTTTATAAGTTGACACAACAGTAAGTGAAAATGAAATTTCATCATTTCATACATATTAGTAAAAAAGTCACAGTAGTTATAGATAGACATTGTTTACTTCGCAGCGATTTTTACCATGCCGAAATCAACTGAACAAAGAATTAGAATTAAATTTTGTGCTCTTAATAAAACTAATCTTATGTAAACTTAAAACATCTTTAATAAGGCCTATCTGGAGAATCCCATGTCACTTATAAGAGTTTTTGACTGACATTATACGTTATCCGCATCTTCCACGGCCATTGAGGTAGTTCATCGATTAATAGAGTACACTGTTCTAGTAGTATACTAAAGGGTGTTTTTTATAGAGGTATAAAACTTTAAGTTGGCAACACTTTTTTAACTGGCGGCCATTTTCTTAGCTCTCAAGTGATTTTTGTTTAGTTTGGTTTGGCATTTCAACATGAATAGACTGACGCCTGAACAACGCTTCCAAATTGTGCAAATTTATTTTGAAAATCATGGTTCTGTTCGAAATACGTATCGCGCACTACGTCCATTTTACGATCAACATAATCGTTCATCAGAGCAATTAATTCGATTAACTATGGAACGTTTTCGCACCACGTTTACTCTAAATGATAATACGCATCCAAAGAGACGTCGTACAGTGCGTACAGAAGTCATTGCTGCTGTAGAGCGTAGCGTAGAGGAAGACCCGAATCAGTCTATCCGCAATCGTGCACAGAAATTGGATATGTGTCCATTCACTTTATGGAAGATTTGGCGAAAAGATCTTGGTTTGCGTGCTTACAAAATCCAACTCGTGCAAGAATTGAAGCCACACGATCACCTAGCAAGGCGTAGATTCGGTGAATGGGCCCAAAACAAGATTGCCGTTGATCCCGATTTTCATAAGCGAATTTTGTTTAGCGATGAAGCTCACTTTTGTTTGAATGGATACGTCAATAAACAAAACTGCCATATTTGTAGTGATGATAATCCTCAAGTGTATGTTGAAACACCGTTACATCCAGAAAAACTGACTGTTTGGTGTGCTTTATGGGCTGGTGGAATCATTGGTCCGTACTTCTTTAAAAACGATGCTGGTCAGAACGTTACAGTCAATGGTGACCGCTATAGAGCCATGATTACTGACTTTTTCGTTCATCAATTGAACAACCATGATGTGCCGGAGCTGTGGTTTTAACAAGACGGCGCAACATGTCACACAGCTCGTGCCACAATTGATTTATTGAAGGAAACGTTTGGTAACCGCATAGTTTCACGTTTCGGACCCGTGAATTGGCCTCCAAGATCGTGCGACTTAACGCCGCTAGACTATTTTCTGTGGGGATATGTGAAGTCGCTAGACTACGCCGATAAGCCCGAAACGATTGATCAATTGGAGGACAACATTCGCCGCGTTATTGCCGATATACGGCCACAAATGTTGGAAAAAGTCATCGAAAATTGGACCTCCAGATTAGACTACGTCCGAGCCAGCCGTGGCGATCATATGACAGAAGTCATATTTAAATTTTAATGCCAGAAGGTTATCTTTCGAATAAAATAAATTTCATGTCAATTTAAAAAAATCATCTTTGTTTTATTCCATTTAAAAGTTCTATACCTCTATAAAAAACACCCTTTAGTATACTATGTTAACTTGTCGTTCATCTAATTAAATCACATTCAAGTTTTTTTATATACAAAAACAACTGATATTATTTTTACATTTTTTGTATATCTGCTTGTTAGGCGTTTTGAAAGTATACTAGTATACTAGAATATTAGTTTAAATCTCTGAAGATGGTTCAAATAATAAAATAAATCGAAACGTAAGGATAAAACATGTGTTAATTTCTTATGAAGTTATGTTATAACCGAAATCCAAAAAGAAAATTCTAATTAATTTCTGCATAATTAGACTAAACAATCTCTCGTAATATTAGTTTTCAGCCATTTTCTTTAAAGTATGTACGGAAAATATATTTTTTAAAATTTTCAAATCTTGTAATCTTACTTTAATTTTGCAGTTATCATTTAATTCTATTAAACTTCTTTGAAGAGTTTTTGAGTTTGACAAAAGCCGGCTTTCAACTCCAAAATAAAATGAAAGCTTATATGTCATAAAATTTACCATCATGAAAGTATGATTCACCATTTTAATGCCTCCAGTATTAAGAAAATTACGGTGAAACGTTTTTAGTTCGAATTCGCTTGTGTGAACTCTATTATTTAGTTTACATTCTGCACAAAATACTGCGGAAGCCGAAACATTTTTCCGCAGTTATATTCATCAAATCATGTATCTGCTTACAATGACAGCATACTAAATTTCTTTGAAAACTACCTTCTTCTCATCAAACTTTTCGTCCAATTTAGAGTATCAATTCAATAGATTATTTAACACAACATTGACATCGACACTTTCGGCCCAGGTTGGATATAAACAGTGTTGTCTAATCATCGCTTCGTTATTAATACTTGGATAGCTCATGTAAGATAGTACAGTTAGCGTCAAAAGTTCCGGAATAAAATAGGGGACTAATGAACCACCAATGAATTATTTTAACAACAAATTAACGAATGGCACGTGGCACTAACGAGCATTTGGCCTCAAAAACCGGACAAAATTAATAACGTCGTTGTTTTTGACTCTAGACGTGTGAAAATCAGTATCCGGGGATTTTTGCGGGCGCTAAGTTGATTTCTGGCATTATTTTACTAATCGGGTGAAGGGGGGCTGACTTCGGGTGGGGTGAGGGAGGGGAGTAATATTAAAAAAACGTAATGGTTATCGTTTTATATGTTTTTAGGCGCTCCGATTTCATTTCTGGCATTACTCTACAATCGGATGAAGGGGCGCTGACTTAGGTTGGAGAGGGGGAGGGGAGTAATATTAAAAAAACGTAATGGGTCTCATTTTATATGTTGACTTAGGGTAATTGTACGTTTTCTCATAAAGAATCTATCTCAGCAAAGTCTCTTTACTGTGTGATCAAGTAAGTCCTGAAGCACAACTTCAACACTCGTCTCCTTAACTCGGATTGACTCTGGTTTTGGATAGCAGTGTTTCTTTGCTTCTCTAATTAGAGTATAACAAGGAAATATACCCTTATTGGAATCGTGTAACAACTCCCACTGCCTCCTTGTAAATTCACCTTCAAGAAAGATTTGCAAAGCTTGTTCAGGTGTGTAATTTTTTACTTTCGGTTTCTGAGCAGTATTTATTACCTTCCTGTAAAGTTTGGCTCTTGTTGGTATTGAAGTTGCATCTATTATAAGTTTAGAGGCCGTGGCATTTCCAGACATTCGTTGACGTACGCTGGCTGCATAGGTAAGCTCCTCAACAGGTATCTGTTCGCGGAGTTTTTTTGTATTTTGTCCTTTACTACGATCATGTAATTCTTGGAAATGCTTCCTTGGGCGTCCCGTAGAATTCGTGACTCAGTTATGTACTGGTATTAATGTATTAAGCCATTTCTCGTTTTTTTTTTCAAAAGTCTTTCTTTAATATAGTTAGATGATATCCATCTTTTCTTTAAATCACTATTAAAATGTTTTAAATCGTGACTTAAAGTATGGTACTCGTTTTGGAGATATTTCATCATTTCGCAGAGCTTATGTTCCATAAATGATACCTTATCTTCAAGTGTGCTGGATGTGCTTTATTCAAAAAGCATGTATATCATTTTCCGATATACCTCAATAACATTTGATGTCAAATCTGTACCTATAAGAAAAAAAAAAATATGTATGTAAGTAAAAAATAACCAAAATTATTGCAAAAAAACCGTGGAACTCAAAGCGGTTTTTTTAAGAGGTGGAAAGATGTGGAAAATGTTTTGACTGTTATGATATGGCTAATGTATATAGTTTATTATAAATAAAGAATTGTAGCCCGACCTAGCTCGGAACAATTTCAAAAACACTAATTGGTTAAAAAGAAATTCAAAAAAGTAAAAAAATTTCTTGCATATTGTTTTAGGTCCATAAGAATACTAAACAGTCATTATATTTTTAAATAATATATATTAAAATTAAATACATACCTTGTGTTTCATATTCCATCACAAATTTTTTTTTTTAATATTCACTTTACAAAATACCAGACACCAAACACAAGTCTAAAAAAAATTTATCAAGAACGAATGCGTGCTTATTGAACGAAGCTTAGATTGCAATTAACTGTGAGGAGCGTAGCTGCGTGGAGGGGCCACTTCATCATATTTTTATGAGAGTACGGTAACTCAGGTTTACAAAAAAAAATAATTTCGATGATTACTTGTATAGTTTGCATTTCTCCTTTTTGTCCGATTTTTGAGACCAAATGCTCGTTAGTGCGTCGCTAAGGCCAAGTCTGTGTTGTTCGAATTTTATTGTATCTAGTTGGGTAACTAAAAAACTCAACGATATGTAACTTTGATCGTAAAATAGAGCATCAAATGCATTGTTTTATATATATATATATATATATATATATATATATATATATATGTTTATGTATTATTTTTTGTATTTTATATATATATATATATATATATATATATATATATATATATATATATATATACAACGGCACAATGTAGATTATTCACTGCTATTGCATCTCATATGGAGGAATCCGTGAAAGCCGCATAAACATATATATATATATATATATATATATATATATATATATATATATATATATATATATAGCGAATGGTTCAAAACTCATGCCATAGAAACAGCAACTGTGAAACTCACAGTCTGGTTAAGATATGTCGATGATACCTTCATCATATGGAAGGGCAATGATCAAGAACTTAATGATTTCTCGAAACATCTGAACACCATTCGGCTTACAATTAAGTTTGCCATGGAAAAGGGGGTATATAATCAATTGTTCTTCCTAGATGTCATGGTGAACCATTGAAACACATTGTGCTGAAAATCCTGAATCAAAGTCATGTTCACTTTTCTCCTAGAGGATCAAGTAGTTAGTAAAGGGTCGCTAGCCTCGTGCGTGTTTATAAACAAGAAACCATAATGCACTAGCTAACAATTCATTCTCTATTCCACCTATTTCTGTGTAAACGTATATGATATAATTTGAAAATACCAGAGCTAGTCATATTTTCAATTAAATTAGAAGAAATATTCAATTGTTGGGTAATAATAGCTTTCAAATTTTTCATATAAAAACTCATACAACTTGATATCTCTAAGTCTAATTAAATGGTGAAGTTGTTAAAGATTCGTTTACTGATATACTTTTTAAAATCTAATTTTATCCTTAAAACGTCATTAAAGTGATGTAATTTGAAGTGATTTCCGATTTTTCTTCATGCTTTGATATTTTCGGAAACTTAACAAATACTTCGATAAAAATAAATTCTTGTCAATCTTGATTAAATAATCCGACGTAATTTTTATGTAATATAAAAATTATCACACCATGTAAATAGAACGCATTTATTCAGAGATGAAAAGATATCTATGCGTGATTTATTCTGTTAGTATCTACTTAAATTAAATTAAAAGTCTGCCTATTATAACATAAGTTTTATAGATCTTTTAAATGAATTATCTTTTGTTAGAAATATAATAGTTACCAAATACCCATGTACCTAATAAAAATAAGATTTAGATAAAAGTCGAGTTTAGGAATGGAATAATAGAATAAAAACTTGTTTATTTATTTAATTAGATTTTCAATGGAGTCTTTAGAATAATAAAAAGTATCATAAACTAGAACCACGAATGTTTAAATACTTTTACTTATAAATTAAAAAATCACCGAAACAATAGGTATTAACTGTAAATTTTTATAAAAATATCTATTTAAATGCTCTCACAAGTTTTAATAATTTTTAATCAAAGACGACTTTAGAAAGTTGACTGAAAAGAAAATATGTGTTAACGGAGCAAACAGAATAGTTTCTAGATACGATAAAAAGAGTGAACGGTGCGTTTTCAAATTGTAAATGAAATGTTACAAGCAGAATATACGGGGTTAAAAATTAGGGTTTGTTACTTTACTGAAAGCTATCTAAAGTGAGAAAGATGTGGAAGAAAAGAAACATAATAATTTAATATTTCACCACACTGTGAAATTTAAATTGTAATTTCCTTTTTTTGAATATAAAAATATTTTATGGATATTTGATCGATTAAATTCCAAAACAACCTCAGTTTTACACTTTAATGGTAGTTTTACGACTTATTACTTTTACTCGAATCAACTTTCGTTCAAAAATTAAGAAACATTTAAGTTTTTTTTTTGTTCAAGAAGTTAATAATTAACCAGTTTTTATATTTGCCATGATATAAGAAAGAAAACTTTCCTTCTTTATTTTCTCCAATAGGATTTAACTTTTGTTTTAGCAATTCAGCAGTTCATTCAACGTCCGGCGCCTATTAGGAGCTAGAGCGACCCTTTCGGATAAATTATCCATATTTCGGTTTGGGAACTATCATTGGAAATCCTTGCATAGTCAGATCTGTCCCCCGAAAGCGACTGACTTTATTTAGACATTTTTTTGTCACGTTTTTGAATATCAAAATGGCAGCCTCCCTTTATCTGGTAGAGATTGTTGCACATGATTTCTTCTTTCTGCAACACGCATAGACGCCCCTGCTATTCCAAACAAAACGATGATCGCAGCATGAACAAGAATTGTGAGCCTCCTCACTCACTTCCTTTAAACTCAGAAGAACTTTCTTTAGAAAGCGATTAGAATTTATTCCGATATTTACGCACCACACGCACTGCCCCACCAATTTAGAGGATCACACCAGACACGAACTCAAGATAAACTTTTTCCCCCGTTTTTATCAATTCGCTCTCCTTTCTGTCTGTTTGTTTGAATATGAGTAATAAGACAATTAGAAAAATCCAACAAGACCTACACTGTAAAAAGGAAATTCATTAAATTTATTGTAAATGTGTTGCCAGCAAATTTCACAAACATTTATTAAATGCATAAAATGTAATTTAATAATTTACATTAATATAAATTAATTTACTCCATTGAATTTAATGTAATCATACATTAAAATTAAAATTTGATCATTATTTTTCAAGGTTACTGTTGACATCAGTGTTGCCACATTCTCATGTTTTTTCGAGTGAGCCGTCTTGTCAAAAACGAGCGAGATTTTAATTAAATGAGCCAGATTTTTGGTTGAAACTTCGAGCCTATACCATTGGAAACTGTATTCAGAATTTTGTGCGAGTTACATGGTCGAAAAAGAGAATGCAAATTGCAGTACATGCTATCTCTCGCTCTCCGAACGTATGGTGATAAGGAGAGGATCAGAAATAAAGTTTCGGAGTGAGAGATAGCACAGCTATTCACTTTCGTTCTACTATTAATGTGCACGAAGCATTAAATATTGCTTCCAGTAGTACATACATAAAAGCTTGAAATAAATCAATCAATACACACAGAAATCAAGACGTTTGGTAAAATCATGAGGCAAAATTATCATCAACTCGTTTTGCATTTATATAGGATATAGGCAACTACACAAATATTAGAAGTAATGCCACTTATACTACAATAACCAATCTCTTCACTAAATTACCGGTACTGTTCTTACAGAATTTGTTAACGTTAACTGTCTATCTATTGCTTTACTAACTAAATGCACAGCATAATTTTGAAATATTTTCTTACTTAAAAATTTCGTATGTGAAAAACATTTGAAAAACTCAACCGATTGCTCTTTTTCTTCTCATTCTCTTTAGGCGTCGGGATTGCAGGACCGATTTACCGTAGAAGAGACCTTAGCTTCCAAAGCCTTGAGCTATTTTATTAAATCTTCGTCATTTAGGCAACCAGGGAAATATTAATGAAATAGCCATCGCCATCTACACCAAAAAAGCCAAACTTTAAGTGAGAAAGTGAATCAGGAAGAAAAAGAGCGAGATCTCGCTCAATCGAGCGAGGTGTGGCCACGCTGATATACATTAAATATACAGCCAGTGTTCATTGAATTTAAGATATGTTATCACATATTTTATGCACCAACATTAATATGAGTTCAAAGAATTCTGAAACTACCAGGAAAAGATGAACATTTTAGACCGGTTTCGAAAGTCCTTTAAGCAGCTTATATCATACTAAACAAAAAGTTCAATACAAGTTGCGCCATCTTCCGGAATCCAGTGCAATGTATATTGAATAATAATGTAAGTTTCTTTAGTATTAGGGTATACGTGAATTAATTTTTAACCGAATTCTAAAAGGAGGAGGTTCTCAATTCGTCGACTATGTATGTTTTTTTTTATGTCTGTACACCGATTACTCTGGAACGGCGGCACCGATTTGAATGAAATTTTTTACGTTATGTTCAGGAAGTTACTGGGGTGGTCCCATATTTTTTTGGACGAAATTGGTGCAGTAATATCCAAGATAGCACTGACGATATGGCGGCCAAAAAAATTAATTTTCTCCGATTTTCTCCAAAATTGGTATGGGGGAATTTTTAGGGTCGCACACAATGAATCTGAAATTATTTTTAAAAAATTCGAAATGACGGCGAATATGGCGGACAAAAAAAATTAATTTTGTCTGATTTTTTCCAAAATTGGTATGGGGGAGTTTTCGGGGTCGCACATAATAAATTCAAAATATTTTTAAAAAATTCAATATGACGGATTCAATATGGCGGACAAAAAATAATTAAATTTTGTCTGATTTTCTAAAAAATTGGTACGAGGGAGTTTTCAGGGTCGCATATAACTAATCTAAAATTATTTTTAAAAAAATTCAATATAGCGGATCCAATATGGCGGACGAAAAATTCTATTTTGTCCAATTTTCTTCAAAATTTGTACAGAGGAGTTTTCGGGGTCGCACATAACGAATTTGAAATTATTTTTAAAAAATGCTATATAGCGTATCCAATATGGCGGATAAAAAATTAATTTTGTCCGATTTTTTTCAAAATTGATACAGGGAAGTTTTTGGGATCGCACATTACGAATCTGAAATTATTTAAAAAATAAATTAAATATGGGGGATCCAAAAGGGCGGATTAAAGATTTTACATCTCCCGATTTTATCTATTTTTTTGTTAGGGTTAATTATGAATTTAAAATATTTTTTGAGAAACTCAATCTGGCAGATTCAATATGGTGTCCTAAAAATTTTACATTTTTCGATTTTCCCCCAAACTGATATAGGATGTTCTTGAGGGCGTAAATTACGAATTTAAAAGTATTTTTTCAGGATTCAATATGGCGAATCGTGTGCAACGGACTAAAAATTTTATTTTCATTTTTCGATTTTGTTCAAAGGTGGAACTGAATCGCTTTTGAAGATGTAAATAGCGAATATAAGTCTAGAAATTCTAAATATCCGGATTTCATTTAAAATTGGTACTAGGGGCCTTTGAAGGATTTATATTTTCTTATTTGAAATTCAATATAGGGAATACAATATGATGGATTAAAAATTGTACCTTATTCGCATTTTTTCAAATTTGGTAATAAGGGGTTTTCGGAGTCGTGTATTACGAATATGAAGTTAATTTTTTACAACTATTAGGTTGATAGGATACAAGACGACGGACAGAACATTTTACATATTCCAATTTTGTCTAAAATTGATATTCTGGTGTTCTTGAGGCGTATACAAACTCAATATGCAGTATAAAATATATCGAGCTAAGAAATTTACTTCTCAGGTTCTTTAAATATTGAAAATTAATATTGTGGAGTTCTTGAGGTGTATTCAAACTCAATGTTGCAGTATAAAATATATCGAGCTAAGAAATTTACATCTCAGATTCTTTAAATATCGATATTAGAAGGTTTTGGGGAATATATTACCAATCTAAACTTATATTTGAAATTTCAGATAGTGGATTTACTATGACAGACTAAATATTTGTTTGACACAATTTTACTGGTATTTGGAGAACTCTAAGAACCAAAGAATTTTTAGTAGTTCATTTTAAGGTGATTTTCAACTTTTTTTTTTAAAATGGGTACTTTTTTGCCACCTTGGAGTCATTGTGAGATAGACTAATCTCGATTAGTACTTAGTTCAAATAATTTATGGATATCATAATGAATTGTAAAACTAAAAATAGAAAAATATAATTTTTATAAAAAAATTGAACCGACTTCTAAGTGCGCTAAAAATAAACTTAAATTTTTATATGAAATTGAACTTTTTGAAGTTGGCGCCAAATTATTTGTAAATAAAATAAATAACTACTAATATATAAAAATTATGGTAAGAAAGCAATAACAAATAAAGTGTTTTTAATCTGTTTATGCGAAATATATTATGTCAGGTATTAGTTTAGCGCCGACTTCAAAAATTTCAATTTCATATAAAAATTTATAGTTATTTTTCACTTTTTAACGCACTTTTAGAAGTCGGTTCAATTTTTTTATAAAAATTTTATAATGTATAGAAATTGAAATATTTTTTGTTACTTTACATTTAAGATACCGTTTAATTAAATTTAATGTACAACTGATATTTGAAGGAATTGCTTTAAATTCAAAGTAAATGTAAATTATTCATGATTTTTGGTACAAAATCATTAAATCTAATCTAGAACGGACATTAAATTTAAGGTTATTTTTAGCAGTGTAAATACTATTAGAGTTACACATTTCGCTATGGGGAAAGCCACGATATATATAGACAGACCGGACAGAAGAACTAGTCTATAGATAAGAGGATGAATACGGGTATTGGAAGCATGTAGCCAAAAATATACTTCGCTTAAAATGGAAATATGTTGGTCATGTTGCCCGACTGAATGGTCGATGGATCAAAGCTATAACACGGTGGGGACCGCATGATTACAAAATATCACCAAGTAGACCACACAGATGGTAGAAATACTCAAGACTCAAATTACTAATAGGTTTAAAATAGATACAAAAGCCCAAAATGGAGACAGTAAAAAGTTTAAGAGGAGGCTTATGTCCATAGATTGAATAGACAATGCTAGAAAAAAAGAGAAGAATGAGAGTTGTTCGAACGTATCTGGTTGTATATTTTAAAAACAATAATGAATAAAAGAAATAATTCCTCGGTGAGTTTACAAGAATTAAGATTTGCAGCTGCCGAAGATTGGAATAGAGTTCCGCAAGCCTAGTCGAATCACCTAATAGATCAACGTGAGTTAAGGCAATACAGCTAATTATAAAATTTTTATTATCAAAACTTTTTTATTTCGTACTGGTTTTTAATGAAATTCTTTTCTTTTTGATTAAAAGGCAGTTTCCTTACTGTTTTTTTTTAATCACAGTATGTTGAAAAGGTGTTTTCTAATGTACCACCAAAAAAACACAAATAATTCTAGTTATTCGTTATAGTTATGAACATGTAATAATTTTAGACATAGGTGTAGTAATAATAAAACTCTAGTGGTCTAGTAACTTCCATGCATCGATTTAGTAATGACAATGTAGCAGTGCGTGGTTCCATATGGTTTATTTATCTTAGTACTTACTTAAATTAAAAGCCCATTTTATTGTAAGCCAGTATACCTCTTATCGTTATTTAATTGAATTACCTTTTGTTGTAAATAGTTGTTAGGACTATGATTACCCAATCACCATATAATTACAAAAAATGTTATACCAAGAAATGAAATAAAGTTGTTTATTTATTATTATAAGCTCTTTATTGTGTTGTTTTGAATATTGCATAAAACTAATATTTGTTTTTTTAATTTAATTTATTTATATTATTCGGCATTATAAACCTATTTGTATAAGGTTAAATGAGGTTGTGATATTTGTAATCCTAGATGACAACCATGGTAGTTCAATTCAAATTTCTCTTCAGTAGTGTCCTAGAGGGAAGTGAGAGGCAGGGAAGACATGGGATGCAAATACAGGAAGATCTCAATGCTGCAAACCTTAGATAAAGAATATGTTGATTAAAAAGTCTCTCTAACGAATAAAAGAACACAAAATATTACAAGGAAATGGCATTTAGAGTTGTTATATCAATAGACAACACCTTTTAAAAAGTTATAATATGCTATTAGCAGCAATATTTGATGTATAAATATTGAATGAGGTTTTTGCTTGCGAATCTCTATCAAAGTTTTAACGTTTTTACGTGACATGTGAAAACGTATCAGTAGTAGTGTAGTCGCGTCTTCGTTAATTAATTTTTTACAAAATTGTAAAAAAATGATGACAAAGAGATTCGAACTGTCAAAACATACATTGGGATATAAGACGATTTTGTATGTGTGTAAAATTGGGGTCTGTACATTGCGACCTGGTAGATCTGTTTTGCCCCCCTACTGCTGCCAAGTTGTAAGGGTTACCTTATCGGTTAGAACAGGTCCTCCAGTCTAATTTCCTTCAGGAACCATAAGATGTTGGATGGCTTCAAGGAGGGTAGCTCCCCTTCTTCGATTTGGCGTGTTCCGAAGAACCGAATTCTAGGGGTTTCTAGAGCACTGCACTTTGAATGAATATGAATAGAGGTTTCGTCCTCCTCCTCACATAATCTACTCTTTTCTCCTTCTACCAGTCCAATTTTCTTGAGGTGTCCCTTCAAGTGGCAATGCCCGTCAGGACCGCAGTCAGAATTCTGAATTGGATTTTACTTAGGCCTATGTATTCTCTTCTGGTCGTAATTCCCAAGAAGTATCTTCACTTGTCTCAATCCTTGCAGCTCCGTCCAATAATTGGATCCCTCAATACATTGGTCCAGAACCGGCCTTTGGGGTGCCGCGGTGTGCAGCACGAGAAGCAGTTAAAGAATGGATCAAAAGAGAATATAAAAACCACTGGATGACCAGACAGGGTTTAAACCACAGCAAGCTATTTATTGGGAATCCGGACCCGAAACTGGCAAAGAAACTACTACAAATGAGTAGAAACCAATTAAGGACTATTACAGGTATAATGACGGGATACATGGCCGTCAAAGTGCATCTGAATAGAATGAATCTATATAACGGGAACCTCGGCTGCAGACTGTGTGGACAAGCCGAGGAAACGGTGAAGCATATCATATGTGACTGTGAGTCACTGGTGAGATTTAGACAACAAACTTTCGGGTCAGTAAAATTGGAACCGGGAGAAATACTCACTCACTCCTTAGCAGGACTGTATAGATTGAGCCAGGGGGCTAGGTTGACAGAGTGGCTGTAATGTCTAGGGTGAGCACAATAGGCCTACTCTGGTCGCATTGCATCCGGCTTTAGGACGGACCCGGGAATATATATAAAAAAAAAATAAATAATTGGATCTGTTTTCTTCTTCTTTTTAGTTCTTCCAACATTACGCTGCTACTGATTTGACAGAAAGGCTCTGACCCTAGAAATGGTATTTCAGCCCCTTTCCTCGTGAAACTGTCTCCTATTTCATTCCCCTCTACCCCGGTGTGTCTCGGTACCCACATGAAGGTGAGTTTATGATTCTTACCGAAATCATTTAATTCCTCTAGGCATTCCCAGACCATCTTTCAGCTGATAACTTGAGAGCTCAGCTTGACTATCCTACATGATGATAATCTTTTGGCCGTGATATTTTTTTTCTTTGTTGAATTGAATACATTTCCTAATGGCATATATTTCTGCCTTGGTGACTTACCGAAGCTTTCGTAGTGTCTCATGCCGGCTGTGTTTACAAAGTTAAATTTCTTTTTCATTTCATCTTGGTGCATGTCCCAGATTTGTTGATTTCTTCATGTATAGAATATGTATAGTTTTATGACCCCATCTCTCATCATCCTATAAATTGTTCTTTTCGCTATATTCTCTACAAGTATATGTAGAGGTGAAAGGTTTAGGATTACTTCCATGATGACCGTTGGGCAGGTTTTCATTGCCCCGATTATACACCCACAGGCCAGTACTTGAACTTTCGAGAGGTCAGCTCTCGTATTAACAAGACTGGTTCTTTTGCTCCAGATCACTGCCCCATTTGTGATGATTGGTCTCACTATTGCAATGTACATCCACTGCAGATTTTCTGAGTTTGTGTTCCATCTTTTTCCCGCAAGGTTTCTACAAACCGTCAATGCTTGTGTAACTTTATTTCTTTTTCGTGCTTGTTCCGGAGGAAGTTATTATCTAGGACTAGTTCCAGATATTTAACCTCTGAGTTTCACTCAATAACATTCCTATCCATTTTGATGGTTTTCAGATTTATGTTTTTTTTCTTGTGAAGGGTACTAGGGTAGTTCTGGTGGGATTGATGTTTAGTCCCATCATTCGGCACCATTCCCTAGTGTATTTTAAGATGGTCTTACCTGATTTCTCATTCCATTGTAGCCGAGTCTAAAAATAGTCATCATCATGATGCAACCACTCGCATCCACTGTTGAATATAGGCCTCCCTCGATCTCTTCCATATATCTCAATCTTGAGCTATTTAAATCTAGTTTCTTGATACCGGTTGGTCGGGTTATACACTCTTAATTTTTTTTTTTAAATAGTTTTTTTCTTTGTAAGTTTAGGAATATTTACAGCGTCTAACCATTTCAAATTTCAAATTATTTCCGAAATTATGGCAATTAGAAGTCAACGCGATATGGCGTTAGCCAAAAACTCAGATAGCGAGCGAACTGGTCAGAGCCTTGACAATGGGTATTGTTAAATATTCTTTTGTGCTGGATATTTTGAACCAGTTCGGTATTATAAGAATTACCTTGAGGAATTCCAAAAGGTGAGAATAACTAAGGTGCATAAATTTAGAACTAGTTTAGACTCTGTAAACATTTCTGAAAAGGAAAATAAAAACACTCTTAACAAACGCACACAAACATAACACTAAGGAGGAAGAGGATTGGTGGATACTAGTAAGCAACTCGATGAATAAATAATAAATTTAATTTTCATATGTTCACAGGTTAGCGGACTCTTCCACACTATAGCGAGCAATATGAGAAGTAGACGATTCAACTCCGCTACAGTTGAGAGAACAGAATATTGCTTTTCACTATCAAAGAGACCAAGAGAAGTTATAAGCCTAGCTACAAAAGCCACCTCATGGACGGCATCCAAATGGGATAATCCAGGACAATGTCGGCAACTCTGAGTCGAACTACTTGATTGATTTCAGGACAGATGTTTCGGAAAACGGAAAGCTTTTGGTTAACTATCCAAGACCAGGTTACTATAACGAAAACTATCGGAATTTCATCATCAGAGATCCCTCAATAGAAAACGACCAATGTAGATATGGCTGTCGAACACCAGAGACAATCAAACGTATAACTGGAGGATGCCAAGCATTTGCCGGAATGGAGTATAAAGAAATCGACTCAGCCGCAAAGATACTCCACCAAGAGTTAGAAGAGAAGTTAAATCTATCGTAGGTAGGAAAATTGTTTTACAACAAATTCAATGCGCAGCCTATTGTCAAGAACAACCAGTTCAAGCTGTATTGGGACCGAACGGTTCTTACAAATCAAACATCCTGCTCCATTTTATAATTCCAAAAGCGTAGCTAAATGCATGCGTACGTTCTGAGTGCCTTAAACAAATGTCTATCACTTAAATTATTAAGTAATACCTGCCTTACCGTCCTGACAAATTCTGTTGTCAATTCGGCAGTGCGATGGTGAATTCTGTTAGCCTGTTTTATACCTAGGTATTTGTATGTTTGTTCTGCTTCCATTTCAGCTATAGTTTTACTGGTTTGCATTTCAAATGTTCCTGGTTGTACCTTACCTTTAATGATGTGCAAAATACGACACTTGTCAAGTCCAAACTACATTCCGATATTCCCTGAGAACTCCCCTACAATTTTATTATTATTATTATGAAATTTATGAACTAAAATATAAAAAATTCATAGGCATCATCGTTAGGAGTACTGTAGCTTTTCTTAGGGGTAGAAAATTGACTATGTGAACTGGATATATTACTCAAAGTACCTTATTTAATGGATTTATACCCAAACATAACAGCAAGCTTTTCCATAATTAGGCCTTTAATATCTTGACTAATATTTAATTTTATTTGAAATTGGTCACTGAAAGTAATTGGAGAAATCGTGTCTAAAAATTCTAGTTTAATAATAGAACTTCTACAAGTATTTGGGAAAGTAATTCATTATGACCACTCCGGTCATATCCCTGAATTTATGGTAAAATAGAAGAGAGAGAGAGATCTCCTTTTTTTCTCTAGTATTTTACTATATGAGTCTGTATATTGTTTTTCTTTGTGAGACATCTATCATTTTAACGTAATTTTGCGGAATTTTGAGAAATTTACTATGGTATGTATGAACGATATATTTTTGTTCAGTAGAAAATTCCATTTGCGAGCCATTTTGGGTCCCACTGTTTGTCCTCATGCGGAGAAATGAAAATTGTTAAGTTCGGGTATGGTAAAAATAGATAAAAAGAATTTTGTAACGCTACACAAACGTTTAGATGGTGAATTTTTAACAATAATATTGATTTTCTATTTGAAAAATTTTGAAATTCGAGGACTAGTTCACCCATGCTTCCTTATGTCGAGATAGCAGATCGAAGAAAAATATTTTGTCCTTAAAATAATATATCTTGTTGCCCAATAACTGTAAAAACAAAAAAGATACATGAAAAATTAAATTTGAATCTCAAGAAGAATGACCTCTGGTGGTAAATTAAACAAACCTGTTTATAACAGAATAATAGAAATCGCTAATATCATCTTTATAAGTTAAAAACGACAGATTTTAAGTCGAGAAGTATTGAGTTTTCGATTTTTTGGTATATGACTTACTACATTTATTTTCCCATGTACAATTAACTCCTGATGCATTATCCGAAAACCCTATATTAAAATAATAAAACTATAAACTCCCTAGTATTTTGTATTTGGAATTTTATATGAAAAATGTATTTCCATCATATTTTTAAATAGATTAAGACAACTAGTTTGCACACTTCCGGTATCTATATTATTACTTTTTCTAGCATAGTTGGGTAAAAAGATTTTTCATGATTTTATTGTAATTAAACAAGTTTGTTTATTACTTTAGCAGAAATATAACTTGATTCTTATATAACGTTTAAAATTTCTTTAACTATCATCATCAAAGAGGTGTGCAAATTTGCAAACAAACTACTTATTACTAAAAAATTTTGCTTAAATGTTGTAATTCGTTTTGTACGTTACGGTTTGATGACAGAAATTATTATTGTCACATGAGAAAAATGTTACGGTTTTATTACCGATGAATCAGAGGTATTATGAGGAGTGGCATAACAAATTTACGCATTAAATTTTAAAACGCATTTTAACATTTCCTCTTTGATGATGTAATTGAAAATTAAATGTTGAATTAGAAAGTTACTACACCCAAGATTCGTATCAAAACTCTAACGATAGCTTTATCAGAGGCAGAGAATTCTAGAGCCATGGAAGTTTAATTTATCATATCTCTCCCTTGATAATCCTTTCGGGATGGATATGCAAACACAAAATAGTGAACTCGAAGATAATGAAAATTATTATTCTAGATTATCCTAGAATAATTTCGAAGGGACTATTGTTACCACAGATTCACTTGTTTGAGATGAAAATGATATGATAATAAATATCGAACTAAGTGGAAATATTAAATTTTAAAATATCCGCTATTGGCAACCTGGCGAACTGAAAAGCTTCACTGAACAGTGCAAAATTTACTAGCTATCCAGAGTAACTTCCTGGAAAAAAGGGACTTATTTCTAATGTCCAAGTTCATAGTATCAAAATTTCTTATCAAGAAAATTCAAGAAATAATATGAAGAGAGGAGGATAGAAATGCACAATTTTAAGGAAATTTGTAGGTTCCACTAGGTAAATTCACTATTGAACAGAAATCGTTTTGTAATGCTTCCTTCCTACTAAGTCAGTGGTTCCTAACCTTGACAAATAAAACATAAAATAAACAAAAAATATGATATTTTTTTATTGAGTATTCATTATTAATGATTATTGTGATAATTGAGCGTGCACCTGTCTAATATTGCCTTGAGTATTTGTCAAGGCCAAACTTATGTAATGTTCAATTTTCAGTTTATTTATGGTTTTTGTCTTGATCTGCAGAAGAGTTGAAAATCCATTTTCGCAACGGTAAGTAGAAGAAAATGACACTAATATTTGAAGAGAGAGCACGGAAACATTACGATGTAAATGTAGTGTGGAACACCTAAATTGAAGTAACAATGTTTCTAGAAATATATTACGAGCTGAGGAGTCATTTTGCAACTCCGAAAATCCCTCTATCGGGAATATCGGCAATATTCAAAGATACATTAAATGTCTTTCACACTAATGCAGCTTTTTGTTCAGAAGAATAACATTGAATTTCATATTCAAGAAGTACAGATGGTTATTAATGTTATCTCACTATCTACAATTTTCTTCCATGATTCTACCGATTTGCGTAGAGGTTTTCGAATATGCAGAATATTCACGATTCACTACATGGTACCAATTTTGCAGTTTTAATATTATCCTCGAAGTAAATAATTTTTCTTTTCTTCATTCTGCAATTTAATATTTAGCTTGATGAGCTGATCCAAGATATTTTTAAGCCCAAGACTCATCATTAAAGAATCTCTCAAGCTCACCATTCTTTTTACTTTTAAGAACTGTCTCATCTAATTTTTCAACTCTTCAACTTTTAACTAAAAGATATACCGCGAATCTCACATAGCTGCTCCTTTATCGGTACGTACTTCATACGAATTATTATTTCCACAGAATGAACCAACTAACATCGTAACGTCTTCATTTTTTGTATTAGTTTTTTGTGCTCTGTAAAACATAAATTCTTTTTTGATATCCTCCAAATAAAAAAGCAGAATATTCTTTTATCTCAAATAAAGTTTGTTTCATCACATGTAAGATATAGTCCTCGAATTTTTGACCAAAGCGTTATCACGAAAACTCCGCCATTTTCTTCAACAACATTCATCTCTCGCAACGGAGATATTTCCCTGGATCCCAGATAGGATCACTGTAGAGGAAATATACTGTAAAAAATGCGTTAAATTTAATGTAAATGTGCCCGAAGCAAATTTCACAAACGTTTATTTAATGCATTAATTGTGCTGAATTAAATGTAATAATCTACATTAAATCAAATAAATTTATTCCATTAAGTTTAATGTAATCATACATTAAATATAAAGTTTGATCATTACTTTTCAAGGTAACTATGTACATTATATATATATATATATATATATATATATATATATATATATTTATATATATATATATATATATATATATATATATATATATATATATATATATATATATAGCTAGTGTTCATTGAATTTGAGATATGTTATCACATATTTAATTCACCTTCATTAATTTAAAAAAAAAATCAAAAAATTCTGAAACTACCAGGAAAAGGTGGACATTTTCCCATAGGTTGTTTCCGTCGTCTAGATCGATTTCGAACTCATTGGTTCCCGCCAGCACGTACACCTCACCATGAGAAAATTGAGTCCTTTAAGCAACTAATATCATACTAAACAAAAAGTTCAATGCAAGTTACGTCATCTCCCGGAATCTCATGCAATGTATATTGAATAATAATGTAAATTCGTTTAGTATTAGAGTATATGTGAATTAATTTTAATGTACACAATTTAAAATATCTTCTCAGTTAGTTCATTGAAATTTAAGATACCATTTAATCAAATTTAATATTCAATGTAATGATATTTCAATGAATTTCTTTAAATTCAAAGTAAATGTAAATTATTCATGATTTTTTGTACAAAATCATTAAATTTAATATAGAATAGACATTAAATTTAAGGTTATTTTTAACAGTGTATTTTACTCCATCCTTTATTTTGATATCTCGCAGCCTACATAAGTCCATTTAAGTTTCGCAACTCTGTCACATGCATTATTTCATTCATTTTTTTCCCTGGTCTCCTTTAGACTTATAGTAAGCATTTGTATTTCATGGCCTTTTGAGTGGATGTTAATTTGTTTATTAAGAGTTAGGTTAGAGTCCTCGATTGAGGACCATAAGTAAGTACAAATTGAATACATTGGTCTAGTAGTGGGTCACGAAAATGCAAGAGGGTATTTTTATTCTTTAACAATTGCCCCAATTTTCCAAAAACGTCCCACACAAGGCTTATCCTTCTATTGATTTTGACAACCTGATTCTTCCTCAAAAGTGGCTGGTCTCGATACGCTCTCGATACACTCTCGGTCCGGTAAAATATTCTTAAAGGAGTAATAATGAACGTATTCACACTGTCGGTTTAGCGGAGATTTGGATTTCGTAAACTCTTTTTTATGTAAAAATATTTTATCGAACTGAGGATGAACCGAGAATGGATCGGGAGCGATACTATAGTGAGAATCCAACCATTGTCATTTCTGAAAGTTTTACCATTTAAAGAGTTAACCCGACCTAGTTGCTATGGAAATTAAATGTTCTAGTCGGCCAGTTTTGTTTTGCTTATGATATTGTCACAATTTATATTAAATACGTCAACAAATAAATACTTATATATGGATGTTAAGGTACGGACTTAGCGATATAGCCTTGAAATATATAAGATAGGTAGTTGAATTCCAAAAACAAATAAAATTCTCCATTTTGCCGGTTCAATACACTGTAAAAAGGAAATGCATTGAATTTAAAGTAAATGTGCTGGCAGCATATCTCATAAACCGTTTCTTAAATTTAATTAATATAAAGCATTAAATTTAATAATTTTTAAATTAATGTAAATTAGTGTATTCCATTAAATTTAATGTAATCATACATTAAACTTAAAGTTTGATAATTACTTTTAAGGTAACTATGTACATTAAATATGCAGCTAGGATATGCATCTTTAATGCACCATCATTAACATGAGGTCAAAAAATTCTGTTACCAGGGCAAGGTGAAAATTTTTCCCATAGGTAGTGTACCGTCATCTATACACCGATTTCGGACTCATTGATTTCCGTCAGTACCGGTAGATATGTACACTTCATCATAATGAAATTGAGTTCTTTAAGGAACTTATATCATACTAAATGGACAGTTCAATACAAGTTGCGCCATCTTTCGGAATCTCATGCAAAGTACCATGAATATTAATGTAAATTCCTTTAACGTTAAGGTAAATGTGAAGAGAAAGTTGAAATATCTTTTCAGTTACTTTGTTGAAATTTAAGATACCTTATCACCAAATTTAATGTACAACGAACTGATATTTCAATGAATTTGCTTTAAATTCAAAATAAATGTAAATTATTCATGATTTAAAATACAAAATCATTTAATTTAATGTAGAATGTACATTAAATTTGTATTAAATTTAAGGTTGTAATAAAAGAATTTTTTTATGTTTGTATTTTTAGAGTTTAAAACTTGCTCGATTTTTGTTGCTCTTGTTAATTTAAATTCTTTGCTGTCAATTTGGAATGATCTTAAATTTAAACCATGTAATATATTATTATACCTACTCGTATGTAAGTTTAGAGTAAAAGAAACGTTATTTATGTAACGAACTTACGAAAAATATATATTTTTTTTATGTTTTTATTTTATTATATATAGGAAACTAAAATAATTCAATAAAGTTACTTACAGTCAAATTTAAACTGTTAATACTTTATTTGTTTGACCAACACCAGAAGTAGAGAAATCTATTCAGTGGATATCCCAATGGATTCAATGACCGATCGATCAAAATAGAAATTAATAATTAAATATTGATCAATCCTTGTTTTATATTTAATAAAATGTTCAGAAATATGGGAGTTTACTTGTAATAATTTTGACGCAAACAAAAATAAAGAAAGGTGTGATTTCGCTATATGACTATGTGCCTTTGTTATCCGTGACATTAGGTGTGCCATATTATTTAATATTAAATGGTAGTCTGAACCTCTGACTAAAAAAACTGAATTGAAAGCCATTAATTAGGACTTGCTAAATACAGGTTGAACATTAAATTGTAATTGTCTATAGAAAAAATTTGAATGGGTAAAATAAACATCCATATATCTTTATATTTTAATAGGTGAAAATATTCAACTTACTTCGAAAGTCTTTCTCTGTTATGAATATATTAATTGCAATTTAGTAAGACCTTATAAACACAATATTTTAGTGAAGTGTCAGCCAACTGGTTATACATATCACATATTGAATTCCAGTCGGCAGTGTTGTTCCATTATACTACGTTAAAGAAATTATTTAACGTAATTTATGGTCAGAAGCAAAGAATGAAATGGAACTTGTTAACGGCTGGGGTGGCCATTACACCGTACAGTGTATACGGCAGCTGATATTTTTGCTGGCGTGAGTCCGGTAAAACTAATTTAAACTCTCCTTTTTCTTTAATAGAGGACGCCACTTAGTTTCAAAAGGTAAGAAAACTGAGAAAAAGCTTACCAAATGATCTTGCGTTGGAAACTGTAATGAAACAGCAGATTTCTGCTAAATAATTAATTATATTTATTCTATAAATTCAGTAGGAATTTTATATGGTCGTAGTTATGGTGTTCTGATATCAATCACATTCAAGTCAGAGTGTTACTAAAGCTTATCTAGACTGAGTGATCCTCACATCCTGTCGCGATAGCCTCACATATATTAATATATCAAAATAATCGAAATATAAATAATAAGGTAATAAAAATCGACCTAAAATTAATAAGTTTAAAAAAATATTAAGAAGGTTTTGGCTTTGTTAAGATCAGCTTACAGTTTTGACAACAACAGTCGAAAATCGCCACACTCAGTGATCTGTAGTATGTTGCTATTTTTGGAAATTAAATTTGTGACTGTATTGAACCCACGCTCACCCAAATATGATAAGGGAAATGTATAAAAAATTTGGAACTATTTCCTACAATCCAGAATGGAGTCCTGATGATGATTTTTGAAGAAATAACTTTTGATATTTATTTCTAAATTTCATTTTAATTTCTTCGTTAGTTGTGAGTTCCACCAGTTTTTCTGAATTTGATGCATCTGTTACATCTGTATTCGAGAAAGGATCTAAAACCCCACTCGGGATGTTAATGCATAGAACATTCTGGAACTTCTCAGTGAAATCCGCTAGAAGAATATCAAGTGTTTGCAGTAGTAAATAAAGCTTTCCAGTTGGCAGACATTGCCGAAAATGTTGGAAAGTGGGTGTATTCATCTTCACCGAGATTCCGCTTGAACAAAAGAAGTTTGTTCACAAAAGCGACGATGATGTTTTTTTAAACGCATTCAATTCATCACCTTGGAATTATAAATATACTTTATGAAATATTTAATACAGGTATTTTGAATAAGTGATGTGATTTCTGAATATTTTCAAGGTGACGTGCAGTTCTTCGCCTTTGTTTTCAAGGAAATCTAGTACTGAGTCAAATGGACTAAAAAAATGATTCAGACAAATATCTTTAAAGAGCCCACGAATTTCTCTATTAATCTAGCTTTACGAATTGCTTCTAATCTGATTGACTTCCTGAATAACATAAGCGAGATTTCCATGCATTCATTCCGATTCTTCTTAACTTAATGCCGACACAATGTACTGCGAGTACATTTCTTACTGCTTGTTTGAAATTCATTATGAAATCCTTTTGATTCCCAGACATTGCTGGAGCACCACCAGTGGCTGCTGATAAAAAATTATGAGTAGGAATTTCTTTCTTTTGAAATAATACTCACAGTATTAAATATCGATTTTCTATTAATCTCGAGTTCCAAATTTTTAGCAAAAAATGTTTTCTTCTTTTATAAATCATACATATGATTTACATGTCCTTAAGTAATCGGATAATGGCAGTCTAATATCTTTAGCCATTTCATCCATTCTTCTTTGCATTGAAATATTGCTCAAAGGAATTTTTTTGGAGATATCTGCTGATTCTTATGAAGAAGAAGAATTTTTAATAAGTCTTTCACTGCTACCAAGAGTAATTCTTCACCAATTGTTTGTGGTTTTCCTGCTTTAATAATGAAATGATATATAAAGCTCGTAGTCTATCATCTTCTTGTCTAGAGGACGATGCCAATTAGGGCTGTTTCAATTTATTTTTTCTAGTACTTGAAAATAGGATACACCTTTGTCCTTGTGATCAGCATGTATTTTGGTCAAATGCTCTTATTGCTTGGAGGCGTTTATGACTTTATTTGAAAAAATATTTCGGTAAATTTTACACATAGGTAATGATTGGTTTGTAGGAGAATCAATATTTTAAATATTCCAAACTGTACTGTCTACGTTTCTTCTTAGATTCAGATATGATGAAAGACCAATTATTCCGTAGTTTCAATAGTTTCATCAATTGTGCACCTTTATATTGTGATAGTATTTGATCATAGACTTCTGCAAATGGAATATTTTCGATACTGTTGGCCGTCCCGTCTCCAATCATACTGCTGATCCATATTAATAGCTATTCTAAAAATACTATAAAAATAAATATCACAGTACAAAGGCAATTTTGAGAGTCTGGTTGTACTTTGTATGTATAGTATCACTCCATGGAACCTTGAAAACGTCGATTTCATTTATGAAATATAGAGGGCGTTAGCCATTCTCTACCGAATTCTTAATTTCCGAATTGATCTAGATTGGAGCAACTTAATCTTATTTTTTTTTATATAAACGGGATAATATAACTATTCTATGTCTTTCCATAACAAAAAGGATAATAAGAAAACCTGAATGCGTTTCTATTCTTTTTGCTGGTATTTAAAAAATCAGGGAAAAGAATAGCTATATTAATTCTTTGTACATGTTGTCAAATAATATATTATATTACAGTGAGTTTATTTGATCATTCTTTTGTTTCCTAATAATGGGAAAATCGTTCAATATTTTAATACATTTTAACGACATTTTGCAGATACCACATATTAAGACTTCCCTAGGCACTTTTCTTCTCGGTTTTAATTACGTTAACAGGGCAAGATATTTCCGACAGATTTATTTACAAATCTTAAAAGAGGGTCTTTCTTAGTTTATATCGTCATAAATTTTCGGTTTATATACTTTTAAGAAAACATTTAAACGACGCAAAAGTAATCTAGTTGAGATTAGGCTTAACTATGATAATTGATTTATTTTTCCTTTAGACTCTCTTGGGTGGTAACTAACTCATTTCCACGTGTTCTATTACAATATTATTTATTATGATTTATGACTAATGTTCAAGAATTCTCACATTTTTTTACATAATTTTTAATTTTAAATATTAAATAGTCAGAAACGCTGTTTAACAAGAAGACCTTACCGGACTTTGACTGCCATATTTTTCTTCCTATTACAAGATCAAATGCCGGATTGTTTGAGAAGAAAACATCCCGGCCAGTCGGTAAAACCCAGAAACAAATATTTTTAATAAATCACCAGTTGGTAAATTCGACAAAGGCTACAAAAGGCGATAGATATCTAAACATGAAAGAACGTCACTCAAATCTCTGGGTGAAGCGGTTATCTCTTGGTGTAGATGTACTCGCAAGAAGTCGTTAAATATATTAAGAAAATCATACAGTGCTCTCGGAAAAACAGCAATCCCGTGTGGATTCCATTCTCTACGTATTTTACTAACAATTCCCAGCAATTATTGTCCATACTCTGTCAATTTCATACACTCTGTTCATATATAGCTTTAACAAATCTGTACGTAGATTCTTTCAAAATCACACGTCGTTTGATAAAGCCTGTAGTTTACATATTTCCAATAGATTAAGTTTTATCGTTACAATTACAACTGCAGATAATTTGTTTATTTTGATAAATCTACTTGGATTTACTTATTAAAGTTGTTAACGATTTTTACTGCTTTCTCTTCAAACCCCAAATAATAAAATACAGCCCACTAAACCCATGTATGCGCGGTATACAGGTGAATCCTTCCACAACTTATATCATAAATCATTTACACATACGCAATATTGACAAAGCTCACAGCAAATATCGATAATTTTACGATCCCTATTTCTCATAGATTTGAATCGTGCACGCATCGACTTGTATGCTTTCGTTTGTTTACTATGCCGGCCTACTCGCGGTGTAAACAAATCATTGCAAGCTCTCATATTCTTGTATTAATATGTTAGCTAGCTAGATTACCTGAATCGCGTCGAATTGTCGTCATTTTCAAACTAGACTAAAAATGAAATTATATTGCTAAATTTTATTTTAAAAAATACCTACTACCGCCTTCTTGAAAGGTTTCAGCACTCACTGGCGTACGTTACTATCCCCATTGGGAATCTACGATCTAAGCAATAAGTATTGTGTAATTAGAAATAATTTCTTCATTTTAACTTCAGAATTTTCGTGTTATTACTTTAAAACATAAAGAAATGCAGACCGCAGATTTAAACAGAAGAATAAGACTGGCATGGACGGCATTCGATAAATTTAAATATATCCTACTAAACCCGAACAAAAACTTTAAAATCCATCACAAGATAAAAGTCCTACAACAACAAGGAAAACTATGAGCAAATTCCCAACAACGCAGCATCACAGGGAAAGAACAATAATAAACATAAGATTAACAGACGAGAAATCGATAGGATGAATGGGACAACGCACAAAAATGGAAAATATAATGACACAAATATTGAAAGCAAAATGGAGATGGACAGAACATGTGGCAAGGATGAAACGAATGGGAAAAAAACCCTGAACGTCCCCAAATGAGATGGTACGACGACCTACGTAGAGTGGCAGGAAAGAAGTGGATGGCAATGGCAAGAGATAGAGAACAATGGAGAGAATTGAAGAAGGCATATATCAATCATGGATCAGAGATGCTGGATAGAGAGAGACTTTGAAACATAAAATTTAGAATATTTTTCGCAGTGAAATTAGTATATCGTTTTCTTAATATTACCCACAAACGTAAATTATTATTTTGGCTTCTTTACTATTCTTGTGTGAGACGGAAAATTTTTAAATATGGGAAAGTACACATTTAATACTAAATTATAAATAATTTATTTTTAGGACAAATTTTTTTTTATTAAAGCAACTAGCATTAGAAAGACGTCATTAAATTTGATGTCGTTTCTGACGTCAGCAAATTAAAAATTCTCATACTATTCATTTCTTTTAGATCATTTAATGGGAAAAGAATCAATCTTTACAAAGCTGCAAATATAAATGAAGATAAGTAATCTATATGACTTATAATTTAAAACACATTAAATAATCCATTTATTTGAAATAATGATACTTTAACTGAAGAAACTTCCTAAGCCAGTGGCAATAATTTTTTAATCGTGAGAATCGACCCAGCCCAACAATTAAAACAAATCAAGATGTCATTTAAAGTTTATTAGGCTTTAAACCCTGTCATTTCCTAAGTGATACAGGTTTTTAGACTTTACCTTTGTCGTTTTCTTTTGATGACACTACGCCATTGGCACAAACGGATACTAAAATGCTTTCCCCTAAAGACGCTAAACCTCAGTGTAGATGTGGATGAGATTAGTCTTGGGAATATTGAACATCAACTAACAAAAACATATTTATGTAGACTCTCACCACTGATATCCATGACATTTTAACTTAAAATTTCACCTTCTGTTTACCACCTAAAGCCGCTAAATCGAAATACGTACGACATACTATGACCATACGAAATAGTGGTATCGAGATAAGTAATACAGAATAAGAACTCTTGATATAATTTTCAACGTTGAACACAGACATGGTACGTAGTAAGTATATAGACTACAGATCCTATAGAAGCACTTTGGCTCACGCTTAGAAAGGGACAGAGCGATATGAGATAACAGTACCTCTCCTTTTATTCGGTCCCATTGAAAGAGAGATACTAGTGTCTTATATATCTCTGTCTCTTTCCATAGGATCCGTAGTTTATATATTTACTTTCACGTCTATGACTACGAGTGATCCTAACTTTAAAACTGGAAAAATTGTTTTTAGAAAATTTTGAAGCACGGCTTTCCTAGAGAAGAGACGTTTTTTGAGTAAGCACTATGATCTATCTTACCATAGAGTGTGGATATTTTCCAACAATATCTGGAAGTTTATTTTGCTCATTTGGAAGCGAAAGCCTGACCCTATTAATTTGAGAGGGAAACTTTTGAGGAAAAGTTACTACACACTCTACCCAGACGTTATAGGAATTGCAGAGGACTGATTGGTTCTGGCCCAAAAGTCAGATTTGCTTGATTGTAAATTAGAAACACGTTTATCTCCAAGAACCATGGAATTTTGACCTTTGGATCAAAGTAAGATTATCAAATCTCCTATAACATAGGCTAGAGTAAGTTTTCTCCGCAACCTTTCCTGCAAAGGGAAATAAATAAATATCGCTGAAGTTATATTTAATTGCTTTCAAAAGCCTATATTCTAAATTCAAAGTTATATTGGGCAAATTCGAAATGGACTCGTACTTTATGGTAAGATTGATCGAAATATTTATCAAGAAAGTCCTTCGGGATCTTTGAGGTTTTCGGGTTAAAATATCCCGAAATTTCGTTGCGATGAAACTATTAGATTCATATCCCTCTTTAGAAATTATATTGTTAATGATTATTTGCTTGTTGGTTTTCAAATCTTATAATCCTGTGCAATTCGACCACTATTTGTTTTCTGTAGATTTCCTTAACGCAACTATGCAAAATTTTCTTTATTGTATTTCTAACATGTTTAACCTTATTGATTTGTTACTATTAGTAATCTGTTATTAACTATTTATTTAAAAAAAAAATATCATCGGCATGTTTATGTGTTAAAAATGTCTTATGAAAAATATGTGTAAATTAATTTATTTAACTTTAGTTAAATTGTTATGAGAAATTGGCATGTATAATATTTAGAAATGCCTTCCGTAACTGAAAAATACATTAGATAAAAATAGGAAATTACTTGGTATACATAGTAGTTAATCTTATTTTATTCTATTTGATAGATTATCATTATTACAATTTATATGATTGTAACATTATGGTATGATCCTAAAACTAAACCTTTAGGAACTTTGAAGATGAGCTTTCCCAAAACAAATTAGCAGATTACTAAGTACTGGAAAAAATAGGAGTGGTATTTTTTTCAAAGAGTATAACATTGTCACTTCAAAGTAAGTTGATTTTGTATAACAAACCATAATATAAATAAACTTAAAGGGTTTACAAGAAGTAAAAACATTACTAAATTACACTTCAATCTTTTCCCTTAAAAACTTACACCTACTAATTATCTGTTAGCAATATATGGTCTGAATTGCTATAAGCAAAAATAAGTCAATGAAGTTTTGAACGAGATCTATATGAGTTTCTTTTATGACCACGTCGAAAGAAATGAAAAATTTTGTGAATTTTCGATGTCTTCGGGTTAGTTTGCTAATTTTTCTAAAATTAGTCTCTATCCATTTTTTCGTTGTCGTTTTCGTTGAACTGATCGTCAACTTCATCATGTTCTCTAAGAAAAACATGTTTTATTTTTATTTTTTAGTTAAATACATACAAAATATAATTAAATATAAGGACATTTAATAAAATAAGACACCAAATAATTCTCATTAAATATAAAAATAGTGAGTTACATAAAATTATTTCTTCAATATCTGCGGACTTATTTTCGCCAGTATCTGCGGATTCCCTTGATACTATATCATAAATTGATGAAGCGTATTGGCCATCTACTAAAACCCAACCATTATTTTCAGGATGAATTGAGAAAGGATTTTTTAAATAATCATTTCGGCATATATTTGTGATACATATATATATTTATATATATATATATATATATATATATATATATATATATATATATATATATATATATGGTCCAGATTAGTTCAGAGGATTTTTTAAATAATCATTTCGGCATATATTTGTGATACATATATATATATATATATATATATATATATATATATATATATATATATATATATATATATGGTCCAGATTAGTTCAGATGGTTATTCTAATTCACGCTAGCATGGAAGTAAATAGGATGAGACATAATTGCTGGCATTTTCTTGTTGAAATTATGAGGATGAGTCTTGTTATACGTTGCAAAATATTTATCATAACGAGCATCATTAACAGTGTTAGATTTAATATTGTAAATTGGGGCACAAATTTGGATGGAAAAAGTTCCTATTCGTTCTTCTGATGTAGGAACATATCCTAATGCTGTAAATGCTTTCTAATACAGAATACTTTGTTTAATAATAGGTACCGTTTTTTTTTGCTTCTTTTAAAAAATGTCGCGTTATAATCGCAGGCTGTTAAGCTTCGGCATATTTATGAACCCAGTTTAATATATCATTCAGAGATATTTATAGTCTTTTATTTTGAACAAAAAATTTGGCTATGACTGAACCAATTTACCTCCATGCCAGCGTGAATTAGAATAATAAATATTAATAACTTTATAAACACAAATTTCTGACGAAACTCTCATCCTTCAGCATTTACTCCTAAAAATAATTGAGTTTTAGTCGATGACCAACACTTTTAATTGGTTCAATGGAGATACGACACCTTCATCAATTTATGCTATAATATTAAAGGAATCCGCTGATTCTGGTGAAAATCAGAACATATAATAAAAAAAATAGGCAAATCCTTGTTTTCATATTTAATGAGAATGACCAGGGCCCTATTTTATAATCTTTAAATTTAGTTATATTTTGTGTGTATTTAACTAAAAAATTGTTCTGTTTTTCAGAATATGATAAAGACTGCGACGAATTCGCTGAAGACGACAACGAAGAAGCAGATGAAGAATATTTGTATATAACATTTTTAAAATATCTAATATCTGTTTTTGTTCATACTATAAACAAATATCAATTTAATTCTTTTCTACTTTTTTATCACTTTCCATGAACAATTTCATATTTTAATTAATTTTTATTGTTACATTATTCATACTTACTGTCTCACTCGCACTCCTAGATCTGTATAAATCCATATCCCTCGCACTCCCACAACACCTTCTTTCGAGGTCTAGCAATACTTGACACGGCTAAAATGGTCAGGCTTTGTGCAAAATATCTTGAAAAGTTATATTTAAACTTCTGCTAAAATTTCAACCTTACACGACAAAGTGTATATTGCTCACTTTTCAACTTGTCTGGCAGGTACTCGTGACTGGCTGAGTGGTCTGGCATTTTTTTTTCTATAACTCACTGTATTTACACTAAAACATATCCTAATGCCAAACTTATACCTTCAAATTTAAAAATATGAATTTTTTGCCACTTTCAGTAGTACTTGAGGTGGGATAGTGACCTATGAAGACAGCCAAACCAACACTTTTGGGTTTGTCTGTCTTTAAAACGGTCTTACAAAAATTTCCAGCTTTATACGCAGACCATTGCATCAAGAGTTCAATAACTCTTAGGCTAATAAACGGGATATAAAATATTTTGAGTACTAGATAAGTTTAACCTTCTGATTCACATACATGGTCTAATTTTAAAATCGAACTAATTGGATAGTGGAAGGTTTAAATTGACATCTGGAGTCAATCGAGATTTGACCTTGAAAATACTGAAATTAAAAAGTACATATTTTTTTATTGTTGGGAAGTAACTATTTCTATCACCGATTTCAGGGCTTTATCTCTGGGATTTATCTTCAGTATTCTTATATAAGCGTTTATGTCTTGACATATTTGATACAAATTATATCAATGTCATAAGCGAAACAAAATTGAATAATTAAAATATCTAGCTCCCATGGCAACTAGATCGGATCTAAGTCTAAACTTTTTTAGTGAATCTAGCTGTAAAAAATTAAGAAAAACAGATGAACACATAATAGGAAGTTAAGTAGTATCATAAGATTTTTCTTGACAGAATGGCGACAAAACCTTTAAAATTCTTTGGTTTAAATAAAGAGAATTTATTTATCTGTACCATTCGATTTCTGAAAGTTTACAGTAATAATAACAATCTTAGTTATGGTCGGCATATTTTTTATTGTGGTTTATTTAACAAAAATAATATTCCTTTACTATCTATTTGGCAATGATTAAATTGGTTCTATTTGCAAAACTCCCTCGAGGTATTGTTATTGTTACAAATTGTAACAAATAACAATATAGGTTTAATGCCAAAAAAATGTAAAAACCAGATACCTATGGGATACAATAGATATAAATAACCCACGAATATGTTATTATGTCTTAGTAAAAGGTGTGGCTTATAACTTTGAGCTAAGCGCAAAGGTGTAAAATATCAATTAACCTTTTAGACATAAAAAAGGAAAGAGGTGGCGCCCTTTCTAGCTTTAAAAATATGACTATTCAAATATGACGAGGTAATTTTTTTCAATTAAAATTTTAGATATCAAATACAATGAAAGTAAAGTGAACGAATATAAATAGATTTTGTTCCATTTTTTTAACTAATTCGACAAAAGAGAATTGCAGTAAAAAGTAAAAAGAAAAGACAAAAGTTATATTACCAATTATTTAATAATTGTAGATTTTCCATCTAATTATCATTTTTTTGGAATCGGCTCAGCAATAGTTGTAAAGCTTATTTTTAACCGACTTGTAAAAGAAGGAGGTCCTCAATTCGTCGAATATGGATGTTTTTTTTATGTATGTACACCGATTACTCCGGAACTGCGGCACCGATTTGAATGAAATTTTTACGTTATGTTCAGGAAGGTGCTGCGGTAGTCCCATAGTTTTTTAGACGAAATTGGGGCAGTAATATCCAAGATGGCGCTGAAAATATGGCGTCCAAAAAAATTAATTTTGTCTGAATTTCTCCAAAACTGGTATGGGGGAGTTTTTGGGGTCACACATAATGGATCCAAAATATTTTTAAAAAATTCAATATGGCGGATCCAATATGGCGGACGAAAAAATCTATTTTGTCCGATTTTCTTCAAAATTGGTACGGCGAGTTTTCGGGGTCGCACATAACGAATCTGAGATTATTTTTCAAAACTTCAGTATGACGGATTAAAGAATCTACATCTCCCGATTTTGTCTAAAATCAGTATTGGGGTATTTTTGTTAGTGTTAATTATGAAAAATTTTACATTTTTCGATTTTCTCTCAAACTGATATAGGGGGTTCTTGAGGATGTAAATTATGAATTTAAAATGTAATAGTGAATATGAGTGTAGAAATTTTAAATTTCCGGATTTCATCTAAAATTGGTACTAGGCGGCTTTGAAAGGTTTAGATTAGATTAAGACTTAAAATAATTTTTTTGAAATTCAATATAGCGGATGTAATATGGTGGGTTGAAAATTTTACCTTATTCGTATTTTTTCAGAATTGGTATTAGAGGGTTTTCGGGGTCGTGTGTTACGAATATGAATTTAATTTTTTATAACTATTAGATTGATAAGGTTCAATATGAGGGATAAAAAATTTTACATATTCCGATTTTGTGGGATTCTTGAGGCGTATACAAACTCAATATGCAGTATAAAATATTCGAGCTATGAAATTTACATCTCAGGTCCTTTAAATATTGAAAATTGATATTGTGGGGTTCTTGAGGCGTATACAAACTCAATATGCAGTACAAAATATATCGAGCTAGGAAATTTACATCTCAGGTTTTTTAAACTTCGATATTGGAAGGTTTTGTGGCCTATATTACCAATCTAAAATTAATTTGAAATTTAAGAGAGTAGATTTACTATAACAGACTAAATGTATGTTTGTCATAATTTTACTGGTATTTGGAGAATTTTTAGTGGTTCATTTTAGGGTGATTTACAACTTTGGGTAGAATGGGTACTTTTTTGCCACCTTGGAGTCATTGCGAGGTACACTAATCTCGATTAGTACTTAGTTCAAAAAAATTATGGATATCATAATGAATTCTAAAACTAAAAATAAAAAAATAAAATTTTTATTAAAAAAATTGAACCGACTTCTAAAAGTGCGCTAGAAAGTGAAAAATAACTACAAATTTTTATATGAAATTGAACTTTTTGTAGTCGGCGCCAAATTATTTGTAAATGAAATAAATAACTACTAATATATACAAATTATGGTAAGAAAGCAATTACAAATAAAGTATTTTTAATACGTTTATGCAAATCACATTTTGGCAGGTATTAGTTTGGCGCCGACTTCAAAAAGTTCAATTTCATATAAAAATTTGTAGTTATTTTTCACTTTTTAGCACACTTTGAGAAGTCGGTTCAATTTTTTATAAATTTTTTTAAATCAATTCTATTTAACTGATATTTTGTCCACATCACTTGATTTAAATAACTTTTGATTTGTGTTGTTTTTCTTTTTGCCTTAGATGAGAGTGATGATTCCGCAGTGGATTCTGAAACATTTTTTAAGTCCTTGTAAATAAAACATTGTGTGCTTTTTAGTGTTTCAGTAGTTTAATAGTGGTAAACCTATGTTTCACCTTGTGAGGGTTTTTTCCAAGAGAACATTTAATACTAAAGTTAAATGTGTTTTTTTTAACATTTGTATGTACCCTATGTTTTGTGATATGTTCTAAAGAAACAAATTTTTGTCCTGTAGATCTAGGAAAAATGACGTCAAATATTTATCTATAACTGATGTTAAAAGAAAGTTTTGTTGGTTATTGGTAGCCAGATATGGATAATGTTTTAAAGATTTTTATATTTCGAGTTGTTCTGGTAAATTTAATCTTATGCTTTTATTTTCGACATGGATCAATGTAAAGTTATTTAAGTCTATGAAATAGATTAAAATCAATCAAACTCTGATAACGACTACCTCGCATCTAAGGTTACTGAAGTATAATTTTACAAGCTTTGTATTTAAACATATAAAATTAAAGTTATTTTCTTTTTCTAGCATATTCTTTATTATATCTTTCAATTCTACCTATGGGTTGCTGTGCTGAATTGTACAACTTTCTCACTTACATCTATATGTATGTATTTTCAGAGCAAAATAAGTAGAAATTACTCTCACCCCATTTATATGACAAGCGAAAACAAGTTGTCCCAATCCCAAACTACCGAAATAAGCCTGGAGGAGGGAGGAGAGTTGAGATCCACTTTCCTAACGCAGCAAGTCTACTTTTTATGAATTCGGAGCTCCTCGAGAGGAGGGGGAGACTGCCTTTCCGGTGATCCGTCACTGATAAATACAGCCATTTCTAAGCAGACCGGGGACCTCATTTAATTCCAGCGTCCTGAGCCTTCGACGGGCTTAGTTCGCCACTGGACAGGAGGTGAAAATCGCTCCCAAAGTTTACTCGTAGAACGGATTTTTGAATGTATCTCAAATTTTTATTTTTCAAAGAAACAAATAGAAAATTATTTCTTAAAAAGGAGGAGAGATGTAGTTTCAGTTGGAGGGATTGCAACCCTTATTAATTGTTTTTTAAAATTTATATTTTTTAAACTTTTTACTAACGAAAACTTACCAATTTCGATAGTTTTTGACTTTGTTTATGCTTTAAACGGATTTAAGTGGAGAAAATGACCCTCAAAGTTTATCCCCGAAAATGGATTTTTTATATATATCGGATTCCAAATGTTATTTTTTAAAGTGGAAATTATTCCTTTAAAAAGATGTCAGATGAAATTTCAGCAGTAGGGGTTGTAATCCCTAAATGTAATTTTCAAAAGACAATTTTATTTAAATCTATTTCGATCATGAAAATTAGAAAAAATAAGCTGCAGCTATACTCCTCACTTCTGCAATTAAACTACCAATATCAGGCCGGCGGAAGAAATGTATCCAAATAGAATTTAGTACTATAAATGAGACGCTGCTGACTTTTGCATTTCGGCAATGTTCGATTCATCAAAGGCGATAATTTCATAACGTAAAAGGTTTCACAGCACAGGGTTGCCAGACCTAGGGAAATTTCTGTAAATCTAGGGAATTTTGCGACATGGAATTGTAACTGTAATTTTGGGGAATTTCTGAATAAGATACAATTTTTCTAATTCATATATAAAAACTAATAAATAATGTTTCTTTTTACGCATTGACAGACAAAACAGCTTACACATCTTGAACGCAGTTTTATATGTATTAAGAAATTTCAGAAATTTCTCACGTTTCCTGGCTTTTGATCAGAAACTACCGGGGAAATCAAGTTTTTATGAATTTTGCAATTTTGGTAAAAAAAAATACGCAACGTCGCCGGACACACGTGTAAGATTTTGCATATTAAAAGTTTGTTAAAGTCAAGCGATTGTTTTAATCTGTGTATTAGCCTGTTAATGTTCAGCTGATCATTTTATAATGAGCATTCTCAAAGTTATTGAACTATATTGACATTTCCAAGTCATATTTACCATTTTTGAAATTAAACATTGCGGATTTAATAACATTTTTTCTGGATATATACATGTCAAATTTAAAATTTCCTTCTTTTTTGGAAGTCAGTAGAAAATACAAGTTAAAATTTATGGTTTTATTTTCAATTTTTCCACAACCTTCAAGTCAAGATCAGACTCCAAAAAAACTTTCTTCCATACTTAACGTAGATTATGAGTTAAACTATAAATTTATATTTTGACACCCACAACAAAATATTTTATGAAATAACCATTGTATTAGTTAAATTTATTTTAGAAAGAGCTTTGTGTTGTCACTATAAAATAAAACAATATGAACTTATTTGTTTTTTTAAATATTTAATGGTCTATTCTTGTCGGCAAAATATTCAGTAAATAAATTTAGGAAATTTAATTTATAGATTATAACACAAAAATAACCTATTGAAAAAATGTCTAATAATCCTAAAATGCGAATAGACTGTAGCATGATGCTATTTTATTGTTTAAAATATACTTTTACAGCAGGTAGGTTTAAAAAAAAACAAATATTTTAATTCACAAAGTCAATTTATTAATATTAGCGAGTATTTAAAATAAATAAAAACGGAGAATATACAATTTTTCATTTAGTCGTCTCCTCCAGTCATTACTTCCATAAATTCTAAAAACACAGAATTAGTATGAATGATTTTTATAGAATTTTTAATTATATTTACATAATAAGTCACATTACAAAAAAGGTTGTCTTTTTCAGGCAAAACTATTAACATATCATCAGAAATAATCCATAATAACTTAAAAATTAATCATTAAGGTCTATCACTGCTATAAGAGAAAGTATACCTAACCACTTAATTTTTCTTGTGGTTACGTGTGGTTGTCTATCCTATACTGACAATTAATAAGTTAGAAACTTGTCTGCCAATAGGAAAAGGTTCAATCTTTGTCTGATAGTTTTGTGCAATCAGATATACAGTTTTTGATATCTAACTAGAGCAGCACATGCCTGTTCTTAGAAGACTTTTCCAGTTAGTTTCTCTCATATATACAAATACGTAGTTTTATGTCAACTGTCCTGAGCTCACATTTAAGTGCAAAATAACCTAGATTCCTTATAGATTTTGACCTCAGCTTTCCAATGATGCTATGAAATTTCTCATACATTTTTCTTAAAGTTGGTTATTTTTAATAGTTTTCCAAGCCTTTTTAAAAGAAAGCCGAGATATTTTTGCATCAAAATCAAGAGACATTTTAATTTTCTTGAGACATAATGTTCTGAAGAGCCATTAGCTTGCGAATTTTTTCTTTTATACATAATATATATATATATATATATATATATATATATATATATATATATATATATATATATACATATATACATGAGCGGTACATTAGCTATGAAATTTCTCATACATTTTTCTTAAAGTTGGTTATTTTTAATAGTTTTCCAAGCTTTTTTAAAAGAAAGCCGAGATATTTTTGCATCAAAATCAAGAGACATTTTAATTTTCTTGAGACATAATGTTCTGAAGAGCCATTAGGTCGCGAATTAGTCTTTTATACATAATATATATACATATATACATGAGCGGTACATTAGCTTTTACAGGTTGTTAAATGATGCTATGAAATTTCTCATACATTTTTCTTAAAGTTGGTTATTTTTAATAGTTTTCCAAGCTTTTTTAAAAGAAAGCCGAGATATTTTTGCATCAAAATCAAAAGACATTTTAATTTTCTTGAGACATAATGTTCTGAAGAGCCATTAGGTCGCGAATTATATCTTTTATACATAATATATATACATATATACATGAGCGATACATTAGCTTTTACAGGTTGTTCAATGATGCTATGAAATTTCTCATACATTTTTCTTAAAGTTGGTTATTTTTAATAGTTTTCCAAGCATTTTTAAAAGAGAGCAGAGATATTTTTGCATCAAAATCAAGAGACATTTTAATTTTCTTGAGACCTAATATACTGAAGAGCCATTAGGTCGTGAATTATTTCTTTTATACATAATATATATACATATATACATGAGCGGTACATTAGCTTTTACAGGTTGTCCAATTACAAAAATACCTAAATATTTATCAAGGATTATGAGATTGGGAAAACTGTTTAGGTTTTAGGGTTTGGTAGTGATCTTTATATTGATGTTAAGAGTGGCCTTCTTGGTCATGATATTTATATGGCTGAACTTTTCCATTCATTCTACTTCTGCTATAGAAAATAAGGGTGCATATTTGAATAAAGAACTTGAATAAGAAATGATCTTCAAGGACAGTCTCAAGATTAAAGTCAAGGTCAGTGTTGGATGTCGCCCTTCAAATCCTCTAATTTTGTATTAAACATTTTTCTATATTTCACGGATTTTGGGAAATATTACAACTTTCTCTTGAAAATACTTAAAGAAATATTAAAAATTATCTTTTTTGAGAGAAATATCAGAGATTTTCTTTTTGAATTTTCACCTTGAAAATGGGGAAATGTTGGAAAATACATAGTGTCATCAAGGTTTAAAGGTATAAAAATCGTATATATCGTATATCAAGAATTATTTTTATTAGTTTCCCAACTATATATTTGAAGTGAAAATTAAGTTCTTTTGCGCCTAAATCCGAACTTAGGACAGATGGGGTAAACGCCCTGTATATTTGTTTAAACTGAAAGTTTAGTGCTTTCACTATTGATATAGATCTGCTCAGAGTATGTGGAATATCAGAACATAGCGCTGCGTGTATTAAAATTTCTAGTTAGTTTGATAAAGGTTGCTTAGATGATGCAATTTTCTTGTGGTTAGGTGTGTTTGCGTACTCTGAACAAATGAAAATCAATAAGCTCAAAAACTAGTCTGCAGGTAACGGTATGCTGTCAGTGGGAGAGCTCTTCTCCTTTTTCTGGAGTACCTTATAATTTGAAAAAGTACTTTTGATTTTTAAGCATAACAGAGGATATTCTTAATAAATATATAAGATTTTTTAATCGATTTTTTTTTCTGTATGTACGGAAAGATAGTTTTGTTTGAACAAGTCAAATTGTCTTTTACTCCACAAAATAGTTTTTTTTCCTGTTATAGTTTAATTTTAAGTTACCATAGTTGCTAGAGATTATCTTTTGAAGTATGTTAACTAGTGGTTTTATAAATCCATATAGTAGTGGCTAGTAGATTAATTACTTTTTGATTATTTTAAATCATATTTCTTAAATTAAAATGTTTTAAATCACATTGTCGAAGCCAATAAAATTATTAAAATATATTTACCATCATAATCTACTGTTCCTGAACCATCTGTATCTATTTCAGCAATGATCATATCAAGTTCATCAGAAGTTAACTTGTCGTCAAGCTCTTTAAGAATTTCTTTGAGAGTGCTTGTCGTTATGTAACCATTTCCTACAAATGAATAAAAAATATCGTGGTTTGGATTTAATGTTTTTTTTTTCTTTGACTGAAATGTGATGGCAGTGAATTGATAAAACTAAATTAATTCATCGGACGTGATTTGCTCTAATTTTAAAATTAAGAAATGTTTTTAATACTGAATGATTTTTTGTAAACCAAACTACTGGTGTTTAAAAAAAAATCAACACGCCAAAATACAAATAAAGGGAGAAAATACTGAAAAAATCTCTTCATTGAAGTATGTCGGTACCAATATTAATGAACAAAACTACATAAAAACCGAAAATACATCAAGAATTGAACAAGCTAGAAGAACATTTATAAGCATGAAGCCATTCTTCACAAGATTAGATTTTAGCCTCGAACTTAAACTCCTCATGACTAGGTGCTATGTATTCTCTGTTCTGCTTTATGATTGCGAGAGATGGACACTTAGTCTAAATACTAAAAAAAGATAAACACTTTTGAAATGTAATTATACCGACGAAACTGCATATTCAATAGGTTTAGTAACCAAAATCGAAGATCTCCGACGTTTAACAAAACAAATGAATTAATGATTACAGTTAACAATGAAAAACCCATTATATAGGACAAGCAATGAGAAGAGAGAGTTATTAGCTACTGAGGATTATCATAGATGGAAAAATAAATGGAAACAGATCAGCGAGAAGACGTCAAAACTCATGGTTAAAGGACATAAGGAGATGGTATGGTTGTTTATCTATTGATGTTTTCAGAGCGAGAGTTTTTAAAACGACTTTAGCTATTTAGATAAAAAAAACTTCGAAAGGAGAGAGCATTTTAGGAAAGATGAAGAAAAACATTTTTTTAAATATGTTTGTTTAACTTTTTGTTGCTATATGTTAAAGGTTCTGTGAACTGTAGTAGTACAAGAGCAAATATTAGAAAAAATCTCAAATAAGTATTGTCTTCAAGGTCGTTCGACGCCTGTGATGGCTGGCGGGAAGTATATTTCTTTAATTTAAAAATAATTAGGGAATTATTATTTTGATTTTAAACCCACAATGTTAAGAATTAATAAATTGGGTTATTAAACGAATTCATTTCAACCGAATGTCTTTGCTCAGGATTGTTTTTGAGCTTTCATTTTTTAAACGTGTCGCCTTTTAAAATTAATTTGACGTTTGAAAGAAGAAGCGTGGTGCATATGCGTGGATTTTTGATAGAAATAAGGTCGATGTCATATGTTCTGATTTCATTTTTCCTGTTTGAAATGACGAGAGAAATTGTAGTTTTATTATTTTCTGTCTTTTGGAATTAAAGGTTGTAAAACCGTTTAAATTGTTTTTGTATCTGACTTTAGTTGATCAGTTACATTATCTTGTATCTATCTGACGTTTTAATTTATTTTTACCGGAATATACCTAGAGTCAGTGATTTTAACAGTTCTACACATTTCATCGAAATAATTCTTTTTAACCTCGATAAAAACTTAGGGGTTTCTTACTGATTTTTCCTATAACTTCTTCGTCCAGTTCGGTATACTCGTTTTTCTTTTCTTACTGGTTGCTTTCTATTGTTTGCTTTTTAATTTATCTTTCGTATTCACTGATACCTACTCACCACTACGCAGTTAAGCAGTGTTGCAGCCTGATTTGTTCAAGACTACACAGCTAGCGGTCTCACCATCGAGATAACAAACAAATATAGTATGATTTTATTTTTGTATTTTAAATTAAAACAACCTAGTTAATGTTATAAATTTAAATGTATTCCATTCTTTTTTTTTTTGTAAAGCGTTGCGTAATTTTCCGGCGCTCTATCCAATGACCATGGAATATACCGAATTTGCGTTATGTTTTAGCGGCAATAGGTACTTTTGTGTGTTACATGTTAACGTTTATTTGATTTATTGCTTTTCTTTAAAGTAAAACATATCTTCATTATTATTTGTGGGAATTATTTTAACTTCGTTAGTTTCAGTTTATTTTTATTTTTTGCTTTAAGTCATTTTTCAGTTTATAAATTATTAAATTTCAACTCAAAACTAATTTATATTTTTTCTAGCAAGAAAATTTTGCAAATTTTGAGGTTGGAAAATATAATTATTTATACTGAAGATTTAATTTATAATTATCTAGCTTTATGTTGACTACATAAATGAAAGGGATCGTCGTCGCGAATCTAAGCAGCCTCGTTACCTGCCTTTGCTGTTTTGGGTGATATTTTTGCATCTCCAAAATGTTACTGCTTTAGCTCATTGAGCGCTAGGCACTCTCTAAGAACATGGACCACGGTTTCATCTTCCTCCAGGCATCATTTGCACACCGGATCATCCTTGACGTCAATCCTATAAAAATTACCTCGCAGGTGACAATGTCCCGTCAGCAATCGCACAACGATCCTCATCAGAAAAAGAAGCTCCCCAGTAAGTCTTATATTATTAGGTCCATTTATATGTTGCTTTGCACATCTTATTGCAGGGGCTTCTCTCCAGCATTCAATGAATTTGCTTTCCAGCAACAGTTTCAGTTTCCTCTTATCAATATTAACTGAAACAGGTATAATGGGTTGGGAAATTTATGGCTCAGCCGCACACCCCATCTTTGCCAAATAGTCCGCTCCCATGTTTCTATGCATGTCCAGGTCTGATTGTGCAGCCGTTTTTTTATTAGATTGTTCAGTACCTCCCTACACTCAGAAGCCAGTGGGGAAGGTATTGCATTGGGGTCAATATTGCAGCTCTGCTCTCCGAGCATATGCTAATAGTCGTATTTCTGCCTTTATTCTATCTCGCAGAGATGGCCACATTGTAGAATGGCATATATCTCCGCTTGAAAGACCGTTGCATGCTGTCCCAGAGAGTAACACTCTCTGACTCCAGTTCTTTTTCTTGATACTCCAGTTCGGGCTTTTTCATCCTATCGAGCTCTGTCTGTAAAGCAGCAGAATCCAGTTTTATGTTATCAATATAGCAACATCGTTGAATATTTAATTAAAGAAGGCTAGTTCCTAATGATATTGCGGAAGGCTTCTCCACTCTACCTAGCTACAGATGTATGTATATACTCTCCATCATAAAGACTAACCTGGCATTTTTCCTCGCTGGTGCGGTTACTAATTTTCAAATTTACTCTGGTGATTTTGCTTTAGTATTTATTAATTTGTTAATAGTATAATATTGAATTTCTTCCCACCTATTGTGAGGTTTTGGCGTAAAAATACTAGCATAGCACCATATCACACAGTATAACCAAAATTAATTTTGGAATATAGACATATTAGATTATTATACTTTTTATAAAAAATATTTTTTCTTACTTTTATAATATTGGAGCTGTCAGACTTTGTCACACTATTGGGCCACTCTATATGACTGAAATATAACTGTGCTCTTCTTTAGTTTTCCATCGGTAAATTGTTAAAATATAAAAAGATTTTCAGCACATATTAAATCCTTCTAATAAAAATGTATACGCTTAAGTAAGCTTTATTTACTTTAAAAATATATACTTTCCGACAAAAACATCCTCATTAGTGATAAAATTCTGCATAAAGACAAATGTGCAACGAAACGGTATAAAATCTAACAAATTGGACATGGAAGTCCAACAGATATCTACTACTTCGCAAAAAACATCATTGTCTATGACCTTCAAACAAACAATTTCAAGAACTGCTACGGAATCCTAACAAAATGCGTGCCACTTTTTTTATTTAAATTATATAATCATAATCCGCCTTGAAAACGTAGTTTCGTCACTCATACCATAATTCATAGAAGTAATAACAAAAAGTTTTAAATTTACAAACCAGAAAATTATACTCCATTTTTTAGTTTTTGGAATTTATCACACACATAAATATCCTTAAGTAACTGACCATACCTTATCTACCATTTTTATTTTAATTGCTTGTATAAGGTCAAATTATCCTTAGGCAGAAATGGGTGTTACCAACCGGCAGTTTATTTATGGATGCATTTAATATTAATAATTTACCTTCTTTATCATATAATCGAAACGCTTCCTTAAGTTCTTGTTGCATTGCTTCTGCATCTTCTTCAACCATAAACCTTGAGGCAAGAGTAACAAATTCTTGAAATTCTAATTCACCGGATCCTAAAAAAAATTGAGTTTAATGTATATATCATAAAAATTTCGTGAATAGAGTGTTCAATTATATTACCTTCATCCCATTAAATTTCTAATAGTTCAAGAGAATAGCTTAAAATTTGAACATATAAAATTTTTAACGTACTATTTGCACTGGGCCCAATGTTTTATGTTAACTTGATACAGGGGCATTAAAGAGTCGTTCAGTTCGCCTACGAGGATTCTGGTTCTGAACAGTGAATGGAGTGAACTATGCTCTATTGTACTTAGGCCCATTGTTCATCCTCTTTTAGGGGTGTACTTGCTTCAGCCCGTTGTCCAGCCTACAGATTTAAAGAAGCTGAGGACATCTCCAAGCGGGATTTCTTTTTCCAAAATAGGCCAGTACTTGCCACACATGAATTCTCTTTTTAGTGAAAGAACATGACAGTCCCATAGGATATCTTCTATAGTCTCATATGATTTTATGTTATATAAGTGTTTTCTTAGCTGGTACTGTCCTGTAAAAATCCCTGTCTTCCTCTGGACATTGCTAGATATCCTTTGTCAGGTCAAGAAGCATTTTTGCGTTATTTGGCAAGAGCTTCCCTTCAATGTGACTTTTTGATAGTTCACAGAAAGTGGTCGGTCCAAGGAAAGAAGTTTGTGCCTCTTCTGGTACGAGATTATCGGCTTCCTCGTTTTCTTTAATTTCCTTATGCCCTAGCACCCACATCAAGGGTTACCCTATTGTTTCTTGTCAATGGCTTAAGGCTTGCCTGTAGTCTCAAGTCAACTTAAACTCATAGGTGTTTGACCTGAGAGCTTTTAACGCTGCTTGGCTATGTATATTTTGGCTTTCGATTGAGACTTCAGCTCAGATTTGGATTACTTACATTGCTGTTTGAAAGATGGTAGGGGTGTTTTCTAGGGACTTATCAAGCCCAAAATTTGGTCCAAATATTCTCACTCCGACCTTTTCTTTCATATTGGATTCTTCAGTAAACCATACCATTGAATGTTTCGGTAGTCGAGATAATGTATATCAATTCGCTTAGTAGCAGTCAGTTACTACTTCTTAGTTCATGCCAAAATCATACCTAATCGACATAATATTTGTTGGTTTCGATATGGATTCTATTGGAGTTTTATTCAGAATATGTCCAATAAAATTTCGAGGTTTAGGGCTTTCAATTTGGAACAGCTTGAGGCCATTTTTGCTGCCAGCCTTATCATAGCTATATGCAATAGAGGTTTAGCATTGCCTCGATTGCTGCGGTGCGGCAAGATAGCACGAATTATGTGACTATTACTAACTAATTTCTGTATTTTTGCAGTTTTTTTGAGCTATCTGTTTTGAGCCCATGGATATAGGTGACCATAGATTTGCTGATTGTTAAATATGACCTGAGATCATTTTCAGTCTCAAAATTCTAGGTTTTCTCAAAGATGTTATGGCATGTCCAGCTTGCCGCTATTACTTTTTATAAACTTCTCAATATGTCTGTCCCAGGCCACTATCTGGTCCACTAATATTCCTAGATATTTAATCTCTTTGAAAAGTCTCAGGTTTGTTCCATTTAAAGTTGGAGTGTTGATGTTTAGCTTTTGTCCTCTTGTAAATGTCGCGATGACTGTTTTGTTGGAATTTATGAAATTTGTCAAATAAGTTATAACTATATCAAGAGCAACACAAAACTGGATCGGGTTTTAGAACTGAACTTCTTTTAGTAAATTTAGTTGTTAAATTTTATTGGCTAAACATTTTAATAAATTTTAGTTCTTATGTTTTAGTTTCTAGAACATCTGTTTCCCATATTGTAAGTAAGAAAATTGACACAAATATAAAAACTAAATTTTTTTGCATTTTCATTAAAGTATTTTGATGTTGATTGTTGTTAAGACTCTTTATAAAAATATGTTAGTATTTATTTAAAAATAGTTAAAGGAATAGTATTAATTAGGAGTGCATAAGTTGAATAATATCTTTGATATGAGTTTTTTCCACGGACCCATGAAGAAGTGTTCTCTGATCGGATCAATATATATCTATGTATTTTAACCTCACAAACCGAATTTGGGTACTCTGTTGCATTGTTTTTATTGCGAAACACCAGATTCAACTTCTGGAGATTAAAATACATAATTACACGTTGGTCTATATTACGAATACAGCCTCGAAATCTATTTCGAGCTACCATAGTTATTATTTTTTGAGACATTTCTTCTCTTAAAAATGTTAGTCTAGTAAATTAATTCTCCCAGATGACTTCCACACAAAAATATCAATTGACATCAAATCTGGCGACTCTGAGGGCTAGATTACGGGCTCTTTGCTCAATACACCGCTTGGAATAGTTTTGAAGTAAAAATGATGGGATTCTTTAATAATAGTGTGCGAAACAAAAACATTTTGCTTCTTGCATCTGCAGGTTTCCAGTCACATTTTCATCGACTAAGAGTTAGAACCAGACTTAAACAAAATATGTTTTACCCACATATTTTCCTACTACGCTTTTAAGTCTTTTTTCATAAACGACCACAGATAGTGAGGTGTAAGCGGTGTCAATGAAAAAAGCGTGCAATTACTTTGACTTGTAATTTATATAATTTTATATAAAAAAATTGGTGTTTTTCTGTTTTAAATGACTAGAAAACTAATAGACTATGCCCTAATATATATGAATGAATGAATGAATGAAAAAGGGGTGGTGATACTAGATCATCTATGCATAGGCCTCCATTGGGCCCTTTACATCCCACTATATCTGCAGGTTATTCGAAGCCGATCGTCTTCGCGAATCCAAGCAGACTCGTTAGTTAAACTTGCCTAACTGCTTCCGGTAACAAAACTGTATCTCCGAAATATCTCTGTTTCAGTTCGTTGAGTGCTGGCCACCCTCTGAGAACATGGTCAACAGTTTCATCCTCCTCTAAACACCTTCTGCATGTCGGGTTGTCTTCAGCACCGATTCTATCAAGATGTCCCCTGAGGTGATAATGTCTTGTCAACAATCCCACCACAATTCGCAACTCTTTCCTTCCCAAGGAGAGAAGCTCTTTAGTACGCCGTGCACTAGTCCCAGTTATATGTTCCTTAGCACACCTCATTCCAGGAGCCCTCCTCCACGATTCAATAAATTTGCTTTCCAGTAACGATTTTAATTACCTTTTGCCAATAGCAATTGCTTGGGGTCCATACGGCACAGTCGCCAAAACCAAATTTGCCAGACGGTCTGCTTCCTGTGTATGCCCGAGTGACTCGAGATCCATACGAGTCTAACTGTGCAGCATTTCTTTGTCATACCATTTAGTACATCCTTGCACTCAGACACCAGTTGCAAAGTCACGACACTGAACTTCAGTTCCAATATCGCAGCTTTACTGTCTGAACAAATATTTATTACTCTATTCCTGTCTATGACCCTCTCACAGAGAGGGACATACTCCAGAATAGCATAAATTTCCGCTGTGAAAATTGTCGCACTTTAACCGAGAGGGTAGTATTCTCTGACTCCTGTGCTCTTGCCGAATACTCCGGCTCCGGATCCATCAATATACCACCAGGATCCATTTTTCGGAAGATTTTATTCTCCCTCCCAATACTTTCTACTTGGCAGAAATATCTCCAGAGAGAGGTTGGGTTTTAAAAGCGGCGTCATGTAGTCTGCCGCATGGGGAGTGATGGATACCTCTCCATCGCGCTTTCCCAGATGCCTGTGTCGCCGCCCATTCCAATTCCAAGATGTCCCAAGCAACTGAGACGATAAACAGTCTTCAGGGCCAGGTTCACCAGGACTTCCAGAGCCCTGGTGGAAGCAGTCCTCATCGCACTCAATATTTCCATACAAGCCATTCTCTGAACTTTATCAAGTTGAAGAATGTGCTGTACCACGCCACCATACAATAGCGGCGTACGTTATCATGGGGGCGGATCACCATCCTAATACATATATGGCTTACAATGTTATAAATAACGTTATCTTTTACACCTTAAAATACTTACATAGTTTTTATAGCAACCTGTAGAATATAATTTAAAATATCTGGAGCTAGCAACACCGGTGAAAGTGGAAACATTTCAAACTATAACGAAATAAATTTTATTTTGATGCAATTAATTTTCTACGGGAAATATATTGATGAATTATTTACTTGAAATATATTTTTCATGAAGTGTTTATTAACATTATGTCGAAATATGAAATTATAGATTTAAATTATTAAATATTTAGAACATTTAAAAACAAATCGTAAATAACTATCATAAATAATTCATATTTTAATGAACCGTTAAATGTTTAAGAGGCAATATTTGTCACAAATTTATTAATTTGTTCTATTTTTAGATTATTTATGGAATAAGTAATTATAATCATATACTTTTTCAAAGAATTTTTTAAAGAAACTTTGGCATGAGTGTGTGAAAAGTCATATTTGAATACTGACACATCGATAGATTTTTGAAATTTTATATGCCAACAAAAACCATTTTAACTAACATTATTATATCAAAATTATTCATTTTATCAAAAACCTCTTTCAGATATCACAAGTCATAACCTAAATGCTTTTCCACCCTTTCTATTCGACAGATCCATCTCCAGACGTTTCTTTGTATCACAGCTACACTAATATAAAATACAAACGGTAAGGCGCCAACAAGCAAAAACATACTTCATCAACATGGAGAATACCCAAAACGAGGTATACCCGCGTCTTTGACAATACCATTTGTTCACAGTTGTTTTAGTTGCATTAGTTGGTTAGATGCATTCTGCATCAAACTTTTCACCCCAGAGCTAATTGTTATTTTGTTTAATTTTAACCTCTGTTGGCCAAGAACTGAAGTTAAAGCGATTATAATATTACACAGCAGTTTTGGGAAAAAGGCGGCAGGGTCAGCAAGATGCGGAGTTATTTACGTTTCATCGTAGCACAGAACTTTTGGAGATTGGAAATATCTAGGATTAACCTCTCAACCATTAAATAATAGATATAAAATATTTACTCATATAGACCCGCCATATCGAGTTATTTGAAAATAATTTTAAATTCATAATCTACACCCTCAAAAACGCCCCTTTACCAATTTTAAACAAAATCGGAATTTTTGATCTGTCATGTTGGATCCACCATATCAATATATTTTTAAAAATAATTCTAAATTTCTTAATTTGCACTGTCAGAAATCCCCTATATCAATTTTGGAAGAAAGAAAGGAATGTAAAATAAAATAATCAGCCATATTAAATCCACCATATTGAATTTTTAAAAATAATTTTGGGTTCATTATGTACAACCTCGAAAACTTCCTCATACTAATTTCGGAGAAAATCGGACCAAATTAAATTTCTGTCCGCTATTTTGGATTTTTCTGAACCAATTTCGGCCAAAATAATATGAGACCAACGCAGCAACTTTCTGAACATGATGAAAAAAAAATCATTGAAATCGGTGGTAAAAAGGATTGTTTTTCTCTCTAGAAGAGGTGCCTAAAATGAAGGTAATTATTTTTTTTACTAGATTAAGCGGGATGCCATACGTGAGCGCTTTCTAAAATTTTATTTCAACCAAATTAGAATTATATAGTTTATTTATAAGCAAAAATCTACACCTTAATATCTGATAAACCGTCCTTTAAAATTGTGGGAATATTCAAATGAAGTTCCTGTCATGGTTTTAATCTGAACCAATAAAAATGTAATTACTGTAATCCCAGAAGTTTATTGCCAAAAAAATTTGAATTATTAATTTTTAAGAAAACTAACATTACTCGAGTATAGTGTAATGTTGAAACGTTGGGTAATACGGAACCCTAGGCGTACAAGTTACACAAGCACTTAACAGTTTTTGACATACGGAAAAAAATTAAGTTAAATGGAATTTTTTATTCAATATTTTCATAACGTATAAAAGTCGTTAAGTAAAATATTTGATGTTAATTATTAAAATTTAGATCAATTTAGTATGCCATACAGGAAAGTTGTTTTTTATATATAAAAATATTGATGAAAAGTTATAGTAATATAAGTACATGGTAATTATTTTACCGCAACAAATAAATTATACCAATGAATTTGTCCAATCTGTCTTATAAAATTACGTATGTATAATATATGACATGACTACACTGGAGCTGTGTGATTTTATATTTAGCTGCTGTTGGAGGTTTTTTAAATTCAATCTTAAAAGATCTCGACCATTTTATTTACAGAATAATAGCATGGTTATTATTTAAATGGAAGCTAAAATCAGAATTTAAGTTACCGTTTAATTATTTTTCGCAACTGCTACTTAATTACCAAGTTCCATTATATCCTTCAGACCGTAAGGAAGGGTGAAAAATTCATGTAATAAGCAATTGTTTTCTATGATTTTGCTTTTGATTCGATACAACTTTAATGATGAGATTATTTGGTAGTCAAAATCTATTTGAAGGGGGAATCAGAGGAAATAAAAGGATCGTGTTGTCAAACGCACTCAATGACTCGAAGAAATTCTTCAGATTTTACCAGCACCCACCTCAGCTTCGTATGGATGTTGTTATTATGATATGGCTTAATCCAAAAACTACACACCCTGAACGTTCAGAAAATCACGAACCGACATGCAAACCGACAGACAGACATAGTGGAGGACTTTTGCAATGTAGTGATTAACTTTTTCACGAAAAATTTTCTAGTTATTGTTACACTGCTGCGATCTGGTAGATCTATTGTGTCCCACTACGCTGCCAAGTCGTAAGAGTTACCTTATCGGCTAGAGCAGGTCAGTCATATTTCTCTCAAGAAGAAGTCTTACGAACTTTGCGAAATATTTAGGTGTTTTTTTTTACAAGGGAACATCGTGCATATGGAGTCCAAATGGTATAATGCACAAAATTTCTCTAAAAATTAAAAAAATCTTGACTAAAATGGAGTTATTAAAGTCTATAGAATTACCCATAAAACTATCTTAAAAATAATATCTCCAATTTTATTTCTTCTAATTACACCTTTGACATTTTTCAGAATATTTTAGTATCTTCAACAATCGTTAACACTTTGTCTAAAGAGAATGTACGTAGAATTGGGGTCTGTACACTGCAACCGGGTAGATTCTATTGTGCCCCCTATTGCTGCCAAGTCACAAGAGTTACCTTATCGGTTAGAACAGGTCCTCCAGTCCTATTTCTCTAAGGAACTTTAGGATGTTCGATGTCTTCAAGGTGGGTAGCTCCCCTTCTTCAATTTGGTGTGTTCCCAAGAACCGCATTCGAGGGTTTTCTAGAGCGCTGTACTTTGAAAGGATATGAATAGAGGTTTCGTCATCCTTTCTCAGAATCTGCACTCTTCTGCGTCCACCAGTCCGAGTTTCATCACGTGTTCCGTCTGGTGACAATACCCCCTCTGGACCTGAATCTCTTGTGGTTGTAGTTCTCAAGAAGTATCTTCGCATTTGCTTGTCTCAATCCTTGCAGCTTCATCCAATAATTGGATCTCCTGCTTTCTTTTGGCCCCAGAAATGGTGTCTCAGTCACTTTCCTCGTGAGCGTGTCTACTATTTCATTCTCCTTTATCCCGGTGTGTCTCGGTACCCACATGAGGGTGAATTTATTATTCTTACTCAAATAATTTAATTCCTTAGGTTAGAAGGGAACTTCTTAAGAAGCTTCAATTTTTATTCAAATTTTAATTTAAATTATGAATTTGCAAGCCATTTTTCTACAGGATATCTGGTTATGCTGCTTGAGCATGATAAACTACAAGGTATGTGGTTAATTAAAATAAGCATTTTGTTTGCTCCGCTCTTTATTTATATAGTATAAATAAAATATTAAAATTAAATTAACACTAATATTATTTTTACTTACCATCTTCATCTACTTCTGCTATAATTTCAGCTAACATTTTGTCAGTGGTTTGGACACCTAACATACTTAATATTGTTCCGATCATAACGACACCAATACTGCCTTTCTTCTCTACGTCAAACGTATCAAATGCATTTTTGAGCACTAAAAGTTCAAAACGTATTTACTGGGATGAATTGTTATTAGGTTAATCTTTTCCTCTTGGCAATATCAAACTATATTCAGAAAATAAAATCTCTTTAAAAAATTTGAACGGATTTAAAAAAAAAAGCGTTTAAAGGGGAAAAATAACATTATAAGTTTTTATATGAAATTCAAATTCTTGACGTCGGCGCCAATTTAATACCTGATAAAATGTTTTTCACATAAAAATATCAAGAAATACTTTATTAGAATGGCTTTCTTATTGTAGCTTGTCTGTATCTCACAGTATTATCCAAATTTTTGCCCACACTAAATTGAACAACAAAAAATTCTTAGATTCTGAGAATTCTCCAAATTCAATGAACTTGTATGAAGTAAATATTTACATCCGCTATCTTGAATTTTCAGAAATTAATTTTAAATTCGTAATTTAGGCACCGATTTTGAAACATGTAAATTTTTTAGACCGGCATATTTTATCCTGTATATTGAGTTTGAAGAAATTAACTTAAGATCCATAATATATGCCACAAGAACTCCCTAATATCATTTTCTACAAAATCGAAAAATTTTTAATCCCCATATTGTATCTGTCATATTAAATTGTAAAAAATTACGATTCCGAAAACCAACTATTACCAATTTTGAAAAGCAAATAACATAAAATTTTCAACCAACCATGTTGAATCCTCCATATTGAATTTCAAAAAAATTGTTTTAAACTCGTAATCTAATCCTAATCTGTAACCTTCGAAAACTCCCTAGGACCAATTAATTTTGGGCATAATCCGGAAATAACAAATTTTTAGAAAAAAAAAAGCCAGCACTAATTTTGAAAAAAATCGAGAGGTCAAATTTTTAGTCTGCCTAATTCCATCCGTCATGTTATAGTGATTTAAATAATTTAGAGTTCGTAATTTCTACCCATAAAAACTGTCAACGCCAATTTTGGACAAAATCAAGAGATAAAAATTTTTTTTAGATTCATTATGTATGACCTCAAAAACTGTCGTATAACAATTTTGGAAAAAACTGGACAAAATTAATTGTCCGCTCTGTTATATTTTAAATTTTACTGAACCAATTTCATCAAAAATAATATGGGGTCACCGCAGCAACTTCCCGAAAGTAATGCAAAAAATTCCATTCAAATCGCTGCCATTCCTAAATAATCTGTTAGTTTTCCCTTATGATTAACAATTCTTTGTCGTGATTTACTCTGTATATCACCATACTGGCTAGTTACAGAAAACTAAAAAATAACCACTATTACAAAAAGTGCTTCTTAACTAAAATCTTCGTTCTGAAAATTAAAAAGTATAAATTGTGTTTACATACTCTATGGATCAGTCTAAACAAGATTTTGATTTTGTTTTGTGAACCGAAATTTTGGTTGAGTCCATTTTAACTTAAATAGTTTCATTACATAAGTTCTGAACTAAATTAGAATTAAATAAATATTTGGATACTTACATGCAATTTGTTCCTTAGACAGTTCTTCCTGTGTGAAAAAACAATATAAATTAATGTTTTACATTTTTCCTATTTAACTTATAAAATTGTAAAATGTTATGTTTTATTATAAACTAGTGTTTCCGTAATAGATTTGAAATTGTGTTCATTTTTAGTTAATTTTTTTGAAAATAGCACAGTATTAAACTTTATTTATTGACAAGCTCATTCTAGATGTCAGAGGTTATTTTAAGTTTTGAAAATATTCTAAGCGATAAAAAAAATGGTCAGAATGGTCATCAAAAAGTTCTGCCAAAACAGTTGTTGGTGTCTATTTATTACAGTTCCACTGATGGCGAATAATCTGTCTGCTCCTTTTTGAGTGGTCTTAAGTAGAAAAGACAAGTTTTTGATATATATATATATATATATATATATATATATATATATATATATATATATATATATATATATATATATATATATATATATAAAGGGTGTTTGGTACATCGATAGAAAGTTTGGAAGAGGTGATAGAGAATGTCATTTTGAATAATTTATGTCATATATGCCTTAGTACAAAAATCCACGCTTATCGAGTTACAGCACATTTTATAAATTTTCGATTTTCTGGCAATGGGTGATTGAAAATTTAATTTTTATGACACTGGTATAAATTTTCGGTTTGAAATATTTTTTTTTTCTTATTCTTTGGTTCATACACTATAATAACAAGAAGACTAAAATTAAAATAACACACAGAAACTGTGTACTCAAAAATCTTATTCATCTACGAAAATTCAAGTTTCATTCTTAGATTTGAGAGAGGTTCTTTTTTCTAACAGTGAGAGAAATGAATGCATTCAATTTATTTTAAAAATAACTTTTTTGAATTACCTTTACGGTGGTTGATCGAAGACCGGAACCAATAAAATATTGCATACATTAAATTCAGGGAAAATATTCATATTAACGAAATTAATAATTTTCTCTATTCACCTTTTCTTTATTTAATTAAAATATAAAATATCTAATGTATTGCACTGGATTTTCTAAACGCTTAAAAGATGGATTTTTGTGTTACTGTTCACCAGGCCGGTAATTGTTATTTCTAAAATAAACATAAACAAAATAAAAACACCAATAGATAAACAACCAGTTGTGGGACGTTTTGAAAGTTGAAGGAAAACATCCATTCCATTACACCCCGGTTCAAGGCCTTGAAGAAGGTGATCCAGCATGGAGAATTATGTTCTGCCGTTATTTGTTAAATGTTGATATGGAAGATGGACTTTTCTTACAAAGTATTTTATGGTCCAATGAATCGAAATTTTTTCGGGAGGGAATCACTAATTTCCACAATCTGCATTATTGGACTGATGAGAATCTGCATATAAAAAAAGAAATATCCTTCTAACACAAATTCAGTGTAAATGTATGGGTAGTGGTAATCGGAAGAACTTTCATTGGGCCATATTTCCTTCCTGTACATTTAATCGGAGACAATTACGTTTTGTAGTGTTTTTACGAAATGAAATGCCGAACATCGTGGATGAAATACTATTGAACGTAAAAAGACTGAATAATTTTCCAGAACAACGGATGTCCAACACATTATCGGCTTGACGTACGAGATTTTTTATATGAAACATTCCCTAATCGTTGGATCAGATGAAACGGTCAACTATTTCAAAACGAAAAATTATACCAGTGTCATAAAAATTAAACTTTCAATCACCAATTGCCAAAAAACCGAAAAATTATACAATGTGCTGTAACTCGACAACCGTGCATTTTTTGTATTAAGGCATATATGGCATTAATTATTCAAAATGACATTCTCTATCACCTCTTCCAAACTTTCTATCGATGTACCAAACACCCTATATATATATATATATATATATATATATATATATATATATATATATATATATATATATATATATTCCTTCACTTTCGCCGCATATCAAGAAATCATTTAGAAAAATCTCTAAAACTGATAAAAAATAATTTCCAGAAGTCCTAAATATAGAATTTTAAGGATGAACAATAGAAAGATTATTTTTTCTATTTTCTAGATTTAATTTATCTTGGTTTGCAAGTTTATCGCCCCCAGTTAATTTTTGAAGCACTAAAAATAAAACTGATTTTAAATTAAGACCAGATGTCAAAAGTGGTGACAGGAATAATATGTTTGATAAAATATTAATTTATATTTTAATGTGAAGGGAAGTGTAAATTATTCATTATTTCATAAAAAATATTTCCTACAGAGAGAAATGAAAACCTAAATAATAAATTAAAATTTGCTCAAATTGATGATTTACCGTGTTTTAAAAATAAAATGACAATATACACATTATAATATATGGTTAATAAAAATAAAAATAAATTATTTATGTTATTTAATATTTTAATTTAGTTTTGTATTTACCATCTTTGTCCGAGTTAACTATTTTTTTTTTACGTAACACATTTTACAGTTACAAAAAAATATTACTTTGTGATACAAGAAAAATATTACTATATGAAATAATACACTGAGTGGTACTTCTTTTCGGGCCTGTATATTATTTTCCTCTCGAACACTTTTTTCGGGCGTCACTGACTCAATTTGATTACTTATTTAGCTTTCCCATATTATTGTGAAACTTCTTTGTCTCTTAAGTTGTCCTCTAAAAGTTAATAGTTTTTCCACAAAGAAAGAAAATACATAAGTAAAAAATCATAATGTATTTGTTTTAATCAATTTTCATTCATATTTGTTTTAGTCAACGGGGACTAAGAAAAAAATACAACATAATAATAACATAATTTGATCAACAGTAACAAAATATTAATAACACAAATTACAACAAATGTTGATAATAATCACCCTCAGCCATAATGCAAACATTCGATCTTCGTTTCATAGAAGAACGTATTAGTTGAAATAATCTTGGAGTATTTCTTATCCTTTCGGAAGACACAATAATGCGATTTCTCAAATCTTTAACATCTTCAACATGACATGTATAAACAAAAGATTTAAGGAAATCCCAGGTGCAAAAATCCCAAGGATATAGATCCGGAGATCGGGCAGGCCAAATCGAACGATTTGGATACACTGCCTCTAAGTGAAGCGTATATTGATACTCTAATGTGCTGGAACGCCATCATGAATAAACCGTAATTCTTGTGTAGTTTGAAGAAGGAACCTCTTCAAGACGGGCAGCTAACTCTTCCTCGAGAAAGTAACAGTATTCATCTCAATTTAATCTTAATGAAAGGAAACACGGGCGAATTAGATAATCGCCTATGAAACCAATCCATACATTTAATGAAAACTGATGTTGATAATTGGCTTCAAGAAATGCATGCTTCAGTCCTAAAGTGATTATTATGAAAATTTCTTATGTATTCCCGTTAAAACTTCGCCTTGTCAGTAAACAAAATATGACATAAAAAAGAGGAGATTGGGCGTCACCTAATAAACTAACCCTACAAAACTTAGTTGGCGATGCAACTGACTTAGAGAAAAACTTGAGAAACAAAAAATTTTCACAATAAGATGGAAAAGGTAACTAAATATTTAAATTGAGTCAGTGGCGAAAAAAAATTTCGAGAGGGTACAATTTTACAGACAAAGAAAAAAGTACCACTCAGTATATTATTTCACATAAAAATATTTTTTTTATGAGAACTGTAAAAAGTGTTATGTGTTTCAAATTTGACTTAATTATCTTTAAAAAGAAATTATATGAATTTAGAAAACAAAAAATAATAATAAAATTTAACATCCTATATCTTAAAAACTAAGCATAATCGGATATATGTTTAAATGAACTTTTATGCTTAAAATTAGCTCAATAATGACTCTATTTGGAAACATCTTGTATAAAATAGAAATAGTTTTTTCCCATTCCACATTTTCCACATAAAATATTAAATATCAGTATATTGGAACAAATTTTTTTTACAATTTCGTTAAATTCTCTACATAGTTTCACTTAATCCCTTTGCTTTTGGTTTAAAAATTTTCACTACATCAGAAATTCTTACCGACATTTCTAACTGTAACACTAATATTAAAATTCAATCTTTGAACGAGTAACGCAAACTAAATTAATGAGGAAATCGCAAATAGTTTTATAGAAATAGAACTACATAATGGATCCTTTTAAAAACTGCTATAATCTTAAAATAACTGGTTAATTAGCTTTTTAATTTAATTGATCTTATGCAGCTGCTAATAAGGCTCTAAAAAACAGGAACGGATTTTGCTCTGCGGTAAATATCCTAAAGGAAAAACAATCTTAAAAATTCAAGAGCATTGGAGCTTTAAAAATATGTAGCTAAACAAATAAAATTATTGTAATTATGAGTAGATATTAATTTGCAGAATCCAAGTATCTGAATTAGAGAATATATATTCTCTTAACATATGCCTGCATAATCAATTATTTAATCACTTTCTTACAACTGCTAATTTTTCCAAAAATTATTTTCTAAAAAATCTTAAGAGCTTATAATCTTCAGCTCGGCCTTTTTCTAATATAAAAAGTCCCATTTTTCCCTTGAACTAACTTACTTGTTCACAAAAACTTTTTCTTGTCAATTTAGGATAAAAATATTCGAAACTGAACAAATTATAATCAGTTTGTTTTCGTTTGCGATATACTAATTTCTCTTATTTGTATCAGCTAGTGACTTTTTTATGGATAGACCCCTTTTTAGAGAATGTAATGAATTTGTTATTTAACTGGAAGTAACTTATGGATACGCCCTCATATATACAAATATTTCGACGCGATTAGTCTTTATAATAATGTGCCGAAAGGAATAGTCTATCAATGACTCATATTTCTAGATAGATCTCAACTTTTATGCTCTAGATTTATACAGGAATTTCTATAGGTATATAAATAGGGATAGGGTAAACGTAATAGAGTTAGTCATATAAATGTATTGTTAAAAGTCTTATAGGGAAGAGTTGCATATGAATAATAGAAATATTAAGAAGTAATAATTAGTAACTTGTGATTTTAACGTAAATGTGTTGTTAATATAAAGTATTGGAATTTATTTAGTTAAAACTCTTGTGATAATTTTGCGAACCCAGTGAGCGATTTTTTAAAAGACAAAATCATAACAATTGGGGTGAGAAGTAAAGATTATTACCAGGCATCAAGAAAATTCTATTGAAAATTAGAGGAGATAGAGAAAAACGGATTTTAACCTTGGATTTGTCAATAAGAAGATAAGATTATTTTCTGTAAAGTTCTAGAACGTTCTGGTTTTAAAATCAAACATATATCAAAAAGCTGACTTCACCATCGGATTTGTCATTAATAAACAATCTTAGAATCTAATTTGAGAAAGAGTCCTAGAACTGAATTTTTGACATAGTTCCAGAGAGCGAAAAACGGACTTGACCATAAGATTTGTCATTAAGAAAAAAATCTAGAACCGAATTTTCAACATAGTTCTAGAAGATTCTATGGTAAATATTAGATAGCAAACAGCCGAAATGGAGGAAATAAATAAAGTATTGGCTGATGGAAAGTTTTGAACAACGTTGCCTTAAGGACAAACAAGAAGAAGAAAAACGCTACCAAAAAGAAAAAAAAGAAGAAGAACAACGTCGTCTAAAGGAAAAGCAGGAAGAAAAGGACCGTCGCTTAAAAGAAGAACAACGTCGTTTAAAAGAAAAACAGAAAGAAGAATCACGTCGCCAAAGAGGAGAACAATGTCATCTAAAAGAAAAGAAGTCTTCTTCTTGCTTTTTTTTTTGGCCGAGATCGCCACCAAAAAGAAAAATAAGATGAAGAAAAACGTCGTCAAAAAGAAAAACAGGAAGAAGTTGTAAAAAGCAAAATGAGAAGAGGAAGAATGTCGCCAAAAAGAGAAACAGCAAGAAGAAGAACGGCGTCTAAAAGACAAAAAAGCAAAAGGAGAATGTCGCCAAATAGAAAAACCTCGCACAATAGAAGAAGCATTAAAGATGAAGATAAACTTTGTAAATGGATACGTGAGGCCTTTATACAAGGAAAACCAAGAGTCAATCAAATTGTACAAGGACAAATGCAAAAGTTTAAGTAAGAGATAGGCGAAGTGCGAAATGACTTAGGAGAAGTATGCCGAGAAGTAAATAGCATAGAATCGACCGTGCGACAAAAAGTAAAGGGGATCGTAGATGGGACGGAATCAAACATGGATACTAGAAATTCTAAAATGAAACACCTTCAGAGGGAAGTCAATAAAATAAAGAAGTATGACCCTTCTGATAAAATAATAACCACTGGAAAGAATATGAAACCTCCAAGTTACAATAGTCAAACATCTTGGATAATGTAGTTTGAAGCTGCCGATAGTGCAAATAACTGGAGCTACGAAGAGATGGCTACTGCATTAATAATTGCACTTGTTGGCCAGCACTAGGGTTATTGCAAACAATTCCTATAACTCAACAAAAATACTATGAAATCCTTAGTACTACAGTAGAAAGAAGATTTGGAGACCAGCATCGGCGCTAGTTATATCAGTCACAGCTCGAGTCGAGGCACCAAAGAAATGGAGAAAGTTTGAAAGAATGTGAAAGAAATATCTGACGCCTTGTTCATCTGGCTTACCCAGGAATGAAGAAAAAATTCCGAGAAGAGCTTACAATCCAGCATTTTATTGATGAAATCAGAGATTAAGGAATACAGCTTATGTTGCGTATAAGCAAGATGAGTTATAGTAATGAAGCGTTGGATAGGGCTTTAGAAAAAGAGACAGCTTAAAATGTGTCAAAGATAAAAATAAGAACTATTACCAAAAATAAAAACAAGGACTTGTCGAACCAAACTATGGAGACAATGGTATCTCGAATTCGCAAGAAACTAGACAAGATACTACAAAAGAAATCAGGAAAAACTGAACACAATAAGTGATATTTCACGTGATAGTAGAAATAAAACTTTCGGGTGAAATTAAGAAAGCATATAAACTGCTACAGATGGACTGGACACATGAGATGGGACTGTCAAGTGCAGTTAAGGTCCAGCTCATCATCCAGAGACCGCATAGAAGAGAACCAGGAAATACTGCAACAGTTCAATTCTAAAAGCTAATATAGAATGAGTGCTTCACATGATGGCCGAAACCAGAACGAATGATACAGATGTGGACGAATTGGACATATGAAATGGGACTGTCGGGTGCAATTAGGAGACCAGATAAAGTGCTATAGATGTGGATGAACTGGACATATAAGAAGGCACTGTCGGATGCAATTAGGAGGCCAGATAAAGTGCTACAGATGTGGATGAACTGGACATATGAGAAGGCACTGTCGGGTAGAATTAAGAAGGCACATGAAGTGATACAGATGTGGATAAACTGGACACATGAGATGGGACTGTTAGGTGCATTTAAGGTCTAATTCCCACACAATAGAGAACAAGGAAAAATTGCAACACTACAATTTTAACATCAAATATAGACCAGGCAGACTGCGTAACAACGCAGATGCCATTTCAAGAAGACCATGTTAGGAAGAATACAAGCATTGCAGCAAAATAAAAGAAAGAGAAGAATATCCTATTCGGAGAGTAAATTTTGACGTTGATTCAAAGTGGAGTACAGCTCAGATGAGAAAAGATCAATTCCAACTTAAAGAAAAAGTCAATGCTACTCCTATTGTCATAACTGTTGATAATAGTGCTACAGTATCTCTGATAAACTTAAACCTTGTTGATAAATTAAGAATTCTACCATTGTCCAGAAAAGAAATGTTGAGAACTCTAACTGAAGATGCAGCTGATGTGATTTGAGAAATGCAAGTTGAGCTTCTATTTGGAAGTCTAAAATTAAACCATTTGGTGTTAGCTGCCAACATACAAGATGAGTCTATACCGAAAATTGACCTGATTCGTCAACATGGGTTTTCCTTTGACAATAAATTTAACATTATAATGTTTGGCACTGAAGAATTTATTCTGTCCCAGAACCGTGATGGCGAACCAATCAGAGGCATTGCTGAACAAACAACCAGAATAAGGGGAAGCGCGGAGAAAATCATTTATGGAAGATGAGATGACAGTTCTGGAGCAACGTCGGATTAGTTCAAAATTCCAACAAACTCTGTAAATACCTGGTACCGAAGGCATTAGTCAGTTCATATGACATCAAAGCAAACTCGGCAGGGTTTCAGCAAGGTGATAGAGTTTGGTTATAGAATCTACAGAGAAAGCAGGGCAAATTGTTTTGATGCCATCATGGGAAGGACCATATACTCTTAAGAAAAGAATCAATGACGTTGTTTATAGAATTCAATGAAGTTCTAAGACCAAAATGAAAGTAGTACATCTACACAGGTTGAAGCCATGCCGCGTAGATATGAAAGCTGTTCAGGACGATCAGAATTAGGAGGGAGGCAGTGTTACGAATAAATATAAGTAACTTATTGATACGCCCTCGTATATATAAATATTTCGACGCAATGAGTCGTCTTTATTATAATGTGCCGAAAGGAATAATGTATTAATTTTATGCTCTAGATTTATACAGGAATTTCCATAGGTATATAGATAGAGATAGGATAAATGTAATAGAATTAATCAAATCGTTGTGTTGTTTAGAGTTATATAGTCGTATAGTTAAGAGTTGTATAGTGATATTTGAACAGTGGAAATATTAAAAAGTAATAATTAGTTAGTTGTGATTTTAATGTAAATGTGTTGTTATTATAACTATTGAAAGTTATTTAGTGAAAACTGTTGTGTTTATTTTGCGAATTCAGTAAGCGATTTTTAAAAAAACGAAATCGTAACAATATACATCGCTATACAGAGTGCTACAAATACGAGACTTTGACGCAATATCTCAGTTATCACAACAGATGCAAAAATTGAGTAAATTGGAGGAAATTCATAAAATTAAATGTCATTGAGAAATTTAGATAATAGATTATTTCAAACAAATTGAGAATTTGTTTGAAATAAATCGTACCTCCTTTTTTTCACTTTTCTTCCTATACATTTTCAGTATTTAAATCAAACATTTTGGATTTTATGGACTGTTGTGAATAGTATTCAAGAGCTATTGGACTCAAAGTTTATACCTCAACAAGTAGGTTTTAGATCAGGAAAATCCTATATAGGCTAAATATTTATAGCAAACTGCTTTAAATACAGGGACATAATCTAAACTAATCTTACAACAGCATATAACATCATCAACCACAAGACAGTTCTAATCGACTATAATTTGATAAAAATATTTGAATCATGGCTACACACAGACTTTTCTATGTTAAGCTAGATGGAAAGAAGAGTAATTGGGGAGCACAAAGGAATGGTCCACCACAAGGAGAGTGTACTAGCCCCATCCCTCTTTGTGTCATTTTTTTTTTAATTCCATTTATATAGTTCCACTTTTTAATTTTTTTTTAAAACATGTTACAAAATTAAAAATATGTCCACAATTCGGCTGAATAAAAATTACTATTTTAAAATACTCCGTGTTTAGTAGTTGAATTATAACTAATGTTAGAACAACAACAAACGTCATGTCAGTAACGAGAAAAAACATTTTTTACAACATTCACTTAAAAGTTGTTTATTTGTGTAATTTTTAATGAATAAAACACATTTTTTGATTTGGTATTTATTTAGATAAAAACAGATTTATTTACAGAATGTATTATATAAATAAATAAATAAATTAAATAACAAAACGTACCGCTTACAAAAGAAATTACTTATAATAATACTTTGGCAGGTTGTTCCCCAAAAGTTTTTGTGTTGTTTGACTTAATCATCGCCACCAGTCATGACTTCCATAAATTCTGCAATAAAAAAATGGAAATTTTATTAATATTGATAACAATAGTCCAAGTAGTATTAATACAAAAAAGTATCTATTTAAAAAAAAAACATGAAATTGCATTGTTCACACCTCCACCTTCGCTATTGACGACTGAATTGGTAAATTTTATATTACACAACAATAATTTGAAAAAAACAATTATAAAACAATTTAATATTCTTCATTCAAGTTCAGTCTTAAACGAGATAATATTATTAATCAAAAAATAAATATAACTATGCCATTAAGCATCAAAGTTAAGGATTCTATAAACTTCCTTCATCATCGACGAGTAAAATGATGGAACGAAGAACGATGAACGTTTGACAATCTCATGCACCACGAGGTTCAAAACAATTTACTTTGAGCGATGAAGAGAAAACATTTATTTCATGTAGCGGTAGCTTTTGTGATGAAGGCGAGATTTACTTTATCAAATATCATCATCATCTTCTTCTCTCATATAGTAGGTATATATATATATATATATATATATATATATATATATATATATATATATATATTGGCACATAGGGAAAAACATAAAAACATATTTCATAAAATGGCATTTCCAAATTTTACTAATCTTTTATTTTAAATTAAAATAATAACAATCGCGTTACCTTTTATAATTTTATAACCTACCAATTATGAAATGTTATGTTTATTTACTGGTCGTCGATCGTGCAAATTCACCAAGTCAGCAAGGTCGCTTTCCGGGTCATGATGAACCGAGGTTGTAAGAAGACGATTCGTGGACTTGATGAAAAATAACAAAACATGATAAAAAGGGCGGACATGCTTGGAATAGGGTTCAATCGGTTCTATCAATTTAAGGGTCAGTTGATCCGATGCAGAGCAGCCAGTCTATTGTGAATTAGTTAATTGCCTAGAAAATTAGTGAAGCGAAAGTCCGAAGCATGTCCCAGTCCAGAGCAGGTCGATAAATAGTAGAACCCTAGTGACAAACCCCCATCAAGTGTGCCAAGGTGAAGGTAATCTTAATGTAAGCCAAAAAATTAATTATAATGATGTACAGTCCAAAATGTTTAATGTCGTTTATTTTTAAATAAATTATTTTTTATATATAATCCGAAGTTAAAGAGTTTATTTAGAGTGTAATCTCTAAAGACCAAATTCCTAAATGCTATGTCCCTAGTCGCATCTCAAAACTGGGCGTGACAATATATACATAGAGAGTGTTTCAGAAAAAGGTAGATCCACGCTTACATGGAGATAATTCATATTAAATTGTTTTAATTTTTTTCAATAACCTAAAAACTGTTTAGGAGATATAAAAAAAATTGGTGTGCTTAATACATTTGTGAAAAAGAATATTAAATTATAACTGCACCATGGACATACCTACTGGTTAACAAATTATTATTTATTGAGTGAAAATATGCCGGCCACTAATGTATTTCCTTTTTGGCATTATTTTTTGCAACATGTTAAATGCTTTCCTAAATTTATCGTTTAATGTTTCCTCCATTTTGACCCTGTTTAGTATATAAATCCAATTATGATAAAATATGTAGACTACAAGTATTTCATTTTCTTTTGAGGGTTCCACTTACTCTCTTAAAAAGTCTTTCATCTTGCGCAATAATATAGGAGACATCGGATATACGGCACCATTATTCTTGTCTTGTGGTCACTACAGTTGCATAGACAATTTCTTTCATATCCTCACAGGTAAAAATCCAGAGTCATTATATCAGGGAATCGTGGAGGCCATGGGGGGTCCACCTCGACGAATCCACGGAGATTCATAAGTTTAATTTAGCAAGTTTCTAATTCGCGCAACAACATGTGCAGGAGCAATGTCATGTTAAAACCACAAGAAATTCTTTTTGATATTTAATGGTAACAGTTCAGTTAAGTCATTTTGGAGAAAATGTGGATAAGGCTCTTGGTTCATTGGATTTGGTAAATCACATTACCAATTAATTGATTTCCAACAATTTCCGGAAATTCAAGCTCAAGCAAAAATGTATTGAACATCATGATAAATATATATTTTTGTTTGTTTTCTTCGTAATATGAGCGACTACACTTCATTTGAGTAATCTTCACTAGCTTTTAATTTTTGGGAGACGTCAAATATTTTGATAATTATTATACCCAAAATTATTTCATTTTACTTATTTATATATTTGGCTCACGTTTTGTATCGTTATTTTCCAAATTTTTAAAAGACTACAGACGCCATAGCATTTTTAAACTCGCATACTCAGGTGAAAATAATAAATTTGCATACTTGCAGGTTTGGCACAGTTCAACTTTATTTTTTAATTCTCTTGAATAGTAAAAATAAAATTATATAGCTTCCTTAAGGTACCACAAAATAAAATTAATTAATATTGATATTTAAAAGTGAGATAATATGTCAGAAATAAAAAAGAGAGTAATTAATAAACGTTTTGAAAGATTTATTGGAAAGAAACAAACGACCGGAAACGAAATTGGATATTTTTATTATGTTCATTAGAAAACATCTGACTTGTGAATGCAAAATGTATATTTTTTGAAAGATTATGGTTACTTTAAATTTATCACAATTTTTATTTTCAAAAATGTAAGAAATCAAAATTTTTCAAATTTTAAACGTTGCCTTTTCGAATCATATTTAGAATATTTTGGGGCGTCTGTAAAAACAAAGATTTTTCCATAGAACATATCGATATAATAAAATATACATAAATAAAACGTATATAAATTTAATACATTTTTTAAGCCACCCTGTTCATAGCAAAATAGTCTTGTACTCCTCTACAAATTCTTCAATTTTTCTGTAAAAAGGACATATTATTGATGGATCCTGTATATAATAACCAAAATACATTTGTAATTTTAAAATATCATTAGTCCAGATCCAGGGCAGATCTCGTGGCCGAAGAATGTCCATTAGATCACCAATGTGTTTCCGACGTATTTTGGGAAGCTGAACATGAATTTCAGGTGTTTAACAAAAAAATGGCCAGTGAGTTTGTTTTGAACAATTTAATTGTAAACAATATCCTTTGACAGCCATCAACATTTTGATCAGACAGGACGAATATAATTTTAGTTACGAATAAAATATATTTTGGATTACTTCTTCTTTAGGTGCCGTCTTCGTTCCGAAGGTTGGCGATCATCAGAGCTATACGTATTTTCGAGACTGCTGACCTAAGCAGCTGGTTATTGCTGCAATTATACCATTCTCTTAGATTTTTTAACCAAGAGTTTCGTCTTCTTCCTACAGATCTCTTTCCCATAATTTTTCCCTGCATAATAGTTCTCAGTAGTTGATATCTTTCTCCTCTCGTAACATGTCCCAGGTATTGTAATTTTCGTTTTTTAATTGTAAATATGACCTCCTTTTCTTTATTCATTCTCCTCAGTACTTCAGCGTTCGTGATTTTCTCCATCCATGATATTCTTAACATTCTGCGGTACATCCACAATTCAAAGGCCTCCAACTTGTTAATATCGATCTTTTTAAGCGTCCATGCCTCCATTCCATAAAATTAAACTGACAGTACGTAACATCTTTCCAGACGAACATTTAATTCAAGACTCAGGTCTCTGCCACAGAACACTCTCTTCATTTTCGTGAATACAGCTCTTGCTTTCTCTATCCGGATTTTGATTTCTTCAGAGCTATCGTTGTTTTCATTGATGACGGTGCCTAAATAGTTGTATTTTCTGACGTGTTCTATATTTTGACCCTGTATGCGTATATCTGAGACATTTTGGGTTGATTTGGATATTAACATGCATTTTGTTTTTCTTATATTTAGTGACAGTCCATATTCTTCACTGACTGTTGCTACTCTATTGACTAAGGTCTGGAGATCCTCGAGTGTTTCTGCGATAAGTACTGTGTCATCGGCATATCTGAGGTTGTTTATTAAAATTCCATTTATTTTAATACCAACGAATTGGTCAATAAGTGCTCTATTCATTATGTCCTCAGAGTAAAGATTGAACAAGGTCGGTGAAAGTATACACCCTTGTCTCACTCCTCTTTTTATTTCGACTTCTTCAGTCGTCTCATGCTCCACTCGCACTACTGCTTTCTGATTGTAATAAATATTCGATATAATTCTGATGTCTCTTTTATCGAGGTTCTTTTCCGTCAATAGACTGATAAGGTGATCATGTCTCACTTTGTCAAAGGCCTTATTGTAGTCTATGAAGCACATATATACATCCTGATTTATATCAAGGCATCTTTGAGATATGACATTCAGTGCAAATAACGCTTCTCTCGTTCCGAGTCCATTTCGAAATCCAAATTGGGTATCGCTAATATCTATTTCCAGTTTTTTATGTATTCTAGTGTGTATAACTTTTAGAAATGTTTTCAGTATGTGATTCATCAGGCTTATTGTGCGATAGTCGGTGCATTGTTTTACTTTTCCCTTTTTTGGAATAGTTACAAAGGTGGATAAAAGCCATTCCTGTGGTATTATTCCTGTTTTGTAGATATGATTAAAAAGCTCCACCAATGCATAAATCGACTCTTCCTCTATGAGCTTGAGGACTTCCATCGGTAGTTCGTCTGGACCCGGAGCCTTTCCATCCCTCATTCTTCTTAGTGCATACATTACTTCCTCTTTGGTTATATCTGGGCCTTCATCCTCTTGTATGCTGTTTAGATTAGGTTCATGTCTTTCATCTGTAAAAAGTTCATTAACATAGTTCTTCCATACCTCCAATTTTTCTTCCAGTTCTGTTATTATTGTTCCGTTTGTGTTATATAATGTGTTGGGTTGTTTGCGTTTTTGTGTGCCCGTAAGTTCTTTCACTTTTTTATGTATATTAAAAATGTCATGTTTCATCTGTAGATGCTCTATTTCCTCACATTTCTTTTTATAGAAATTTTCTTTGGCTATTCTGATTTCAGTTTTGATGACTTTTTGTATTTGTTTATAGCTTTGTTCACACTTGCCTTTGAGAGTTCTTCGATCATCCATTAGCTGAAGGATCTTATCAGTCATCCATTCTTGCTTTTGTTTTGATTTTTGTGTTGATTTTGGATTACTAAAAAATATTAATTAAAACCGTAGCAAAATTGGTGCAATAAAGTTGCAAATGTGCTATCTCGACTCCAAAGGAATATATAGCATTCTGCAAGGTCTCGTTTGGAAAACAATTGCTTAGTTTTTTATTTATCCACGTCTCGTTACGATGTTAGAGGCCTACTCTAAAAAAACTTGACTGAGCATGGGGTATAATAGTCGCTGCGCTTGCCTCTCGGCAGTTTTAGTCACGTGGAACTCGATTTCCTCCATTTAAAAGTAGAAGAACTTAGGAATTAAGGTATACCCGGATCTGGTACAACTTATTTTGCCTCGGTTCCATGGGTATAGAAGATTAAAACTCGTCTGTTTGCGTTCTTTGTAATGAAGAACTCGCTATCTCCAGGTAATCTGGTTTGGAAAGCTTGAGGATTATAGCTCGCCTATCTGTAGTCCTAGTTAGTTAAAACTTTGAAAAAGATCAATTTTTTGATTTAAAAACCTGTTTGTAGAATTGCGAGTTTCAAAACTTTCCAAGCCTTTAAAAAAACCATTTTTTTCTAGGAGCCATATTTTAGACACTTCTAAAAGTTTTGAAGGATTTTATACGTGCTAAAATCATAATTATGCATCTTGGGAAGATCTTCTTTTTTTAAGGTACGAGTTGCCTTACTAGAGACACTTAAAATTTTAAATATCAAAAAACTTTTTTTAACGAACATTAAATGCTTATAGAATCACGAATTTTCAAGAGTTTTGAGACTTTCAAAAAGAATAATTACACGTCTTGATTGATGGCACGATGTGTGAGGCTGTTTCATCCTCTTTGTTCTTAAGCTACCGTGGCTGGTTACTAGTTCTGTCACTAATCTGCGTTTTAAACGCAGGATCCCGTGACTTAGTTTGCCCATCGTTTGTTCAACAATAGTTCGTTATCCCTTTCGCCAGCAACGTGGTTTCAATATGCCTACTATTGATAGTCTATCCATCAAGATGACGCATGGCAGCCTTAATACAACTACAAGTACTGGTTCTGGTCCAGTAAATGTGGTAGAACATTTTTGCTTTGCAAGTTCTTTTGCTGAGAATATCCTACTTTGTCGTGTTTTGCCACGGCGATAAGGTTTTGAAGACAGTCCCAGACGTATTAAGATTTTATTTCATGATATACAAGCTCTATCTGACTGACAGATTCTTTTGACGACAAGTATCAATTGCATGCATTTCTGCCTGGATAACAGTGGCGATCTTTCTCACTTATATTAAGCCTGGAAGTCGCCATGAGCAGTTTTGGACCCAACTCTAAACTAAAGTGAGTTTTCTGGCTGACTTAGTGATTGATCACGCGTCTTAAAAATATCTATTTTTTGTTACTACATCCAAAAATTTTTAAAATTACGATTCTGGAGACAGTTGTGCCTAAAAAACGATAATTTTGGGACTTCTAGTGTTTGTAGAATTGCAAGATTTGATGCTCAAGATATAGTTTCCCTTCCTTAAATTATTTTTTTTTATTAGTCTTTAACTGTCTTTATTTGTAGTGTTTTTATTTTGTAGTTTTTCTTTTGTATTATTTTCAGTTATCAGTTAATTAGCATCGATCTTTAACTAGTACTTACACACCGCTACTCAGCTGAGCAGTGTTGCAGCGTAATTTGTAAGATACCACTCAGCTGATGTCCCGTCATCAGAATAACAGGCCAACTTAGTATTATTATTTTTTTATTTTCCATTTTTGGCAATTTAATTAATTTTGTAAATAAAAACTTTGTAGCTCTTTTCCTTTAAGTGATATTTGAATTTGTCCGAAAATCCATCAACATAGTTCACTCTGTGACGCTTCTCTAAGGAGAGTGCGCCCCATAGGTTGAGAATCGCTGTCATACTCAAAGTATAACGTGAAATAACCTAATTCTTAATACCCTAGCCGTATTGCAGCGGAAAATTAAAAATTAGAGGGTTATAACTTTGTTAAAAATTAATTTAAATCCATTAAGCAAAATTGATTTTTCAAGAGTAAGCATAAAAAATTCCAACTAAACGTAGATAGATAAAAGAGAAGGGACAATTATCTTTCCAACGAGACTTAAAATAACCTTCATTAGAAAGTAGATATAGTTGACAAACCTAGAGTGCCTCGCGTATTTGCTACTTTTTGCATTAATTTTGTACTATATCCTATTCTAATTAATATTTTTTCAATAAATGAAAAAAGGATTTATTTATAATTGAAATTATGCCTAGTCAAAATATTATTAACTATCATATCCTTATATGGTTTAAAACAAATTTCCTGGCCATATTCCGATTTAACCCCTTGGAGTTTCGTGTTCAGTGGTTAAAAATAAATCTAAAATATTTTGTGATTTAATAAAGGTCCATAGATAATAGGATCGACCCTAGCTCCCGCACTACATAGTTTTGTTTAAATCATTACATACATGAAACACATATTTATTGCTATATAAATAGATAACGCAACTCAGCATGTCTTTTCCAAAAAATAAAAATAAATTAATCCAGGTCTATTTACAATTCAAGCCTCAAAAATTTCTTATTTACATTAATATTTAAAAAAATGTTTAAAAATATATCAAAAATAAATGTCGGTTACGGCTGAAATCGTAAAACAAGATTTTTCCAAAATAAATAGTCTTGGCAGACATAACTTTCAGTAAATATATAAAGAATTTATATTTAGTAGGAGTGCACTAAAACACTGGTAAACAGGAAACATTGTGTAATTAAGTAGAACTTAATCGATTACTTTTCCATTTTATAGGTTAGAATTAAAAATAAATTTAAATTTGTTTTAAAACTGTCTAAATTGTATTATTCACAGATGTCTGTAAAGTAAACGTTACCATCTAGGTGCCAACCAAGATGTTACACAATGCTGATGTACAGGAACAATTTATTTGCAGAAACCTTCTTTAACTTTTAATTATCATTTAGTCTAATTGTAAGTACATATACAAATGTTTATATTACTCGAGCCAATTTAAACCAGGTTGCGTTAAAATTTAAAGCTTCTATTTTAAACAATTTTCGCGATACCAGATCAAAAAGAAATCACCAGGTTTTCATTTAGGAGCCTGTTCTCGGCTCTTGATGTTAAAAGCGATGTATTGTTCTTTCTGGTACGCTATAGTTTTCGAAAACTTCTAATTAGTTTTTGTGAATCTTTATATCTACTTTACTATTTTATTTGTTATTAACATTATCTGTTTTTTTCTTCATATTTATCGATAGGCTATATTTTTTTTTAGCTTCAATCCATACCTGAGTGTTTAAATAGATCTCTATTTTTTTTTCCGATTTAGCCACTAGTACTATATGATTATGCCAATAAACACGTCTATCTTCAATGTATTTAGTTTATTTATACTACCACATATTTGTTTGTACTTTTCCAAGTGTTCTTTATTGTTCCTGCCATTACATACATATATAATTAGTAAGAGACTTATTTAAAACTCCACTCAACTTTCTATAGATACTAAATCTGGGAAAACGATTGCCAGCACGTAAAATACAATTCGGGTCTTAATTTCCCACAACTTTTCCTTATATCTAGACATTTTTCACTAAACTGCATAGAATTCATAAATTTACTCTTTTTTAGAGAAGAAAAAAAAACCTAGAAAAATCACTAAAAAGCTTTAAAAATCAAATCGCAAGTTACATCTTTCATTAGCGTTACTTGTCTTACAAGGGTGATAGTTTGCGCTATTCATTAACCAACTTCTAAAAGAAGGAGGTTTTCAATTCGTTGCATATATATATATATATATATATATATATATATATATATATATATATATATATATATATATATATATATATATATATATATATGTATTTATGTATGTACACCGATTACTCCGGAACGGCAGCACCGATTTGAATGAAATTTTTTACGTTATGTTCAGGAAGTTGCTGCGGTGGCTCCATATTTTTTTGGGAGAAATTGGTGCAGTAAAATCCAAGATAGCGCTGACAATATGGCGGCCAAAAAAATTAATTTTGTAAGATTTTCTCGAAAATTAACGAATCTAAAATTATATTTAAAAAAAATCAATATGGCGGATCCAATATGGCGGTCAAAAAAATTAATTTTGCCCGATTTTCGCCAAAATTGATGTGGGGAAGTTTTCGGGGTCACACATAACGAATCTAAAATATTTGTAAAAAATTCAATATGGCGGATCCAATATGGCGGCCAAAAAAATCAATTTTGTCCGATTTTCTCCAAAATTGATGTGGGGAAGTTTTCGGGGTCGCACATAACGAATCTAAAATTATTTTTGAAAAATTCAATATGACGTTTCCAATATGGCGGCGGAAAAAAATCAATTTTGACCGATTTTCTTCAAAATTGGTATGGGAGAGTTTTCGAGATGGCACATAACGAATCTCAAATTATTTTAAAAAAATTCAATATGGCGTATCTAATATGGCGGATAAAAAATTAATTTTGCCCCATTTTTTTTCAAAATTAATATGGGGGAGTTTTTGGGGTCACACATTACGAATCTGAAATTATTTCAAAAAAAATTAAATATGGCGGATCCTAGATGGTGGATTAAAGATTCTACATCTCTCGATTTTGTCTAAAATCAGTATTGGGGGATTTTTGTTAGTATTAATTTCGAATTTAAATTATTTTTTGATAAACTCACTCTGGCGGATTCAATCATCCTAAAAATTTTACATTTTTCCATTTCCTCCAAAACTGAGATAGGGGATTTTTGAGAGTATAAATTATGAATTTAAAACTATTTTTTCATGATTCAATATGGCGAATCCAATATTGCAGACTTAAAATTTTACATTTTTTTTAAATTGTTCAAAGGTGGGACTGAATCGTCTTTGAGGATGTAAATAGCGAATATAAAATTATTTTACGAATTTGAAGTTAATTTTTTACAACTATTAGTCTGATCAGATACAATATGAGTTACTAAAAATTTTATATTTTCTGATTTTGCATAAAATTGATATTGCGGGGTTCTTGACACGTATACAAACTCAATATGCAGTAAAATATATCGGGTTAAGAAATTTACATCTCAAGTTCTTTAAATATCGATGTTTGAAGGTTCTGGGGCCTATATTACCAATCTAAAATTAACTTGAAATTTCAGATAGTGGATTTACTATGACAGACTAAATATTTGTTTCACACAATTTCACTCGTATTTGGAGAAATCTAAGAATAAAAAAATTTTTAGTGGTTCATTTGAGGGTCATTTACAACTTTGGATAAAATGGATACTTTTTTGTCACCTTTGAATCATTGCGAGGTAATCTTGATTAGTACTTAGTTTAAATAATCTAGAATATCATAATGAATTCAAAACTAAAAATCGAAAATAATATTTTTATAAAAAAATTGAACCAACTCCTAAAAGTACGCTAAAAAGTGAAAAATAACTATAAATTTTTATATGAAATTGAAATTTTTGAAGTCGGCGCCAAATTATTTCTATATGAAATAAATAACTACTGCTATATACAATTTATGGTAAGAAAGCAATTACAAATAAAGTATTTTTAATCTGTTTATGCGAATCACATTTTGTCAGGTATTAGTTTGGCGCCGATTTCTAAAATTTCAATTTCATATAAAAATTTATAGTTATTTTTAACTTTTTAGAGCACTTTTAGAAGTCAGTTCAATTTTTATGAAAATATTATTTTTTTGTATGTTTGAAAGAAAATGACCCGAAAAACATATATTTCCACTTTTTAATTTTTGTACTACACGTGTGTTTTCCCTCCAAATATTAACGGTTTTAAGGATTATATTTATGGGTATTTCCTCTTTCAGTTTGAAATTAGGCATACTTTTCTTTCTGAATATTAAAGGTTTTGAGGAGTGGCTAATGAATAATTTAAGATTAGGCTCAGTGACGGTTGTTAATTGGGCAAATTTTTGCAGGTAGGTTTGCCTAGTTACACTTATGGAAAATTCTGAAAAACTGATCGAGGAAAGGAAAATTGTGGAAATAATAAGATGAATGCAAATTGGACAAAATATAATAGGGGTAGAATGATTGATGAGATTGAATTTTTGCAGCCAAACAATATCCTTTTTTTACCGAATTTTAATCCCTATTTATTTTTATACATTATACCCTTATAATTAATTAATTTACCAAAATATTTTTTTGGCAGATACTAAACCATCTGCTTTTTCACTAATAATAAATTTAATACCCTTCCTTGGCAGAGATTGTCCTGCTTTCTTGTGGTCTGCGCTGGACAATAATATATTTTTTTGATATATCTAAGTCAGTTTAGGTAAGATCAGATTTGATTCAGTTTTATTCTGTTTAGTTTTCTGAATTATATGAAACCAAGCTAAACCTGAACTCACCAGAAATTTTAGTAAGTTAAGATTAATTTTACATTTGTTTTTCATTAAAAAATATATTTTTAACTTAAATAGACAAATTTTGTAAATAGTTTTAAAAACAAATTTATTATAGAAAATATTTCACCTTTGGTAACATCGCTTTTTAAATAGTGAAAATATCAGTGAATTTTACAAAGTTTGTTTTTGCTTTTTCGTCGAAAATACAGGTTTTACTTAATTTTTTTATTAAAATCTGTGGAAAAATTGTGGAGAACCAAGGCCTGAATTGTGTTTCACAACTTCAAAATAATTTTCAACAAAAAAATTGTTTTTTTTTTAGATTTCGTTTACTAGAAATAATTACCGTTTTCTTGAAGTGATATTGAATAATATTACTTTATTATTTGTTGCCGAATGTAGACTTCTGACACTTTCCATTAAATTGCTATATACTTAATTGTTTTCTACATTTCTACGATAGATCCTAGAAATATGTTTTCATTTTTCACAATGACTTTTTCTATTGCTTGCTGTCGTCTAAACAAATGGTTCTGTGTACTCTGTCGTATGTCAAAAAGATTCTTCTTTATCACACTTCTTAGTTATTTTTCCAAATTATTTCATTAAATATTAAACGAAGAAGCCATATTCCTCTGTAATTTGACACATTTTCTCTGTATTTTCTTTCATATGCGTTGGTAAGATTATAGCAGTTTTATATTTATTCGGGATAGTTGTCCTTAGCCCTGATTAGCTTAATATGTTTATTTTTTTCCTTTAAGTTCTATACCTTTTTATAACCCTGCTGCATCATTACTCATTGCTTTCCCATTTTTTAGTTTACTGAGGTCCCCTTCAACTTCTTGTGTGGTTATTTTTTTAGTATTTACTCCTTCATTTACATTATGCCAAATTTGGTTTGTTGTGTTATTTCCACCTTCATTTTGTATTGTTTCTTCTCTTTTGAATTAATCGTCATTCAATAAATCTATGAAATATTCCCCCCATTGTTCGATTAAGTCTTCGTCTTACGTCAATACTACCCCGTTCCGTTTTATTTTGCTATGTGAAAAAGTTTGGTGAAAAGAGCATCATGGAAAAATTTTTGCTAAATGTTACAAAAATTTAGGATATTTACTTTAAAGGAACGTATAATTGCGATAGCAAATAATAGTCTTTGGATAGTTAATAACTAGCATTCCTTCCTCGAGGTTTATCTGACATAAGTGACTTTAATTTTAACGCACGAGAGACAATAAACACCACTAATATGAATTAAACGCACAAGTTTGTATGTTAATTAAAATTATTATCAACAATTATGATAATAAAGAATATTTAATATTTTGTTCGTGCATATAAATTATAATACATAAAACACCAAGCTGTAGTCGTAGTTAAAAATATTATTGACAACAAGTCATGAATGGCATTATTATTTTGTTACTTACCATCGAAATCAACAGTTCCTGAACCGTCAGTATCGATTTCAGCTACAATACCATCTAATTCTTCATTCGTTAGTTTGTCATCTAATTCTTTCAGAATTTCTTTAAGGGTTTTTGTTGAAATGTAACCATTACCTGAAAAAAATAAACGCTATTAAATACAAATATTTTATTCCATAGTTGATTCATTACTTAAAATGAAACCATAAATTGTTTTCAATATACTGAATTGCTAAAATGTTCAAAGCTTTAAAAAACAAAAATAAGGCTGATGTAAAGAATCCTGGAAAAAATGTTTTTGGCGTAAAGCCAATATGTCAATTATTTTCTTTTAAATTATTAGGTACAAAATAGTCAGTAATAAGATTAAAACGTCAATTCAGCAAAAGAGAGCAACTCTATTATCCTGCAACACACAAGTGAAGTTCAATGTGACCAATGAAGGAAGGCGTATGAGGCTACCTGTCTACTTATACTACTTTCAATATACGATAAAAACAATGTAACGGTCATAATTTGGTTTCTTTAAGGCACGACAATTATCAATTTCGAAAGTTTTGTTCCGTCAGTTCAAAGACAAATAACAAAAATACCAAAGAGCAAAATTAAGTAAAAAATTGAAATATTAGGATATCATCCACACAGATCGTTCTTCTTTAAGAGCCCAAATCTATCAAAACTGGACTTAGGCCTCCCATAGGAATTTTCAATACTGGTGGTCCTGGACAGCCGATATACAGTTTTTCTGAATGCACTTTATGTTATCAATCTATCGGAATGAACAGCGACCTCTGCTGTATCTGCGTCTGCTCTAAGTCAACATTTTAATAATTTTTTAGTCCATCTTTGATGAATTGTTCCAGCAATGGGTCCACCTCAGCTCCATATTAGTTCTGTTATTTGTTTTATTACATGGTCCAGTTTTATCATCCTTCCTATTCCCTATCTCTCAAAGTTATACCTCAATGATGGCCCCATACGTCCTTGTACTACCTATAAAGTACTTACGTTTTTCTTTATCAGTATCAATGTCTCCACTTCATAAGTCAAAATAAAAAGGTTACACATATATACATTCTCTCAAACATAAAGGAATGTTTGAGTTAAAAATGCACCTCAATTTTCCTGAAGTTTGATTGCTCCTGTCAATTACAATCTTGAGACCCTAATATTTATATCAAGATGGATATCTGCTACAGATATATACGTGCATGATACTAGTTTTGTCTTATATTGCGATTTTAAATATTGGATGTTGAATCTTGTTGACAAGAGGCGTTCAAGTTTTCGAATATTTTCTATGTATCGTCGAGATGATTAGTGATAAAAATAACATCGTCTGAAAATCGCAATTGATTATAACGTTTCCCATTTTATTGTCTCCCCAGGTAAATCAAGTTAATTTTTTTGAATCTGCACTTAAACAGCTCCGTGAACAATTTAGATGTTAAATTATCATCTTGCCGGACCCCTTCTTTTATCGAAAATTTATCGGTGTGTTTATGGAGTTTCACACACGATATTGCATTTTCATAGATATGTTTTGTACAATGCCATATATAGTAATCAACTCTGGATTCTGTTAGAGCTAATAATATGACATGGTTGTTGATGGTACCATAAGCCTTTTGGAAATCAACGAAGATAAGCAAAAGAAGCTTATTGCACTCTATTTTTTTTTTCATACATGTCTCCTAGAACCGAAGTCTCGCCTTGGAACATGGCTGATACAAAGATGACGACTCACGCAAAGAATAGGCTGGAAAAATAGGGATATCATACGTTTCGCGACATGAAATATAAAGGCCTTCAATAACAAAGATCAAGAGATTCTAAACGAAGTAAAAAATTACAACATCAATATTTGTGTTCTGCAACAACAACAAAGGGTAAAGGTCAGAAACAATATGAAGAATATACACTAATACACAGAGGGGTGGAAAGACATGAAAGAGCAAAGGAAGGAGTGGCAAAAACGATTCATACCAAGTACCTAAAAATATTGTGGAATGCTCCTATATATCGTTACGAATACTAACCGTCAAACTAAATATTAGTGATCAAAAAACTGTAATATCGATGTATGTTCCCGATAACAACAAACCTAAGAACGAACGAGAACTGTTCTTCAGCCAACTGCATGATATCATTGAATCCTGTCCGCAGAACCAACAATTAATAATTGTGGGAGATTTTAATGCACGCGTTGGTAACGAAATAATCCTGGGGTTAAACAAAGGTTTAATGGAAATGTACTCAATGAATTGCGAATCAACAATACTTCTTTTAACCAAAAATATCAGCATAAATTGACCTTCTCAAACACCTGAGGTTTCACGTCAACAATAGATTACATAGTCACCAACAGATGTATATACCAAAGTTAGATTTTTGACAGAACCTAAACCCAGCTAACCTAGGTAGCGACCATAATATGCTACTAAGAAAAATTAAAATTAATATCATACGGCAAAAAGATAGAAAACCAATAACGAAAATAGAAAAAATAAACATTGCGTAATTATAGGACCCATCAATAAAGCAACAGTATCAAAAATACTAAAAGAAAAAATTGACGAATTTAGAAATCAATGAAAAGAAGTAAAAGAGCTTAATGAAACAAATTAAATCATTAAAGAAACATAGGTTGAATATATCACAGATTTATATAAAGCAGACAACAATATAATTGAAATGAATACGCCTGAAATAACGATCAATGAGATTATAAAAATAGAAGCACTCTCCAAACTAAAAAACAGAAAAGCCCTGTTCCAGACGAGATTACAAATGAACTGCTCAAATATGGCGGACTGAGCCTTACAACACCACTAATAATTGTAATTCGTAAAATTCTTTTCAATCATAAAATCCCAGATAAGTGGCGAATCAGTACTGCAGTCCTTATATTTAAAAAGGGTGATAAAAAACTTCAGAGAAATAAATTTGCTTAATACAACTCTGAACTAACAACGAAGATCATAACAAATTAAATTAATAGCTTAATTACTTTATAAGATGAATAACAATGTTTCAGATCGAGTAGGTCAGGGACCGATGCGGTTTTTGTATTAAGACAAATAATGGAGAAATCAATCGAATACGACAAGATCGCATATATATGTTTTACAGACTTGGAAAAAATCTTCCACCACGGCCAGCTTAGAGATATATTACATCTTCTCTATGATAGGCAAATCCCACACAATTAAATTAAACTATCGAAAATACATATTCTGGCAACCAAGTTTAAGCTAGGATTAACGGAGAACTTACAGAGCCGATTCTAGTTGGTAGAGGAATTGGAGAAGGGAACTCATGAAGCCCGCTTCCCTTTAATATTATCATGGAACAGATAATAATGAGAGTACGCAAATTGAGAGGATACAGAATATGTGACTGTGAGATTAAGATCCTATGTTACACCAGTAACATTGTACTGGTGACAGAAAATGAATACGATCTAGAAAAATTACTACAAGCATTTAGCCAAACAGCAAAATCTCTTAATATGATCATATCTGCTTGTAAGACAAAATGAATGACCACCTCAAAGTCACCGATAAGATGTAAGCTTGTGGTCGACGGAAAATCATTCAAGAAGAGATGAAATTTAAGTATTTGAGAATTGGAATATATGTTGATGTCAGAGCAGAGGTTCAAGAACAAACTAAGAAAGCAGCTAGGATAATAGCATGCCTAAATAACACCATTTGGCAAATTAAACATATCAGAGTGGAAACAAAGGCCAGAATCTATAAGACCCTGATTAGGTCGATAATGACATACACTGCAGTAACACGACCTAACACAACAAAAACTCAGCAGATGATGCAAAAAACGGAAATGGAGGTAATACGGAAAATAGCTGTAAAAACGCTAATGAACAGGGAGCGAAGAGAGAACATCCGGAACTGGGTGAAGTGGATAATGTAAACGACTGGATATTGAGGGGAAAGATGGAATGGAAGTGAGACGACAATTGAAGGCCCGAATAGGAGGTGAGAACAAAGAAAAAACATTCATTTTATGCCCAAACTAAAAAAAGAAGAAGAACCTTTATGGTTACAAGATGTTCGTTAGTATTAAAGTCTCTCCAGAAAGGAGCCTAACATTACATTGTTAGCCCTTAAAAAATCCTCAAAGAATAGTCATGATAAATCATTATATACTGATGTTTTCGTTTTCTATAATAAATTTTCCAGCCAAACATTTTACAAATCTACTAAAACATAAAGAAAATAAATTATTCAATAATTTACATGTTATGCAAACTATTGTTACAACCTTTCGAGTTATTTTTAATGATGTAGGAGGACGGACTTAATACTCTTATTGTTATTAAGTTATTTTTAAATTTACGAGTGGAAGCTTTTATAAACATATATTTTTGGAGAACCGCGCATACCTAATGTTGAATTTTGAATCAACGCCTACAGTTACACATTTGGATTGAGTTCCATTTATTTTTATTCTTACATTTAATGGGGCATTTTATGAGGAAACAATTGATGTTTTTTGGCACACAGTCTTAGTAGTTTTAAATTTATTTTGAGTAATAAAAGGAGGATACGGTATTATACAAGATGATTTAAAACATAAGTTGGTTATTTAGCATCTGTCATCTATAAAGAAGTATGATATTTTAAGAGTCAAAATAAACGGATTATTTTTAAAGTTTGACAGTAATGTTTTAGAAAAACTTACTGCATTATCATAATAAGTAAGTATTTTTAACATGGTCTTGATAGAAAGAATCTATAACTAATTAGAACTTCAAGAGTAAAGAGATTCTTAAGCCACCATATTGGAACAGTCATTCTCCACTAGATTCATTAAAGGAGTCTGTGTATGTTGACCGAAAAAGGTTAAAACTGACGAATGCAGCAAAAAATCAGCTTAATTTTGAATTTTAAAATATCCAGAAAAAAAAATTTTTTTCTTCTATTATTAAACCGGCAAAAATTGGGGAGTGTGTTTATTTTTGGTAGAGAATTCTTCTTCTAACGCTGATTTGAGGGATCTATCTTTTAATTTTTATCTTTAATGTTCCTACATAACGGTTTGCAATAGCTAAATAATATTGCATATTAACTGTTAAACTCTCTTGGTGAACTACTTTGATTTTTCGCATGCTTTGCCGTGTCTTTTTAGAATTTATTCTTTCAGCCTCAGTTGCGACGTCAATATATATCCAAGTCTAATCGTCAGTAATGATGGATTTCAAGAAGTTTTGGTCGCCAGCTGGGTCACAAACCATTTCATAAGCGACTACCTTTCGATGCTGCTTTTGATGAAAATTTAGTGTTTTTGGCTCTATACGAGAAGCGACGTATTTTATGTCCACTTTTTCCACTAAAATTTTATGACATTGAGTTAGTAAGATTCCAAATTCATGTGGTTTTTGACTACCATAATCTGCTCGATGTTAACGTCGTCAGTTGAAATAGTTGGCCGTCCAGAATAAGGACTACGACAGTAACTTGAATTACCAATACGTAAGGCACCATAAAATTTCACACATTTATCATTTGCAGTTGTACCAACTTAAAAAAAGAAGGATGCTTGGGATATATGGGCAAAAGGTATAATATAAATTATAACAATATTATAATCAAAATAAAACTAGCTCACTAGAAGATCTAGCTTTCAATTAAACCTTTTTAGTGAATTTGTCAGTTAAGTTTTAAACCGGATCTATTTGCCATGGAAGTTTGATATATTAAATTGGTCAGGTTTTGTTTTAATTATGATATTTTTACAATTTGTATCACATATGTTAACGAACACGAACAAAGTTTTACATAGAAAAAATAGAAATTAAAACTTAGCATCGATAAGAAAAATTTTCTCCCGAAGATAAATGATTTTTAATTTTTTATAAAAAAGCTGCGATTTATTTTTTTGTACTTTTAAGGTTCAAAAGATATGCACTTGACAATCTAAGCCCTTATCATCAACATAAACTGGTTTTAAAGTTAGACAATATTAGCGAATTGGAGATTAAATTAGATTTATATGTATTCTATGACCACAAAAGCCACTAAATATCCAGGTAGAGATTTATGCTCTGTTTTGAATTATTAAATAAAATTTTTAGTCTTTGCTTAGAAATCAATGCTTTCTTATTTAAATTGTGTCTTTTAGATTTTCGATCGTATGAAGGAGATCTTCATTCAACAAAATCTAATTTAGTGTTTATATTACCTTAGTAAATACTTAATGATATTGGAATGTGACTTATTGAATGGTTTTATTCGAAAATTAAAACAATTATCCCACAGTTTAATAGATATTAGATTCAAAAGGATATTAATGAAGCAACTATGTAACAGGACTGTTGTCAATTTCAATTCATATTCAAATTTGGTCCTTACTTCTTAAAATAACATCCCGCAAATTTTAAACTGCAATAATTTTATTTTCGGAGAAACCTAAAAATAAATGCCAAGATGTAAACTGTTCCAACATCGAATTAAGGTATCAAGTGGATTTACTTGATGGCTTTTATTAATTATTTAATAATTTCGGCTTCAATTGATTTAAATGAATGGCTTTTAATGTGTGGTTTGTTATTATTAACTACACTGGTAAAAATAATCTTAAATATAATGCAAATTTAATGTCCATTTTACATTAAATTTAATGATTTTATACCAAGAATGATTTACATTTACTTTGAATTTAAAGCAAGAAGAGTATGCTGGTATGCATTTAATTTATGGTGAAGCGCTGTCAAATTCTTCGAAGTCCAAAGACCTCTTAAAAGGTTGATCGAAGCCTAAGGGAAACAGTTAAAAGATGATTAAAATATAGTTATTAGAGTTATCGAATTAATTTTTTAAATGTTTTGTTCAGGGTTGTTTTTGCCGCGACGTGGCGGTGAGGGCCCTTCCAGGAGAGCACGAGACCCTCACGTAGAGGAACAAATTTTGCAAAATATGACAACACTTCAAATAGCATAAGAAAGCTCGCGACAAAAAAACAATGTTACAAAATTGATTGTATATCAAACTTTAATAGAACCGTTACTTCACTCCTACCAAGTTGAAAAACTACACGCTATGTCTCCGGATGATTACTCCAAAAGACTTCAAGACTCCAGCTGGTTTATACAGCATCATACCCTAAATCTAAATTTTTCTAACCTTATTTTGTTTACTGATGAGGCCGGTTTTACAAGAGATAGTACAATAAACTCACAATTTATATTTTTATTCTGATAAAAACCCGTACGCAGTAATTCAGAACAAACACCAATAAAGGTTTATTGTAAATTGGTGGGCTGATATCATCGGAAATAACCTTATAGGTACATTTGTTTTGGAAGACTCAATGGTGTGATTTATTTACAATTTTTGCAGCAAAATTTAAATAATTTATTAGAAAACGTACCTTGTGATAGAATAATGCAAATGTGGTACATGCATGATGGTGCTTCACCTCATTTTAACCGTATAGTACGTCAACCCTTAACAAACGTTTTTGGCCCACGATGGTCGAGGTGAACCTGTTTTATGATGACCAAAGTTTCCAGACCTAAATCCCTTAGACTTTTACTTTTGAGGACATCTAAAAGAATCAGTTTTTTCAACACTAATAAACACTAGAGAACTACTAGCGAGAATAGCACAACATTTTAACGAAGTCCGTAATAACGCCCGAATACGATTTGTAATGCAGCGAAAAAATATTCGAAGGATGAGAAAATGTATTGAAGTACGGGGAGGCCATACTGAACATTTGCCAAAATAATATTTAAACGTTTTCGCTATTTTTGCATTTTGCGTTAGATAGCGCTTCCCTGTTTAGCATTAGTAAGTTTTAACTTTTTCGCATAAAAATCGATTTATCTCGAACACCGCCCATTTTACCGAAATGAGTTGAGTATCTTTTTTGAATACGAATGAGTATTTAAAAATTCAGTTTTCAGCTCTATAAAATGACAGCTGTCAAAAATTAGGGCCAACGAGTGTGGTTGCAAGTCCTTTTCTGACTTCTCTGATGATCTAAAACATCTACTATAGTATGGTTTAATGAATCTTTATGGCCTCTATAAGATATTAAAATTTCATTAAAGTGTACAAGTCGGTTTAGAGCCGATAAGGTAAATTGATAGGTACCTCTTTAGGGCCCTGTATCTCCGTTAATGGGCACTTTAGGAGTCTTTTTCTATGACAAAGTAGGATTATTTTGACCTACCATGTATACTCCCGAGAAAATAGGAGGTACTTACCAGAAACCCTGTACGTTTAAAAATGTGTTTTTGACAGGAAGCTATATTTTGTAATTCAAAGTTGGAATATATTAAAAACTCCACTTTAGATTACATAAATATCATTTGGATTTTCATCTAAAACTTCAAAAATCAAGGTTAATCTTAAAGGTACCAAGTTTACGGCAGGTTTTACATTGATTAAATAAAAAAAAGACCTACAGATGGCATTTGACCCCTATGATATTTATATGATTATATATAAAATTTCTATTTCTATTTCTGCAAAAAAAATGTAGGTTATTGTTAAAAATAAATTTGTCAAGAAATTACCTTGACGATCAGTCTGGGTCAAAGTCAGAATCAATGTTGGTTGTCCCTCTTTGATCCCTACAACTTTTGTCTAACGAAAAGATATTTGTGTGGATTGATTAAAATGGCTCACCCTGTATATGATCAGTGACAAAATGTCAATCAGTGTAGCAATTCAATAAAACTGAATCACCGAAAATTTGTCAGACATGAATATAGTAACAAAAATAAAGTGTGGCATGCATGCATCTTTCATGTGATTGCACTGATAGATTAATTTTGGTTCAAAATATTGTCTAGTATACTCCTTTAATCCATCATTTATTGTCTTCGTAAAAATTACAGTAATAAAAAAAAATCCCGCTTTCTTTTAAAATTAATTGTTTAATTTTTTTTACATTTCATGGCGCTTTACATCATACAATTTTTGGTATTTTTGGCACAACCTCTTTTTAAATTAAAATTTGTTTTAAAGTCCCGATATTATATGAATCGCATTAAATAAGTATTGTAGAATATAAAAGTCAAAAGTTATTTAGCACCAGTTGACAATAAGAGAAAAGTTATTATGCTAAAGTCAGCGCTTCAAAATAAACAGATTATTTTGCAGCATCTATCTATTATATTTCGTTTTATATTTTGTTTTTAAAAATAAATCTATGGATTGCCACGTCCACTTTCCTCATCAACATTTAAGAATTATGATTCCATACGAAAGAGATATAAAAGAAACCCTTATGGTGAAACTTTGATATCTGTTACCACAGCTATTTTCTCAAGCACTACACATGATGTCGATTAAGATTTGATCCAGTTATAAAACTTTCTTTCTCGTATTTAGTCAGAATCAAAAAAAATATTTTTCTTCTTACAAAGAGATTCAAAAATGGGAGACGATTTTTTTTACTTTTACTGGTAGGTAGTAATTACATACAAGACCAAGTTTTTTAAACCTAGGTTAAAATACCCTACTAAAAACTTCGACCTAAATAAGATTTTAAAACTAGATACGCTTTTTTAGAAAAGTTAAACTGCTTGAGCTTCCGAAGCAGTTATTCATGATTCACTTTATCGAAAGTCTTAGTGTAATCAATATATACAACATCAACCTGTCCCTTATTTTTAAGTACTGATGACACAGAACTAGTAAACATGTAAGTAAGGTAATAGAAACTAGGTAGAGAATTATCAACCCATTAGTGTGTTAAATTATTTTAAACAAATTTTTGGGATGATCATTTGTAGAAATATTCAGAATAATACTGGTTTTCTATCTTCGAAGAATAGCATGGTTTTATTAGTGGTTGGTCGACGGTGTCTAACCTATGCGTGTTTACTAGTTTCGTGTCATCAGTACTTAAAAATAAGGGACAGGTTGATGTTGTATATATTGATTACACTAAAATTTTCGATAAAGTGAATCATGAATTGCTGCTTCGGAAGCTCAAGCAGTTTAACTTTTCTAAAAAAGCGTATCTAGTTTTAAAATCTTATTTAGGTCGAAGTTTTAAGTAGGGTATTTTAACCTAGGTTTAATAAACTTGGTCTTGCATGTAATTACTACCTACCAGTAAAATTAAAAAAAATCGTCTCCCATTTTTGAATCTCTTTGTAAGAAGAAAAAATTTTTTTTTGATTCTGACTAAATACGAGAAAGAAAGTTTTATAACTGGATCAAATCTTAATCGACATCATGTGTAGTGCTTGAAAAAATAGCTGTGGTAACAGATATCAAAGTTTCACCATAAGGGTTTCTTTTATATCTCTTTCGTATGGAATCATAATTCTTAAATATTGATGAGGAAAGTGGAGGTGGCAATCCATAGATTTATTTTTAAAAACAAAATGTAAAACGAAATATAATAGATAGATGCTGCAAAATAATCTGTTTATATATATATATATATATATATATATATATATATATATATATATATATATATATATATATATTAATGATGGTGGACTTTAGGCTATCGGAGAAAATACCTAAGATGAATTACGTTGCACATAAGATGGTATATTGTCATCTTCAGTACTCTTCTGAGATTTCAGTTTTCTTACATTATACTTCACTATTTATTCTTTGATAGGGAATCATTCAAAGTTACCCCACACAAACTTACATCTATCAGGGTAAAGAAAAAGTTTTTTTGGTGTATGCGAAATCGTGACATCAGTATGTTTTTTAACTTCTTGAAACTTATGTCAAATAGGTGAACATCATGATTCTGCATGATTACAGCATACTAATATGCAAGAGAGTAGTAAAGTACTATTTTTAACATGAAAGTAATCATTATTATATTTTCGTCTCAAATTAAACTGAGGTACACTTATTTGTATATAATTGACTAGTAAACAGTACTTAATTTTCAAATTATTCAATAAACAGTTAATTAAAAGTATAGAATGGCCTTCTCTTCTCTGCGTAAGTCTATGAAATTCAAGGCTTTACAGCAGTGAAACATACGAGCCATATAGGGATATTTATTGTTTTCTAACATAGAGGTATATCAAAAAACGTTATTGGACGCGTTCTATTTGATCTCTGTTCGTAAAAAGATTGGAGCGACTAAATTATAGAGGTATACTCCAATTGTGGTGTAACTAACGCATTGTATAATAGTATTATGACATTGATACGGTCAAAAGATTTAGTGTTCCGAATAACGAAACCTAACAACTTATATGTCTTGTTGATGATTTGTGTGTAGTGATTATACTACATTAAGTTTGACTGCATATGTACACCCAAATCCATACTGCCATTCCGTTTATGCAAAGAACTGATATTTATTAAGTAATTAATCGAATTAAGAAACAATTGTTGATATACACAGAATTCATGTGACGCTGCAGCTGCTACTCCGAAACCTCTCGACAGAATACTACCGACCTTAATTTTTCAGTTCTTGAGACCAAATAAGATTTTAAAACTAGATTCGCTTTTTTAGAAAAGTTAAACTGCATGAGCTTCCGAAACAGCAATTCATGATTCACTTTATCGAAAGTCTTAGTGCAATCAATATATACAACATTATCCTGCCCCTTATTTTTAAATACTGGTGAAACGAAACTAGTTAACACACATAGGTTAGACACCGTCGACCTACTACCCATGAAATGATGCAATTCTTCGAAGATAGAATAATCAGTATTATTCTGAATATTTCTACAATTGATCAGTTCAAAAAATTTTTAAAATAATTTAACACACTATGGTGATAAGAGTTGATAATTTTTAACCAGTTTCTATTACCTGACTTATTTATAGGCATAATGATGGTGGACGTTACGCTATCCGAGAAAATACTTGAGCTGAATGACTTTGCACATAAGATGGTATATTGACATCTTCAGTACTCCTCCGAGATTTCAATTTTCTTAAATTATCCTCCACTATTTATAGGGCAATAGAGAATCAATCAAAGTTACCCCACACAAACTCACATCCATTATTCATAGACACAGATAAAGATGATGGTTCATAAACAGAAGAGAAATATACAGCAATGGCCTCTACAACATCAACAGGCCCCTCATATTTAATTTTATTGAGAGTCATGTCATTAGGAATGCCTTTGTTACCACTCCTAGAGTGAATTCAAAACCAGAAACTAAACTGTAAAAAGGAAATGCATCAAATTTTATGTAAATATACTATAAATAAATTTCACAAAAGTTTGTGAGATGCATTTAAAGTAATGCATTAAATTTAATAATATTTTCATTAATGTAAATTAATTTATTCCATTAATTTTTTTTAATTTAATGTAATCATACATTAAATTTAATGTTTGAACATTACTACGTAAGTCGAATATGTATATTAAATAAACACCCAGTGTTCATTGAATTCGAGATATACTATCACATATTTAATCCACCAACATTAATATGAGTACCAGAAATTTCGAAGCCGCCAGGAAAAGGTGGACATTTTTCCCATAGGTAGTGTCCGCCATCTAGACCAGTTTCGAACTCATTAGTTCCCGTCAGTACGGGGCAGATATGTACACCTCACCATAAGATAATTGAGTCCTTTTAGCAACTTATATCATACTAAACAAAAAGTTCAATATGAGTTGCGCCATGTCTCGGAATCTTATGCAATTAATACTTTAATAAAATTTAAGTACCATTTCACAAAATTTAATGTACAATGAACTGATATTTGTATGAATTGTTTTAAATTTAAAGTAAATGTAAATTATTCACGGGAATGGATATTAAATTTGCATTAAATTTAGGGTTATTTTTAACATTGTACTTGGATTATATCTTATATTATTTTCAAGGCTTCTCTCGTAATTTTTAAATTGATTAGAGGTCCTTTATTTAACAGTGCGTCTCCAGAGCCTTATAATTCTGTCAATCCTCTACACTACTGTCCCCTGCAACAACCTTATACATTGGAGAGTTTAATTTTATCATTGTGACTAAATCAATAGAAAAGCATTCAGGACATTTATGCACACCATATAAAATACAAATCGTTCAAAATGGGCAAAAAATAATAATATATGTTAGAGCTTATTAAAGATTCATTTCCATAAACTTAAATAACTTTCAAAATTACTTATGGATTGAAAATTGGATTACTGCCAATTACATCGAAATTAATTAAAAATGTATTACCTGTTTAAATAAAATTTGAAAATATGTTTAATACGATATAATATGTGGTTACGACGCGTCATTAGCATCTAACCATATATACAAAGATAATGGCGATGTGGTTCTAAGCGTTGGTCAGCATCAGAGGTATAGTGATGCCATTTCATTTGATTTATATTATTGTATACTATAGTAATTTGAAAGACAGTAGCATTATAGCTATTTCAATAAGGATCCGCTGAAATTCAATAAGAACCTTTTGAGGAGAACTGTTGAGCATGACCTATCAAAAACTTGTTAAAACGGACAATATTTCATATTCTACTGTCCACCGTTGCCAGCGTATATATACTAACCCCCATCTAGTAGAGTATAATAATAAGTACTGTTCTATTATATTGCGTATAGGATTCAAAGGTAATTTTAATAATTTTAAACTTCTGAATCCAAATCAATTGGGTCGATTCAAAGTCGTCTTGAGTTAGGAGTTTTTAGTTGATAACAATAGGGTGAATATTTTCTATATCATCGACATAGTAGACCAACTGCTAACTCCGAAAAGCTGGAAAGCAATTGTAGAAAATAATGGCAACTATAATATTGGTTAAAAAATAAGGGACTCCTTGTAGGATGGTGTGATACTAACAGTAAAAAACTTTTATGAATAAACGAGTGAATGAATCAAACAAAGAATAGTGATACTAGATTATCGATGCTTAGGCCTCTATTCGGCCCTTTACAGTTCATCGTAGCTACAGGTCATTCAAGACCGATCGCCTTTGCAAATCCAAGCAGCTTCGTTAGTTGAACTTGCTTAACTGCTTCCAGTAACAAAATTGTAGCTTCAAAACATCTTTGTCTCAGTCCGTTGAGTGCAGGGCACTCTCTGAGGACATGGTCAGCAGTTTCATCCTCCTCCACACACCATCTGCACGTCGGGTCACCTTCGACACCGATCTTATGAAAATGGCCCCTCAGGTGATAATGTTGTGTCAAAAATCCCACCAAAATTCGCAGCTTTTTTCTTCCTAAGGAGAGAAGCTCCTTCGTACGCCGTGTGCTAGATCCAGTTATGTGTTTCTTAGTATACCTCATTCCAGGAGTTCCATGATTTAATAAATTTGCTTTCAAAAAACGACATTATTTCCTTTTTGTCAACGGCACTTGAGACAGGAAGAATTGGTCGGAGTCCATATGATTCAGTTGCGGAACCCAACCTTGTCAGACAGTCTGCTTTCTCACTTCCGTTTATGCCCGAGTGGCTCGGAACCCACACGAGTCTGATTGTGCAACCGTTCGTTGTCAAATTATTCAGTACGTCTTTGCACTCAGACACCAGTCGCGAAGTCACGACGTCAGTGTCATTATCGCAGTTTTACCGTCTGAACCTTTATTTATTACAATATTTCTGTTTATATCCCTCTCACAGAGATGGGCACACTGGAAAATAGCATAAATTTCCATTGTGGGGATCGTCGTACGTTGACCGAGAGGGTAGTACTCTCTGACTCCTGTGCACCTGCCGAACACTCTGGCTTCAGCTCTTTAATCTTGTTGAGATCCATCTGTGTATGATCAGGATTCATTTCTCGGAAGATTTTGCTCTCCCTCCAAATTCTCTCTACTTGGTAAACTTAATATATCGAGGGAGAGTTTTAGTTTTAAAAACGGCGTCATGTAATTTGTTTGCGCGGAAAGTGATGAACACCTCTCCACCGGGCTTTTCGAGACACCTGAGTAGCCGCCCGTTACAATTTTGAGATGCCCTAAGCAACTAAGATGATAAACAGTCGTCAGGGCCTCATTCTCTATGTACAAGTGAAGAGGAGGCAGGTTCCCCAGGACTTTCAGAGCCCCAGTGGGATCAATCCTCATTGCACTCAATATTCCTACACAAGCCATTTTTTGAATTTTGTCAAGTTGAAGGTTGTGTTTGCGCTTTGTTGTACTAAGCGAATAGCGGCGTACGTTATCATGGGGCTGATTATCATAGTGTATATCCAAAATAGCACTCTATATGACATTCCCCATGTGTATCCAAAGGCTCTTTTACAAGCCCAGAAAGCACATATGGCCTTCTTGGTTCGAGCTTCAATATGATCATTCCAGCTCAGTCGTGAGTCCAGAATTACTCCCAAGTATTTAACTCCTTGTATTGAAGAATCCTTCCTGCCAATGTAATTGTCTCCTGTCTTCATCTTTTTTATAAAGAGTATCACCTCGGCCTTGTCTGGTTTATTTCGAGCTCTTTTCTGTCCCTCCAGGTCCCGGATATCGCAACCGGGACACAAAATGACCAAGTCAGCAGCATGCGCCTGTGTATACAAACCAGTATCATTCATTTCATTCAGCAGGTTATCCACCACAAGACTCCACAGCAAAGGAGATAGAACTCCTTCCTGTGGACAGCCCATATTTGACAGTGGATTAACAATTACATTGCTATGCTCAGCATATTTTATTCTCTGAGTTAATATTGCTCTGAGCCAGGAGACTCTTATCGGTTTAATCCACCAACCTTTTCAGTATCTTTAGTAAGAAAACAGTCGGGCTGATAGGGAGGAAAAACTTAGGATTTGTGTCTGTTCTTCCTACCTTGGGAATAAAGACTACTTTTGTTTTTCCCTATGTAGATATTTACAATCATAGATAGTGACCTTAATCGGGCTAAAACTCATTGTTTCTTTGGTATGAGAGCTTACTTCAACGTTGCTGTCCTTATTTCTAGATTATTGCTGTGTTCTTTTAATGTTATCATTTACTTGGTTCCGTTGGCCGGCTAGTCTTTGGATAGTCGGTATGGTTTGTTAAGTCTAAAGCATAAGTCTATTGTATTTTTGTAAAATAAAATTAGTGTTCTCAGAGCAGTTAAGCTTTTTGTCAAACATAAGCTCCAAGTATTTAAGTTTTGAACTCCAATTTAGTTGAGTTCTTAAAACTGTGAATCAACCAACTTGAAAGGTGACATGTGACTTTTAAAAGTGAATAGCATTCGTTTTATTTTAATTCAATTTATTTCACTCAGAAATCCGTTTTTCAAATTGGTCAATGTGTCCGTGTAATCGTAACATAAATCATTATTATACTTCAAAAGCTGGACGTAAGAGTTGTGTCATTTGCGTATAGATACAATTTTGTGAATGCTTATATTGGCACATCTGAGGTGTACATGTTAAATAAGGTAGGCGAAAAAAAAAATCCTTAAGTCACTCGAGCCCTGACTATTCTCTTCACCAAAATTCGACTTTTAATAACTGTCACATTAGATCTTCTTTTCAGAAATGCATTATGCCATCTCTTGTGGAATGACTTGGATATGTCAAAGAAAACGCAGCTTATGTTATTAGAAATCATTCAAGTCCATTAACGCGCATGATTGGCTCTAAATACAAACTACTCCAATGGTCATATATTATGTCCGTGAACAAAATTTGTAATAATTTCTAAAATTAATTTTTCAATAACCTTGCCAAGGCTTATTGTTCTAAAATTTGAAACAATACATTTCTCATTTTATTTCAAGATCATTGTGATCAAAATTTCCATTACGTTGTTGTACAAACAACATTATGTTTTGTGCATATCAATTACATTTAATTATTTCTAAAATACACTTCATTAAAACATCGCTATCTAATTTAATTTAAATTCCATGCCAGTAATTCTTAATGAACCAAATAAAATGTTTTTGCGCTCACTTAATTATATGAAAACAGTATGGTATTTATTTTTTGGTTTTTACTTTCCCAATGCATTTGTAAATGTGTTTTTTCTTAACTTATAAGTACGATAAAATACGTACCTTCTTTGTCATATAAACGGAAAGCTTCCTTCAGTTCATGTTGCATGGCTTCAGCATCTTCTTCAACCATGAATTTGGCAGCAAGAGTTACGAATTCTTCAAATTCCAGCTCGCCAGATCCTGAGAGATAATGCTTCATTTAGATTTTAATTTTTTTTTAATAGAAAACTACAAATTTATTATGTTTCCTTAGTTCTTAAATTTGCATGAAATTAGGAAAATATTACTTGTATTATATTGAAGAAATTTTTGACATTTTGGATTTGTCAACTGGAGAATTGTGAACTCTATGTTAAGTAAATACTGTCGATGATGCTGGATATTTGAAAGAATAATAATCTATAAAAAAAATATTTAGACTACCTACTGCTTATAAAATATGACCAATTACGCAGGCTGACACAATTTTGTTGACTCTCAGAACCATAAACCAAACTACACTTTTCCGAAAGTTTTCGATATGCTGAATCAGAATCACGGTTTCTTTCCTATATTTGGGATTATGCAGAAGAACAAGTTTAAAGTTTGTCGCTATGATAGTTGAAATTACTAGTCTTCCTCTTCAAAACCTTCTTGGGTTTACATCGATATATTTTTTCATCTCTTAAATATCGTCAATTGAAATTTATTAGTTTGGTATAATAACCCGTCAACGGCCAATTATCCAATCAAGGACAGATTGATTTTCTTTTTAAGAATATTTATATATTCTTGTCTGTATACTACCCTTGCTATTTTAAGAGAAGCTCTTTCCGTTGGTGGTATTAGCTTTGTCGTACGACCCATGAAAAATTCAATATGGCGGCTCAAAATTAGGGTCAACTTTCAAACTCAAGTAAAAATAGCTAGCTCGAAATAAGGTCATTAGTGACCTCAAAACGAAATCGAAATTTTAGTCGAAGATTTTTGAGGTATATGAAAATGAAAAAGTATTCAAAATTTTAAAAATGTCTTTTTCAAAGTGGCGGATTCAATATGACGGAATTTTAAAAAGTTCTGAATTTGTGACTGAAACTTTATACTCAGGGGTTTTTAAGGTCGCTGAAATCAATTCAAATTTTCTAAATTTTCATACTTATTTCATTCGATTGGTAAGATATCAGATTTCATTCACATATAGTATCGGATGATCGGAATTATTCTTCTTATTGTGCTATGTCACGTGTCTATAGTTCCTCTTTTTTTGGGCTAGCCTAAAACGTTGTTCTGAACTCTGTATGCTTGTCTATTCGTATATGTTTTTAAGACACAACGCTTTCAGTCAAAGCTTTTGTGCCCTTCTCTTTTTCCTTTCATGATCAACCAAAGAACACAATGACGATCTTCTCGTAATGTGTAATACAAATACGACAGTTTTCTGTATTTAATTTGGCTTAGCAACTTGCGAGTGTAACCATATTTTAAAGGCTTCTAACTGATTTATTTTAGGGGGCTTTCAGTATCCAGATCTCAGCTTAATACAAGAAAACAGACTAAATATAACATTTTCCTAGTCTCCAACCCAGCCGCAGATTGATGTTGTTGTTACGATTGCGATTTTAAGAATGTTATATAGGATGTCTCAATTCTATATTTTATTTCCTTGTCTGAATCGAACTTTTAATATGTGAGATTGATCTGAAGAGTGGAGTTTATGTATGGATCATGGCTAAAAACTATGAATTTTGTTTTGGAGTCATTTATGAATAAACCCATTTCCTGTCCAATAGTATCAACAGAATTTATTTAGTTCTGCCGTCTCTGCAAATTATAACTCAGTATTATAGTGTGATCTGCATATTGAATGGTGTTGATCACTTTACTGTTGATTTTGACACCAGTGTTAATATCCTGCATTTCTGTTTTAAAGATTCGGTTTAAATATATGTTAAAAAGCAGCGACGACAAAATACAGCCTTGTCAAACATCCCGCTGTATCTTACATTATTTCGTTGTTCTTAGGTGAACACCGCGTTCTGTTGTTAAAAGATACCTTCAATAATACGTTTATCGTGGCCATCAATACCGGTATTGCTTTATATGTTCATTAGTTTATCATGTGAAACTCTATCATATACCTTCTTCTAGTCGATTAAGAACCATTTCAAATACCTTGGCAGTTGGTTGAATGCAAATGGGGACTCAGATGAAGAGATAATAGCTAGGATAGAAATATCGCGGAAGGCCTTTATGACATGGAAATCAGTTCTATGCAACAGGAACCTATCAATGCATATTCGTAAAAGGGTTCTGAAATGCTATGTATGGTCTATTCTATTATACGGTGGCGAGACATGGACACTAAAAACCACAACGCTAAACAAACAGGAAGCATTTGAATTGTGGTGATACCGTCGAATCCTAAAGATATCATGGGTTTCGCACACTTCCAATGAGGATGTTCTCAGAATGATGGATACAGATCGACTGCTCTTGAACATTATAAAAAAGCGGAAAACAGAATACTTCGGTCACATAATTAGAGGACCTAAATACCAGCTACTTCGCCTTATAATACAAGGAAAAGTGGAAGGAAAAAGATGGATAGGCCGAAAGAAGCTTTCATGGCTGCGTAACATCAGGCAGTGGTGTGATTGCACGGTAGAAGAACTATTTCGCGCAGCAGCCGATAGAGAAAGATTTCAGGAAATTGTAAACATGATGACCACCAACGTCTGAATACAGGCATGGCACCTAAAGAAGAAGAAGTCGATTAAGCATATGAAGACATCTATACGCTGGTCACGGCATTTTTAAAAGAGCACGTTCAAGGCGAAGACTGCTTCGAGGATTCCGAAAGCATTCCGGAAATCAAACTGAATATTATCCAGACCAACTTCAAATTTATTTCTAATGCGTCCACGTATGATGAGTAAAAAGACTTTTAAAGTATGGCTTATAAAGCTAATTAATCTAAAATGATCACATTTCTTTGCGCGTTGTTTTTAGCATTGTTAGAAAAATTCATTTTAGTCATTCATCTGGTGGAGTATGTGAGTGAAATCTGCCGTCTCATGAATTGAAGTTACGTAATCTAAAATATAAAAATTTGGAAAATATGAATTGATTTCCTTATTCAGCGTACAAAGCTTCAGCCACAAATCCAAATTTTTCAAAAATTTTAGTTTGCTATATTGAATCTACCATCTTAGTATTGACAGTTCTACCGTAGTTTTAGGGATATTTTAGAGATGAAAAAAGATATCGAAGTCAAAATAGATTTTGAAGGCAAGACTAGTACTTTTAACTATCATATATAGTTTATCGACAAAAATTAAACCTGTTCTATTACATAACCTTAAAAATAGAGAAAAACGGTAATTTTTGCCTTGTCAGATTAAAATATCGCGAAAACCAAAGCAACAGGTCATTCAGTGGGTCGAAAATCTTTGAAGAAATATAGTCTATTTTCTAGTTCTCAAATTTGTCGGTCTATGTTATTAACTCATAACGGTACAATTAAAAGAAAAAATCGAAAATAATATATTTGTTAATAATTTACCAATTTGCAAATGTAAAAATGAATTTTCTTACAACTATTTTTATACTTTTCTAACTTTTAAGCTTCCCATTTATTAATAATAAATTTACACACTTGTATAATAGTTTAATATTATACACGAGTTGTTTACCAGAGAGCAGATATTAAAATTACCCGCAAAGCAAATGTGTAATAATAATTCGTCAACATAATGTTGCCTGTCTGTTTCTAACATCAAAAATAACATGCAATCTTTTATCTGAAAACCTTTTCAAATATTTAATTTTTCTTGACCGGTTAGGTAAAGTAAAATAAACGTTTTAAAATTTAAAAACGGTTGGGTCATTGTAAAATTTAAAATTTGCAAAATAAAATTATTTGATGTATATAACAAAAAATTGAATTGTCAGAAATCCCAGTGGATTTTCGTAGTCGATGAAAAAACGTGATTCCACCAAAGTTTCTAATGTTTATTTTGACCCTCTGATAACGAATATTAAATAAAAAAAATTATTAATTATTTGAAAAATTGTTTTTTTTGTAAAATAAATAATTAGATAATAAATTAGTAATATTTTCGTATTCCTTGATCGATTCTAAGCAAAAAGTGTCTCCAGTAATTTTTCCGCCCGACTCATAGTTTTTCAGTTAAAAGTCGCCAAACATTTGAAAAAAGGTATTTTGTGTGTATACCGCACCCAGCAGTTGATAGTTCAGGTCAAGAAATACAAGCTGGGATTAATCACAGTGCAAATGTACTAGTTTTATTGCTTTTTAATGCTAAAAACAAATAGGGTTTCATCGATTATAACGCACGCACCACCATGTTTGAAAGGAAATAGAAGTCTACTTACAGGCGCGTACCTAGTGCACATAATCTAATATTGCTTTCGCTGATCGTTGCACTAATACCTTAAAAACATTCTATAATATATGTATTTTCATTTATTAATTATAAACTTTTAGTCATAAACTAAATAATACATAAGAATACGATTCAGTTATTATAGTTATTTTTGCATATGTGGGTGCGCTGCTTTAGTTTTTTTTTATTCTTATTCTTTCTGTATATTTTCTTTTATACGATATATGATACATGATTTTCAAAGTTGATAAACTTTTTGGGGAAAATATTAATAAAGCTTTGTTGTAAATGTGTTCTATAAATAATCGGAAAGTTATATATAATTTTTCAGCACGTGCTGATGATGAATAATATATTTGTTAGTGTGTAATGGAACAAATATTAATTATTTTATAGTGTTTAGCATGAAGTATATTCTGCTAAAATGAGTAACTAAATAATTACTCTGTGGATAGATTTTATCCGTGAGAACAGGATAGTATTAATTTTTTTATTATCACCCAAGACAGTCTAAAAGAAAAATAAATCAATTATCGTACTTAAGCATAATCTCAACTTTATTATCTTTGAATCATTTAAAGATTTTTTTTAAAATGTATAAACTCAGAATTTATTACGACATAAACTAAAAGACCTTCTTTAAGATTTTTAAATAAATCTGTCAAAGAAAGCCTACCCTGGCTATGTAATTAAAGCGAAGAGATAAAAGACAGAGGAGGCTTTTAACATATGCAAATACCGTGAAAATGTGTTAAAATATTGAACGATTTTTCTATTATTAGGAAATAAACAAATGATCAAATAAACTCACTATAATATGATATATTGTTTGACAACCTGTAAAAAGATTCTGTATAATAACTTTTTTTTTCTATTCACAAGAAATACCGAGTTAGATATTTACTTCCAAAACAGCTAAGAAGAGTGAACAGTTTTTTCAACAGTAATTATCGTATATTCTTTTCGAAATAAAAAGACGTAGATTAGCTTGTTTTACTGTTCTTTTATATACAAAAAAAATAATTAATGTGCTGCAATCTAGATCAATTCGGGAATTAAGTATCCGGTATAGAATAGCTAACGCCCTCTGGGGACGAGAAGACAAACTATTCGAACTATTAGGGAATGAAATTTACAGTTACAGGGATGCACGGGGTGAATGGGAAGGTACCAGCGGGGTACAAATTTGGCCTTTTAAGAGATAATAAACTTCAGTTACAGTCTGGAATTCGTTGAAGTCGGTAGATGATTTTAAGTACAATGTCTTAGAGAATGACGTATCGTGTATATTCGGCGGGAATGAAGATTTTCTTTGTTTTGATTTGATTTTTATTTAAGTTGGAAAATTAAGGGAACATCTTGTGTTATTTTACTCGAGAATTTAGCGACTTTAATACTGTCTATTTAGGTAATAAAAATTGCTGTTTTCTCCGCGTTTTTATTCTTTTCATTGTTTAATAATTTACTAAGCTATTTAAACGTATTTTTAAAATTGGGTTTTACATTTTTATTATTAGAACGGTCAATAGGAGTAATCATGTTAGTCTCTTCGTAATTGTTATTTGTTATTAGTTTAAGTTTCTTATTGTAAATAATTCGTTTTCTATTTATTTTTGTTAATAGATTTAAGTGTTTTGAGAAACTTGTTTTGTTTAATTTTATTAAAAACCTTCACTCGATGAAACTCACGGACACAGTGCTGTGAGAGCTTCAAACAAGAGAGGTCATTTGATCAGCTAGACAGCACTTTTTTCTGAGTCCTGAGCTTGAGAATGATGGTACTTGTAAGCTTTTGATAACCCGTAGTTGTCTTGTACTAAAAACTGCAAGTGAGAAGAAGAACGACCAAACTTCCAAAGTGCCAATGTCTTTGTGATATTTTTTATACGTTATTAGAATAGCTATTATTAGGGGACAACAGTTTTATTGTAGACAGAATGGCCTATTACTACCAAAATATACCATTTGCAGAAGTCTACGATCAAATATTGTCACAAGTGTTTATCACATAACTATTAGAGCGCATAGTTGATAAATACATTGATATTGATTCTTGAATAAGCTTAAGTTTTTGCATTTCTCAAAATTATCCTTATTTAGATCGCTATTTTCTCTTTTTAGATTTTCATTCTTCCACTTCCCTTCATACACGGCGGCACTTACGTTATAATTGATGAACTCAGCTTGTAGTTCTAGAATTGGTGGGTGCAAAATTTGAAAATATTTATTTAATGAAAATATATTTATGTTGAAAAGTGGCATGAATACCTTTTATCACATGTTTAACGATTTTTAACTTAAAAACTAAACGTCAGACGGAAAAATCACAAGATATACTTTTTCTAAGAATTAGCCAGAGAATACGAACTCGGAATAGTTTTTTATCTATTAACAATTTTTCTGTAATAACAAATTAGCTGCCACTTTTCGGGAATCCACTCTCGACATTCGTAATCAGTCATCGGCTACGAAAACCCACTGGGCTACCAAACCACGAAAACTAAGTTATAAGTCGAATTTTTAGAAGACCTTATAAATAATAATCATAAAAAACGTTTAACCTTCGATTCATTTATCAAACTTTTATCCTCATGAGTAATAGCTAATATTACTGGTCAATTGAATAATATACTACTAAAATATTATTAACTGTTTATTTGATATTTAAAATCGAATTTAATTCAAAATAGGATAATATCGATGATAAGGCTAATATTTAATAAATTACTCACCGTCCGTATCTACTTCAGCAATAATTTCATTTAAAATTTGTTCTGTTGTGGTGATACCCAACATGGTGAAGATCGTCCTGACCATCTGAGTACCTATGCTGCCTTTTTTCTCAACATCAAAGGTGTCAAAAGCCTTCTTGAGAACTATAAAATAAAAAATAATTAAATATTTAATATAAGGTATCCAAAGATGAAAAATAAATTCTAAAAAGAAGATGCAAGAAAATATTATTTTTAGAGGAAACTACTACGGTAAAATAAAAAAAAATTAAATGTCAATCAGGATTCGACATGAAATTACTCTGTCAACGTCCGTGTAATTTTTTAACGACAGGTGTACAATTTATTTTAACGATTTTTTAAATAGAATAGTGCCAGACAATCATTAAAAATAACACCTTTTTACTATCTGTTTATTTTTCCGCCAGACATAAAAGCGTCTGCCAAAAATAAAAAAAATATACGAGACTTGTGAAAATCTCCATCAAAAACATAAAATGCTCGTAAAATGAGGAGGTACTCCAGATATACCTTCTAAATTGTATGTAAATTTATTCAATGGAAAAGTTGTATGTTAATTTGAAAAACAAATATTTTCCCTATATATTTTAGTAAATTATAGAATATAATCAATAAAACTTCCACGAGACACACTATAAATGTTTTCTCCCTAGGCAAGAGATTTTTTTAATAATTTTGTTTTTGCGCCATCTGTCATGCAAAAGACTTCATTCTATCAGAAAAAAACTCTTCCTGTTGTTCTTCAAAAAAAGCAATAATATTCTCTTTTAACACCGTTTCTATGGCGAAATTACGATTTTTGAGGAGCTTTTGCACATTTTTAAATAAAAAGAATTTACACGGAACCAAATATAAAGTATACGTGAGACGGTCCAACTCGAGCAAGTAATACTCGTGAAAGCTAAGTTAAACTTTGGCTGCTTTGTGAATATGCGATTTCTAGTGAAAAAGAAGGATATTCTTGTGACCTAGCATATAATGCTTCTGGTCAGTAGCTGTGTTTAATTTGGGTAAATGTATCCTAGTAGGTAATTGTTGTTACAGAAGTGCTCTTTGGCATGTAATCAACAAAAATAACTCTTGCTTAGTCCTAATATGAGCTACCCAGCTGAAGATTATGTGCGGGCTTTTTTGAAGGTGTAAAACTCTTTTAAAACCACTAAATGTACTTTAATTCTATCCCAGTTTTAAGAACTTACAACCACTATGGATCGTTTGAACGTTTAATATTTTCTGAACTAGAATGTTTTACAAGAGATAACTGCATGGACTCGGGGTCCTAGTAATGAATTCATTTTAGGGAAAAAATTTGGATTCACCTCGCAAGATTCCAAGTGTTTTTGCAAAATTTGCTGACCAAGCAGTTTTTGTTTGGAGGTCAACAATACTGGAACGAACTTTGCTTATACTTTGCTCATTTCTGGTTTATCATATAAAATTTTCAAAAAGCTTGATTCGGATATATTTAATTTTTTAATAATTGATACGATCCTTGAGAACCATTATTTTTATTTTCCTGCAAATATTAGGGATTGTTGTATCTAAACATTTTCTATTTCTTGGGTAATCTTCAAGGAATTCACGATCCCAGCAAAACTGTTTTGATCTATATTTTACTTTAAAATATAAATCTCGTTCGCGTCTACCGCAATCTTTCGTTCATAAATATTTGTTTAGCAATAATGACATTGTAACGTTCTACCTTGTGAAAGCTCATTTTTTTGTAAAACACTTCATAAAACAAGATAGTGAATGAAATGAAATTAAACTTGATTCTCAAGTAGAAAAGAGTAGTCTCTAGTAAACGTTACTAGGCAACGCTCTTGTTTATATCATTGCTAGTTAGATATTTTTTCCTCCTCTCGCATTTATAAATTATAAACTTCATATTAACACACATCTATAGACACGAAACGGTAAAAGAATGTTGCTTTAAAAAGAAAATCCTTACAATTCTGAGTGATATTAAGTTACCTAGATATATTTCCAGAAAGATGGGAAACTGTAAAATAACTATAAAAAGTCAGCTCTACATCACCTAGTAAGGAGAATAGAATCTGTCACGAATAAAAAAGAAATAACGTTAACACCCATTCAAAATATTAAAAGAGTATTCGACCATACCTTCTTCATTTCCATGACAACGTCCGTCAGAAGATATGGCATTAAAGATGCTTTGTGCTGGTGAAAACAAAACGCTTCACAACAGATGAGTAAAATAAAATTTGTTAGACAAAACCACGGAGGTGTCACAGGCTCCCCACAGGAAGCGGTTCCATATCCCCTTCCTGTGGGATTTGGTGGTCGACGAACTTCTGGTAAACCTCAACGACCCAGGAGTATGATCTAGTTATACTTATCGCGGGAAAGCATGGAAAACCATTATCAGAACTCAATTAGGAAGCACTGACCATACTGGAGGAGTGGTAGAAAAGGAGTAACTTAGGGTAAATCCTGGAAAAACCACACTCATATCCTTCACTAAAAGAAGAAAGCTTGGTGAATTAAATCCACCAACTCTCTTTAATACATATTTGCAGATGTGTCAAAAGTTTAAGTACCTAAGGGTAATCATGAATGCAAAGCTTACTTGGAATTCACAGTTCCAAATTCAAAATTGCCATTATGACAACAAAAAGGGCATTAAGCAAAACTACATATTGTACACTGCAGTGGTGAAATTCGTCATAACTGATCGATCGGTTATATAATAGATACAAATGGGCCACTCTGGAGCTCTCCAAACTCCAGAGACTGGCCTGTCTGTGCATCATGGAAGCCATAGGAAGCACCCCGATAGCAGCTATGGAGATCCTGCTAAACCTTTCCCTCCTCTTAATATAATAATCAACGCTGAGGGGCATACAAGCTGGAACAAAATAAGGTGTGGTGGATCCGACCTGCCCTCAGACACACCAGTATTACGAATGGTGATGAATTTATTATTGGGGATGAGCAGTATGTCGTATTTTAAGTAGAAATACATGCTATTGACATATGTCTGCGAAATAATCTAATGAGGGATTAAGGGGCAGAACTGTCCCCATTATATTCGACAGTCGGGCAGCACTGAAAGCATGTCATCGGATAACTTCAAAACAAGTTTGAGATTATCTTCAAAATTTTATTGCTCTGGCAAAATACAACAAGGTTCCCGTTGCGTTGGTATCAGAGCTCAAGGGCAGCCTAAGCAATGAATAAGCGAACTAATTTGCTTCTGGGGTCTTCCACTGCATTTATTGGACCGAAGATCTTACTTAGACTTCTATTCGCTGGTAGTTGTCCTGTTAAAAAGAATAAACCATCAACAGTACACCCACTGGAATCACATTGCGGGTCATAGACACAATAAGCTATTAATGAGCACACAACAAATTAGGCTGGATAGGACTAACCATGGCCACTGTGGCTTAAGGAAAAATCCACATACAATGGAAATCTATAATGAAAAACCAACAAGCTCACGTATCATCTTCGAAAGCCAAATTCTTATTTGCCAAAAACACCTTCAAGGTTCGATCAATCCGGAAAACTTTTACTTAGAGGACAAAATAGTGAACAGGCTGCTAAACCTGATTAAGTTAATCTGTTCACATATAAGGCGACAAGCGACAGAGTAAAGGCTTTTCAAACCCAGACTGCTGCAGCTTTTATTCAATCAACTAACTATAAAAAGTTATTGCTGAATCAAATTTCCCGGAAGATCTTTGAAGTAAAAATAAAACTTTTTTCATCACACAAAATTCTAAAAATATTTTGATATTTCTTAAAAAAGCATTTTGGAGAATTCTTTTTGAATTTGACTGATGTTGCCTCAAGAATTTATTTAATTAATTTAGGTTAATGTTTTACTACAAAAAAAAAATTTCCAAGTAAGGGTATACAATATGACACCAACCATGTCAAATAAAATTTTAAGTTGCGAAGACAAAGTAATATGTCAACGTTAAGAAAATAATATATTAGGTACACATTTTTTTATAGTCATTTTAAAAGATTAATGATTTTATTGCACGGAGATGTCAAAGTAGGTAAATTCTATATCTCAAGTTAATGAAGTTTCGGTACTAATTTAGATATAACGATTATTTGAGGTGAACATTTTTAACTGCAACTTTTAATTAATTTAATTCAAATTAATTGAAAAACATTTGAAGTATTGATAAAAATTCAAAAAATTGAATATTTTAAAAAATTTTAACCCTCCAAAATCAAAGTTAAAATACTTTACTCCACGTAATTCATAAAAAAGTAAATTAACAAATTTCAAATAGCATGCATACAAGGTGTTATATGATACTAATTTATTTGAAAATTTTAAGTGAAAATCGGATAATGCAAGCGAAGTATAAATTAGCTAGTTGAAAATAGACCTAAAGCAAATACCGAAATTTACTTGAAATATTTTACTTTATGCACGGATGTCTCTGTTAGGGATTGGTGAGTTTTACACAGCAAGCTACATTTTTTCTGTAAATTGAAACTATTCGGCTTCAGTACTTTGTACTGTATTTCTTTTATTTTTTCTATGTTACTTTTATAAAATGGCATAGTTAGAATACTTTCGCAAAATCGTCAAAAATGTAATAAAATTAAAGTAATAAAAGATACTTACGCGCAATCTGATCTTTATCCAATTCTCCCTAAAACACAAATAAAACACCTATTAAAATATAATTAAAAAAATATGTTAGAAGACATACCGACATTCTGGCAGTAGCTGGCGGTTACCTTATCCAAATCGTAACTGACAGAAATGTGAAAATCACATTTGAAATTGCGTAGGAACTTTATAAAACTGTTGATTCTCAAAATAGAAGGCGGACAGTTACTTCACACTGATTTTTTAATGTTTACAAAACAGCTGTTGATTGTGTGAGTTTTCACAGGCGCGTATTTAATATTCGGTATTATATTTCGTCGTTTTTCGCCAGTAGGTAATTAAGAAGTTAATGTTTTTAAAATAACATTAAAAATATGACTGTATTAACAAATTTTCATACCAAAAAGTGAGAAAGAAAAGATTTCCACTCGTTCAAAATCGTTTAAACTAGCCACTTGAAATTCTCTTTAAAAATTTCTCTTAATTCTAAGATTTAAGACAAGAAAGAGAAAAAAGAATTTATAAAAGCAAATGACATGAATTTACTTTTGACGCAGAGTTGCAAATTTATGTGTGCTAAAACACAAAATAAAATTTTGAATAGCTTCTTTTCTTGTCAGGTCACACATTTTAGTATTATGACAACCTCTAACGATACAAAATGGATAGTTTAATAACTAAAAGGCTTAAGTTTATATGAAATATCTTTTCTAAATTCAAATTTGGGATTTTTTTTATAATTAATAATTTAAGATTGGAAAATAGTTGTAATTACCTTACCTCTGAGGATTAATTGAAATAAAGGCGTATAAATAGAAAATAAAAGGCAGAATAAAAGAAAAGTTAATGTTATCGACACGTCATCAGAATAAATAATGTTATTATACAACTGTGTATAAATCTAATGCAATGTAAGGGGGTACAACTCACCGATTTTTTTAACGTTTATTAATGAATTTCTATAGACTAGGATTTAATGTACGCTTTCAGATTTCGTATTTTTGGCAACAGGTTCATAACTAATTAGGACAGTTGTTAAAACGACATTAAGATTGACAAAATAAATACTTCCGACTTGACTGGATGTAGTGACCATCAGCTTTTAACTAACCTTGCTTATTTTTACATATAATTAGATCATCAAATTTTTTTAGTCTGGTTAGTTCATATTTTTGTTAAGGTGCTTATTCATTCTGTATGTTGGCGATCATCTTGACGATTAAAACTTTGTTAATTGCTGAACGAAACACACTGATAGTCCACATCGAGGACTATGTTCGTAGATTCTTGTGTCATGGAATTCTTTTCATTCCTGGTCCTCTCTTTCCCAATATCATTTTTTGTAATATTCATTAAGGGAGATCATATTTATTTTCGTTTCTGATTATATGACTGACTATTCTAATTGTTGTTTCTTCACTGTGTTCAGAAGCTCCATATGTTTTCCATTCTTTTTCAGTAGAGTCTTATTTTTTCACGTCTTAAAAGCGTTTAGCTTCTTACTAGTTAATTCAGTTATGTTCCAAGATTCTATCTCGTACAACAAGATATAGAACACGTAACAATGAAGAAGTCTAATTTTTACTGGGAGACTCAGAAGTAATCCCATTTAATAAATGTGGCTTTTGGTTTCTCGATGCGATGTCGAATCTCTTGTGAATTGTTCCACTGTTGATTACTGCTAGTAATCAGGAGAGAATATAAATCAACTTTCTTGATGATTAACTAGAATTGGTTCAATCGCAATCAGTTAGAAGTTTTTGAAGATAATGATGTACTTAGGGTTGTTTGTGTTGATAACTTAAATGTTGGAATCGTTCTGAGTTATCAACAAAAACAACTGTGCCGTTTGCATAACGGATTTAATCGCTCCGAATCAACTCGTCTTCCAGTGTCGATATGTTCTATTGCTTCTCTGAATATGTGTTCTGAATATATGTTGAGCAATAATGGAGACCGTACAAAACCTTGTACGACTTTTCTTCTAATTTGTGCCTGCTCGGAATTTTCTTTTCCTCCTGTGTTACTTGAATTCTGACTCCAATACAGATTTCTAATAATTCTTAGGTCCATTTCTTTCATAAAGAATCCATCGTTTTGTTATATTGTACTTTATTAAAATTAGCTTTATTATAATCGATAAAGGAAACGAATATGTCACAGTTGATCTTCTGCATCTTGGAGACAGCACGTGTTGAGAAAACAAGGCCTTTCTTATTCCAACTTTATCTTTGAAAGCAGATTCTTTTGCGGATGTCTGTTCTTGCCATTGTTTGTATATACTTCCGTGTAAGATTTTAAGAAATATTTTAACTGGATAATTCATATGTCCTTTGGTATTATTGACTTACTTCTGATTTTTACAATTATGAAATATATTAGTTGCTTCGAATCATTGCATTATGCATTAAGCTTTGTGGAAAACTACGAAATGATAAAATGGAAAAACGGTATTGTAACCGAAACGTAGATTAATTAAAAAAATTTAATCTTCTAAACTCTAAAAAACGTGGTCGATTATCTAGTAAAGCTACAAAAATATAACAAATTCTATTAATTTTTCTTCAATAATGAAATTACACATGTTTGCAATGTATTTTTCTAAATAATTTAATGTCGTAAGTTAAAACGCCATTTAACAGTAAGACTGCCCATTAGTCCAATCACTTTTTTAATGTTGATTTATCTAGCCGTTTGGTTGCTAATGAAATTTTGGAATTAAATTTATAATCAAATTAATTAAAATTACTAATAGTTGTGGTAATTATAGTGTGACAAATTCAAAATAATCTTATTAAGATTTTTGTAACTCAGCTGAATAAATCGAACATAGCGTAAACTGAGGTAGCTTGATCTAAATATGGTGGAAAAAAATATACCGTAACATTTACAATTAGGGTATCATAGAAATTGATTCTAAAAAGATAAAAAAGTATTTTTTAAATAACTTATAAAAAATCTAGTTTAAAGTATTTCCATATAAATCCTATTTTAAGTCCTTTATGAGTAATTTGGAAATATTGATTGGTATTGAAGAGCAGTAAAACAATAAGCACAATAAGTAGGCAATTGCCATTAAAAAATTGATTTAAACATGATATATTAATTAAATTTTACCAATGTTCAAATGGCTTTAATTTCTCACAATCTCATAAAGTGATTCTTCATAAGACAAATCCCCAGGAAGCACCTTCACAATCTTCCTAGTAGAAATGGCATCCAATACAAGTCTGTACCACCGAATGTCTGAAGAGAAACACTGATCAGACAAAAATATAAATATTATCAGATAGCCAAGTAACGCTAAAAACTTTAAGGTCAAATATTTACTAGTTTAGATCAGCTGTAATGTAATTGACAAACAACAGTGGAATCCTGATGGGGTGCTAGTAAACAAGGAAACTAAAAGGAATGAGGAAGCAAACAGCCTCCCAAAAAAAAAAGGAAAAAAAAACTTCCTTTCTAGACCCAAACCTCTCTGTAGCTTGCCAGAAAGCCACATAAAAGAAGACATCTAGAGCTGAGAACAAAATCAGGTAAAATTAAGATGGAACAATACGCCTGGATGCAGATAAGTGAAGATATTTATAAATTTATCCTCAAAAAGCACAAAAGTGCTTCTCGATCTCCCAGAAAGGAATTTTTTAATTAATTTCTTCACCGGCACTAATACACAAAGTGAGGATAAAATTTGCAGTGCCTGCGATCATGCAGCCGTAACAACGGAGCTGTTCTGCAAGAGACTTAAATTTCTGGAAGACGTCACCTCGATTTCCTAATAAAGGAAGCAGTTAACTTCCAGAAAAATAATAGACTGCGTGAATGATCTCAATTACACAGCTCATTCAAAAAGTAACAGGACTAGTTCTGTATAAAATTTACAACTAGCGTTATCTGTTACTCGAGAGCAGAACTATGTAATATCATACCTCAGTTACCCGCAGTGGAACACTGTAACTTCATTTATTGGCCAGCTGTGTTCGTTTGAAGACGTGTTTTTGCCGCTGCGTCACAATTTTTACTATGGAGCAAGGTTCCGCATGGCGCGATTAGTTGAATGGGTAGACGTACATGAAAATTTTTAATTTTTAAAATAAAAAACAAAGTCGAAAATCAAAACAATGCTCATTTCGTTTTCCGATTCTCGCGGGATTATCTATAGCAAATTCGTGCCCCCAGGCCAAACAGTGAACGCATGCCCATTCCTCAATACTTGTCACATAATTTTTCGCCAAAAACACAATCTGCATGATTCATCACCCGCCCTACTCGTAAGATTTGGTACCGGCAGGCTTTTTTAATCCCTTGAAAATGATAATGAAGGAAAAACGTTTTAAAGACGTTAAAGCGATTCAAAGGAATATGATCAGGGATGTTATTCCAGAAAACGAGTTTTCCAGGTCCTTCCAGCGGCTATACGAACGCACCAAAATTTGTTTAGAACCAGGAGGGGATTATGCTGAAAACTAAATAAGATCTTTTTTCTAAATTCTTATTCTCGTTCGTGAAAAAGATTAGTCCTGGAACTTTTTGAATTAACTGTGTAGATTTCTGTAACATACAAAAGTTCTTAGAGGTCAAAATACAGTATAGAGACAAGAAAAACTTTAACAACCCACTCACAATCTATATAATATCTAATCAAATCACTCACAAAAGATCAAAAGTTTATAACATATTATTAATCTATTTTAAGATAGCCTCGGTAATATTGCATTGATTAGTGTAATGCACTAATTAATTTTTATTTTCAATTTTTAGTTTTTCACATTTTATTATATACTCTTTATATAATACATTTTTTAAAGGCAGAAAATTGGCACTTGTTACAAATGCATGTGTTTGTAATACATAAACATCAAAGATATGTTTTAATTTTTCTCGGTTTTCTAAATTGGCAAACGCACTAATTGCATCGCCTTGAATTTAAACGTTTTTATTTTACCTTCCCACGAATTTAATGAACTGTTGGCAGGACAGTTACTTGTAAAAACTGACTTTTTAATTAACGGACGTAAACAGTCCGTGTAATAGATAAGTAAATCAGTATTGACATTTATTGGTGTTTTATTGTAAAAGTATGACAATAGAGTTTATGGTGAGGGAAATAGTGACCTTAAGTTTTGTAGTTTGTATATATTAAAATATATCAAGTAATGGTAGTGCTCCTAACAATTTTATTTCTATTGGCTGGAAAAGCTGCGTATTGATGTTTGAGAGCCATATTTTAGCTGCAAACACAGACATGATTAGAGTTTTTATTATTTTCAGTGTATGTAGTATTTGGTCCACCATCTTGAAAAATATTTAGGATCCTTTCTTTAAAATGGAGAGAACATTTTTGAATTTTCTATTTGTGATTGGTTCTGCAAAGACCCACGAGACTGGAATTTAAAATTTTTATTTCAGTCAAGAGAGGTTTAATAAGAAATTAATCCGAAATTATATTTTAGTGGAATCTCTACCACTTAACTCATCTCAAACAATATTGGAGGCTAACCAAAATGAAGTTTTTGACTAGTCGATTGCTCTTTACTCAACGTTTTTGGTATTTAATATATTATATTTTTCTTCCCATGAATTTATTGAACTGCTGGCAGAACAGTCACTTGCAATAATTGACTTTTTAATTAACAAATGTAAACAGTCCTCCTAGTAAGTAAATAAATCAATACTGGCATTTATTATTGTTTTATTATAAAAGTACGGCAATAGATTTAATAGTGAGAGTAATAGTATTCTTTTAATGTTGTTGCCAATAGAAAAAATGCCAAGCTGCCGATTAAAATAAATTATTTTATAATGAAACGGTAGAATTTGTTACAAGGTGGGTAAAATACAAACTATTTTTTTTTTCATAAAACCAATAATTTTAAATTTCTTTTTTTACATTTGAGAGGATTACAGCACTCCAGTAACCTAATTTAAAATCAGTACTATCAACCTGTGGTTCGACTGAAATTACAATAGCAAATATCTTACCTTTCCTTAATTTCTTTGCTATTAAAACTTTCGTTGTCCTTTTTGATTTCATTTTGATTGGGGGTTTCTTTTGGTTATATTAGCACATAAAAATTATCATATAAAGTACGACGATCATTAAAAATACCAAAAGGTTACAGGAAAATATCCAAAGTTTTCACAAGAATTATCTTTCCTTATATTTTATTAATTTTTGTTTCCATTGACCTAAGAAAGAGATACTTTGTCTTTTCTGCAGAATCCCTGATGAATGATTATAAGCGTCTGGTAAACAATTAACGAGAAGCGATAAAACAAAACTGGGAATTCTACAGTATCCCGTAAAAAACTTCAGATTAATTTTAGGGTAATGTCCTGGAAACAAATATCATATACCGTTTATTAAATGCATTTAATGTTAATGCACTAAATTTAATAATTTTATATTAAATCTTACGTAATTAAACATTAAATATGATATGTTTTGAGTTACTTTATTGGAATTTATGGTAATATTCAATTAAATTTAATGTACAAAGTTTTAATTTCAAAGTGCACGTAACTTATTCACGATTGAAGGTACAAAATCATTATATTTGATTAATGAATGTACTTTTTAAAGTTATTTTTAACAGTGTATATTATTGGATTAATCTGAGAGTCGCAATCTTAAAATATTCTCGTAATCCTAAAAATAATAATTAAATAATTCTTAGTTTAGTTTTCTTTATATGTAGCTTATCCTGGACCGAAAACTAAAAACCTGATTAAGGTTTGTTTATTTTCGGAGAAATTATATCTATCTAAAGGATTGTCTTGTATGGTTTTACAATTTTTTTAAATAGGTCGTTGAGGCGATAAAAACGATAAAGCATAATATATTTATTTCAACAGATAAGACAAAAAATGAGGTAATTGATAACATTACTAGCAAAATCTAACTTACGACAAACTAATTGCTAAAAACGAGATTGACAGCTTAACGTGTCTTGAATGTCAATTTACGCAGTCAGGTTATATGAAGTTTTACATCCTAATGAAAACTAGTTGTTGTTTCTAAAAAATGTAATAGTTTCACAGTTTAGTTTCATCTACTCATTCGATTCTATGGTTTTGTCTTAGTAAAATAATGTATAAGTTATCTCCAAACAGAAAACAGCAATGACTTTAATAGGTTTCAATGATGACACAAAACATAAGTCTGGCTAGTACTCTTAGATCGTGACTTCAAATTGGCATATGTAACAGCAGGTCAAACAAGTCTTGAACCTGGAACACGAAAATCAAAATCATTTTCTGTTATTACTAAACCGCGAAAACAGAAAAATTACTTATTTTCGGGACACAACTTACTGAATCCAAGGCATTACTTTTCCGTCTTCATTCACTGAATTTTGGGCAGCTGACTGTTTGGAACATTGCAGAAAAGTTTATTATTAAATAAATTGCATGGAACTTGTATGGCTTGCGTGACCTCTTTAATTACTTTTAGAAATGCCTATGTGAAATTCACTCTGTTTTCATTTTAGAATCTTTAAGCAATAATTTCTCTGAGGTCGTACACCAATGCAAAAAAATTTTAAGATATAAATCACTCCTAAATATCTTAAGAAATTTACTCTAGTACAGTAAAACTTGCTGAAGACGATTCTGAAGGGACTCAGCAAAAAAAAACGTTTTAAAAACAAGAGTTTATTTGGCGTGAAATGAACAAAATGAAGTAAATACATATAAAAAGGCGAAACTACTCTATTTATTTATAAAGTCAGGTTATAAAGATCATATTTTTGACCAATAACACCAAATACTTTTTAAGCCTTAACTTACACTATACTATAAATATAAATTAATGAAGGAGAAAAATAAAAAAATAAATTTTAAAGATGCACGCGAAAGTTACATAGATAAATTGAAACGCAAAAACATAACAAAAAACTAGGGCCAGTAAGGGATACGACGAGTAGAGGAGACCAAGTGAGAATATAACTTTTGAAGTACGTCTTTGTTATGACTCAAGGAAGATACATAATGTCTTAGGTCGTCGATTGCTGACAAAGCTTGAGCCTTTCACAAAATTGGAACTGACTCCTCTTCATCAACATCGTCATCATCACTCAGGGTAACTTTTTGGATGCTAATCACATTTTTAATATCTTTAATTGATCGGACTTAGTAGATTGCCATTTTGTTATCGATGCAAGAATATTCAGGAAAATTCTGGAGTATCGCGGTTTTGCTTCTTTAAACATGATTTTATCTTCGCAATTTTGGAAACCTGCTTTTTTGAAACAATTGTGTGCAGTTTCGGACTTAATTGCTTCACATGCCGCCGCAATGTTTGGTGTCTCATTATCAATATTCAGGAGTCTTTTACCAATGAACAGTCCACTTTCTTCAGAAAGCGAAGCATCAGTCGTATTATATAAACTTGTTTGAAGACCTTTATCATGACGTGATCCATCAGTTGCAACTTGCTCGTCGCATTTGGAGATTAGAAAACGTGCTGAATATTCCTTAGTCCAACATCTTTCGAATGAACGGGATAGTTATGAATAAATAGTACTATTCACCTACATTTCATCTGAAAGTGATCAGCTAGGGCTTTCAACTGGTCGCTGGTCGCTATCGCGTGAGATAACATATTAAGCAAGAAGACGAATCGTATTATGCGTGACAAAAATATATAAAAACATACCTTAAGTTCCAGGGACCGATGTAAATTGGCGTATTATGCGGAAAATCGTATTAAACGTGATCGTATTAAGCAGGTTATACTGTATTTGTAACGCACCTTTAAAACAAGAGTTGCTTCTAAAATATGATAGGGGAATATTTTATTTAGTACGATTCACATATAATGAATAAAATAAAAACCTTCTTCTATTAAAACTATGAACTTACTTTTCTGAAGTGGATTTGCCTTAAAATTCTGGAACCGTTAATATTTTTATTTTCCTAGTTTTTAATTGATCGTTTTTTTTTTTTAATTATCTTTGTTACAGTTATATTATTATTCAATAAAAGGGATATGAAAATGGACAGAGCATTTAAAATATGTCGAGAACAAATTATGGTCTGTTCAGAAATTTTAAAGGTGACTATGAAACTGATTTATTTGATATATTTAAAAGAATGTGATAAACTGACTCAGATTATATCAATATTATTATTTCAGTAGCAACGTGGATACAGACGCTTGGGTCCGCGGGGAAGCGGTGGGAGCGATCGCTCTTATTTTGCTTCTTACACTAGGAATGTTGGCTTCTCCCCCCCCCCCATGTCGACAACTCACTTTTCTCCCTAAGAGCGTCAAATTCAGAACTGCTGGCTCCTTTCCGTCGACAACTTGCTTTCGCATGCAATAATAAATTTTTGTGATATTACCAAAGAGGGAGGCTGGATCCAACTCTAGGTGGATATAACATAAAACCTCAAAAATTTAGTTTCCTTATATAATAGAAATTAAAATAAACAAAAAATCCATTTTTATTGATTATACTTTACTAAGGCAGTCGATAACTGGTATATAAAAAGAATTTCCTCTGTTTTTTAATTCCATAGCGACAAATTGGAAAGAAAAATATGACATACAAATTCATGTTAAAGATAACAAAAGTAAAAACAAAGACCACAGAAACCTGTCCCATGTAAACCAACCGAACAAGGAATTTTGATCACTTTTATTAGCAAGTTATAAAATGAATGTAGCCGCATAAGAACGCCAAACACATACAGTCATGTTCACTAAGTAGATTTAAGAGTAAGATTAGATCTTATTGCCATATAAATTAGATTTTATTGTCAGCGAAATTTGGTTTTGTACATAATATTATCATAATCAAAGACTTTTCTTTATTTAAATAATTCATTTTCCCATTAATTTGTGATAATTAAAACTTTGTTGTTAAGGTCAACAATATATATATATATATATATATATATATATATACATATATATATATATATATATATATATATATATATATATATATATATATATATATATATATATATATATGTATATATGAAGTAAAATGCAAACAGTAATTGCAAACTTCGTTCCATCATATCCTTTCCGTGTTAGAGGTTGCACAATTTGAATGAATTGCTACAAAACACAATTCATCCCATGACACCACCATCGAGATGATGGCCTACCTGTACCACCATACCGAGAAGAAAGTCAAAACTTACCCTCCCCGCCATAGTGATACGGCAGAGGTACATGTTTCGTCTCTACTAGACTCATCAGGGTACCGACATGCACCTGTTTGTGCAAAGGACAGATCGGAAGGAAGTATGCAACACTGAATGCGGCTTCGCCGACCTCCCGCCGGATGGCGTATATATGTTTATGAGGCTTTCACGGATTCCTCCGTATGAGATGCAATAGCAGTGGATACATCCACATTATGCCGTTGTAGTGCTGAAATCACATTCAGCAAACGTACAACTATATGCAACTCCGTGAATAGATGAAGTAAAATGCAAACAGTAATTGCAAACTTCGTTCCATCATATCCTTTCCGTGTTAGAGGTTGCACAATTTGAATGAATTGCTACAAAACACAATTCATCCCATGACACCACCATCGAGATGATGGCCTACCTGTACCACCATACCGAGAAGAAAGTCAAAACTTACCCTCCCCGCCATAGTGATACGGCAGAGGTACATGTTTCGTCTCTACTAGACTCATCAGGGTACCGACATGCACCTGTTTGTGCAAAGGACAGATCGGAAGGAAGTATGCAACACTGAATGCGGCTTCGCCGACCTCCCGCCGGATGGCGTATATATGTTTATGAGGCTTTCACGGATTCCTCCGTATGAGATGCAATAGCAGTGGATACATCCACATTATGCCGTTGTAGTGCTGAAATCACATTCAGCAAACGTACAACTATATGCAACTCCGTGAATAGATGAAGTAAAATGCAAACAGTAATTGCAAACTTCGTTCCATCATATCCTTTCCGTGTTAGAGGTTGCACAATTTGAATGAATTGCTACAAAACACAATTCATCCCATGACACCACCATCGAGATGATGGCCTACCTGTACCACCATACCGAGAAGAAAGTCAAAACTTACCCTCCCCGCCATAGTGATACGGCAGAGGTACATGTTTCGTCTCTACTAGACTCATCAGGGTACCGACATGCACCTGTTTGTGCAAAGGACAGATCGGAAGGAAGTATGCAACACTGAATGCGGCTTCGCCGACCTCCCGCCGGATGGCGTATATATGTTTATGAGGCTTTCACGGATTCCTCCGTATGAGATGCAATAGCAGTGGATACATCCACATTATTGTGCAACCTCTAACACGGAAAGGATATGATGGAACGAAGTTTGCAATTACTGTTTGCATTTTACTTCATCTATTCACGGAGTTGCATATAGTTGTACGTTTGCTGAATGTGATTTCAGCACTACAACGGCATAATGTGGATGTATCCACTGCTATTGCATCTCATACGGAGGAATCCGTGAAAGCCTCATAAACATATATACGCCATCCGGCGGGAGGTCGGCGAAGCCGCATTCAGTGTTGCATACTTCCTTCCGATCTGTCCTTTGCACAAACAGGTGCATGTCGGTACCCTGATGAGTCTAGTAGAGACGAAACATGTACCTCTGCCGTATCACTATGGCGGGGAGGGTAAGTTTTGACTTTCTTCTCGGTATGGTGGTACAGGTAGGCCATCATCTCGATGGTGGTGTCATGGGATGAATTGTGTTTTGTAGCAATTCATTCAAATTGTGCAACCTCTAACACGGAAAGGATATGATGGAACGAAGTTTGCAATTACTGTTTGCATTTTACTTCATCTATTCACGGAGTTGCATATAGTTGTACGTTTGCTGAATGTGATTTCAGCACTACAACGGCATAATGTGGATGTATCCACTGCTATTGCATCTCATACGGAGGAATCCGTGAAAGCCTCATAAACATATATACGCCATCCGGCGGGAGGTCGGCGAAGCCGCATTCAGTGTTGCATACTTCCTTCCGATCTGTCCTTTGCACAAACAGGTGCATGTCGGTACCCTGATGAGTCTAGTAGAGACGAAACATGTACCTCTGCCGTATCACTATGGCGGGGAGGGTAAGTTTTGACTTTCTTCTCGGTATGGTGGTACAGGTAGGCCATCATCTCGATGGTGGTGTCATGGGATGAATTGTGTTTTGTAGCAATTCATTCAAATTGTGCAACCTCTAACACGGAAAGGATATGATGGAACGAAGTTTGCAATTACTGTTTACATTTTACTTCATCTATTCACGGAGTTGCATATAGTTGTACGTTTGCTGAATGTGATTTCAGCACTACAACGGCATAATGTGGATGTATCCACTGCTATTGCATCTCATACGGAGGAATCCGTGAAAGCCTCATAAACATATGTATATATATATATATATATATATATATATATATATATATATATATATATATATATATATATATATATATATATATATATATATATATATATATATATATATATATATATATATATATATATATATATATATATATACACACTGGATGCCTCGATAACACACACGACAAAGAATTATCAACATATAATACAAAATATTTATTATTTTAAACTTATTTAATACGGATCTGTTCTTACCTATTAACAATGCGAGTAATTTACCAGATATCGTCCGGAGTCAGTTAGCACATGGATCGGCCCGGTAAATTTTATACCCGCTTTCGGTCCTGGCTCGTTGCCAGGAATACTTTCGATTGGATTAAACGTCTGTGCGAGTTAATTTAAATTTTAAACCACTGTAAAGTCGGCTTGATAATGTAGCGTGAACTTCTCTACTTTGTATTTTTGTCTCTCGTTCCAAATAGCTTTATATTAGTTCTATGGGGCATGAACGGTTACGGCTGGTTTTCGAACATTAGTTTATCTCTAAATATACAAACTTTTATATACAATGGGTTTTGAATAATGAGTACAGGCTTTACGTGGAGTAATGCACCACTAAGGAGATATATATATATATATATATATATATATATATATATATATATATATATATATATATATATATATGTAGTGATTATATTTTGCGTTTATGTTAGATTATACTTTTGAAAAAGCCCACTACGTTCAGCGAAACGTCAAGCACAGAATAGTTGTATTAATTTGAAACCTCATCCAAAGAAGTTACTATACATTTATATAGAAAGATGGTTTAAGAAAAATTTTAGCAAATTAAATATATATATATATATATATATATATATATATACATATATATATATATTATATATATATATATACATATACATATATATATATATATATATATATATATATATATATATATATATACATATATATATATATATATATATATATATATATATATATATATATATATATATATATATATATATATATATATATATATATACTCAATTATTGATAAAAAGTTTTGCTGCCTTCGTATATCAAAAACAGTGCTCGAAGTGATGATAATGTATATAGGTTGTTCAAGATATTTAAAAACGTAGAATTAGTTGTAAATAAGATACTGTTAGTTGTAATTTTCCTACAAATTTTACTTGACTTTTTGTTTCAAAAACGAAACATAGCATAATAAAAAAAATCCAAAATTAATTCTACCTTTAATTTGTTTTTTTAGGAAATTTGACATTGTAGTAGTATATATTACTTTAATCTTTTTCTAAATTATTCGTACGGAGATTCAATCATATCTGCATTTATAGTTGCAACAGCTCACAATTTTTTCTTTTAGTAGGTCAGTTTTGTCATTAGAATTTTTGTTGAAAACTATTTGCTTAAAGTAATCCCATAGCAAAGAATCTAGGGACGTTAGATCAGGCGACCAAACACGCATAATATAAAGTGAGCAGGATATATATCTTGTTGAAAAATAGGGTTTCTTCTAAACTCGAAATATTCATTTCCATTTCGGTCATAACAAAATTGATTCAAATTTCCGTATATGAATATTGATTTAAATTGTCTACTCAAAAATAGGATGAAATTATTCTATGATACATTATGCCACACCAAACATTAACCTTTCAAAGTTTTTGATTATGAGCAGCAATTTTAATATTCGGATTTTTCTGTACCCAGTACCTACAACTTTGCGAAGGGACTACTCCATTAGTCGTAAAAGTTAGCTCGTCGACAAATAAAATATTCCTACAAAACAATCCAGTAACAAATTTTTTTACCTACTATTACACAAAATTCCAAAAGGCGCGTATCATCTTCATCTCGCTGTTTGTTAATTAATTTTGGTTTGAACGCCTGAAATTCGTTGCTTATTAAAATATGAAATTTGATAACTCTACCTAAAATGACTCTTTTTCTCTTAAGGATAATTTAGGACTTTGTTCTATTGTATCAAGGACTACAAAGGAGGCAGCGGCGTCATAGGTGTACTGCTTTTTTAACTTCTTGATATTTTTCACAACCCCAGTAGCATCAAATTTTTTAATTAATTTTAGTACGGCCTTTCGAGTCCCTTAAATATCTGGGTACTTTTCATTGGATATCGATAAGATACATATCCAATTTCATACAATTTTACTAGGTAAATCTGTTATTCTAAGATTTACATGATGAATTTGTTATTAAGTAACTATTCTTTGGCAAAATACGAACAACATCTGTTAGGTTGACATTGACAGAAAAGTATCCACTATCGAATTAATTCATCTATTCAATCAAAAATAGGAATTTTTAAAAATCAAAATTTCAGGAAGAAGTAAAGAAATCTATCGTCGTATTTAAATACTTGTTTATACGCATTATCCTTTCAAGCAGAGAAAAGGAAAAAATATATACAAACAGTATGCCTGTATATATAACACTAGTTCTCTCTCCATACGCGTTTCGACCACCTTATGGTCTCGCCAGTGGAGCTGTATCGAACCGAGAGCAACATTCGCCGGAAGCACCTGGTATATAAAATATAAATTTCAAAGTATTTCGGAAGAATATTAAAAACCTGAACGATATTTATACAATCATCGAAGTAGTGCCAAATTTTTCAAAATCAAAATTTCAGTAAGAAATAAAAAAATCTATCTGCCGTTTTTAAATAGTTGTTTATATGTATTATTATTTTAAGCAGAGAAAAGAAAAGAATATATACCAACAGTTTGTTTCTACATATACCACTCTGGTCCTCTCTTCGTACGCGTTTCGATTGCCTTATGGTCTCGTCAGTGGAGCTGTATCGAACTGAGAGCAACATTCGCAGGGAACAACTGCTATATAAAATATAAATTTCAAAGTATTTCGGAAGAATATTAAAAACCTGAACGACATTTATACAATCATCGAAGTAGTGCGAAATTTTTCAAAATCAAAATTTCAGTAAGAAATAAAAAAATCTATCTGCCGTTTTTAAATAGTTGTTTATATGTATTATTATTTTAAGCAGAGAAAAGAAAAGAATATATACCAACAGTTTGTTTCTACATATACCACTCTGGTCCTCTCTTCGTACGCGTTTCGATTGCCTTATGGTCTCGTCAGTGGAGCTGTATCGAACTGAGAGCAACATTCGCAGGGAACAACTGCTATATAAAATATAAATTTCAAAGTATTTCGGAAGAATATTAAAAACCTGAACGACATTTACACAATCATCGAAGTAGTGCGAAATTTTTCAAAATCAAAATTTCAGTAAGAAATAAAAAAATCTATCTGCCGTTTTTAAATAGTTGTTTATATGTATTATTATTTTAAGCAGAGAAAAGAAAAGAATATATACCAACAGTTTGTTTCTACATATACCACTCTGGTCCTCTCTTCGTACGCGTTTCGATTGCCTTATGGTCTCGTCAGTGGAGCTGTATCGAACTGAGAGCAACATTCGCAGGGAACAACTGCTATATAAAATATAAATTTCAAAGTATTTCGGAAGAATATTAAAAACCTGAACGACATTTATACAATCATCGAAGTAGTGCGAAATTTTTCAAAATCAAAATTTCAGTAAGAAATAAAAAAATCTATCTGCCGTTTTTAAATAGTTGTTTATATGTATTATTATTTTAAGCAGAGAAAAGAAAAGAATATATACCAACAGTTTGTTTCTACATATACCACTCTGGTCCTCTCTTCGTACGCGTTTCGATTGCCTTATGGTCTCGTCAGTGGAGCTGTATCGAACTGAGAGCAACATTCTCAGGGAACAACTGCTATATAAAATATAAATTTCAAAGTGTACCGGTAGGATACTAAAAAACTTGCCGACTTCGATGCCAGACTGAAAAATATCGTCAGTCAAACGACATTTACAAAATCACCGGAATAGTGCGAAATTTTTAAAACTTAAAATTTCAGTAAGAAATAAAGAAATCTATTTGCTGTATTTAAACCGTTGTTTATTGTATTGCCAACATATGTAATGTCATAAATACTTGATAATCTTTATATGTACATGCTTACACACACAAAATCAAAATTATAAAATTTAGCAAGTTGTCCTCTAGTTGATCTTCATCAAATACAAACATTCATATTTTTAATGCAAGCATCAAGACTAGATTAAAACGAATTATCTTCATAAATTAATATATACTATTTGTCAATTAATCAATTTTCGTTGACACCGAAGTGACTTTTAACAAGACAGGTGACAAAATATATCTGATGACAACTTTAGGTATTTTAGAAAAATGTTTTTTTCCACGACCGTAAAATTCCTAGCTTTTGTCGCAATTTCATGTGTGAAAAGTAGGAATGATAGAAATTTTATAAAATACTTTTTAAGCTTCTGCTTTCAATAAATTTCATGTTGTATGCCATAAGCACTGCCTTTTTGCATTATACGGGGAATTCTATGATAAAATTAATATGTTTTAATTGATGTTAAACGAGGGTAGCCGCTTATATTTTGGGAATAACAAACATTTATCAATAAAAGTGGTTTTACTGTTTTTCAAAATATTCTTCACAAGGATCAATATCATTTGCGTTTGAAGAAATCTGAAAATTATTATTCAACTTTGAATATGGTTTAGCAGCCGCTCTAATTATAGGTTTTATTATTTTTTAGCCCAGTTTTTTCACTATTTTGTATTTGTCACATTATTATTTATATATTCACATCAAATTATTCTTGAACTTTATTTATTTTTGTTTTTTAATTCTCAACTGTAGTTTCCTAACATCTTAAAGAATTCAACCTAATAAGTTATATTTACCAATTTAGAAAATACCAAAAAAATGTTTAAAATTTAATTTCCGATATTTTAACAAAAAGCCCATCTTTTGTGATAAAATTTTGCTGGCACAAACTTTCAACTAATACAAAGATGAACAAGCTATGGAATTGCAGAAAAAGCTAACAATGCCAATACATTCTACCTCTATACCTAATGGGTGCCTGACATGCATTAGGACCAGCCCTTTTTACTTTCATTTCAGGTACTGGAATTTTTTTTTATATTTCATTTTAAACAACTTTCCTTAATAACATTTTTTCATTTTTTATACTATAAAGGTACTAGCTCTTAAATAAAAAATTTGGCCATTACGAATTTCCAAATTTCTTTCTACAGGGTGACCATAAAATACGTGTTCAATGTTTGATACAGACGTCAAAAAAGGTCGATTTAAGCCAAATTAGTTATATCCGACATCGTTTCGTTTAAGAGGTAGAAGAAGAATTTCTTTAAAACGTAGTAACTGAATTTAATGATTTTTAGTGTGTGGTCTATCACTAACTAGTATAGCCACCGGCTATAAAGTAAAGTAAGTGTTATAAAAGTTACATCATTTATAAGCATTGCTTATGATTTTTTATATTGTCAACATAAATCGCATATATTTGGAAGCTTTTTACCTGTTGAAAAATTTTCGTTGGATGAGCGGTTTCGCTAGGACAAAAATATTTTCAATTGCATTCATACACCAATTAACTTTAATAACAAAAATACCTGTAAAACTAATTTTTCGAGTGACATTGTCGCCATGGCCCTTAATAATTTAACTTTTGAAAAATTGCCACCGCTATCTGAGAAGTCGACTAAAGTAAGATCAACATTCTAAATTTCCTAGCCTATTTTACTATTAAACATGGAAACCAATACATTACTCCAAGAAAGTTAACATGCTCCTGGTGTATGGGTTTTGAGACAGAAATGAGCGTCGAAGTATTGGGGGTTTACATGGAGAGATTTTCTAACCTCCAAATACCAAACAATCTAACATTTGCCAATATTCACACTCCGAGAAAAGGGCAGTTTTGAAAAAAAAAATTGAATGTAGCGAATGTATTCGAACAACTCGAACAGTCGAAAATGAACAGGAAATTTTTGAAAGAGCTGAAGAAGAACCAAGTGTTAGTGCCCTCCGCTTAGAACGTTAGTTGGATATTTCTGAAACTATTGTAAATTATGTTTTAGAGAACAGTTGTTACATTCCATATTCAGTCCAAAAAATTCAGGAACTTTTACCGATTGATCCCTCCATCCGCCTTACATTTTGTGACTTTATCCAAAACAAGAGATCGTGAACCAAATTTTGGTAGAAAAATTTTGTCTTCTGATGAGGCGTGCCGTATAAGATTTGGAGTCACCAATCTACACAACGAACATGTTTAAGCGGATGAAAATCCATATGCCATTAAAGTTGCACACCATCAGCATAATATATATATATATATATATATATATATATATATATATATATATATATATATATATATATATATATATGTATATATGTATATATGAAATAAATGTTTAAGCGGGTATTATTGATCGCTACCTCATTGGTCCTGTTGTGATTCCAGACAGGATAAATGGAAATGTTTATCTAAAGTTCTTGCAAAAACACATTACCAGTTCTTCTGGAAAACTTGCCCATTTTACTTCAGCCAGAATTATAGTATATACATAATTGTATCCCACCTCATTTTTTCATTGCTGTGTGGCAATATTTACATGACCAATATCCCTGCCGATGGATTAGAAGAGGCAGTGAGGCATCAGTAAGATGTCCACCACGGTCTCCAGAGTAAAATAAGTATTTCTGGGGCACTCTTAAAACAAAAGTCCGGTGAACACCCTCGAAGAATTACTAATGCTCATTTTAAACGCCGATAACCTTTTTAATAACCTGAGATGTTAGACAGAATTCAATTTCTTTTTTTAAAAAGTGTTAATAAATGTATTCAGCAAAATGGCGGCCATTTTGCACATTTGCTTAATTAATGTTTTCTTTTTAGTTAGTTTTTTCAGTCCTTCTAAAATACATACATGTCCTTCCAACATTTATTTTAAAAATTGTTTCGTAATTACAGTTAATTGGTGTATGCATGGAAATGAAAATATTTTTTTTCTGATGAAACCACTCATCCAACGAAAATTTTTTATAAGGTAAAGAAACTTCCAAATAGATGCAATTATTCGATAGAAGTATTTAGGCTGTCATAACGTTGATGACACAAAAAATCAGAAGCGATATTTACAATTGGCGTCATGTTAATAACCCTTTTGTAACACTTACACTACTTTATGACTGCTCGCTATACCACTAGAAAATATTATATTATAGTGTTACATTACACACCAAAATTCATTAAATTCAGTTACCACGTTTTTAGGAAATTTGTAAAAATTAATATTTTCTTAAAACTTTGACGTATCCTACTACCTAAATGAAGCAGTATTGGATATAATTAAGTTGGCTTAAATCGACCTATTGTGACGTCAAGCGTGTATCATCAAATATTGTACACGTATTATCCGGACATCTTGTATATATATTTTGGCATTCGAATATTCAGAAACTATCTGCTATATTTTGATATTTTAAAAGTATGTTTAAAATTTTTGGCATTTGATTCATTCAATAATTGTCAGAAAATAATATATAGGCCATTCTGTATTTATTTGAATTAATTCACAGGGTAATAAAATACAAATAATGGGATAAAATACAGTTTATTTTAATTTCATGCTTGATCATAAATACTGGTACAATAATACTAATTAAATTATTTACAATAATTTAAAGGATTTAAAATCAAAATACTTTATAAAATTTATAAAATAAATACATATGGTGTATATCGGCGATAATGGACAATAGATTTCTTTAACCAATCATTACTGCTTTGAATTCTAGAAAGAAGGAAATGTGTAGAATTACAAATAAATATTAGAATTGAAAGTTCACAATAAATTTCAAATTTGTTATAACTGGTTGTAAATCGTCCAATTTTTTTACGGTTATTAGCCATGCTAAAGGGTTTAGTGAAAATATTTACTTGACAAGGTTGAAAAAATAGCCTTTTGGATCAATCAAGACGATATTCCTGAAAATATAGATCTCAGTTCCTAGAGTTACAATAAATTCGAGTCAGCATTTTGAAAGTTCCTCATTCTGAGGCCTTATTCATCTTTTCTTTATTTATTATACAAGTTGTTGTTAAAGAATGATTGAACCTATATTTGTTTCACATATATACCAAGGATAAATTTGCTCTCTTGGTACCATTTCATTGTAATGCATTCACTTTTGAAAAGCGAATACGTCAAGTACAAATGTGTATTTGTTTATTTTGGTAATTTTATCTCTAACCATTTTTCTTTCTGTCGTCAACGAAAATTAAGTTATTAAAAATATTTCCAACACTTTGTGTACCTCGCTGTTGATAGAAAATAAAACAAATAATATGTTTAGAAGGAACATCTAATACTATCAGTATCAGTGGCACCTATATTTGGAAAGATATTTGAGGTCGTGTTTAAGGGAAAATACACATATGATCTGGAATCTAATAACTTATTGAAACGTTGTCAATTTGGCTTTCATACTGATGTCTATCAATTAACTGTTTTGAGGCATGTTTCTTTGATTGACCTGTTGAATTTAAGCTTATCGGATGTAACATCTATACTAGTGCTGCTGCTTTGATAACATCTTATTTGTCGATTTGACTTCAGTATTGCTCATACCAGACAAATTCGTTGTCCAAAATCAATATTAAGTATGGTGTTCCACAAGTCTCTGTATTTGCTATATATCAACAACATACATGGATGACTACCAGATGGCAAGGTGGTGTTATTGGCAGATAATACCGCTGTATGTGAGAGTACCGATGACTGGCAAAGCCCTCAACTTAAATCGAATGAAGCATACGCAAATGGCTAATGTATAAATGATGCTCAGACTCAAAAAAAGGGTTTTCATAGCATGCTGTTTACGTACAATTGACAAATTGACTTTGGAAGAGCACTGCATCCAGTTAACTAGGAAGTTAAGTCAGATGATTTTTGTTTTGCGAAAAATCAGAAACAATATTTATGATACACCACGATACACTCTGGATTGAGTTGTGGGACAGATGCACAACAAAATTTCATCTCATCTTCTTCTTCTAGGTAGAACCAAGTTCTGTTATCTACACAATGCCTCATCGACCCTCGTTTGACGTCGAAATCCAGCTGTCTCTCCATCTTTTGGGGGGCCGCCCAGGCGGCCGTTTGGTGTTTGGTTTCTCTCTCATCACGGTTTTTGCTAGTCTGTCATCGTCCATTCGTTCCACATGATCTTTCCACTGCCTACGACGGTTTCGAACCCACTTCACAACATCCCCCACTCCGCTGTCCTCGCGTATTTTTGCGTTTCTTATTCTATCTCTTAAACTTGTTCCCGTGATCATTCTCAGCGTTTTCATTTCTGTGGTTCTCATAATTTATTTTGGTTTTGTTGTTTCATTTCTTGTTTCTGCGCCGTAGGTCAGTATCGGTCTTACACAGACCTTGTAAATTCTTGCTTTGCTCTCAACCGTCATATGTTTATTGTTCCAGATTATGTCTCTTAGTTGGCCTGATATCATGGCCGCTTTGTTGGCTTGTGTGCGTACTTCTACCGTTATTACATAGAGAAACTAATAACGCTTCTAACTTCCAAGAAACTCTAACATAATATGTGTTTGACATGTCCTTGATCATTTTTTAAATTAAAAAATAACCAATTGTTTCCGATGAATTTAAAATATTTATAAGAAAATTTAATTAAAAAGTTTTTGTATAAAATTCATGAAACGCTGTATAACTTTGATATTTTTTATTGATGCGGAGAGAACAAAAGGTCATAAAGTATAAAAATTTGTCTTTTTTAACATTGGATTGAAACAAGATTGCCAGAATATGTTTTCACTATATTTTATGCCCATCTTAACTCATATTTTATAATAATTTTTTTAATCTGTTTAAAAAAAACTGAAAGTATCTGGAACGTTTGTCCTCAATAAAAATTCATTATAAATATTACTAATACTCAGGTAGACTAGTTTCAAAAGAAAAAATAATTTAATATATCATAAAATCTAATTTCATTTAAATCGAATCCATTTTCGCAACACTAGAAATTACCTTCCCAGTCAACTGTGCCAGATCCATCAGTATCTATTTCATCAACCATATTGTCTAAATCAGTATCAGTTAGTTTTTCATCCAGTTCTCTCAGAATTTCTCTCAAAACATCAATTGTTATAAATCCATTTCCTAAAAACGTATATAGCATTGAAAAGTAGTTTTCTTAGAATTAGAAAAAATTCATTACCTTCTCTATCATACATTCTAAATGCTCCTTTTAGTTCAGTCTGAATTGCATCTGTATCCTCTTCTTCTTCAATTAAAAATCTCGCCGCTAAATTGGCAAATTCTTCAAAACTAACTTCCCCATTGCCATCTTCATCAATTTCATCGATAATACTCTAAATTAAATAAAAAGGTATCAGTTAAAGAATGCAATTTTTTGAACATTACATATTATTTTAATAAAAAAAAACATTAGTCATAAAAATGAAAGAATAACTTATAATCTATTTAAAAAATTATACTGGCATTAAAATGTAAAATATAAATTACTAACTCTTTATCTTATACATATAATATATTTAAGTAATATAACCAAGGCAAATTAATATAAAATAATTTCAAATTTCCAAATGGGCCATAACAGGGCGTTATATATAATATAGGAAAACAACAATCCCTCGAAAGAATCAAATTTTATGGTAGGTGCTCTTTTATGTTTTTAATATAATGATATTTTCCTTTTGTATCGAACATTTTGTTCTTAGTTTCAAAATACAAAGAGGGGAGAGGAAGGAACACACAAATATTGTAACTCTAGATTGTTTTATCCTGATCATATTTAGGAGCTAATATGTATTTTACATTTTTAAATAGGCCTTAAGAGGGCTTATTTGATAATGTAAATGGAAAAACACAAATATAAATGTATTATTTTTACCTTTTGAATACAAACGAACGAAAATAAAGCGAGTGCTGAATAAGGAGCAAAGTTATTCAAATAAACTGTTTAATCCTGGTTTGCGTTAACCAATTTTAATGAATTTGTTCTAGTTTAAGAGAAAATTCCCATATAATAAAAATGTTTTAATTAAATTTCAATAAAACTTTTTAAATCAATCGTCAGATGAGTTATATATATGACTTACTAGATATTTGAATTTTACAAAATATTTCAAAAGAGAAGAAGATATTCAAAATAATCTGCTTTATAATATTTAAAATAAGGAAAGCTAAGTCACAAACTAGAACTCGCTATTGTTTTTAAAAATTAGATTTAGACCAAAATCAATTTACTTTACTGTTAATGTGTATTACTGTAATATAGGAGGAAAATTTATAATGCATATATTTGATTAACCTTTAAATAAAGCAATTAATTTGAACTTTTAATGAACCAATTGACTGTTCTATTGGAAGATGATTCACTAGAGATACGTATAAATAGATGAATAGGAAGAGGTGGTACTATTTATTAGCTAGCTTGATTTACCGTTTTTATATTTTTACCCATAGGGAAGAAAGAAACAGTGGTTCATCATACTCGACTCGTCATATAAGACATGCTGTATAGTCAATTTTTCTAGCAGTAGTTGAGACTACTGTATTTTCTATACATCAAAAACTCGGCAATTGCATATACAACAATGGATACCAATTTAAAAATTAATTTCACCAAAATTGTATTATTTAATTTTTATTTAATTTTTTCTTGGTAAGTAAGTAATAAAAGTATTCGTCAAACATTTTGCAAGAGAAATTGTCATCTTATCGGTTCATGTACCAACCAAAGTAATAACCGCAGGAAAACAATAATTCCACACTATACTTTAAAAAACAAGCTAGCAAATATGAAAACCAGTCAGGAATCTTTCTAGGTGGAGATATAAATGCGAGATTGGAGGTACGCAGGAATGAGGAAGTAAACATAACATAATTTGAAGGTTTGGATTACATTTTTCCAATATAAAAAGATTCACATGTACACTTGGACAAGACCATCTTTGAACCAACAATCCATAATAGATCTATTCCTAACTAAACTAAAAACAATTTGAAAGTCGCAGGATGTTAAAGTCAAAAGAGGTGTGAACTGTAGGTGGGATCACAATTTAGTTGTGACACAAATAATTTTCCCGTTTATTTTACATGAACAGCCAACACAAACCACTGATAACAGGCTAAGGTTAATACAATTTCAATATAAAATTGAATTGCCTCAACAATATAGTATTCGAGAACTCTCTAAATAACGAATAGAGAATCAACCAAAACTGAAACGGCCAGAGGCAAACATAGACAAAGAACATGGAATCACTATACAGGCACTACATAGAGCAGCTGAAGAAGCACTAGGAACTAAATAATCTAGATATAGAAATTAATGGATGTGTGAATAAAGAGAAAAACATGGAGGACAAGAAATAAATTTTTTAATATATGGTTGTCTTGTCAAAGGCAGTATGGAGTGAGAAACAAGATAAAAGAATAAAACAATTTGACCTGGTAAAAGAAATGTCAAACGATTAAAAGCAATATAGGAGGATCTCAATCTATATAAATTTGGAGTTGCATAAAATCTATGAAAACAAATAAAAAAGAATAACATATATCAGTAATCAAATCTGAAGATTGGTACAAACACTATCAGAACCTTCTAGTTGAGGAAAGATCTAACTTTAACTAGAAGGGGAAATACGAATAAAAGTAAACACGCCATCTTTTTTACATTGGAAGATATAAAACAATAGGGTCAATGAAAAATGGACGACTGGTGGGACCCGGAGGAATAGTTTTGGAACTCATCAAATATGGTGGACAATATCTATTAGTTTGAATTATCAACCAGATGAATGCTATCATACAAAAGTGCCAAATTCATAATCAATGGATAGAATCGCATTTGGTATCTCTTTTTAATAAGGGAGAAAAATCGATCATAAAAATTATAGTGGTCTAAGTATTACCAGCTCAATGACCCGAATATTTGAAAAATTGTTAAAAAGGAAATTAGTTCATGATGCAAAAAATATAAACAGTGGTTTTATGCTTGGCAGATTATGTATGGATAATTTATTTATAATAGAGCATTTCACAGAAAAAAGAAAATCCTGTGGTGGAAAAACACGCATTGCTTTTCTTGATCTAAAAAAAATTGTAAGATTCAAGCTCACACAAAAGATCCAAATCTCATGGACAAGGATATTCTTTGTCTCCACTGCTCTTTATTCTCTATTCGGAATTAACTCTTCGGAACTGGAGAGGATAAGTTCTCGCTAAAGGTGCGTTTGTTTTGGAGTTTTTTTGCTGCGACGTTTGGACAAAAGCTGTAAGTAAAACTGAATATTTGACAATAAACACGGATTTTGATATTATAATGGAAGACGGCACTATACTTAAACAAGTAAGAGAATTTAAATATTTGGAAACAAGAATAACTAATGAAGGGAAAACAACAGCTGAAGTTCAGAGACGAGAAGAAGGAATAAAAAAAAAGTTAGTTGACAGCTTAAACTCTATATGATGTATAGGTTAAGTGATGGTGGAGTCAGTGCTCACGTATGACTGCGAAGGGTAGGTGTTAAATGTAGATCTTTGCAGAACATGTGTTCGGCTATCGGAGCTAAAGTCGTTTGGTCATTTGTTAAGAATGGATGAGCAAAAATAACAAGAAAATATTTTTATGGGTACCTCCAGGAAGCGAAAGCATCCGAGACGATCTTGGAAACATGAGAGACAGAGACCTTGGAGAGGAAGATGCCCTAGATGGAGACAGATGGTGGTTAGGTATGGGAACGTGACAATAAGTTGTATAGGCGAAAATTAACTTTTTACCTTAAATAATAAGTAAATATCATTATTTTCCCTTTTAATTACCTGTTGGAAAACAACAGCAACTTATAATTTCCGGAATATTTCCTAATTTTATTTCGTATGTATTAAATAAATTGGAAATACACCTTTTAACTAACAATATATGAAAAATATGGAAATATTAATAACTTCAATAAATAACGTTATCTGATGGTTGATCGATAAAATTTCAATAAAATTTAATTAAAGCTCTTTTACTGCAAAATAATTACATAAAAATTGGACAAGCAACCCTAAGTCAGAGAATTTTTAATAACAATATTCCTTGCCTTCCTTTATTTATTTTAAAAGTTAGAACAAAAAGCTAAATACCGAAAAATATAAAACATAAGTGACGGATATTAAAAACGTTAAACGGCAACTAGATTTACATTTAATATTTTTGGAAAAATACTATTTTTCTATTTCAAATTATCAAATACGCTATTTTGCAGCCAATTGAGAAATGTAAAAATATTTTATTTGATTATGCTTATTTTTCTATAAATTATATACTAAATGTGCTCAAGTCCGTTAAAATCTGATAAGCAAATCCAACGTTTTTGAATAACAATAATTTTAGCTTCCCCCTCCTTTTATTTTAAAAGTTAGAGCAAAATGTTAAGTACAAAAGTTTCAAGACATAAGTATGATATCAAAAACAATAAAGGAAAACTACTATTTTATTTGATTATTTTGAGAAATTGCTGCTTTTCTATTTTATATAATAATATATGCTCTTTATGCGTGCTAATGTAAATAAAAACAGATATACCACCAAAATGTCACTAGTAGGTTAATATGCTGTAATCTAAATTCTGATCGGATTAAACACAACTATCAAGGATGGAAAAATATGGATTTACGTGCTGAAAATTTGGGGTTCAGTTTTCGATGTGCTCATCTATTGACGGGCTTGGTTACGTGGAACTCGCTGTCCCTCCGTTATGTGGGTTAGGAGGCTTGGAGTTAAGTGCTCACCAGATCACCGTCTTATCTATGCAAAACTCACTCTATATGGGAGTTCAATTTGCTGGCCCAGGTTATGTGGGGGCATAATCTTCTCGGACTATATAGTTTTACGATTCCAGTTAGTTGGTCGGCAGCGGCATTTTGGGACATTTTTCTTTGAGGTTAAAACACGGAAGACCTGATTAGAACTGTGTTTCTCTTATAATGGAAGGTGACATTCTCTTCAAGTGTTTTTTCATCATTCAGACAGGTTAAGATTTCAAGTGTAATGAACTTCTGGAACTTTGCTATAATAGTTAAATATTTCAGAACGGCATAGTAGTTAAATCGGAAGTCGAACCTGTTTTTTTTTAGATTTTTCTTTAATTATTCGGCTAAACTAGCCAAAGTGTCATATTTATGAGTTTAAGACTGAACCAAACTATTGTTAGCTATCGCTTGGTTTACTAACAGCTCGGAGCAACACTTAATTCTTTACCAATCTGAATTTCCGTTACAGCATTTTAATTTACTAGGAACTTACTAACTTTACTTATTTACTTAGCAGTAATTCATATTTTTTCTGTATCATTATTATATTATTTATAAAGCATGTGTTGTACGTACCATTTTTTTATGCCTTAGACGAAGGTATGTTCGTGTGATATGGGTTTGTAAAGGATCAAAATTTATTATTATTTTTTTTAAATATATTTATTTTTACCTCTAATTCATCTCCCACTAGCTGTGTTCCTAACATATCCAGAATTGTTCCAATCATTTCTGTTGAAATATAACCTTTTCTATCCACATCGAATGCGTCAAAGGTAGATTTAAGCACTAGAAATAGAATTATGTAATATTTATCAAAGTAGAAAAATTAAAACTTTTTAAATGTCAAACTCGTTCTCGTAAATTTTTCTTAATATATTAAAAAGTGAATTTATGTATAAATATGATAATAGAGGATAAAAGCTTCTCCAGTGGCTAATAAATTTTGGAACTGGTGTGGTTAAACCACTGGAAAACAATTTTTAAAATATTTTATACTAAATATGGTTGCACATCATAAACCTCCACATTATAACCTCTTTTACATATAGGGTGTCCAAAAAGTGATGGATAACCTGTCAACCGCGGATAGGCCAGATGATAGTCTACCAAGTATCTAATTTTGAGCTTAGTAAAAGTGTAACGGTTTTTTAAATTTCTAAAAGTTTTAGAATTTTTTGAAAATTATTGCCAGTGCCCGGTTTTTTTCATGTCGTTTTTAATACACTAAAAAATATATAACTTCAACAAATTTTTAATTCAAAATTTTTGTCAACCTTCAAACAACAAATGTGTTTACGTAATATTGTGTTATAAAAAAATTCCAAAAAATGTTCAAAAAGGCATTCTTTCTCTATAATTCACTCCCTGCATTTCTTACTAAAATATCTTTAAATTCGGCGTGAATAACCCTCAGTATTTAATTATTCCGCTTACAAGATCCAAAAATCAAAGAAGATTTAAAACATATCAATGATAACATACGAATGCTTTCTACAAAGACACAGAATAGGCATGTAGAAGACAAGTGGCAAGATTTAAAAGAGGTCATAATAAAACCTTACCAGAGGGAAACAGAAAAAAGGACAAGAGTGGATAACAAAAAAAATCTTAGGACTCATGGAAGAGCGAAGACAGTGCAAGGAAAAATGAAGACAAAAATATAATGAAGTATATAAACAAATCAGAAACGAAATAAGGACAGCAAAAAAAACTTTTTGTGGAAGAAAATGCGAGGAAATTGAAGAACTGTAACTTAAACATGACACTTTTAATTTACATAAAAAGATAAAGGAATTGGCAAGTATACAAAAACGGAAACATCCCAATCTATTATGCAACGCAAATGGAGAAATAATAACCGACCTACAAGAAAAACATATGACTTGGAAGAATTATGTAGAAGAATTGTTCGACGACGAAAGACAAAACCTAATATAGATAACATATAAGGCGACGAAGGACCAGACATAACTAAAGAAGAAATACTATACGCTATAAAAACAATGAAGAATGGTAAATCACCGGGTCCAGATAGGATTACATCGGAACTTCTCAAGCTTGTGGAAGGTGAATCAGTGAATATTCTTGTCGACCTTTTTAACTGTATTTACAAAACAGGAGAAATGCCAAAAGAATAGCTCCTGTCAACTTTTGTCACCATACCAAAAAATACAAACGCAAAACTGTGCACTGACCATCGCACAATAAGCCCAATGGGGCACACATTAAAATTATTCTTCAAAGTGGCTCACACAAGAATTCACAGAAAACTAGATGTGGATATTGCTGATACTCAATTCGGATTTCGGAACGGGCTTGGAACAAGAGAAGCACTATTTGCACTTAACGTCATGTGCCAAAGATGTCTAGATATGAACCAAGATATGTATATGTGCTTCATTGACTACAATAAAGCATTCGATAAAGTACGTCACGATCATCTAATGAGACTGCTGGTAGAAAAAAACTTGGATAAAAGAGACATCAGGATTATTTCCAAGATTTACTATAACCAGAAAGCGAATATTCGAATAGAGCAAGAGACAACGAAGGAACTCGAGATTAAGAAAGGCGTAAGACAGGGATGTATACTTTCACCAATCTTATTCAACCTATACTTAGACGACATCGTAAACAGAGCACTTCAGAGCAAAATACTTGATATATGCCGATGACACGGTTATAATTGCAGAAACTTCGGAGGATCTTCAGATACTAATTAACAGAATAGTAGAATGCAGTGAAGAATGTGAATTATCACTTAACATCAGTAAAACAAAAATAATGGTATCTAAATCATCACAAAACTTCCCTGACATAACCATGCATGATCAAAGAATTGAACGGGTCAGAAAATATAATTACCTGGGAACTGTTATCAACGAAAATAACGATAGCTCTGAATAAATCAGAATCAGAGTGGAAAAAGCTAGAACTACGTTTATTAAAATGAAGAAGGTGTTCTGCGGACGAAATTTAAGCCTTAAACTTAAAATTCGCCTTGTGAGATGTTACGTGCTGTCAGTTCTTTACTACGGAATGGAAGCGTGGACATTGAAAAAGATTGATACCAAGAGGATGGAAGCATTTGAGATGTGGATGTACCGTAGGATATTAAGAATATTGTGGATAGAGAGAGTAACTATTGTGAAGGTTTTGCGAAGAATCCAAAAAGAGAAAGAATTAGTACTTACTATTAAAGAACGCAAACTGCAATACTTGGGACATGTTATGAGGGGAGATAAATACCAGTTGCTGCAATTGATTATCCAGGGAAAAATAATAGGCAAAAGATCCATAGGAAGAAGAGGGCATTCATGGTTAAAGAACTTAAGAGAATTGCAATAACTGCCAACTCTTTAGATCTGTAGTGTCAAAGATATAGCTTTGATGATAGCCAAACTTCGGAACGAGGACGACACCTAAAGAAGAAGAAGAAAATTTAATTATTCGGATGCTGAATGTATTTGTTTTCACAGCTGGTCAACCGTAGAAATTAGCGTTTGATACACCAAGTCTTTAAGACAGCCCCAACAAAAAAGTCTAATGGATTTAAATCTGGTAATATGAGTTGCAACAAAACTGGACCTTAGCGTTCAATCCATAGCCATAGATATATTTTGTTTAAATGTCGCCATACTTGTATGGCATAATGAGCAGAACATGTATTATTTTGAAGCCACATGCACTGCCGCGTTATTAAAGGTACATCTTACAGAAGCTTTAAAGGAATCCAAATACATTTCGCCACTTGGTGTGGCTAGCAATTAGTTGGGCTCAATAATTGGTCCATTAATGATCCTTGTCAACAGATTAATTTCAAACTGTTTCTGGGAACATAAATTGAACAATTTGCATCAATGGATGTTAGAAAATCCGCCTTTTATTGGAGAAGATACAATTTAAAATTAATCTGTGAATAGAGATCATTGATGGTCAAATTATTAGGCCCTATGAGCTGCTAAGCACACTAAATGGCAAGATGTATTTGGATTTCTTAGAAAACCATTTATACAAGCTTTTAGCAGACGTACAATTAACAACGAGGCAGGGCATGTGGCTCAAAAATAATGGATGCTCGGCTCATTACTCCATTCAGGTACGGCGATATTTAAATGAACAATATTCACGATGATGTATTGGACGCTTCGGTCCAATCCTGCCACTTAGATTCCCGAATTTAAATCCATTAGACGTTTTTTTTGGGGCTATCTCAAAGTCGTGGTGTATCAAACGTGAATTTTTACGGTTGAGCAGCTGCAACAACGCATACATTTAGCTACCGAACAAATAAATACTGAGGGTCATGCACACCGAATTAAAAGATCTTTTATTAAGACGAGCAGGGCGTACATTAGAGTGGAAGGACATCATTTTGAATATCTTTTGTAATTTTTTTATAACAAAAAAATGCGTAAATACATTTGCTGCTGTTTATTTCTACCGATCAGTATCCACATAACTTAAAATATATATATATATATATATATATATATATATATATATATATATATATATATATATATATTTAATATCAGAACTGTAGTTTTAGAAGTGTACGAAAATACACCCATTGCTATTCAAATAACAATAGTAATAACAATAAAAAGGCATAAAAGTAATAACTTTTATACCATTCTAAACTATCCATTAAGCAAGTAAATTTTTAATATGACTGTTACATCACGCGTGGTACGAGATTGGTTTGAAAAGTCCGTGCAAAGTCAGCGAGATGGCACTACTGGTGCGTATCGAGATCATTTTCAGTTAGTAGCATTTCTGGAAAGAACACACACCAAGATGCAGCCGGCTCAGTCTATTTCTTTGTGTTTGACATTCGTCAAGGAAGTCGAGCGATTCTCCAATAATGGACGAAAAAAAAATTCGTATATTGATAAAACATTACTTCATGAAAAGCAAGATGCCTCAGGAGACTAAACAGAAGCTTGATAAACATTATGGTGACTGTGCACGATATGGTGATGGATGACAGAAGAGTGAAGGTGCGTGATTTTGCAAGTCCTGTGGGCATCTCAAATGAATGGGTACATAATATTTTACAAAAACATTTGGACATGAAAGAGCGATCAGCAAGAAGGATGCAGCTATTGCTTACTATTGACCAAAAACAAAATTGTGTGAAGTTTGCAGCTGTTCCAGCGAAATCATCAGGACTTCAAGTGTCGTTTCATCATTGTGGATGAAACATGGACATATCACTATACTCCTGAGACCAAAGAACAATCTAAAAAATGGGTTGTGAAGGAGGAATCTGCACTAAAAAAGACGAAGACAATTCCTTCAGCCGGGAAGGGTATGGCGACTGTCTTTTGGGATTTACAAGGAATAATCTTCATCGACTATCTGAAAAAGGGTAAAACTATTACAGGTGAATATTATTCATCGTTATTAGACCGCTTGAAAACCGAGCTTCAAGAAAAACGTCCACGATTGGCCTCCAAAAAAATCCTTTTCCATCACGACAACGCACCAGCTCACTCCCCAGCAGTTGTGACCGCAAAATTAATGGAAATAGTGTTCCAGCTCCTTTCACATCCCCTTTATTCTTTAGACTTGGCTCCCTCGGACTATTATTTATTCCACAATATGAAGAAATGGCTGGCGGGAAAAATATATCATTCAAACGAGGAGGTGATTGCCGAAACGAATGGCTATTTTATAGACTTGGACAAATCGTATTATTCGGAAGAGATCAACAAACTAGAGCAGCATTGGACTAAGAGGAAATTATGTTAAAAAATAAAAAAGGCTTATCCAAAAAAAATAATTAGTTTTAATTTTTTGCACGGACTTTTGAAACGACCCTCGTATTTTTCCCACGGCTGGAGAAAGTTGACGGTTGAAAAAATTTTTTTCCTGTTGTCTTAAAAGTAGTTATTGAAAAAACATTATACTTTATCGAAAATGTAATCATTTAAGATAAAGATAAATAAAACAGATCGAGAAAAAGTTTATATTTTTAGAATGGTCGTTGTGTGCTTTCCAAAAAAATACTAAAACTTAAAAAAACTCGAGACTGTGTTACTTTTACTAAGATCATAAATGGATATTTGGTAAACAATGATGTGGCCAATCCGCCGTTAATAGGTTATCCATGACTTCTTGGACGCCCTGTGTTATTTTAGGACTCTTTAGCTTTAATAACATTTGTAGATATCTTTGTGTAAATTTTGAAAAAATAAAGTAAAAATTGAGATTATTTCCTTCTGAAAGGTTAAACCAAAATGCCCGAATATTAATTAAGGCGGATAAAATCCCTTAATAATATTAATAGTTATTGTTTTCTTTAAGGACAAGTTATAATAAGCATCAGAAATTATGTGCTTAAATTTTAGGAATTATTTAAAATTGTCAATTAATTATGTAGTAATCCGTTAATACTGCATTTTACCAAAAAGTGATGTGCCTTGCACAGGGGCGGATCCAGCCTCTCTCCTTGGGGGGGGGGGCGGTGATATCACAAAAGTACAATATGGCAAGCGAAAGCAAGTTGTCGACGGGGGAAGGCAACATTCCCATTTCTAGTGTAAAAGGCTATTTTTCTGAGTTTGAAGCTGTTGAAGAGGGGGGGGGGGGCGATCACAAGAAAAAAACAAGTTGCCGACAGGGAGGGGGATGCGAGCAGCATACACATTCCTAGTGTAAGACACAGAATCGGGTCTATTTTCCTGAATTCAAAGCTCTCGGAGTGGGGGGGGCTATCGCAAGAAAAACAAATTCTCAACGGGAGTGCCAGCAGCATACATATTCCTAATATGAAATGGAGAATCGGTTCTATTTTCCTGAACGCAAAGCTTTTGGGAAGGGGAGGGGCGATCGCAAGCATACACATTCCTATACTCTATTCAAGAACTAGAGAGAGTAATAAAACTGTTACCGAAACCTCTAACGTACCTGCTCCAATGCCACAGGTAACTGAGGAATGTCGTAAATCTAATTATATTTAATTATATTTAAATATTATAAAAAACGAAAAACTTTTTACCATGAATCTTTTTGAGGCCTTCAGATATCAATATCTAGATAATAATGTTAAAAACTCTTTTGATATGTGTTCCAATATGACAGGAGTTGGAAAATCTACTATGTACTGAACAATGAAGGAGAAAAAAACAGCTGGAATTGTTAGTACTCCCAAGTTACATTCGATCATGGGCAGGCGAAAAACCTCGTTGGAAGAAGAGAGGAAAACTGCAATAAAAGGAGTTGTACATACATTTTATTAGGAGAAGCAGATTCCAACTGTCGACAAAATTCTAACTAAAATCAATGAAGATCGGGATTAACTTGAAATTAAAAGAACTGAGCACTGGAAATTGCTCAGAGAATTTAATTTTCCTGGAAAAAACAGATAGGAAATCTATTCTTATAGATCGTCTAGAAACTGTCCGTTGGAGAAGGAAATATCTCTCTCAAGTAAAAGGTAGAGTTGCTAGAAATAACACAACTTACAAAATTAGTAATTCAATTGAACTTTTGAAAGATTTTTTTGAATAAAGTTAATGCAGAAAATTGGGAAAAATTCATATAATAAAAGAATAAAAGAAAATGTGAAAACTCGATCTCATGATTGGTGAGATAGAGGAACCAATTATAATTAATTTGAGCGAAGATACATACGTAATGTTTACTAATGTACATAATTTATTATTTAAATTTTCTTTAACATATAAAAATTAATACATTTCAATCACTTTTTAGTGTTTAATTTTAATTCTTCAGATGGTTTCAGAAATAAATAAACTGAAATGTCAAATATCCTAAAAATGTTTTGAATTAATAATAAAATGACCAATAGCCCCAAAAAAATTTTAATACCATATGGACGAATTTATTTTTTTATATATGTATTATATTGTATTTTTGACAATAGGTATTTTGTAAGTATTTAAATTATAACTTAGAATTTTTTGAGAGAAATAGGCTACGTTTTAGTCGGAATATGCCTAAAACGGTTTCTATCCAAAATTAAAAGTAATAAAAATACAGTTGTGATTTGTGTGAAATATGTCAAAACTTTCTATATTTTCTAATATATGTGAATTATTAAGAAAACATCAGAAATTAAATAATATTAAAAAAAACTTTTTATTTTAAGTTTATTGCCGAAATAATATTCTATGCCATAAATACTTAGTGATAAAATAAACCTTCTTCCGACGCCTATGACAAGGATTCAAATCCTTTTTAACACTTCACACATCCAAATATCTATTGTTATCCAACCCAAATAGTCCATTATTATAGACCGGTATTTTTGATTATAAAATTTCTAACCTATTCCTATGAAAAATATATGTGTCTAACAGATTTTTCCAAAGATACCGGACTAAAGAACAAAGGTAGTTTGAGAAGAAAAAAAAAAGCGTAAAAAATGATTTATTACTCTCTCTAGTTCTTGAATAACTGTAGTATAAGTGGCAGAATCGGGTCTATTTTCCTGAACTCAAAGCTCTTGGGGGGGGGGGGGCGATCGCCCCCACCGCCCCCCCCCCTTGGATCCGCGCCTAGCCTTGCATCACGCTTTATTAAAATTCCAAAGAGACTGTTCATAATTAAAAGAAGAACTTAAAAAAAAATTAAATGATCTTTTGTCCTATTGCTAGGATAAAATAAAATGATGAGGTATTTTACTAATATCGAAACAGAGAGCAAAATATCAGAAAACTGAAAAAATTGACATTTTGTTAAAAATAAACTTATTGAAATTTGCGGGCTTAACAAAATTATCAATAAATCCAATTAGATTTTTCTTAAGATATATAAAATATTCGTTTTATTTCTTATTTTTATTTTTCGTTTTCAAGAAAATATTTTATTAATCTATTTTCTCCTTTTTAGAACTATTTTATATACCATAAAAATATCAATATAAAATTTTATCAAGAATACATTTCCTTTCACTATTTATTTCTAACGTTTCTTTTATCAGCAACTACTTTATAACCTTATGCACAGAATATCAATATATTAGTATTAACTAAATCAGACAAATTTAATTAAATGTAATACTTACTTGCTAGTTGCTCTTTATCTAGATCGTCCTGCAAATAAAACAAAATTGTATTACTGATAATTTGCTACATAAAAAAGGATAATATCCTAAAAATACTAATTAATCAGCAAACACTAAAGTCGATTTAGAGTTAACAACGTTAAATATTGAAAAACCCTTTTTTGCTTAATTTAAAAAGAAAAAATTATTCCTTCGCCCCTATTTTGCTCAATGTATTATTTTTCCGATTAAACATCCTACCTTAAGAGGTAAATAAAAAAACTAGAGGAAACATTGAAGTATTACTTCGACAATAGCTTTTGTAAACTCTTAAGATACATCAGGTTAGTTCGATGATTCTGTTCACAATATCTCAATATATTCCAATATTTGGAGGTGAAAATTTTCGGCATTATTTAGATGGGGTATTAATATTAGTAAATAATTACAAATATTTTTAATATCAAAAATTTCAAATATTGATATCGATATGTATTATTACTAATCGGGAACTAAACTCTAAATATGTACTTACCATATTCACAATTCCAGATTCATCCACACTTTCAACAAAAGACATAACTTTCTGAAGAGAAAGTTTTCTACTACCCATGTCTATTTTGATGTACTTCAGGAGGGGATTCGATAGGGAAGCGTAAATTAGAACAGACTTCTTGGTTTTATTTGTCTTAGCGGTATTTTAACATTGTCAGCTATTTATTCAGTTATCCAGAATATTTTTTGACTCGGGACAGAGTCGAACTTGATTGGAAATTACAAGACACACGAACCGCTACATATTGTGTATAAATGTTATGAATAAAAAGGTTGTTTTGTCCAATAAATAGGAGTTTATTTAAATTTATATTATTTTGTATATTACTTATTTTGTCTCTAGAAGGATGTTTTTTTTTTCATCTTGAAATATAGGATAACCAATACCATTACTGAACCCTCCCCAGTCATTGGTCTCTACGTTTTTTGCTTAATATAAAAATAGTTTTTTAAACAACGATTTTTTTTGCAACATGTCAGTTTTTAATCCTGGTTATATGGTGGTACCGAATTTAAAAACTTAGTTATTTTTACCCATTTTTATGCTTAATAGAGTGTTAATATGTTCGGTGTTTGACAGTTTTTATGTATTTTTTTTAAACTGGTAAGATGCACTTAATTTTGTTCGCTATATATTTGGTTAGAGTATTACAATATTATTATTACCTTTATAAAAGTACCTTTCACTTCACACATATACAAATAACGGTTTTTGATTAATATAACTTAGAAATAAGTTTAAACCGTGAAATATTTTTGGGGCCATTAACTTGATGTATGAATAGCTTTGTAATAGAAAAATTGTCATTTCGGTAAATTATTGAAGTTAAAAAAATATATTTACTGCTCGTTTTCTTTTTTTGAAATTCTAAATTAATTTAATAAGATAAAAATTTACCAATTGTTTTTTATCGGTTTTATTATTGGTCACTTATTTACATATGTTCAATAACTATAATTTACGCTTGTCAGTTACTGAATTTCATTTTTTTTCGGAAATACATACTCTCACTCAATAAATTCCGTATTTAGATAAATAATTAGAACAAACTTTTATATAAATTATAAAAATAAACAAAGAAAAAGAAGCTTATTTAAGCATAAGACAAACAAATTTTAATTCATACATAAATGTAGAAAAAGAAATAAAATTTAAGGACACTGAGAAAACAATTTTGCCAAACTTTTGTTATAAAAACAATTTTGATAGATAAATTATAGTAAACTGTAAAAGTTACAAAATAAAAAGTAACAACAGTTTTGGTATTAATTAATTCAGGTCAGTTAGTCTAATGATTAGTGCAAGTGGTTTAACTATTCCACTTTTAATTACACAGCACCACAAAAAAATCTTCAGAACAGCGAACCAGACATATGTGTTCTTATGTATTTTTGGGCGCTAAATCCGAACCCGAAAACATCGTGCACCCCCAAAATTATTAGCTAGAGCCAAAAACTCCCTTGGAATGGGATAAAAATGAGATTAAACTACGAGAATTGTTATTCCATCCTAATAAACCAAACTATACGAAATTTTAAAGTGTATTATAAGTTAAATGAAGATTAAACAGCAGCGTCCATATACTGGTTTTGCAATACATCCCCAAAAAGGGGTGATAACTACCCTTCATATACAAAAAATCTAAGCAAAATAGCAATACCAGCTGAAAAAGCTCGAAACGTCTGACTTTTCTTAGTGATGAGAAACTGCATTGGGCCCGACATAATACTTATAAACTACCCCTATACAGTTGAGATAAACTACCCCTAAGCTTAAAGGACACGGAAAAACAAGAAAAAACTCTAAATCCAGCAGGATTCAAATTTTCATGGATATCATGATTAACTGAAATTGCGTGGTACTTTCAAATATATCTAGAATCTCACATATCATCAATGTCCTGCAAGGTACCCTCAAAAAAGGAAAAACTACCCTTATTTAAGATTTTACAGGAAAAAAGCTGTAGTGACTTTTGAAAAAGCTGGGTGTCCACCTTAAGAGATGTATTAAAATATCATTATTTATTACAGTCACCTTATTTCGGTAATTAGCTTTTTCTGTAGTTATTAATTTTGTTATTTAATTAGCGACCGAGGGCTAGCGCTAGTAGGGAGTTACAGTGCTTCTGAAGAAACTGATAACGTCTAATTTCTGACGGGGTGAGAAGAAATTAGACTAAGTGTAAGTTCCACGCTGTGCTTAAAACCTACCTTCCCTTTACAAAACATAGACTGCAGTCAATTTATTCTTTCTTTTATAATATATTTTCACTTTTTATTCCCACAATCATGTAAGTATTTCACTCGTTTCTTTTAAGAAAAAAATATAAATACCTTTAGTTCAATATTTTTTCTTATTTTTTTCTGTGTCATCGAAGATACAGGTGATTTTCGGCAGCACTGTAAGAGTTGTTTTTAGAAATTAAGCCGAGACTAATGCAGACTCCCTTCACCTTTACAAACGTCGGCAGTTTCGAGGTTTTTCAAAAATCACTGAAGCTTTATTTATACTGGGAAAACAAACAAAGAAAAATACATTAAATGGAAAAAATCAGCAATAGAAAAGTTTATCACGAAAGCCAAAGAAAAAGGTAAGAAAATTTTTTATAGTAAACAGGAGTACAGATTTTCCAGAAGATAAATTAGCAAAGAATATTATAAAATTTTAAAGCATCATTAGAAGATCTTACCGTTCTATGAAAAGGTTTAAATGAAATCCGGCTAGTGTTGTATAAACAAAAAGAAACTTAAATATTGAAATCAATGATGAGTTACCATTCAAGCAAGATATTAGAAACCTGTATAAAAATAATTCACTTTATGAAGGTATATGTTATATGTGTACATCATATTTATTTTTTTAAAATTTTATTTGTATCCTATTAAGTGCAATGAAAAACATACAATACATAAATTTTGCCTTGTTTGAAGAAATATTAATAATTGTCAATAATGTTTATTTACTATAATTTTTGGATACAGTAAAATTTAGTATTAAAGACACTTCATCTAGCTTTTTTAAATTAATCGTATCTAGGATAAATTTATATTTTAGTAGCTAGTAATTGAACCTTCTTGCGCCAATGACTGTATTGTTAAAGTCAATAATTTTATTTTATATTCCTTAAATGAAATAACATATGTTGATAATGTCTTTATTTATTGAATGTTTTTTTCTTGAAGTTAAGTGAATTTTACATTTCTTAGCATATAAAAAGCGTCCATATAAAAATACTGTATTTACATTTTTCCACAGTAATAACTAAATGTGCTTAAGAGTCCATTAATTGTATATTTTGCCCTAATACTCGCCTCTCGCTATCCTCTCTACTTTTACATAGGCTTTTATTTTGGCAATAAACTTTCTAACATTATATTTCAATTGATATAACCACAGGAACTGAAAAATATTTTACCTATAAATAATATTCAATAAATATTTTAGAAGGTTAAATAACAAAATATAAAAAATCTTTTAAGCGTCCGGTATTATAGAACTTTCCCCTATTAAAGTGACTCGTAAATTTTCAGACCAGCGTTTTGTTTTTTTGCAATATTTATAACGGACAGTAAATTTCCAATGCTTTTATTTTCAGCCATTATGCAAAACGCCACCCACATAGCTGTTTAGTTAAAACAAGTGCTGTTGACAGTTATTGCAACAATAAAACCGAGCCGTCTAAAATATAACTACTACCTACTTTTATATTTATGATATTAGTATGTTTTATTTTTAATAAATACTTATCAAATGTATAGATATTGTTAAATCGTGGTATTTTAGTAATGTATTGCAAAATTTTAAGGAAAATTTATATTTTATATATTTTTTTAATGAGCAGCAGTAATAAAATGGTCATTTTCAAACTCGTTTCGTTTTTACTGTTTATTCGAAATATGTCAAGCATTTAATAGAATCAAATCAGAGTTTTCACCACAATTTTAAAGTTTTACTCATCGAAGCCTAATCTTTTTGAATCGCTCAAAATAAACGAATTTAAAAATGAAAATGTTTTATTAAACAATCCAATAAATTTAAATAACGAATGGAGGCTCACCTTTAAGTAAAAACCTTTTTCAAAATATAATATAATTCATTGGAATTTTCTAAATTGTAAAATTATAAAATATAAAGATCCAAAAGTTCATCATGTTCTTTTTTTATAATTGATAATTTAAATAGTATAGCACCACAATATTTTATACAGTACCTGAAGAACCTGCCGGGTAGCGAAATATGTCGTGCGGTCAAAAAATACAATGGAAATTTAAGAACGTGTTTTACTAATCACAATCGTAAATTAGTATGAATTTCCACCAAGTAATGACCAATAAAATCAAATCTAATACTATTCAAGGACCAACTTAAACTATACTGCAAACATAATGGCAAGCAAGGGGTGCAAGGGATGCGACGCTAAGTAGAGGAGGTTAAGAATGGGACAGCACTAGAGAGAAAATACTACCGGGAATCAAAGGAAACCATTCTGATATTGTGTTAAAAAGTCTGAGGAAATAGACCATCAATATTACCTAATTTGTTAGATAAGGCTGGTATATGTTATGAAAATGGTCCCTTGAATAGTTTTTCTATGTTATGGCAAGGTGAAAGTATGGAACTTATACATATTTAAATTATAAATATCCGTTCTAAAAATCAATGCAGTTTATATTTGTTAAGATATTTAGCCAATCAGATTTAATAAGATATGGTGTTATGTGAATTCATCTCTACACGCTTAAGTCTTAAATATGAATTTTGGACCTTCTATATTCTGAACCGATCAAATGCATTAAGACAAGAAAAATAAAGGCTATTTCAGTGATTAAATGAACTAAGTAGGAACGCTTCACATATTAAGTTGCGAGTGTCTTGTAAGTACATATATAATTTAGATTATTATATGGTAAACGTAGTTTTGACGCAACATGCTCAATAAATCTTAATTTTGAATCAGTAATCAATTCTAAGCCTTTATAGGTATCACTAAATACCAATGAAATATAAACATTAAATAATATTTATAATATTTTTACAAAATTGTGTATAACTTCCTTACCCAAGAGAATGACAGATGATTTATTAGGATTGAGCAAAAGTATATGATCTGTTGATATATTATAAAATTTAGAGAGATCAGAATTGATTCGATTTGGAGCTTGTTCAGCATTTTCTTAAAGAAATGAAAAGTAAAATTATGTGTCGTCGGCGTAAATATGAAAATTGCAGGTCTTAAGACACTCTAGAAAATCACTGGTATCGACAATATAAAGACTCTATCTTGTGGCACACCGATATTGACAGATAGTGGCTCAGAATGTTGATTTTTATAAACTATCCTTTGCATTCTGTCAGATAAAAAAGATTTTAGTAAACAACATGCATTATTGGCGGAACCTATGAACTGGGAAGTTGATAATAATTTTATGATCAAGCATGTCAAATGTTTTGCTAAAATCAGTCATTGCAGTGATCTTGTTTTGCTCTATAGCTCTAAATATATCGTTTGATATATGTGCTAGTACTGTCTCACAACTAAAGTGTCGTCTAAATCCGATATTGTGTCAAATAAAATGGTCAATTCGTTTAAAAATAATTTTATTTGCTTTTCCAAAATTCTTCCAAATACTGTGAAAAGTGTTGGCAAAATACTTATACTACAAAGATATCCATACTTAGTAGAATTATTTACTTCAGATAAAGGTATAGTAAGTGCCAGTTTTTATGCTGCCGGGAAATAAGAGACTACTATGTATTTATTAATTATATGGATAACATAGGGAATTATAAAAGGGAAACAATGTTGAATAGTAGTGATGTTGGGACAGGTGCAGATTCTAATCTCGTGGACTAAAGATTTCTGAAGACGCATCATGCAATTGTAGGTGAAACATCGGATAATAATTCCAATTCAAGACGGTCTAAACCCAAGAACCATGATTTTCAACAATGCCGTATACTTTATCGATTTCGAAAAAACGTTTGACAGGGTTCAGCATGTGAAGCTCATAGATATACTGAAGAATGATGATGTGGATGGTAAGGATGTGCAAATTATAGAGAATTTGTATTGGCGTCAAAGATCAGTGGTCGTGGTTAATGGTAAGTTTACCAAAGAATGCCAAATTCAATGAGGCGTTAGTCAGCATTCTCTCTCCACTTTGTCTTTATTCGGATAGAGTTTTTAAGGAAGCCTCACATAACAAAGTATTTGGGGTTAAAACTAATGGCAAGCTAATAAACATGACTCGTTATGCCGATGATACTGCCATTATAAGTGATAGCCTTCAGGGCCTACAACAACTCTGAAATTCTGTGAATAACGTTGGAAAATGGAACTCAACATAATTGTTGCTAAAATTAAATTTATGGTTCTCAGTCATCTACCATATACAGACGCTTCGCTACTAGAAACGGACAAATCGTTGAAAGAGTTTTCCACTTCAAGTAGCTTGAATGTTTTATTACTGTACACTTTGACCCAGATAAAGAAGTTAAATGCAGAATCAAATCAGCCCACACAACTTTTCTATAAATGAGATAGTTTGTCTGCAATAACAATATAAATTTAAAACTTCGCCAAAGAATAGTTAAATGTTACATCTGATCAGTGTTATTGTGTGGAGCGGAGGTGTAGACACTGAAGCCTGCTACGATCAATCGTTTGAAGACATTTGAGATGTGGTTACATAGCCGAATGTTTGGAATACCCTTGGTTGCTATGCAGACTAATATAGCGGTTTTAGATCGGGAAAATGCCACTCGTGAATTGCTGACAATTGCAAAATGCATAAAACTAGCATATCTTTGCCATGTTCTCAGAGGGAATCGGTGAAGAATTTTTCAACTGATAATGAAGAGTAAGATCGAGGGTCGTAGAGGTATTGGAAGGAAGCCGATCTCTTGGCTGAAGGATATCCGAGAGTGAATAGGAATACCTATTTAGAATAGCAGAGAACTGTGTTCAACTCGCCATTGTAATTGTTAAAATCAGGGGGACCTGATACGGCACAAGAAAAAGAAGAAGAAAAAGTAGGTTGTTAAAAGAGATCCCACTGATATGGTTACCTACTTCCTTTTTACAAGTTTTTCAAACTCTTATTATTACTAGTGATATTAGAAAAAAATATCTCGTGTTTATGATGCCTTGTGATGCATAAACAAACAATCTTTTATATACTTACTTATCGGATCTTCGATTTGTTCTTTATTTTACTTTTCTTGAAGTGTATTTCAGCAAAAAATGAATTCGGTTAAATTAGAGCATCACCATAAAATTAAATTTTTAACTAAGGAACTTAAATGGGTTATGGGACGGGCGCGAAGCTTCGTCCTATTTAAAATGAAATATTGGCCAATACAGTTTCGATGGGATCGTAAATTCATTAAAATTATTCAAGAAGTAGAATGTCTTCAAACGCAACTATTGCAGGAAAGTGGAGATAATCGTTTTTAAAGATCGTTCAAGGTGTTTGCAACATTAAATATAGCTGAATCAAACATTTTGATAATTCTACGTGATCAAATTGGCAAGAGCAAAGTCTTAAGCAAGGTGGATTCCAAAATAATTTTTTCTTAAATAAAAACTGTTTCTCAAAACCATTTAGAATTTTTCTTCGCAGATCTTGACTATTTTTCTAAAGTAGCGACGAGCGGTTAGACCCGGATAAGTTACTGGGATCAAGAAACAAAATAAGACTTTTAGAAATAAGTTCATAAGGATTCTTCGCCTCTTCAGCTGGTAAGCTCGTGATCACTCTCTTTCGAGAATACACATTCTTGTTAACTACTTACCGAATAGTATTACAAAAATAGCAGTTACCTATGATATATACGTACGCCTTTAGATCAAAAATGTACGGGTTTGTATCTCAAAAATGTCCTCCTTTACCATGAAGATGATCGAGTTTGTAAGACAGCAAAAGTTCAATTCATCTACCTTTAAGCTGAACTACTTGCTATATACTCCATATTTGGCTCCATCTAACTCCTCTTTATTCAGAAATTTGTAAAAACTGACGATTATCAGTTGAAAGACAATGTATTGAAGGTCAACAGAAATCAGTTTTTTTTATTGAATAAGGTCATTGCAGTTGGCAGTTGGATAGTAAGCGCTAGTGCATTGAAGTTAAAGGAGATTAGGTTTGGGAATAAAATTATCAATAACATTATAAGTCTTTCTTCTTCGTTTTATTAATTTAAGCTATATTATTTTATCTATTAGCCATTATTACAATGTTTCATTTACTTTCTTTTAAATTTAATTTACAATTTAGAGCTCTTGGTAATAGAAAAGCAAGTTCATTTATCAATTTGCGGCTTATAACAATAGGTATCATCAGTAATTTATCTTACATATTACTATAAAAATAAGGCCTACCACTGTCTCTTCTTTTACCAGGATGATTTGGAGGTAAAGGTGGTGGAGGTTCATAAATATTTTTTTCGTTAATTTTGTCGTCAGCGCAAGCATCATTGCGAATCATTTTATCACCGGAGCTATCATCAATACTTTTGTCACTTACGACATCTAGTTCCCGATATCTTAAGTCTGAAAACTTGCTTTTAGCCCAACGCTTTAGCTTTGGTGTTAAATATCCTTCATTATTTGTACAAAGCGATACATGTCTAATAGTTTCTTTCTTGCTCGGCATTACCAAAACATTTGGGGAGTAGCTTCCTCTCTTAACGATCAAAACTCTTTTGTTACCTTTTATGAGCTCAGGATTGTATTTTACCAAATAGTATACAGCTCCTGAAGCTACCGTAAGAGTTACTAAAAATATGAAGGTGACACTTAATATAACAGCAATTTTTTGATTATTGTACAACCAAGCTCTATGGTACCAATTTGGAGGTGTAGATATTGCTGTACAGTCATCAGCTATGATAGCATAGGTATCTTCAGTATCATTAGAGGCAAAACATAAGGTATATGTTTTCTCAAAGTAAAGGTTCATTAAAACGTATTTATTTATATTATAGGTACATCCATAGTCAGAACTGTTTTTAACATTTCTCCAAATTAAATAATCAGTTGATTCAATTGTACCCGCCAAATCAACTTTATATGTTATTGAGTTATTTATTTCAAAAACTGTAAAGTTGATATTGCGGCGTTTAAAAATTGCTGTGAACAAAGGGCTCAAGTCATAATTATTTATAGATTCATATGGATATGACAATAAATTTCTGCAAGAAATTTTTTCAAATATAAAATTGTTTGAATATTTTGGTGTAGTAGTTAAAGTTGAAGCCGTGGTTACTGCAGGTTGGGTACTTTTTGTGGTTAATGGAGTTACTTTAGTCACTGGTATGGTTGTTGAACCGTTCTCAGGGCAAAAGTCTACATTCACCATATCCTCCCAATTGGCGCCATTTTTGCATTTTCTATACTCAATCAGCGGTAACGATAAAACATACTCTTTAAACCATTGCATGTCACAAGTACAAGAAAATGGATTTCCCTCAAGATATAAAGATAAAATTGAGTCTAAATCGTCAAATACACCTTTCGGCAATGTCTTAATTTGATTCTTTTTAATATATAGTTGTATAATGTTATTCAATCCCCTGAAAGCTTTGACATCTATCTCGCTTAAGTCATCTGAGATTAAATAAAGTTGTTCTAAGTTAGGTGTTTTCGAAAATGTTTCAGCTTCAAGTGTAATTATACTATTATAACTTACATCTAGGGTTTTAAGTCCAGACAAAATATGTCCTTTTCCTGTAAAATTTTTTATTGCTTCAACACTACCCAAGCAATAATTAATGCTTATAGACTGGAGAGAAGCAGATGATTCCCCAAAAACATCTTCTTCAATTGTTATGCTTTGCGCCATTGAACCAAATTTTATTTCAAATACTGTAATTGAACTTCCGATAAAAGTGGACTTCCTAAGATGTTTGAGTTGTGTGTTAGTTAGTGTAAGGGATAATGAGCTTCCTTGGGATCCAAAAGGTTTTCCAGTAAATGCTGATTCACCGAGTTCCCCTAGGTCTGTGGACTTAATTTTTAGAATTTTAATGCCAACAGTAACATCTTGTAGCCACCCTTTGTTTATGGTATTTGATGGGAATATTGTACTAACAAGTTCTAATGATATGTACTGTGATGTACATTTGGTATCCTAAAAAAATAATAATGAATGTTACGAACACACTAATGAAGTCCATTCGAACATGCATTATGATAGTGTTGCGTAGAGGATTTTACCATTGTTAATTTTTTCTGGAATTTCGTTGCACGCGTGTCTTCAAGCTAATTAAAAATATGTTTATTTTAATACAAAGCGGGTTTGTGTTGGAAGCATGTTGAAATATTGGAACTTAAATTTTAAAGAATTCAATCGTACTAATTTTCATTGAATGAATTTAATAAGCGCTGTTATGTCGATTTTTTTTGGTACGCAGTGTGACCAGTAAAGTTCGCATCATATGGAAAATTTTTTAGTAATAGTTTTATTCGAAATTTGACTTTGGCAATAATTTCTGCTTTGATCCAGAAGAAAATTAAACAAAAAAAATGGTGTCGCGCGATTAGCATTATCTGTCAAATTTTAATTTTTTTCAAAGAAAAGTTCAAATGTGAGGTTATATCTCAATATATCGAAAAAAGTTTTTCTAAATGCAATTTTAGCCCATGTGCAATTTCAGTTGTATAAGACAATTTAGATTTTTTGCCTATTTTTTGTAAATTGCACCACTGTTGCAAAATAAGACTCAACGCAACCTACAAAAAACTTCTTAGTTTTGACAATGTTTCATTCCAGACATATTTTGTTTAAAGTAGCGCCATATTAAATGTGTGTTTTTCTACAAAATCCAAATAGGGCATTTTTATTTATTTTTACGACGTTTCGATTAGGTTGTATCTCTAATCGTTATCAAGTATAAACTGAATGTTTTGTCTTAAGACTACTAGCTTATTTAGGAACTGTGTCCATTGAAGCGCAAAGTTTCGCTTCACTGTACACACCTCATTGATTTGATGTTACAAAGTAGTAGTTGCCAAAGATTAGGTATCTCAACACTCTGTTTACTGAAGATTCCATTATTGTTTTTAATGTAAGCTGCTTCTATAAATTTTCTGTTTTTCATGTTGGGTTCCATATTGCCGCAGCCTCAGACCATTTTATATGGTGTTGTTTATCGCAGGCGTGTTCTGTAATACCTGATCTCGACGTTTCCCCTTTTTGTGTATGAGTTTTATGTTCCTTAATTCTAACTTCTAGTAGTCGTTTGATTTCTCCAATATACATTTCACCACACTCACATGGAACTTTGTAAACAGATTTTTTTATAGGTACTTTTTGGTTTTGTTTTTATTAAATGAGCTCTAAGTGTATTTTCTGATTTAAAGGCTGTTTTTGTATTATAACTACTGGCAATTCGTCTAATTTTGTTCCCTTAATGTACGGAATTGTGAAGAAGGAATATGTTGCTTGCTGTCCAGTGTTTGTTGTTCTAAAGTTATTTATAACATCGTCAATTAGTTTCAAAGAATAACCATTCAGTTATAGATCGGATTTAATATTTGCTACCTCTTTTTCCAATGAATCGGCATTATTGCATATAGATATAGCGTGATTATAGAGGTTACGTATAATTCCCCGTTTTGTTACAACAGAATGATTGGAACTATGATTAAGATATTCTCCAGTATGTGTTGGCTTTCTATATACAGAAGTTTTAATAGTTTCGTTTGAGCGATTCACCATAACATCCAGGAAAGGCAATTGATTATTTACCTCTTTTTCCATGGTAAACTTAATTATAGGTCGAATGTGATTTAGATGTTTCAAGAAATCATTAAGTTCTTGATCATTGCCATTCCATACGTTGAAGGTATCATTGACATATATCAACCTGACTTTCGGTTTTACTGTTGCCGCTTCTATGGCATGAGTTTCGAACCATTTCATATATATATATATATATATATATATATATATATATATATATATATATATAAATAAAAATATATATATATATAAATAAAAATATATATATATATATATATATATATATATATATATATATATATATATATATATATATATTTCTTTATTTTGTCTTTTCTTGGGTTTAGGTTCTATATTTAATAAAGACATAAAACTATTGACGTTTCGCCCTTTATTCAAGGCATTCTCAAAATTCTTGCCTCCTAAAATATAAAAACAAACAAAACACTTAAATAATAGTCAAAACTTTAAAATTTAAAAAAAAACAACAGCAAAATGACAAGGTGCGTACCGGTAAAATTAAGTATTTTTAAAAAATTTTAAAGTTTTGACTATTGTTTAAGTGTTTTGTTTGTTTTTCGATGATGTTAAATAAGGTTTTTATGTGATGTATTTTAATTATATATTTTTAGGAGGCAAGAATTTTGAGAATGCCTTGAATAAAAGGCGAAACGTCAATAGTTTTATGTGTTTATTAAATATAGAACCTAAACCCAAGAAAAGACAAAATAAAGCAAAATGATATAATCTATGGTTCAAGAATCAAGAAAATAAATATATATATATATATATATATATATATATATATATATATATATATATAAATATATATATAAATATATAAATATATATATATATATATATATATATATATATATATATATATATATGTATATATATATATATATATATATATATATATATATATATATATATATATATATATATATATATATATATTGGCGACGACTGGATAGAGTGAAGAACCCATCGGAAGCCCGTCGTCCTGAGCGTAGAACTTGTCCTTTACTTGAAAGTAAGCACTACACATGCAACACCCCAAAAGATCCATCACCTCGTCCAGTGGTAACGTGGTTCGATCTGATAAAGTAGTATCATTTGAAACAACCTTCAAAAAAATGTTAGAAAATTGAAGTCTTTTCAATTAAACTATATTCTAATATTAATGTGTATTACTTTTAGACAGAACCTAAGTTTTCAAAAATAGTTATTTTATGAAGTTATACAGGGTCAAAAAAAACTTTGCATCACATGTGACCAAATTTTAATAGCCCTATTTGAATTTTGTAGAAAACACACATTTAATATGGCGCTACTTTAAACAAAATATATCTGGAATGAAGAATTGTCAAAACTAAGACGTTTTATGTAGGTTGCGTTGAGTTTTATTTTGCGACAGTGGCGCAATTTAAAAAAATGGGCCAAAAATCTAAATTATCTGAACAGCTTAAATTTTTTATATGGGCTAAAAATTGTATTTGGAAAACATTTTTTAATAACTTTTTTAATATTTTGAGATGTAACTCCACTTTGAATTTTCTTTAGAAAAAAATTAAAATTTGACAGATAAAGCTAATCACGTGACTACTATTTTTTTTGGTTAATTTTTATCTCGATTATACTATATATAATAACTTAAATCAACTTAAATAATTTAATTAAACTTACAGTATGAATTATATTATAGTAAAGATACCAGGTTCATTCACACTTACCCAGAAAGTACTTCTGAATTTCGACTTAAAGGAAGATGAATTTCTAAATTATTGCTTAATATGTCCGACTTGTACACAGAAGACAAACAAGTTGAAATGTAATACGAAGATACTTTAGAACACTAGGAGCACGCAAACGATGCACAAATCAAATAGAATGCAATTTTTGCTTATCCAGAATTTTAAGCCTTTTTAACTCGGACAGGTTATTTCTAATATGGTTTCTACCTCTTAAACCCTAAATGAAGCAAAAACAAAAGTTCTGAATTCACTGAATCTGTTCCTACATCGCAAATTGAGACATGGCCTGTAGATAAAGTTGCTGTAATTTGTATAGGAAAGTACCTCACAAAGAGATTTTTTTTTAGATTGGGTGTTAAAGTAAATTAACTACTAACCTATTTTCTAAATCTAAGTTTAGTATAAAATGTAACACCCAAGTATTTTTACTCTTTCCCAACAGGCATCACAGTTCCAACCATGCTCACTTTCATATATTCAGCAATCCACTCACTATCAGATCCAAAGTAGATTACTGCCGAATTGTTGGAAATAATCGAAAACTGACGTCAAACATTGCGTTAATTTACCTTTTATTTCTGGAACTGCGGATTTATTGAAGCTGATGAGTAATTGTGTATCATCAGCATATCTTTGCATACCACAGATTGATTCATATCAACTGTGTAGACTACAAAGATCAGATGTCTTAAAATTGAGCCCTGCGGTTCACATGTACTTACAATTCAAGCACTAGAATTTCTAGGAGCACAAACTGAGATCTGTAGGCAAGACAATTCTTGACACATTCTATAGATGATTCATCGAAGCCAAAGGCATCAAGTTACAGTACAGCTTACCAAATGCCTTACTGTAATTAAGCAGAACCAGGACAGAAGTGTTACCTCTATTCTGAGACATCGACAACATCATCCAAAGCCGCTAATACAAAAGCCGCCATGCTATATCCCTTGCGAAACCCAAATTGAGACTATGAAAGTTATTTTGTCCTGAAGTCGTTGTTCTGAAGTTATTTATAACATCGTCAATTATTTTTACAATATAACCATTCTGTTGTAAATCGGATTTAATGTTTGCTATCTCTTTTTTCAATGAATCGACATTATTACATATAAGATATAGCACGATTCAGGAAGTTGCGTATAATTTCCCGTTTTTTTACAACAGAATGATTAGTACCATAATTAAGATATTATCCAGTATGTGTTGGCTTTCTATATATTGAAGTTTTAATAGTTTCATTTGTACGATTCATCATGGCATATATTAAAACTTCAGTATACAGGAAGCCAACATATACTGGACAATATCTTAACCATAGTTCTAATCATTCTGTTGTAACGAAACCAACCTCTATAATCGAGCTATATCTATATGCAATAATGCCGATTCATTAGAAAAAGAGGTAACAAACATTAAATCCAATTTACAACGGAATAGTTATCATTTCAAATTAATTGACGATGTTTTAAATAACTTTAGTACGACCACTGGACGGCAAGAAACACATTTCTTCTTCACAATTTCGTACATTAAAGGAACTTCGGAGAAAATAAGACGAATTGTCAGAAGTTATAATATAAAAATAGCCTATAAATCAGAAAGTACACTTAGAGCTCATTTAACAAAAACGAAACCAAAAATTACCGATAAGAAAGAATGTGTTTACAAAATTCCATTTGAGTGTGGTGAAATGTATATTGGAGAAACCAAACGACCACTAGAAGTCAGAATTAAGGAACATAAAACTCATACACAAAAATCGGAAACGTCGAGATCAGGTATTACAGAACACGCCTGGGATAAACAACATAATAAAAAATGGTCTGAAGCTGCGGCAATGTATATGGAACCCAACATGAAGAAAAGAAAATTTATTGAAGCAGCTTACATTAAAAACAATAATGGAATCTTCTGTAAACCCAGTGTTGAGATACCTAATCTTTGGCAACCACTACTTCGTAACATCAAATCACTGAGGTGTATACAGTGTAGCGAATCTTTGCGCTTCAATGGACAGAGTCCCTATATGAGCTCGTAGCCTTACGACAAAACATTCAGTTTATCCTTAATAACGATTAGAGATATAATCTAATCGAAACGTCGTAAAAACAAACAAAAATAAAGATAATGCAAATCCGACAACCACATTTTAGTCAAGCAAATTCATTGTTGTCCATATGTATTTTCCTTTCAAGCAGGTAACAAATCAAGCTTGTGACAGGACTTATAACTGGTCACGGTAGCTTGAGAAAACATCTACATATAATGAGGATCTTCCAAGAAAAACCATTATGTGGATTATGTGATAAAGAGGACAAGACGGCCTTACACAGAGGATAAACCAGTGGCTGCTAAATCTGATCAAGAAAACCAACCTATGTACCTAGAACGGATACAACAGGCAGCATAATAAATCTTAAGCCTGCAGTTTAAAGGCTTCTCAACTGGCTTGCTGTGTCATATAAATCAATCAATTAATCAACACAAAGGCTCCTCACGGAATACTTAAGCACCGTCCGATGTTTGTCGCCTGATTACGCACTTTGGGAAATACCTATCACAGCTCTCGATCTATACTATTAAAAATGCCCTTGTCGGGATATAATCCGTTTTGTATTTTTTCAGGATCCAAACGACAAATTTTCAAAAATCTGACTAATCCAGTGGAAAGTTGAGGCAAAATACATCGAAAGCGTTGATTGGTAAAGTTTTTTGGAATAATTTTAATATTGAAAACTCAAGTTTGAAGCACTGTTTTTGCTCTCGGGGGCCAAGTTGCGACGTTTTAGGTGAAATTCCCCATATGTCATGTAATATTTTTATTTAGAAGTCTTATTCACGAAATATAGGCCTCTAAAATTGCTTATAATTGTCACGCTATTTTATAAGTGTGACTTTTGGTGAATGCGCATTATAAAATAGTGGGTATATCAAATATAAATTTTGTTCCTTTATAAGAAAACATATGAATATAACTCTGATGTGGGATTATTCCCGTACTCCTATGAGATTTGACTTCGTACTAAATAGGTATTTAATTATTTTTCAGTTCAGTTTTCTCCAGTATTTTGTATTTAATTTGTCAGTTTAATATTTACAATAATCTTTATATCGATTGATTAATCTTTTGATTAAATTCTGTCTTAATTTATATGAGAAATAAATCCCATACAGCACCTCGTAACTTCTTTCAACGAAAATTGGTAGAATCAATTTACGATATACAAAAAAATTGTTTAAAATTTAAACTCGGATATTTTAACTTGCTTTCAATTAATTTATAGACACTGCGCAATTAAATTGTAGAAAAAAACTATCAACACCAATAGCTGCCACGCAGCCATAACATAATGTGTGTCTCACATGCCTTCGACTTGTTTTATTTTGATACCCCACAAGGAAAATATAAATATGGTCCATGTTTTTCCTAAAACTACCTCTTAAATTGCAATGTTTTATATTTTCTATGTCAAATTTCACCTTACTTACTACTCACATAATCTCTGAAAGTTGACGTTCAAAAGTATAGAAGTTATTTTGTAAAAGCCCATTTTTATAAAATGTAGACAATATTCAAACAGAAATACAAAGTCTTTCTAATATTGGAAGAATTTTTAAATGGTGCTCTAGTTCCGGAAGATATCTCGAATCAACAAATAAACAAACTTGACCTCCTTATTAAATAATTTAAATAGCTTGGACTTATAATAAAACTTACTTTTTTGGTTAAATCATTAACAGATGTAATTACTTCTTGAAGACTTCCACCATTACAGCTTATAGCACAGGTGTCTGTAGAATAACATTTTGTAGAACTGTCTAAGCGGAGATAACTGGTAGCAAACATGTGTTTTTGTAGACTATTACTGTTATTGTTTAAAATAGGTTTATTTGCTTGCATATCTTTTTTCATAATGAAATTACGGTAGAAATTACTTCTTCTTGTTGGTCTAATGTATGCTGGAGTGTTATGTGAAATTTTGTTTTCATGGGGAGGTATTAACCAATGCATTTTCTCTAAATCGTCTTCATTTTTAAAATCATTTAATTCTTGTTGCATTTTATTCATTTCGAAATATTCAACGTTTATAAGCAGTAATGAGAATATTACGACGATGATAACTAATATTGTAACAATAGTCGTTGTTTTAAATTTAAGAGACTGTATTTTATCCATATTTAATCTGGAAAAATAAAAATATAAACTATATCTATAGAATTGGTATGAAGTTTTATATAGAACATCACTAACTTCATCAGTGCAAAATACAGATGAATCATGAATCATAGAAATGGGCCTCGAAATTCTTCGCTTCCACGATACAACTAAAAAACCAGATGTTTTAGGTAAGTAAGTAGGGAAAAACGGGTAAGACGTCGATGTTACGATTGCTATGTACGATATCATATTTCGAGATAAAAATATAAAGCTTCTTTTTTGGATATTTTCTGATAATTTTTTATGCTTTTTTTTCGATTCTTCAGGTTTCAGATTATATCTCAGTAAATGAATAAGTATGGAGATACTCGATCCTTGACGCTTAGGCCTCGTTGAGAACATTGCATTCCACCATGGCTGCACGTCATTCAAGGTTGATCGCCTTTGCGAATTCCGGCAGACTCGTTACCCGACCTTGCCTAATTGTTTTGGGTGATATTATTGTAACCTTGAAAAGTCTCTAGCACAGTCTGTTGAGTGCCAGGAGCCCTCTGAGAATGTGGTCGACGGTTTCGTTCTTCTTTAGGCACCATCTGCACACCAGATTATCTGCGACGCCAATCCTATAAGGATGGCCTTGCATGTGACCCGTCAGCAATTCCATTGCGATACGCAGTTCTTTTCTTTTTGCTACCTAATAAGCCACGAATTAGGTCCACTTATATGATATATCTCATTCCAGTGGCTCCCTTCAGCATGCAGTAAATTTGCTTTCTAGTAATAATTTTAATTCTCTCTTACTAATAGTCATTGGTTCAGGCATAATAGGTTTAGGGCCATATGATTCAGCAGCGGACCCTTCTTTGCGTTTCTGTGTATATTCGAATGACCCGGAATCCACGCGATTCTGATTATGCAGATATTCTTTGTTGGATAGTCCAGTATCTCCTTGCACTCAGACATCAGTCATGAAGCTACCACTTGGGGCTTCAGGGCCAATATTGCAGCCTCTATATTCCCAGCATATTCTTATTACGTTGGTCACATTACACAATAGCATAAATCTTGACAGACTGTTGCGTACTGTCCCAGAGAATAAAATTCTCTAGCTTCAGTGCTTCTTTCGAACACTATAGCTCAGCCTCTTTCAATCTGGTCGGTCTGTAAACCACCATTATCAATTTCTGGGAAGAGTTTGCTTTTTTTCCCAATTCTCTTTGGGCCGTAAAAGTATCTCGAGCGAGTGTTTTGGTTTCAATAGCGGCACCAAGGAGCCATGGGGATCTTTCCGCAACGCTCCCCAATTACATGGGTAACCACCAGTCCTTGCTTCGAGATGCCTCAGGCAACTAAGATAGTAAACTGCCTTTTAGGCCCCCATTTTCTATAAATAAATGGAAAGGAGGGAGATTCATTAGAATTTTCAGCGCCCTAGTGTGGTCCTCATCGCACTCATCATTTTACACAAGCCATTCTTTGAACTATGTCAAGTTAAAGACGGAGTATATAATCATAAGATAGACCATCATAGTATATCACTTGCGATATCAGTCCCCATGCGCACCAAGAGGCTCCCTTACAAGCCTAAAAAGCACATATGGCCTTCTTGGCTCGAGCCTCAATATGATCATTCCAGCTCGGTCGTTATTTCAGAGTTACTCCAAAGTATTTAACAGTGCGAGAATCCTTCGTGACAGCATAATTGTGGATAGTCTTCCCATTTTTATCTTTTTTGTGTATAAGCAACTTCGGCCTTCCCCGAATTTATATACAAGCCAACTTTGTTTAGTTCATTTAACAGGCTGTCCTCAGCAAGGGTGATCAAACACTCTACTTGACAGTGCCTTAACAATTACACTGTTAAGATCGGCATACATTAATGCCCCCTCTATGTCAATAAAGGTGCCTAGAGCAGATTGTTTACCCGACTACGCATTTTGACCCCAGATATATCTATTCTAATAATTACTAAGATGGTTTTAGTAAGAATGTCCCTAGCTAGGGTCTAAGGGTTTAGCATGTACTGCATATAAATTTTGTGATATATGAGGTTTTGCTTCATCATACACGCCCCAGTGACTTGATGATGCAAAATATTGATTGCCAAAGATTAAGTATCTTAACACTGGATTTACTGAAGATTCCATTATTACTTTTGATTCAAACTGTTTCTGTAAATTGTCTCTGTTTCATGTTCGGTTCCATATGAATGCTTCTTGTGTAGTATATGAGTTTTATTTATTAAACTTCTAACTTTTAGGAAACGTTGGGGTTTTTTCAATATAGAATGAGTTCAGGTTAGTTCAGGTTTGTTAAAAACTTAGATGCACGCTAAGCAACTAAGGGGATATTCTATACATAATACGGAAAAAATCGCAGTAATAGGCGAAGAAGTTGGTTAGCAGTACGTCTCGGCTATGTCAATTATAAATATCAGTGGCGACAGGGCCCTGTATTAAGCTAATTAAATCTTAAACCGAAAATGAGTATCTCCAAAAAGGTAACACTATTTTATTTTAATTTTTTAGGTATTTATATTTTCATAACAGTTTTCTATAAAACTAACTGAAAATATCACCTCACTCATCTGAAATTTTTTAAACACATTATTTTCTTTAGGTGCTTTTGGTATTAGTTTTGGTAAATAAAATCAGATCGTATTTTCTGATATAAAGACTGTTGTTTGTAGCTGTTGGAAATTAATTTTTTTTCTGAAGTTATTTTAATATGTGAAATTGTGAACAAAAAATCTGTGTCTTGTGGGACAGTGGTTTGTGTTCTATTAATTTTCTACCATTCTGTCGCAAATCAGATATATTATTTATTGTACTTTTTTCAAGCGAATCTGCCTTATTATATATAGATATTGTGTTGTTATAAAGTTGAATGATAATCTCTAATTGAATTTCAATGAAATATTTGGACCTATAGTTGAGATATTGTATCCTGAAACTTTAATAATTTCATTGTAACCTTGGTAAACCTAATTATTGATAAAATAAAATTTAGATGTGTTATGAAATCAAAGAAATAGTAAATATGATATAGGCCTGAAAAACATCTTTTAGTCAATAAAAACTTGACTTATATAAAGAAAATGAAAACGACAAAAAAGCAACTTATCATCTTCATCCACTTATATCTTAAATTATTTGTATTGCCTTTTTATTTTGAAATATATTAACAATTAAAAAAAAGTTATTATCGTTTTGCATGAAAAGCAACTACAATGCCTAAAATATTTCAACCAAACAATTTGTTATAACATTTTTATGTGGACTTTGGCAGGTCTCCTAAAAGTAAATTTGTTGGCTAGGTAAGTATCAACATTACTAAAGAGCATATAATGATTCCGGAATTAAACTCTATTTGCCCAAGCATTAATAATTTCAGCAATTTTCGGTTCTTTAAGAAATACTAATGTTTTTATTTATTAGTAGAAAGACTAATTTATTATGGCAGTATCATTCTACAAAATATCTCCAAAAGGTACAAAACGCAAGTGCAAATTCCTAAAGCTAAAATATGAGGCTATAGCCCAATTTACATTAGACTAAAAGTTTCCGAAATACTGGGTTATAATTTTTTTAAATATTTCCCTTAACAATAGTTTAATTTGCACTACACTTGGTACTTTGTGATCTTTAAGGATAATAAATCTAAATTTGAAAAAAGCTTTGACGTAAAATGCAGGATGCAACCACAAGCGCTTAGTCTACATCTAACGCTTCATAATTTTTCTGTGTCCCGGTATATTAAATTTCTAATTCTATATTGGCTAATAAATTAGTTATACGAGGGATATTTCATAACTACTGCACGGGCTGGCAACACTGCGTAATAAATGATGCGTCGAAAGAGAATATTACGGCAGTTGTAGTTAAATGTTTAAGGAATAAGCATGTATTTTTGCTACGTCAATAGTGTGTACTGTTGTTGAATTACGTGATTTAGAAATGGAATCTGCATCAGTCTCGGGAACTGTGACTGTCGAGGATCAAAGATCCTGCATTAAGATCGAAACTTTAGATGGCAAAACAATGACGAACATTTACAAAGGTCTAAATGGAGTGTGCGACACGTTAACAGTAGACCGTAGAACAGTCTCTGGTTGGGTTAATCATTTTTGTGAAGATCGTGGAAGCCGCAAACATCAATAGATGAGAGAAGCGTGAAAGTTGTGGCAGATACTCTTGAAGAACATTATCGTGCAATGTGTGATGAAATCTCTGCAATCTAGGAAATTTCAAGAACGTCCGCATTCCGAATTTTGACAAATAATTTAAAACGAGATAAACTTTTATGCCCGATGATTTCCTCTCTGCTTAAGTATCGAACAGAAACAATAACGCTCCCACATTGCAACTTGATTTAAACAAGGATGTGATGTTGAAGATCAAACTTTTCTGCATCGAACCATCGCTATTCAAGAAACGTGGATTAGAGACTTTGATCCGGACATGAAATCACAGTCGAACGAGTGGAGAAGATCTTCTTCGCGACGTCCAAAAAAATATCGTCGTGGTTTGACCGAGGTCAAATAAATGATGATCTATGCTTACGATTATCATGGAATTGTCATGATAGACAATCAAAGAACTGTATTATTTTGAATTCCTTCAAAAACTGAAGAGAAAAATGCAAAAATCCCGACCTCAGTTGCTCAAGGCTGGGTCACTCATTCCCATGATAACTCTCGCCCAAAAAGCTGAGTGAACTTGATTGGGAAGTGCTAGCTCATCCATTCTACAGTCCTGACATAAATCGCCAAGCTTTCTACGCGTTAGAACGCGGTAATTAAAAAGCAGAGAGACTATATTAAAGGACTGTAAATAAATATTATTAAAAAAACAAAATAAAGATATTAATAAGTAAATAAAAAGTATTATTTATGAAATCTCACTCTTACATCGTAGGTGTCGTTTCGAACGGCTGCTTCTGATATAATCGAATTTAAATGTTTTAATGGGTACCGAAAATAGCTCTTCTTTACATTTTATCCAGGCTTTAGGACCAAGAAATTTAAAACGTGGTTCAGGGTCAACAGGTAAATAACAAAAAAAATTACATAGCAACGAGTTAATAATGATAATAATGTAAAAATCAACTGACAAACAAAAATAAGAATAACAGAAGAACATATCACGTGATATACACCAAGATTGATTCTACGGAGAAAGTTGAACTGCACCTTTTTCAACATCTCTGCATCTGTTTACAGGTCCAAAATATATCATCTGATTAAAAGATACCCAAAAAAAACGATCCGTAGGCGAATGAGGTGGCTTGCTGCATCATTTTCTCAGCCAATATTTCGATTTTAAAAATTTTCATTTAATATAAAGTGTGGGGGTTTACCGTCGTGCATGAACCACATATTTTTTCTAGTAGCCTGTGGAAGACCGTTCAGTAAATTTGGCAAATTTAGTATGTGTTTTAGGTAATTCAAACCATTTAAACGAGGTGGTGGCTTATACCTTAATTTTAAATTTATATTAATAATGCACAATCTTTTTTTATACAAGTTTTCATAAGTAAAAACATGTTCCTTATATAAATTTGTCATACATCTTCTTGTAAACAATATTCATTGGTAAATACATTTTTTAATTTTTCATAGAAATTTAATTAATCATGTACTCTTCGTTTATTAATGAATGAGTGGAAGCCTAGTCTTAATTCGAAGTCGAGAATAAAAACTCTTGACTATCTGGAGATTAAATTGATGCAAAAGCTGTTCTCTAAAAGTTCTATTCACTCTATCTTTACAAATTCTAAATTCTAAATCTAAGTGTTCGATGCTCAAACTGGAATTTTCTTTAATTCGTTCTAAAATGGTATCCTCAACTTCCATTGTCCGGTTTCTCGAAGACGTCTTTCAAGAGTGGCAAATTTTTGGTGGCTTAGTACGCATCTATTTGGAAATTTTTCTTTGTATACTTTCATAGACTCCCGACAATTACCTTGACATCATTTCGGTCATTTATGGGCTAGTAAGATGTTTGGCTTTGCGAAAAATTTAAGGATGAAATGATAAATTTTAAAATTAAACAATGAAGATATGTCAAATTAAATTGTTTGGCAATACCCTTTTGTAAAAAATGACGATACTTAATATTGCTAGTTCGTTGATATATGAAATTTTTATTGTTGTGGGCTTGGTGATCCTTAAACATGCTCCAAATTTCTTGCATCAGCTCTAAGCCTGGATAAAGTGTGAAGGAAGGCTACGACGAATGCAATAAAATTTTTAAATTCGATTATCTCAGAAATGGCTGTTCGAGGCAACACCTACATAAAAAATTTTTTGAATAAAAAATGTCAAGGAGCAAGAAAGGAATATAAAATGCCGAGGCACAAAAAATTATGAAGTTTTAGGTGGATTGTTGCTGGTAGCACTCTATGTACATTAAAACTGTAATCAGATCTTGGTTTTTCAGCCCAAGAAACTCCAAGTTACCAAATTTAATATACATCAAGCTATTGTTAAGATACATCTTTACAAAAAGTTTTAAAAAATTATGACTTTAACATAGCGTATTTCGGAAACTGTTAATTTTTGGATTAATGTAAATTGAGCTAGATTCTCATAGTTCAGCCTCAGAAATTCGCGCTAGAATTTTGTAGAGACTTTTTGGAGACACCCTGTATATATTATTATATCAAAAAAGGAACATATAAAGTAGAAAATAATTTGGCAACGGTTTGGTATTGAAATTTGTGCCTTATATTTCCAATAGAATAATGATCCAAATTACTCTGCACAAGATGTTTATAAATAGTTTTAAAAACGTTTGTAGTCTGCAGTGGCCGGAAAAAGTAGGATGTTTTATTCGTATACAAATATTTCCAAAAAAATAATCGCTGGTAAATAATATCAGTGAAGTTTAGACAAATCTTTCCGAAAATATTACAAAATTTGATTGCTTTAATGCAGTGACGTCGTCAAGGTAATAAATAACAATGGATGTTCTATTAACTACTGACACAATATTAGTAGCCATTCTAATAGTTGAATTTTTTCCCTCTAATAGATTAATATTTAGAATCCAAAATATTTGTTTCTGTCGATTCTAAATATTTATAAATATTATTTGTTCTAAATTTTATATAACATTTACGGTACTTTTATAATCGTTAAATGTAATCCTTGTAGATGATTTTTACACAAAATTTTACACCTCACAGGTAATATCAGTAAGTTTACTTTAAATTTAGAACTAATAAATAAACTATCAAATTAGGCAATATTTCTTAAATATATTTTGAAAAGCAACTTTTTCTTACCTTGATCTTCATATAACTAACTAAATGTTCTACTCAATCAAAATGAATATGTATATGGGTAATCATTTTTTTCATTATGTGAAAATAGCTATACTTTCAGGAAAGTAGTTATTATTCCTAAACATAATACTATTGATATGAATTATTGCCAATAACATATGCTACTCTTTGTTTTGATAAAAAATAATTACCAAAAATTCCCTTACCATTAAGCTACTTTGATTACAGAATTATAATTCTATTTTAGTATCTGAATATAAAGCTACAACCACGAACTAGACATATAAAACTGGACTGCTCATTTAAATAATTTTTGACTTCTGCTTGTTGGTCACCATAACGTGACCATATTTGTATGACAGAATAAAATTCTTTGCTTGTTTTTTATATTGCCATTAACGTGTCGTATTAAATAATGTTATGTCTTGGCTGTGATAGTTTTTCTCCTTGTTAAATTGAATACTAATGACATATATTTCTGCCTGGAAAATGCTTGGTGACTTACCTAAGCTTCCATAGTGTCTGGTGCCGGGTTCATACACTCCTACCCAAGTTCCATTCGTTGTTTTGGAGCCATCTATATACCATATAGTGGATTTCTTGCTGAGTTTTTCCATGGTGTTTCTGTCCCATTCACTTTTGCGACTCAACTTTGTGCTGAAGCTTTTCACAAAGTTAAATTTCTTTTTCATTTCTTCTTGGAGCATGTCCCAGACTTGTTGATTTCTGGATGAGAAATTGGGCCTTCGTTTTACGACCTCATCTCTCATCATCCTATAAATCGTCCTCTTCGCCATGTCTTCTAGAAATACATGTAGAGGTATGAGGTTTAGGATTACCTCCATGGCGGCCGTTGGGCAGGTTTTCATTGCCCTGCTTATACATACACAGGCCAGTCTTTGAACTTTCGAGAGGTTAGCTCTCGTAATAGCCAGACTGGTTCTTTTGCTCCAGATCAATGCCACATATGTGATGATTGGTCTCACTTTTGCAGTATACACCCACTGCAGGATTTTCAACATAAAAATAGTAGTCATCGTGATGATTAACAGGTTCACGCCAGATTACTGGAGATTAAAACTTTAAAGAGGTTCTCTTCTTAGTGGCCCGTAAACGTAATTCGTCAACATAGATTTTACATACAATACTGGATACCCAACACTTGTTATATGTTTACAACGGAAAACCAAAACACTCCAAATATGTTTTTTGCATAAAGTCTGATACACTGAGATGAAATTTTCCAAAAACATATTCACCACATACGTAATAAAGACAATTTGCGTGGTTAATGCAAACCCTGCTTGACGAAGATGTGATAGATATTACAAAGATTTATGTAAAACGGGAGCGTAACAGATATAGATAACGTAAATAACCTCAATATGAAGGTAAGAACGAAAGAAGTAACTGTATCTAAAAAACTCGAGTTGATACAATAAAACAGAGCATAAATTCGAAATCGGTGACCTTGAGTTACTAAACAAGCATTAAAATATTTCATGCAACAAAAAAAAGTCTGATTTTGTTGTGCTCTGTAGAGTGATAGCAAACTATAAACGGCATTATTATATTTTATGAAAGTCCAAGAACGTAAAAACGGTTGAATGTTTGATTTTCGTTTCGAGATTTTTCCTTCTCCGGTAGTGTGTGGACAACAAAATTAAAAACATCTCATTTTTATTCACCTTCTATTAAAATTTTATTCAACCACACAGTGTTAAATTTAATTGCTGGACAGTTATATCATCTATACCATTAACTTTTTACAACGATAGTTTAAGTATTGTTTAATGAATTTCTTTTCGGTCCGTTGATGTTGGAAACATTATAAGATCATAAGTACTATGAAGAAGTTGTGCTTGTGCAGTTTTGTCAATTGCATATTATGCCATATCTGATATCAATATATTTATTTATCTCAGAAGAACGGACATTTTTCAAATTTTCTTTGTACACCTGTGGGTGGTATTTATGATTTCAGAGAGTTTATTAACTAAGATAAGAATTTAGATATGATCAAGCAGTTTGATTGTTTGAAGAAATATGAGGATCTGTGAAGCGTTTTTGTATGAGAGCTTCTCCCGTATGGAGCTCGTAATTTTCATGGATAATAAAAGGGAACCATATTGTGGACAGGAACAAAAGATGTGTTTCATAGAAAGACCCATATTGCATTGTTGGCATCTAGGCGGATCTGTCTTTTCTATGAGTTATCTATGTGTCAGTCTCGAATGTCTAAATCTCAATCTATCCATTAATATTGGAGTTTTCCGTTTATCTGTGAAATGTCTTCTTTGCTGACAACGATGTCTTCGACTTCATGAAGTGTAACATCCTCATCGAGTAAGTCCCACTCCAGTTGTATTGTGTTCCCGATAATTCTGTCAGTGAATTTGCTGATATCCAAATGTGAAGAAATATAGTCGACTGAAGAGAGGTTTGTGTTGCAAGTACTCCTGCCCAGCGAGTCTGCCCTGTCATTTCTCTCAATTCCCACATGGCTAGGAATCCATATAAATCAAACTTTCTTGTTTTGAATTAAGATACGTTTAGAGAATTAGATTGAGTAAAAGAGAATCTGATTCTCTAAAATGGATTAATTGCAGGAAGTTTAGAGAATCTGATGTACCTGCCTAGTTAGAGATAGTGTAGGAAAGTATTAAAACCGTAGCCCCAAGAATAGCAAAGAGGTCGGCCTACAGTATACTGGTCGATCTATAAAGGGCATATGACATGGATTTCAGTTGACAGTGAAAAGTTGCGCCGGCACTTTAAAGAGTTTTGGAATTATTTATGTATATAATGAGGTGATTGTTGTATTGATGGTTGATTAAAGAACTGCTGAGTAAGAAATTTGCTACTGTATTGATGCTCAGGATATTTAGCCAACGACATATCAAAGTAGGTAGAGGAGAGATCCCAGGGAGGAAAATTATATATTCTAAAGATTATAAATTGGGGGGAGGTAATTGGAAGCCTGAAAGATAATTGATTGTAACGGGTGTAGGAGCAGTTTGCCGCGATGTTTTGAAAGGGAGGAGGTCGGGAAAGGGAGGAATTACTGTGTGAGATATAGGGGCATAATTTGAGGCTATCAGCGTATATTGCCAACTGAATCTGTATTCTTGAAAAGAGAGAAGAGATTTAAGATTAACAGTATAAGCTGCTAATGGAACTGGTGCGGAAAGCTCCCAAAGCTGCGCAGAGACCACTATGGTGACTAGAATTGAGGCGATTTAATTGCCTTTCATTGGCCGAGCGATAAGCCACGTATGTTCTTTTGAGCAGCTCTAATTATTTTGTATATTATTATGAATATGTTATTTTCTGAATTTTAGATTCTGTAAATACGAAAGAGTAACTGATTAACGTAACAAAAAAATGTCCAATTTTGGTTCATTAAGGCTGCCATATTTATGGCTATAACTAAATAAGAACAAAGGAAAGCGTGCACTAAATACCGGTTCATAGTTTGAACTCAAATTGTATTTCATAATTTAAATTCTTTTCTGTTCTAAATATAAATCACTACAAACTTGCATTTGTTGTTATTATTTACATTATTTACTCCTTGATATTTGATTTGGCAAGAAATTAAATCCTTTTGATTTCAGGATGATACATACAAGAATTTTCTTACCTCATTAACAAGGCGTTGACAGACATGGAAACGATATATATATAAGAGATAAATATAAACAAAAAAATAACATTGTACTTTATTGTTGCTGTAATTAGGTGCAGTGAATACTAAAATAATGTCCGAACAGGTAAGATTTTCCCGTCTTAAATAAGTTAATTTTTTAAGGAACTTTTTAGGCAAAAAGAGTTTTAATCACTTTATTATAAAAATAATTCACCAAATTTGTTTCTGCTTATGTCATTCAAATAATTACACATTAATTATTTGAACTGGACTAAAATTTTGAGTTAATTTTTTTTTTAAATAAAAATTTAGAGACAGTGGTTAATTAAAATTTAGCTTAGTTTTGATTATTATATTTAAGATAGCATCATTTTCATACTAAATTTTCTGTATACAAACAACGATATAAAATATATTTTTTGTTTTAATTTGACTTGCATTTAACTTAAATTGCTTATTTACTTCAAACTTTTTTGAAGTAGGTGCCATAGAGGTTAAAGAGTTTATTTTTATTAAAATCATTTATATATAAAATTTAAATTAATTAATATATCAGTTTGCGTAGTTTGGAGATATTTCTATAAAAATTAAATTTGGCGCCGCCTTCAAAAAAGTTCTATGTTAACGAGTAAACCTATAATTTTTAAATTTAAATTAGTTAATAATTTATTCTGTACTTTATATTGAAATTTTTTAAGGTCCTTTTAGTTTCCTTTAGAAACAAATTGTTTTTTTTTTTTTTCATTTTAGTTTGCGAACTAACCTACAAATCTTTTCAGTTTTCCATCTCTTACTATAAACCTTGGACACATTTTTATGCAACCACTCTTTTATCATACATATCTTCCTCATATTAAAAGTTACCTGCGAAGTCAAAAACATTTTTTCCAAACAATACAATTCCTTTAGTTTAGAAATAATTTTTCTGAAGTCGCTTAAAAATAATAATTCTTGCTAGTCGAAAATATAAAACAAAATTATTTTATTTTATTTTCAGGAACAAAAGCAGGATTCGAAGAAAAAAGCGGTAAGCTGTTTTTTTTTTGCTCTAGACTGCCTTAATCAAAAAAGGAACTTATATATGTACACTTCTCTAAAAAATAGAGTCTAACAACCACAAGATTTAATAAAGAACAATATGAAAAATCGCCAATTTTTTGTCCATCCAAAGAAAGAATAAAACTTGCCCTAATCTTCTAGATCACCATAGAGTGAAAAAATACAGATTTTATGCAGGAAATGCCAAAAATCGCGCTTTTCTAAAAATGTCAAGGTTTCAAATAACTTGAAAATTTTCATACCAGCAAACCACAACCATCATATCCCCATGTATTTTTGAATCTGAGGTAAAAAAAAGTCGTACATCCACAAAATAATTTTCTAATGCCAAAAGGCACCCTCTAGATTAGTTGAAAATGAAAGTAAGCTCCTAGAATAGTAGTTTGATCTGAACAAATCGAATTATATTAATTGAAACATTCGTGAATTAAGAGGAATGATCCGTGTCCATTCAGTAGATTTGAAATACATCCCCTTAGCGGATGAAAACTACCCTCATATTTTATCGTCAACAACAACAATGACTGCTAGAGAAGCTGAAAACGTGTCAGTTTTGAGAAGTGTCAAAAAACTGCGGTAGGTTGGTGAAAGTACTCGAAAACCACCCGATAGTGCAGGCGTGTATCCGAGTCGTGGCGGTGGGGGCAATCGCCCTCTCACAAGAGCTTCGAATTGAGCAAAATAGACTCTCCTGCCTGCTGTCAACAACCCGCTTTCACTTGTCATACTGTACTGACTTGTATACAAAAATGGAATGGGGATAATATTAATCTTTTCTTTGCTCTTGTGATATCGTCACCCCTCTCCCAAAGAGTGAGGCTGGATCTATCCCTACTATAGTGTTGCAAGAAACCACCCCTAAATTCGGTAGAAACAGAGAAAAAACATTAAATTTAAGAGTATATCCTTTTTATGGGTGCTAAGATTGACCAAAATAGTGTACTATTATGACCTAGAGGTACCTAATTTCGTGACACCAATGTTACTCAACTACTACTTCTAAATTCGAATGTTGCAGGAGAAATAGGGAATAAATCATTGAGAGTAACAGTATTTCTATTTTTATGGATGCCAAATTGGCCAAATAGTGCACTACTCTGACTCGAAAGTAAACATTCACGTACAATCAATTGTTTTTTTTTTTTCAATAACAAACCGTAATTTTTATGCAGAAAGAATCACAACAGATAATTCTACATCATGATATCCAGAGTCAAAAAAATGGATTCCAATTCTATTGGAAAAGTTATATTATCCTTGTTAAGAAACCTCAAGTTATCAGGACTAGCAAGTAAACAAAAAGAGAAAATATATTATAGAAGTTGTCAAAAAAAGATTTTGAAATGTTCGTATATGTTCACGAAATATTACTAATAGTGTCCGCATTAATAATCATGTTTTTTAACTTCAGCTTCATCGTTAATGTTTTGTTGTTACAAGGTACTAGTTTTTGAATTATTAATTTAACTCATAAAAATCTTATATTAAATACATTTGATCAACTTTCAAACTACATGAAACCTATCCGCTATTCATATTGCTGTATGTAGTTTTTTCTGCATACAAATTGCGATTTACTACTGAAAAAAAAAAACAGTTGAATGCACGTGAGTGTTTTCTTCCGAATCAGAGTACTGCACTATTTTTGGCTAATGTTGGCATCGATAAAAACAAAAACACTGTTAGACTCAATGATTTTTTTCCTGCTTCTTCTGCATTATTCGAATTCAGGGGTAGTTTTTCGCAACCTCATGGGAGTAGTGAATTATTAATTTAACTCATAAAAATCTTATATTAAATACATTTGATCAACTTTCAAAATACATGAAACCTATCCGCAATTCATATTGCTGTATGTAGTTTTTTCTGCATACAAATTGCGATTTACTACTGAAAAAAAAAAACAGTTGAATGCACGTGAGTGTTTTCTTCCGAATCAGAGTACTGCACTATTTTTGGCTAATGTTGGCATCGATAAAAACAAAAACACTGTTAGACTCAATGATTTTTTTTCCTGCTTCTTCTGCATTATTCGAATTCAGGGGTAGTTTTTCGCAACCCCATGGGAGTAGTTTTCTAGAATAACTTCAAATATACTGTAGTTTCTTTTTATCTTTGCAAAATTCACTCGTTTAGATATTTTCAGCAGTCACTGCAGCTGTTTTTAAATTTTGTATTGCAGGAGGGTAGTGATCATTCCCTTTAGGGGAGTAATTGAATAACATTGGTGTCACTAGAATGTTTACTTCCGGGTCATAGTTGTGGGCTTTTTTGGCAAATCTTATCGTTCATAAAAAAGGTAATCCTGTTAGATTTACTGTTTTTTTTGTTTCAACTGCATTATTCGAATTTATGGGTGATTTCTCGCAACTCTATTGGATGGTTTTCGACTACTACCACAAACCTATTGCAGTTTCTTACCCATTTTCAAAACTGAGACATTTCCAGCTTTTATAAAAAGCGTTGTTGTTTTTGATCAGTTTGGTAAATTATGAGGGTAGTTTTCACTTACTAAGGGGGTGTGTTTCAAATCTGTTAAATAGTCATTACTCTTAATGTACGCGTGATGTACCTTGGAACTTATATAATTCGATTCAGCGGGTGTAATCACGAAAAATGGATTCAACGCACCGGAAAATATAAAGTTACCGAGGAGATCTCTCAATGTATATTCAGCACCCCCCACCCCCACCCCAATTTCTAATCTTTTTTTATATCAATTCTAACTTTTTAACAAGCGATTCTAAAATCGACATATTTCAAGATGTGGATATCGAAAGATCAAGAAATCAGTTTTTATATATTAATATGAGATATCTCTTGAAATCAAAATCGAGTCCATATCTCTATTTGATCAAGAGATATCGGTAAATTTATCAAATAATATTTTATCCCTTTTCAACTCTTAGGAGTGCGAAGTTTAAAAAATTCTTTCTAAATGAGTGCTTACATGCCACATTTTTCCAAAATTTCATGATTGTATCGTTAATAGTTTAAGCTCCTTTGGGGTGCCGCGGTACGCGGCCGGGAAAGCAGTCATAAAATGGATCAAAAGAGAACATAAAAACCACTGGATGACCAGACAGGGTTTAAACCACAGCAAGCTATTTATTGGGAATCCTGACCCGAAACTGGCCAGGGAAATTACTACAAATGAGTGGGAACCAATTAAGGACTATTACGGGTATAATGACGGGACACATGGCCGTCAAAGTACATCTGAATAGAATGAATCTATATAACGGAAACCTCGGCTGCAGACTATGTGGACAAGCCGAGGAAACGGTGAAGCATATCATATGTTATTGTGAGTCATTGGTGAGATTTAGACAACAAACTTTCGGATCAGTAAGATTGGAACCGGTAGAAATACTCACTCACTCCTTAGCAGGACTGTACAGATTGAGCCAGGGGGCTAGGTTGACAGAGTGGCTGTAATGTCTAGGGTGAGCACAATAGGCCTACTCTGGTCGCAGTGCATCCGGCTTTAGGACGGACCCGGGAATATAATAAAAAAAAAATAGTTTGGGCTATGCGTTTATGTCAGTCAATCAGTCAGGACAATGCTGCTTTAAGTCTGTTAACCTCCAAAACCCTATGTACCAAATTTTCGGAGTGAAAATAATAAATCTGCTTTTTCCAGAAAATACATTTTCTTCGCATAATCGTACATATTATAAAGCAACTGATCTAAAGTAAAATTACGCTTCTATAACTTTCTCACTCGTTTTATTATTTTTGTCTTTCATTTGCGTAATTTAAATTAATAAATCGCAAACCTATTCGATATTCTGATTAATATTAATGCGATTATAACCAATCTCATATAATTTTCATTCCATAAAATTAAAACACAAAATAAGGCCAAGATATTTCAAAAAATAAATTATGCAAGTTAAACGTCATCAGATATAATTCCATTTTAATTCAGTCCAATCTTAGGAATTATGCTTTTATCATTTGAATGAATTATCGAAAGTTCCTGTTTTATCTATGGAGTGACTTTTGTAATGAAAACTATTTTTCCTGGTATAAAATATGCAAACAATGACTTCCGTTTTTGCAACTTTTGCTTTAAACATTCGCAATTTCATTATTTTTAGCATGAAAATTCATAATTTTATTACCGGCGACAGCCACAAGTATACTAATTATGAAACTCTTTTGTTTTTTTTTTTGTTTGAAATGAGCCAGGACAGCTATACCCCTAAAACCAGCGACTAATCTTTTTTTGACACCCATAATAAAATACAATTTCTTTTATAAAACATATATAACATCGTTGAAAAAGTTTTTTCACATACTTCAGTAGTGTATTAATATGACCCAAAAAGAATTACATTAAAATTTATAATAGGAATCGCTAAAAAAAAAATTCAAAAATGACCATTTTTTCAAAGTTCTAATGCATAATGCTCACTTAATAAAAATTAATTATTTACTTTCCAAGTTGCTAAGTTGAAAAATAATTTTTAGGGGTGAGATTTTTTTTGAGTTATTTATATAAATTTCTTCTGTAGGTGTATGTACATTTATATCCGAAAATATTTCTATAGTTGATTTCTATTTGGCACATCTTTCATTGACCTATAAGTACCAGATCAATAAAAGATCTATAATTAGAAGTATGTAATAATTAAATATAGTCCAAGTAATTTAGTGACGATGAAGATTGACAATTTTATAAATCTTTCTTTACTCTTAAAATAGATTCAGTGTGCTGTTGTACATAGTACCAAACACTTTTAATTGATTTTTTTAATAGCGCTTACAATGGTGAGTTAAAATGATATACAAATTTGAACGAAACTTTGCAGTTTTTATTTAATAAATAGAGAAATTTTTAGTAATTTAGGGATGTTTTTTTTCTTAAAACATTGTGTCTAAAATAGTCAAATAAAGTAAAATAAATTTTAACCAATATTATTTTGTTACAGAGTGATTCACTAAAACCTGTAAGTATAACTTGTACAGCGATTCATTTTGTTATTTTATCATATTATATTTAAAATTCTTAGGAAGTGGTCTTGGATTACGAAGCTTTAAAACATTTGGATATATCCAAAGAACAACTTAAAAGTAAGTTCTCCTAGTTAATATATGTATTATAATTTTATTTGGTTAATATCATTTTAATTATCATTTTTAATTTAATTAGTACTTTTTCCCTAATTTTGAATTACTGTTCTAAAATATACGGAAAAACTGTTTTATTTTTAGGTATAGCACTATTTTTTTGTTCTGATTAAATTAAATTGAAGATAAGGGGATAAAGTTGAAGCAATTTTACTTATAAAATGAATTAGAATGGTATACCATGGAACGTTATCTTTTATATTACAGATTTATCATCGTAAAGATGCGACAGCTTAGTGGGTATTTTTAAAGTTAAAAGGTTCACTTTTCGTGACCTTGCTTGTATCTCGACTCCCTATATCACACGGGGAAAATTTGTTAAAATATTATGATAAAACTATAGACCAAGCCATAGGTAAATATAGTGACGTAAATTCCGAGATACCTACCTAGGGGTGTTGGGGGCAATGTAAGAACAATCTTACATAAAATTTACCAGCAAGAAATAGGTTGGGGCCAAGAGGGGGGGGGTCAAAGTTAGCTAAAACAGATTTTTTGAATTTACAAGCCAATGAACACATTTTGGAAAAAGTTTCAAACAAAGTTTGTAGAGCTTTTAAAAATTTACTGTTTTGAGCTTGTGCTTGTGCGATCTTTTTTGTTAATTTGTTATTGAAAAAAAGTAAAAAAACTCTCAAAATCGTTTCTTTTTTATTTTAATTATTTATTGCAAAATTAACTTTTTTTGCACTTTTTTGCTTTTGCTCGTCTTTCTGAACAAAATGATATTTTATAATAGTAAATCGGATAATTTATTGGTAAGGTATTGCTAATTGTTTATCTCAAGACGCAAAATGTTGATTGCTATAACGTTTTGTTGAGTGAACATTTTGACCTTTAGAAAGGTTTAATCTCTAGGTAAAGGCCCAAACTTTCATAACTTCTTAGGGACAACTGAAAAAATTAATTTTCAACCCCCTTAAATATCATTTTAAAAAAAGGGGTGTTCTTTTTATTAAGAAATAGATCTCTCCGGCATGCGAGGAAACTAAACTAGCAGCTTCAAATCAACAACACTCGAAACAATTCGCTGTATTTTAGCAACGAATGGACCAATTTCGGTGTCTTTTAATCTGAGTTAGCTCGAAAAATTGTGAAAGTGGCACACCCCCTTTTTAGAATGATATTTATGAAATTGAGAATTAATTTTTTCATTTGCCCCTAACAAGATATCAAAATTTAGGCCTTCACGAAGAGATTGAGCCGGTGTGGAGGTCAAAATGGTCACCCAAAAAAAATTATTACAATCAACATTTTGCGTCTTGGAATAAACAAATAGCAATATCTCAGCAATAACTTATCTGATTTATTATTATAAAATACCGTTTTGTTCAAAAAGACTTTAAAATAAAGAAAGGGCAAAAAAAGTTAATTTTGTAATAAATAATAGATATGCAAAAAAAGCCGATTTTAAGGATTTTTTGCAATAACAAAATGACGAAAATTGTAGGTTTTAAAAATCTCTACAACTTTTATGTGAAACTTTTTTTTTCAAAATGAGTTCCTTGGCTTGTAAATTTAAAAAACCCGTTTTAGCCAACTTTGCCTCTCCCTTCCTTCTGACCCTTACCTTTTTTGTTGTTACATTTTATGTAGAGCTTGTTCTTACATTGCACCCAACACTCTTGGATAGGTCTCATCCATTTCCGAATTTACGTCAATAACAGTATTAATTTTTCCTATGCCTTGGACTAACTAATGGTAATGATTGAAATAAAAAAAGATAAAAAAAAACTGATTTCATTCTAGTGAAGTACATTAGTTATTTTCGCTTTTCTTGTTGCATGTAGTTGGTGAAAGACTTGAGTGAGCCGTATATAGAATATGTTTTTAGAAACAGCCAGTAAATACATTATGTACTCTTCTTATGTAACAAAATTTTATTAGATAACGTGACATTTTAATATTATGTCATTTAGATAAATATTTTTGCATTACAGTTTAGTTAATGCGATTCTTGTCTCGATATCAGATTGCGTAATGGGAGCTATGATAGCCAATAATGGAAAATGACGTTAATACAGGCTCCGTTTCGTAGGCGCATATTTCAATTAAGCTGCAGATCATGTTATATTTTTCCTGCAGATTTCTCTGATGAATTTGAGCTTTAACCAATGAGTAATTCAGGTCTTGTCACGTGGGTACGAGTTTACCACTATAGCCGATAGTAGGTTAATTACGAGAGCTCCTGACAGGGAATTTTGCGTTATTTATGATCAATATGATTATTTCAAGGCAATTTTTAATAAATTCGCAGTAATTCTTTTAAGGGGAAGTCTGGGTTTATTGCATAAAATTTCAATAATTTTTTTTTATCGAAGTATTTATTCAAATGTTCCAAAACTTTTGAACTATGAATTATACACATTGAAATTTACGAATTTACGCGTTTCAAGTTTTTGTTACCCCCTTAAATTTATTAAATTCACTTTTAATTAAAATTAAACTACAAGTCCTGCCCAGTAAAATATATATATATATATATATATATATATATATATATATATATATATATATATATATATATATATATATAATAAATAAGTTATTATACGTGTAATATAAAAACAAACAGCGTTGTTTCGTCCTAATATGGGACTCGTCAGGTCACTGCAGTCGGTACAAATCATCATCCCGCCTCTGCATCCCATAAAGCTGAATTTAAAATTGAAAACAGCAAATAGGACGACAAAGGCGACATCTCGATGATTCACTCGATAACACAAGAACCACACAGAATGACAAAATTTGTAAAAACCGCCATGTGGTGGCACGACGGTGAATTAAAACAGAAATCTATACAATCGAGTACAAGAAACGCGCTGCCCAAAGGATAGGGGTCGCATTATTAGGTACAAGGCAACCAGGCTTGCTGCTATATTGGCAAAGAAAGCCACGTGTCGCATCAAACGATCCTCCTATCAGAGCACCGTTTAGTGTGTTTAAAGCCAAACAAATAAAAAATAAATAAATAAGTTATTGTCCGTGTAATATAAAAACAAAAATAAAATAAAATCTTGGCTTGACACATTTCACGTCCGCGTCGTGTACTCGATTGTATAGATTTCTGTTTTAATTCACCGTCGCGCCGCCACATGGCGGTTTTTACAAATTTTGTCAATCTGTGTGGTTTTTGTGTTATCGAGTGAACCATCGAGGTGTCGCCTTTGTCGTCCTATTGGCTGTTTTTAATTTTAAATTCAGCCTTATGGGATGCAGAGGCGGGATGATGGTTTATACCGACTGCGGTGGCCTGATGAGTCCCATACTAGGACGAAACAACGCTATCGCCATCTGTCGGACCCGGAGTCTTTCCATACTTTGGAATGCTCCGCAATTTTTAACACGAGAATAATGCAGATTGACACATTTCACGTCCGCTAAGCCAAGATTTTATTTTATTTTTGTTTATATATATATATATATATATATATATATATATATATATATATATATATATATATATGTTTATACGGCTTTCACGGATTCCTCCGTGTGAGATGCATTAGCAGTGGTTATATCCACATTATGCAGTTGTAGTGCTGAAATCACATTCAGCAAACGTACAACTATATGCAACTCCGTATGTAAATGAAATAGAATGCGAAACAGTGAATGCAAACTTCGCTCCATCATATCCTTTCTGTGTTAGAGGTTTCACTGTTTCGCATTCTATTTCATTTACATACGGAGTTGCATATAGTTGTACGTTTGCTGAATGTGATTTCAGCACTACAACAGCATAATGTGGATATAACCACTGCTAATGCATCTCACACGGAGGAATCCGTGAAAGCCGTATAAACATATATAAGCCATCCGACGAGAGGTCGGCGAAGCCGCGTTCAGTGTTGCGTGCTTCCTTCTGATCTGTCCTTTGCACAGCCAGGTGCATGTCGGTACCCTGATGAGTCTAGTGAGAGACGAAACATGTATCTCTGCCGTATCACTGTGGCGGGGAGGGTAAGCTTTGACTTTCTTCTCGGTATGGTGGTACAGGTAGGCCACCATCTCGATGGTGGTGGAATAGGATGAATTGTATTTTATTACAATTTATTCTAACTGTGCAACCTCTAACACAGAAAGGATATGATGGAGCGAAGTTTGCATTCACTGTTTCGCATTCTATTTCATATATATATATATATATATATATATATATATATATATATATATATATATATATATATATATATATATATATATATATACGTGTAAAGTCAACAATATAGAATAGCTATCACAACGCTCAACATTACAGCCCGTTTGAGACCCAAGAGCGAAACAAGCTTCTTGTAAGCTAAGCTTAAATTACAGTTAAATTACGTTAAGATACATTGTAAACGTGATTTAGTTCAAAAGAAATGCGCATGGAAATTTGCTTTTCGCAGGAAGGCATTTGGTTAAGGTGACATAATTTGTGGCGATATTCTTTCCAATTTTAACAATTTCGCCCAGTGTAATAAGGCGAGTCATCCAAGGTCACAAAAATTGTTTTTGGCGGAAGCGCCCTTTGGTGCATCTGTAAGATGAAATAATCTGTGATTGTATTAACTCCAGTTATTTTAAGTTTCAGTCCATTTATTTTGTCTTGCTTATTTTTAGTGTTAAAACAGATTTTTGACTCGTTTGATTTAGACAAGATAGGTGAAATAAGCATCGACATGATTGGACAGATTTTAGATATGTTAGGACACCAACTAAGTGCTGATGAATTAGGGGTAATTCTATTCGTTGTTTGGTGTAATAGTATCAACCTTATAGTTTCTCCATAATCGTCTGTCTGTGTATCACACTTTCGTCACTTCCTCACCATTTTTCAATAAAATTTTGGATACCTCCACGTCAGTGTTGCCAACTAGTGGAAAATTTCTCAATTTGTGGTATTCTTTTTAGCAAAATTTTAAAATTGGGAAATTTAAGTTTTTTCAAGTAAAGTGGAAAAGTTTATTATTAACGAGTAATTCTGACCAATATCGTGAGTTTTTTTTTTTATCGAAAGTACACTATTTCGAACCATTTTTGCCTTGCATATCCTCACTGCACAATACCTAAACATATATTCGATATGTACCCCGTTCTTTTACAAATGACAAATTATTGGGCTTATAAGAACAACAAAAGTATCTTTTATCTTTATTAGTAGCAATGTTTGTATATAGACATTAATGGACTAAACAGAGAAGAAGATTGCGTTGAAAATATTCGGACGAATTTTTCAGCTCAAAGAATTTTGAATTTCCTAAAATATCAAAATTAGCAGAAATATTTGGCTTCACTCAAATGCGTAGTCGGAGAGGATTTTCTCTGCCACATCTGATGTAAAAAAAAAAATAAAAGAATCAAAATTGATTATATGTGATCAAAATCAGCTTTAATTGCAAAAAGAAAAATTGTGTAATATTTTCTGTTACACGAAATTATAGAAAGAATATAATGATTTTTTTTTACGTAAATAATACTTATATAAAGCAGATATTTGTGTCAAATTGTTATGTGTTTAAGATCAAATTTTTAGTGTTTTTATACTTACAGTATTTTCGAAATTGAATATATTTAAAAGTATTTTATATGTATTTTATTTTTAATCAAAAGGCAATAATTATTTGAACAGTTTTTTTAAACGTGATGGTAATATAAAATAGCAAATTAGCTATATGTTTGAGGTTCAATAATTTGGAAAATTTTAAAATTAAAAATGGGAATTTTTTTCCATCTAGGTTGGCAGTATTGCTCCACGTATATGGTGAAAATTTCTTTTCAAAAACTAATGATAAATAGGTCATATAATTGTGTTTAGTTGTTACAATGTGATTCTCGCAATAAGCTTGAAAATCTGAAAAATTCAACTAAATATTAGAATAGGATGTAAGAGCCTAAAGCGACCAAATAGCTAAATTTTTCTGTACTTAGACTCACTAAATATGATTTCTTAGGGTGAAAGTTCGCCCGAGTGGAAATAGAAAGATGCCTTAATAATTTTTCTGTACAAAAAGTTATGTTTTAAAAGCTTATTTCGGCTATAAACAAATAGACTTTGGCCAATTATCTATACGCTCGGCCAGTATGATGAAAAGAGGGAGGCCTGCTTTAGGCGTACTACCTCTTTGTTCATAGAGCCGAAATTAGCTACCTTTTAAAGCAAGAAAAAATATTTGAAACTTAATTTTTTCATTAAGATTTTACTGCAGCTTATATATCTTCATTCGAAGTAAATATTATTACCGTTAAAAAATTTGAGAAATCGCGTTTTTCAAAAGTTTAGCACTATTATCTAGGAGATTATGCATCGTTGAAAACAATTAGTCGAGTATTTTTTAATTAGAATCGCTCACGGAATACGACCCAATAGATTTCTTAAGCAAAAATTGAGTTTTCAAATATTTAAAAAATTATTTGCCTATAACAACTTTGTTCGCGCTCGGGTAAACATTTACTCTAAAAAATCGTCTTTAGCAGCTTAAAATGCATGATTTTATCTAAACTAAAGAAGCATTTTGCTCCTACACTATACAACTATAAAAACTTTCAACGGAAAATAGGTACTATTGAGTTTAGACTCACTAATTAATAAGTTATAAAAATATTTCGATGTCTCAAGAGGCAATTCGATAGAAAATAATAGAAAATTGTATGTATATTAAAATTGAGGTTGAAACACTAAGATAAATGAAAAAATAAAAATGGAAGAAAAAATAATTGTCACGGAACTGTTGTGCGTTCATTCTCCACGTAACATGTTTATATTATAAAGGGTGTTTTTTATAGAGGTGTAGAACTTTAAGTTGGCAACACTTTTTTAACTGGCGACCATTTTGTCAGCTGTCAAGTGATTTATGTTTAGTTTGGTTTGGCATTTCAACATGAATAGACTGACGCCTGAACAACGCTTCCAAATTGTGCAAATTTATTTTGAAAATCATGATTCTGTTCGAAATACGTATCGCGCACTAAGTCCATTTTACGGTCAACATAATCGTCCATCAGACCAGTTAATTCGATTAACAATGGAACGTTTTCGCACCACGTTTACTCTAAATGATAATACGCATCCACAGAGACGTTGTACAGTGCGTACAGAAGAAGTCATTGCTGCTGTAGAGCGTAGCGTAGAGGAAGACCCGAATCAGTCTATCCGCCATCGTGCACAGGAATTGAATATGTGTCCATTCACTTTATGGAATATTTTGCGGAAAGATCTTGGTTTGCGTGCTTACAAAATCCAATCCGTGCAAGAATTGAAGCCACACGATCACCTAGCAAGGCGTAGATTCGGTGAATGGGCCCAAAACACGATTGCCGTTGATCACGATTTTCATAAGCAAATTTTGTTTAGCGATGAAGCTCACTTTTGTTTGAATGGATACGTCAATAAACAAAACTGCCGTATTTGGAGTGATGATAATCCTCAAGTGTATGTTGAGACACCGTTACATCCAGAAAAACTGACTGTTTGGTGTGCTTTATGGGCTGCTGGAATCATTGGTCCGTACTTCTTTAAAAACGATGCTGATCAGAACGTTATAGTCAATGGTGACCGCTATAGAGCCATGATTACTGACTTTTTCGTTCATCAATTGAACAACCATGATGTGCGGAGCTGTGGTTTCAACAAGATGGCGCAACATGTCACACAGCTCGTGGCATAATTGATTTATTGAAAGAAACGTTTGGTAACCGCATAGTTTCACGTTTCGAACCCATGAATTGGCCTCCAAGATCGTGCGACTTAACGCCGCTAGACTATATTCTGTGGGGATATGTGAAGTCGCTAGTCTACGCCGATAAGCCCGAAACGATTGATCACTTGGAGGACAACATTCACCGCGTTATTGCCGATATACGGCCACAAATGTTGGAAAAAGTCATCGAAAATTGGACCTTCAGATTAGACTACGTCCGAGCCAGCCGTGGCGGTCATATGCCAGAGGTCATATTTAAATTATAATGCCAGAAGGTTATCTTTCGAATAAAGTAAATTTCATGTCAATTTAAAAAATTCCATTTAAAAGTTTTATACCTCTATAAAAAACACCCTTTATAAACTTTTTAAGTTATGTCTGTCCAAAATAATCATTTCACTTTTTAATTGTACAGATTAAATGACCCAAACAAGATAGACACTGTGGTACAAAAATATATTTCAAAGATATATATTAAGTTTTAATTATGGCGTAAAATTTTATTGTTACATTCTTACAGAAAATTATTAAAGAAATTGATGAAGATGGTAATGGTGTTATGAGTTTTGAAGAATTTGCAAATCTTGCAGCAAGATTCTTAGTTGAAGAAGAAGAAGATGTTGAAGCAATTCTTCGAGAGCTTAAGGATGCTTTTAGGTTATACGATAAAGATGGTATATCATTTTCATAACTTATTCATAAGTAGTTTTTTATGTCTCAGATAATAAAAATACTAGTTTTGCTTGAGCCTTATATTTATATTTTTTTTTCTTCATTACAGGGCTTGGATATATAACTGTGGATTTACTTAAAGATATTCTTAAGGAATTGGACGACAAACTCACTCCATCAGATTTAAATGAAATGATTAAAGAAATTGATACTGATAACTCTGGAACGGTAGATTGGGAAGGTATTTATTTTTTCTAAGTTTATGTATGCCTCGAATCATCGCATAACTTTTCTTTTCAAATAAACTGTTTTTAAAATTTACATTTTTGACCTGAAAATTTGATTCTATACTTTCAAAATTAGTTCCTAACAACTGACTTCTTTTGTTTTTAAAATAAATAGCTACAGAAGTGATCCATATTTATCCCTTCCAAAATCTACAAATCAGCTAATTCTTGATAATATGGTGAATGTCAAAATTATTTTGAACGTAATTTTAAAATTAGTGGTTGTTTGGAAGCATTTTTATATTAGAACATATTACAAATACGTTTTTAAGAAGTGCCACTATTTGATTTATTCATGAATAATATTATATTTAACATATTTTTTCTTGTTTTTGTTTCAGAGTTCAAAGAAATGATGATTGGTTAAATATCTAAGTCAATAAAAGCTTTGTGTTCATCAGTTCCTTAGTATAAGACTGAGAGAAATTATATTTTTACAATATAAGACAAACGAATGTAATTAATTGTTTTATTTACTCTATTATTTGAATGGCTCCATTTAAACAATTCCTAAACCTTAATAATTTTATGTTTTAATAGTTACGTTTTACCACTGATTTATTACACACATTGCTTGTTTCAATACTCAAGCTTTTAGAGCAGAGCGGAGAAAATATTAACTAAATAATTTGAAATGGAAATATACTATTTAATGCTAGCTTGATTTTAAGTTTTGTTAATTAAATGTGAGCAATTAAATTTGATTATAAAACCAGGTTTTTTTAGTTCTTACTTTTCACAAAAATTATTTTAATCAACCAAAAAAATTTCTATAGAAAGAACGGTTATCAATCTCGGGATTTGGTGATGTCGAGACTGAGGTGAGGGAACAAACACAAAAAGCGACAAGAATAGCGGGGTGTCTGAACGATACTATATGGCGAAATAAAAACATCGGAACAGAAACTAAATCCAGAATATATAAAGCAGTAATTAGGCCAATTATGACATATACCGCTGAAACTCGCCCCGATACATCAAAAACCAAACAGATTTTAGAAACAACTGAAATGAGGGTGCTGCGCAGGATAACAGGAAAAACACTGTACGATAGAGAAAGGAGTGAAAATGTAAGAGAAAGGTGCAAGGTGGAAAACATAAACGACTGGGTGCTGAACAGAAAGGTGGAATGGAATGGGCACATTGACAGGATGGACGACCGAAGAATTGTGAGAGTCACACGTGATAAGTCACCAGCGGGACGTAGGAGTACAGGACGCCCCCGAAAGCGATGGAGCGACAACTTGAATGTATAATGGACAGAGTGGTGAGGGAAAACAGGCGTTTCGTCTAAACCAAAGAAAGAAGAAGAACGGTTGCGTGACAGAAACATTAATTATGCTTTGTGCATTAATTCAGACTTACTTCAGTGCTTTATTTGATGCCAACTAACTTTTGAAATTTTGACAGTTGATTACTGAGTTGATTTTACAACCACAATTCTAATCGTTTTAATTTTTGTTCGAAATTCTTGAGTGGATAGCAACTCGTCATCTATAACAAATTAAATTTGGGGCCCATGGAGTTATAATTGATACCATTTAACTGTTTCTTCCTTTTCCTATGGAAAACTTGTTTGGGTACAAGAAAATTTACATTCACATACAGGTATCATGAAAATTTGAAGACAGCCGATGAACACAACTAAAAAATATTTGTCCAGGCACTCTAACTACATTTTTCAGGTACCTTAAAAATTGAGTATGTGGGAATTGTGGCATTCAAGGTAAGTAGCAAATCGACCCTTGTCCAATTTTATCCTGTAACTTACTATAACTTGTAGTGGGAATTCTATTACGGACAAATTTAAAATTTTTTACTGAAATATAAACAAATCTATAATAACTAAATAAAATCAAGTGACCATTAGCGGATGATATTAATGGAAATACTCGGAGGGGTAAAGTGGAAACAGTTGCAACTGTGGGTACAGTGGATCAGACGTAACACGCGTAAAGTAACACTGATACCTATTTGCCTCCTTCACTCGTCGGTTCCGCTTGCACTCAAATTGTTTCAAATCACACTGACTCTATCCATGGCCACCCATATTTCTGTACCGAGGATGTATTCTTTGTTTAGAAAAAAAATTGGTATAAGGCAAGAAATAATTACTTCGAATTAATTATCTTATAGTTTTATCTTTTTGCTCTCATCATCACCCAGCCTATCTCGTCGGCTACTGAACATAAGCCTCCGTCAAACTATTCTACATAGTTTTGTCTTGAGCTATTCTAATCCAGTATGTTTCAATCCTCTAGATATTATCACTCCAGCATGTTGGCGATTTTACTCTGTTTCTTTTATCAGCTCGGAGCCTCCAATTAATTATCTACCATCTTTAAATCTCGCGACTTATCCAGCCCATTTTCATTTCAATGTTGTTATTCATTCAATTATACCATATACTTTAGTTCGTCGTAGAATTTTATATTTCTTACGTAATATAAATTGGCTTTCACTACATTCTCTTTAAAAAAACTATGTTGTCTTTTACCCAGTTGTTCAGTTTGCTGTTGTATACAACAGATCGTGACCCACTCTGTACGAACTATGTCTTTGAGTATTGTTTTTATGACCGTATATTGACTGTTCCTGTTACTATAATAATTAAGACTAAACTACATTTTTAATGAGAATATATATTTGACAAAATTATTTACGTGTTGTCATTTGTTTTTAAAATGCCGCGCACTCAAAGAGGACATTCTACAGATCTTATGTAGGAAGCTCTAACCATAGTCAAAATGTAGAGAGTGTTAAAAAACATTGAAATTAAAAAAAAATATTAATTACACTCCGATGATATCATTTAAAGTCAAAAGCAAATAAGATGGTTGATACCATTCTACTAGGTCCCTCTTATCTGGTAAACAGAATGTTTCTAAAAGGAAATCCAGAAAATGGTACTTTAGGTACTGTATTATTGTGGTATTTCCACCAACTAATCCTACAATATTTTGTTAAATAGAAGTAATATTTACATTTTACAACTAATAAAATGCTGTTTCCTACCTCATGTGGAAAGTGGCACTAGTTGGTCGTCTAATCAGGCTCCACCCCGTCAATGCCCGAATAGGTAAGTTCAGATTAGATATGTGAAGTTCGCTAGTATACAACTATGTAGCAAATGCCCTAATTCACGAAGGGGAGCATTGTTAAATATCATATTCTGAATTTTTCGTTTCACTTTGATTTGTGCCTTCAAAGTCACACAAATGCAATTTTCAGATTTCTTATTTAAGAGAAACCAATGTCATTTTATAGACGAGTATTTTTATTTAAAAAGTAGATTTCTTTTTATCTGCGCAGAGAATTTTTTATGACCAGAACTGCCTTTTATTTTTGCTTGTTTACTGGTTTTATTATCCAGTTGAGTTAGCTGGAGAATTTGGAAGCAAATGATTGTCCATTGGGATTGGCCTTTACAGCTTCAGTTTCTGTTTAGGTGGCGATTGATTCTTTAATGGAAAAGTATTTAATGGTGAATCTAGAGCGTGGCTCTCGTAACAAAAGATTATTATCTTATTGTAATTTTTAACATAGTAAAAATGCTGCACCTTTACCTCTTATTCATATTTGGACGTATTCTTATTCATATTCTTATTTTTATATATTGATATGTGTGCGATTATCTCGACAAGATATAACTGATGATTGGCTTTTGAGAAGCATTGATATTATACTGATCCAAATTAACATTCCATTAGACTTACAGATTGGATATATTTTAGTTACGTAGCTGAAATTTTTGTGTTTAATTGTAACTTCTAGTATACGAAAATTCGCTAAATTTTTCCTCGGTTTTTGAAATTGAATAGCGTCCTCTATTAAAACTAAAATGGGTAGTCTGAAATAACTTTAGTAGACTCGTTACCCTTAACTACAAAAAAAAATGCGGTCATATAACCTGCACTATTTAGTGGCCATTCTGTCAGTTAAAATGTTACTACGAAACGACACAAATCAATAATGGGAAAATTCCAAATTCTCGGATCTTCTTTAAATTTGCAAAAACCAGAACCTTGAGGTCTCGAGAGGGCAACGACCCCTGTCCAATTTGAACCTGTCACTTACTCTAACTTGCAGTGGGGATTCTATTAAGGACAAATTTCAATCTCTGTACTGAAATATAAACAAACCTATAACAATTAAATAAAGTCAGGTGACCATTAGCGAATGATATTAATGAAAATACCCGTAGGGGTAAAGGGGAAACAGTGGCAACTGTGGGTACAGTGGATCAGACGTAATACGCGTAATAGTAATACAGGTACCTATTTGGCTCCTTCACTCGTCACTTCCACTTGCACTCATATTGTTTCAAATCAGACTGACTCTATCCGTGGTCATCAATATTCCTGTAACGAGTATGTATTTAATTGTTTACAAAAAATGGTTTAAGGTAAGTACACTTATTTTCAATTAATTATCTTATAGTTTTATCTTTTAACTTTCATCATCACTAAGCCTATCGTAGGTCTCCATTAAATTATTCCACATAGTTCCGTCTTGAACTATTCTAATCTATTGGGTTTCAGTCCTCTTGATATCATCACTCCAGCATGCTGGCGGTCTTTCTCTGTTTCTTTTATCAGCTCGGAGCCTCCAATAAATTATCTTTAAATCTCGCGAGATATCCAGGCCATTTTCATTTTAATGTTGTTATTCATTCAATTATAACTTATACTTTGGTTCGTCGTCGAATCTCCGTATTTCTTATTCGATCTTGAATTTTAATTACTTCACTGTGTTCGATTTGTGCCCTTGAATATTGCTACCATTACCGTATATTGACTGTTCCTGTTACTACAATTAAGACTAAACCACATTTTTAATGAGTATTTGACAAGATCGTTTTCTAGAAAACGCCCAGATCTAAATTTGCAAAGAGGGTAAACAAGTCCTTCATTTGTTGATGGAATACGTATACACATATTGAATCTCGATGAAGCATCAGTCACTATAGTACAAAGATCTCAAAAACTCATCGATCCTAAAGGGCATAAAAGTTTGGCCAGTCGCCAGTAAAAAAATTTCCGTTGATAGCCATCTGCTCCATAATCTTTGCTAGTTTACCCTTACCACCTTAAAAAGTGTTTCCTGGGCAAAATTTTAAAATCCTGTGAAGATATTCCACCAGGAACACTAGGCATAAAGGCTGATTTATTGCTAGAAGTCATTTAACACATTATCAAGCACATATATTCCTCACTAGAGAATTGATATTTATTAATCATAAACAACAATCGGTCGAAGTACTAAATTTGGTCAAAGATATTCACACCCTCACGTTACACCCACATATATTTGGAAAACCTTTAGATATAGAAATTTTCGGATGCTTTAAGATCTGCTACAATGCAATTGATATTTCATAAATACTGATCTGCTTTTCTAAAGATCATGACATACATTAACATTACGAATGCTTTTGAAAAATACAGAATATTCTATTTTGACATGACATTTTTTCACTTACTGATTTCTTGTCTGGTTCGATAACTATTCTCTGACGGCTCATGTCCAGAATATTTTTTTGGGGATGAAAAACATACTACATAACAATACATTCAAGACAATAAGCCACCGATAATCAAATATTTGTCATGGATCAAATCAGGCGCAACTCACTACTATTTCATAAAGCAGAAAATTCTGTGTATTATTTTTATAAATATTAATAAGTTATAAGGTATTTACCTAGATTCCTAAGTTTTTATTCTCAAAACATATTTTGACCCTGACCCTAAATAAATAAAATAAAATTCCTAAAAAAACATGCAATAATTTATTACCTAAAATATTCTATATTTAGTTAGTAGAATAATTTTCTTACCGAATGCAAATACAGCGTCTTATGGTCTCGTCAATGGAGCTTTATCGAACCGAGAGCAACATTCGCAGGAAACAACTGGTATATAAAATATAAATTCCAAAATATGTCGATAGGGTATTTAAAACCTGCCGACTTCGATGTCAAATTGGAAAAGGTCGCCAGTCAAACTCCGGCGATTCATATTGGCGAATTGTGAAGTATTTTCAACGAATTTGTGTATACCCAAAAAATAGATGTGGTCAAATTCGTCTAATGTTGAATACGCATCTTACCAACAATATTTTTTTTGAAGTTGGATTACAACAGTTTGAAAATTTTAGATTTGTAAAACAAACTAAAAATTACAATTTTGATTCAAAAATAAAAGTTCCATCTGTCATAGAAGAAAGTTGTCAAAAAATGTATAAAAGAAAGGCACACAGGTGCAATATTTTAAGGTAACATAAATAAAATACAAAAATCAGTGTCAGCATAGAGCTCTTTATTAGGTTCGACATTTATATAGATAGAATATTACATTTTGGAAACGTTATATAGTAATCTGAATAAATATATGACATTCATTACACAACAGCCATTTTCTTAAATATATGGATATATGAAGAGTGCGATTAAATAGTTTTCCACAGATATTTGAATATATTTAGGTAAAATAGTAAAAAACAGGGGGGTCGGGTCCCGCAGTCGCGTTAAGATGTCAATAACGACCTGACACTAGAAAATTTAGAAAAATATGTTATTTCTCTTGAGCTTATAACATCTCAACGCGACATTCCGCAGTTGCCGACCGGATATGTCTTGAAGTGGTCTGGCTGACACCATTTTAGAAAATGGTCGCCTAAACATCATCAAAATACCAATAATTGCACCACAATATCCTATTACTTCCTTACAATTAAGGGATATGTTTAATCTTACCACAGATAGTCTAAATATGAATATTTTTAATGATATGTTTAATATGTTGGCTTTTAGGGCCCCAAGTGTTTCATTAATCGTATTGCTCGTTATTCAGCATGATTTTTTCCCTTCTTAATTTAGCCTAATGTAACTTTCAATATAAAATCAAAAAGCTTACTGATATCTATTTTCGAATTTTGCTAAAAAATCAACGTAACGGCTTGTCAATGGATGTAATGAAAAATGATGTTGATTTGTTAAAGCCATGTGACTTTAACAAGAATCAACTATAGGTTTTTCTAATTTCAAGGTACATGTAGAGCAAAAATTGCATGGGGAATTCTATGTTCTTAAATTTTTACGATGATGATCACATAAAGAGAATGCACGTCTTCTCCAAAAACTATGTCCTACGTTAAAGTTTAATCTTATTTTTCTATTACAACAATTATCTTTTTAATTTTACTATATTTAAAATGATATGAATATCAAAGCTCACAAATGTTTATTATAATATATTTTTTCACTAACCTAGCATGCATATGCTCCCCTGTTTCCAAAAATTTTCTATCCAATCAAAATTTTTGGAAACTCAAACGGCGGCACCTCCGCTGATATGACTTATGTTAAGGTTTTATCCACCTATGATATGTATAGGCCTGTATCAAATACCATGAGTACAAATTAAAAATTTTATAACTTGGATGCGATTTTTAACAAAAAAGGTAACATATTATATGTAAGTTAAAAAAGAATAATTTTAAACTACCCTAAATCTACACATCAAGATATATCAAGAACAACAATAATACATAATATAGAGCTTATAGAGTTAAATTTGTATCTGTGACACACTAAGACAGTTAATATTTATGTATGCTGGTGTTTTATATGAAACTTTTCACAAATGTCCTTCGTGGTTAAGAATTATTTAAAATTATATTTTTATAATATTGTTTAATAAAAGTTTTGTGTGTAAAAAGTTTGTAACAAGTTTCTGTTATACTTTGTATTATCTGATATGAAATACAAGGCTGAAAATGAGGGTATGTAAGTCATATATGTAATAAGTTTCATGCAAAACTCAAGCTTTTCAGGTTACAAGAATATCAAATTAGTTTTTCTGATATGTAACTGATAAAACTTGAACTTTTGTTGGAGAGACACAATCACTTGCGATGTTTTAATTTATATGATCCTTGCAACAAAAATTCAAAGTTATTTCGGAATATCTAAAAATGCTCTTCAAATGTATTTGTAGTTAGAATTTAACGAACAATACATTAAAAGCAGAATTTTATTTGAGTAAATACTTCTAAAAGACATGGGACACACTTAGAGAAATATTTAAACTGCGAAAAAGCACAACCACTAAACTACTAAGCAATTACATGCTCTAGTGTTTTATTTGCAAAACATTTTGAAATTTAAATAAGATAAAAAAATTGATATCACCTAAAACTATACTCTAATTCTTTGTAACTTTTTAAACGTCTTCATTTGGCATGGTAAAATTCTTGTTAGAAATATGAAAATGCTTCATTTTTCAAGATAAGAAACAGACTATGAGACTTCTTTCAAAAATAATTTGTGATATTAAAACTGATCTTTTTATATAAAATTATTAACGGTTGTTTCTGCATTATTCAAATATATCTTATGTTTCATTTCGGCCTTTGATAATGATAATATAAAAGAATAACGTGATAATATTACCTACAAAACTTTGTTTGTGCCTTTCTTTTTGGGACTATATTATTATTTTTTATTCAGATAAAAAATAACTGTCTTTTTAATACAGAAAGTTGTTTAAAAAATGTTTTAGCATTACCAGTAAGAAAGCTAATTTTCAATTGGCTGTTATTTTTTTTTTATTATATTCGAATCGATTTTATCTTTTATACCTTAGTTGGTATTTCTAATTTTTAAATTTTTTATTAGTTCATATTAATAATTTATAAACTCCGCATATTCAAAAATTCACTGTCGCTATAGTACTGAAGATTACCATGCCACACTATTTCTATCTACTAAGAAAAACATTTAAACTAGTACCTATTTCAAATACAATACCTTAACTAGATACCATGAAGGATCTAGCTAGAACAAATATACTAAGAGCTACCGTTGCTTTAGATACAACTAAATGCGTATCAGCACTACTGTAAGCTGAATTTTCGTAAGATTTTATTTTGCATTTCATTTTTTCGAGGGGCAAACTTTGCAAACTGTACTCCCGGTGTTCGTGTTGCATCGTGCACACTGTCCTTTTTTTCTGCATCATTTCGTCGTCCTTGTCTTTAAGGTTGCGTAGCCAATTCTTGTACCATTGTAGTTCGCAATCGCATAGCAAGGGATTATCTAAACAATGGATAGTTTCTAATTAATATTATGGATAACCTGAATGAAATTAATCCACCAAAATAGTTTTTAGCAATAAAAAATTAAATAGACTTCAAGGTTTTATCATCTATTTTGTTAGATTTTTTGTTTTTTACGAAGGTATGTGTTTATATTTGGGAAACTGGCAACACTGGCGTTACTAGGTGCTATCTAGCATAGCTATTGTAAAGTTTGACACTTTAGACGTTTTAAAATATGGAAGCTATTTGTGTTGTTTACAGTAAATTCAAAATTTCATCTCTGCCAATGATAGGGAACATTTTCATAAGATTATTTTTTACAACTTTGGACGTGCTGTGCGCGATTTGTTAGGGAAAGTTGTCCCACCGCCGGACAGCTCCTAGTACCCCAGAGTTGCGGTTTATGGGCTTTCGCACTCAATGACTGCACCTATATCCTCCATGTGTCATATGTTTTAAGCCATTTAGGTATCGCCATTGTTAATTAGAAATAGTTTGCATTTCTGATTGATAATCGATGCTTTTTACTGCAGCACGAACATTTACATCAATATCTGAGTAGCTAACAGTAAGTTTATTTTATTGTTATTATGTTATTTTAATCTTTACGTCATTGAGGAGCAAAATAATTTTTAACAATAATTTGTAAGTTAGTGTGAAGAATAATAATAATATTAATCATAGCTGATAGAGAAAAAGGACGCTGAAATGAATTAAGCATGGAAAAGGCTATTGACAGTGTACCTTCAAGAAAATTTGGTACCAGCTTTGAAATTTTCTGTTTCCAAAAGCACTTTAGGAGACAGCGTTAATGTCATTTGAATGAAACCTGTATTGATAGATTTTCAAATGCTTTTAATGTCTAGTTGGATGATGAATTTGTTAAGTACCTTAAATATTTGGATACTTGTTTCCTACCTGTAAATCAAAATAAATTTTTAAATTCGGAATATAATCTTGCTGAACACTTTAAATTGCCGCATTGGTTTATTGGAATTAAGGAGACAGCACGAAATAATTTTTATCGCCCTTTCACCAAACGACATCTAGAATTTTCTTCGTTTTCTGTTAAATTAACTAGTCTCCAGAGAGCTCAAGGATTCCATAAGCAACAAGTTGATACCTTTTTCATCAAACTGGAGAAGCCAATGAACACTTGTTTACTGCATTTTAAACTGCGATGAAATCAGCGTTTCTGTGGTCCAAGGGTTAAAACAGGTTAGTAAGTTTGTGTCCCGTGAATGAGAAAGAAATATCACAATGTTACTTTGCATCACTGCCACTGGAGACCAATTTATCCCATCTCTCCTTGTATTCCTACGAGAACGAATGGACATGAAACTTACACAAGGTGCTCCAGTCGGAAGCATATTTGATGCTCATCCAAGTGGATGGATAACCGTTCCAGGATTTTTAAAATGGCTGAAAGTATTTTTTTGTACGAGGTGATCCATCGCATCAAAATTTAGTTCTTTTAATTTTGGATGGCTCACAAAGTTCTAAGGTTTATTTTATTTGAAAAAGAACACCACATTCATATGCTTTGTTTGCCTCCCTTCCCCATAATAGTATGGGGAGGAGAAGCTCCAGCCTCTGGATCGAGTCACTATGACATCTTTCAAAAACTTCTACTATGCAGCATATGAGGTTGGATAGGCAAATATGGAAAGCAAGGGCTAAAAATTATTGTTCAAAAAAATCTGTGTTTTGGTTGGAAATGCGCTTGCACAAATTTGTAGAATGCAATTAGTAGAGTTTGCATTTTAATCTACAGGAATCTACTCTCTTAACAGAAATATTTTTACAGATTTTGATTTTCTTCCTGAATTAAACGCTACAGTAATAGTAAAAGCAGATTTAGAAAATCATTATGAAGTTAACTAGCCTCTCGGACAAATCAACGAAGACCTTCCCTCCCAATGAGACAATTCTCTCCATATATATCAGAACATCAAATAGATATCCCATTAGTAGAGGAATCAGTACTTTCAACTTCGAGAATGACATCAATCAGATGTCACTTGTTGCTGATAATCTGCGAGGAAAATAATTAAAAAAAAAGGGAAGGGTAAAAAAGCGAAACTTTGACTTCTACACCAAAAAAGCTGGAAAGGAAAGCGGAGTTTAAACAGCATTATGAGTTAAAAAACAGGAGGCAATAGAAAAACAAGAACAGATAAAACAACAACAACGAACAAAATAGGTCGAAATAAAGAAAAGCTCTTCTCTGCCAAGAGAAAGCTGGTAAATGAGGGCAAAGACAAAAACCAGTAAAAACCACGAGTACCACTGAGTACATTTTTTGTGGAGAAAGCTTTAAGGAAGACTGGATTCAGTGCTCCCGATGCAAAGAATGGACTCATGTAGAATGTGTTGATAGCGACAATTTATCTATTTTGCATGCGATATTTGTTTACAAAAATATGAATATGTTTTATTAATGTAGCAGTCTTATTGCTACATGTTTTTACTTGTTTTGTTTAACTAAAGAATTCCAGGAAAACGATTTGTCAGTTTGTTATACAAAATATATACTGTCCGGTACTGGGGACAGTTTCTTAAACGGGGTAACTTCCAGTAGTTTAGAAAATTGAAAATTATAAGAAATATTTCAAAATGAATATGATCAAGTACTTTTACCAACTTGTTACATATTTTATCCCCTATCACCTGTAATTTTTTACTTTTTTTAACTTCTTTTATTTCTAACAAAATGAGATATAGACTTAGATGTCTGTTCCTGGGGTAACTCTAATATAAAATTGTCATGTGACATATCGTGAGATTGAAGTATCCCTAGGCATAACTAACAACAGCGTACATAAAATGCGGTCTAAACCTTTGATCACAAAGAAAATATGTTTGTGTTGGAAGTTGCATAATTTGACAATCCTCGTGTCGATTGGTTCAAAGGAAATACTCAAAAAATCAGACTACAGTGCGTCAAAAAATATCTATAAGGTAATAGCAGCTCACGGGTCTTGAATATGTGCTTATGAGCTTGAAAATAAACAGAAATCGACCGTATGCAAATTGCTTGCGCATGAAGCACTTCGATGTACATGGTCGCATTTTTCTTCAGAAAAACTGACTATGCCGCTACTATGCCTTTAGAAAATTGTAGAACTGTCAATTCTGGGTAGTACACTATCATTTGTTTGCAGAACGTCATCGACAAATTGAGGAAAACAAACCAGAAACGACAGATCATTCTCCATGATGACAATGCGAGCTTTTACATATCGGTCCAAACAAGTGCATTTTTGAGCACTCAAAATGTGGAATCGAAGAGTCATTCACCGTACAGCCCTAATTTGGCACTCAATGATTTCCTTCTGTTCCCCACATGAAGAACAAACTCCATGGTATAGGATCTTCTAGGCCACAAGAGGCGATTGATGCTTTCAAAAACCATGTTTTTGGTATACCATCTTCACAGCTGCTTTTCGGATTGGTTTAGAAGCATTGAAAAGCATATGGGTCATTTTAGTTATTTGCGAAATACAAACGGATACTCTTGTGTAGTTAATTTGAAAAACAACCGAATACAATTCCTCTTTTGTCAAAGCTCTAGTAAATTTATTGACTCATACTCAATTTATTCATGTCGTTATAAAGAAAATACACACGTCAATAAGCTAAAATCAGTTGTAATTACACAATTTATAAAATATATCATACATACAAAAGATTATTTTCTTTTTAAACAAGATTCTGAAAATTAATTTACATTATAAAAAAGTTTTTGATTAATATTTGTTTCATTCACTCTCACACTTCTTATGTCTAGTATCATAAATATGTATATCTTCATGGACTCGAAAGAGATTCGCATTCGGTTTTACATACAGCACTCGCGGAATCCTCAAGGGCTTCTCCCAGAACATCAGCTGAGGAAAACACCGTCATGTGATCCGCAAAGAGTCATTTACTGGCAGGTTATTTGTATACATGAAAACTAAGATCCCAGCACTAAGCCCTTTGGGACTACAGTAGTAAGAACACTCTCCGCTGATAACTCACCGATAACTCTCACAACCTTCAAGTATAAATGCAACAGTGTGATGCTATTAACGCTGAAATTGTAATGTCGCAACTTTTGTAAAGATTCCATGGTCCACAAAATCGAAAGCTTTGCTCAAGTCACAAAACAACACATGAAATTCTGGTCTATTAAACCATTCCAATATGTTGGATATAAGATCCAAAATGCCCAATATGATGTTTTTATTCCTCTAAAATCAAAGTGACATTCTGGGAAATAATAACTAATTCCGAAAAAACAATAATTTTGAATATTATTGAAAGCAAGGATATTGATTTATAATTTCGGGTAGCTCTGCACCTTTGTGTGGACGTTACTTTTAAGAACTAACAACCTAGGCCATAACTATTCATTATAAATGCGGCAGTGTGATGTAATTAACGCTGAAATTGTAATGTCGCAACTTTTGGAAGAATTCCATGGTCCACAAAATCGAAAGCTTTGCTCAAGTCATAAAACAATACCACATTAAATTCTGTTCTATTAAACGATTCCAATATGTTGGCTATAAGTTCCAAAGTGCCCAATATGATGTTTTTATTCCTTCTGAAATCAAACTGATAATCTAAGAAATAATAATTAATTCCAAGAAAACAATCATTTTGAATATTATTGAAAACAACGATATTGATCTATAATTTCGAGTAACTCTGCATCTTCGTGTTTACAAATTTGCGTTACTTTTAAGAACTGATGAAAATTTATTTTCCTTGAGGCAGAGATTAATAAATTTAGTTTGGGGGATTATAGATTGAATTTTGATTGAATTGATTAAAAAATTATTTATAATGTCCCTAACTTGACTAAATGTCACCATAGAGAAATTAAAAATTCTTTAATCCTTCGTAACATTTAATTTTTCTATGGGGTTTAACTTTGGTATATTTTGTAGTAATTTAATTTCAAAGTGACTTTCATTTTCATTAATGATACAAATATTAATTATCAATGAATCATTGAGTAGTGATATTGCTAAATTATGTGTAAAACTAATAATTAAGGGAGTTATTAAAGTAATTTCTATCTTTTTAGAACCATTTTTTTTACCTAATTTCAAAGAAGTTAATAATTTAGACCCACATCTCACCTTTTAAAACTTATATTACTATGAAAAATTACTTACCCATGATATCAACTACCCTTAACGTATCTAAAATAGGTTCCATAACGTCCTCAGGTACATGCATTAACTTGTTATTCTGCAAATTAAGTGTCTCCAGGGAGTTTAGATTCTCGAAGATCATACCATTTAATGATCGTATGCTAAAATAATAAAGAATAACGGTTTCACATAGCTTCAGTACATAATTATGTCAAAGTAAACCTAATTAAATTAAAAAAAACTGCTAAACATGTTTAATTTCTGTTGAATTTTTTGCTTTTACTTTATTCGACATTTTTTGTCGACATCACTTAAGAATTTTTAAATGGGCATTTAAAATTTTATTTTCATTTTATATGCTGTCGTAAACTTATAACCTTCTAGAGTCCCTTACGACCAGTTTACATTTTTAATAACCAGACATAAATATTTTTACTGTCAAAAGTAACACAATGTCGTAAAATAAATAAAAGAAAATAAAGATCTTCTTTTGTATACATAAAGAAGCTTATATACAACTTAATAATTTGGTGGTTTTAGTAACTTAGAAAGTCAGTGTAAGGTCCTTACAAATTTTCAAATAAGGGGATATCGGGTAGAGGATGGTAGACCACTGAAACATAAAACAGTAAATGAATAATTAAAATTTCTATTTTGTGTGCATTATCAATCAAACGATGGTAAATTATTTGCAATTAACTGATATTTTTTGTCTGTTATTGTCCTGTTATACCAGAAGTTTGGCAAAAGTGGAACGAAGATGTAGTTTTGAAAAAGCCAGTGTATGTAGATTTAAAGTGATGATGTCCTTAGGTAATTTGTAGCTAAGATGTGCAATGAATTCCACGAAAACATATCGCTGGGTACTTGTTTGACCCTCTTTACTAGGTACTTCTAACACTTGAGGCTTTAAATTACTTCTTGATATAGTCAGTTGATTAATATTAGTGAAGTTTAAAAGATATTTATAATGAGTGCGAAATATCATAAACAATTCGAAGCAGTTTTTCTGTGCAGCCATAAAAGAGGCCTAAAAATAACTTACGCTACCATTGCAAAATATATGGAAAGTTCTGTATATTTCATTCAGAAGTGGGTGAAAAGGTATGATCAAGAGAGCAATGTCGATGATCTTCCAGAAGGTGGTTTAACACGTGTGACTACAAAAAATCAAGTATAAACCAAAAGTGGATAATATACTTGCAGTTGGGTGTATAAAAATACAATTATATAAGAGAAACTTAGCTCTCAACCAACTGAAAAAACCAGATATAAGGACAAACGTGCTCTGTTCTAACACAGTTAGAGACAAAGCACTATCTCAGATTGCAAGAATACCAAGAAAGGGTGGAGGCCTTTCCTATGGTAGTGCACCGCCATCTGTAGACCGGTTTCGAACTTGTTAGTTCTCGTCAGTACAGAATAGGCCAGCGCACTTCAGCATCGGAAAAGTAAATCCTTTAAGCAACTTATATTAGACAAAATATGAAATCCAATCTGAGATAGTGTTTTGTCTCTGTGTTAGAACAGAGCACGTTTGTCCTTATAGTATAAGGTTTTTTCAGTTGGTTGAGAGCTAAGTTTCTCTTATATAATCGTATTTTTATACACCCAACTGCAAGTATATTATCCACTTTTGGTTTATATATACAGATCTCAACGAGATTTTATATTCAGATTGCGTGGAATGCTGGGAGATGACGCCGCTTATATTGGATTTCATATTTTATCTAATATAAGTTGCTTAAAGGATTTACTTTTCCGATGCTGAAGTGCGCTGGCCTATTGTGTGCTGATGAGAACCAACAAGTTCGAAACCGGTCTACAGATGGCGGTACACTACCATAGAAAAGGCTTCCACCCTTTCCTGGTATTCTTGCAATCTGAGATAGTGCTTTGTCTCTAACTGTGTTAGAACAGAGCAAGTTTGTCCTTATAGTATAAGGTTTTTTCAGTTGGTTGAGAGCTAAGTTTCTCTTATATAATTGTAAAAATCAAGTAAGGTAATTATTCGTATATTCCAAAAAAATACACATCTTAATCTGCAACAAGAACAACATATGTGCCTATATCTATTCTCTTTTTAAGCAGAATATATACAGCAGTTTATTTCCTGCAAATATAACCTTGGTTTTCTCTCCATAAGCATTTTGAGGACCTTATGGTCTCGTCAGTGGAGTTATATTGAACTGAGAGCAACATTCGCAGGAAGCAATTGTCTATATAAAATATAAATTCCGAAGATTTTAGACCTGTCTACTTTTCGATGTCAGACTGAAAAATATCGCAAGTAGAACGACATCTTGACATTCACCGGAGTAGTGAGAAGTTTAAAAATTAAGATTTTAGTAATAAATAAATAAATTTATTTCTACCGTGTTTAACTAGTTGCATATGTATTCTCTTTTCAAGCAGAAAAAAAGGAAAGAATATTTACGAACAGTTTATTTCCTGGAAGGAAAAGACTGCAAATTTAATATCCTACCGACGTGTCTGGGAGTTTAGGTTTCATATAGACGATTGTTTTCTGTAAATGTTGCTCTCGGTTCGATACAGCTCTACTGACGAGAAGATAAGGTGTTTGAAAGAAATAAACTGTTTGTATATATTCTTGTCATTTTTGCTTTAAAAGAGAACATCTAGGCAACTGTTTAAACACGAATGAAATATATTTATTTATTTCTTACTGAAATCTTAATTTTTAAAGAAGAACATATTTTAATTAGAAAGAGAATACATGTTCAACTAAATATTATTCGACGATGACTTGATGACAATGGCATGAAAAATAGGACAACGATGAAAAAAGCTTTACTATCTAAAAATTACATCGACGAATGTTTATCCTGGATACAAAAGAACATTGATAGAGATTAGACGAACGTTATTTTTAATAACAGATCTTCATTTTTGACCTGTACGTCTGTTAGGAAAGCTTGAGCTACAGCTCAATGCAGAATTATTCAGGAAAGAGTTAAATATTTTAACAGATGGTTCTAAAAGTCTTAAATACAAATACACAATTTTTTGGCAAAATTCGACTTAACTCATGAACATAGTCTTCTTCTAGGGTGATAGCCTCTGAAGGGCAAATCTGGTCAATACGGTGGATGCGGAAGCAATTCGAGGTTTAATTCATGCAGTTTTGTCATCGTTGCGATCGACTTGTGATACGATGCATTGTCTTAATGAAACAGCACTTTTTTCTTTATTTTGGGGCCATGATTTCGTGATTTCTTCCTTCAAATACACCAATAATACGATATAATATTAGCTATTGATGGTTTTTCCCTTGTCAAGATAGTCGATGACTATTATTATATCATGTGCGTCCGTCAATATGGACGCAATAACCTTGTCAACAGACTGTTGCGCTTTAAGACGCCTTTGTTAGCTTTTAACCTTGGTTATCCACTAAGATGACGGTCGATTTGATTCTGAAGTATAATGTTGGACCATGTTTCATTCCCTGTCACATACAATATAAAAAATCTTCTTGATTTCTCCTAAACAATCATCACCACGTTGTTGTTTTTGGTCAAATGTGAGCAAACACGGTACCCACTTCGAACAGAGCTTCTGCATACCCAAAAACTCAACCAAAATATGATGTGAGAGAATGGTGAGAGATGAAGTCATAAAACGTAGGCTCAATCTTTTATCCAAAATCAACACATCTGGGACATGCCGCAAGATGAAATGAAAAAGTCCAACTGTGTGAAAATCTTTAACACGAAGTTGAGTCGTAAGAGTAATGGGGACAGAAATACCATTGAAATCTTATCAAGAATTTCATTAAGTGGTATACATGTGGCTCCAAAACAATGGATGGAGCTGGAATAGGAGTGTATGAACTTAGAGCCAAACACCACGAAAGTTTGGGTAAGTCACCAAGGATCATCCAGGCGGAGTCCACGCCATCGAGAAATGTATTCAATTCAGGAAAGAGAAAAACTATCGTAAATAGGAGATTATTATCATGTCGGATAGTCAAGTAGCTATCAGTGCTATAAGTTCTCAATGAATCAGCTCCGAGGTGGTCTGAGAGTGCATAGAGGAACTAAATGAATTAGGTAAGAATAATAAAGTCAACCTCTTGTGATTACACACACACATTGAGGTAAAGGGGAATGAAATAGTAGACAAGCTAGCGAGAAGAGGGGCTGAAACACCATTTCTGGGACCTGAGCCTTTCTGTGGAATCAGTAGCAGTATAATGCTGGAAGAATTAAGAAGAGAGAAAGAGTGCAGGAGATCCAAATACGGTTCTTGAGAACATAGTAAATAGAAGAAGGGGCAATACCTAAAGCCGTCCAACATCCTCAGGTTCCTAAAGGAGATACAACTAGAAGCCCTACTCTAGTAGGCAGGATATCCCTAACGACTAGGCAGCAGAAGGTTGCTCAAAGGTGCGTCACTAAAACTTCAATATCTCGATTACTAATAGTCGAAATGTCATCATTTGCCGGTTGATATTAAATAAAAATCATATCGGTATGGTATTAGAGTCACCATATATATGCTGGTCTCTGGTCTTTTCGAACCATCTGTTAATAAAATACATGTTTAGTCTCTTTGTCCACGAATTTGGGTTATTCAGCCTTTTAACAATAAACCTGGATACAGCAAGACGAAAAAGAATTTATGAGAAGTCTGGTGAATATTAGTTTGGACCTTATTATGACTGATGGATACTACAAAAAGACAATGACCCAAAACATCGTAGTCGTCATTGTGAAGACAGAAAAAGAGAAAAATATATTATTATGGAGTGGCTTGCTACTTCGCCTGATGCAGAGCCTATTGAAAATTTATTGACTTTAATGAAGGTTTAATTTTGTGAAAAACGCATAAGCACTCTAAAGTAACTAGTTCAGAAATATGTAAAATATGGAAAATTTTATCACTGAATTATGCAGATAAATTGGTTAGCAGCGTGTCTCGGCGAACACTATATTGAGGTGATCGTGTCTGAGGCCGAAAATTAGTGTCTCCAAAAAGGTAAGAATTTTTAGGTAGTTATTTTGTTAACGCGTTTTTGGGAAAATAAATGTCTGTCTGTGCGTGTTATAAACCATCATCATTAAAAGTTGAACGAAAAATGGGTTAAATTTTGATAAGACTTCATTTTGAGATGGTACTATTTCACAAAATAGAGTCTATATTTGACATGACAGCCAGTTTTTTCAAATAAAAATAAACTAAAAACAAAATACATCAAAGAATAGTTAAGAATGAGCATCATTAATGCCACTATTCGGGATGTTTGTTTTATTTTAACAGTAAACGATAAATAAAGATAAAGTTGTGGGGGATAAACTTTCATGCATATCGTTAAAACACGTAGCTCAATTCATGAATAAAGAGATAAATCATACTTGATTGCATGTAAAAGGGAAGCTTCTCTACTTCTACTTCTCCAGATACTTTTAATTAATTTTTTTTGTAATATTGCCCACGAAATAATACATTCAATACGAGCTTCTCAAAAAGATCCAGTCGAGTTCATGTCTTGTTTGGTGGTGGGGGGCGCTCCCTTTGTTTTTGGGGCTGTATCCTTCATTGACGTCAGGGACATCATTGCCCAATTAAAAAATAAAAATAGTTCAGATATCTTTGGTTTGAATGTCAAACTTATAAAAGGCATACAGAATGTTATCATCTCCCCTTTGACTACTCTTATTAATCAATGTTTTAGAGAAAATACCTTCCCAGATATATTGAAAATTACCGTCATTCCCATCTTCAAGAAGGGAGACCCTGACTCACCGAGCAACTACAGACCGATTTCTTTGTTACCCATCATCTCAAAGATATTTGAAAAATGTATATCCAATAAAATAATAGAATATTTTGAAGGAAACAAGCTCTTTACTCCTTGCAAGTTTGGTTTCAGGAGTGCCAGTAATACCACAATGGCGATTTTGGACCTTGTTTCCTACATCTCAGATTTCTTTAACAAAATGGAGTATACGGTGCCTTATTTTGTGATTTAAGTAGGGCATTTGACTGTGTTATGCATCAAATATTTCTTTAGAATCTCAAGAAATACAATTTTTCTAATGCAAGTGTTTCTTTCTTGGAATCATATCTGAAGAATAGGATGCAGATTGTTAGGGTTGCCAAGGTGTCGTCTGGGCAGGGTGAGCTTAACATAGGTGTTCTCCAGGGCTCTGTCTTGGGACCTATCCTGTTTTTAATCTATATCAATGACTTACCTCTTGTTGAACCAACAGCAAAGTTCACCTTGTTTGCGGACGACACCACGGTTGCTGTGTCGATAGATTTGCTGAAAAATACTTTGTCAGAGATCGACAGGCTGCAGAAAAATATTGAGGAGTGGTTTTGTGCGAACGGACTACTTCTCAATAAAAGCAAAACCAATAAAATGGTCTTTTCACACAGAAATATAGAGGAGGTAAATGAGAAAACAAATGTCAAGTTTTTGAGGCTGCAGATGGATAAGGGGCTTCGTTGGCACAGCCATATCTAAGAAGTAGCTAAAAAGCTTAATACTACTTTATATGCTCTTCGTTTTTTAGCAGAAAGTGCCACAAGCTCTGTATTAAGAACAGAATACTTTGAACTCATTCATCCAGTCGTGTCCTATTCCATATTGATTTGGGAGCATGCACCCCAGGTATCTCGAGTATTTAAAATATGGAGGAGGGCTACCAGGGCTTTGTCGGGTCTTAACTATAGGGACTGCTGTAGGGAGGTCTTCGGGGCTCTTGGTATACTAACCATCCTTTCTTTGTACATACTTGAGAATCTGCTGTATATTCACAAGAATAGGCATGTTTATCATGCAGAGGTGCATGACTATAACACTAGATTTAAGGATAGATTAGTGTCTATGTACCAACGTGTGGAGAGGTGTCGGAGTGGCCCGGGATATTGGGCTGTCAAACTTTTTAATAAAATTCCCATAAAATTACAAGATCTACCCTATTTAAATTTAAAATATAAAATAAAACAAATTCTTGTCCAAAATGCCTGAGGAATTTACAAATTATAACTTTTAAATAATATGTTATTTAATGTAGTGTTGTTTCTGTTCTTTTCATAAAAATGTTTATATTGTTTAAGCAAGCATATCTGTTGCTATTTTGTCTTGGCAACCTATATGTTTCTTGTATTTTTTACTTGTACACAATTTAATTTTTATACACACACTAATTTTATTATTACTTAAGCTATTTGATTGTATACTATTTTTATTAATTGATTTGTGTAAGTACCTTTTGTGCATTGACATTAATAAATGATCTTATATAGGAAGGAAAGAGCTGGAAATTGTAGTGAGACTGTTGACAGGACATTGTCATCTCAGAGATCATCTTGACAAGATTGGTATTGTAGATGAGCCAATTTGTCTGGAGGAGGAGGAAATTGTTAATCATGTCCTCAAAAGGTGTCCAGCAGCCAACGACCTGATCCAGAGATATTTCGGAGATATAGTTTTGCAGCAATAGTGTGATGTTAGTGTCCAACGAGGCCAAATATCAACGTCTTTTATTCATTCATTCATTTAAAGAGTGAGATTTCTTAGCTAAAAAGACGTTTAGAGTTTACAGCGAAGAGAGGAGGACAAGTTGAAAGGGCATGACACCTACTAAGCATAGAAAAGTACTACTTAAAAGTACTTGAAACTGATACTATATTAGAAACATTTACTGAAGGTTAAACTTTGACTGAAAGGTGAACCCTTAGTTGAATAGCTAAACGTTAGGTAACAAAAATCAGAAGAGAGAGACTAGAGTCGTATTATATGAAGCTTCAGGAAATTTAGAAAAAAGATTTGTGGAACACTAGATTTGAAGCACTGTTATGAGATCTTTTATCAGTTTCAGTTTTATCATAGTTACTTTCTTTAACATTATCTTTAATTTGAACATTAAATATAGATAATTACTTACTCATTTTTCTGCAAATTGAGGAATGTTATGGAATCTCCGAAACCAGCAAACGCGTCCTCCGCAATAAGAGAAATGTTGTTAGCTCTCAGATCTAGATGACGTAGCCGATGCAGTCGCTTTAGGGCCTCCGTAGGTATTGTGTGTATATTATTATCTCCCAGTCTGAGATATTGTAGATTTTCTGTAAAATAAATAAATATTTTCGCTTAGTTACTAAATTTTTAGTTTTGCTTGCTTACACAGATCATGCAACACAAAAAATTGTTTCAATAACATACACGTTTTGTTCTGGCGAGCCGAAGCGTTATAAATTCACCTTGATATTTCAAAAAATATGCAGCTCTGTGTGACTCTGTTATGCGTAACCTGCGTACAAAAGCTTCATATTGTCTATAAAAAAACTTTAGAAAAAAATTGTAACAATTCCAAATTCTCGCATTTTTCATCGAATCAGTCGTGAAAGTATGATAGGCCAGGAAACGAAGCGATTTTTGGGAGGTAAAAATGACTCAAATACTGCCTGTCATCTAGTGTCTCAACAAATTTTGGTTGTAACATTGTTTTTTTTTTAACAAATAGGTCGAAAAATCATCGAGGAAGCACAGAAATAAACTAGAAAAACTAAAATCTCATCAACAACCGACTCTAGCTGAAACACCTTCAAGAAAAAACCATCATAAAATTATCTTCAAGAATACTTTCAACAGCAGAAGAACAACTCTAAGCAAGGGGCTTAATTTCGCAGTAACACTGAAAAGCATGCCTGTTCTAGACATCATAAGCTCTGTAGAATCTATACAAGTCAACGAAAACCATTCCGACGAGTTTAGGTGGAAAATAAAATCAACTTTGGAAGACAAGAAAAATCCAGTTCAAAATCTCGCCACGCTAGAAGCATCAGCCTTAAAAGAACTTCGTAAGGATAAATCCATAAAGATTTTACCAGCGGACAAGGAAAATGCAACGGTGATAATGGACATCGTAACGTACGGCCAAAAAATCGGAGATATCCTGTAAAAAGGAAAATATAGACAATTACCTCGTGACCCCACTAAATCTATGGAGTCCAAAATCTACAGAACAATAAGGAAATACCAAGACCATATACCTGACAACCAACGATCGGCGCTCACACCACACTACAGTAAGCCACCACATATTTACGAACTACCAAAAATTCACAAAACGAACATACAATTGAGGCCAATAACCAGCTCCAGAGGATCCCCAACAAATGCACTGGCGAAATTTCTTTTAAAAATCATACAACCTTTAGAAGATAAGACGAACACGAATGTTAAAAATTCCACACATTTCGTGAACATTGTTAGTAGTATCAATCTAAAGCCAGATGACAGACTAATAAGCTTTGATGTGGAAAGTTTGTATACTAATGTACCATCAGGGGAATCACTTTCAAATGATACTACTTTATCAGATTGAACCACGTGACCACTGGACGGAGTGATGGATCTTTTGGAGTGTTGCCGGCGACTACGCAGACAACACTCCAAAAGCACTAGCTTACTTTCAAGTAAAGGACAGGCGTTCGATATATATATATATATATATATATATATATATATATATATATATATATATATATATATATATATATATATATATGGAATGGTTCGAAACTCATGCCATAGAAACGGCAACAGTAAAACCGAAGGTCTGGTTGAGATATGTCGATGATACCTTCATCGTATGGAAAGGCAATGATCAAGAACTTAATGATTTCTTGAAACATCTAAATATCATTTAATCTACAATTAATTTTACCATGAAAAAAGAGGTAAATGATCAATTGCCTTTCCTAGATGACATGGTGAATCGCTCAAACGAAACTATTAAGACTTCAGTATAGAGAAAACCAACACATACTGGACAATATCTTAATCATAGTTCCGATCATTCTGTTGTAATAAAACGGGGAATTACACGCAACCTCTATAATCACGCTATATCTCTATGCAATAATGCCAATTCATTGGAAAAAAAGGTAACAAATATTAAATCCGATTTACAACAGAATGGTTATCCTTTGAAACTAATTGACGATGTTATAAATAACTTTAGAATAACGAACACTGGACAGCAAGGAACACATTCCTTCTTCACAATTCCGTAGCTTAAAGGAACTTCGGAGAAAATAAGACGAATTGCCAGTAGTTATAATATAAAAAATAGCCTTTAAATCAGGAAATGCACTTAGAGCCCATTTAACAAAAACAAAACCAAAAAGTACCGGTAAGAAAGAATGTGTTTACAAAGTTCCATGTGAGTGTGATGAAATATATATATAACCAAACGACCACTAGAACTTAGAATTAAGGAACATAAAACTCATACACAAAAGGGGGAAACGTCGAGATCAGGTATTGGAGAATACGCCTGGGATAAACAGTATCATAAAAAATGGTCTGAAGCTGCGGCAATATATATGGAACCCAACAAGAAAAAAAGAAAATTTATAGAAGCAGTTTACATTAAAAACAATAATGGAATCTTCAGTAAACCGAGTGTTGAGATACCTAATCTTTGGCAACCACTACTTTGTAACATCAAATCATTGAGGTGAGTACAGTGAAGCGAAACTTTGCGCTTTAGTGAACACAGTCCCTATATAAGTTCAAAGTCTTAAAACAAAACATTCAGTTTATACTTAATAACGATTAGAGATACAACTTAATCGAAACGTCGTAAAAATAAATAAAAATAAAGACAATGCAAGTCCGATAACCACATTTTAGTCAATCTTCAACACTGTCTACAACCTTCAAATAATTTTTTTTCCGTTCTTAATCTGGTGAAACTGAGTGGTGCTTTCTACAAAAAACAAAAAGAAAGTTTAGATTATTTTTACCAGACTCATTGCCTACGTAAAAATAAGTTGCTGTATGCACTGTGCTTTTTAATGGCTACTCCAACCGTTAAAGGATTAGTCATATTTCACGCATACAAAACCATTATTTTAACATGGTGAAGCCGGGTGCATCCCCAGTAAATTAAACGAAAAAGTGAGGAAAAGAATAAGTAAACCTTTTTTGAATGAATAAATGAGGAAAAAAACATAATTCGAGTTTACAAAAAAAGGAAAAAAAGAAGAAGAATTCGATTAAAAAGTAAAAGTTTACTAGTACTAACCCTTTACTTGTTACTGTTCTACTTATACGTTTTCATATTAAAACGTGCAAGTCTATTTTCTTTGTAGAAATTGGACGTTCCAACAGCGAAAACTAGATTATCTTTTAATAGCAAGAAAATTTAGAAAGCAGTCTTGTTTTCCAATGTAATTTTCCGTAAATGCCTTTTCATAAAAATAAAAAGGAAAACTATATAGCGAATAGAATTTCGTTTACAGAGAAATAAAATGTCAGGTGTTGCGAGCTTTTTAACTATTCCATATATACGCAGTAAAATCCTTAACGGGTCTTTAGAGAATCGTAAAGAACATTCCTTTTGCCCTACCTACCTACAATATCATAAAATATAATGTTCATCCTGCATTACTGAAGGGAATTCTTCAAAATATATGTAATAAAAAACGTACAATCCGGCGAATAGGGTTCGGAAATGTCATTTTTAAAAGGGTGTTGCAAAATTTTAAAGTATCGAAACTTTTCACTTTATAAAAATGAGAATATTGGCTGTTACACCCATTTCTTGCCAATATTTGATGTATCAGTTACAATAATTTAATTATTTGCCCTTAATACATAAAGATGTTTTTAAAAACATGCAGCAAATTTTGCGCCTCCGAAACAGATAGAGTGGTTGTGTAAGAGGAGATGCTTAATGTCATATTTGTGTGATATTTTGTGCTCTATTTCGTTAAATTTTTTAACATGTCGAAGGGCAAGTTTTACTGTGTTATTGGTAATACATTGAAAAACATTATTTAGAATCAAAATTTCCATTATTACAAAATCGAAGGAAAACTTTTCATGTATCTTGCATATGGGTGATATAGGGTTGTATGCAGGGGCGGATCCAGGCTTTCTCTTTGGAGGGGGGGGCGGTGTTATCACAAAAGTACAGTATGCAGGAAAAACAAGTTGTCAACGGGGGGGGGGGGGTACAAGCAGTATATACATTCCTAATATAAAAGGCAGAATGGGTTCTATTTTTCTGAATTCAAAGCTCTTGAGAGAGGGGGAGGGGGGCGATCGCAAGTATACACATTCCTATACTCTATTCAAGAACTAGAGAGAGTAATAAAACTGTTACCGAAACCTCCAACGTACCTGCACCAGTGCCGCTGGTAAGTGAGAACTGCCGTAAATCTAATTATATTTCATTATATTTAAATATATTTACAGTTTGTTCTTAGTGATTTATCTTCTTTGCGCTTGTTTTTATATATTATTTGAGATTAGTGAGATACCCAAAAGATATGGCTTTCACCTCTATATTTATTCCAAAATCGTTAAACCAGGGCATTTTTCCTCAATGAAAAACTTATTACGATGAATGTTTATGATGCCTTAATGCCAACATGACAGGAGTTGGAAAATCTACTATGTACCGGATACTGAAAGAGAAAAAACGACTGGAATTGTTAATACTCCCAAGCCACATTCGATCACAGGTAGATGAAAAACCTCGTTGGAAGAAGAAATGAAAACTGCAATTAAAGGGGTTGTATATACATTTTATTATGAGAAGCAGATCTCAACCGTCTACAAAATTCTAACTAAAATCAATGAAGACCGCGATTTACCTGAAATTAAAAGAACTGATCTCTAGAAATTGCACAGAGAACTTAATTTTAACTGGGAAAAACCAGATAGAAAAATCTGTTCCTATAGATCGTTCGGAAACTGTCCGTTGGAGAAGTAAATATCTCTCTCAAGTAAAAAGTAGAGTTGCTAGAAATAACACAATTAACAAAAATAGTAATTTAACTAAAGTTTTGAAAGATTTTTTTGAATAAAGTTACTGCGGAAAATTGGGAAAAATCCATATAATAAAAAAATAAAACAAAATGTGAGAACTCGATCTCATGATCGGTGAGATAGAGGAACCAATTATAATTAATTTGAGCGAAGATAGTTTCACTGACTTTGATTAGGAATTAGATACGTAATGTTTACTAGTGTAAATAGAATTTATTATTTAAATTTTTGTTTTTGTTGTATTTTATTTTTTTATGTTGTTTATATGTTTTTTTATATATTTTTATTTTAGTGTGTCCCACTCTTTAATTTTATATATATTTAATTCTAATTAGCTGTTAGTTTTTTATTATTTTATTGTTGTATTTGTATCTTTTTCTTAAGCGTGTAGAATTAACATGTTTATCTTATTTTTTTAGGACTATTGTATTTCCATATAATAAAGTAAATTAAATTAAGATATCAGTACAATAGAAATAAAAATAAGTAGGTCTAATATTAATTACAACATAAAAAAAACTAATTACATTTGAATCCCTTTTTAGTGTTTAATTGTAATTCTGCAGATCGTTTAAGAAATAAATAAACCGAAACGACAAATACCCTAAAAATGTTTTTAATTAATAATAAAATGACCGATAGTCCCAAAAATATTTTAATAATATATGGACGAATTTATTTTTTTATATATGTTTCTTTTTTGTATTTCTGACAATGGATATTTTGTAAGTATTTAAATTATAATTTTTTAATAAGGCTACGTTTTAGTCCATTATTATACACCGGTAATTTTGACTATAAAATTTCTAACCCATTCCTGTGAAAAATATATGTGTCTAACAGATTTTGCTAAAGACACCGGACTAAAGAATACAAGTAGTTTGCGAAGAGAAAAAGGGTAAAAAATGATTTATTACTCTCTCTAGTTCTTAAATAAACTGTAGTATAAGAGGAAAAATCGGGTCCATTTTCCTAAACTCAAAGCTCTTGGGGGGGGGGAAGGAGGTGATCGCCCCCATCGCCCCCCCCTTGGATCCGCGCCTGGTTGTATGCTTCTTTGCCTTGTATTTGATAGTCACTTAGAACCACTGACCCTGATCAAATTTTGCAGATAGTATAAGCTGCATAACATCTATCGGGGTATGGAAATTAGCGGCGGAAAATTTAGTTACTTTTAAGGACTTACTTTCATCTATGGGACCCGTTACCCGGGAATCGATATTTTAGTTACTTTCGCTAGAATAAGTAATACTGCAAGTCATACGATATAGATTTTAGTCACATGGAGATATGGGAAAACGTATACAAATTAAAGAATATAGCATTCAAGAATAACCAGATTTATTTAAACATTATAAAACAAACATTTTTTGGGAAAAATTCTCAAATCCGTATTTAACAACAACAAAAAAGATATATGCATTTTTAAATACAGATAAAAATGTTAAAAATGTTTATTCTGCTGTGAAAACAATATTTTTTCGACGTGTTTTGCCTTTAAACGATTTTTTTGCTCGGTTATGATTTGACTAGCTTTTGAAAATACTCTTTCGCAGGGTACGGATGTGGCAACTATACATAAGTACTTCCTTGCTAGTTGAGGCAACTAAGGATATACTTTTTCCCTGCCTGGTCACCCAACTTGACGGTCTTCATTTCTTCCCAAATTAGCCTTATTTGCGTATTTCTGCAATTGCTAAACAGATTGTATTGTTTACATGCTCGAAAGATTTTATAAAATTGTTAAAATCTTGCCAAATAATATCTTGATTTTCTTCACATATTGTCTTTTTTTCAGATATCTCTATTTCATTTCTTTGAATTGCAGTTTTTTCTTGTCTCTTTTAAGTTATACTAACCCGAACTAATTCAACATGAAGTTCATCTTTTATTCGTTCCAAACCATCTTTCACCAAACCCGCTTATTTTGAAACGAGGATCGAGAATGGCTTTAGTCATTATTATGTTGTATTATTTTTGGGTCTCCAAAACGAGATGCAAATGAATCTAAAAGAAAACTTATTAAATATTTTCCCATTTGACTTGTAATTTTAAGTTTAATTATCTCAAAAGTTGATATGATCCCTTTAACTATGAGGATAACTTGTGAAAATGTGATTTGTTTTTCATCACTCATTTGTACAATTATAGCCTTGAAGGGTTTTAAGATTTGACCATTCTTCTTCCGCTGTAGGATTACTGGATTACGTAGAACTACTACGGTGACCGCTAGTGGTTCGGATAACTTAACTACCCTCTCAAATAAGTCGAAAATCGAATTCCATCATTTAGGCACATCTCTTACCAGGAGTACCGTTTGGCTGCATTGTGTTTGAGTGTCATAAGTTTAGAGGAAGCTCATAAGTTTAGAGAAAGTATGGGAACTATTAAAATGTCAATGATTTTTTTAAATTTTGGCTTGTAGTTTTGCAATAAGTTTTAAACCGTCTCTAACCACCACTGCATCTAAGTATCTGTCCTGCCTCAGCCGTTCGGAAAACAAAACTTCAAAATTGCCGAAATGCCAAATGCCTAATAAACAGCCAAAATAATTCAGTGCCCAGCGGAGCCGTCCTCAAATTTTCTCGTCCATTCCTCTAGTAAGTGGTTTTGTGACTATAAAGAAAACCTCCAGACCAGCCTAGGCTTGTGAAAATAAAATAATAGTTATATTTCTTTAGTTAATTCGGTTCTCGCCTCGGACTAACGGTTTTTCGGTAGAGTAACAAATTGCCAAGGTACAAGTCTTTTCTAAATAGAGAACTCTTTACTTTTAGTGATTGGTTTGTAATGGTTATTTTGCAACGATTAGTATCGTTACTTTTCATTACTAATGGACAGTCATTAAAGAATATCGAATTATTAAAAAAATTGCAGAAGAATTGGATTTTTCTTATGACTTATAACGATTTAACCATAGATTCGTAGATATTATAATTTCTATTTCTTTAATTCCCACTTAATTAATACATTTCTATTCTATCCTTTATTCTATTTCTTTCGAACTCCGTCCGGTTTTGACGAAAGTTACCCCTAAATATACACATTCTTGACAGTAAATTGTAGGTTGTGAGCGTGGTTAAGACTTTTTTACTCTTCTACAGCACCTCGAACTAGAAGATCTTTTATGCGTTACTCTAATCTAAGCCTAGGATATTCAGACTTTCCATGAAGTTTGGTAGAAAGTGTTTTATTTTTTCAGGCGATAAGGTGACACCGTCTAGAACTGTATGATACCAGGCAGAGCAGATGATCCGCTCTTTCGGCTGGACGATCGCAGAAATTGCAAATCTCGTCTTTTTTTTAGAACGGCATCTCAGAGAACAGTGTCCTGTAAGATATTCTTTATTCCTTGAATATCCACACTGGTCTGAAAAAAGGAGTTTGTGCCCCTTTTTTTGTTAGACTGTTGGCTTCCTTATTTCCTTTGATCCGCTTGTGCTCTTATGTCAGGATTGCCCGGTAGTTTATATTCTATTCTATTTGTTAGGAATCATGATTAGATTGTTATCTTAGCAGAAATATGCTTCCAAATTCAGAAAAAAACATTGAAAGATTCGAGAAATGGATTTTGTTTTGTGGCATTCATGGAAAAACTTCTAATAAAATGTATGCCAACTGTTGATTTGTGCAGAGCATTTTCTTGCTAGTCAACTGAAAAATGTTATTTCTTCCTTAAAATTGTTTAGGTGGTGAATTCAAGGTTTATATTTATCATAAAGTTTAGTGTAATATTTTTTTTTTAATACATAAATACCAATTCTTTTTAACGCATTCTCTCCAAATCAATATTACGGTGCCCAGTAAACCTATTCCTGGTCTCAGTAGTCTTCAAAAATATATATATGAGGATGTCAGTTGTATTATCGCCAGTCCTAGTAAGTAATCAACAAAATTTTAAATATATCTAGATTATATGTTATATATTTTTTTAAATGACACACCCTACATTTATATTGAAAAAATAGCTAACAAGTAAATTTTAAATTAAATATAAGACGTTGAAAAGGAATCAAAATAATAGTAATTGTTGTCTTTTTAAGGAAATTGTTTGTACAATGGAAGGTGAAATACTAGTCTTTAGGGTTTTTAGAGTACTGTTGTTTTGATAAGACATGTCACTGCGTTAGGAAAAAGTTGTTTAATTTAACTGTAATAAGTATAAAATTATATTTTAGTAGTAAAATGTACACCTACGTTTTTCTATTAAGGGAATATTAAACTGTCTATTTTTTATACTAGCGTGTTACAAAAAATTGATTTCTGTGGATTATAATAGTCTTAATACCGATATTTAATTTAGCAAAATTTAGGCCTATTAAGCAAGTTGATGTTAGACGAAAAAAGAAGCTGTCGTCAAAGCAAAGTATCTTTATGAAAGAGGATCTTAATTAAAAAACGCGTCACTGTGAGTTCCAAATTAAGATTATCTCTGAAAAAGAGGCTACTGCCTAATGCCACAAAATTTTATCCACTATGGACCGAGTTGGTTTTATATTATTTTTCTAGTTCACTCAGTTTTAATTCTGTTCTGTTCATAAGGGTTTTTTTTCTTTGACCCTTTATATTCTATTTCATATCATTTACTGGACCTGCATATATTTTTATAGTTTAATAAAGTTGCTTCAGATATATACCTCAATTCTGAATTATCCCAAATTTTCCCTCTTATGCGGCCTTGGATTTAATTGACCAAAGCACATGAAATTTAATTAGTTTTATCATTATTTGAAAAAATACTCTTTTTTTCTCAAATAATGCTTTTATCTTTCAAATTGCTGAAACTTCTATAATAAATAGGATTTACGAACGAATATATAACGTACGGTAAAGTTGGTGCATGCTAAAACTCTACTAGCTATTATTCAGACTGATAGATGGCATCTTAAACAGTTTTCTCAAAATCAGTAAATAGTCAGTCCAATCTATACCCTCATAGTATTTTTATCTACACTCTCACACGGCGGCTCAAACAACTGACTTTTCGATCATACAAAATGTGGGATTGATGTCATCCACTGCACAGCCCAGACTTGATACCCAATGATTTATTTCGTTTTCCTTACATGAAGAACAAGCTTTATGGTCAACGATTTTCTATGCTGTAAACAGCGGTTGATGCGTTCAAAAAACATATTTTGGGTATACGATTTTCACACTGGTAAAAATGCTTTTCGAACTGGTTAAAAAAAAAAATAAAACCATTTATAATGATAAATATTTGTTTTTGTTTATTATTCTTCCAACTCTCGAATGCATACATGCTCCACAAAAAAATCGAAATTTTGCTTGCGGGGATCTGATCCACCTTACTAGATTTAATCGGGCAGGCTGAAATCAAATCCGAAGTCCAAATAACTCCATCATATCACGAAATTCGAGAAAAACCCAAGTAAAGTCCTATAACCATATATTCCATCAACCCTCTAACTCCAGAAGCTTAAAACAACATAACCCTAAACCCCATAAGCCTAAAAGCCCATAACCCAGTGAAAAAGAGACTAATACGCAGGTAATCAACATCAGTGATGTTTTTCCGAATGTTTGGTGATACATACGAGTACATACCATAAACATAACAAAATGGATTCTGTTTTTTGTGATCGTCATGTTCTGTTGTCTATGGGTTCCTTTGGATGTGTCACGTCTTAAAGCTGTAAGCTCTGTAGAGGGCAAGGTACCTAAATCTACAGAGCTGCAGTCACATAATGACGACACCTGCGGGCCCGTTTGCTCACCATGACCAGCCCCCGATACTGGATATCCGACTTTCTGCATCGTAATTTTTTTCGTGTATTTGCCATGATGGCATAAATGTCGTTATTTATGATGTTCGTCGGATCACGGAATAACTTAATTGCCCACCGTCAACCATGTGGAGGTCACCTGGATTGCAAACACACGAAGAAAAATGTTGATAGAAGCGACCCTTTTGACTTGTCATCTATGGAATTATGGGTTTATAGGCTTATGGAGTTTTTGAGGTTATGATATTTTAGGATCATGGGATTTTAAGGTTACGTGGTAGTGGGGTTAAACAACATAGCTGTTTCAAACATATTGATTTTCACTGCATGAACACACATTAGTTTTCCTTTTTCACTACTCAAGTTTATGGCGTTCTAAGGTTATGGGTTTGATGGGATATATGATTATGGGGCTTTGCTTGGGTTTTTATTGAATTTTATGTTTTTAGCCTATTTTTGAGGTTAGGAGAAAACCTGACATGATTTGGTTGTTTGGACTTTGAATTCGAATTTAGCACACTCGATTATATATGGTAAAATGAGCCAGGTCTAAGCAAAAAAATATTTGTGGATCTGTATTATCAACGTCGGTATACAAGTATTGGGAAAATGCAAGCTGAGCAAAATTTTTAACCTATGAAAACGTAGCATCATGAGTAGCAGTTTAATCTTATATATATATATATATATATATATATATATATATATATATATATATATATATATATAGTTTCTGCTACGAATTTTAAGCTACTTTAACATACTCCCATATTGCATAAATGAAACGGTTTTTTTCCTCATATGATCTGAAAAGTAGATAAAACTACTAATTAAATAAGTAAAATAAATTGCGCTTCACATAAACATTGACTCAATGAAACTGCATAAAAATTTACATAATACGCTCTACTGAGGAAACTAATTACTGTTCTGGATAATTTTCTTTCAGCTAGCAGTTTTCGCTCTAAAAGCACAAACCGTGAACTAAAATGTAGTATTCGCCTCAAGTTTTAAAGTTCCGCCATTCTCTTTGATAACCGTAATTGAAACTGCGATAATTTGCCTTTGATAAAACGGCCTTTTTAAGATATGTACTAAAATTACATTTCCTAAAATACATGAAACATATAAAGATGAGCTTCTGCATCTTATCTTAAATCACGTTTCGCTGAATATATTCTTCTTTTTTTGGAAACATCGTGCGATTCTGTATAGAATTTTATGCGCTGTAAACTATGGACCTATATAGCCTTGAGGTGATGTAATACATTTAACCGATTTGCGATCTATAAGCTTATAAACACCGCAAATTTATGGCGCGAAAAATAATGATATACCGCTACATATTAAATTGTGACCCGTTTTTCGTAAGCGGAAGCAGGTCGTGCTCTACGGCTCTACTTTGTTTACGCCAACGGAACATCGGTCAGTGGATATTTCTCGTGCGGACAGTCATCGGTCAAATGCTCAGCGTAGGGGTATTGGTTTGACGGTATCTACTTATAATCGGGATATCCCTGCTCTCTGAACTGTTCAACGGTTCGACTGCCTGAAGGTCAAAATATCCACTCGGTGGTCGGTTCTCGGGCGCCACCCTCGGGATTCATGTGGTCGAGGGACCACTTATGCACCGGGCAGCTTGTTACAGTGGAGAAACGGCAAGCCAGGGGTCAATTGAGTATATTAATGCTGGCTGCCGGGTGCCAATTTTTATCTGTAATGTTAAAAATGGGACTAGGTAATGAAACAAACGGTTTGAAAACATCCTGTATCCTGTATTCCATTGTTTAACAAAAATACATGGTCTAAAACTAACTTACAATCTAAGATGGACAATAATATTAACAAATGAACGGTCTGGAAGGCAAGAGTATGTTTTGAGAGCCGTTTAAGGTAACTTGTACTGGTCGGTTGCGCTGAAGATGGTAACCCGGCAGTATCATTCACGACGCTATTCACGTATCTCGTACTAAACGACTGCGACGCTATTCACGACGGCTTCTATTCAAATTATTGCATTTCGTGTCTAAAATCCGCGGACGCTGTTCATGGCGCTTCATATTAAAATTCGACCGACGGCGGTCAGTATGTGTAAATCCGGCATCGATCGGCGGCAATCAGCGTCTCTACACGAAGGCGGCGATCTCTACACGTGACGGCGGTGATAAACGTCGGGGCGGCAGTTGTTAAGCGCCCCTATCAATGGACATCGGAGGGCACTTGGCGGTAAAACACATTCTTGGTCAATAAGGAAACAAAAACAAAACTTACGGCATTGAATGCGTGTGTGTATGGGTAACGGTAGGAAGGAAAGAAAGGAACTGACGCTGCCCGTACTTGTAAGGGTCCTCGACAGTGTCAGCAGGATGGAACGACATTGCCCGTACTTATAAGGGTCCTCGACAATGTCGACCAATAGCGGGGTGGGACGTAAGGAAGGAAGTGTATGGTGAAACACCATATACACACAAGCCTAGCCTCACCTACACTGCTAGACCAGGAAGGCGCAGTCCGGCAGGCGACCCAGGCAGTCCGTTGGGACTGTTGACCCGGGTGGAAAATGGGCAGTTCTCTGCGAAATAATGGTCTGGTCGAACTTAAGTAATCGCCCGAGCTCCCACTACGCTGACGAGTGACGGCTTGCGGTGATCGCGCATACTATACTGCTGTATACGGCGGACGATTACTATGGTCGGACGCTCTGAAAATCATCGGAAAATCGTATTTCCCGGCATAGCGCGGCAAATCTAATTATATACCAGTAATATTGAAACTTTAACCAATCTTTTCCCGCATACTCATGCCCAAAAATATAGTAACTTCGTTACAAGGTTAAAAATTATATTTTTATCTTTTCTAAACAAAGTTTTTAATTATGTTGTCATTATAGATTCATTTTTATTGTTCTTACTTTCCTCTATATCCTCTATAGGTAAATTATTGCTGTTTCAATGATATTTTTATCATTAGCGTCTGTCTGAGCTGTTATGCTGCGTTAAAACTATCCCACCTGTAATAATTGCTTTTTTCATAATTCAAGGCCTTGTTCTTCACGAAATGTAAATTAACTTTTCATCTCTCTTAATCTACCACCAGTTGAATTTCTGCACTCAACAATTTTTCAATATTGAACCCTTGTCATATATTTTCAATCTTGGAAACTCAAAAAAAAATATTATTTTGATAAGCACTTTTATGGACTATATATTCGTTATAACCTAAGCTTTTATACGCCAAGCGGATTTTGGAAAAATCCAACATGGCGGATCTAGTATAGTTCTTGAAAAGTTTAAAAATATATTCTTATATTCACTCCTAAAGTCGCTTGGTATGACCATAACGGTGCTTGTTTACTTTCGAGAAGTAGGTTAAAAAAATTTTCAATATCCTGGAAAAGAATGAATTCGTATTTCTTGCAGGAAATGATTTAATATTAGTCATCCGTGTGTTGATAAATTCACTGATAGCCTGGATGATTGCTATGAAAGTATTCAATCTGACTATTCGCATGATAAATGTCACTGTTCAAATTTTCGTTTAAGATCACTATAGCGAATTCAATAAATTTTGCCTTATTTTTGCAAATACTCTCGTTATAGGCAACATAATTTTTCTTAAGTATTTTCTATAGATTCTTTGAATAAAAACATTTCATAAAGTACAGTTTGTTTATTTGACTTTCACATTTGACCATTATACTGGTATTTCACTATAGTGTGCTTAGTTGTTTTCTTATTGATGCTGAATTTACTGTTACCTTTTTTTACTCAGATATATCTCGGTTTTCCTGCTTTCTAATATTCGAGTGGAATATTAATTTATTGCATGTATATTGTAGTATTTTTGTATTGTATGCAATCTCTGGGCCCGATCCTGGGTTTGTAATTGTTGAAATTAGAATTATATAACGTCGTGATATGTTCATTGCCTCGTTAACTTCCATTTTGACCCCAGTTTAATTATTTTTTTCTTTGGGTGTTCGATTATAATATTTAAGAACTTGAGATTGACCAAATAAAGATAAAATAAGAAGAAGTTTATTTATTTATTTTTTTATTTAATTGAAAAGTAAAAGCCAAAATGTGTATACTGACTCTCCACACAGTATTAAGATTATGTTTTGATTGTATTTTCGTTTATTATTTATGCTAATAAATTTAATTAAAATTATGTGTATTTTTGCCAAGTTAAGCTGATTTGTTTAAAGTAGTTAATGTTAACAAACGAAGCATTGTAACGTCATCATACAGTGGTCTCAGACTCTGACTATTGTCTATTTTATTTTTATTTTAAATTACGTGCTGGCTAATTTAATTAAGTCAGTAATTATTTTGTACAGTGAACAATTTGTTTTGACTTAAGTTAACCTACTTTTCTGGTGATCACCTGGAGTCAGGCTGGTGATTTATTGTAAGCTTATATTTTTTTTACTCTTACTTATCTCGAGTTTAATGGCTAAAGCAAGGGACTACTCCAAAGTAATGATTTATTTAATTTTTCTAATTCGTGTTTGATTAATATTTCCTTCCCTGTTAACTTAAAGGTAATCTTCGATAATTTTTCTTCTTGGATTATGTAGGAATTTAAAATTTTAAAATAAAATTCTTGAAACATTGGCAAAGGTTGATTAATAAATTCACTTGTTTTATTTATTTTCATATAAATGTTATCTTAGGTACTTCCTTTTTGCAGAGTCCTCCCTGTTGGTTGTTCTACGTACGGGTTATATTTTAACTGGTTTTTAATCTGTTGAGGCTAGGCTAGTACCTGTGACGTAGAGAAGAGAGACCTTTTTTTCTTGCAGCCGTATCATTAGGCAGGCCAACCGTACTGATTACTTTGTTTCTAGTTGTGTAATCACGATCTAGTAATTCAATCTAATCTTTATTTTGTAAGGCGTTGTGCAATAATCCTATTCTATGATCATAGTTTGAACAGGTTTGATTTATGCTTTGTTTCAACGTCAATAGATTATAGGGAGCACCAAAGTTGTTTTAATGATTTGATTTAGAATTAATTTATTTATGTTTTCCTTTTTTCCTGTTGCAAATTTATTGAGGTTTGACTTATTTTTTTATAATAACATATTCACCTTACACTACCACTACAATTTTTTTCTGTAAATTAAAGATTTTTACTATTACTATCTATACCCAGTTTTATTTGTCCCACAATCTTGTATTTCCTTTTCTTTATGTACTTGTTAATTTATAGGGGCAAAGCTCAAAGGTAGTTCCTAACGATATCGTGGAAGGTTTCTGCTTACGGCCTAGTTTTAGATGCAGTGGCGTCCTGAATAATCTACCGTCCGGCGTAGGGGTTAGCTCAGCATTTTTGCTTGCTGGTGCTATTATTAACATTCAACTGTACTCTGGTGATTTATTACGATTAATTAACTTTTCTGCTCCTTTAATCGTAAGCAGTTGCCTCCTTAATTACCATTGTAGCATAACATTAATGGAGGCCGGTCAATTTTCTAGTTTTCTGTTAGCGATTTTATGCGCAATAACAATTCTAATTATTACCCTAGTTTGTTGGTGTATCCGTAAAGTAGTCAATGTATTTCAAGCTTCTCGAAAAAAAGCAGGAGATTTGAAAAAATCAGAAGGGATTTTGGCAGCACCAGCATTATAAAGAATAGTGTATCAGTATTATACAGACAGATATCGAATTATGTTGCACATCAGAATGAAAATTTTTACTGCAGCAGAATGGCATTTTTATACCACAGTTTAGGGACAGATTCTGGTGCCGGCGTATTCAAATTCTAGTGATATCAAAATCGCTTTATAAGCCTGCAAGCAAACAATTAAATTTTTACACTATCTTGAAAGAGAGCATGAAAAAATTTTTTGTAATTTAAGAATTATACTGGTGGTGTAGCGACCGAGGTTGTCGTTTCAATAAATTTTAACCGGCTTTAAAACTTTAAATAAATCATTTATCTGTTTTTATAATAGATGAGTTAAATATATATACAGATTTATTAATAAAACAGTGGACAAGGAGACTGAAAAAAATAAGATAGAGAATTACAAATAAAGAAATTTATAAGCTTAGATTTTCTTTACAACAGTAAATAAATTATTGCAATGCCTTGCTGGAAAAAATGTTTTTAAAAAGGATAGATGGAAATATTGAAAACAAGATAATATTATGAAAAACGTATTCTAAAAACATTTTTTGTTGAAAACCGAGGCCAGGAGCTACCCATTTTAAAGAACCTTAGCGTGTTAAAACATGGAGCGTTATAACAGCAAATTTTATTTCCCTAGTTAATATTTAATTTTATTTTTACACGAAATTTGTCTATAAATTTATTTTGTGAAAGGTATATAATTTACACAAAGGTAACTTAAAGGACTCAAAGAAATTACAGCTCGCGTTAAATCTGGCACGTCAAAAGTGGGTGATTTACACCAAATTTAGTCCTTTCTTTCCTGCATTCAAAGAGTTTTAAAGCGGGAAAGGTTTTGATCCTGTCTAAAAAGAGGAAAAATGTGGGAGAAAAATGGTTTTAATAAACCATTTTGCAGAATTTTTGTTGTTTCAAATTTGTAAAAATTATCAAAAAATAAATAAAATAAATTATGAAAAAGAAAAATGAAATAATAAAATTTGACATTTTGCTCCTGTAAAATTTTTTAGATAGTAATAATATACAATTTGGTGAGCCATATTTATTCAAGAGGGTAAAATGCCTCTAGGTGAGAATAAATTCATAAATAGTTATCTTACAGCAAAGTTGCATAATATGGCTCACGACCATACTTGAAGTGGCAGTAGATTTAAAAAGATATTTGGAAAAATTAATTTTTAATTTTTTTTTTAATTTTATAAACTTGCTTTAAAGACAACAAGAAATAGAAAGAACATTCAAAAAATAATTTTTTAAGGTATCGTCACGAAATATATTTATTTCAAACTTTATCCTTCGAAATTTATCATCATGTTATCTTTAAATATTACATATATGACACTTGCTAGTTCATTTATATCAGTTTGTCTAAAAAAAAGACGAAAAAGTTTCTTTACAGATATCTAAAGATTTTAAATCATAAGAGATGCCAAGTAAATAATAAATATGTAAGAAGGTACAGGGTGAGTCAACGATTGGATGAAGTAGGTTTGTGCCTTTTCGGTGAAATTAACAAAGAAACTATATTTATTGTTTGATACAGTTTATTTTTACGCAGATTTTAAAAATATTTAGGACTCTACAGGGTGAGCCAAAAAACTAGGACAGCATAAAGTTGTATTTTTTTAAATAGAATACCCTATATACGAATCGTATTTTCGATTTAGCTTATAATTTTAAATCTTCCTTATTAAGAGTTTACTATAACAAAACTTTATAGTTTCTGAGATAATTAAGTTTAAAGAAAAAAAGTCACATTTTCAAGCATCAATTCAATCCTAAATAACATTTTCAATTTTGTGACAAATATATTCAAATTTGGAATTTAGCAAGGCCAAGGACAAGTTAACATAATTTTTACCTAATATTTGCAATAAAAGCTACAGGGTGTTGAACACATCGGCTCAAATTTGAACAAGTTTAAATGAATAAATATCTTTTTTTTTTTAAATGGTACATCCTGTATATTTTCATGTTATTTAATAGAGTAATAAAAACCCTAAAAGTTTTGTTCAATATATCCTATACCTATTTCTAATAGTTTTTGAGATATTTCAGTTTTTCTTATTTTCCATACTTTTTTACAGAAATTGTCTTCATTATCATAGTAGCCATGTAAAATAATAAAAAGAAACTACAGAAACAAACAGAATGTGGTTAAATATGATGAAATACATTATTCGTTATATTACAACGGCAATAGTTTAATTAAACATAATGTGAAAAAATTAACACAACAATAACGACAAGGCAAATACATATTTACTTTTATACTAAATTGAAACAAAAAAATTACCTATTAAATACTGAGATTAATTATTTCTTTTTAATAAGTGTTCGAATAAACGACCCTCTTGAGCAATGCACAAATTTAGTCTTTTTTGCAGATTTTCTCGGACCCTGGACAAAATTAGTGGCGTTATTGTTCTACAGGTATCCCTAATCCTGTTTCGCATATCTTTCACTGTTGTTGGTGGATTAACATACACCTTATTTTTAATATAATCCCATAGGATGAAATCTAATGGGGTGATGTCGCAAGACCTTGGTGGCCACTCAATGAAACCCCCACGTCCAATCCATTTTTGCGGATATCGTTGGTCCAAAAACGCACGAACTTCACGATGGTAATGTGGAGGCGCACCATCGTGCTGGAACCACATACTGTCGAGCTCATCCCTATCGAGACCTTGAAGCAGTTGGGGTAGTTCTTCTTGTAGAAAGTTCAGGTAACTATGGCCATTTAGTGGTTCATTAAAAAAGTGGGGTCCAATAATTCGATTATGATGAATACCACACCAAACATTTAATGACCAGTGGTTTTGATGTTGCACCTCTCTAATCCAAAATGGGTTTTCTGTGGCATAATAATGCATGTTGCGTCTATTTACGGCACCGTTACTTCTAAAAGTAGCTTCATCACTAAACATTACCTTGCATAATAAATTTGGATTTAATTGAATCTCCGCATTTATTGTACGACAAAAGTTTACACGACTTTCAAAATCCTGTCCATGCAATTCTTGGTGTAACTCCATGTGATATGGATGATACCGATATTTCTTGGTAGTACGATTAGCGGTGGATTGTGATGTTTCACATAATGCTGCTAACTGACGGCTACCAATATAAGGATTTTCCTGAACATTTAACAATACTTGTAGTTCTTTTTCTTCATTAGTTACTGGTTTGTTGACCACTTTACGTTTTGGATAATCAGCAGTACCAGAAGAATCAAATCTTTGCATTAAGTTTTGAAAAGTATGGGTATTAGGCTGGCGTCGATCAGGATACTTCATTTTGTAAATTCTTTGAGCAAGAAGGCAATTTTTTTGAGCCTCTCCTATTGTATAAATCATAACTATTAACTCATTCTTTGGAAAATTCATTTTGCAATATAAGATGAATGCAAAAAAAACCAAACTACACTACATAAAAACCAAAAGAAGGGATTGCGGTTATAAATTTGATACACAGAAAAATGTTCTTTTACATTGTTTTTGCCATGGCTACTATGATAATGAAGACAATTTCTGTAAAAAAGTATGGAAAATAAGAAAAACTGAAATATCTCAAAAACAATTATAAATAGGTATAGGATATATTGAACAAAACTTTTAGGGTTTTTATTACTCTATTAAATAACATGAAAATATACAGGGTGTACCATTTAAAAAAAAAAGATATTTATTCATTTAAACTTGTTCAAGTTTGAGCCGATGTGTTCAACACCCTGTAGCTTTTATTGCAAATATTAGGTAAAAATTATGTTAACTTGTCCTTGGCCTTGCTAAATTCCAAATTTGAATATATTTTTCACAAAATTGAAAACGTTATTTAGGATTGAATTGATGCTTGAAAATGTGACTTTTTTTCTTTAAACTTAATTATCTCAGAAACTATAAAGTTTTGTTATAGTAAACCCTTAATAAAAAAGATTTAAAATTATAAGCTAAATCGAAAATATGATTCGTATATAGGGTGTTCTATTTAAAAAAAATACAACTTTATGCTGTCCTAGTTTTTCGGCTCATCCTGTAGAGTCCTAAATATTTTTAAAATCTGCGTAAAAATAAACTGTATCAAACAATAAATATAGTTTCTTTGTTAATTTCACCGAAAAGGCACAAACCTACTTCATCCAATCGTTGACTCACCCTGTACTTTACGATAGGCTCTATTTTTTTTTATAAACGACGGCCAAAGTCAGAAAATTCGATAGTCTGCCCATAGACGCTTACCAACATTTTGTAGTTATCAAGTTTACCTGACTGGCACTCTCAAGCAAAGCTCGTGTCGTCTGATAACTGTCACGTGAATCAAGGACCCGAACCTGTGCAGTAACCAATAGAATTGTGTCCTCATTTGGAATCTCTGGAATTCAAGTTGGCTAAAGTGACGGACTGTGTTCCCACATCACACGTTTTTGAAGTAGAAGAGCTGTCAGGTGCGACAGTATGGGTAGAGGGTAAGGATATTTAAGGCTGACTACGATGTAAAAGAGTATGGTGAAGTTTTGAGCATTTGGCGCAACGCACTCCAGATAAGCATATTAATGAAGTATATTTTCCACCAAGGCAATTTGTGCATCATTTATTAGCTTTAGTTAAAATAAATCTTCCTTTCACATTTTTTTTTTCAAAAATTCGGGATATTTATAAATTAAATGACCTTCTTTATTACAAGCAGGGCAAGTTATAGTTTCAGAATTTACGAGAAAAGTTCTTTTTTGTCCTCGCAATTTAGTAAAAGAAGAATTAGAGACAGTGTCTAAAGCTACACATTGCCTTTTTAGAAACTCTAATAAGATATCAAAATGCTCATTTTTATTATTAAAATCGTCTAACGATTTTTGGCATTCAAGTTCAAATCGAGTGGCTCTGCTGGAATCAAGCCAATTAGACAACATATAGAACGATATAAAGTCCCATTGCGTAACAGGATGACCTGCATGCTATAGAGCTGATAAATGTATCCAATAAAAATTGAAGAGATTTTACATCGCGCTCAGTTTGTAGTTTTTTTAGTTTTCTCTATTTCGTGCCAGTGGCCAAGAGAGATTAAGCGGGAATTTTCATATCGGATAATCAGAGTATTATAAGCAATCAAATAATTGCCATCAGTTGAAGGATCACACTAAACAATGCTAATCTTTATAAAACCTTCTAATGAGTTAAGTGTATAAGTAAACTTTTCAATATTTGACAAACTTGAGTTGTTGCGAAGCATTGAATTAAATAGATCAATAAATGTTTTCCAATTTTTAATACAACCATTAAATTTTTTTGGTTCTTATTTTGGAAGCTTAACATGACTTGGAGTAGCCGCTTGAATTTTTTTTTATTCTCATCAAAGAGATCTCCATAAATCGCTTCTATTTCATAGAAATCATTATCGAAATGTTTTTTAATATTTTTCTGCTCTTCTATGTTAAAATCCTCAAGTATTGTCAAAATATTGAGTATTTGCATATGCTGATTATTAAAGTCAGTAATAATTGCACGAGGATGATTATAACGCATTTTAAAATTAATATAAATTTCATTATTCGTTAAAGCTTCATTAGCGACGTCCTTAATTTTCTTTAATCGAGTAATAGCGTTATCCCTTTGAGCAAGATGACCTTTAAGTTTTTTTATCAGCCATTTTAGAAGTTATAAAAAACAAGGCTTATAGCAAAAAATAACTAAAATTACATTAATAATAATTATTATTACTTATAGGGAAAAGTCAATAAAATTTGTAGTAATTGATGATAGTATATCTTTTATAAAAGATTATTTGATTCTAACTAATCGCATTCAAATTATTATAATGGGAAGTGAGAAAGCGGTATACCAAAGAGAGAGAGAGAATATATATATATATATATATATATATATATATATATATATATATATATATATATATATATATATATATATATATATATGAATATTGGTGGGTATAATACCCTTAGAGTTTAAAAATAGCTAAAAAATAACTAAATGTTATTTCAGGCTGAGCAAAAATTAAAGAGTGCACTAATTTAGAGTAACTTTGTATAAAAATTAGTGTAATATATTTAACCTGAAATAAATGAGAGATATAAATACAGTGAGAGAGAGATAGAGTAAGAGCACGAGTGTGAGTAAGCATTAACCAACAACAAAAAAAATATTATCAGCCAAGCTAAAGTGGAGGTTTGAACTAAATTATCTTTAGCTTGTAGAGGAAAAAATAATATTATTAAATATTGTTCAGTTTAAATTGGTACTTATTAATAATACTAGAGTTATAATATCAATATTACAATTTACTAGGGAAAATTATTTATTATGCCAACGAGAGAAATTATTAAAGAGTAGAGTAAACTAAAAATATTTAAATTTTCTAATGTGTTTTGTGCATTACTTTTCCAATATCCAGACGCAGTCCGGAAGGCGTGAGTTATCATAAATCTCAAACCGGATGCGCGATTGGTATCTAAGTTAAACTTTGAAACTACCGTTCTGCAGGGCCGATCGAAAAATGTCGTACTGGAATTTGGAACTTCAATGATAAATAATTTTATTATTTTATCCAAACTGATATTAAATTTTATTAATTAAAAGCAATGAAAAGTGCATAATTCATGGACGAATCGACCAAAAAATCCGCAGTAGAAGGATTAGAAAAATCTAGGAAAATGATAGTGGACTGTATTTTAGGCGCAAGTAAAGAATTTAATTTCAGTTAAAATTGTTGACGAAGGTATGACAATCTCGGAAAATTGAAAATTATCTACCTTGTAGCTGCTCACTGTCTAAATCGTGGATACTTTTCTGGAGCTTTCAAAACACAAAATTCCATAGGAAAATTAAGGAAAAACAACAAAACCATACTTAGACCAAATGAGAAAATAGGCTTTATAAGTTAACTTTTGAGAACTGTCCAAAAACCTATGTAGGCCGATCAGGTAGAAGGTTTTTAAAAAGAATCAAGAATCATTTGATAGCTTTATAAATGATAAAAATTTATTCGAATTCTGCAGACTATTTAATAGAGTCAAATCATAGTTCTAACCAGGATTTTAGAAGTTTACACATTGAAACTAAAGGATTTAAATTAAATTTTCTTGAATCGCTGGAAATAAACAAAATTAAAAATGATAATATATTATTATGCAATCAAATAGATTTAAATAGCTCACCTGTATTAAACCTATTTGAAGTAAAAGTACTTTTGTATAATATAAATCATGAAATGTCCGGAATTATAAAATAATAAAATTTAAGGACTCAATAGTTAGACATAAACATCAAGTTTTTCTTTTTGCAACTGATAATTTAAATAACATAGCACTACAATATTCTACACAGTACTTGAAGAAGCTGCCGTGCAGTGAAACACGTTGTACCACCAACAAAAAATACAAGTGGAAATTTAAGTAAGAATTGTGTCTAATTTATCACAATGATAAATTATTAAAGTTATTTTCTTATACAAAATATTCTGGGTTGTAACCATAAAGATTATTATTCCACCACCACTTCGAGGCAAAAATGACCCTGAATAAAACAGGTAAAAAATTAATTCATTAACTTTGATAATTATTGTCTAATCATCTTTTACCTGTTTCCCTTAGGCTCGTATCAACCCTTTGAATGGTTTTTTGGACTTGGCAATGTTCGAGCTCAAAATCTTTCAGCTAAGTCGTCTTGCCTTCGAAGAATTTGACTGCGCTTCACCATAAATTAAATGCATATCAGCATATTCTGCGTAAAACTATTCTTCAATTCTTTAAAATAATTTTTACTTGAAAGTGGTTTTGATAAGTTCCGTCATTACGTACGTATTAACAATAACAACCTGATTTGAACCTGCGTTTATCATTAATAACTTTTGATTATTTCGCATTAAAATCGATTTATTTCGAAAACCGCCAATTTTATCCAAATTAATTAAGAGTACCTTTTTTTGAAAAGGAATGATCAAAGTATTAAAAAATCTCTGTGAAATGATACCTGTCAAAAATATGGTCCAACCTGTGTGATTGACTGCAAGTCCATTCCTGATTAAAACATCTACGGTAGTATGGTTTAATGAGTCTTTATGACAAAATAGAGTTATTTTCACCTCTCCTGTACGCTCCCGAGAAATTAGGAGGTACCTATCGGGCACCCTGTATACAGCATTAAGGAATTAAGTAAATAAGTAAAGAAATCAAAGAATGTTATATTTAATACCATTCCACTTTTTCTCTTCTGATAGAATTCAAAATATTATTTCCAATACTATTTCTCTGCTCAATATTAGGCACTAGCCCTATTATAAATAAACTCATAATTTCTTTCATCTTAGGTACTGAAGAAGAAGTATTACGAACGAAACTAAAACAACAAGGGCCATAAGAAAAGATACTTATTATACACTGAATCAAAAATTTACATTTAATCCTTTCAATAAAGAACAAAGGCTTTGCAAACCTTTGCTCTCCAAAAAAAAAAATAATATGCAGATGAGAAACAGGTAAATGAAGAGTAATTATTTAACTTAAATTTTGCGCATATTTTAATCTAAAATAATAAAACATTTTTTATTTAGCATAAGTTATATGGTACGGAATATGTGCAAACTTAATCACAGATTCAAATGCCCAAAATTATATAGAATGTCTTATTTAAAATTTGAGTATATTAAGATCAACCCTATGTATGCAAAAATATTTTTTAAAATAAGCAAGAATTGTAATAAAATAACATCCTGCTACTGCATAGAGCTACTATTGATATTTTACTATTCCATTTACTACATTTTAGGATAAATTTATTTTCCTGGACGAATAATATAGAAAATTTTCCTTTTAAGAAAGCGTGACAAAGAAAGTCTCAGCTTAGAAAAATGTTTTCTTGTTGAGAACATCGATTTGGGCAGCTCTCATATTTTCTAAAGTGAAGCTTGATCTTTTTAAAAGCTTTTTGATATACAATGCGCTCCCTTCGAAGCACCAAGCAAAGAAGGTAGCCGTTTATCGATAATAATTGGGAACATAATATCGTTTTAGTTTGAATAATGAACATTGGAAATATGGATTATATAACCGGAATATAAAAGGTTTGTGTTATTAAAAACGTGTATTAGGTTACGTAGATTAGTGTGTATTTATTTCATAATTTATACTTAATAATCTTGGAGAATTATTTTTTAGTTCGTAATAAAATGGATAAATTGAAGTTATATTTTACTCTTTAAAAAAACAGAATATACCAAAAAATCCAAGCACATATATAATGAGGATGTAATAGAATAAATTCATTATTTGAAAAATGCTGGATTTTTTTGAAAAATCATTTGGGTACTTAGGAAGAATTTTTTCCAATATGTTAAATTTTACAGGGTGGTTCGAAAGACGTTGTGTTATAATTAACTTTGATTTGTTAAAAAGGAATAAAAACTGTTATAGTGCCTTAAAAGCTAGGAGAATAGTTTTTAGAAACTGAAGTAAATTTTGAATAAATGATTTTTATGCCAAAGAGAATATAAAATTACTTTACAAATTTGACCCATGAAAGAAAAATATCGGAGTCAGTTTATCATGTTATGGAGAGTGTAAAATAGAAATAATTTACTTTATTGAACTCGACGTTTACAATGAAAAATATAGAAGAGTTACCTTATTTTAGTGCAGGTTGATCAAATCAAATAAAACACACAGATCGTCTATGATTTTATTCTTTAAAAATTCAACACTACTTCTCGCACGACCAGATACAAAGAAAATGACAGAATTTGCCTCAAAATGTCAATACTAAATTTGCCAAAATGCATATTTCAAAAAATTTTTAATTCCATGGCCTAATTAATGGAAAAATATTCGATACTACGTATCACCAAAATTCAATATTACTCACTAAAAACTCCGGTTAAAGCCGATACCAATAGATGGAAAAGGCATACGATCTCTTGCGAAATTCAAAATTTAAATTGAATAGGCGTAAAATTAAAAAAGTCTTTTACAGCAAAGCTGCGCGTTTTTATTATTAATGTTTTCGCAAACAGGTGGATTGCGACAAGGGGACCTCTTCAGTAGCCGCTAATGTCTCCAGACTTCAACCCTCTTAAGTTATTTTTGTGAGTTACCTTAAAGTAAAGTTTTCCAAACTAAGCCCAAATTGTCATAGAAGACTGAAAGAATCGGATTAATCAAGAAAAAATATTTATAGTTTTGCAGGGAATCTAAAAGTGTCCCAAAAACTGGGGTCAATATTTAACAATTGATTATAGCACAGCTTCTTTCGAGTCTTCCTGTATGATTTAATATAATGGAAAAAATTCGTACAAAGGTCAACGTGTCTTAACGATTTTTTTTAAATACAGCGTTTTTTAAATGATGAATTTTTTCCAGACTTTATATATCTGTTTATATGTCTTTTATATTTCGTCTAAGCGGATATCGGGTAAAGTCTCGGACTAAAGCTGTTTCGGTATAGTAACGAATTGCCAAGATTACTTTTAGTGGTTATTTTGTAACGATTAGAATTGCTACTTTTCATCACTATTAAAAAGTAGAAGAGTTAACGAAAATTTTAAGCCCAATAAAGTTGATTGATTTTAAAAATTTAAATAAACAGGTAGGTGGGTGATTTGGGAGATAATTCTCTATCTATATATATATATATATATATATATATATATATATATATATATATATATATATATATATATTTTATCCAAAGTTGCAATTGCACTCTTAAACCACTAAATATTCTTTGGTTCTTAGAGTTCTACCAGTAAAATTGTGTCAAACAGATATTTATTCTGTCATAGTAAATCCACTATCTTAAATTTCAAATTAGTTTTAGATTGGTAATATAGGCCTCAAAACCTTTTAATACCGAAGTTTAAAGAACCTGCGATGTAAATTTCTTAGCTCGATATATTCTATACTGCATATTGAGTTTGTATACGCCTCAAGAACCCCACAATATCAATTTTCAATATTTAAAGAACCTAAGATGTAAATTTCTTAGCTCGATATATTTTATTCTGCATATTGAGTTTGTATCCGCCTCAAAAACCCGACAATCAATTTTAGATAAAATCGGAATATGTAAAATTTTCTGTCTCTCATATTGTATTTTATCAATCTAATAGTTGTAAAAAATTAACTTCATATTCGTAATACACAACCCCGAAAATACCAAATCTGAAACAATGCGAATAAGATAAAATTTTCAACCCATCATATTGCATCCGCTATATTGAATTTCAAAAAAATTATTTAAGTCTTAATCGAATCTAAATCTAAACCCTTCAAAGCCCCTTAGTACTAATTTTGGATGCAATCCGGAAACTTAAAATTTTTAGACTTACATTCGCTATTTACACCCTCAAAAACGATACAGTCCCACCTTTAAACAAAATCGAAAAATGCAAAATTTTTAGTCCGCTATCTTAGATTTGCCATATTGAATCCTGAAAAATACTTTTAAATTCATAATTTACACACTCAAGAACCCCCTATATCAGTTTGGGAGAAAATCAAAAAATGTAAATTTTTTAGAGCACCATATTGAATCTGCCAGAATTTTTCAAAAATATTTAAATTCATAATTAGCACTAACAAAAATACCCCAATACTGATTTTAGACAAAATCGGGAGATATAGAATCTTTAATCCGCCATCTTGGATCCGACATATTGAATTTTTTAAAAATAATTTCAGATTCGTTATGTGCGACCCCGAAAACTTCGCCGTACCAATTTAGAAGAAAATCGGACAAAAATGATTTTTTCGTCCGCCATATTAAATTTATTTAAAATAATTTTAGATTAGTTATGTAAAAACTCCCTCGTAACAATTTTGGAAAAAATCGGACAAAATTAATTTTTTGTCCGCCATATTGGATCCGCCATATTGAATTTTAAAAAAACATTTTGGATCCATTATGTGCGACCCCGAAAACTCCCCCACATCAATTTTGGAGAAAAACAGACAAAATTAATTTTTTTGACCGCCATTTCGTCCAAAAAATGTGGGTTCACCGCAGCACCTTCCTGAACATAACATAAAAAATTTCATTCAAATCGGTGCTGCCGTTCCGGAGTAATCGGTGTACATACATAAAAAAAAAGAAAAACGGACATACTCCTTCTTTTAGAAGTCGGTTAAAAACAGTAAAAATGTAGCTATTTTAGTCCTGTATTCTAAATGGCTCTGTTTTTGCATATTGGAGTCCAATCCAAATTTCTTTTGCATGTAAATTGCTATAGAGCTATGCAATAATTAGAAGACGCGTCAGCTCTAAAGTTGTAATCTATTTTCTCCAAACAGTATTTTTATATTTACTGTCGGTTCTTATATATTTTTTTTCAATTATTTTTCCTCCTAATTTTTTTGGTTCTCTTTTTGTTTATTTTTTTCATATTTCACCTTCAAATGCTCCATCTTACTAACTCGTCGAGTTCCTTCGATCTATTTCTTCTACTATTCTCTACAGAAACTATTTTTTTTTTAATAGAACTGTTTTTTATGGACATTGTTGTTTTAATGATCATACTTTTGTTCTAGAATCAACTCCAGATCGAGCGCTATGTACAGGTACTGAATTAGGTATAAACAAATATTTCTGGATTAAATGAAAATATTCGCGTGTTATCTAAATCAGCGGATGCAATTGTAGTTGTTACTTCTTTACCCCGGTCTACAAAAAATATTTTTAATTTTGAGAAGTAGACATGATCAAGCCTGACTTCCACCTATCTGTCGAGCTAATAGCTCAAAAATATAATGTCTAGTAGTTGAATCAATGTGTTACCAATCAAAATCAAAACGTTTAAAGACAATATACAACATTTTAAAAAAATATTAATTCGTCAATAACCTAAATTTAAGAATATGAAAAGAAAACAACGGTTAAATGACACTCACAATACAGTGTTGAGAGTTTAGGAAATACACTACAGCAAAATGACAGCAGTTCCCTACCTACCATGTTAAGTAAGATCTTTAAAAAATAAGACGTCTACTTTACTTACATTTCATAAAAAATTCATAGACGAAGATAATTTAAAATATTTAAAAAACATATATGTTGCTATATTAATAGATAACTATAAATGACAGGGCCAGATAAAATGATCGGTTGACGTATAAACTCTCAGTAAACAGATCGGTACCGTTAGGAACAGAAACACCGCCTACTTCACAGTAAAATCTATACAAAAATTAAGACCACTAAAGTGTGTGTTTCATATGATATTTTCCCACGCGATAAAATGTTTACTCAGGAGGGAACTGGAGAAAATGTTCTAATATAGCTATTTATCATCATGGCGGCTATTCCACACTGTTTACCCTTCTTGTTGCTTCGTTCAGGCCATAAGATCGTAGAATTTAGGGTGTGGAATGAAAAAAATAAGATGCTTTTCTCCGACAAAGACGGAAATTCCAGAGTGGATCGATCAGGACGGAAACTATCGTGTGTCGTTTCATGTAAATAATATAACGGCTAAAGAAAAAATTGCAAAAAAATATTTTTTTTAATTTAACAATATATAATAATTTTGTCGGGAATACTCTGTAATTCACTGTATTATAATGCCATAGCAACCTTTATGAAATAATTATTATATTTTCAAAAATACAAAAAATTTAACTGATTTGGTTTATCTTTTTGATAATTTCCTTATAATGCAAGAAACGGCTGAAAAGCTCTCTATCTGAAAGAAGTGCTGTCAGATATTGTAATGACTTCTTATTAGCATAAAAAGAAAGTTATTAGATCAATTACACTTTGAGTAAGTAATCAAGAAGGGCTTAGTATGTGAAGACTTAACGCATCTATGCAGATTTCAGCATTATTCAAACTACATAGAAAAAGTAAAAAAAAAAAAATGTTGAAGAACATTTTTAAGCAAATGTCTGCTACTTTTGCTGAATCTTGCACTTCAATTATATGGTACTGAAACCAGCTGTTCCAACAAGGGTTAAAGTGGATTGGAGACGACATCATGTTATTTTTATAAACTCAAATGCACTAAGTTATTATAAAGAAGAAATATGACAAAACTTGCAAGGGCGAATAATTTGTGTAAACCAACTCTCTTGTTCACACCTCCCAGAATTAGATCACCCGTCTTACGGTCTAGATCTAGCTCTTAGTGTTTACTTTTTATTTAGTAATTTAATAAGGAATCAGCCAGGTAATAGATTTAGAGACACAGGTGGTATCAGTTCGGTAGTAAATGAGCATGTTGACACCAAACAAGACGCGTATTTTCAATCATATAAAAGCACTCTATAATGTAGTAAGTATTAGGTTAGGGAAAGTTTATATATGATTATTAATGTATTATTTCGTCCCTAAAAACATCAGATAGAAAATTTTTTAGTAGCTTTGCTATACCGAAAATAATCCCTTAATAGTTTTTATCCCAATAACGTATGCTCCACTCTTGAAAAGTCTTCATGAAAACACTTAACATCTTCGTCATCTTTGGTTCCCAAGTTTTCAGGAAAATAATTTAAGTGACAATATATTTTGTATTCGCCGAAAGTGTTACACGGCCATTATGAATAAATTCTAAGCGACTTTTTGTTGCACAGTTGTATGTAGTATAGACAAAAATTGGCAGAGAACGAAAGGGCAATAAAATAGAAATTTACCAGTCAAAACTAAGGGTGTGGGCAAAAAATTAGATTAAGTCAAACAACTTAATAACAACAAAGGAATTTATATTCAAAGTTATCTGTAGCAGTTGTAATGTTATAATATTTTGCTAAATTATCATACATACATGTTTATTGTAAAGTTTGAAATTTAATTTTTGTTGGCTGTTGGCTTTGGGGATAGTGAAAGAGATTTTACCGAAACGTCAGCTGCTTTATAGTCCTGAGAGGGACTCAGCACATACATACATGGGATATATATATATATATATATATATATATATATATATATATATATATATATGTGTGTGTGTAATAAGTTAATGTGCGTATAATTTTAAAAATAAAAATGAATAATTTCTCGGCTGTGCGGATATGAAATGTCAGGGAACATTACTCTCGTATTAAAAAATGCGGAAAGCATCAAGACAATGGAGAAGCTCAGGGTCCGAAAAAAGGTGACTGCTGTTTCGTCATCATTGGGGCTTATCAGGTTTTTCTCTTCGGTACAATCCATTAAATCGCAGTCTCGCTCTATCTGCTATTTTCCCACCGAAGAAACACCAGACAAGGCACAAACAGTGACATTTTAACCAATCAATCAATAACACAAGAGTAATACCTACCCATAACTTTGTATTAAATCGTCACGTAGTGGCGCGACAGTGAAATAAAAATAGAAATCTATCAACATTGGCACATGAAGCATACTGCACCAAAGGACAGAGGTCGCATTGTGGCACTGGCATCCAAACTTAATGAGTGCTTTCACACTCACAGTGGGAATCGCATTACAATCTCCCGTTGAAAGCATTTCGTGTTATTAAACCAACAAAAATATAAAATAAGATAAGTTGAAGATATATTGAAGAGCGATGGTGCCACAGGCAATTGCTCGAAATAAATCCGGACAAGACCGAGATGGTACTCTTTACAAAAAAGAGAAAAATGAGGAGACTTGCCACAATCATATTGAAGGACTCTTCAATGAAAGGAAGCAGTTATATTAAGGCTCGATTCACAAATACTATATGTGCTTTCTGGGCTTGTAAACAAGATTTTGAGTGCATATGAGGGCTGACACCGAGAGTGTTATTTTGGGATATAAACAGCTATTGTATGGTGGCCTAGTACAATAAAGTACATACACCATTTTCAACTTGATAAAGTTCAAAAAATGGATTGTGTGGGAATAATGAGTGCAATACAAACTGTTTTACTAGGCTATGGAGATCCTGGTGAGCTTACCTTCTATCCACTTATATGTAGAGAACGAAGTCCTGAAGACTGCTTACCGTCTCAGTTGCATAGGGCATCTCGGTAATGAGATGGGCAGCTACTGAGGTGTCTGGGAAAGCGAAGGTAAGATATGTCCTTCACTCCCCATGCAAATAGATTACATGGCTCCGCTTTTGATGCCCAACCGTTCTCTTCAAATACTTTTGCCAAGTAGAGGGATTGAGACAGAGATAAAAATATTCCGAGAAAGGGATCCTGGCCGTATATAGATGGATCCGTTAAGATGAAATAACTGAAGCCAGAGTGTTTCATAGGACCAAGGTGGTCAGAGAGTTCTACTTTTTCGGATAACGTGCAACGATCTTTACAGCAGGGTGGGCATCTCTGCGAGAGGGATATAAACAGGAAGAGGATAATAAACATTTGCTCAGACGGTAGGGCTGCGATATCGACACTAAAGTCTAGTGTCATAACTAACTTCGCGACTGATGACTGAATGCAAAGTCGTACTGAACAAAGAAGGGTTGCAAATCAGACTCGTGAGGGTCCGAGTCACTCGGGTATACACGGGCATGAGGAAGTGGACCATCTAACAAAGATGGGGTCAGCAATTGAACCATATGGACCTCAACTAATTCTATTTGTCCTATTTGCTGTTGGTAAAACTGCAACGATCTTTATAGCAGGGTGGCCATCTCTGCGAGAGGGACATAAACAGGAAGAGGATGATAAACATTTGCTCAGACGGTAGGGTTGCAATATCGACACTAAAGTCTAGTGTCATAACTAACTTCACGACTGATGACTGAATGCAAAGGCGTACTGAACAAAGAAGGGCTGCAATTGAACCATATGGACCTCAACCAATTCTGCCTGTCCTATTTGCTGTGGGTATACCCATGGTCAGATGTATGTAAGTATCACCACATTTTATTCATTCACTAAAGATCATGTTAATATTTGAGTAAAATATGAAAAAATAAAAGCTTAAGACAATGCTATAGCTACAATTGTAAGTTCACAGAGGATGATAAAATATAAACATATTGATTTTGTTCCTGGTATGCGAAAAAAAAGTAAAAATTTCTAAACTACAGATATAGTTTCTTAATATGCATCTCTGTGATTACGCCCCTAACTCTTTTCCCTATATATTTTTAAAGCGAGAAATGAAATATACGCTTGATAAGCTTAAAAACTGGAAATCTTCCAATCTAGCAACGTATTTAATTAAAATTATAATAATGAAAATTGTGTAAGTAATTAAAAAATGTTATCTCTAAGAAATACTTTTGCATGTTAAAATGACAATGAATAAGATTAAATTATACTTAATGTTTATCTTGTCATGTTTCTAAAATTTAACCTAATATTTAATCAAACTTATATAAATGGGCCAGACCTGACAGTGGCTTTAAGCACATTGGACAAGGGTAATCGCCTAATAGCATTTAACTCTCTTGCCATTTAATTTCCCAGTGACCGTTTTCCATTAGTTCTATACTATCACAAATATGTTTAAGTCTAATTTATGTTTTATTAAAGAGGTTGCCGCTTATGAAAATACCTTCATTTTATTAGGAATATTTTTTGATGAACTGAAAAATTTTTTAATTATTCCAAATCTTCATTCAAGAAGTTGATATATTTTGCACTAGACATATCCAAAGCTTCGTTTCAAGACAGTATCTGGCTGATATGACTGATAACAGTGAACAACAGATAAATTGACCAAATAAAACACTAGATGGAACATTTTATTTTAAGTGTTGTTAAAACTGGTTGCTGATTTCCCAGATGAAGAATTAGCGTACGTTAGTTTTGTTTTGCGAAACCTGAAAAGCCAAACTTGTTGCATTGCAAAGTTCTTTTATCGTACCATGTTGAGTTCTATAAACCATATTTTGTAAAAATCCCCAAAATAAAAAATCCAGTACAGATATAGCAAGGCATCAAATAGGAGGACCGTTGGTACCAATCGATCTTTGAGGAAAATTAGTTTCCAAACAAGGTCTCACTACTTGAGAGTTGTGACTTAATGCACCGTCTTGCTTAAAATATAAATTATTATACTTTACCAAGTAAAAATTTTCTAGTAATTCAGGGACGACATCTTTTAAAACTTGTAGATAGCCGTTTGCTGTGGGGCCTCTGTCATATATTTGGTACATAATCAATGGTAAAAGAAGCGATACCAAATCCGAAGCACCTTTACATCTCCTCTCATTCAATGATATGGAATTTTCTGCTGACCAATGTATGGTTATATCTGTTAAAAATGTCAGTTACTTGTAAAATAATACTCAGATTACCAACAATTACAAAACTGGAAAATGCAAAAATAACAGTTTTAAGTTGGGGATAACTCTGCAAGATCACAATAGGAACACCTGGCTGGAGTAAACCACTAAAAATATAGACAAAGAAGAGTGATATAATGCCAAGAGTTTATAACTTTAACAGACTCTGCAGTATTCAGGATCTAATCAACCAGAAAACCTCGTCTGGAGATCCAAAACTGACCGTGGAATCTGACGACGAATTACAGGGGCAAGACCGTTCTCATAGTCTCCCTACAGCCAGATAGTGCTGTAAGTGCTCGTATAAAATCAGATTAAATCTAAACAGGTTTAGGACAGTCTTCAAAATCTTATTGCTCTGGCAAAATACAGCAAAGTTACTTATGCCTGGGTATCAGAATTTAGGAATATCCTAGGAATGAAAAAGTGGATCGACTTGCAAGGCAAAGGTTTGCTACCATATTTTGGTGGATAGACCATCAACATTAGATCCAATAGAACCATATTATAGGTCACAGGCACAGCTAACTAAAATTGAACCAACCATCTGGTAAGCTAAGCCGCGATATTCTGCGTTTAAACAAACAACATATTACAGACAAAACTGTTAATTGGCAACTGCAGCTGGAAGAACCAGCATATAAATTATGTGACAAAGAAGACGAAACAATATCACCCATCATCTTCGAATGTGAAGCTCTAATTTATTGGAGATACCTTTAAAAATCGATCAATCCTGGATGTGTATACCCAGAGGACAAATTAGTGAACAGGTTCCTAAACTTACTTAAGACAACCATAGAACAGATATAACAAGCAACACAGTATGTCATTAGACTCTAGTGTAAGGGCTTCTCAACTCCAGCCTGCTATATCATTCAATTAATCAATTACACAATTATTCAATTAACAGTATAGACGTAGTGAAACATTCTGCCAGGTTAAAAGTTTGCATAGCCTTACGCAAGACTCACTCACATTAGATGGAACTATATCATTCAAAATTGGCGCCCATACAAAGTGCGAAGAAACGAGATGGACAGATGGTATGAAAAGACATGGGGACTAACATTGATTGGAATAGCACAGAATCGAAAAAAAAATAAACAAAATGAAGGGACTCTCTCTTTCTTTGTCAACCTCTGTCCATCCACTCCTGGATGTAGGTATCTCTCAATTGTTTCCATCTTTCTCTTTTCTTCGTCAATCTCATCCACTGTTTGCCCACCACTGTCGTTATATCGTCTACCCATCTTTTTTGAGGTCTTCCCGTGCTTCTTGTTGTCTCCCTCGGTCTCCATTCCAGGATTCTTCGTGTCGATCTGGTGTTCTCATATCGGGCTATGTGACCAGCCCATCGCCACTTCATCTTTACAACCTCCCTTGAAGGGACTACCCACCATAATGTCCAAATTTGGCTACGTCTTCCGAAATATGAAAAAATGCCTTCGGAGACGACAATCAGTTGAAAGAGGATATTGATGTATATTTTAAAGCTACACTGAAGTCATTTTTGGTGAATAGATATCATAAATACGTCGACGCTAAAGAATGAAAGGCAAAAAGTGACCGAGATTGTAAATTCCTTGCTGTCCTGCTAAGTCACGTAATCTTATATATCATAAAATGTAGGGGTCTTAAGGGTTCTGTCAATTAAAGTACCATTCATATAGACTTAATAATAAGGATACAGAAGAAAACTGACTTAGTTCCACATGAAGTTTCAGTAGCTTTTATGACCGGCATCTCAAGGCTTGGCCTTGTTTTCTAAAAGTACATTTTGATACGATTGTATATTTTAAAATAAATAACGTTTAAATACAGTGCCCTAGAGGCAAGCAGTAAATTGAACAAAGGGTCAAACGGTCAAAGCCGGTTTTATACCTTTAAACCCAAAAAGTAAACTTTGGCTTTGATTAAAGACTAGAGTTTCGCTGGGACATAAAAAGAGGTTTATTTGTGTTTGTTTATTTTATTGTATGAAGCACAAAATTTGCTGTTTATATTTGAAAGGAAGGATAAGATATAGTATTCAGTATTAAATTGAAGTTTGAAAACCTGTAGTTCGGCCCAAATACTGTCAGTCGTATGTGTATAATATGTAATTAAGAGATAATTGACATACGTAGGACGTTAAATTCGGTCTCTTTAAAGTCAAAGTTTGTATATATTTTTGCTCTGCTATGTCTGCCTAGATCTAAAATTTACATGTTATACTAATCCAGCCATTGAGGGTTTTCTGCTCTGAATTTTTTCGTAAAAGACCGATTAATACAAAATTTGGAGAGTAATTAGGAAATATCTCCAAGAACAAAACCTATATAGTGCATTTTTGCCTTGGGGATGGATGCATGCCGCTCTTTCTCGGGGTTGGAAATTACGATATTCAAAATAATAGGAGAAGCCGGTAAAGGACTAAATTCTAAGCTAAACGTTTTTTATAAAGTTATTTCGATAAATCAATACTTTTTGAGATATTTGTAATTGAAAATATCAATTTTTCATTTAAAAAAAAAAACATTTATTTGAAGGTTGTAAACAATGTTGAAGATTGAGTAAAATGTGGTTGCCGGACTTGCATTATCTTTACTTTTGTTTATTATTACGACGTTTCGATTAGGTTGTATCTCTGATCGTTAACAAGTATAAACTAAATGCTTTGTCTTCAGGCTACGAGCTTACATGGGGACTGTGTCCATTGAAGCGTAAAGTTTCGCTTCACTGTACACACCTCACTGATTTGATGTTACAAAATAGTACTTGCCAAAATTTAGGTATCTTTACATTGGGTTTACTAAAGATTCCACTATTATTTTTAATACAAGCTGCTTGTATAAATTTTCTTTTTTTCATGTTGGTTCCATATATATTACAGCTTCAGACCATTTTATATGGTGCTGTTTATCCCAGGAGTGTTTCGCAATACCTGATCTCGACGTTTTCCCTTTTTGTGTATGAGTTTGATGTTCTTTAATTCTAACTTCCAGTGGTCGCTTGGTTTCTCCAATATACATTTCACATGGAACTTTGCAAACACCTTCTTTCTTATCGGTCGTTTTTGGTTTTGTATTTTTAAATGAGCTTGAAATGTATCTCCTGATTTAAAGGCTGTTTTTATTTTATAACTGCTGGCAATTCGTTTTATTTCCTCTCCCTTAATGTACGGAATTGTGAAGAAGGAATGTGTTTCTTGCTGTCCAGTGGTCGTTTTTATAAAGTTATTTATAACATCATCAATTAATTTTAAAGGATAACCTTTCTGTTGTAAATCGGATTTAATCTTTACTATCTCTTTTTCCAATGAATCGGTATTATTCCATATAGATATAGTGCGATTATAGAGGTTGCGTATAATTCCCCGTTTTGTTACAACAGAATGATCGCAACTATGGTTAAGATATTGTCCAGTATGTGTTCGCTTCCTGTATACTGAAGCTTTAATAGTGTCGTTTGAACGGTTGACCATGACATCTAGGAAGGGCAATCATTTTTCTCTTTTTCCATAGTAAACTTAATTGTAGATCGAATGGTGTTTAGATGTTTTAATAAATCATTAAATTTTTAATTATTTCCCTTCCATACGATAAAGGTTTCATCGACATATCTCAACCAGACCTTCGGTTTCACTGTTGTTGTTTCTATGCCATGAGTTTCGAACCATTCCATATATATATATATATATATATATATATATATATATATATATATATATATATATATATATTGACTACCACTGGAGAGAGTAAAGAAACCATCGCAAATCCGTCATCTTGAGCATAGAACTTGCCCTTTACTTGAAAGTAAGCGCTACGCAGCCAACACTCCAAAAAGTCACTCACCTCTCTCTCTCTCTCTCTGTAGCTTTACAACCCTTCGTGGGTCCTTGCTGCATCCACGACCTGCCTCCATTTGCTTCGGTCCATCATGTCGTTACTCCAATCTCGTACTCCCAGTACATCCAAATCCTTTGCGATGTTATCCCTCCATCTTAGTCTGGGCCTACCTAAGGGTCTCTTTCCGGTCGGGTTCTCTTCCCATATTCGTTTGATGAGACGTTCGTCATGGGCCCTATGAACATGTCCTGCCCACCTAAGTCTTTGGGCTTTTATTTCGTTAATGATGCCTGGCTGATCATACAAGCTCTTTAATTCTTCATTTGTTCGGATGCGGTATTGTCCCGTTGTTTCATCTACTCTAGGCCCATATATTTTTCTTAATATCTTGCGTTCGAAACGTCTTAATAACAATTCGTTCTGTTTTGTGATGGTCCAGGTTTCTGAGCCATATGTTATTACCGGTCTAATAACTGTTCTATATATACGGATTTTGGCTGATCTGGACAGCAGCTTTGATTTTAGTATCTCCTGCAATGCATAAAAGCACTTAAAACCTTTTTGTATTCGTGTGCGTATTTCACTGCTCACATCATTGTCGTGTGTTATATTGGCCCCTAGATATTGGAATTCTTTCACACATTCAAAATTGTATGTGTCCATAGTTATATTCTGTCCTATTCTATCCCTACCTGCTCTTCGGTTTACGTGCATGTATTTGGTCTTCTCTTCGTTGATGTTGAGTCCTACTTTTTTTGTTTCCCTTTCCATTCTGATAAACATTCCCTTTGTTTTAGTTGTGCTATTTCCTACGGTATCGATGTCGTCTGCATATGCTAGGATCATTCCGGGGCCCTGGTTTGAGAATACTTCCAGTTTTATGTTAGCTTCTTTGATGGCCATATCTAACACTATGTTGAAGAGTAGTGGCGATAAGCCATCGCCTTGTTTTAAACCACTGGCAATAGAGAATATGTCCGTAGTGTGCTTACCGATTCTGACTTTCGCCCTTGCATTATCTATACATATTTTAGTCAGATTAATAATCTTCTTTGGCACGCCTACCTATTCCATGGCGATCCATACACTATCTCTTACAATGCTATCATATGCTTGGCGGAAATCAACGAACAGCTGGTGTACATCTTTGTTAAATTCCCAACTCTTTTCCAGAAGCTACCTAATAGTAAATATTTGGTCAACAGTTGATCTTCTTGGTCGGAAGCCACATTGGTAGTCCCCGAGGTTTTCTTCTGCGTAAGGGGATATTCTGGTTCTTAGTATGTTGGATAGCACCTTGTAGGCAACGTTTAGTAACATAATTCCCCTGTAATTTTTACATACTGATCGGTCTCCTTTTTTATGTATTGGGATAATTATCCCTTCGTTCCATTCTTTTGGAAGTTCTTCAGATTCCCATATCTTCTCCACAAGGGTTTGTATTGCTTCATGTAGCTGATCTCCGCCATATTTTATAAGCTCCGCGGTTATGTTGTCGCTCCCGGGTGCTTTATTGTTCTTCAGTTGGCTAATTGTTTTTTTGATCTCTGTCAGTGATGGAATTTCTACCTGTTCCTCTGCTCCCTGGTATATTGTATTTGTGATGAGAGCTGTGCCTTTTATATTTAGTAAGTTGTCAAAATATTCGTGCCAGGTTTGTAGGATTTCTGTTATATCTGTTATGAGATCTTTATTTTCTTTCTTTAATATGCTGGTCCGTGGCATATACCCTTTCTTTATGTTCTTGATCTCCCTGTAGAATTTCCGGCTGCTCTTTGTATTTGATTCCTTTTCTACATTTGTTATGATTCTATTATAGGCTTCTCTCTTCTTCCTTCTTATAAGTTTTCTTGTGTCCGCTCGCAGTGTGTTAAATCGCTGGATGTTATCGTCATTTGGGCACTGCAGCATTTTTAATCTAGCTTTGTTTTTATTGTCTTGTGCTAGTTGACATTCCTCGTCATACCACTGTTTTCTTTTTATGGTTTTATTTTTGTCTAAAGTTCTCTTCGCTGCATTCTCTATCGATGTCTTAATCTTGCTCCAGCATTCGTCTACTCCTGTTTCCCCTTGTATCTTATTCTGTTCCAGTTGTGATTTTACTTCTGCTTGGTATTTCTGTCTGAGTGTTTCTTCCCGATTCAGTATCTCGGTGTTCCATCCTTTTCGTTCCGATTGTTCTTGCTTTCTTATATCCGTTTTTATCCTGGCACGTACTTTCACTCTCACTAAGAGATGGTCTGACGCTGCATCTGCTCGCCTTTGGCTCCTTACGTCTAGTATGTTTCTTGAGTGCCTTGCGTTTGCTAGCACGTGGTCTATCTGGTTTCTTGTTTTTCCATCGTTGGATACCCATGTTTCTTTATGAATGTTTTTGTGCGGGAACATTGTTGACATTACTATTAGATTACTAGCCGCTGCCAGGTTTGTTAGACGTTGGCCATTGTCGTTAGATTGTTCGTGTAAGCTGTGCTCCCCTATGTGCGGTTTTAGTGTTCTTTCTCTTCCAATTTTCGCATTGAAATCTCCTAGTAGTATCAACATGTCTTGCTTCGGGACTAGGTCTATGGTTTGTTCAAGCTGGTCGTAGAATTCATCTTTGATGCTCTCCTCCTTATCTTCTGTTGGTGCATGTCCTGATATGAGTGTGTAATTATGCCATTTTCCTTTAATTCTGATACTACTTATTCGGTGGTTTACTGCTTTAAAGTTTATTATTTGTCATATGAAATTTGTGTTTACTGCGAAGCCCGTTCCAAACTCATGTTTGTTGTTCATGGTCCCTCCGTTAAAAATTGTGTAGCCGTCCATAGTCACTGTGCCCTCGTCTGGCCATCTAACTTCTTGAAGGGCTGTTACGTCTATTTGGTACTTTTTTAGCTGTTGTATGGTTCTCTTAGCAGCACCCGGTCTATACCAGCTAAGTACATTCCATGTTCCCAAAGTCATATTCCATGTCCGTTGCTTACGTCGTCTCCTGTGGTCCGTCCTATTCCGAGGCTTGTCGTTTTGTTTCATAACTTGTCCTTTTTTTCCGGTGTGGGGTAGTTAGCCCCACGGCCAACCCTCCTCCTTTATCCGGGCTTGGGACCGGCACTGGCAGTTGTTAAGCTTCTCAATCCACCCAACCCTACCAGCGTCCAGTGGTAATGTGATTCGATCTGATAATCTGATAATTTGATTATGTTTAGTGATTCCCCTAATGCCATATTAGTCTACAGACTTTCCACATCAAAACTTATTAGTCTGTCGTCGGGCTCTAGATTAATGCTACTAAAAATGATCAAGAAATTTGTAGAATTTTTAACGCATGTGTTCGTCTTATCTTCTAAAGACTGTATAATTTTTAAAAGAAACTTGGCTAGTGTACGTGTTGAGGATCCACTGGAACTCGTCGAAATGGTTTTCATCGATTTGTATGGTTTTTACAGAGGTTATAATGTCTATAAAACAGCTATGTTTTAGGTGTTACTGAGAAATTAAGCACCTTGCTTAATAGTTGTTCTTGTGCTGTTGAAAGTTGAAAGAAAATATGACGAGAAAATACCGGAATAAACTCACAACAACAACCAACTCTACTTAAAAAAACTCCAAGAAAAATTATCATAAACTTATCTTCAAGAATACTCTCACTGATATAGCCGTAATTTTATGCACATAATCTAATATTTCAAACGAAGAAAGGACAAGAATGTGTAAGGACAAGATTGTGTAAAAATTTTAATTAAAAAATATTACTTTTCTAACCGAATTCTTAAAAAAGAGGTTCCAAATTCCACCGCTATGTCTTTTTTTACGTATGTACATCGATTATTCCGGAATGGCGATATCGACTTTAATGAATTTTTTGCGTTTTATTCAGGAAGTTGCTTTGGTAATCCCATAGCATTGTGGCTAAAATTGGTTCAATTAAATCTAAATGGCGTTGATAATATGGCGAACAAAAAAAAATTTTATCGGATTTTCTCCAAAATTGGTATGAGGGAATTTGCGCACATAACGAAAAAAAAATTCTTTTAAAATAATTCAATATGGTGGATTAAATATTTTATATCTTTCGTACTGAGGGGTCTTTGAGGATGTAAATCACAAATTTAAAAATATTTTTGATAAATTCAACATAACGAATCTAATTTGGATGATTAAAAATGTAATACATTTTGATTTTGTTCAAAATTGGTGCTGGAGGGTTCCTGAGAGTATAAATAACTAATTTAAAATTATTTTTAAAAAGGTAAGTATGGTGTGGTGTAATATGGCGGTGTAAATTTTTCATTGCCGAATAGTGTCCCATATTTTTTGGGTCGTAGGTTACGAATTTAAAGTTAATTTTTTACAATATATTATGGAAGATATAATATGGAGACAAAATGTTACATTTTTCCGATTTTGTTCACAATCGATATTGGGGGTTTCTTGGGGCGGCTATTACGGATCTTAAATTAATTTTGTCAAACTGGATACAAAAAGTTTACATGCCTTAAGTTCTTTATATATAGTTTTTGGGGAGCTTTGGGGGGCTTTGGAAGCCTAGATTACGAATCCAAAATTCAAGATAGCGGATTTACTAGGACACATTAAATATTTGTTTGTTGCAATTTCATTCAAAACTAACTGACTGACTCCGTAGCACTACAATTCAGGGTGGGTCTTGGCTGCCTCGACTATCTGCCTCCATATAGAATGGTCTTGTGCCAGCTCCCTCCATTCTCGCTGGTCAACTTCAAAGATAGCTAGAACCTTGTGGATGTTATCTCTCCATCTAAGCCCAGGTCTTCCTAGTGGTCTTTTTCCTTGTGGTGCTTCTTCCCATACCCGTTTTATTAGTCGATCGTTTTGACTCCTTTGTATATGACCTGCCCATCGTAGTCTTCTGGCCTTTATTTCTTGAATGATGTCAGGGCTCTGATATATTTGCGCAAGCTCTATGTTGCTTCTCATTCTGTGACGACCTGTTTCAAGGTCTCGGTATGGGCCATATATTATGCGCAGGGTTTTTCTCTCAAACCTTCTTAGCAGCTCCGTATCGTGGACTGTCAGGGTCCATGTTTCACTGGCGTAGATTGCTACTGGTAGTATTATTGTTCAATAAATTTCGGTTTTTGCCTTTCTAGTTATAAATTTTGACTTAAGCAAAGTTTGTATCGCAAATGTACATTTATTTGCTTGTGTGATGCGCTGTTTAACCTCTTCGTGCATATTATTGTTTGCCGTTATCACTGCGATCAGGTACTTGAAAACTCGCACATGCTCAAAATTATAGTCATCCATGGTGACGTTCTGCCTGATTCAGTCTCGGGCGAGGTTGCGGGAGACATGCATGTATTTGGTCTTTCCTTCATTTATTCGGAGCCCTATTCTCTTAGCTTCTTTTTCTATCTTTATGAAGTTTTCCTTCACACTGACTGTGCTTTCTCCTATCACGCCCATATCATCCGCGTAGGCCAAAATAAGTTTAGGGCCACTTGGCCCAAAAACCTCCGCGTCAACTGATACTGTTCTTACGGCTTTCTCCAGTGCAACAATCCTCTGTTGATAGAAAATGTTTGGCTATATTCTCCTTCAATTTTGAAACAGCTTTTTGCCCCTCCAGGCATGCTCTACACAGTCTAATCAGCTTCTGCAAGATTCGAAATTCTTCCATAGCTTCCCACAACCTTATCCTAATAACACTGTTATATGCTCGAAATCTATGAACAAGGTATGTAAGTTTTTGTTAAATTCCCAACATTTCTCTAGCATCTGTCGAATAGTGAACAGCTGGTCAACTGTTGATCTTCCGCTTCGAAAACCACATTGGTAGTCTCCGATAATCTCCTCGGTATACGGAGAGAGACGTTGAAGGAGAATGCTGGAGAATAATTTATAGGGTTGGCTTAGTAAAGGAATACCTCGGTAATTTTTACATTGCATTTGGTTCCCTTTTTTGTGGAGTGGAATTATTACCCCTTCTTTCCATTCATCAGGAATGATTTCTTGATTCCAAATTTGTTTCACGAGGTTATGTATTTGTGTGATTAAATCGTTCCCTCCATGTTTCAGACTTTTTGCCAAGATATTATTTCGATCTGCCGTTCTGTTATTTTTGAGCTTCTTAATAGCTCTAATGGTCTCTTCCATAGATGAAGGTGGGATATTAACCTCTGCCGTAGCGAATACTGTAGCTTCAGGTTCTTCTTGCGTTGGCACGTTTAGTAGTTCATGAAAGTAGCACTTCCACCTGTCCAGTACCTCCACTTTTGAGGCGGTGATTGTGCCATCGTTAAGCTTTAGCATTGTGGCACTTCTTGGGCGGAATCCCTTTTTATGCCTCCCCACTTCCTTGTAGAACCTCCTAGTATTGCCGTTCAAAACTGGCATGTGGAGAATTCCTAGATTAAAGAATTTTTTGTTGTCCAGTTTAGACAACTGTTAATAAAATGGATACTTTTAAAAACAATGTTCATCTTGCTTGAATTACGTTGCATGAATTTCTGTGTATTGCCGTATGATCTTTAATGACCATCCCAATCCTCGTCTTAACAATAAAATTATCAGCAAATTTTACTGATAAGATATAAACTTATTATATGTAATCTTTTACTCATTCTGTATGTGAAAATATATTCTGAATAATTTTTGTTTCTCGCAAATTTATTAATAAATATATTTTAACGGTTTGTTTATTTTTTCATTTTATATAATTTTTCCGTGTATTATGAAACAATTTCCAACTCTGACATTTTCGACTTTAACGGTTCATTAGGAAAGCAATCGTCTACTACAAAATGTTACGTCCACTTCACCACCCTGCTAATAAGTAGGTTTTTAATTTGCTTTAATTGCTTAGATATTGTTTATTGACCCAAAAGATTTAACGGTATATATTCTTTGTTGAGACATGAGTAATAAACGACAAATTTTCTAAAAAGTTATATGTTAAAATTTTTATATAGAAGGATTATATAATGCCACCGAACGGGCATTTATAAATTTGTAAGCAAGACCTTTTATGATTTTAGACTGGCTGTTTATAGTACTGAAATATCTGAAAATAATTAAATAGGAACCTATTTGAGCAATATTCTTAAAATTTCACTTTATTCGATTCTAATTTGGTTTTGTTTTTCTTTGTTATATGGAAATGAGGTAGTATAAAACAACTTGGTAGTTTTGTATACCGTTGTTTTGGTATACTATTCTTCATGTCGGATAGTAAATGGATATGTTAAGTGAAATTCTTATTTATTGATGTATTTTTATTTATTCTGTATATGTATAAAATAGATTAATTGTGGATATTGTGAATTTCCAGATTTCCATATGCGATGATAAGCAGTAGATGTTAAGTATTTCAGGATAGCTTAAAGAAAACTTTACTAGTCTGGTCGAAAATATTTCTAACCAGCATTTTCTATGTGGATGTGGGAATATAAGCCTCTTCCATATTTTTTCATTTTTCCCTGTTTTCCACTTCTGTCATCCATACTTTTAATATTTAATATGACTCTCTCAATGTAACGTTGGATGCCTTCTAGATTCATGGTCTTTTTGATGAGTGGCAATATTTCAACACCATATAGTAAGACCGGGATTATACATATCTTCAAATTTTTTACCTTTATGTAATTTTTAAATATTTTGTTCTTATTTTGTAATATATATCTGGACACTGTCTTATTCTTCGGTTCAGCTCCGCATTTCTTTATCTATATATAAATTCATTCACTTCTTCTATTGGCATTCCATTTAAGAATATTTGTTTATTAAATATTTGGGTGGTTATTTTATTATTTTAGTTTTACTACTTTTCTTTTATCATTGTTTCCAGTTTGAATCTTCAATTACTATATCATCTGAGTACCTGGGGTTATTTAGTCTTTATTCTTCTATATAAATTCCATGACTTTCCATCGTAATTTCTTAAAAATAGTTTTCAGTCTTAGTGTAAACAGCTTCGGAGATATGGAGTCTATTATGCCCCTTTCTCGTTTAATTGGACTGATTCTCTATGTAATTTTATGGTACTCTTTGCTTTTTTGTAGATATTTTTAATAAGTTCTATCTCGAGTCGATTTTACAGTTTTTTGTTGAATTTGCTATTGCTCATGTTCCAACTGAATCGAAGTTTTTGTTATAGTCTATAAAAGCAAGGTATGGATCTTTGATATATTCCAGAATTTTCTCGATAATGTTACAAAGTGTCTGGATGGGATCGAATGTGTAATAATGGTTTCTGAAACCCGCATATTCCATATATGGTATAGATCGAACTTTCTTGTCAACCGTGTATTAATTATTTTCATGAATATTTGTATACTCTATATAAAGGACTTCTTCCGATTTGTTTTCCTTCTTGTGTAGTGATATTAGTATCCCATTATGTCATTACTGTGATATTTAACGTTTTTCGAGGCATCTGTTAAGAAATATTTTAAGCCTCTCAACTTGAATCTCTCCTCTATATTTTACTAAGTCAGGTATTATATTATCCTTTCCCGGTGCTTCATTTAACTTCATCTCCTCTATAACATTCTTTATTTCATATGTTTTAATGGGGTCGTTTTTCTTTTGATCCAATATTAATTATTAGTTTCCTTTTTATTGTGACTAAAAATTTGTATAGTTCTATATAGTACTCATTCATTATTTATTGTATTTCTTTTCTGTCGCTGGTTGTTGTTCCATTATTTCCCTTCAGTTGGTTTGCAACATATATGTTCATGTTTAATATCCTTTTCAGTACCTCTAAACTTTTATTGTCCTCGATTATTCTCTTCATAAGTCCCTATATGTTTTTATTTGCTATTTCTTTTATTTCTCTTCGTTAATTTTTCTTGCCTTTACTCGTTGGTTTTATCTTTTCATAAATTTTTGGGTTTTGTAGTAAATTTGTTTCACGTGTTTTGCCCCCTAAGATTTAGCCACTGTCCTACCTGCTTTTATCATTAAGTTCACTAGATCTAGAGGGGTCATTTTTTATATCCTGCAATACTTTATATTTATTAATAGCGGAAGTTATACACAATATTAATTAAATAACTATAGGTTCGACTTATTTCTCAAAAAAAAACCTCAAAGAAACGTCTAATTACATTCAATTTTATGGAAAAGAGTTTTTATCTTTTTCGTATATTATAAGATAACTGAGATATGACGGGTGTTCGAACACTAAAAATTTTAAATTTCGTGTTTATCAAAAACTAAGAATCTGGAAAATTTATTTTCAGAATTTTCGTTTGAAACTTAGTTCTTTGTCTTCACTAAGATACTCCATTAATACAAAAATAACATATTCCGGATAATACCAACTGACTATTTTATTTAGAAATTGTCGATATTCATATAATTTTGGCATGAATATTTTTATACTTTATTATACTTTTCTTAAAAACTATAATTTTTATTGAATATCTGCTTAATGCAAGCAAGATTATGATTTGTGACGATCCATTACGCTTTCTCTTAAAAAAGGAGAAATTTTCATATTTTTAATACAAATTTTTTAATGTTTAATGGAATCATTCGGTTTAATATTATCAAATTATAAAAAAATCTTCCTATTGATTTAGACTTTAGCATAAGTTTATAAAGCTAAAAAACTTGTAAATAATATACAACCGTTCTAACTTTTAGAAGAAAATTTGACCACGCTCAGTTAGCTGCAACAAGCGATAAAATCCGTTAGAATGTCATAAACCTAAAGTTTTGGCTCTATTTAAGCTCCCTATTTTGGGAAAATCGATTTATCATATACTTGTAAAGAGACTTTAAGTTCAACTTTTATGGTACCGACTTCGTGTTTTATATATGAAATATTTAATATTGACAAGACTTTTTTTCAGTTGCTAGCAGCAGGATATTTATTATACGTGTATATTATCATTTATTAATAAAAAATGGACTAGTATGATTAAATAACGGTTATATATTTGTAACAGTCTGTTTTTTACTTTTACCCCTGTTTTATTTAAATTTGCAATATCGTAAAAGATTGTAACCTCTGGCCATCTATCGGCATCGGTTGTAACTAGAGTCGCGATTTTGCTGGAATTCTCTATCAGTACCTTTAATCGATTTTCTTGTCGAAGAATTGTCTCTTTCTATTGCAGTTTTGTGTAGAAAATATTGAATTTTGAGAATACGCCGTGTCGAATATAATTGAGACATGGATTTAAAAATCTTTTCAAATGTGCTTTTTGATAAGCCTGGTATTGACATTTTGGCGAATTCAGACATTTGCTTTGTAACTGGCCGCTCTAGCAGTGGTGCAAAATTGTTAAAGAATAAAATCAGTGATCATCTGTATGTTATTTTATTTGATTAATCTACACCAAAATCAGTTAAATTCAATTTATATTTTTCGTTTTGATCGCCGAGTTTGATAAATTAAATTATTGTTATTTTGTACACGCCATAATCTCACAAATTAGATTACTGACCCCGATGTTTCTCTTTTGTTTCTGGAGCCAGCATAAGTAATGTCAAGTTTCTACCCAGTATTTAGAGAATTTAAAACATTCCAGTCTTTATACTATCTTTATTACAGTTATTTGCATTTAAAGAATTGAAAGCATTTATTCAAATTTTACTCCAGTTTCTGCAAGCCATTAACTCAGTTTTGTAGCTTTATAACAGTTTTTTGTTCCTTGTTTTTATGCGAGGCTTATTTTACGTTCTTGAAGCTTTGCCGTCCTTAATAAAGATATTACATACATTTCCAATATTAAATACGTTTGTTGGCGAATACGTTGCGTCTGTCGTCTTTTGGTCACATTTACCGACTACATTGAAGACAATTGCATGATCCTACGATCGATCCTAAGAAATAGTAAATTATCCATGAGCTGTGCTGTTTTCAAGTATTCTATTTGCACGAGACCATCTATTGGCGACTGCAGTTCTAGAACAAGTACTTATAAACAGATAAGTAGTTGTATGGTTTACATTTGTAAATAAGAACGTATAACTAATATTGTTTAGGAAACGTAATTTTTGCTTTATTATTTTTAGCAACAGTTGCCAAGTATTATTATTAAAGTAATATAAATGGGTACAAGTACCTTGATTTTTATTTAGATAGTCTGCAGAATGTATCTGTGGAGACTGTCTTCCTGAAGTTACCAATTTATCAATTTTAAGCTACAGGTGGTGTCTTAAATTTGAAATTTCGGTAAGAGTAACTTCAGAAAGTACTGTTTTTGAATTTTGTAGCAAGAGAGTCCAGAGAAGGGCGGATCACAAGAAACCAAATCGACTACATTATGATTCGACAAAGATATAAAAATGCAAATATGTCGGTAAAAACATATCCAAGTGCTGACATAGGATCAGACCATAATCCCCTAGTCGCCAAAATCAGATTTAAAATGAAACTCATTAAAAGAAGAACAGACACTGAAAAATGTAACATTTTCAGACTCAGGGATACAAACATAAAACAACTCTTTACGGAAGATATCAATAAAAGATTAATGAACGTCAAAGAGGTGATTCTCCAAAACGCAGAACCAGAAAACAAATGGCTTTTAATGAAAACAGAAATAGAGGAAAGTCAAAGAGAAATACTAACTCCAACAAGATATAGAAAGCAGCAATGAATGACAGAGGAGATACTGAACCTAATGGATGAGAGACGACAATTCAAAAACAGAGATATGCAAAAGTATAAAGAAATAAACAAGCAAATCAAATACAAGATTAGACTAGTGAAAAGTAAATGGCTGCAAGAAGAATGTAAAGAAATAGAGGAGTATCAGAGAAAACATGATAGTTTTAATATGCACAAAAAGATAAAAAAGATAACTCATAGTAACAGAAAGAGAGAATCCAAAAGGAAAGCTAATCTTAGACACCCAAGAGAAACTTAAAAAATGGACAGAATACATCAAAGACTTTTTTAAAGACAATAGAGTAGAGCAGATGGAGATTGAAGTAGAAGATAACGAGGCATAACGATACTGAAAGATGAAATAAAAGCAGTTATAAGAAACAACAAAAATGGAAAAGCACGAGGTTCAGATCAAATCCCAGTAGAAATTTTAAAATGCATGAATGATGATACCATGGATATATTGTTAGATCTGTTCAACACAGTATATAAAACGGGGAATATACCCAGAGAATGGTTACTCTCCAAATTTTGCGCTATTCCAAAAAACAAAAATGCAAAAGACTGCAGCGAATATAGAACAATATCTTTGATAAGCCATGTACTCAAGGTGTTTTTAAAAATAATACACGGACGCATTTATAAAGAACTTGAAAAGGGGATAGATAATAGTCAGTTTGGATTCAGAAATAGTATAGGCACCAGAGACGCGTTGTTTGCACTTAATGTGCTTTCACAAAGGTGTATGGATATGAACACCGATATACACATTTGTTATGTTGACTTCGAGAAGGCTTTTGATAAAATTAGACATGAAAAACTAGTCGAGATTCTAAGAAGAAAAAACATAGACAACAAAGATTTAAGAATAATAACTAACGTATATTGGAATCAACGCGCACAAATCATAGTAGATAACGAAACAAGTCCGGAAATTGAAATAGGAAGAGGAGTGAGACAAGGAAGCATTTTATCCCCCCTACTATTTAATGTGTACAGTGAATCGATTTTCGAAGAAGCACTGTTAACGAAAAGTAAGGGAATAATAATAAACGGAAGAGCTGTAAACAACATAAGATTTGCAGACGACACTGCTATCATAGCTAGCTCCGCTGAAGAACTCCAAGAACTAGTGAACGAAACGAGCAACACCAAAAAACTAAATATATGGTAATAACTAAAAAACAAAACACTCAAACAAGCATAAGGTTGCGAGGTGTGAATTTAGAAAAAGTGCAAAAATACAAACACTTGGGCAGAAGATGGATAATACTCTCCAACTAAGAATGAGAATTTTACGATGTTATGTATTTTCAATGCTGCAGTACGGGTTGGAAGGCTGGACACTAAAACAAAAACACATAAATAAACTGCAAGCGTTTGAAATGTTGTGTTACAGAAGGATGTTGAGAATATCTTGGACGGAGAGAATAACAAAGGTAGAAGTATTGCTAGCGATGGACAAAAACTATGAAATAATTAACAACATAAAAATAAGGAAACTGCAATATCTTGCACATATAATGAGAGGCCAGCGATACGAGTTGCTTAAATTGATCATGCAGGGTAAAATAAAAGGAAGAAGAAATATCGGAAGAAAAAGATGGTTGAAAAATTTGAGAGAGTGGTTCAATTGTAGCTCAGTAGAACTTTTTCGAGTAGCGGCAAATAGAGTGAGAGTGACAATGATGAAATCCAACCTCCGATAGGAGATGGCACCTGAAGAAGAAGAAGAAGAAGAAGCAAGAGAGTCATCAAAACACCACATATATATAATTGCGAGGACAATAAGAGATAGCTGACTCAGGCATCCTGGATTTTTCAGAGAAGGGGAATTAACATAACTACCTAATCCACTTTACTCACTTATAGACCGTTCGATAAGTAAGTAATTAAGTAACTAGTATTATATATTATACAATATTGGAAAAAATCGTTGAAATTTCAAGGACATTATCAGCCAAATTCACTTAGAGAGTTTAAGACTAAGGTAGTTGTGTTTTGCTTATAATACTGTTTTAATTTGGATTACATATCTCAATAAATAAATACTTATAGAGAAAAATTAAAGATAAAAACTTATAAATAGAGTCATGGAATCGGTGAAAGAATAATTGTCTCCCGAAAGTATACAAATTTTTCTATCGATTGCAAAAAATGTTTTCTTATTGTATTAAGAAAGTTTAAAATTTTCTTGACTTATTGCTGTAGTTTTCAATTTAAACTCTCTACTGTCAACTTAGACCGGTTTTAAAATGAGACCGTGTTAGTTAATTAGGGGGAATATTTTCAGTTAAACTGCAACTACCTCACCATATCTAGTTGTAATACAAAATTCACATATAAACCTTGACTGCTTATGTAAATAATTTTTGACCCCACTTTGCTGACCGCCATTACGTGACCGTACTTCTTTGGCAGCATTAAATTCCCTCCAAGTTTCTTATATTGGAATGGATGAGTCGCGGTTAAGCGTCAATTATTATTATTCTAAATTTAATTTTTTCAATCAGAACTTTATATTATTTATTTTTTTCACATTTTTTGTAAAAGTCATTATTTTCTTTATTCGTTCATATACTGGTTAATTAATTAAATTGTATAATTATTTTATATTAGATCATAAAAAGTATATTTTTAAAACACGAAAATTATTTTTGATTAACCTAATTTAGCTCTCAATAAAAAATGTGGTTCTTAATGTCTTATATGATGCAATTACATCATTGCATTTTATATAACTAATGAATATGCATCTGAAAGATTAAATTATGCAAACATGATGTGGTTTTGGTTTCATTTTCTAAATTACTAGTTCAAATTTCCCCTAATTGTATCAAATCCTGGACATTATCCACTGCAGTGTTTTACATAATATGTGGGACCTAACAGCCTGTATTTAGAATTTTTAAATTTCTAGCGTAAAATACCTGTAGTATTTTTACAGAGAACGGCGGTGGTTGGAACTTTAAAATGATTCGCTCGTGTATTTGATGCTGAAAATGGTGAAGATTTAACAATGTACACTAGCCAAGGGCTTTTTGAAACTCTCACAGGGTTTTGTGGTAGTAATGGACATTTTAAGTTTTTCCAACAGTTTAGTTCTTTGAGTTACGCAAAATAAGTTCTCGTAGAATAAATATATTAAAATATAAAAGATATAACTTTAAACATTTTTCTTTATTTCATTAATATCGACTATTTACGAATTTTAAAATTTACGGTTAGAAAACAAAAATATTCTGGTTCGAATTGCAAAGTAAAAGTAAAACACTCTAAAAGGCAAGCGAAATTATGCAAGACCCCCGGGATATACTTCCACTTTTAGAGCGATAATTTAATCTAAAAACATGTTACAACTTTTAATGTTCTTTATCAATTGTAGGACTTATTTTGAAAACTTCTTTATATGAATGAATAAACCAAAAGTGGTGATCACGGCAATTGAGCCAGGTAGAATTAGTTGGAGTTCATATGATTTAATCGTGGATCTCATCTTTACCAAACAACCCACTTCTTTATTTCCCTATATGCCCAAGTCACCCCGCAGCCACATGAGTCTGATTATGCAGCCGTTTTTTGTCAGACTGTTCATTATATCCTTGCACTTAGACACCAATCGCTAAGTTACGACACTAGTCTTCAATGTCATTATTGCAAACCTACTGTCTACGCATATGTTTATAATTCTATTCCTGTTTATGTCCCTCTCATAGAAATGGCCACACGGCAGAAATTTCTACTGTAAAGATCATTTCACGGTGGAAGGACGAAATCTCTGATTCCCGTGCTCCTATCTAACACTCCGGTTCTTTTATCTTATCGAGTTCCATCTCTATTCATTTCTCGGAACATTTTGCTCATCCACCCAACGCTCACTAGTTTTAAAAAGTATCGCAATAGAGTGGCTGGATTTTAAAAGCAACGAAATGTAATCTGTTTGCATGAAGAGTAATGGACATTTCTCCATCACATTTTCCCAGACACCTGAGTAGCCGCCCGTGATGCCCTAGGCAACTGAGACGATGAGTAGCCCTCAGGACCTCGTTCGTTATGTATAAGTGAAGAGAATATAATCTCACCAGAATCTGTAGAGCCCTAGTTGGGCAGTCCTCATCGCACTCAATATTCCCATACAAGCCATTCTTTGAACATTGTCAAGGTGAAGACTTATTTACAAGCCCAGAAAGCGCATACGCTTTCTTGGTTCGAGCATCAATATGATCATTTCAGCTCAGTCGTGAGTCCAGAATTAGTTCCAGATAACCATCTCGGCCTTGTCCGGGTTTATTCCGAGCTCTTCCCTATCTTACCATCGCTTCGCGATCCGAAGGGTTCGCATTATTGGTCCCCCGAGGTACCAGATATCGTGACCATGTCATCTGCGTAGCCCTGTGTATACACACCAAACTTACTTAGTTAATTTAGTTGTCCATGATAAGGATCCACAAGAAAGGCAATAAAACTCCTCCATGTGGATAGCCCCTACTTGACAGTGTTTTAACAGTAACATTGTGGAGCTCAGTATAGGTTAATTTCTATGTCAACATTGCTCTGATCCATGCAATTACAGTAGATTCAGAGCCTCATCCTTGTAGAGCATTACATATCGAATCATGAGATGTGTTGTCAACCGACCCTTCGATATTGACAAAGGTACGTAAGGCGGATTAACCATTGGGCAACGTGTTTTCGACTCTGGTGACAGGTCGATGTAGCGCCGTGTCTGTGGATTTTCCTACCAGATAGGCAAATTGTAAAGGATGTAAGGGATACTACACCACTAATCTTTCCTTGACTTGTCGATCCACCAACTTTTCCAATGTTTTAATAAGAACCTGGTCAGGCTAATAGGGCGGAAAGAATTACACTTTGTATAGTCTGTCCTCCTACTTTGGTTTCCCTCCACGTTGTTAGCATGTACCCCAAGCTCAAACACGAGCAAAATAATTTTACCAGATAACTTGTTAAAATATTGGAGGAATTTTGTACTAAGGGCGAAAATATACCATCCTTATCCAGTAACTTAAAGGGTACAAATATTTCCATCGACCATTTTGCCCTTTCATATGTCACTATATTAATTAACTTTTAGTCATGTGCTAAGGACAATTTCTGATGTTCTTTAAATTCGCCCTTATATTGATTTGAGCCCGAAAAGTGTGTTTTAATAGCTCTCCTAGGTTCCCCGCTTCTGTCGTCGTTTGATCCCCTTCAGGAAGAGCTAGTGCTCCAATTTAGAGATCAGATATTATTTTGCAGAGACAGGATGCTTAGGGCATACTTTTCATTCTCTCGCAGTATTGCTTCTACACGTTCTTCTGGGCATCTATTATTACTTTCTCGTATTTTCTTTGAGCAGTTTTATATTATTCCAAGTTATTGCAGCATTTTAGTGTTTTTTAAACAGCTTTCGAACTTCTTTCCGGTGGTCCTTAATTTGAGAGCTCCTCCCGGATATCTTGGAATTCATGGGCCTTTACCTTCTTTTTCAGGTAGCCTTTGTATATAATTAAAAATGTACAGATAATAAAAATAGGTATAAAATAATTTTTAAAAAATTCACCAATTTATTGAGGATGTCGCTGTTTGCTCCGGAAACATACACAATCCATAGAATAGAATAATATTATATATATATATATATATATATATATATATATATATATATATATATATATATGTATATATATATATATATATATATATATATATATATATATATATATATATATATATATATGTATGTATATCTAACGAAATTTTATCCAAATTTCAAGTAATTAATCATTCTCGACTAATATTGTACTAAATGGTCCATACAAGCTGACAAATATGTCAAATGCAATCCTGAATTTCCACCGATTAATATTTGCTTTAAACCAAGTTCAATATATAATTTATAGTTGTTAATCAAACTTTAATTGGATAAGTTTTGCCACATTTACTCAATAATAACATATTTTCAAAATTAGTTTATATTTCTTTTTTAACAGCAAATAAACTTGTTTTTGTTATTTAAAATATCATGCCTCTATCAATACTCTATATATTTATTACCAGTTTCTCCTTTTAACATTTATTTTGGAACAATAACTGATATTTAATCAATTCAATTTAGAAAATGGTCGGTAAAAATGAAATTGCTAGTTTGCTTTTTAATTCTCCAGTCCATTTTAACGTCATATCGTTATCAAATAAATAAACATTATATACCGGGTGTCAACGAATCTATTAGACAAGTCATAATTTCTAGAGTATTATGTGTTTCAAAATGAGAATTGGTACAGGTAAATGGTATGTGAAGGGGAGAGTTTTCGCATATTTTCCACTTTCCGGCCACTTCCGGTTTCACCGGAAATGGCCCCGGTTTTGAATTTTTAAATGGAACACCCTGTATATTTTAATATTTTTGGATTTCTGAGACAATTCTAGATCAGAATGTGACATTTTAAAAACTTTTTACGTCTACTTCATTTTTTTAGAGCCACTTTTAAAATTGCATCTAGGTGGCCATGATCGGACGCAAACTAATCTAAGGGCCTTAGGTGATGTCAAAAAAATACAATCGCAAAGTTTTAGTTACTAGTATGAAAGACAGGAATAAGACAAGTTGACAAAATTACGTTTTCATTTCTAACTATTAATTTTCAAATGGCGACCCCTTCTTGACAACTACTTTTCGAAAAAAGCATTCTTTGACGAATCTAACGGTACTAATTTATTTGCGATTGGATTAGACATAAGAACAGAAATTAAATATTATTAAGCAAAATACTGGATAATTTATTTACTTATGACAAGTGCGGCATGGACAGCCATGATGTATAATAATTTGCAACTGTTTTTATCAAGTCTTCTTTGGAAAACAAAGCACTCACTTAAGTAGATAATGACAGTGACATATGCTCTAAGAACAGACGTAAAAGTTTCTTTCGTTAAAATAATGTATACTCAAAGTGAAAAAGTGGATACGTTATTAATATTTGGAGAGTGTCACAGAAATTCAAGGAATGCTGCCGAGTTGTATGCTCATAGATATCCGAATCGGCAACATCCAGCCCATCAGTATTTTCCGTATGTCGAGACTCGTTTTAGGCATATAGGAAATCAAGAGGCGGAACAGAGGTTTATCATAAATGAAGAGACTGAGATTAACGTACTTGCTATGGTTGAGGTTGATAAAACAGTTTCGTTAAGAAAAATTAGTCAAGAACTGCAGATAAGTTATGAATCAGCAAGAAAAATACTGAAAAAGCATGGATATCGAGCAATTAAATATCAGTTACATCAACATTTGTATACTGAGGATGGCGATAGACGGGTAGTGTTTTGTGATTGGCTGCTCCAAAATCATAGAGTTAAACCAAATTTTATCGATTTTATTCTATTTTCCGACGAATCCCGATTTACAAATAATGATATGTTCAATAAGCAAAATACTCGGTACTGGGCCCAACAAAATCAACATGAAATGACAGAGGGCAATTTTCAAAAAAGATTTGGCGTCAATGTCTGGGCTGGTATCGTTGGAAACAGAATAATTGGGCCAATATTGTTTCAAGGTCAGTTAACAGGGGTTAGATACTTAGGTTTTCTTCAAAATGAAATCGAAAATCATCTCAATGATATACCTTTAGCAGTTTTACGGCGAATTTACTTTCAACAAGATGGAGCACCGCCTCACAATACTAGAGATGTTCTTAATTATTTAATAGAGCATTTTAATAATCGAATTATTGCAACCAATGGTCCGGTACGGTGGTCAGCCCGCTCACCGGATCTTACTGTGCTCGATTTCTTTGTCTGGGGATATGTTAAAGAAAGGGTTTACTATGGAGCAGCCCCAGCTACTCTTGAAATATTAGAAGAAAGAATTTTACGGGCATATAGAAGTATAACCGGAAGTGACCGGAAAGTGGAAAATATGCGAAAACTCTCCTCATCACATAACATTTACCTGTACCAATTATCATTTTGATACACATAATACTCTAGAAATTATGACTTGTCTAATAGATTCGTTGACACCCGGTATATAATGTTTATTTATTTCATAACGATATGACGTTAAAATGTACTGGAGCATATATATATATATAGTAGAAAAAAGTCACAAGGAGTCATGTCGGGTGAATACGAAACTTGAGGGACGGTATGAACCTTGCTTTTGTCAAAAAGTCGCATACAAGGTGAAATGTGTGAGCCCGTGTGTTGTGGTGAAAAAAACCACCAGTTGATTCTCCACAATTCTGGCCTTTTTCGACGAACATTCTTCCTCATACGCTTCTTATTTACTGTCTAGCCTGGCGGAAGAAATTCGGAGTGGACCACACTACGGCATTCAAAAAAAATGCCAATAAAACCTTAATTTTGGATCAACTCCATCATGGTTTTTTGGATTTTGGTTTGTCTGAGAAGCGCGATTCCGATGAATGTTCGTTAGTTTCCATGTCAAATTCATAGACCTATATCTCGTCTTCGGTAATAATGCCGTAAATAACATTTTTGCCCAAAGAAAGCATTTTTTAACGACCTCAATCCGATGCTGTTTCTTCAACAAATTCAGCACTCTTGTCTCATGCCTAAAATATCGTGCATAACGCTCTGCATCAATCCGAAAGAGACACCAAGATCGGCTACTACCTCCCTAATGCTTACACGACGATGTGCGAGGACAATTTTCTTATTTTTTCGATATTTTCGTCACTCACACTCGTGGATGGACGACCGGAACGAGGCAAATCATCAACCACAGCATAGCGTTTTAAACTCGTATGCTTATAAAGGGTGTTTTTTTATAGAGGTATAGAACTTTTAAATGGAATAAAACAAAGATGAATTTTTTAAATTGACATGAAATTTACTTTATTCAAAAGATAACCTTCTGGCATTATAATTTAAATATGACTACTGGCATATGACCGCCATGGCTGGCTCGGACGTAGTCTAATCTGGAGGTCCAATTTTCGATGAATTTCTCCAACATTTTTGGCTGTATATCGGCAATAACGCGGCGAATGTTGTCCTCCAGGTGATCAATCGTTTCGGGCTTATCGGCGTAGACTAGCGACTTCACATATCCCCACAGAAAATAGTCTAGCGGCGTTAAGTCGCACGATCTTGGAGGCCAATTCACGGGTCCGAAACGTGAAACTATGCGGTTACCAAAAGTTTCCTTCAATAAATCAATTGTGGCACGAGCTGTGTGACATGTTGCGCCGTCTTATTGAACCCACAGCTCCTGCACATCATGGTTGTTCAATTGATGAACGAAAAAGTCAGTAATCATGGCTCTATAGCGGTCACCACTGACTGTAACGTTCTGACCAGCATCGTTTTTAAAGAAGTACGGACCAATGATTCCACCAGCCCATAAAGCACACCAAACAGTCAGTTTTTCTGGATGTAACGGTGTCTCAACATACACTTGAGGATTATCATCACTCCAAATACGGCAGTTTTGTTTATTGACGTATCCATTCAAACAAAAGTGAGCTTCATCGCTAAACAAAATTCGGTTATGAAAATCGGGATCAACGGCAATCTTGTTTTGGGCCCATTCACCGAATCTACGCCTTGCTAGGTGATCGTGTGGCTTCAATTCTTTGAAGTTGGATTTTGTAAGCACGGAAAACAAGATTTTTCCGCAAAATCTTCCATAAAGTGAATGGACACATATCCAATTCCTGTGCACGATAGCGGATAGACTGATTCGGGTCTTCCTCTACGCTACGCTCTACAGCAGCAATGACTCCTTCTGTACGCACTGTACGACGTCTCTGTGGATGCGTATTATCATTTAGAGTAAACTTGGTGAGAAAACTTTCCATAGTTGGTCGAATTAATTGCTCTGATGGACGACTATGTTGACCGTAAAATGAACGTAGTGCGCGATACGCATTTGGAACAGAACCATGATTTTCAAAATAAATTTGCACAATTTGGAAGCGTTGTTCAGGAGTCAGTCTATTCATGTTGAAATGCCAAACCAAACTAAACATAAATCACTTGACAGCTGACAAAATGGCCGCCAGTTAAAAAAGTGTTGCCAACTTAAACTTCTATACCTCTATAAAAAACACTCTTTATTTTCGACATTGTCGAGTACCCGTAGGCTACCGTTAACATTTTTAATGCCCCCGTACATAATATTTTGTTGGAAACACAAAATTTCAGACAAACTCAATGCTTGTTAGATGAAGATCAAATAAACTTATCCATCCGTTAAGGATTGTACTATCTAAAATTTGACCGACCTAAGCAATTCTATATGCTATATTGCTGCTACTATCTGAATCATTCCAGTGCTCCCACAACGAACAATATCAACCTCAATAAATTTCAGTGCTCCCACAATGAACAATCTCAATCCTAATAAATTGTAGAATTGACAAAAATAAAATATAATATTTGTACATTTTTAATTATTTACAAAGGATTTTTGTAGATTTGTAGATTAATTTCCATTAAAATAGGTAACTCAAAGTACTAAATTGCAGGAAAAACTAACAATGTTAGTAACTGTTACGAAACGCTGAAATAATGTTTTTGACAAGCCCTTGACCAATTTGCATTATCAGATTTAACTTTTCAGAATTTTTGTAACAATTTAAATATAAAATAGATTATTAGATTTTATTTTAAATTCCCTGAAGTTCCACGAAGGAATATATAATAAATAGAAACAAATTTTAATAGAAAACAAACATTTCAACCAATCAAATATTCCACTGTTTCTCTTTGAAAATACATTTTCATTAACTTTAACTTGGTTCAAATATTTTGTTACAGTTTTGTTATTTTGCGAACAAACTAAATAATTTTCCCAAAATACCAACAATCAAGCCAATACTCACCATAAAAATAAAAGCTAAAAGTTTTTGTCATTGTCACATCAAAAACAGGTTTTGAAAAAAATCAAGTGTGTCTAGAAATGCATCAAACACTCCACTTTTGCTACTTTCATCAAGGGTGTAGTTAATCTTTTGTTTTTTTTTTGTTTTTTTTTGGCGCTCTTGAGATTTCTAGAAGCGTCAGTAGAGAAATTCTGGGCTAAGCTTTGGTTGCGAAAATTGGCATAAGCTCAGAAAGCAATATTTTGGCTAATTTTTCTAATTATACAGAACTACGTTTATCCCAGTAAACAGTTAAAACCATATTTAGTATTTTAGGGCAACATTTGCCAGATTTTGGGAGATAAAGAAAATTAAAACTGTATTCGTTTACCCTTAAGTAAAGTGTAGTGAAAGTTATCACCTCTAAGAGGTCAACACACCATATTTGTGTTATTTTTGATACTTGTTACACCCATAAAGATAAACAGGTACATTCCACAAACAGGTTTTATTAAATCGGGATCTTCCTTTTCTATTTAAGAACTAGAATTCCATGCCGGAGCCTGGCATAAAACACTCCATTGCTCCCAAAGAAGTTACAGGTTATCCTCCTTGCTGAAAGTACTTAGACTCAGTGATAAAACCACACTTCAGGTATTAGAACTATATATGATAAACTGTAGTATTACCTAATTTAATATAAGCTTTCATTTTTCCCCTGTGATTGGGAACTAATAAGACTTTCGGTGTGCGATCACAGGACACTTTATATTTAATTTAATTTAAAATAACTTTTAAACCGAAGGTATACGTATACACTAGGTAATTTAAAACATTATTTCAATCATTAGAAGTCCATTACTTTTAATTTAGTTCCTAAATCGGCGTACTAGATAATTTATTAGGGCAAAATACAACTGTACATAAAAAGTAAGGTTATTTAGTTCAGCAGATAGTGAAAATTAAGGCCTGACCCAGATCTAACTGACTTTGCGTTTGGTGCGACTGACGTAATAATTTAAGAGTATTATTCACTGTTCCTTTCCTTGTTTTTTTTTTTTGGTAGTTATTATTTGGCAAATAGTCACATATTTCTTTAGTTTAAGTTGCAATTCACACAGATTGTAAAACAGAATCCTTTTTTTTTATTGTTAAATATAGGTTTTAACTGTTTTTGGAATCGAGGTGTTTTTGTATCTAGTTTTTTTCCTGTTTTCGATAGCATCATCGCTTCTTCTTACCGACGGGCCTAAAACAGGTGGCGCTTTGGATTTATATAACCTCCCCTAATCTCCGGCATGCTATCCTAGGCACTGCTCTAAAAGAAGGAGCGATCAACACCGAGAAAATAACCACCTGTACCGAAGCATTTAATAAGAATTCATTTTCATTCTAATTCTCTTTTTCTCTCGTGGCGCAGCAATTTAATGTCAAAAATTTTAAGAGATTAGGTCATAAATCTAATAGATTGAAGTGACATACTTTTTCGATAAACATGGCGTTAAAAAAGTTTAAGTTATTAAACTTCTGAACTATTTGTAGTTTTCTTTCCGGCAACCAATTTAATATAAGTGAGTTTAGACATCATTATAATCACTCCCGATAAAAATAGACAAATTCATTTTCCAGGCAAAATATTATAAAGAACGCAATTTCCTACACATATCCGCAATATCGCAATTTCCGGCACGTTTTGTGCAAATCGCGTGAAGCTAAACCGCCGAATTATGCAAAAGCCAAGAAAATTACCGTCATGTTTGCATAAACACGAAAATGTTATAGTATAGGTTTAGGTTATTATATATATACACCCGAAACTGTTTATTATGAAGCGTCTGGCATAAGCCGGTTTGAACCAAAAACGCATTCAGCATAAAGTCTCACAAGTGCAGATATATACACGCTTGAGATATTAAGGATTATATATATAATATTGTCATTTAAAGCAATATATTATAATAATTTTGAAGAGTCTTTATTCAAACAAAAGCATAATTTAAAATTTCATAAAAATATAACTCTACTACCTACCGGGTGTCAACGAATCTATTAGACAAGTCATAATTTCTAGAGTATTATGTGTATCAAAATGAGAATTGGTACAGGTAAATGGTATGTGAAGGCGAGAGTCTTCGCATATTTTTCACTTTCTGGCCACTTCCAGTTTCACCGGAAATGGCCCCGGTTTTGAATTTTTAAATGGAACACCCTGTATATTTTAACATTTTTGGATTTCTGAGACAATTCTGGATCAGAATGTGACATTTTAAAATTGCATCTAGGTGGCCATGATCGGACGCAAACTAATCTAAGGGCCTTAGGTGATGTCAGAAAAATACAATCGCAAAGTTTTAGTTACTAGTATGAAAGACAGGAATAAAACAAGTTGACAAAATTACGTTTTCATTTCTAACTATTAATTTTCAAATGGCGACCCCTTTTTGACAACTACTTTTCGAAAAAAGAATTCTTTGACGAATCTAACGGTACTAATTTATTTGCGATTGGATTAGACATAAGAACAGAAATTAAATATTATTAAGCAAAATACTGGATAATTTATTTACTTATGACAAGTGCGCCATGGACAGCCATGATGCATAATAATTTGCAACTGTTTTATCAAGTCTTCTTTGGAAAACAAAGCACTCACTTAAGTAGATAATGACAGTGACATACGCTCTAAGAACAGACGTAAAAGTTTCTTAATTTTCGTTAAATTTAGAGTTGAAAATTTGAAAATTAATAGTTAGAAATGAAAACGTAATTTTGTCAACTTGTCTTATTCCTGTCTTTCATACTAGTAACTAAAACTTTGCGATTGTATTTTTTTGACATCACCTAAGGCCCTTAGATTAGTTTGCGTCCGATCATGGCCACCTAGATGCAATTTTAAAAGTGGCTCTAAAAAAATGAAGTAGACGTAAAAAGTTTTTAAAATGTTACATTCTGATCTAGAATTGTCTCAGAAATCCAAAAATGTTAAAATATACAGGGTGTTCTATTTAAAAATTCAAAACCGGGGCCATTTCCGGTGAAATCGGAAGTGGCCGGAAAGTGGAAAATATGCGAAAACTCTCCCCTTCACATACCATTTACCTGTACCAATTCTCATTCTGATACACATAATACTCTAGAAATTATGACTTGTCTAACAGATTCGTTGACACCCGGTATATTACAATCAACTATTGGTATGAAAGTAGACTTTTGGAGGATATATATTAAAATTAAAAGGGGATTGAGACCGAGATGCATACTTTCCTTTCTACTATTCATTTTATGATCGAAGGATGTAATCCAAAAAGTACCGACGGAAGTACGAGTATTTAAGTAAATGACGGACCAATTAGCAAAGTCAGTTGAGTGAGTGAGAAGAGAGATCGCCAAATACAGACCTGGAGGTGCAAATTCGAAGACAGTGGGCTATGGCATCCACACGATTCTCATAATTTTATCAACAACTGTAGTGATGCCAAAGAATCTCCTGCAGAACATCAAGGGACTGGGCCTAAGTGAGCATCCGTATAAATCGATTCAGAAACTTATAGCAAAGTGTCAAAAAGATCTACAACTAGTATTGTCTCCTTCCAGTTCCCTGTCTCCAATCTTGTCGATCGTTCCTGTTTCCTCCTTTGCGATCTCTATCTAACGTGGACTTACGGATACTTCCTATCATATTCCTCAACTGTGGTAAAGATTGTTCTGATATCGTGTCAAAGTTGTCGTACCAACAGAGTTTGCTTTGTTTTCATTCTTCTATAAAATTTACTTCGGTTTCCATTGTTTTCTAATTCTATCGCTTGTTATTTTCTGGATTTTTAATATTCCAGCTGATTTTGACAACAATTTAATTCCTGTTTTTTTTTTAATTGGTAGCATTTACACCCACATGACAACGCACTTTTAAAAATCATATTTAGACCACAATATTGAATTCAGTGACAGTGGCTTTAAGAATTGGGTCTTCTATTTCTTTGTCTGTTTGTCCTGAGCCACCTGATGGACCAATACTTAATATCATGTTTTGTTGATTATCACTCAGGTACAAATACTTTTTTCTAGCTTCACAGTGGGTTCTGACTCCTCTAATTCCTGAATAGCCTTCTGCTTATAAATCTATATCCTCGTAACCTTCTACTACCACCACCCGATTGTTCGCAAGGTCTTAAAAATAGACATTATTTTTGGCTTTAAGAATGGTCACCGTGTATCTTAATTAGGAAAGCGAAAAATCAAGATCGAGCTTTCAATAGTATGGTCGATTTTGGCAGGAAATATTTATCACACAGATTTCGGGTTTGGTATAATTTTTTAAATAAATAATATCTATATATACCGTGAATTTTGAGAAAATAGTTTGTAAACAATATTGTTTTATTTTAAACAAAGAAAATTGTCATTTTCTGCCAGAAAAATTATATCTCGATATCAAGTGAAACCACCTACATCCTCGTAACCTTTTATTACCACCACCTGATTGTTCGCAAAATGAAACGTTTAAGGTCGATGGTTTTACGGGCTCATTTTCATCTTTTTATAGCTACACACTGATAGATTTTGAATAGGGTAGATGACAGGCAAGATCAGGTAGAGCCAATGTTTATTTTTGAACAGCGGTTATCGTAGAGTTGTTTTATTGCCTTAATCAGTGAATAATTTTTGCTTATCTTTTATTATTTTACAGGACAAACACCTGTGCTTTGAAAAAATACATAATTCACACATTGGAAATACTTGAACTATAGTCATACAGATGAATCTTAAAACTGAGTTGAGCAAACCGAATCACAAACGAGAGTGTGCTGGGAAGGATATGAAAAAAAATTTAAAAGTGATAAAAATACACAAACTGCATTTGTAATACGAAGAGAAAAGTATAACTTACTCCAAATAATTGCTCAAAAAAAAGGAAAGAATAAATTAGCTTGTATGTATCGAAGGTTAGAATGGTGATATATAAAGAAGAATAGGAGTTGAAATATAGGTATCATCCATTCACTAGCTATTCGACATAACTTAATTTTAACTTTAATAAACCAGAGCTTATCTGTAAAATATTGGGGTTTCGTGGATGTGAAATGGAACATGGAGATTTTTGCATGAGAGCCTTCAGAATAACCTGAATAACGATAAATTTGATATGCGTCAATTCACAAAGTTGGGCAACATTGTTTTTATTAATAAAAATATAAAATTAACGAAAAAAGACCGTTTTTTTTTTTCAAATTTTCTATCATGTAACTTTGAAGGTATTCATTTTAGAGGAAAGTTGAAAAGGAAAAAAAGTTTCTCAATTATATTTTCCTTAAGATAGGGTTAGTCGGAAACTTCAAAATGTATTTTCCTTATTGCAAAATAGTAATAATTAAAAAAAGGTAAAAAAAGCAGTTTTTTAATCAATTTTTTTCGACCATTTAAATTTCTCTGAGAACCTTCATATTAGAGCAAAGAAAACTTTTTAGAATAGATAGTCTTTGCACAATAATTTTGCAATTTGAGTTCGTTTACGAAAAGTGACCATTTTTCAAGTTTGCCTGAGTCCAAAATATCACGTTAAAATATTTAAATTTATTTTCAACATATAGTAGGGAACTCATGTTTTCCAACGCTTTTTTCAGAATCAAAATCGGATGATTTGGACGCCCTCAGGAATTGTTTAAAGACATTGTTGATATTTTTGCTTATAAACAAATAACTTATCTAGGCGGATTTTCATTGGATTTTTTCTGCAATATATGATTTGAGAGTACTTGGAAAGACGCTTCTTTTCTTGAAAAAAAATTTCAAATCCATCAATGGGTTTCCGAGATACAAACTGTCAAAGTTGACAGCCTGTTACGGTGAATCTATAAACAATACAGACCTGATTCTTGAACCAAAAACTTTGTCTTGCCGAGTTCTTTTTTGATACAAATATTTAAATCTTTATGTTATCGGAGACTTCAATAAAAAATGAAAAGAATATCGCCCACGCGCGTAAAAAATGATAAACAGAGGGGTGGGGAGCTCTCATTTTAAAATGAATTCGAAGATTCAAAATACATATCTGAAACAAATTTTCATTTTCTCAGCTTCTAATGGAGCGATTTTGAACATTTTTTTAAACCGATGTACCGCGAATAATGGAGCTCAAATATCATAATACCATGTGCCCATCATGCATTCATTTTGTAATAAAAAAATGACGTTATTTATGCATCATACTTACAGCATACTGCACCCTACGGTATTCGACCTTCCAAGCGAATCTTTGTTTATTAATATAATTAAGCATATTATAACAATATATATTTACTTTAATTATCAAAATTCTTTAAACAATCATTGTTTAAAGAAATTGAAAAAAATGTTGGTTTTAAATTATTTTATTCGTCAAATACAGATAAAAATAAAATAGTTATTCTTTATAAATTATGTTTAAAAAGTTCAATAAAGCACTCTTAAAACTAAATATTATATATATATATATATATATATATATATATATATATATATATATATATCGTCGTAGTACGCTTAATGATATTCGCTTGGAAATTCGAATACTATAGGCTACAGTATGCTGATGCACATGGTGGGCACATGGCATTATGATATTTGCGCTCCATTATTCGCGGTTTATCGGTTAAAAAAAAATACTCAAAATCGCTCTATTAGAAGCCCACAAAATGAATTTTTTTTTAGATAAATATTTTGAATCTTCGAACTCAATTTTAAAATAAGAACTCCCCATCCTTTTTTTTTATTTTTCACGCACGTGGGCCATGTTTTTTAAATTTTTTATTAAAGTTTCCGATAACATAAACATTTAAATATTTGTATCAAAAAACAACTCGGCAAGGCAAAGTTTTGGGTTCAAGAATCAGTTCTGTATTGTTTATAGATTCACCGTGACAGGCTGTCAACTTTGACAGTTTGTATCTCGGAAACTAATTGACGAATTTGAATTTTTTTTTCATGAAAAGAAACATCTTTCCGAGTACTTTCAAACCATGTATTGCAAAAAAATCCAATGAAAATCCGCCGAGGTAATCTATTTGTTTGTAAGCAAAAATATCAACAATGTCTTTAAACAATTACTGAGGGCGTCCAAATCATCCGATTCTGATTCTAAAAAAAGTGTTGGAAAACTTGAATTCCCCACTATATATCGAAAATAAATTTAAATACGTTAACGTGATATTTTGGGCTCAGATAAACTTGAAAAATGGTCAATTTTTGTAAACGAAATCGGATTGCAAAATTATTGTGCAAAAACTATCTATTCAATCCTAATGAATTTTAGCGTGTTATTTTATCATGGCATAAAGTTTTCTTTGCTCTAATACAAAGGTCCTCAGAGAAATTTAAATGGTCGAAAAAAACTGATTAAAAATCTGCTTTTTTTACCTTTTTTTTTTAATTATTGCTATTTTGGGAAATATATTTTGAGATTTCCGACCAACCCTATCTTATGGAAAATTTAATTATGAAACTTTTTTTCTCTTTGACTTTCCTTTAAAATGAACACGTTCAAAAATACATGAGAGAAAAGTTGAAAAAAACCTTTTTTTTTGTAAGTTTTATATTTTTATTAAAAAAAAACAATGTCGCCCAACTTTTTGAAAGTACGCATATTCAAAATTATCGTTATTCAGGTTATTCTGAAGGCTCTCATGCAAAAATCTCCATGTTTCATTTCACATCCACCTAAAAACAGATAAGCCCTAGTCTATAAATGCTATCCAAATAATTAACGGTGAAAATGTTCATAATTCGGATACATATGATATACCATTATTTTTATGGGTTAGTTGCATAAATCAACTAACACATTGGAAACATTTAAACTATGAACAGATGAATCTTAAAACTAAGTTTGGTAGACCAAATCACAAACGAAAGTGTAGTGGGAAGGATATGAAACGAAGTTGTAAAAATGATAAATATATGAAAACTGCATTTGTAAAACAAAGAAAAAAGTATAACTTTCTTCAAATAATTGTTCAAAAGAAAGGCAAGAAAAAATTATGTAGAAGACAGTTATTTAGAGAGACAGCATCGAAGATTAGAATATAAGGAAGAATAGTAATTGAAATATAGGTTCAGAGATATATGATATACAATTATTCTTAAGGATTGGTTGCATAAATCAACTTAAGCCTACAGAAACCTCATCATTCATAGACTTAAGCAATACATACGACTTAAGTTGAACCAGTATCAATAAAAAAATAGGACTAATGATTAAACAATAACAAAAAAAATATCTTAGGGCTCTCAAGATATTCAAAAATTTACTATTTTGTTTAAGAAATTAAAAAAAGTCCTAAATTTTGAAGCAATTTGTCCCCTTTAGCTCAGATCTACGAAAATGTTGATAAAATGAAGCTAGATTACTGCGTTGCACTACACTTTTTACAGAAAATCTTAAGCAAGGATACACCATAAAGATATTTAGGTAGGTAATATGCAATCATAGAGAATAAAATTATAGCTAAAAGATACCAACTTGGATGGATTACTCTGGCAATTTCCGTACATCCCATCAGTATTATTTCTCTAAAACGCGAAATCACTTAAGCAGACATTATGTCAGATACTCTTTATAGAAACTGAAACTTCCAGTTATCAATTATTCCGTATTTACTCTCTAATGCAAGTCTCAAAATAGCAAACATCGGGATCGTTAGTACAAATAGGGTAATTTGAAATCAGAGAGGTCGAATTTATTACGAAATAGACACCAACCTTTAACGTGTTCATGCAAACATAAAGGCAATTCCGGTATGTTGCTCACAATGTGGGTTGGGAATCACGCGATCTAATATAGAACGTGCCGGGAGTTAAGAAATTTGTGGATACGTGTAAGATAAAATTTATTTTTGGTATCGTTTAGTGAAACCTTTCATTCTCAGATTTATTTAATTTGGCAAATTCGAGGAAAAATATAGCAAAGGAAAGATTGGCCTGCGATCAATATTTTGTTATATATTTAACTAACAGGTCGTGGGCGATAGAAATACGATAGTGACAAAAAGATAATATAACGCGAAATATTCAATATTTTGTAAAAAAAATGGAATACTTATAAGCTGCGTTGTCCTGACTATTTACTGACTGACTAACATAACAACGCACAACCCAAACTATTACAGATAGAATCATTAAATTTTGAGAAAAGGTCAGCAACATTTTGTGGACACCTACTAAGAAAGGATTTTTCAAATTCGCACTCCACATTGGTTAAAAAAGATAAATTGTCTTTTGATAAAATGTAACCTGCGATTTTATTATTGGAAAGTATATATTTTGACATTCTAAATAACATACACTACCGCTCAAAAGTATAGCTCACCTACAAAAAAAAATGAGAATTTTAAAAGTTTTATATTTCAAAAACTATGCATCATAAAAGATTTTTGCACTTTTCATTTGAACGCCTTTGTAATATCCTTTCAAAGTCTTCTGAACAAATTTTTTCTGGAATAGGTATTGTCTCTTCTACACGTAATTGAAATTGTAAACTTTTGAAAAATTTTAAGTTCAACTTTGACCGCTTGCATAGCAGTCATAAATAAATGTATCGGTAAAAACTCAACCCCATGTGAAAGGTAATTTCAAAAGCTTTAAAATGATATCCGGGTCATTATTTTTAACCAATTTTTTAACAAGTTATTGCTGTTTTTCTGAAAAATCACCATTTTTCGAAAACATATTATATTTAAAAATCTACACAATCTACAAAAAAAAATGATAACGGAAAAAAACGTGCCATTTTGGACGGAGAATCAAGTTGTAATATTTTTAATACAATTTTTTTTTAATTTATTATGATTTTTTAAAAATTAATGATGGACATAATATATAAATAAAAGTATACAATTGTAAATCAATGTTAATAAATTATACTTATTTCAAAATTACATATGTTTTTATTTAATAACGACTATGTTTATCTTATTCCTAAACACAATAATATGTTCAACAAGCCTCACTTTACATTTTTCGAATGGCATTCATTTTGAAAATCGATAAAGAATTTTCGTTAGTATGTCGGGAGTATTCGTTGTTATAGCATGGGTCAAAAAGCTGAATTGTCTGAAGCGACGGGATCTGCTAGCCTTGAATTACAAGAGAATGGATTTGATTTTGTAAATATGTAAATAATGGCTAAGTATGTTATCAAATAAAAACATGTGCATTTATTTACATCATTATACTTTTTCATTTGTAGAGTGCGTAGAATTTAAAATGGATTAAATTTTCAAAAAATGATGATTTTTCACAAAAACAGCAATAACTTTATAAACAATTGGTTAAAAATAATCCTCCAGATCTTAAAACTGCTACGTAAGCGATCAAAGTTGCACCTAAAATTTTTAAAAATTTTACAATTTCAAGTATGAGTAGAAGAAATAATATTTATTCCAAAATAAATTTGTTGAGAGGACTTTAAAAGGGTATCACAAGAGCTTTAAAATGAGAGGTGCAAAAATCTTTTATGATGTATAGTTTTTGAAATATAAAACTTTTAAAATTTTCATTTTTTTTTGTAAGTGAGCTTATATTTTTGAGCGGTAGTGTATGTTATTTAGAATGCCAAAATATACACTTTCAATAATAAAATCGCAGGTTGTTTTTTATCAAATGACAATTTATCCTTTTTTACCCATTTGGAGTGAGAATTTTGAAAAATCCTTTTTTAGTACTGGTCTAAAACAGAATTCACTTAAAAATTTATCTCGTTTTATCGAGTGGTATTCAAAGTCAAAGAAAGACATCGGATCATCCTGGAAAATAAAACTTTTTAGTAAATAAAATATTGCCCCTACTTTGGATAGCGCCAGAAAAGATGCCATAATATGACATAATTATCAGATTAGGGAAAGCTTGCCAATCAAAAAAAGCTTATTGAAAGAATAGTATTTTTATTTTTTTCGGGTTTAACGTTTCGCGGACACAATGCAACAATCATTTAATCGAGAAAATGGAAAGAAATTTGTGGCGCCATAAGCAAAATACCATTCAAGTTTAAAATTATTTTTGATAAATCATGTTTTTTCTTATACCTCGAAATTGATACCAAAGATTTAATAGATAGCGTGGTATTTATTTTAAAAGATATATATATATATATATATATATATATATATATATATATATATATATATATATATATATATATATATATATATATAAATATAAATATGGATTTTGACGCATCGACAATATTAGTCTTTTAGCGTCTAACTCGGGCTGTTTTTAATATTATTTTCATTTCCTTATAATTTGCTCAGGAAGTTGGATGTCCTTCAGGAAAAAGATTATATTATTGATATTTTGCAGAGAGAATGTTAGTAGGACTACCTAAGTAGACAAAAAGAATGTGTTTTATGGTCAAGAGAAGAGCCCATGTAAGACACAGAGGTTGATCTTGACTTTTTATCAGGTATTTGTTTGTACGGCGCATATGACCGATGCGCAGTCTAGTAAGTGTCACAGATTCTCTTCTAGTAAGTGAATAGTGTGTTGTATTATTGAAGTAGGAGTGTTTGATGTTGTGTAGTTTATTTTCCTCTAGGTTTATCCCATTCGAGTTGGATGAAATTGTTAAAAAGATTATTGGTATAGGTGTCAAGGTCTCTGATATAGAAGAAATAGCCTATGGCGATGGGTTTGAGGGGGTGTTTGGCGAGAGAATCAGCCCTTTCGCTACCCTATATACCTACGTGGCTAGGGAGCCATAGGAGCCATATTATATATGCATCACCTTTCGTGGAGATATTTGATTTCTTTGGTTAGAGGATGTGTAGGGTTGTAAGAACAGATGGTTTGAATAGAACTGAGTGAATCAGTAGCTATTATCCATTTTGTATGGGAAGATGATACAATGTGCTTAAGGGTAATATATACTGCGTAAAGTTCTACATTTAAAATACTGGTTGTTTTATGCATTATAAATGATTTTTGTGTACTTGAAGAGTGGATTGCTGCACTGGCTTGAGTGGCAGTTTTAGATTCATATCTTCACATCCTTATATTATATGGTGAGAGAGAGGTCTAGTACGAAGGGGCCATGCACCATGGAGGAAATATGCGATATAAAGCATGGAGGCTGAGAAATTTGCATTTTTCCTTTAGCTTTGCTTAGAACTAAGGGGTATTTGTCGGAGGGAGCTATCCATGGATAGGTATTTTAAAAGAACGGATAAAAATAATGCAAGGCAGGTAGATGAAACAACAGATATTTCAGGTATTTCTCAACTTTCAATTGTATTTAGAAATATCAAAGACAGCGAAGTTGTAAGATTTTCAGGTTTTTATATTGTTTCGTCCGGCCGAACAGCGGGAGATCAATTTCCGTTGTTAGTCAATGAATGCGACAAATATGATCTTGGAAAAATATTAATGATGCAAACGTATGATTGAGCTGCAGTTATGGCCAGCCAATAAAATCGTTTATACAGCAAAATAAAGTTATTAGCACCCTACGGTCTTTTTACACATTGTCACGCGTATGCACTAAATTTGGTATTTAGTAAAGCTTGAACTGGTAATAAGGATTTTTCTTCAAATCTATCTAGTTTTGTGTCATTTTCTTCGAAGTCCATCAATATTTTCAACGAACTGTAGCGTACACGTGTGCCAATACTCCCTGGTACTCACTGCACTTTAACTACCAGTCAGTATTTTCAATAATTAACAGCGAAGATTTTATTCTAATAGGACAGCGGCAAGTTTAAAAATTATTTGAAAGTCAAAGTTTTACTTTAAGCTAATTCAAATATTTTATTTAATTTTTCAAAAAACCGATGTAGTTTTTTTCAATTCTGCACAAAAAGTTAACAGATATTAACTATCCAAGGCAACGTCTCGCTTATATTCATTGAAAATAATTTAGGAAGAGTAATAGACAAAGATAATCAGTTTGAAGAAGATATCATGAATCACTGTGCAAGTTCAAAAAGTCAACGAATTCTTATTATTTTTAAAGTAGAGTAAGTCCTTAAAGAACTAAAAACTTGTTTTATTAAGATACGTTATATTACAACTTATGTCTAATTGTCTATTTGTATATAGTACGTTTAAGATGATAAAACAAGTTTAGATCAAAATTATTTACTACTGTTTTGACCAGAAATAACTTAAAGATTTAAAGTTACTATATGTTTGTTTTTATTTAAATTTAGTAAATAGCTAAATATTTGTTTTTGTTGCCAAAACAAATCACGCTTTTCCACTTTTATATATTTTATATTCAGCAAAGGTTTGGCTTAAAGACTTATTTTAACTACCAATTCCTTATATCAATATTTCCTTATCAAAAAACCCGATTCTGTGAGCAAATTTTTTGATATTTGCTTTTTTACCTCTTTAAATATGGTAACATACTTATGCAATTTTAACAAATGCAACAAAGATATAAGATGCTGATTATGATATTCTTTTTCCCTTTACTCTTGTAGAATCCGGGTCTAAATTACCTTTTTTACTCTTCCTGACTATCTGATGATCTCGGCATATCTTGTCTTGATCGCAAGAGGCAAATTCGAGACTACCTTCTGTGACATAGTTCAAAGAGGGCTTGAATACACTAGAAAATGGTGGGAGATGATGGGATTAAACATCGACCCCACCAGCCTTACAAGGAAAAGAAACCTCTGAAGACCATCAAAATGGATGGGAATGTTATTGAGTAGAAGTCAGAGGTCAAATATTTGGAACTGACCCTAGATAATAAACTCCTATGAAATAAGCAGGAAAAAGAAGTAATTAACATAGCTACAAAGGCCTTGATGGTTTGTAGAAACTTTGCGGGAAAAAGATGGGGTACAAACCCAAAAATCCTGCAGTGGATGTACACTGCAATAGTGAGACCAATCATCATATATAGGACAGTGATCTGGAACAAAATAATCAGTCTGGTTAATACGAGAGCTAACCTCTCGAAAATTCAAAGACTGGCATATGCATGTATAACCGGGGCATTGAAAACCTGCCCAACGGCCGCCATGGAAGTAATCCTAAAACTTCACACCTCTACATATATTTCTAGAGAACATAGCGAAGAGGACAATTTATAGGGTGATGAGAGATAAGATCATAAAATGAAGGCATAATCTCTCATCAAGAAATCAACCAATCTGGGACATGCCCCAAGATGAAATGGAAAAAAATTCAACTTTGTGAAAACCTTCAGCACAAAGTTGAGTTGCAAGAGCGAATGGGACAGAAAAACCGTTGAGACTCAACAAGAAAGCCACTATATGGTATACATATGGCTCCAAAACAACGGAAGGAACTTGTGTAGGAGTGTATGGACCTGGCACCAGATACTACGAAAGCTTGGGTAAGTCACCAAGCATTTTCCAGGTAGAAATATATGCCATTAGGATATGTGTTCAATTTAACAAGGAGAAAAACTATCACGGCCAGGAGATTATCATCATGACGGATAGTCAAGCAGCCATCAGTGCGCTGAGCTCTCAAGTTATCACACCAAGATGGTCTGGGAATACCTAGAGGAACTGAATGATTTGAGTAAGAATAATAAAGTAACCCTCATGTGGGTATCGGGATAGAGGGGAATGAAATAGTAGACAAGTTCGCGAGGAAAGGAGTTGAGATATCTTTTCTGGGGCCAGAGCCTTTTTGTGGAATTAGTAACAGTGTAATGCTGGAAGAACTAAATTTAGAAGAAGAAAACAGGAGATCCGATTATTGGACGGAGCTACAAGGATTGAGACAAGCCAAGATACTTCTGGGGAACTACGATCAGAAAAGATTCAAATAATGCAGACTTGAGTAAAAACCAGCTCAGAATTCTGACAAGGGTACTGACGGGGCATTGCCACCCGAAGGGACACCTCAAGAAACTCAAACTGGTAGAAAGAGAAGAGTGCAGATTCTCTGAAGAGAAGGACGAAATCTCTATTCACATTCTTGTAGAGTGCAGCACTCTAGAAAATCCTAGGATGCGGTTCTTGGCAGCATACCTAATCGCAGGGGAGCTACCCACCTTGAAGCCGTCCAACATCCCGAGTTTCCTGAAGGAAATAGGAGTGGAGGACCTGCTCTAGTCGATAAGATAACTCTTACGATTGGACAGTAGTAGGGGGGGGCACAATAGATCTACCAGGTCGCAGTATACAGACCCCCCAACTCTACGCACATACACGCCCTTCCTGTCAAGATTAAACTCGCACCTCCCGTTGGTATTGCTAGACAGGAAATTATGTTTTTTAAGATTCTTTTTTGTCATCAAAAGATATAATATACTAAACAAAACTAACCACACTTGTAATCACCATTTTCATGCACCACTTGTAAAAATTATAGTTTTTTGACCTAGTAGATTTTACCTCAAATTAAGTTACATTTAGCCCCCTCAGTCCTAGAACCCACGAGACACCACTGTATAGTAGCATAACTTAAACATTATTACTTCCATAAAAAAGACCAAACACTACTTTTCCAAAAGTATTTAACCAAAAAAATGGTTAAATAAAATAACAAATATAAATTACTTTTAAAATTCTTTTATATCAGAATTTATTTAGCATTAATGAATATTTCACTATATTACATCAAACATTGGTATCATTATATTAATAAACCAACACCAAATATTTTAACTAAATATAGTAAAGCTGTGCCACCAAAAAGCCATTAGTTTGCGTTAATATAACATAAAGTTTTTGTCCAAAGTTTATTTAAAATATATACATTTTATTATTAATAGTATTAATCGTATATTAAAATATGTTTATTGTTTCATTTATATTCAAACTTTTAAATTGCATATCGTATAAGCTATTTTTATATTATTACTCAGCATTAAATAATCTATATTAAAATTTATATCAAATCAAGGAATTTTATAAACTTATTGTGTTAGTTTTAGCAAATCTATAAACTATCCCGGTATTGCAATACCCCTTCAAGACAAACTAGTAAGTAATATAACGAAATTCTTACCTTCCAAACCGGCAAAAGCATCTTTATCGACAGTGTCGATATTGTTGCCATCCAGTTCTAAAGAATTTAGAAGGGTGAGATGCGAGAAAACTCGCGATGGGACAGTTCGAAGTTTGTTGTGGGCCAATCCTAAAGAGTCCAAGTTCTTTAGTCCTGTAACAAAAATATCAACATTATATTAGATATGAGGATGGTTCGATAAGTTCTCGGCCTGATAAAGAAACAAGAGGTTTTTGAAAATGTTTTTATTTATTTTTCAACACAGTCCCCTTGTACTTCAATACATTTAGACCAATGAGATTCTAACATTTTAATACCCGTAAAATAATGCGATTTGTCTAACTCTGCAAAATAAGCGGTTGTCGTTGTTCTGACTTCGTTATTTGAAGAGAATTTTCCTTCAGCGAATCATTTGTTCAAGTTTGGGAAGAGAAAGTAATCGCTGGGAGCCAGATCTGGTGAATATGGCGCATGTGGAAGCACTTCGAAACGTAGTTCAAAGAGTTTTGCAGCAACAACCATAGATTTGTGTGCAGGCGCGTTATCCTGATGAAAAAGCATTTTTTTTTGGCAAGATGTGGACGTTTAGCCTTAGTCACATTCTGCAAATGGTCCAGTAGTGAAGCGTAATACTCCCCGATGATGGTCTTGCCTTGTTCTAAATAATCTATAAGCAACACGTCATGTGAACCCCAAAAAACCGTTGCTGTGACTTTTCCTGCAGACGGAACTGTTTTCCTTTTTTTTTTGGCGCAATTTGACCTGCCTCCACCCACTTTTTAGACTGCAGCTTTGTCTCTGGCGTGTAATGGTGAATCCATGTTTCATCTACAGTTATAAAACGTCGAAGAAACTCAGCAGAATTGCGTCTGAATCAGTCTAAACACTCTTGCGAAGTGTTCATTCGAAGGCGTTTTTGGCGGCTGTTAACAAACGCGGCACTCATTGCGCAAAAAGCTTTTTCATGCCAAGAACATCATGTAAAATATAGTGGACACGATCTATCGAACTGTTTGCTATACCAGCAAGCTCTCGTACTTTCAGTCGGCGGTCATGAAATATGACATTGTTAATTTTTGTGACAATTTCGTCAGTTGTAGTGGTTTTTGGGCGTCCCGAGCGCTCATCATCTTGAATTGATGTACGACCACGATTAAATTCAGCAGCCCATTTTTTTACTATCGAAAACGAAGGAGAAGAATCCTTTAAAGTAGAATCTAACTCATTTTTAATGTCCGTGTTGATCTTAGGGGTACACTCAAAATATATTGGATGCGCTTTCTTCTTTCATAAGATACTAAAATATCAAAACTCCTTCATATTTGTTTAAAAGAATAGTTATAGAACTGACTTGCAAAGTCGTAAAAATATTCAAAGGCCTTATACACGATATTTTATGGGCACTCTATCTTATTGCATTGCCTGAAATATAAATAAATTTAATGAAGCAAATTTTTCTGTATCCTGTATAATATTTATAAATAAATTAAAATATGTTGTTTCCACACATTTATAATTTCAAAATAAACTTAGATGTTTTAGTTTTTCTTATATATCGCTAATAAAAGTAACCATTAATTAAATTATTTTTCTTCTTTTACCATTTTTGTTCGTGTCTTTGTTACACATCATTTTTTTTCTTATTTTTCTTCTCTATCTTTTTTTTTGAATTTAAGTATACAATTACTTAGACTTCTTATATTTCTACTCTTTTCTAATCGCTGTAAAAGCATCTATAAGATAAATTGCGTGTGGAGAGTTGCAATTAAGGTCATAGCATAATTTTTTCTGTATAATTTTTTTTTTGTATTCTCTACTCTTTTTGACTTATTTTTATTTACTACTATCGATGACTTAAGTTGCCCATAATAGTTCAATCATAATTTTTGTCTATAACAGAGTGATATATGAATAAAACAATAAAAGATTGAGAACAGAAAGTTTAAATATTTTATTGTTTCCTTTCCATAGGCTCTACAAAATATAACAAGTTTTCAAATTATCCAAACGAATTTGGCACAAATATTTTTTAACGCCCAGACTTAATGGTTTACGAAGACTTTAAATCTTTCTTCTCCAGTATGACATTTTGTTAGGTCATGTTAACTATTCGAGAAGCGTAAGCCTATGTCTTGCAATCTTTCTAGTAATATCTTTTATCTATTACATAAGTTATATGTCGCGACACACCTGCAGCTAAATAATTAACGAAGGCGTAGTATTATAATAAAAAATACATCGTCTGCTGTATGTTTTCTGTTAAATTAGATGTTATTTAATGAGGAACAAAAGTTTTAGATGGATTACAATATATTCTCTAAGCAACAGAGAAATGAATGCTCCGAAAAGAGCACTGCATTAGAAAAAAATTTTTAGGATCAATTAATATAAATTTGCAAAACACAATTTTAACTTCTTTAATTTTCAAACCAATTTAATTAAACGTTCCTTTTAATATAATAAAATAATTTCAGGGAAAAGATACGTATGCAGTGAAACGTAATGTAATGATATATGCCGTTACTGAGTCATTTGGTCAACTTTATTTTTACAACAATAAACATACATTAAAATTGGATTCACAACGTCTATTAAGAGTTTGAGATGCAGCGTAAGCAAATATCAGATACAATCTTCCCAGAGATTTTCTTCTAGCTTTTTTAGTCTTAATGCATTTTCTGTTCCCACTTTCCAGCTCTTTCTTGATCTTCTCATTGTTCTTTTTCCTTTGTAGCAATACGTGTGGGAGCCTTTCCCTAAGGCATCCTTTGTACATACCTGTACCACTTTAGTTCAAGTGACTCTAATGTCATCCACTTAGTTGTGTATTGCTCCTATAGTCTCTCTGATTTTGTTATTTGATATTCTTTCCATTTTGGACTTCCCTACCCCCAGTCTTCAATTTTCCATTTCAGTAGCTCTAAGATATCTTGCAGTCCTTCCTTTCATCTGCCATATTTTACTACTGTATGTTACAATACATTATGGTTGTCTTATCTAATGTACTGTCATTTTTTTTCCTTTCCCAGATATGAATAGCTTTTACTGTGTTTCATACAATGTCCATTTTTACATATTAGGTATTGTTATTCGCTTCCAATACACATATATTCTATTTTTCGCATATTTACTTCTAGATTCCACTTACTGTATTCTAAATTAATAACATGAAAAATTGTACATAACAAAAAATAACACAGCGTCTTCATACTAAAACATGCTAGATATTTTAAATATATGAACATTCCAAATTTAGCGTTTCGAACAAAGGACAATAGAGAAATTTCCGTATCTATATACGTACAATTACAAACACAATTTTCGAGCATGCTTGTTCAAGTGCAATGCAGCAGATGGAATGTTATTATTTCCCATGTACTTATTTATTATCGATGAAACATACACCCGGTCTTTATAAATTTGAATTTGTTTAGTTACAGAGCAAGAATATTATTTTTGATATTGAAAATATTAATGGTGGTACATGGTACATGGTGGAGATCATATTTCAGTAAGTCAGGAAAAATCACAGCTGCGCTACAGCGACTGTGGAAAGTTTTAAAATGAAGATTTTCTGCCTTCACTTATTCTCTTTTTTGGGTTAAATACTCACTGGTTGTACTAAGCACCTATGAAGACTTGTCGTTTTTATATAAATACCTGGGACTAATAGACATGAGCGGATCAAGGAATATTGATTTATTGATTTTATTTACCTTGACTGGTTTATTCATAAAAATAATATTTCTAGGGGGAATATGCTGTAAAACTTATCCTCTAAAATGAGTGCTGGTATCTTTTTTAACACCAACAAGCAATAATCCAAACCAATTCTATAAAAAGAAATTTGTTACTGATAAATTGAACATTTTAAGCTCTGGATTTTTTAACAGGCATAAGTAAATAATGGGGTTCATTTAATGAGTAAATAAATTACAAATTTAACTAAAATCATATTTAGTGTTACTTTCATATTCACCCCTAAATGACGTTAAATAATTTTTTAATTGTAAAGTCCTTCCAAATTGAGGAAGGATAATATTAAGAAGGGATCTGAATACTTATTAAGCATCTGTGGTAATTACACCTATTAGATTTTTTTCCAATAACGACAAATTGCAATCGAACTTCAGGTAAGCCAATATATTATTACAAAAATATTAAATATGTTTCTGGCGATCGGTGACGAAACATAGAGGCTATATAGACTCAGTGCACATATGATGACAGAACCGTATTTTAGTAAGAAATAACATTCAAAGTTCATATTTTGTTGCTCGACAGCAAGTATGTTAACCAAACCGACTAAACATAAACAGTTAAAAGTCGCTTAAGAGAGATAACACTCAGATACAATTGACTAGCATTTTATCGCGAACATGCAAACTGGACTGAACAGAAATGGCAACAAGTATTGTTCTCAGATGAGTCTCATTTTAAAATATGCGATCCTGATGAGCGAATTCGAGTGTATATTAGAAAATGTGAAACGTTTCGTGCAAATATGATTCAAGAGACTCGCTGTTTTGGAGAAGGGTCAGTAAAGATGAGGGAGGGCATTAGTTCTAATGAAGGAACCAAGCTCGTTATAACTAAGGGATGAAATCTGTCAGATCGCTACTTGCTTATATTGTACAACTTCATGAATCTATGAGCCAAATTAAGGTGTAGAATCAATTTTTCAACAGAATAAGAGTCACCCTCACATTGCCGAGAGTTTCAAATATTTTTTTGAAAAAAACATCCAATATTGTTAGGTTGGTCAACAGCTAGGAATTAATTCGCATAGAATAGGTATGTCTTGGAGTACGCCCACATATATGAAGAATTATTAATATACTTTTTTACCTTCTTGTGTGGCTTAATTATGAGTAGACCGACAACTTTACCTGTGCGAAAACCCTCGTAATCCTTTTATTCGCTTCCCAATTTTTCCGTAACATGTCGATTTCCCGTCGTAGGAAAATTTATAAATATATTTTTTCTTTCCAATTTATAGGCGTTAGATTGTTGAAGATAAAGCATGAAAAAAAAATTGTCCGACAAAAATTGTGGTGAAGGGTGTCCACGACTGATAACAAGCTAATTTTCTAAGAATTGTTCGATAAAAATATATGAAAGTCACTAATGACATTATCCGATAAAATACATTTTCTTATCTTCCAATCTAACGCATTGAAATCGTGGCTCCCATGGCAACACAGTATTTATTAATACTTGTCGAACAAAAAAAAATTAAGTTTGTGGGCTTATTATCTATGTATAGTCGAAGTGATCGACCAAAATATTGTTTCAAATACCTCTGTCCGACAAAAAATATTTATCTTTTTTAGTGTGGACAATAGCGTACATCTGTCATGTAGGGCATCATCGGTTTTTTCTTTTTAATAAAAAAAGGTAATATTTTTTTGTCAGAAAACTCGTTAATCATGTCCCTTTGTCTTTTAAAAAAAAAAAAACTACAAAAAAGAATGTAATTAATGAATACCGAGTTATCATAGGAGCGACTACTTAAATGTGTCGGACTGGAAAATCGAAAAATGTATTTTGTCGGACAATATCATTGGTGGCTTTTATATATTTTTATACAATTCTGAAAAAATTAGCTTGTTACCCTTCGAATATACCCCTGTAGAATTAGCATAACGTCAGAACTAGGGCCCGGTTGTTTGAACGCTGAATAACGTAATAATATTTTTATTTATATTCGGAAAAGTGTTGATAAACAATAGATATTTAATTTCTTGATACCGACATATCGATTTTATGCTATCCTTTTCTAATTGCATTATTTAAACGAGTATCATATGATAATCGGTACGTCAATTATGAATACATAAAGTATGAATACATGGTTGCCTAAATTATTATTATTGTTATTTTCAATATTTAAACAATATCTAACAATATTTATTAATAAAAATAAGTTTTTAAATCCTCTTTTTGTTAATATTAATTGTATACTTCGCATTTATAGTAATTTGTAACACTTAAAAACACCGAAAAAAGTCACGACAAGCAATTAAACTGAAAGACAAGATAAGTAAACATGTTTATGTCTGTCAAAAGTCAAAAAAGCGTCTCCCCCACCTACCATAAACAGCCTTCAAACAAATCTATTGTTGTTTGAATCTAGGGTATGATCCAAGTTGTTACCAGTAAACCCACAAAATTCAGCATATCGTCATGTTGAGAGTAGTGGACATTCTTTATAAACCACAATTTTTGTCAAACTATTTTTGGCAATTGGGAAAAAATTAATATTATAAAATTTCTTACGACGGGAAACCGACGTGTTATGGAAAAAAAAGTGGAAAGGGGATTACGAGAGTTTTCGTAGAGGAAAAGTTGTCGGTCCACTCATAATTAAGACACACAAGAAGTTACAAAAGCATAATAATGATTCTTCTAATATGTGGGTGGGCTCCCAAACTATATCGGGTTAGGAAAACGCAGGCGACAGAAAAAAAATTGTCGTTACTGACAAATCTTTAATTTCAAGAAATAATTCGACATTTAATCAACAGGATACCAGGTGTCTCTCTCAAGAGTAAGAGTGGATATAGCCGTTATTAAAACGTATTATTAAAAAATTAATCGCCATAGAATTTTACTTAAACATATTTTTTCAAATTCAAATGGCATTAGTATAAAACAAGTCTTTGTATTCTTGCATTAAAATCTGCTTATTTAGTTAGTTTATTTTAAGACTGGGAATATATTTTAGTTCAGAATAAAATTATTATTACTAAAAATAGATATATTTGAATTTGTATGCACTAAAATAATAATATTAAAAATTTTTTAACACTACTAAATAGGTAAGATTATTTTTTCAGCAATGGCACAGGATAAACGTTATAGTAATTGGACTCCTCATAATAACTGGATAGTCCAATTAGTTTTCTTTGAAAAAAGATATCTGTAAATGTTTTAGTTATTTTATGTTGAATGGCGCCTCCAGTGCAAATTCACTTTTTGTTAAATGTTTCAGCTCTGCGTGTTTAGAGCTTCGTTAGTAGTGAACTATGCTGAACGTCTAGCGGTAAGTAAAATACTAACAATTTTGTCAAATTGGAAGCGGCTGGAAAACTCTAGGATATTTTTTTCTATACTAAATTAAAATCTATACGTACATTAAAATACAATAAATTGAACGACTGTTAATATTTATAGTTTATTTAAAAATAGAACACTAAACATATAGATGTAGAATAACCATATCGAAAAATATTAAATCTGTTAATGGAGACCTGCCCAATAACACAATTTTGCAAACCACTAGATGAAAAGTCATCATATCATAGCTAGCTCAGCTGAAGAACTCCAAGAACTAGTGAACGAAACAAATAACGTTTGCGAGCAACACGGATTAAAAATTAACACCAAAAAGACTCAATATATGGTAATACCTAAAAAAGAAAACATGCAAACAAACATAAAGTTGCGAGGTGTGAATTTAGAAAAAGTGCAAAAATACAAACACTTGGGCACATGGATAACAGCAAATAATGAACAAATAACAGAAATAAGAACGAGAATAGAAATGACAAGAAGTATTGCTAGCGATGGACAAAAACTATGAAATAATTAACAACATAAAAATAAAGAAATTGCAATATCTTGGACATATAATGAGAGGCCAGCGATACGAGTTGCTTAGATTGATCATGCAGGATAAAACAGAAGGAAGAAGAAATATCGGAAGAAGAAGAATTTCATGGTTGAGAAATTTGAGAGAGTGGTTCAATTGTAGCTCAGTAGAACTTTTTCGAGTAGCGGCAAATAGAGTGAGAGTGGCAATCATGATATCCAACCTTTGATAGGAGATGGCACCTGAAGAAGAAGATGAAAAGTGTATATCATTAGGGTAATGGTTAAAACATCACTGCGTTTTTATATTAGATTTTATTCACATTTTACTATATTTGGATATCTGTCCAATAACTATATATTATAGTATCCAGTAACTACACTTATATTTCAGAAAAAATGCCAGAAAAGGTCTAATTCCAACAAAACTCTTGAACAACGTAGATGTATCGGCTTCTGAAAGTAGATTGTTGTCAAGTTGTCTGTGAATGACGAGAAGAAAATTCTGGAAAAATTCTCGATAAAGTATGTATTTATGTATAGGAAGTGATAATCGCTACCATAAAACCGAAAATTCTAATTAACAAGTTTCGAACTTGTGGGTTTTGCTCATTTGATTCCAACGCCATAAATTTTTCCTAGTGACTGGAGGGGGCTAAATATAAAAAATCATAATGACAGACAAGACCTACTCTGAAAAAAACAAGAACATTTTGATAACTAATCAAATCTTTTTAAGAATTGTTGATTAGAAAAAAATAGTCAGATTCGAAAGTATTAACGAATTATTGCGCAATAATAACGAAAATGAAGATCTCTTTAATTTATTTAATATAGAGAAACATTTTCCGAATATAATAATTGAACTAAAAATTACTGGTGTAAAATGTTTTCAAAACAGCATATCATATAACAAAGGCGTTAACATTAAAAAACACAAACGAGTCGACTGCAATGGTTCCAGATCTAAAAATAAATTAGTATCACATAATAAATCTGCAATTTCCAAAATCTTCCATGAGTAATAACTGTATTGATTTAATTACATATAATTCTGAAAAAGTATTTTATCGCACTCACATGAAATTAGCCCTTTCTGACAAAATAAAACTGCGGTGGTTGCAGATATCCATAGAAATCCTTTATCAATTTGTAATAATTTAAATTTCGTAAATTGAAATAGAAAATCTACAAATTTTTAAAACTCAAAGAGGCACAGGAATTGAAAATTTTTACTACAATCGACGAGTTTATTGTGACCTATGTCAGATTAAATACCATCCATTAAGCTTTTCTAGAAATCGCTAAAATTACATTCTAGAAGAATACGATGATACAGTTTTATGTCACATCTATTACAAAGAGGAGAATGATGAGGAAAATATTGAAGATACCTTATATACTGATTAACTTTTTGAGCTATACCTCAAATAAATTTTTGTGTATGAATTAGCATGTTGTGTTTTACTAAAAAACTGTCTAATAACTGCACCTTTCACATATATTGAAAAATATACATTATTTAGTATAAAAATACAAAAAATTCCTTCTAGCTAGCACTTCAATGTTCATTTTACTTGGTTGAGAAATAAGTTTTTTCAAATAGATGAGTATTTTCGAAAAAAAAATCCTTAATTATGCAGTTTACCATATCTTCTTATGCTTATTTATTAAGTAGAATATCAATTTCATATAAAATTTCCACTATTTTCAATTAAATAAACCAATTAAACATATATTTTGTTATTGTATTTAAAAAATCACACAAAATACATGTACAGAAATATCCAGATTCTAATTTGGAGCAAAGTATAATAACGGCTTCTCTTTGTTTACTGTTACAATTCAGAGTACACTTCCTTAAGTGGAAGCAGATTATGCAGTGCTATTGTATCCTGTGCACTAAGCTCACTGAATGTGTCTATTACCTTTATAAATTCTAGGTTGGTTCGTTAATAACGTTTCGTTCTTTGAATATTGAGAGTTAAAAAGAGCAACGTTCAAAGAATTTTATTTTATATATGGGGTGTCCGGGAAAATGTGGAAAATCTCCCGGATAAGGAAAAAAACACGTAAAACGAATACATATAAACTTTTATCGAATAGGCCTTCTCTTCGGAATCGAATCAAAAAGAGCTTCAATGAAATCAAGTGTTTTACATATAACACCAGGTATATTTCATTTTTTTTTATATTGTATATACTAGGTAACACCCATCAAATTTCTATCCAAGAAAGTGTTGCGAATTAATCACAACTGCAGGGACGGACTAGCTGGGACACTCATGACCCCATTTTTTTTACGCCCTATACGATAAAAACTTTTAAAAAGATTTTTTTATATACTTTTAACTATTGGCTAAAAATTAAATACTCTTTATTCATGTCGCTAGTTCTAATCGTTCTCGAAAAAACGTCATTTTATTTTTATCATGTAAGTGGCGTATTTCGATAAAAGATACATCCTTGTTCCTATCAAATGTTCAGCCTTCAACATTATGAAAAAAACGAGACCTCCTTACACAAAAACTAGTAATTCGTGAATTGCAGTTTGACCTAGGCTCGCAATAAATATGCGTTTTATTTTATTGGCACCAAAAACAAAGTATTGTTATCGCAAAGGTACGAAAGAAGTAAGTATTCTGCATTTTGGAACTTGTCAACTTTTACATCGTTGACACATTGATTCTTTACTTGGATATTAATTTAATGATTTTTGAATTTCGTGGTGAAATTAATTGTGAAATAATTCGAAATATGGAATACACATTTATTGAGTATGCAGTATGAATCTGATGTTTGGTCTTACATCTTGCAATCCTTGGGAAGCCAGGAGGTTATATAATGGCAGATATCCTATTCGTACTCTTCCAAATCAGAGAACAACGAGTTGGCCAACGACTAAGGGAGAATGGTAGGCGATTCCATTTAATAAGGTAATATTATTAAATTTCTTTCTTATTTTAGGAAATTTTGGGAAAAAAAGTATTGATGTTTGTTGAGGAAGAATAGTGTAGTACGCCCCAATTAGAGAAAATATTTTAAATGCAGTAGATGACACTCCTTTAACGAGTACTCGAAAATTATCAGCGCATTTTAATACGTCGAAAACAATAGTACATGAAGTTCTTCATTCATATCATTGGAAAAAAATGCATGAACTGATTTCTGAATATTCTCCCCGTAGAATGCAGTTTTCAAACTGGCAGCTACGAAATAATTATCTTCATGGATGAAGCAGAGTTTACTAAAAATGGTATCATAAATTTACACAACTTTCATGTATGGGCTGTCCCAAACAATTAATGTCGAGGAACAAATCATTGGCAATTTTTTAATTGGACCAGTCATATTGCGGGCACGACTGAATGAATAACTTTATTTGGAGCTCATCTAGAACGCTTTTCACGATTTAGTAGAGCACTTACTACTTAAAACCCGTCGAAACATGTACTACATACACGATGGGACCCCACGTCATTCCAGCGTTGTTGTGCGGGAGCACCTGAATAAGGTCTATTCAAACTGTTGGATTGGTAGAGGTGGACCTATTGCCTGGTCTCCTCGACCTCCCGACCTAACGCCTAACGGATTTATACCTATGGGGATACCTCAAAACTGTAGTATATTCCACTCTAGTCGATAGTTATGGGGAATTTTTACGGAGAATCACGTTTCATTGTGATCAAACAAGGAACATTACTGAGTTAATGGGGCGGGTACAGCAGTCCTCAATTCGTCGTGCCCGCTAGTATCACGGAGCTCATGTTGAACCCTCTTACGAAGTTTTTAACTAAGCAATTCGTTTAACTTTTTTCCCCTATCACCATAATTCCATGGTGATAGGGGAGAAATCCTCTTTTTCATATTCAACCCGGCAGAAGTTAGGGGACTAACAGTGTAAATAAAATGACGTTTTTTCGAAAACGGCTAGGATTAGTGACATGAATGAAGTACCTGATTTTTAGTCAATAGTTAAAGGTATTTAAAAAAGGTTGCCCAAAGTTCTTATCATACAGGGTGTAAAAAAAATGGGGTCATGAGTATCAAAGCTAGTCCGTCTCTGCAGCTGTGAGTAATTCACAACAATTTCTTGTATAGTAATTTGCAGAGTCTTGCCTGGTATACATCATATCAAAAAAAAAATTGAAATATACCTGGTGGTTCAATAATTATGTGTAAGAAATTTGATTTCATTGCTGCTGCATAAATGTGAAAACAAATTTTCGTTCAGTTTCAATATATATGTTTACAGAATAAATTAAAGATTATAAAAATCGAACGAAGTAAGCCTTACTTATTGTATTAAACCGAAAACCACACTACTGGATCTTCAGGGTATATTGGAGTAAATCATCACGTGATTTTCTACTTTTTGGTGGATTTGTGTGTCTGTTTATTTCAAATTTACCTGTGAACCTTAATATATTCATAGTTCTTGTTTAGGAACATATTTAATACGAAATTAGAAAAAAATGTTCAAGAATTTATTCTTACGATTGCTAAGTATTTTTGGAATAAAATATATAAAACAAGAACTATTTCAGCTACAGAATTTCTAGGTTGTTGCAGTGCACTTCTGTTTTAGTTAGTTATAAGATAAAAAGAATGTTTAATAATACGTTCTCTATAGCATACAATTGCAGTTTCGCTTCTTGAAAGCAATGTGGCTGTAAAATCCTTCCAAATAAGTCAATATTGACATATCTGATTTTAGATTATCCATATCATGTTCTTCAAAACAAGTACTTTTTAGTATTTCCTCAATTTCATTAAATCAATCTTCATTACTGTCTTATTTGACACATTCATAGGATCAGCAATATACTTGCAATTGGGTATATAAGTACATTTAAAGTAGACGTACTCCATTTTAAAACTGTTAGAGACAAAGCACTATCTTAGATTGCAAGGAAATACCTGGAAATGGAGGAAGCTTCTTCCATGGCAGTGTAGTGTACCTGCAGACAGGTTTCACACTCATTGGTTCTCGTCAGTAAAAGGTAGGCAAGTGCACCTAAACATAATAATTTTTAATTTTGTAGATCCTTCCACCATTTTCTGGTATTTTCTTCCAATCTGAGCTAGTGCCTTGTCTCTAACCATGTTAGAACAGAGTATATGTGTCCTTATAGTTTAAGTTATTTTCAGCCAGTTGAGAACAAAAATAGTTTTTCTAACTTACTCGGTACGCTGTGTTCGTTTAACCTTGGTTTATTTAATTTTAAGTAAACAATCTTACCCGTTTTAGAGTCGTGTTAGAACATCTGCCAGATAAAATCTTCTTTACTTATTACACTTCCGAAACAATAAAGTTAGATTACACTCGTAAACTCTGTTGTTATCTCAGGGTACAAAACATTCAGGATGAATCACTTGCTGCTATTTTAACCAACTCATACTGTCAGATCTTTTAAGTAGTTCCCTTATAATTATTTATGTAGTATATATTCCCTGTTTTAAACGTATTTAAAAAAAGTTTTTAACGTGTATAGTATAAATAAATACAAAGCAAAAATGACAAATTCAAATTCCGATCGACAAACGTAATGCTAACATGAAAACTAAAAAGTACTGCAGATCAGATAGAACTGATAAAATATCGATATATAGGAATTTCGATATGATTTTTTTAAAATATATATAACATGTTTAGGATTAATATTTTTTAGGAAGATCTATTAATAATAGAATACAGGTATTGACGTCGATATTTATTGTTTATTTAAACTATATTATAATAAATTATTTAAATTATACTATCCTTTTCACAATTTTTTTATTTCCATACTTATTCTTTTAAAACAGTACGTAATTTTATTGTTCATGAAGTCGAGACGAAAGAGTAGATGTTAATATTATTTTTGACAAAAGGACATTTTTATTCAATTCAATTCAGTTATTTTATTTAGCGAAGAATAGCGAAGTGCGGTAATATTGTATATCGTCTGCAGTAAATTTTTGAACTGTTTGGAACTATTTTAAGTTAAGAGTTGTCAGGAGAAACGTTTCAGTATGTGTTGAGAAAAAGACTGTGTGTGTAACTGATTTGTGAATTGAATGTAGAATTTCCATAATGATATATTTCAAAATATCGAAATTTAGAAAATTCGATACTTTTACTAATAACTCTAACTGCAGATATATTCCCGAAGTTATTACAAGTTTAAAGAAGGTCGGGCTGTGACATCATCTAAAAATTTCGTCTCAGCCTATTGTCCTTTTATTTAAGAAATATTGATTGGAGTCAATGTATTGATCTAACAGTGTGGCTATGCTCAATTTATAAATTCCGAATTGTAAATATAATTTGTATCTATCAGAGTTGTGCCATTTTTTGTACAACATAAATTTTATCTTTGTAGAAAAATACATTTGTATTAGGTTGGCAATTATTGAATTTCTGCATCCTGTATTTGGCTAACATACATTCAACATAAATACTACCAATAAGTTCAAGAGTGCAAACAGTGAGGTTTAGTAACAAAATTTGAATAATAAAATTAAGTGCATATATTGTGAAAGATATGTTTTTGACTTTGTAAAGTGTAAGAAATGAAGTGATTATTTTCGTTTGAGTTATCTAAAGCAATCAGCTCAGCTTAAAAATGCGATTTGTTGTCATGTTGTTCAGGAACAGGATTTTGATATAAGCAATGTAGCACTCGACAATGGTGGGTTTAACAACCTGTGAATGAGATGGATTCATTAAATCAGATTTGAGAGAAAAATTGTTTTCTTTATCCAACAAATTAAAACGGTATGAGAAGAACAAAATTATTTTTCACATCTGGCAACTTGCAGCAATCACGGTGGGTTTAATCCTCGACATACGCTGATCGGTCATGTAACTTGAAGGACTCTCAAACTTTAGCAACCAGTGCTGTCGGAGATCTGGGTAACCAAAACGTAAATGCCCAGTTCAATCATAATCTCACAAACGCAAGCGAAAGGAAAAAAAAAAGAATGAACATTTCTCAGCAAAAAATAAAATCTCAGAAGTTTAATAGACCATTGTATGATGCGCAGTTTGCAAATAAGATGCTGGAAATACAAATTTGGATAGGATAGGCAGTGAAATTGATGACAACGTGAATGCAAAGATTGATGGCTAGCAAAAAGTTCATTGTAAAAGACGTCTTGTTGAGGAACGAAACGTGAATTTAACAACTATCCAGATTGTGCCAAGAGTTTTTTATTTCATGTATCCAGACTTCACCCACCAACAAAGCATAATGATCTTAAGCAAATTTTGGATGTTTCTAAGTCACCAAATATTTACTATTCTGAAAAGTAACAATTAAGCGGGAACAATTTAAGAATGCATAGAAGAATAACAAGAGGAGGAGGAGTCCTCGTAGCGTTAAAAAAATTTGCTATGAAGTGATTAAAACATATATACTTAACTGTGTCACTTAAAGTATAAAACTTAGTATTTTACTTCTCTTGTCAATATATTGCGACAGATATCAGTAGAGAAGTATATGTTGATTATTTTAACATTGTTAACTGAAAATTGTAATATTACTTTTATGGATGACTTAAACCTACCAAATTATGATTGTGATAAATGCTTATTGTCACAGCAATTCCTTGTTTTAAATAATTTAAATCAATATAGTATAATTTGGAATACGTTGAATAGAAAATTAGATCCTATTATATCTAATATGAATATATCTGATGTGTGAAGGAGTTCTATAGCACTTGATGATTTATATCATCGAATATTTCAATTTTAATGACACTTGACTCAGATCAATTGCAAGATAACTTAATATCATCTTACATTTGTGATTCCCCTAATGGTGATTATTTACTGCTCTACGATTTATTAAAATCCACGGATTGGTCTGAAGTGGAATCTTTTCTGGACTCAACATAAAATATTTCATGAAGGTAAAAAAATCTGGGAATGGTGTGCGTAAATATTCTGAATGGTTTTCTCTTGATTAGATTAGAAAAATAAGATTAAAAAATCGATTGCGCAAAACGGTTGTTAAAGGGGTTGCAGTGGGAAGGACTGGTAGCATTATGTATGAGGTCCTAGGGAGCACTGTTAAGTAACAGACCTCTAATAAATTTAAAGATTACCAAATAAACCTTGAAAATAACGCAAGATCTAATCCAGAAGGTTTCTGGTCTTTCTTTTAGTCTATGGGTGATAGCAAAGGCATTTCCAATGAAATGGCTTTTAATGACATTAAATAAAAGTGGCCTGTTGATATTGCAGAGGTTTTTGTTAAATACTGCTTATTTGTGTATGAACAATCATCTCTGTTTGAAGGATGATATATGTGAGCTTGAGTGGGGTAATTTTGATTTCTCCCCTATCAGTGATCAAATAGTGAAGGATAATATAAGGAAACTAAAATCTTATAAAATCGCTGTAGATGGTAATAGTTATGGAACAGAAACTGCGTACAGAATTATCGACCCATTAGTGTGTTAAATTCACTTGCACACATTTTTGAAATGATCATTTTTACAGATGTACAAAATAATATTAATTATTGTATCTCCAGGGAACAGTATGGATTCGTTGGTGATAGTTCAACAGTGTCTAACCTATGTGTGTTTACCAATTACATGTCGTCTGTAAGCGAAGATACCGGACAGATTGATGTTGTATATACTGACTGCGCTAAGGCCTTCGATAAGGAGAATCATGGATTATTGCTTCACAAACTCGTGCAGTTTGACTTTTCTAAAAAACCATACCTATTTTTAAAATCTTATTTAATATCAAGAACTCAAAGTGTTAAGGTCGGCAGTGTTGGAATAGAGTCTGGTGTTCCTCAGAAAAATTTTTTGGGATCTGTATTATTTACATTGTTCATTAACGATCTGATCAGTGTCACTGAGGGTTCTGGATACTTGTGTTTCACTGACGATTTCAAGATTTATAATGCTGTATTTTCTTTCGATAACTATCTGCAGCTGCAACATGATATGGATTCTGTGTTTGAGTGGTTTACTGTCAACACAATGTTTCTTAATATGAGTAAATGTTGTGCAATGATCTTTACAAGGAAAACAAATTCGACTAGGTTTCATTATTTAATTAATAGTATTACTTTGGATAAGAGGGAGGGCTATATGAACCTGAGTGTATATATGCAGTCAAATTTAAAGTTTAATAATCACTACATACATATCATCAACAAGGCATATAAATTGTTCGGTTTCGTTATTCGGAACACTAAATGTTTCGACCGTATCAGTCTCATAATACTATTATACAATGCGCTAGTTAGACCACAATTGGACTGTGTCTCTGCGATTTGGTCGTAGCAATTTTTTGACCAAATAAAACGCGTCCAAAGACGTTTTTTGAGATATCTCTATGTTATAAACCACAATAGATATCGTTATATGGTTTCGAATGTTTCACTGCTTCAAAGTTTCGAATTTCATGCAATGACATAGAGAAGAAAAAATAATTCTATATTTTTCATTCCTTATTTATTGAATTACTTGACATTTAAAGATTGCTTAATTTTATGTTAACAACAGTACTTCAACGCTATCGTCCATATTAATGTACTGTAATAGGTTCTTGCGAAGTCATTATGTTGACCTATTTAATGTAAGTTAAAAGGAGTTAAAAAATATTGCTGTCGGATTGAGTTCGCATGCACCAAAAAAGCTTTTCTCACCTTTAGTTCGTACTATAAATAGTATATTTTAATCTAGTTTTAAGTAACTTGTTCTTGCACTGTGAGGTGTTTGTAAGATGAATCTTTAAATTCATAAATAAACAAATAATTTCCTTAATTTTAGGAGGTTTTTTTATGTCTTCTCATATTTTAAAATAATGGTATACACAGGAAGAAAGTGCATGCTTTTTTACCATTGATATACTAATTCTTCTAAAATATGTGTGATATATTCTTCGAGAACTTTAAGTGTAACAGAAACTAAACCAAAAACATTATTTATTACCTCTCAACAGTTCATTTATTTCTGTTATAGTACTAATGCTTATGCTTAAAATTATCATTTTGAGCAAAGGACAATACGAGTATATCCACGTCGACAATTACAAATTTCATCATGCTTGCGTAAGTGGAAAATAGCAAATACATTATGGCTGCTTCTCTTTGCTTAATTTATTAAATCAATTGATATAAATATATAGAAGAGAAACATATTGCACCATATGTGAAAAATTTGTATTAATCTTCTTAAAGTTGCCTCTACACCACTATCAAAATTTTTCACATAGAGAAAAGTTAGACGTCTCGTCAAAACAAAGCTATTAACGAAAGTTCAGCCTAATAGTAATCATTAATAAAAATGTGTCTGTGACTGTCGACTAATCGATATTATGCCGATTTTTTTCTGATTTTTAAAATATACGCTACAAAGCCATTTTAAAAAGTCATACCTCGCGAATAAAGCGTTTAAATAAAAAATTTGAAATAAAAGATTATTTGTGTTTTAAAAGACCTATTGAACGACAAATAATGAATTAATTATTTTTAATTTTTACTGTAACTCAGTTAACAAACAAGTTACAGCCGATTTTTAATATTGATTGATGACCATTTTGAGCTTAATGAATTATAAATTTCAAAATCAATGAATGGTAAGTTTACTAAAAACAAACCATTAAAAACACTCATTCATGTTTAGGTGTGATTTGAATAATATTACGCCTAAATGCAAATTTACTAAGCAAGACATTTATTTCAAATGAAATGTCTTTGGAAATTCTAATTAAAAGAAACAGATTTCACGACTGATAAAAAATTTAATTAATGCTGGTTAAAAAAATAATTAGATTTTCAGCAGTGCGTGCACAGGAAGGGAGGAAAGTTCTATTTTATGTTTATGTTTGTGATAATGGTTATTTTCGTCTTAACGAATATAAAAAAATAATATATATTTTAGTGTGTTTCAAACATGGGTTTAAGAATCCAATAAAAAAATAAGAAACGACTAAAATTAGTATCATTGTTTAAATTAGGTGTAATATGTTGTAATGATATTTTGCCAAATAAAAATCATGATTCTTGGGTTTAGACCGTGTCATATTTGAACTATTATCCGACGTCTCGCCTACGATTGCACGAGGCATCTTCAGAGATCTTTGCTCCATGAGATTAGAACACTGAATGACTATCCAGGAGCAAGAGCCTGGTATTTATACCCAACTGGTGCTCATCGAAACATGGTCCAGCGTTACAATCGATTTCCACGTGTGATGTAGACTATAACCAGGATCTCTATTAATATTATTTGGATATTTACATATTTCCATCGATTCTCTAATTTTACATTTAAAAAAAAACAGGTACTGATGCTAGCACCTTAGTTTCTTTTGCATGAAAAGTGTGAGCAGAAATGTTGGTGTTCGGCTGCTGCAGATTGTACAATTTGTTTCTTTTTTATACACCTTTCACGCTCCTTAAGCCTAGTGGATATAGATTGTTCTGTTTTACCTACTCCAGAAGAAAAGAAAGTCGTTCAACCAAGCAGCTCCAAGATTCCACGCCTCTATGGACTGCCTAAAATACATAAAGAAAATGTACCACTACATCCAATCATCAGCACAATAGACCCACCAACCTACAAAATAGAACAATATCTGGCCTAACGTTTACATCCCTTTACAGGAAAAACCTAATCCTTTGTTAAAAACTCTGGACACTTTGTCCAAAGATTAAAAACCATCCAATTAGAGCCCGGAGACATATTGGTCAGTTTTGATGTAGAATCTCTGTGCATAAATATTCCTATAGATGATTCAGTTTTTGACATATTATGAAACAACAACATGGACTCCACTCTACTAGAGTTAATTAAAGCATGTCTGAGTTCCACTTATTTTACTTTTCAAGAAACTTTCTATGAGCAGACTTCGGGAGCGGTCATGGGATCTCCGCTATCACCTGTAGTAACGAACATCTTCATGGAAGCTTTCGAAGAAAACGCCTTGTCTTTTGCTCCTCTAAAATCTAAATTTTGGTGCAGATATGGAGATGACATTTTCATAGTTTGGCCGCATGGCGCAGATAAACTCCATAATTTCCTGGATCATCTAAATCAACAACACCCTAGCATAAAATTTACTATAGAAACTGAATCAAATGGTGCCCTTCCCTTTCTTGATGTACTAGTATAAAGGAAAGAGAATGGCAAATTAGGACATTTTGTGTACAGAAAACCAACACATACAAATCGATATCTCAATGCTACATCACACCATCATCCTTCTCAAAAATAATCCGTCATAAACTCTTTGATACATAGAGCACTTTCAATATGTGACGAACAGTTACTGAAATCAGAAACAGAAAAACTGACTTATGCTTTGAGAGGCAACAGATTTTGCGCTGAAGATATAAGACGTTCTGTTAATAAATATAAAAACCCAACTCCTCAACAAGATGTCATAAATGAACCTCCTATGGACAGTGTTGTCTTACCTTACATATACGCAACCACCGACATGATTGCCAGATTGATCCGAAAATCAAACATACGGACAATTTTCAACACATGTAAGAAAATTGGACAATGTTCCAAGTCTCCAAAGGAAGCAATTCCATTTCAAACAGAAGGCGTTTACAAGATACCGTGCTCTTGTCGTAAAGTATATGTAGGTGAAACAGGAAGGTCTATATCCACTAGGCTTAAGGAATATGAAAAATGTATAAAAAAGAAACAAATTGTACAATCTGCAGTAGCTGAACACCAGCATTGCTCAGGTCACACTTTTAATGTAAAAGAAACTAAGGTGCTAGCATCAGTACCTGATTTCTTTAAATGTAAAATTAGAGAATCAATCGAAATATGTTAATATCCAAATAATATTAATAGAGATGTGGGTTACAGTCGCAGGTGGAAATCGATTGTAATGCTGGCTCATGACTCAACTATATAGGTTAAAATCCACGAAGACACAAAAACCGAAAAAATAAACGTTATGAGAGGTTTGCGTCAGAGAGACGTCATCTCTCCGAAATTATTTACGCTAGCTTGGGAGGATGTCTTTAAAAAACTAAATTGGGATGAGAAAGGTTTGAGAGTCGATGGTTCTTATCTTAGTCATCTTCGTTTCGCCGACGATGTTGTTGTCATGTCCAGCACCCCAGAAGAGCTAAAACAAATGCTTTCAGATTTCGATGAAGAGGCGAGAAAAGTGGGACTTAAGATGAATTTGGAGAAAACTAAGTTAATGAGCCCTGATGCACATGTACAAATAAAGATTCAAAATGAAATCATAGAGAATGTCCAAGAGTACATCTATTTAGGCCACTTCATGAAACTGGGCAAAAAAAAATCAAACGGCGGAAATAACAAGGAGAATAGGGCTGGCATGGGCTGTCTTTGGAAAGTTGCAGTACGTATTAAGAGATAGAAACACACCAATCAACCTTAAACGGAAAGTGTATAACACGTGTGTCTTACCTGTTGCTGCTTACAGCATGGAAACGATAACACTAACCAAACAAAACGCAAATAGGCTCCGAGTCACTTAACGCTCCATGGAGAGACAAATGTTAGAAATCTCGTTACGGGATAAAATACGAAATCAAGTTATAAGATCAAGAACCAAAGTAGTTGACGTCATTGAACGCATATCACGACTAAAGTGGCAATGGGCGGGCACATAGCTAGACAACAGCCCGATAGGTGAACGAGTAAATTACTGCAATGGCGACCGCGAGAAACGAACCGAAATCCTGGCAGGCCACAACGCAGATGGGTAGATGATATAAGACAGTTTGCTGGAAAAGACTGGCTCCAGAAGGCGACAAACGGATCCCAATAATGGACCATCGGAGAGGCTTATGTTCAGGAGTGGACGTCAATAAGCTGAGAAAGAAGAGGTAATAATCAAACTATACACCTTATTAGAATTTGGTCAGATTTAAAAAAGGCCCTATAGATCATAAACGAAATAGCCATGATTTGTTTCCGCATTCATATGTTTCTCCAAAAAAGAGTTCGAGAATAGGGGGTCAGATTTATTGTACAGCTTGCGGTTTTTAAATTAGCCTATAAAAGCATCGAGATTTGCCCACCCTGTACATTCGTTTTTGTCTGTAATCGAACATAATTTTTATTTCGTTTCCTACAATACCGACCAAAACATTATCCTTCAGTACCAACCATTTTTTAAGTTGTTTTTTAATGGAGTTAATTTGCTAATAGATAAACAAAAATGCCAATTGATAAAAATGATGGTGAGACGTAGCAAAAGAAGGGCTCCGGGAATCCTGCAGACATGCATAAAGCCGTGGAAAAGGTACTGAGTGATGAAATGAGTGCACGTTAAGCCGCAGATAGATGATAACGAATCAGGTACTACGAACTACATTAAATGACAGAGTTAGTGCTATTAAAAATAATAAAGAGATGTCCATTGAGTCAGTTATGGGTAATTTTCACAATACTTTTTCACCTCAATACGTAGAAATAATAGCAGCACCTAGTTAAAGACTTAGAAAACAGGCTAATACCTTTAAGAAGACAAGAATTTACTACGTCTCGCTTTTTAACTGGCCAAGAAGTTAAAATTACCTCACCAGTTCAATAAAGAGAAAAAATCTGCTGGGAAAACCTCTCGTATTCTTTTATGAAAAGAGATAGTGACTTATTATTGTGGACTGCTGAATCAACGAGGTTAATGATCTAACAGACCTCAGGTTGAGCGATTCTTTAAAGGTCTTGAGATTTTGATGCAGAGATTTAATTTCCCTCTCTTTAAAACATGTAACTGCGATGAGACTGGCGTCAACACTGTCCCGAAACATGCTAAAGTTTTTGTTACTAAAAACCAAAGACAAGTTAGAAAAATTACTTTCGCGAAACGTGCAAAGAACGTGACTGTACTTTTTACAATGAGCGCTGGAGGTTAATTCGTATTACCTTATTTTATAATTCTACGAATGAATGAAAAAGTTATGATTGATGCTCCAAATAAGAGTTTTGGGGAAGCTCAGCCGACCGGTTGGATTAATGCCGAATTTTTTATGAAATGTTTGCATCACTTTGTGAAATATTCTAGTCCTACAGCCCAGAATCCAGCTCTCTTGATTATTGACGGACACACCAGTTATAAATATGTGATTGAATTTGACAGGAGAGATAATATTCGCATGCTGAGCACCCCACATAAAACGACTCACAAGCTACAGCCACTTGACCGTATGTTCATGAACCCTGTTAAATCTGCTTACAATGGTGCATGTGACTTGTGGATGAGATCAAATCCTGTCATAAGAATCAGTGAATACGAGATTGTAGGGTTTGTTACTTCTAGTTTTAATCGAATTTCGTGAATGGATATTACGGTTAGTGGCATTCACTGAACAGACATAGACTTATTTGATAGAAATGACTTTAGTGATTTAGATTTCATTATTTCAGACATGACCAACGTTACAGAAAGTTAATCAACATTAGAATCATCGCTTTTATATTCCCAACTGTAAGAACCCCAGAACCATCTACTTCTGCACAGTCAGTTCTGCCAAATGCCAACTCTCAACAGCTAGAAATGACATTTTTAGCTTCTCTATCTGTTACCTCCGATTCCGTATCCCAAATTACAACTTCTAAGCAATCCGAAACTCAAACTGCTGCTGCTGACACCGAATCTCAAATTTCTTCTTTTCAGCAATCCGAATCTCAAATAGAAAATGTCATTAACCAATCTAGTGACAAATTTAAAGCTGGACTTACGGAACTTTCACCGGTTCCTGATGCTTCGAAAGGAAGAGCTACTACACGACATCGTAAAGCTGAAAGAAGTGAAATTATAACCAATTTTTCATACTAAAAAGATGCTGAAAAAAACAGCAGATGAAAAAGTATTGAATCAGCAAATTTAGAAAAGAGTTTCCTTTCAGAAAAAGAGGTCAACAAGAAAAGTAAGAGTTTAGTTTCAAGAAAAGATGTCACTAAAAAAAAGTAAGAGTTTGCTGTCAGGAAGAAATGTCAGCAAGAAAGCCAAGAAAAATAAAAATGAAAACCTGACTCCTCCTCGCAAACCGATTGAAGAAAAGACAATTTGTCCTTTGTGCCTTGAATCTCATGAATAGGATTGAATTCAGTGTGGGATCTTCAATGATTGGGTCCATGGAGCTTGTGCAAATATATCAGAGCTATCAAATCAGTATATTTGCGATTATTGTATGGTATAAACGATTACATATTTACTAGCTGATTCTGGAGGACAATCTTTTAAAGTTTGATTTTTCCTAGTCTCTAAATAGCAATAATAAAGTTGATTATTTCTAAAAATACCGTAATTTATTATTTTTATTGATAGCACAAGAATTCCTTTACACATATCAATTGGTATTGACATTATCACCTTGGGTATTTCGATTTTTTTTCGTTGATAAATCTGTAACGGTACTGGAGGGACTCTCCCCTGCTTCCACTTCGTCTATTAACTTTTACTAAAATTGTAATTATATAACGAACAACCCTAAATAAACTATAAATAGAATATTTGTAATAACAGTCAACAAATTTTTCAATCAGATAAAAGATTTTTTTTTAATTAAAATATAAAATCTTATATTAAGTTAAAATTTTGAAACAAAAAAAAAACAATACGTGACACAGTTTAGATACTGAAAATAAACTAACATACTTGAAATATATTGTACTCTGCAGATTATTTTCTTTATTTTGACATAAAAAATATCAAAACATTTTTATTTTTTCCACGTTTCAGCGCATAACTTTGACCAAAATTTACATATGGTTACTTTAAAAGAGTTTCCGCAAGTGGGCCATTTTTTAAAAACAACTTTAGTAAATCTTTTACGATGAGCCTTGAATATAAATAGGGTTTTTTAAAGGTAAATAAAAGTTTCCGCAGCGTTTTATAAAACAGAGATAAAAAGAAAACCTGTAGCATGTAAAAAATCCCCTCCGTCCACAGCCCCAAAAAACAAATGATATATTGTGTAAAATGTTCTACTGAGTATTTTTTCTATTTTATACTTTAACCTTAACAATTGTCATGATTTTTAAAATGGTCGTTAATAATATAAAGCCTTGGCCTACTCGGGACACCTTCAGGGATCAATCTATCCGGAAGGCTTATACCCAGAGGATAAACTAGTGAATAGGCTGTTAAACCTGGTCACGATAATCAACCTGTTCGCCTAGAATGGATATGGCAGGCAATACAATAGTCTGAAGTGAAAGAGAGTTTCAACTCTGGCCTGCTATGTCATGCAATCAAACAATAGGTAAATATTTGGGTACTTTTCACTGAATAATTCGATAGCATGGAGATACGATACATCTCTAGTTCCATAATATTTTACTAGGTAAATCCGTTGTTCTAAAGTTAACACGGTCAATTTGTTATTTAGTAACTATTTTTGGTAAAACACAAATGATGTCTGTTACTTTGACATTGATAGAAAAGTATCCATTATGGAATTAATTCACTTATTCAGTCGAAAATAGGAATGTTATTTACAATGCCATTTCTCAAAAGGTTTTTTGGCGAAAATTAAATTTTAATTTTGTTTATATTTCAGAAAAACTTAGTTAAATATATTGATATATAAAAAAATACAAATGAAAGTATTTTGTTTAAGGTGAAATCTACATTATTGAATCTTTTGAACACTCTCAACCTTTCCCCTTCTTTATACAAGATTTATGTCCATTAATTCTAAAGGACAATTGGTTTTCCCAATATACATTTCACTTCACTCACATGAAACTTTTATCAAAATATTATCGGCTCTTTAAGGTTTCGTCTTTGTTAAGCAAACTCTGGCAATTCGTTTTATTTTCTTCTTTTGAATATACAGGGATTGCGAAGAAGAAATATTTCTTATTCTCCAATGGTCTTTACAAAGAGATTCTTTATAAAATATTTAATTAACTTTAGAGGTTAACTATTCAGTAGTAAATCAGATTAAACATATCATTTTGTCAAGTGAATCTGCATTGGTGTATTGATATTCTAAGTGACTGCATTTAGGTACAACAGAATAAATAGATGCATAGTGAATGTTGCCTACCTGTTTCCTAGAATTTCAATGGAGCGATCGACTATGAAATTCAGGAAAGGTAACTCATTTTTTACCTCTTATTCGACGGTATACGTAATTAATGATCAAATAGTGTTTAGATATGCCAAAGAGGTATTTAGTTCTTGATCACCATTCTTCTATACATCTCTGAAGCAAATATATGCCCAATATTCGAATCATTCCATGTATTGACTACAACGCTAGAGGGTGAAAAACTCATTTACAGCTCGTCATTCTGAGTGCAGAACTTGTCTCTTGCTTGAAAGCAAGCTTTACGAAGGCAACGTTCGTCACCCATTTCAGTATAAAATGATAATGTACGATTAGTTTTAAGTATGTTTAATGATCTTTCTAATGATGCATTAGTATAGAGAAGATATCCATATCAAAACTCGTTGGTCCTTTGTTTCACTCTAGATTTCTGGTACTAACGGTCGCATTACGAATTCTTTCCTAGAAAATTTCTTGGTGCTGATTATTTATGTTAATGGTAAGTTAGTGTTGTTGATTTTTAGTACAAGCTAATGGTGTGGAGGCTTATTATAATGTGATATGAGCGCTGATCGCTGCTTGTTAGGTGTATGAGGTGTGGCAATTAAGTTCCGGGAATTTAGTTCTATAACTCGGGATCAGGCAATTGTGCGTCGTTGGTCAATATCTGTCTAGAGAGGGCGATCTTTCTTTTAGTTTCAGTTCAAAGTTGAAGTCGATAGCACGTTTGGTTTATGTTTTATGCGCATTTTTAGAAAGTGGCGTCGTTAAAATGAGTTATTTACATCACAAGCAACGTGTGATTTAATTTTTAGTGAAATCTGGTGAAAAACCCTCGGAAATCCTTCGAAAATTGCAGATGGTGTATGAAGACGCGTGCATGTCGAAAACGCGCGTGTTTTAATGGGCGAAGCGGTTAAAGGAGGGGCTTGAATCAGTAGAAGACGGTCCACGTGAAAGCGCTCCCGTGACCTCTCGTACCGATACGAATGTCGACCGTTTGCGCGCGCTGATCACGTCTAACCGGTACTTAAGCATTCGTGCGCTGTCTGACGATTTAAACATGAACAAAGAAACCGTTCGCAAGATGTTACACGAGAATTTGAACATGCGAACGATTTACGTAAAGATGGTGCCAAAAGTTCTTACTCATGAACAGAGACAAATGCGAAAATCGAACTGCGAGGATTTGTTGTCCCGTATTCGGAGCGATGGCAGAGACTAGATGAGTCTGGTAGATACTGGAGATGAGACCTGGATATTGGAGTATAACCCCGAAAACCGTCAACAGTTAGCAATGGGTGAAAAAGGGCGGGGAGCGGCCAACGCAAGCGAGGATGTCCAAGTCGCAACTGAAGGCAATGTTGATCGTTTTTTTCGATATCTGCGGTATCATTTATCGTGAATATGTTCCTGCCGGCCAGATAGTGACTGGATCTTGCACCACGACAACGCGCCAGCCCATTCCTCGTTCATTGTGCAAGAATTTTTGTCAAAAAAATATATTCCAACCTTGCCGCATCCACACTATAGCCCCCTGGACTTTTTTATTCCCCTAGATAAAGTCGTACCTCAAGGAAACTCATCATGGCGGCGTACAAGAGGTCAAAGGAGCTGTAACCGTGGTGCTGAACAGGTTAAGTTCGGAGGATTACCAAGAGTGCTTCCAATCGTGGGAGCAACGTTGGACTCGCTGTGTACAGTTAGAGGAAGACTATTGTGAAGGTCGATAATAACATTTTGCCCGAAATTTAATTTGCTTGTTTTATATTGACAAAATCCCGAAACTTAATTGCCACACTTCGTGTGATGTTATTTTACAATATATTGGACATTTTCTACTCTACTATTTTATCACTAGGTAGTAGTTTGTATTTTCTTCTTATAGAATATTCTCGAATTTTTAATTGTATGTTACGGTGTCCATAAGTACCGTTGCATTTCTTTTTTATACAGATATGATTTTGATTAATTAATTCTTACGAAGTTACTTTAAGTTGGATGTTTCCATTATATATATACTGAAAAAAAAATTCAAATTTTAAAAATGTAAACAAAATTATTTGCAGAGCGATAGTACATTGCACTGTTACCACATTGGTATAATTTTATTCGTTATACATTTCAATTTTGAGACTTAAAATGGCATATTTATACAAAGCTCTTGTTGTGTTCTAGATAATATGTATATTCACAATTTGGTATTTAGAACTTTTGCTTTGTAAAGGCTAAACGTATTTAAATGAAACTAACTTTGGACTGGAGTCTTACAACAAATAAAAGCCATTTATTACTACCTAGTTACTTGCACACTTCGAACAGGAAAATTTAGGGAAGTTGGTAGTTTACTAAGTTTCTTAAGATATAACTAGATTATGTGACTGTAACTTATAAAAGAAGTTTTATCACTTTGAAACTTGTTATGAAAAGTTTCGTAATGCGGTCAATGCAAAATAAGTTTATATGTGTTAGAAAAGACTGTTACTGCATCTATCAGTTTACCGGGTATACCCACGTAGTCCATAGGTTCTGAACCTGTGCAGAATTTCGAAACTTTTCCGTTTATGCTGAAATAAAAAACTTTACCCTGTTTTACTATGTAAAGTTCCATTTCAATACGTAATTTGATTGTAATATGTCAGTGCTGAAACCAAGCTGTAGCATAAAAATTATACAAAATGTTGCTAATTTAATATTGAACTGTGCTAAAGTTTTTTTAGTCACACCAATAAAAATTAACGAACGAATAGAGGCATTTTTTTCTTATAGGCCCGTCCTGAGTTCGAATGCACTGTAGCCAGTAAAGTATATAATATACTATTGTGCCCACCCTTGAATTATAACCACTCAAAAACTTAGCTGTCTAAGCTCGGTTCAAAGTTTGTTGACACGACGATTAGCTATTTTTTCCGATCTGACGACTCACAATTTCATGTGAAGTACTTTACCGTTTCCCTAATCTGACCACATAGCTTGAATTTGAGGTCTTCGTTATAAAGATTCATTTTATGCAGGTGAACTTTGACGGCCATGTGGTCCGTCATTATTCCTGTGATTACCTTTGATTAGTTCCTGTTCGTTTCGAGTAGTTTTCTGGCTAACTTTGGGTCAGAATTCCTTATAAAAGACCTGCTATGGTTAAGTTCCTGTCTGACTTTCCAGTGATTTTTTTATTCTTCGTTGATCCACTGTTTGATGGCATTTCGTGTCGTACATCTTGGCACCCCAAAAGCTGGTTCTGGACCAATATATCGAGATGATGAGCCCGCTTTCGCTAGCTCATCAGCTTTTTCATTTACATGTATGGCTTCGTGTCCAAATACCCACTGTAACATAACTTTGTTATCATTTGTCAAAGTTGTAAGTTCACTTTGACATTCCCAAATCTAGATGAGACTTTTTGACCCTTAAGGGCCTTCAGAGCTGCTTCACTGTCGGGATAAATGTACATCTGCTTTTGTAAGCTGTCCTTTTTATGTAATCTGCACATTGCAAAATTGCATATCTTTCTGTCTGGAATACTGTTGGGTATTTCCCCAAGGAAACAGTCACTTCTCTTCTTAGCTGTAACCTGTATATCGTAGCTACGTTATTTTCTTTTTCGAAGCTGAAAACTATTATCCTTTATTTGTGAAAATAAAAAATTGGTCCAAATAGTTTTATTGAGGAAAAGAGTTTTTAAAAGAGGATTCATGTGAAGAACTAGCAAAGCTGTGGCTACTCATGATAATATCAAATAGGTGGAGAAAATTGTGTGACTGATCGAGGCTAAAGGTAAAAGAATGGTAGCTCAAATAAGCATTTCGAACACAAGTGCCCTTCAAATACAATCAAGGTGTCTGATTGTTTAATCATAATGCTCTATTTCACACAATTACACTATCTGCGAATACGACTTCACTGAAATCCACTTTTCCTTCTATTAGACTAAGAATTCCTAGAGCACACTATATAATTCTGTCAAGAAGTTGTAGTTAAAATTAATCCAAAATATAGCAACAGTCTGAATACTATAAGCCAAGTCGTTCTAGAAATGCCAATATTATCTTTTTTACTAATTTATAGTTATATTAACATATTTTGTATTTATTTTTACTACATTTTTGTTTAATCAATTTAATAACATTTATTTAAATAATAAAACTATTGTTTATACGTACACTTTAAAGTAAAGTTAAGTAAAAGTTAACTTTAATTAAGTCGCACTTACAAAAAAATAAAACAAGACTTTACAGTTCATAAACTACCGAGAATATTTTGTCCCTGGGGTTGACCAAGTTCAACATTATGGCCCTGTAAAGGCCACAATTAATTATATTGTGGTTTAAACCCTCAGGCCCTGGATTTAACCACTTTGAGAAATATGGTTTCTATGGAAATAACACAGTTATTTTGATTGGTTAACTCGAAAATGTAAGCTACACCCAGTAACAAAATAAAAGATAATTTGGGTTTAGATTCTATGAATGAAAAGACAAGACATAATCTATGGTTCAAAAATCTGGAAAATAATATAGCGAAATTTGTTAATATCAACAAAAATTTTTTTCAATTCACAAATATGGACCGAAGGGAGCAAAAAACATTTAACAGACAAAATAAATCTGAAGTAGGCACTGAGAAATATTCCTTCAGCTTGAAATAATCGCCTAAAGATTTGTTTCTGTCCATATGTTACGCAGCACGAATTTTGATCTACACAGAAGCAGTAGAGCTCAAAGATGGTCGACTAAAGATTACCTTCGATTCGTCCTTGAGGTCGATTCTCAAGATCTTTTTAAACTTCTCATACATGCAAGGAACTCAAATATGCAACGTTGTAAATGATAGTATGTCCAAGGATTGTAGAGGTCGCTGATTTCAAATCAGAAGTCCGATTTCAACATTCCAAAACGATGGCTCCAATATGGCAGATCAGGAATAAACATCATTAATGTAAGTAACAACTCGGGACATACGACAGAAAACCCAGGTAACTGATGTCCAAAGAATAAATTCTCTAAAATGACAGTAGGCATATTTATCAAAAAACTGGCAGGAAAAACTTGGTCTCAGATAGCTAAAGACAGAAAAACCTAAGCGCAAAGGAGCATAAATTACAAAAACACCGAATAAATTATATCAGCAAAGAGAAGAAGGAAGTATAGGAATATTGAACAAGGGAGGATGCACCGTAATTGGAGCTATATATATATATATATATATATATATATATATATATATATATATATATATATATATATATATATATATATATATATATATATATATGTATACGTTTATGCGGCTTTCACGGATTCCTCCGCACCTCCGGCGGGAGGTCGGCGAAGCCGCGTTCAGTGTTGCATGCTTCCTTCGGATCTGTCCTTTGCACAGACAGGTGCATGTCGGTACCCTGATGAGTCTAGTAAGAGACGAAACATGTACCTCTGCCGTATCACTGTAACAGAGGAGGTAAGTTTTTACTTTCTTCTCGGTGTGGTGGTACAGGTAGGCCACCATCTCGATGGTGGTGTAATAGGGTGAATTGTGTTTTGTAGCAATTCATCCAAACTGTGCAACCTCTAACACTGAAAGGATATGATGGAGCGAAGTTTGCAATCACTGTTCGCATTTTACTTCATATATATGTATATATATATACAGGATGTTTCCAAATAAGTACAGTTATTTTTGAGCTAACTTTAATTATAAAAGTTCATATAAACTGATAATGCTTTTTTTTAAGATATAGGTTGTTAAAATTTATTGTTTATTTTAGTTTTTTTAATTTATATCAATTTTTTTTTCACAGCGGGAATTTATGCTATTCTGCAATGTGCCCATCTCTGTGAGAGGGACATGGACAGGAATAGAGTAATAAATATATGCTCAGACAGTAAGGCTGCGATACTCGCAGTGAACTCCAGTGTTGTGACTTCGTGACTGGTGTCTGAGTGCAAGGATGTACTAAATGGCATGAGAAAGAAAGGCTGCACAGTCAGACTCGAATGGGTCCCAGATCACTCAGGCATACGCGGGAATGAGGAAGCAGACCGTCTGGCAAAGTTGGGTGCGGCGACTGAATCGTATGGACCCCAACCAATGTTACCTGTCCCAATTGCTATTGGCAAAAGGAAATTAAAATCGTTGCTGGAAAGAAAATTTATTGAATCGTGGAGGGGAGCTCCTGGAATGAGGTGTGCCAAGGAACATATAACTGGACCTAGCGCATGGCGCACTAAGGAGCTTCTCTGCTTGGGAAGGGAAGAGCTGCGAATTGCGGTGGGAGTGTTGAGAGGACATTTTCACCTCAGGGACCAACTTCATAGATTTGGTGTCGAGGGCGACCCGACATGCAGATTGTGTTTGGAGGAGGATGAAACTGTTGACCATGTTCTCAGAGAGTGCCCAGTACTAAACGGATTGACAGAGATATTTCAGAGATACAGTTTTGTTACCGGATGCAGTTAGGCAAGTTCAACTAATGAGGTTGCTTGGATTCGCAAAGGCGATCGGCCTCGCATAACCTGCAGATATGGTGGGATGTAAAGGGCCCAATGGAGGCCTAGGTATCAATGATCTAGTATCACCACCCCTTTTTCATTTGTTCGCCCTTCATTTGTTTTTAAAGATAATTAAGTCAATTTTGGAACACAAAACACTTTTTACAGTTTTCATAAAGAAATTATTATTATGTGAAATAATATACAGAGCAGTACTTTTTTCTGGGTCTGTAAAATTTTACCCTCTCGAATTTTTTTTTCGGGCACCACCGTCTCGATTTGATTACTCAGTTAGCTTTCCCATCTTATTGTGATATTTTTTTGTCTCGTAAGTTTTCCTCTAAAAGTCAAGAGTTTTTCCACAAAAAGAATACATTAGTAAAAAATCATAATGTATTTGTTTTAATGGATTTTCATTTATATTTGTTTCAATCATCAAGGACTAGGAAAAAAAAACAAAACATAATAATAATAGAATTTGAAAAACAGAAATAAAATATTAGTAACAGAAACTACGACAAATGTTGAAAATGACCACTCTCAGTCATAATGAAAGAATCCGAGCTTCATTTCATTTAAAAGCATATTCGTTGAAATAACCCTGGAGTATTTCTTATCCTTCAATATCTTCAACCGGATATGAATAAACAAAAGATTTAAGGAAGCCTCAGATGAAAAAATCCAAAGGATTTAGATCTGGAGATCGGACGGGCCAGTGTTGGGTGCTTCCTCGACCTATCCAATGAATTGGATACACTGCCTCTAAGTGACGGCATATATTGATACTGAAATGTGCTGGAACACCATCATGCATAAACCATAATTCTTGTCGAACTTGAAGAGGAATTTCTTCAAGAAAGCAGATAACTTTTTTTCGAGAAAGTGACAGTAGATAATCGTTTATGACACAAATCCATACATTTAATGAAAACTGATGTTCCCCAATATGATTATTGTGAAAATTTCTTATGAATTCCTTTGAAATGTTTGCCTCATTAGTAAATAAAATACGAGATATAAAAAGGAGAGACTGGGCGATCATTTGAAGTATTCTTTGGCAAAAAGATTCGAGGTAAAAGCGCCTGCACTGACTAGATATGGTAGGGATACAATTAGTGTGTTTTTTTTTTTTAATTCGGAATACTGTGGAATTGTCTATAAATATATTGGCAATTTATCTTCTAGTTGTTTTGGAAGATTATTTTATTAAATTAAAAATAGCTTCCTCTAGCGCTACAGTTCTTATATCCCAAGGACGTTCACATCAGAAGTTCGTTTTAGAAATGTATCATTTTCTCGTAAACGCTAATGAAGACGACTAAACGTGTTATGATGAGGTAGCTTACGTTGTGGCTATAATTCAGTATAAATCCGTTGCAATTCTAATTAATTTTTATTAGCACGAGCATAAACAAAATGCATATCTAATATTTCATTTGTAATCTCTGCCATTCTTATTATTTATTTTTTACTTACTTTACATTAAGAGTACATAAAATCAATACAACAATCTGAACATATTTTAATTTTTTTGTGAAAAAACTATTGACATTTAGAGAAAAACTAAAGAGACCAAAAAGTTTCACAACAAGATGGGAAATTTAATTGAATAACAAAATCGAGTCAGTGGTGCCCGAAAAAAATTTCGAGAAGGTAAAATTTTACAGACCCGGAAAAGGTATCATTCTATATATTATTTCACATAATGGAAATTTTTGAGAACTGTAAAAAGTTTTATGGGTTCCAAATTTGAATTAATTATCTTTCAAAAGAAATGATACAGATTTAAAAAAGTTAAAATAATAATAAAATTTAACACCCTGTATCTTAAAAACTAAGGATTATAGAATATGTGTTTATATAAACTTTTGTGCTTAAAATTAGCTCAAAAATAACTCTTTAAACTTTTGGAAACACCCTATATATATATATATATATATATATATATATATATATATATATATATATATATATATATATATATATATACACTTATCTTGACGACTATACTTTCCCATTTTGCTACATACAATCGACGAAGGCGGGCCAAACACAACGAAGACAAACCCACTGCCGGGCTCGAGAAGGATCTCAATGCTATAGTGTTCTAGAAAAGTTGGGGGGTTAGGGGGCAAAAATTGGATAGGTATGAAAACGCGCCAATATGGCCATCAATTATATATGGATTTGGTTCAGGGATCACCTGTGCAGGTGGCGCTCGCAACTTTTCTGTATGTTGTATATAATACCATGGGTATTGTCGATTTTGACGGACCCGCCAATTGGCAACATCGAATATGCATTCCGCACAGGGACTAGTGATCTTTATGACTTATTTAACGATGATTTGGAACTTGTTGTAATATAATATATTATAAACATTAGATAATGTTGAAGCTGGCTTTTAGATACAATTAAATTTCTTTTTAAATTAATATTTTTTTATTGACTATCAAAATATCAACACAATACACCAAAGAAGATCCCCTTCTATAAGGAAACCAACCCCAACTTATAATAAAGGCTTTCATAGAGGAGAAATTGATAGGCCGACAAACGTAATTTTTGACATAAAATTTAAAATATGTCAAAAACAGTTAGACTTAAATATAGAACACTATACATGATATGCGTCTATAATTATGAGTAAAATCTAAAAATGAAATAACATATAGGGTGTTTCATTTAAAATAAGCAAGAAGGCCTCAACTTCTGGTATAACCGAAAGTGCCACCATCTTCAAAATATTTTAACCGAATTGCCCCCATCGACTTTAGTAATTGAAAAATTTTCAAAATTCTATTTTCCGAGAAATCGATCGCGGCAATTTGTCCTGGGACACCCTGTATATCAGATTTATGTATTTTTAGGAAATTTTCAGATTATGCCATTGTCTTGAAATTTGGCCTAATTATAAATTTGCTTGCTCTCATCTAGCTCAAGAGTCCGACTGAAAATAAAACCTTTTCTTTTCAAAAATTTCAGTAAGAAATAAAGAAATCTTTCTGCCGTATTTAAATAGTTTGTTACATATGTAATTCTCCTTTCAGGCAGAGAATATGAAAAATATATATACAAACTGTTTATTTCCTGCAAATATCGCTCTGGTCCTCTCTCCATACACGTATCTATCACCTCACGATATCGATATCACCCAAAGTTCGTAGACAGAAAAATTTGAAATTTAAGTTGATAGGCGGTCATGTATAGATTAAAGAAATAAATCAGTGAAGAATGCAAAAATTTGTTCTTTTATTTCTCGGAAGTGTCGTTCCAATATATATATATATATATATATATATATATATATATATATATATATATATACCTACTTATTCTTAAAAGAGAAGTTAATACGGTTTAACAAATTACTCCATAATACTAAATGACACGGAAACCTCGACGCACGAGTCACACTCGCATTTGACCAATTTTATTTATTTTATAACAATTTTTAATATTAACTTTGTTTTGTGGATATATATATATATATATATATATATATATATATATATATATATATATATATATATATATATATATATATATACCTACTTATTCTTAAAAAGGAAGTTAATACGGTTTTGACATAGTTTAACAAATTACTCCATAATACTAAATGACACGGAAACCTAGATGCACGAGTCACACTTGCATTTGACCAATTTTATTTATTTTATAACAATTTTTAATATTAACTTTGTTTTGTGGATATATAATATTTCCTTGATTTAAAAAATATTATGTCTGGATTCTGGACTTAGACATAGCTATTATTTGCTAGATAAGCATTAAATTATGCAAAGAAGCGGCAACAGCGAAGGGTTTGTAGTAGTCGGAAAACTATTAAAAATCATATATAATGGCCTGAAAAGACAATATTTTATTATGGGCTTGTAAGCATTAATTAAATAATTGTTTAATTTTTTTTATTAAATATTTTTACCCCTCTTGGTCAATAATATTTTATTTAATAATAATAGGTAAAGAACACTAAGATAATACTTTCTAATATTGATATATATTAATGGTGCGAGGTGGGCTATTTCATCCCATTGGTCTGTGAAAGTCGTAAAAACCTTTATTTATATATATATATATATATATATATATATATATATATATATATATATATATATATATATATATATAATATATCACATAATAATGGTAATATTATCCAACGTGGCCCATAAACACAAAATAAAAATTTGGGGGAAACTTTATTTTTAAAAACTAAAGTTCTTCTTTGTTTATTTTACCCTCAACTATTCATAAAATAAACCAACACAATATTTAAGTGCCCTAATAATAAAGTATATACGCCACGTCATATATTCCCAAAAATATTTCACTGTATTGTTAAATGTCACAAAATCCCTAATACGGTTTAAGATTACATTTCACGTAACAAGTATCATAGCACCGTTACATGAATAAAACATCAAACGAATCGATACAACAGTGTAAGATTTTCATACCAACCTTCGAAATCTCCCTCGTTGATTTCAGAAATCCTATTCTCTTGCATCTCAAGCTTCTTAAGCATATCGAGTATGCCCAAAGATTTTTGAGGAACAGCCGTTAAACCGTTGCCTCCCAGGTTAAGCCGTTTTAGTTTCCTGCAAGAGAATAAAGGGCTTAAAGTTGAAATATCTGAAACACCGAGGCTTGTTTACAAGATAAGAATTTATATAGGAAAGGTAAATATCTTAGCATAAAGCAAATAATACATGGTATATTTGTTTTCATGTATGTTCTATATCAACCAAACTAGAAAGGCTCTATTTTTGGTTTTGAATTCTGGCAAATAAATATGAATTATGTCTTGTTTTATAGAATACTTTGCAGTATATAACTCATTAGATATAAATTAAAATGATGAATTTTTAAGGAATTTAAAAGGGGCCATATTTTCTCCAGCCAAAATGTATACTACAATATAATAATTTGACACACAAAACATAAAATTGGCATAAAATACGAATACAAAACGACACTATTGAGTGTAGTATAAACAATAAGGTTACGTTTAATTAAGAGTTGGTCGATATTTCGATCGCCTTGATTCAGTCGCCGAAAAATTGCGCAGTAGCTCGTACTGCGTACCGATTACGGTGGTCGATCGAAATTTAATAAAATATGGGTTTCTTGGACTTAGGCTATTATTATCGTTATTGGTTATTTAACTTTCGATTACTTGGGGCATTATCATCTATTTATGTTTGATTAATTTATGTTAACTATTTCTATCTTTTACTACTCGTACTATAACCGGTAATAAAGGATAATATTCATCAGATATAGGAAAAGTATTAGGTAGGTATATAAAGGAAAATTGTTTACGTTGTTTTAAATGAGCTGGGGTTTAGTTGTTTTAGGATAATTAAACTAAATTAGATTGTCACTTTTCTTATAATCGACCTCTATGACATTATCCTCCGGACTATAGAACTGGATAACCTGTGTACAAATAAAATTATTTTTAGTTCTGTTCCGTTCTTCTATAATTATAAAAATAAAAATACAATTATCTTCCATAACTTATCCTAAAATTAATTTTATTTATAAGTAGCAAATCTAGCTATAGAGTTATAAGGATAATTTGTAGGAGATCGAAACATCGAATAATTTGAGAAAATTAATCCTTTAAGTCATATATATATATATATATATATATATATATATATATATATATATATATATATATATATATTTAAAGAATTAAATAAACTAGCGCTTCCGCATATATAATGGAAATTTCAATATACTATCTAGTTCCATTCGTCGAAGCGGTGGACACAACTTAATGAACATAATTTTGATTTAGTTCAGATGAATACTATTAATGACGCATGGGTATTCTTTCATTAGAATAAATGTATGCCAAAATCAACGAAATCTTTACTAAAAAATAATTTTAAATTCATAATTTACCCTCCCAAGAAGGCTATATTGGATCCGCCATATTCATTTTTTTTAAATAATTTTAAATTTATAATTAGTACATTCAAAAATCCTCCCATAGGGATTTTGAACAAAATCGAAACCTGTTAAATGTTTAATCTGCCATATTGAATCCGCCACATTTAATTTTTTTTAACAATTTAGGATACCTTATATGAGATCCCGAAAACTATTCCATATCAGTTTTCGAGGAAATCGAACAAAGTTAATTATTTGTCCACCACCATATTGCATCCGTAATATTGAATTTTTGTACAACAATTTTAGATTCGTTATATGCGATCCCGAAAACTTCTCTATACCAATTTTGGAGAAAATCGGAAAAATATAATTTTTTTTGTCCGCTATATTGGATTCGCCATATTGAATTATTTAATAATAATTTCAGATTCGTTATACGCGGCCCTGAGAACTCCACAATATCAATTTTGGAGAAAATCGGTCAAAGTCAATTTTTTTGTCCTCAATACTAGATCCACCATATTGAATATTTTTAAAACAATAGCAGATTCGTTATGTGCGACCCCAAAAACGCTCCCATAACAATTTTATAGAAATTCGGAAAAAATTAATTTTTTTGTCCGCCAAATTATCAGCGCCATCTTAGATTTTACTGCCCTAATTTCATCCAAAATGACATGGTACCCCTGCAGCAGCTTTCTGAACATAACGTAAAAAAATTCATCCAATTTGGTGCCGCTGTTCCGAAGTAATCTATATACATACATAAAAAAATACATAGCGGTGGAGTTGAAAATGTCCTTCTTTTAGAAGTCGGTTAAAAAAGAGGAATTAATGCAGGAATGTATCGGATCTACTCTTCGATGTAAAAGGCAATATAAGAAGATTCTTACATATTTACTGGTGCAATTTGAATATAGGGACTAAACAATTAGAGCCTAAAGTTGCCAAAACGCAATCTTTTGAACCTAAAATCCAATGTAATAATGTTAGCCAAATGATATACTGATAAATTGAAAGATATTTAGTGTGATACTTCATCGGATAAATCTCATTCATTAGTTAAAGCAGAAACTTCCAAAAATTCCCTTTATGCAAATAAAATAATTATTGAAAAAATAAGTTTTCCTTATTTTTGCTGCTTGAAAACGGAATCTTTGAAATTCCGGGAAAAACTCAATTAGGATAATCTCGAAATTATTGTTAGTTGGTGAGATATTTTAATTTCTTTATCCCGCTTATATATAGCAATATAAAACTTTAAAACTAAAATTTCAGTAAGAAATAAAGAAATATTTACAGCCGCAGAATTAGTTTAATAATTTTGCGTTTTTCTTCTTTGCTGAAGGAAAAGGAATTGCTATATATTGAATTTTCTATTTATTCTTATCATATGAAAGTAGAAGCCTAGAAGCATCGAATAAACTTTTGATGGAATCGAGAATTTTGTTAACAAATAGTATTTTTCATTTTGCGATATGCGTTTCGAGATAAAAGAATTAAGATATAGCAGACTAATAACAGTTTCGAGATGATAAAAAGTTATTTTTGCGGTAATTATTTGATATAAAATAAAATGGCAATTTTCGAGATTCTTAACATTTTTACAATAACTAATAAATAATATTAAACAAATTAAAGGTCTTTCTGTTTTCTACACATTCTTTAAAATTTTTGTTTAAAATTATTATCTTGACTTATAGCTTAAAAACAACTGATTTTTAATACTTTAGAACGCTCATGGTTTTCTCCCTATATTCAAATTGCTCTGGCATATTTATAAGGGAATCTTCTTTTTTCCCCTATACATCCCAGAGTATGTTCCATTTATTCCTGAATAAAAGTCATAAATAAGCATTTTCTGTACCTACCATTATAGATTATACATAAAAGACATGAAACTTACTAAATAGCTAGGTACAAAAGTAGATAAATATTTAAAATTGAACACTCATAAAAATAACCTTGTGAATGAGTTTCATAAAAATTTAAGAATGATTTTGACATCAAAACAGTTAAGAACTGTATATCTTCTGTTGATATATTTGGAATTTGCGCTTGGGAAGCAGCACACATTCATGAATAGTTATTTTGTCCCTCTCAAAGTATGCCTCGTTCGAGGCGACACACATCTTTTCATTTATATTTAAAACGCCCGCGAGTACGTGTTTTATTGTATGGCCTTAAATTTATGTAGCGAATTTATTTTTATGTCTTCAAAACAATGTCTTTACAGTGGCAACTTGAGCTTCGGAAATAAAAAAGCACGGTGCCATATCAGGAAAACAGGGTGCTTGTGAAATGATAGTGGTTAAGCTGTTGGCCAAAAACTAACAAACAACGAGTGTAGTGTAAACTGGTGCTTTATGGTGGTTTTAAAAGTCAATTTTTGTGGTGCCACGTTCAAAGTTGTCTATGACATATAGCCTCAAACGAACAATCATTCAATCTCCATATCAAACTCGTACACTCATATCTCATCTTTGGTTATAATGTATTTCAAGATCTCTAGTTTGCTAACTACTTGCGACATACTGGGTATAAGCGACACAAGATGGGTTAGCTCTGGAGAACTCAAGTCGGAGAACGGAAGAATCTATTACTCTAACAGCAGCGACACTCAACACAGATATGGAGTCGCTATTATTCTTAGTGACAAGGTAGCAAAATCAGTAATAGGATTCATTCCGGTATCCCGCACCGACTGCTGGTAAAATGGAAGACGAAATATAAAACTTTTATAATGAGCTCCAACAGACACTACGCCTCACAAAATCTAAAGACATTACCGTTGTAATGGGGGATTTTAACACAAAAATCGGCCAGGGTAAATGTGATTCCATTGTCGGGCCATACGGCCTTGGAGTGCGCAATTATAGAGGAGATCGTCTTATAGAATTCTGTCAAGAGCATAATCTAGTAGTAACAAATACCTTTTTTAAGCTACTTAAACGTCGTCTCTATCCATGGAGGTCACCAGCTGATAAGGACAACAACTTAGTTAGAAACCAGATTGATTACGTCTTGATAAAACACAGATATCGAAACGCAGTACATTCAGTAAAGGCGTACCCAGGTGCGGACGTATTTTCGGACCACAATCCCCTTATCGCTAAATTCCAACTTAAATTAAAAAGGATACAAACAAATCATAACATCAAAAAACTAAATATACACAAATTAAAGTCAGAAGAAACGAAAGAAAAGCTGAGACAAGACATCAACACAAACTTAGAAAGAAGACGAGGCAAGCCTGGGTTAAACGATGACAACGTTGAACAACAGTGGCAGTTATTCAAAACGTCAATTATGGAACCAAGCAAGAAAGTACTTACAACATCAAGATACAAGAAAGAAGATTGGATGACAGATGACATTTTGGAATTGATGGATGAAAGAAGGAAACACAAGACCAACAAGACCCGATATCAACAGTTGCAAATTCAAATAAGAAGAAAAATAAGAGCAGCAAAAGAAGAGTACTTTTCTGGAAAATGCAAAGAAATAGAGGAGTTGCAAAACAAGTACGATAACTTTAACTTGCATAAAAAAATCAAAAACTAGCTGGAATAGAAAAGAGAAAAACCTCAAACGTATTGCTAGACAAAGAGGGAAACATTATTATGGAAACACAACAAAAATTATGCAGGTGGAAAGAATACATAGAAAAACTATTTGAAGATTAAAGACACGAAAATTCTTCTACAAACAGTCTGAGCGGTGACATGGGGCCTGAAATTACTAAAGGGGAGTCAGACAAGGGTGTATATTGTCACCTTTACTATTTAACGCTTATTCTGAAGAGGTCATATTGGAGAGTCTTAAATCTGAAACAGCAGGGATAAAAGTAAACGGAGTTTTAATCAACAATATTAGGTATGCAGATGACACCGTAATAATAGCTGATAGTTTGAAAGACCTAGAAAAAATAATGAATAAAATATTAAGAGTTAGTGGAGAATATGGACTCTCTCTTAACACGAAAAAGACCAAGTTCTTGATAATTAGTAAAAACAACACCAATAATAATGAAACCCTAATGGTAGGAGGCCAGCACATAGAAAGAGTTAAGAAGTACACTTACTTGGGAACCCTAATAACAGAAAATAATGACTATACCGTCGAAATAAAAACCAGAATCGAGAAAGCGCGTGCCAACTTTATTAGAATGAAAAAGGTTATCTGCAGCAAAGATCTCACGTTAGCCCTGAAAATACGACTGACTAAATGTTACGTATACAGTTTTCTATATTATGGAATGGAAGCATGGACACTGAATCTAGAGGCAATGAGAAGACTTAACTCTTTTGAAATGTGGACCTATAGAAGAATTCAGAGGATTTCGTGGGTGGATCGAGTTACGAACGCCGAAGTGTTGAGAAGAATGGGGAAAGAAAAGGAAGTTGAGATAACAGTAAAAGAGAGAAAATTGCAATATTTCGAACACATTATGCGGGGAGAAAAGTACAGCATCTTACGGCTCATAATCCAAGGCAAAATAAGTGGCAGAAGAGGCGTAGGACGACGACGAATTTCGTAGCTAAAAAACCTAAGGGAATGGTTTGGATGCAGTTCAAAGCAACTATTTAGAGCAACTGCCTCAAAAATTAAAATAGCCATTACGATTGCCAACCTCCGCAATGGAGAAGGCACTTGAAGAAGAAGAAGTTTGCTAACTGCGTTGGAAATTATCTCAGAAGCGACCGATATTCAATGTAGTTTTTGAAGAAGATCCACTGTTTTTGGAACCATGCGAGCAGTGCCTACTTTTTCAAACTTAACCATATAGAATTTTGTTTTTAAGATACCATAGCTTATGCCTGCGTGACGTGATGGTCATCAGTTGACGTTAGGGCCGTACAGAATGCGGACCTTTCTTGACGTTTTCTCGACCGTTAAGCCTTAAATCACTCTGAAACTCTTGATAGACAATCTTTTAGATAAAACTTATTTATTATTTTCAGTTTTTTACTGTAACTTTCATATAATTGACAGTTATACTAACTTACAAAAAATTACAGATATTCTATATACGCGCGCGGTTTAAATTTAAAAGTTATGTATATTTCAAGACAGAATTTCACAAAAAATATTTCCAAATGGAAAATGTAAAAAAATTAGAATGGAATGTATGTCAGTGATTTATTGTACCAAGAAATGCAGTTATTGGACACCACTCACATATTCTGTCTTAAAATGCTTAATGTGCAATATACAAAAGTCAACTAAAAAAAATACATGACGCACATGACATAAAATACAAATAAAACAAGGAAACCAAAGCCTTCGAAATAAATTAAAAGCTCCTCGTATTATTGCTTTAAATATAAGAAACAAAATAAGATTATAAGAATTTAAAATTATTTTGAAAAATTGGATTTTCTCTTTACCAACAAGCAAAGATCAAAAAAGTCAACTAAAAAAATACATTACGCACATGACATAAAATACAAATAAAACAAGGAAACAAAGACATTCAAGATAAATTAAAAGCCCTTCGTATTATTGCTTTAAATATAAAAAACTAAATAAAACAATAAGAATTTACAATTCTTTTGAAAAATTGGATTTTCTCTTTACCTACAAACAAAGATCAAGACGCTATAGAATTAATTAACTAATAAAATTGTTTTTTAACTTGTCATCTGTACTAACAACATTTATTTATTATTTCAGTTGTATTACTAACGTCTTTTCATCTTTTAGGACTAAATTTCTATATAAGTAAACAGACCTAATAGTCCAATGTTTTTCAATTTTCCCCTGGCAAAATTTTGTATAAGTAATTTAATAGTTTACCGAATTTATAGTGTTATAGATAAATCTCTGTTTCATAATGGCCAATTGGGTAAAAACAGGATTATATTTCACGCAGTAGCCTCAAGTAGTTTTAGCAGGTAATATTGTAAATGTACGTTTGCAACAATTAAAAATTCATCAAGAAACAGCGAGTAATAAACATATTTCATTGAATCAATATTTCGTCAACACTTGCACATTCACTGTCGCGTCAAATTTTCTTACGAAAATACATCAAATTCTTTACAATATCACCTGATTTTTAGGCAAGGCTTCAATTTTTTTTTAAAAAGAAAAAACCGGAGAAATTGCGCTCTAAGTTCATTTTGGGTTGTTCTCTGCTGAGAAGGCAATTTATCCTCACAAAGGTACTTCCGCGAATCGATCGCAGAAAAGCCGAAAAAGAAATAGCTGTGCTGAAGATCCTATCCCCACAACGCAGACAGGCAGCTTTACGAGTTCTGATCTCGCTGTTTTCACAGCTAAATTTCGGTTCTTTAACCAGATTCGATAATACTTGGCCAAAATTCCAGTCGCACTCTAGACATCGCCTTCTTTGGTGTAATGTTGATCACACATCATTCAAGATTCTGGATTTGCTTTCGAGGTGTCCAGGTAATTGCTTAACTAAAGGACCCTCAGAATCACTTAGTTCGTAGGTTAACCAAATTCCGTAATACTTGGCCAAAATTTTAGTCTCACTGTAGACAGTGAGTGCCTTCTTTGGTTTAGTGTTCATCACTCGTCATTCAAAACTCTGGATTTCTCTTTAGGATCATCTCTAATAGACCTGGTTTTATTTAAAATTCTGGGCCAGATACAACGATGATTTTGTGGAAGGCAGCAAGAAACTTTGAGAACTTCACTTTCCAAAACGCCAATAACATTGGTTAGGCGCAATTTTGGGGAGTTCTTCTTCAACAGCCTATCATTCGTGAGTTTAGCGTTCTCCAAGTAGGATAACACTTGCACCCAGTTAGCTGAAAGGCTGAAGATCAGCATCATTAATTCCGGGACAAAGTCCAGATCTGAGACTATCCGCTTTCGAAGTTTGCAGGTAATTTCTTAACTAATGGACCCTCAGAATTACTTAGTTCGTAGGTTAATCAAACGACAACATATTCCTGAAGGAAGTTGCGTTGGCTATTAGATTAGCAATAAAGCTCGCGAGCTAATTCCAATTACCATAGAATTTCTAATAGTCACATCATACAAAAACAAACCATTCACTTTTGTTTGAATAAGTCCTTCTTGATTTCGTGAAAACCATGATATATTATATTAGTATGTCATTCAACACGATACTTCTCGCACACTCAATTTTTACCACCCCAAAGGTCGAAAAAACTTCATCATTTCTACTTCACGTAAAAATAATTCATTTTGTGCGTATTAAAATTATATAAATACTATGAGATTCATGATATATTGCACCAATATACCATTCATCGCGATATTTCTTGCGTAACTCAGTTTCTACTATGCCAAACGTAGAAAAACTTCATCATCCCACCTTCCACAGTACGTAAAAATCACTGACTTGAATATCTAATTCAGGATATTAAAAGCGACTTATTGTGGTTTCCTACAGCAAGTTCATGCGACGAAATTCCAGTAATAAGAAGTAGCCTATTGAAAGTTAGTATCTGAATTTTAGGTTAGTTCATTAGCGTAAACCTTTATCCACTTAGTGATAGGTTATAGTATAGTTTGGTACGTAATGTACAAACATAATTATTATTGTAAAAAGAGTAATAACTCGGGACTGGATTATATGCAACATAAAAAGCTCGCAATATGCATGCAAATAGCCATAAAAACGATTAAAATATGCATTAAAAGTGTCAAAATATGCAACATCAAATAAAAAAAACATAGTAGTTATTAGTTATTTTATTTCAAAAACAACATACAATCAGAATTTTTTATCATTTATTTTAGATACTAATAATATCGGGCAGAAGTATCGTTCACAAATTATTTTACATTTTGATATTATTGTAAACAGAAACGATTCTGTATTGTTCCAAATATTCTGTAGTAAGATGGTGTCTTCGATCGCTATATCGCTTCTATAAGCAGAAAAAGACCGTTTTACATCAACTGAAGTAACTGGTTAGAACATGAATTTGGGTGTTATGTTGGCACTTTGTTTCTGGCAAAAGTTCACCCGACTTATTAATAAAACTATTATTTTGACACAATGGTTCAGAGCCTGGGTTATTGTTCAAAATGTTTTTAAACTTTTCTTTAAGTTTTCTCGGGAATACCTCAGGCAATGAATAGTTGAATTTTATTCATTAATTGAATAGATTCAATTAACGCCAAATTTTGAGTTTCACACTTTTTAATACTCGCTGGTACATGGGAGAAATGAGTGCTAATCACAGCAATGTTTTTTTCAATACTGAAATCATCAAATGCTTACTTGCACTGACAAACTGCCAAAGCCACTCTACTATCAATGTCGTTTACTACACCTTTGATGGCTTCGAAAGATTCATTGTAAAGCAATACAGCTTCGACCCACGTACCCGAACGAGTTACTACTGGTTCGGGAGGTAAAGGCAAATTTGATAGTTTTTCTTTGTAGGCCTTGATGCGATCAGGTGCCTTAAGAAACATTTTCTTTGTCGACGAGATCAGTTTATTTACATTCCCCAACGTGGACTGAATTTCTTCAATGAGACAAGGCGCGTCACATGAATCAGATTAGGATAAAATACTCAGAGGGCTTTTTCTGCTTTGATCATATAGGGAAAAACTACCTTTCATCTGCAGAAGATTCTGGAAATATTTTTTAATACCCTCACTCAGAAATCTGGCGATCGTACAATGATTTTTTTTTCAAGTTCTTTGCCGGCCACCAAATAGGAAGGAGAAGGCTCTTTTTTTAATGCATCAACAATTAAATTTACAATATAACGGTAAATTGTCGGTATGTAATTTTCACGCAATGTTGATTCATCTGGTATATTTTGACTTAAGTTATTCGCGCAGAAAACTTCTGGTTTGTAAATTTATGAAGAGGAATTTACTTGTAATGAATGCTTCACATAGATCTATGTTGAGCAATTTTTTTCGTTGTCTCTGGAGGCTAAATTACTACTACTGCTACTACTACTACTTGCCGCTGCTAAAAGTTATTGTGCGCCTTTCTTTTGCATTTCTGCGATGTAAAGACTTGTCTTAACTTGTTGGTCTATTTGAACCTTTTTCATGCACGAAGCGCGTTTTTTACAAATTCGACAATATAAAACATTTCTGTCATATGTAAATGTTCCAAGATGGTCAGTTATCCACAAAACGACACTTCTTTTTTCGGAAGGTATGGTGCACTACATGTTAAACCTTATACAAATAAATAGACAACTGAACTGAAACAATGGACGTGCGACTAACAATTTGCGTAATTTGATTGTGTCTGACGTGTGCGGTATGACAGAGGAGGGTATCAAGCTGGGTCGCGGGCATCATGCGCATTGACTGCCTGCCACTCGTTTAGCGATCTCACGCAGTTATTAGTTACGGTCATTCTGTGGGACTCAAAACGAGATCGAGCTTGAGCCCATCCTTAGAGATTTTTTAAAATGTTGAAGCAGCGCGAAAATACGCATCGTCGCTAGTTTTTGGTTAAAATATGCGATAACCGATGAAAAGGAACTAAATATTGAAATGCATATGTAATATACAATTACATATAATCCGGTCTCTAGTAATTACACTCATCATAGGTTACAATGCATCGGCCTCAAAAAATATACCTTACAAAACACGAATTATTTTTCCCAAATAATTAGCCACATTTCATCATTCGTGAGTCAAGCTCACTCTCTCTACGCATACATGCGAAAACCTCATTCTTAATTTTGGAAGCTAATAATATTTATTTCAAAATTTAGGAGTTTAAAACTCAAACCTCATCCATTCCCAGGTAAGATGGGAAGAAAAGTGAGGCGACTGAAGTTTTCAGTCTGGTCGGGAGGTTTTGGTGGAACCTAACTACTCACCTCTGCCTTTGCAGAATTATTCATAACAATAATAATTATCATACAGGTTCGGTAGAAATGTTAGATTCTGCGTCCGCAAGAAACTTATTATTTCTTATTCGGAATTAAAATTGGTTGGGGAAAAATGGAGCGTTCGTCTTTGACCAAGTTCTTTCGGACTTACGCCTTATCGCAATAGTAGGACATCATCCTGGTGAAAGAAAACCACACATGCGTTGATAGTATAAGAAAACATCGAGAATCATACCATAGTCCAGCAACAATAGGTTCATACCCAGACCATGCCGCCAGAATTTTTTATTATCCCTGTTTTGTGAAGATATTAAAAATCGACGGAACGTAAGTGGTCCCATCTTCTTCTTTAGGTGCCGTCCTCGTTCCGAAGCTTGGCTATCATCAAAGCTATGCGTATCTTTGACAATGTAGATCTAAACAGTTGGCAGTTGTTGCAATTGTACCATTCTCTTAAGTTCTTTAACCATGAATGCCTTCTTCTTCCTATGGATCTTTTGCCTATTATTTTTCCCTGGATAATTATTGCAGATATTTATCTCTCCTCATAACATGTCCCAAGTATTGCAATTTGCGTTCTTTAATAGTAAGTATTAATTATTTCTCTTTCCGCATTCTTCGTAAAACTTCCACATTTGTTACTCCCTCTGTCCACGATATTCTTAATATTCTACGGTACATCCACATCTTAAATGCTTCCATCCTATTGGTATCAATCTTTTTCAATGTCCACGCTTCCATTCCGTGGTAAAAAACTGACAGCACGTAACATCTCACAAGGCGAATTTTAAGTTTAAGGCTTAAATCTCGTCCGCAGAATACCTTCTTCATTTTAATAAACGTAGCTCTAGCTTTTTCCACTCTGATTCTGATTTCTTCAGCGCTATCGTTATTTTCGTTGATAAAAGTTCCCAGGTAATTATATTTTCTCACACGTTTAATTCTTTGATTATGCATGGTTATGTCAGGGAAGTTTTGTGATGATTTAAATACCACCGTTATTTTTGTTTTACTGATGTTAAGTGATAATCCATATTCTTCACTGCATTCTACTATTCTGTTAAGTATCTGAAGATCCTCCGAAGATTCTGCAATTACAACCGTGTCATCGGCATATCTCAAAATGTTTATTGAGATGCCATTTATTTTAATACCTATATTTTGCTCTGAAAGTGCTCTGTTTACGATGTCCTCTGAGTATAGGTTGAATAAGATTGGTGAAAGTATACATCCCTGTCTTACGCCTTTCTTAATCTCGAGTTCCTCCGTTGTCTCTTGCTCTATTCAAATATTCGCTTTCTGGTTATAGCAAATCTTGGAAATAATCCTGATGTCTCTTTTATCCAAGTTTTTTTTCTACCAGCAGTCTCATTAGATGATCGTAAGGTACTTTATCGGACGCTTTATTGTAGTCAATGAAGCACATATACATATCTTGGTTCATATCTAGACATCTTTGACACATGACGTTAAGTGCAAATAGTGCTTCTCTTGTTCCAAGCCCGTTCCGAAATCCTATTTGAGTATCACCAATATCCACGTCTAGTTTTCTGTGAATTCTTGTGTGAATCACTTTGAGGAATACTTTTAATGTGTGTCCCATTAGGCTTATTGTGCGATGGTCTGTGCACTGTTTTGCGTTTGCCTTTTTTGGTATGATGACAAAAGTTGACAGGAGCCATTCTTTTGGTATTTCTCCTGTTTTGTAAATGCAGTTAAAAAGGTCGACAAGAATATTCACCGATTCACCTTCCACAAGCTTGAGAAGTTCCGATGTAATCCTATCTGGACCCGGTGATTTACCATTCTTCATTGTTTGCATAATAGATTAGGATGTTTCCGTTTTTGTATACCTGCTAATTCCTTTATCTTTTTATGTAAATTAAAAGTGTCATGTTTTAGTTGCAGTTCTTCAATTTTCTCGCATTTTCTTCCATAAAAAGTTTCTTTTGCTGTCCTTATTTCGTTTCTGATTTGTTTGTGTACTTCATTATATTTTTGTCTGCATTTTTCCTTGCACTGTCTTCGCTCTTCCTAAGTCCTAAGATTTTTTTGTTATCCACTCTTGTCCTTTTTTCTGTTTCTCTCTGGTAAGAATACTCTGGGCAGGTTTTATTCTGGAATCTTTAAATCTTGCCACTTGTCTTCTACATGCGTATTCTGTGTTTTTGTAGAAAGCATTCGTATGTTATCATTGATATGTCGTTTTAAATCTTTTTTGATTTTTGGATCTTGTAAGCGGTTGGTATCTATGTGATCTATTTTTATTTTTTGTGAAGGTTTTTTGAGTTTAATGTGTAGACGCGCTATCAGGGGGTTATGATCTGAAAAAACATCTGCGTCTGGATAAGCCTTAACTGATCTTATAGTGTTTCTGTATCGCTGATTTACTAAGATATAATCTATCTGTTTCCTAACTGTTTTTTGACTATTATGTTGTGGGGATGTCCATGTGTATAGTCTCCGTTTGGGTCCCATAGGCTACAGTAAATTGTATATTGTCATGACACAAGTCTGTTTAATAAATATTATTAATATTATTGAAAATCTCGGTAATATGTTTTTATTATTTTAACATAGATTTTTTAACCTCAATCGTCAAATTCGCTGAAAAGCTGATCATGAAAAATAATAATTAAATTAATACTTGAAGTAACCAAATGTATTTTGTAACAGGTATACTTTATTGGCGTTACTTTTTTGTTATTTAAGAAAGACAAGATGGAACGTAAATTATATCGTTGTCTAAAGAAAAACCTGTTAATTTTGCAATCCTTATATCACTATAATTTTCTTTTCTTTGTTCTACGACCAATCCTTTAAATTTAATTTTTAACGGGTCAAATTCCGGCAGATAAGTACTATTAAGAAGATGACTTACATATTATAAATTTCACAATTTAATTAGGTATGACGTACAATAAGTTTAAAATAAAAAATAATTATATGATGATTTAACATAAAAGAATATAATGGTAAAATTTAAAATAACAAATTTTACTGTATTAACGATTTACTACAGAACTTGCATTTAAATTCTGCATATAAAGAGGCACAATTTCACCTTGGGGAAATATAAATGTTAATGATGCGATAAGGAAACTTTGCACTTGAATAGTTTTATTTTTATTATGTTTAAGGTTGAGCTATAATACTGGATAAATCTTTTTGTCATAGTGGTAATTAAAGATTTGTAGCATAAAAATGATATATTAAATAATAACAGTCGAGTTAATTAAGAACGTTGAAACTTTAAACTGGATAGAGTGGCTTTTAAGATCAGACCTGTTGGTGGATCAACTTTGACTACTTGATAATGTTGTTATAATATTATTCTTCGCTGTTTTTCTCCATCATTATTTCGTACTTTAGTAAGTATTTCTCATACCTAGCCAAAATAACTTTAAAGCTATACAAAAACACTGACTCATCGTGTCTTCTAAATGTCGCACAGTAAAAAGAGATTTTCAACCCTCATATAAGACATCTATTAGATTTATTTTAGATGAAAAAAATTTATATAAATTTATTACACCTCGTCATTTTACACTGGAGGATTATAGAACAGTCCTAAAGATGGTAATAAATAATTGTTATTTCACCAGCATAAGACACCTGCCTTTTAGTCAATGTAAGGCAAATGTATAAAAAATATTTGTTTATATTTTAGTCTAAACTTGGTTACATTGTTTTTCATATTTATATATCTTTATAATTATGGCTAGAACTAGACATAAGTGCATAAAAAATGTGAGAAATAGTATATTAGAGGTGACAATTTTTCAAAGCAAAGTAATTTTATAGAATTTAAATTTTTAACTGTTTTTAAATTTAGATTTGTTGATGGGTCAGCTTGATTAGTTAATAATGTTGCTATAATTTATATTTTATATGTCAGGAAACAAACCATTGCATGGGGCAGTTAAGGGTAAAACTTTGATACTAAAAAAAAATTGCCTCATTTATTGATGCACTTGTCAATTTATATTTTGTATTGTTAGTTTTTATAGTTATATCAGGTTGGTGATTTGAGGTGAGGGTTTTTTACCTGTTGACATGTTCTTCAAAAGTAAGTGCAATATGCAAATAATTAGTTATTTATTGTTAAAAAAAAAGAACTGCAAACCATTCCTTTACTAGATAGTAACAATGTTAAGAGAGGAAAAAAAATTGCTAAAATTCTAATTCATTTTAGGAAACTGCAATAAAAATGATTACTAATTAGTTTACTATACCGAACTTATATGGAGCTCTTTCTATTTCCGACGTTGAATATAGGGCGTCATTGAAAAAAAAACTTATTTGACCTTCAAATAACTTTGAATGTTAAATTTAAGGTCACCTTGAGATGCACTGTTTGATTTCCTGAAACTTTTGTGGAACAGATTTCTCTTCATCACTCTTAGTTGTCGAGCTATTGGACAATTTACACCAATCCATGATAGCCGTTCTTCCAATGATCTCCAGATGCGATTTTACCCCTTATTTATATTATTAGATAGGAAATTTTCTCCGCTTTCCATTTCGGCAATGTAAAATTTGGATTTCAATTTTAAAAACTCAACTTGACCTACGAATAATCTTGTAAATTGACCTCATGATCACAGTCACTAGCACAGATAGGTAACCCCCATTGTCCTAAACAAATTTTGTTTAAACCATTTTTCTGTGTCTGGCTTATCTACGGAGAAATTTGATTGCATGGATTAAAATGACCAACTCTGTATATAAAAGAAAGTTCCCAAGTTTGCTTATATGTCCAGACAAGTCTAGAAAACCTCTCCGAATTCTGATTTGGTTTTCATCTTGATTGGGTAAACTAAAGGTTTACTATTGATATTTGAAAATTAAATTTTAAAAACTCAAATATTTATTTGAATAAAATTTATTTATTAGGATTTTTTAGGTACTAAGATAAGGGCAAAGATGTTGATAGACTTACCCAAACTATCTGTGTTTTGCAGACGATATAGTTTTAATATCCTCTGACAATGAGGAAGCAGAAGAGGTGCTAATAGAACTAAACTCATCGTAACAAAAAGTTGTTCTCAGGATAAATTTTGATAAGACCAAAATAATGAACAAGGACAAATCAAGGTAATTAGTAACAGAGCATAATCGGAACGAATATCTTTAAAGAACTATGGAAGACGGATACAAATGTTATAATCAAATGAGTAGGAAAATTTAACTAGAACTAGGCAGAAAATATTGCAAGAGATAATAGCAATGAGTGAATATTTAAAATGACCTTCCGACCACCTAGGTAACCAACAGGAAGACAGCCAACAACATGAGTAGATGACGTGCGCAGAGTGGGTGGAAGGTGCTGTTATTAAAAAGCTTTTTAAGACTTTTTGCTTTTTATAAAAAGAAGTATTTCCGTCTAATTTGATGAAAAAGATAAACTTTTAAAATATATTTTCTGTTCAATTTTACGATATAACCACTTCTGAATACAGGACATTTTGGAGTTTCTAAATACAGAATGTCAAAAACTAAGGATAAGATGAGAAATATTTAAAGAAAAATAAATGATATGCAACCATTTTATTTGAAGTTGTTTTTATTTTTCTTATTCCTCGGTAAGTTTTAAAAAATAAAGATTTTGAAGTTATTTATCCGACGGAAAGTTTTCCATTATTAAATTAAAATAAAGTTTTAATTTTCAAGTCTGGAAGCAGACTTATGTCAGGCAAATAGTATTTTAATTTATTATTTCAAAAAAAGTAAGAAAGTGTCAAAAGCCATTTTTTGATACTCCCCTCTAAGGATTGCAGATAAATAAATTCTGACTCATAAAGAAGTTTTTCCTCATTTTGACCCTGAAGATATAGTTTTAAAAAAGTTACCTTTGTTCCGCAATATCTTGAATGATCTAACGATATAATAAATTCTTCAAAGAAGGAGCTCAACATAAATATTAAAAGTCGCTGTCAAATTTTGTTATTTAAAGAAGGCAATTAAGTTGAAATACCCTATATATGAATTTTATACTTCATTACGTTTTTCTGATTAGTGTCGTTTGATTATATCTTTCTATTTCCAGTAAAAGTGTTTCGTGCTAAAATATTTTTAATGCAATTACAGTCATATTTTTTCTAACTTGTTAATGCAGCCAAATAATTCAAGTGTTAAAAAAGGTTTGGCAAATTAACTAAATCTTTTGATCTAAATTGACTATTTAGATGCAAATTACTTGTGAAAATTATAATTCTGATTGCAATATAATATTTTATGGCGTCTTTTGAGGTAGGGTATTTTCAAAGAAATATTGTAGGAATAAGACTGAGAAAAATATTATATCCTGTTACTTCGAACGCTTTTAACATTAGACATATAATTTTAAAGCATTATGTATGTACTTTTTAATTGGAACATAGTTATTTAGGAAAATGGGGCACTATAAGTTGCAACAACGTTTATTATTTGTAAAACTCCAATATACAAAGTTAAAAACAGGATCTAAATAATATTAAAAATAAACTGTCTATTAGCACCGGAAACATTGCCCAAGAACTAAGAAATCCTTTTTACTGATGAAGCGTGCTTTTCTCGAAAAGTATCGTTAATTTTCATTACAAGTAAATAATACACCATATCAATTTTTCATCATTTAACTGGTTTCGCGATTCTAAAAATCTAATAAATCAAGAATCTTATTTATATTTTCTCTAAAATGACATAACTGTTCTGGTTTCAATATGTACTTTTTTTCGCGCAAGTTAGAAACTTTCTAAATCATAGTTATGAAACTCATTGGATTAGTCGAGGAGCACCCATTTCATGACGTACACGGTCCCTCGATATGATATCACTAGATTTTAGCTTGTGGGGATTGTAAAAGAAATTGTCTAGACAACTGTAGTAACCACAATACAAGAATTATGGTGGCGTATAACGGATGCCTTCGATATTGTTAGGCAAGATAACAGACTTTTTCAGAGAGTAAGTGGAGCCCTTAGGGAAAGATTAAATGCTTGTATATGAGCAAGAGGTGGTCACTTTCATCATTTCCGGTAATTGTAATTAACAATAACAATAAATATTTTTTTGCTATGAACTGAAATAATTTACGTTTATCCTAAACGGAATCAAAATCGAAGAAACACTAAGTGGTACATTTTGAAAGGCATTTAATTTATTTTAAACAAATGAAGTTAAAAAGTAAAAAAGTCAGTAGCGTGCATATTTTTCTCAATAAATAATAATTTGTTAATTTTTATACCCGAAATATTCTCCTGTATAATGCACACCAAATATTTTTTACATCGCCTAAACCTTTTTCAAGTGGTTTTAAAAAAATTTTAAAAATTTAAAATCTTTAACAACCTGTCTTGGCGTAGAAGCTTCAACGGATCCATGTTCATCATCTTCTTGTTCCATTTTTAGATGAAGCATTTCCATGTAAGCGTTGGCCCATGTTTTTTGATACATCTAATATATCAGTAAATATTTCCAAGAAGTAATTAAAATAGAGGGTTTCTAATTTATTTAATATTCATGCTCTTATTGAAACACCCTTTATGGTGAAAATTTTGTAATAAAATCTATAAATTCCAGAAATCAAAAGAAAATGAACCAATTCCAGAAAATAACGGAGCAACTTTGGCAACATATATGTAAAAAATATTTTCCTTTTCATCTATATTATTAATTAAAGGACAGTTTTTGTTTGTTATTGATAACAGAACAATCTACTCAACTAATTGGAATCTAATTTTAACATATGTTTCTTCGTATAACTCTGAAGGATTAAAGATATATCTTGTTTCGAAAAAAAATAACTTCCCTTAAAAATAAAGTTTAAAAGATAACGCTTCAAAGCATAGCATGTTTGCTCTCCGCTAGTTAATGAATATGCTAGCTAGCTCTACATCAATGATAGTAAATGGAAATGAATTTTTTAACTTAAAGTTCATACACGTAATATAGTATATTTTGCTCCTGTCTGCGAAAAAATTGTGTCACAAGTTTGTAGAAATATCCTGATATCTCACTCTTTCAGAAAGAGAAAACTTATGTTTGTATGTTCACAAAAATCGCAGAAATTACTAAATCAATCATCGTCAAATTTTAACTGTGGCTTTTGTAAATAGATCATAAGGATGAGAGGCTATAGAAATATAAAAAAATATTTATTAAGATATGAAACTAAGCAGATAGTGATAGGTTCCAGCTATATATTTCTCATGCCGGCAACTAGGTGGCAAGCTAATAAAGAACCAAAGCTTTCACGGCTTTGGTCAAGTTGAAAATCAGGGTCCTTGGGTTTAGACCGTGTCAAATTGGAATTATTATCCGACATTTCGCCTACGATTGAACGAAGCATCTTTAGGAATCTTTACTCCATGAGATTAAAACACTGATTATCGAGGAGCAATTGTCCGGTATTTATACCCGACTGATACTCGGCAAACCGTGATCCAGCATTACAATCGATTTCCACGTGTGATGTAGACTGTAACCTGTATTTCTATCAATATTATTTGGATATTTACCAATTTTGATGGATTTTCTAATTTTATGTTTAAAGAAACCAGACACTGATGCTAGCACCTTAGTTTCTTTTACATTTAAAGTGTGACCTGAGCAATGCTGGTGTTCAACAACTGCAGATTGTACAATTTATTTATTTTTTATACATCTTTCATGTTCCTTAAGCTTAGTGGATATAGACCGTCCTGTTTCCCCTACATACACTTTACCACAAAAACAAGGTATCTTGTAAACGCCTTCTGTTTAAAATGGTATTGAATTTATTGAAAATTGTCCGAATGTTTGATTTTCGGAGCAATGTGGTAATCCTGTCGGTAGTTCCGTGTATGTAAGGTACGACAACACTATCCACAGGAGGTACATTGATGCCATTTTGTTGAGAAGTTGAGTTTTTATATTTATTAATAGAACGTCTTATATCTTCAGCGCAATATCCGTTGCCTCTCAGAGCATTAAACAGCGCGCCCACTGGTTCTGCTCGGTTCAGTCCGCTCGGCTCCGCGCAATCGGCCCGTTTTGGTTTACACGTAAATAAATGAGAGCCCGCTCACTGGTTCCGACCGGCCAGAACGCTTCCGCGCTTTCAGCATCGGCGTCTTCGACTATTCTCAAGAGGGCAAAAATTGCCGAAAGGTCTGAAAGCCTTCGACTATTTTAAAAATAGAAACAGGTAGTATAATATGTGGTATAGACGTAATGTTTGTATTGCTACTATGTCGGACGAAGAATTGATAGAAGACGTGAGAGCATACAGAATATATAATAATAATAATATTCTCTATACATAGTTGTTGCCTAATAGACTTGAAGTAAATTGTCTAGGCGTTCACGTCACAGTCAAAAAACATTAGTTATGTCACAAAACTCTGTGATGTAAATGTCAAATTTAATTAATTCGACTATACAATACACTTACTTTAAAGTAACTGCTAAACGTTCCTCTGGTGCAATCGATTTTCGAAGGTTAGTGTTTTGTTTCCTGAGCGGCAACATATTTAAAATTTCATAAAATTTTATACTCGACATTCTAAAATATTTGAAAAACTTTTCATTGTCGGTCATCAACTCTGAAAATAAATGATAAAATTCCCGGTGAACTCGTCTTTTAAGGTAAATATCATGAACCCAAATATCTTCTTCTCCGCTTCTCCTCTACTTCCGCTTCAACACAGGCTAGACCAGCCACAACAATATCCTCCTCAGAGTCGGAAGAACTACTCATTTTATTCACTTTTCATCAAAAATAACAGCTCTAGAAACTCTAATGGTTAAAGTAGTTTTAATCACTGTTTAGTCTGAATTGTGCGGAGCCAGTGAGCGGGGGTCATCGGCGTTCTAACTGAAGCGGACGGAACGGACGGAGCCGAGCCGATTCAGTGGGCGCGCTGCTTTAGTCAGTTTTTCTGTTTCTGATTTCAGTGATTGTTCATCACATATTGAAAGGGCTCTATGTACCAAAGAGTTTATGACCGACTGTTTTTGACAAGAATAATGATGTGACGTTACATTGGGATATCGATTTGTATCCTAATTTACTATCATCTTTCCTTTGTACTAGTACATCAAGAAAGGGAAGGACACTCCTTGATTGAGTTTCCATAGTGAACTTTATGTTAGGGTGTTATTAATTTAAATGATCCACAAAATTGTGGAGGTTATCTGCGCCATTTATTTTACTTTTCAAGGAACTTTCTACGAGAAGACATCGGGAGCGACCATGGGATCACTGCTATCATCTGTAGTAGCAAACATTTTCATGGAAGCTTTCGAAGAAAATCAACATTTTGGTGCAGATATGTAGATGATCATCTAAATTAACGACACTCTAGAATAAAATTTACTATGGAAACTGAATCAAGGGTGCTCTTCCCATGACAAATTAGGATATTCTGTGTAAAGAAAATCAACATATACAAATCGATATCTCAATGCAACGCCACACCATCATCCTTCTCAAAAATCACATCACCACACGTGAAAATCAATTGTAACCCTGTTGCTCATCGATAGTCATTCAGTGTTCTAATCTCGTGGAGTAAAAATCTCTAAAGATGGCTAGTGCAATCGTAGGCAAAACGTCGGATCATAATTCAAATTTATAGTTGTGGTAAATCTTGAGAGGAACCGCCAACACTCCCGTCTATTGAGTAAATGATCAAATGAATCCTGCCTTCTGTCAATTTGCTACGTTGTGTTGATATCATTTGTTATCTGTAACCTTTTATTGAGTAGAGAAAATAAGGTTGTAAGATAAAATGTTTAGTTATACTGCAATATTGAGGTTAAAGCTCCAAATAAAAACCGCCGATGTTTTGTGGGGAATGAATTACGAGGAAAGTATCTTTTTGTGGAAAAATAAAATTCGATTAGGAGCAGTTTTCAGTTCTCTATCTGGCAACTCTGTGGCAAACCACTCCCGCAGTTCGCTCCTGTAGACCGTAAATATTCGTCAATCATTTTCGGTAGCGGAAGTTCTTTCAGGATATTTTTGTCGAGAAACATAACGTAGGCCCAAAAATAGTGTGAGCGAAGCTGCGACAGTGGATGTAAGTGTTGTATGAAAGTCATGCAATATTTATCTCGTGCACGCAATTACAAGATGGCTTTCAATTTTTTTTTCCATTTCTGTGACTAAAAACAAAAAGACTGAAATTTGTGTTTTTTATTATTTTGGCAAAGATATATCGGTTTAATTTAAGAAAAAATGTTTTAATTTTGATACCTACCTCTATGTGTATATAAGTCTGAAAAGTGATATTTTTATTATTTTCGTGAGAGGTATAAAATTTTCGAAGAAAAGAAATTGCGTCCCTAAATGTGAAAAAAAGAGCGACAGTTTATATATTAACACCGTATCTGTCATGTACTAGATTTAGTGTTTTAATAACAGACCGAGTATTGTGCATTAACTTTTGCATAGAATAATATTTTCCAAGGAGTGAATGAAAGAAATTTCTTATCAAATGCAGGCTTTTTCGAGAAAAACTTATATCCATACTTTATCTTTAGCTTCTTCTATAGCCAGTTAGATTTTTATTTATTACCATTGAGATAAAAACAACTACCTAATATTTAAAAGATAATTGAGCAAGATTTGTATCGCTGGTTGCACATTTGAAACTAACTTTTTTTGTCTCTCTCTCTCTCTCCGTCTCTCTCGGTAGCCTTTACAACTTAGGGTGGATCTTAGCTGACTCAGCGATTCATCTCTATTTGACTCTGTACGTCATTAGCTCCTCTGCCTCTGTGATGTTCATTGTTCTAAGATCTGATGTTATGTTGTCTCTCCACCGTAGTTGTGGTTTTCCCAATGGCCTTCTACAGGTTGGGACCTGCTCCGATACTAGTTTGACTACTCTTCCATCTTCCTGCCTCCTGCCATGGGCGGCTCATCTTAGTATTTCTGCTTTAATTATATTTACAATGTCCAGTTAGTCATATAGTTCTATTTACTCCCTGTTTGTTCTATTAGAGTATTGCTGTCTTCTATCATACCTTATGGTTCCGTATATTTTTTGGCTCCTGCACAATAACTGATAGAAATTCTCCACTACATTAAAAATAGTTTCCCTATTTCTTATAATTTTAAATTTAAGTATGTCTTTTTTCATTAGTGAGCTTTTGAAGCAACACACACTTTAATGAGGCAAAGAAAATGCCTCTTAGATATGTGGGAATAATAAATTACTCAGGGTAGACCAAAACCAGTAAATGCAGAGTGGGCGGCTACAAACAAAATGTAACCCAAAAGGGGCAGCTGAGGCACATATTCACCAACACATGTCTAGCCAGCGTGGTGCTTTAGTTGCTAAATTTCGCCTATGGAAATGTCAAATACCCCAGGTGAGTAGAAGGATATCTTCAAAATCTCGTACTGATATCCAATCAGTCTATCCCATGAATTCTGTGTTGATAAACGTCTGGGAAAAGGAAGTTAAAGCTCTGCAACTAGAGAAAAATATATTTTACGGTCATCATTATCAGAAGAAAGAATTAATGAAAATTGAGTGTCAACGGAAGAACATCAAAAGGGATCTACTTGATCTTGCCAAAGTAAAAGACGTGGCGAACACTTAATTAGTTTAAAACCAGAATATAGGTTTTATTACTAGGGAGACAATGATAGCTCTGTGGGAAGAAATGATTTTCTAATACATAAACCCGAAGATTCATACTACAGTCCTCAGATTATATTCCAGCTACACGATCATGATCCTAAAGTTTACGCATCAATTGTAAGTCATCCTTATAAGTAGGTAAACATGTTCTATGATAAAACTGACTTTGCTCGCGGGAACCAGTTAACACATTTTATCATTTTGTGCCGCAATTTTAATGCCTAGGTAGGAGGACCCCTAATATACTAGTAGACATAACAGGCAAACCTCTCATTGATGAACAAGAAATCCTTAATGCCTGGAGTTCCTACATAACTAAATTATTTGAAGACGAGAGATGTCAGATGATATGCAAGGAGTTGAAGGGCCGGAAGTTCTGAAGTGCAAAATCCAGTAAAATAACCGGTCCAGACGACATACCACTAGAACTCCTGCAATTGATTCATGAAGACACTATCGATATACTGGTTAAGTTTTTAAATATAGTGTATAACAATGGAGAAATCCATGACGAATGGCTGAAATTTGTTTTTATAACGCTACCAAAATAACAACGTGCCAAAAGAGGTAACGAATACAGATAAATATGACTCATGAGTCACACGTTGAAGGTTTTTCTGAGTATTACTCACTGTAAAATAAGGAATAAATGTGGATGACACCCAGTTTGGATTTAGAAATGCCCTTGGTACTAGAAAAGCTCTATTTGTCCTAAATATACTTCTCCAAAAGTGTCGAGACCCACGGAAAGACATTTTTGAATGCTTTATCGATTACGAGAAAGCATTTGACAGGGTACGGCATATTAAGCTCATAGATATACTGAAGAATGCTGGTGTAGATAGCAAGGATATACGAATTATAGAGAATCTATATTGGTGTCAGAGGGCAGTGGTCCGAGTTAATGGTAAGCTTACCAAAGAATGCCAAATTCAACCAGGCGTTGGACAGGGATGTATTCTTTCTCTACTGCTGTTTAATTTATATTCGGAAAAAATATTTGGGGTTAAAATCAACGGCGAGTTAATAAATGCGATTCGTTATGTCGATGATACGGCCATCATGACCGATAGTTTCAGAATCTACAACAACTCTTAGATTCTGTCAATTGGGTTGGGAAAGAAATGGGTCTCAACATTAATGTTGCAAGAACAAAATTTATGACTTTCAGTCGTCTATTATATCCAGATGCTTCACTGCTAATAAATGGGTAAATCGTTGAAAAAGTCTTCCACTTTAAGCATCTTGGATGTTATATTTAAAACTTCGCCAAAGGATGATTAAATGTTACATCTGGTCAGTGTTGTTATATAGAGTGGAGGTGTGGATACTGAAGGCTACCACCATCAATCGTTTTGAGGCGTTTGAGATGTGGTTGCATAGACGGATGCCTCGGATAACTCGGGTAGCTCTGCAGGATAATATAGTGGTTTTTGATTGAGCAGATGCCACCTGTGAATTGCTGACAACTGTAAAATTTAGAAAACTAGCATATTTTGACCCTATTCTCACAGGGGACTGGTACAGAATTTTTCAGCTGATATTAAAGTGTACGATGAAGGGTCATAGAGGTGTTAGAAGGAAGCAGATCTCTTGGCTGAGGAACATCCGAGAGTGAACAGGAATACACAGTGTTGAATAGCTATTTAGAACAGCAGAGAACCGTGATCAACTCGCTATTGTAATTGTCAACGTCAGGTGGACCTGGCAGGGCACAAACAGAAGAAGAAGGTAGGAATAAAACCGAATACTTCAGAAATTTTATTGGGGAATTTTGTACTAGAAGGCAGGAATGATGGCAATGAGGTATTACTAAGATCTTTACCAGAAAATACCTTATTACAAGGGAATAGCTCCTCTGATAAAGAACCTAATAGAAAGAATGCTAGAATGGTCGAAAAAAATGAAAGAAATTGATTTTATAGTCACAAACAAGAAACATATATTTAAGATCTAATTGCGTTAAATATGAGGGAACCAACTAAGAATATTCGTAAACCAAGCCGACAATAGTCTGCGGACGAACCCATCAGACGTGGTGGGTTTTCACATAAGTGAGTATGGAGAAGAAGAAAAGTATCAACAGTTTAAATGAATCAAGAGCATCAGAACAGTTAACGAAAATTAAATCCAATAGATAATAGGAAATCAATAGAGATAGGTATTTAGATTTTCAGCCTAAGGTGATATGTATACAATTAATAAAGGCCCCTTTATTTACTATAATTACTCAAAGTTACTTTGTTAACGGGTATGTTTCATATACATATAATAGTTGATACAATTCCATTTATATTAAGCAATGTCTCTGATACCTCTTCATCACCGAATATGGCAAAATATGTCTTAAAAATGTCTATTAAGAAAATATTACACTATAATTGGGTAACAAAATTTATCTCCATTTGCGATATTCCAAATTATTATTCTACAGTTCCAGTAGCGTTAACACATAAATATAAGTATGCCAATATTATCCAGGTCCAATAAAGAACATTTGCCTTTGTTGTAATAGTATTTCTCGAACCCATTTATTACAGGGCCAATCAAACTCACAGAAAATTTAGGAAAACTTTTTAGCTACAATCTGGCATAAGCATGTCACTGCAGTGGCACTATTTAATAAGACAAACTAAACATCAATTGTGAAAGATTTCGAGTTTTTAAAATTTTTCCCTTTAAATGCAATAAAGGTTTGAAACTTATTTCTGTCCACACTTTATCTTCGTCAAAAAGTTCACAGGAAAAATATAAAACTACATAACGTTTATAACAACCATATTTGTTTCCGAAGTATATTTTAGGGTTAAATTGTCTTTACGAGATTTTTTACTAACTGAACCACCCCCTTTTTTAAAAACATATCTTGATAATGGTCCTGCTTTAATTTTATTTTTTATCCACCAGCTTATTGGAAAAATTCATTTAACACAAAAAAATTTAATTAAAAATCTTCTTTTTTCGAAGTCTATTTAACAAAGTAATCAAGAGAAGATGTTTTTTAATTTAAAAAATACCATTTAAAAACAACGAAGAAATAAAGGGAACAAAATTATATTTACTGAACTGCGTAGAGCTGAAATAAAGCCATAACCTATTTTTGGAAAGGTAAAATACTTTGTTAACAGCACATCTTTTGTCTATCTATCGTGTAGTTGATTAATGTAATCAAATCTAATAACATGTTGCCAACGTGATGATATTTGAATAGGCATTCGATTCTTTCTTAACCATTCAAGCGCAATAAACATTATGAAACAATTTTTTCGAATTATGCAGGTATGCACGAATGTCATGTTTTTGAGTTTATTCACGTTTTTCAACTTAATGAATTTATTGCCATACATCACACTACAAAACATGCTGAACTCTTTTCAAAACCTCTAAATATTGACTTAAAACTGGTATGTACTTGTGTTCGATAGCAAATATGAGTATTTTTAAAAAATGTCTGAAAATATCAAACAAATATAATTCTCCTTCCTGTCTGTTCTTATTCTTTTATTGATAACTTTTTTTTTCTTAAAGCAGTTTTATTGCTTTTAGTCCCTGATATAACATCAAACACAGCAAAACCTAAAGAAGAATTCAAGCCAGATATATAAAATCTATTTATCAAGTCATAAATATATTTACCAAAAATAGCAGTGGCGTATTCTACAATTTTAATAGGATAAAATGAACGAAACGAAGAATATATTATACTCTCAAAAAGATGCCCAGAAGAAACACGAAAGTATGAACAAAGTCGTTCTATGTATTGAATACAAAAATTAATTTTATTTTTGTTCTAGAATTCAGGAACATGGACAAAATCCACTTTGAAATCAAAAATGGGAAAAAAATTAGTCACTGTAAGTCAGCGAATAATGAATATTTCTTTATTTATTTAGAAACATACAGGGGAGAATCCATTCTCTCTCTTTGGGGGTGGGGGGGGGATAACACAAAAATACAGTATGGCAAGTGAAAACAAATTATTGACGAGAGGGAGACACCAGCAATTATGATTTTGAAGCTCTTGGGGGGGGGGGGGGCGAATGTGAGCTGCCGACAGGAGGGGAGGGGAGATATCAACAGCATTTATATTCCTAGTTTAAGAGGCAGAGTAGGGTCTATTTTCCTGAATTCAAAGCTTTTTAGGGGGGCGATCGCTCCCACCTGGATCCGCCAATGTCGAAAGCTTAATTACAAGAAATCCGAATTCATAAATTATACATTTCATTTTAAATTGAAACCTTAACTAACCCTAACACATTCGAAAGAATAAAGTACTATATTAATTTTTTGAGTATTGAGTAAGCTTATTTGCTGACCATATTCTCTTGTTTTTAGGGTCTGAGCCCTGAAGATGGTCTAAGTTAGACCGAAAGCGCTTGGCCGATATTAATAAAACATACACTGAAATACAAAACCCGTCTATTTCTTGATTTCTTCGGTGTACAACCTGTTAATAACTTATTCTATATTAATAAGACTCAAACAACTTAAACAACTTTACGGATAACAACTACTCGGGTAGACGCCTAAAAATTGTTGGAAGAAAATGAGAGTCACTAGCTACGGAAATCTTATTAAAAGTTTGACACATATCATAGATTGGGTTCTGACAAAGTACGTTTGATATTGGACGTCTAAGAAAAAAGGTAGGCTGCCTCTTAATATCTAGACTGAGCACTTGAAAATATATTTGCTACAATAAAAATGGACAATCAGTTTTTGCATTTGAGAAAATGAATAAAAACGTTACAGATTGAGAATCCTGGCGAGGGTTAAAGGAAACTCTACAAACCTGATCAGAATCAATTTTTGGTCAAGACGCCGCTAAGAATAAATGTCGTCCTCTCTAAAAATTAAATATTGGAGAAACATCCTTTGAATATATTCCACAGAGTGCTTGTGGCAGTTATATACAGAACACCATATGATTAAACCATAATCTAACTTGGATTTAACGTAGGAGTAATACAACAATTTAAATATCGATAAATGGGAAGAGTGGTTACAGTTCTCTAATATAAATTTCAATAATGAAGATCCACTGCTCACCATCTGATCAAAATGTGAAATAAATGAGAATTTAACATCAAAAACAACTCCCAGATCTCTCACACAAGCAAGCCTGCTCAAGGTAGAAGCATTAACTGAATACTTGCGTATATTGTGCGACTCAAAGATACCACATTGCATTTAAAGTCATTCAGGTCGAGTTTATTAGACAAACACCATTGTTTCGATGCTGGCCTGAAGAAACGCACATTCAATGACTGCATCGATTGGGTAAAAAATTTTGATATCTTCAACGTAGGCCTTCTTGTGCAATCCATCTCGGCGAGAAGATAGTTTACATATATCTTAAAGAGGAGTGGCCCCAAATAGGAACAGTGAGGTACACCCGACGTTCGTTGGCACAAACCGATCTGACCCAAAACGCTCAATCTCTACGAACTGGCGACAGTCTAGGAGGTAGGATTTTAATATTCTTAGAAATGCATTAGAAAGACCAAACTGATCAGATACCTTCCTCAGTAAAACACACTGACCAACCTGATCGAAAGCCTTGCGGAAATCAGTGTAGATAACATTGATCTGACTCCTATCGTTAAGGCCGTCGCAGACATAAGAGATCAATCATTCATGATCTTTTAGAAACGGAGCCCTGTTGATAAATTGATAGCCTGTTCTGGATTTTGGAAAAATAGAATTTTTTTTAATATATTATCAATGACTTTTGAAAAGATACGTAGTATGGAAATATGACAATAGTCTTCAATCAGAGATGAATCATATTATTTAAGGATAGGAAAAGCTCTACCAACTTTCCGGGTGTCCGGAAATACACCATCTTTCAATATCAAATTAAAGATGTGCGCAAGACAAGGACTAACGAAAAAACTTGTTTTTAATCTTCTTGCAGGAAACCTTAACGTCAACTGTGGGAATGTTGATTGGCTCGGAGATACGTATTAAAAATATCCCCTTCAGGTTGCTTCGAGGTCTTATACACATCTTTGAAATATCTTGCGAAAGCAACTGGAATACCTGAATACGCTTTTTTACTATGAATACAAGATCAAAAATTATTTATATCTGACTCAGCTACGCTAATGAAATCTTTGTATGGCCGTTGAGTTTGATTTTTAATCCAACTACGCAAGGTTTTATATCTTTCCAAATACAAGATATTTTTTATTTAATAACTGGTAACAAACTTCTTCGTAACTTCGGAGGTACGCAAATAACAAAGTGATTATCTAAGATATTACAAAGCATTTCGCAAGTGGTCACAGCATCTAAAAATTCAATAATAGGGGACCAGTTAGTTTGCAGCATTAACTCAGAGCATTTAGGCATATTGGGTTTTCGAAAGTTGAAATGTCCCTAGGTGACTCTGTTTATCGGGAAATTCGCACTGTGAGGAAATATCGCTTTAAATTCAAATACCAAGGCAAGGTGGTTTGAATCTTCTACAACTAACGATAAATCTTTTCGCAATAGATTGATACTAAAATTGGATAATACTACTCTCTCTAACAAGCGGTTATTTAAATTTGGTATAGTATTAAAGTGCTTTAGAGTAAGAAATTTACAAAGATTTAGCAAGCTTCTATGCCCAACTCCAAGGCGGATTGGTGATGAAAAAGTAGAAATATTAAAATTACCAAGAACAACAAGATTCCTTTGAAACATAACATGGGATGACACAACTAATTCGAAAAATGATTCCGCTTCGGTAATAGTTATAGAAGGTGAAACGTATATAATAAAAAGATAGAATGTAAAATAATTTAACCTTGAAACCAATAAATCCACGTTTGTTCTCCTATTGGTAATACACGAAAAATTAAGAACTTTCGTGGTGAATCTGTTATGGAAGCCGAGCAAGACTCTCTCGCCCCTGGATAGACCGGTCAAATCAGTTCTTCTATCATGGCGATATATATACGATTCTGGAAAAGGTTCCAAATTAAAAACATCTGGTTGGAGCTAGGATTCGATTACTGCAACTACATCATATTCAGAGGAAGTGACACGTGTTTAAAAGTTGTGAGTCTTGATACGAAAGCCTCGAACATTTTGGTAAGTGCATTTTACTACTGTGAAATATTTATGGCAGAATCTTGAACGATGGAAGGTGGACAAAAAGGTTCTTGGAGTGGTGATCTAAATATGAAGCGTTTTGAAGCAAGGGAGCAGCCTCCATCTAAATAGACCGATGATCACAAACGCGTACTAATAATCTGGATCAGAGTGGCTCAAAATTGAAATAAGTGGCATGCGTATATATGTTGATCGCTAATATGCCAAAACGTTTACTACTACGTAATATTATTATGCTCTTTTCATACTATGGCAAATCATACATTTAGGCGAGTAAACCCCGAAACCTCTGCAAGTAATCTTTTTATAGCATGAGAAATTTAAATAATTAACTTCTTTTGAATATAAAAACAAATACTGCTTCTCGTTACGCTACAATACAGGAATCAGTTGCTAAAAGAAGTACAAAGAGGAATATACGCCACTGAAATAATGCGGAAAAGTAAGGTTTAGAAAATGCCCACAGCTGTTAAAAAGTGTTTACGAAAAGTTATTAAAATATGAAAAAAGAAACATAAATGCCCCAAAGTTATCCAGCTAAAAAATGTAACCGGAGCAAATTTGCTTTGTAATTTTGTTCCCTGCGGAGTATCGTTTGTTTAAGAAATGTTTTCTACTGCACTGTAAAAAAGAAACGCATTAAATTTAATGTAAAAAGCAGACATCACAAACGTTTACTAAATACATTTTATGTAATGAATTAAATTTAATAATTTACATTAATCTAAATTAAGTTATTCCATTAAATTTTATGTAATTATTGATCATTACTTTTACAACGTTATTATGTACATTAAATTGACTTTGAGATTTGTTATCACATATTTAATGCATTAACATAAATATGAGTTCAAAAAATTCTTAAACGACCAGGAAAAGGTGGAAATTTTTCCCATAGGAAGTGAAACGGTTTCGAACTCGTTGGTTCTCGTCAGTACGGGGCAGACATGTACCTCTTACCATAAGAAAATTGAGTCCTTTAAGTAACTTATATCACACTAAACAAAAAGTTCAATACAAGTTGCGCCATCTCCCGGAATCTCATGCAATGTACGTTATCGAATATTGAATGTTAATGTAAATTTCTTTAGGGTATATGTGAATGAATTTTAATGTACAGAAGTTGAAATATTTTTTCAGTTGCTTTATTGAAATTTAAGATACCATTTAATCAAATATACAAAGAAATGAGATTTAAATGAATTACTTTAAATTCAATGTACATGTAAATTATTCATTATTTTTGGTACAAAATCATTAATTTTAATATAAAATGGACATTAAAGTTCCATAAAATTTAAGGTGATTTTTAACAGTGTGTCCTTGAATTTTAAATATCCATAGGAACTACTTGTTTTTAATATTGCATACCAAAATGATGTGACAGTGAGTCTATAATAGTAAAATGCTATTATTCGTTGTCTGCTAAAATAGTATTATAAGCAAAGTGATTTTTGCTAATCTGTATTACTTCTTTAAGAAATGTTTTGTACTGTCTTTGAATTCTAAATCTCGGTAGGAATTACTTATTTTTCGTTGTCTGCTAAAATGGTATTAAATGCAAAGTTACTTTTGCTAATCTGATTTAACTGCATAGAAATGTTATTCTTAACATTAAGTGTAGCTTATTATAGTTCTCCTTAATATTAAATAGTTTATTAACAGTTCTTCAACAACTCGTATTTCGAATTACATGTTATTTTACAGTGTGAGTACAATAAACGTGATGTGTTAATTTCTATATCAACTGAAAAAAAACCTTACACTGTAACTAAATAATAGGAAAGTGAGCAAACCTCACCCATGGCAGTACACCGTCCCATGCAGACCGATTTGGAATTCAGTGATTCTGGTCAGTAGAAGCACAGAAGAAATATACCAAGAATTCCTATCCTGTGCTATAATTTTGACGCTCCTAAACGGTACGCAAACTGGTACGCCGTCTCATTCATAAAAAGCAATTTACAATATTGTCCATGATTAGAATATCAGTATTTTAATGTGACATACATGCTTTTATTAGCAACAAGTATAAAAGATTTAAATTTTCGGATTTATGTTGAAAACGTGGCAATTCTGCATATCCCTTCCTACCGAGTTAGAGGGGTAAGCTCCACCTTTTTATCGATTTAAATGTAAGGTTGCCGCAGCCTAGTGAAGTTTTAGTGAAAGGTTTGGCCATTACAATGTTCCCTTTGTAAACTTAAACAAATATAATAAACCAAGGGATAAAAAAAGTTATATCCGTAGTTTAGATCAACTATCCAATACGGCAACACTGCATATACATAATTCCTTGCCGTTTTACTACTTATAGTAAACTACCTTTTATCAATGACCGAGTTTTAATACTTGGCGCTTCCAATCCTCCCATAAGAATGAGCCGTCTTAGTATAATTCATCAATGGTAGACGGTAGGCAAGCGCACGTAACTATATATATATATATATATATATATATATATATATATATATATATATATATATATATATATATATATATATATACATACTAGACTCACTTTTATTTGAATAGTTTCGTTAACAATAAAATTCTGTGGTCTGGGGAGCAGAAAATTCACATGTTTTGCAAGAACTCGCTATGCTTCCCTAAAAGGTGACAGCTTGGTATGCTACATGAATAGAAGAGATCATTGGAATTAAATTTTTTGAAAATAATTGAAGTTCTTACGTAACTGTCATTAGCGATCACTGCTGTATTGGCCTATTGACAAACTTTTTTGGCACCAATTAGATGACACGGACGTAACTGACATGTGGTGTCAACAAGGTGGCGCTACGGGTTACAACATACGCTGGATAGCTACGTTTTTACAGAGAAGTACTTAGGTCATACCATCTCTCGTTTTGCAGACCAAAAAACAACAAATAAGTTTCCGTTTAACCTGCTGGATTTCTGCACACACAACAGAATCCAATTCAGGCTAGAAATCGGGTAAGATAAAAAAAACTTCCTCTTTTGGACCTGCTAATAACAGGAAAACCCAATAATACCCGGAATTTCAGCGTATATTGGAAACCTACATTAATTGACATATATCTCAATGCACAATCATATCACCACCCTCCACAAAAATAGGCAGTAGCCAACACATTAATATCTAGATCTCTTCGCCTAACAGAACTGGATGCAAAACAGGAAGAAATAAAATACATCTCAACAGCTCTAGAACGGAATAGTTTTTCCCAATGGAATGTTATGGAAAATATTTTTAAGCAAAAAGTTGTTGAAAACTGAACAGTGCAACTGATGATGATGATACCATTTGAATCAGTTTTAGATCCATTTGATTTTTTAAAACGGTAAACCATACATTTTCTAATTGAAATGGAAAATTATGGGAATTTCGTAACAAATTACGTAAGTAACTTAAGACGTCAAATGTTTTTGGAAATCAGCTGAAAGTCAAATATAAACTATACCTTGAGCTGGCCTTGAAGTTTACTCTGAAGATAACTATCAGACGCTACGTTTAATTTCCTATAACTTTTGTTTATAAAGTTGTTCACTAAAAATATACATTACAGATTTATGTACTGATCTATAGGTTGATTTATTACACATCTTTATATGATGTTATTTATTCGATTGGATGCGGAATTTTACAGATTTTTCATATTTGCAATAAGTTATATTAATTACCTTAAAAAACAAGTAGACCTTGAAATTACCGCAACTTTTTCTTCAAAAAGCTGGCGTTTATAGTCAATATCTCACCTTGGTAGATCTGCATCTTAAAAACTAGCCATAAGATGAATTGAAGCTAATGAGAGATTAAGAATTACATCATACTCCATTGCCAGTCAATTTCATAAGGTTTGGGGGGGGGGAGGTGCCTTTCATCAAAAGAGTACATGCATACCTGTCAAAAGAGTTGCAGTGGATTTTTGACTGAGATTTTATTTTATGTTTAACAACTCTGTACATACCAATAAATTTTTTCAAGAAATTCATAAATATAATGTGTTTTTAAATTTATTTAAAATTCACTGTCTTGTTGGGAAATCCTTTATCGGCATGAATATTTTATACTGTCGTCGCCCTATCAAAACGAAGGAAAAAGTTTTTATTTGAAAATTATAAAAAACCTGAAATTCGCTTTAAATTTTCTTCCACCGTTGCCTTAGGCATAACGAAAATTATTACCGTTTAAAACCAATTTGTTTTTTTGATAAATTTTCGTTTAATTTCTTTTTTGATGAAATAAAGGGAAATGTTTATCCTTATGACCTCAATCTAAAATTTTATGTCTCCAATAAAATTGTCCTGAACTATTCATAAAGTGAAAAGTTATTACCTAGTATCATAAAATAGCAAAAAAAACTGTATAAAAAATATAATAAAATATTATTGATAGCTTAACATCCATTAGGATAAGGGTCGGTGTATACAAATAGGTCAAATTTTTACTCGCATAATCCCAAGGGAAATATGGAACACAAAATGGTAATGACGTAATAAACAGACCCTGGACTCCAGTATTTTATTACTCGGTCGGGTCTACATTTTATGTCAGGAAAAATCCTTTTAAAAAGCTCTTGATAAATCGTTATAAAGAGCCACCCTCCTGATATAATCAGTTAATAAGCCACCTGTTTCCATTGTATTATTTAAATGTATTTTTTAAGAAGATAAAATTATTCCACCATGTTGATTTTACTTTTCTAGATGTTATTATTATAGTCAGTGAATATACTTTAATTTTAAAGTCATTTTATTAGTTCTTACTTACTACTAGCTCTGTTATTTTTTCTAAATAATTTTCTTCGTTGTTTGTATTGTCAATGTGGCAATAATAAAGCGCCTGTATTAATTGATTATGTACCGCTACTAAAAGTACAAAGTTTTAGATACGTATATTTATAATTTATTCCCCCAAAAATAGCTCATATTAGAGCGAAGATTTTTTTTTTCAAATAACACTTCAATACAAATTTACTAATTAAAAATTCAGAAAGTAGCAAATACTAATTTTGTTTGAATCAAAGTAATGTCCACAGAACAGGCCCCTGTTTTGAAAATTATTAACACTCATCTGAAACTTCGTTAGTGGCTTCATTTTATTGTAACCTATTTCTTTTTTATCTGTGTAAACTCTCGAAAGTGGAAAACAAGCCAATTTAATGATGTATTAAATAAGTATAAAAACAGTTTACTTTTCATTTGAATTGTAAGATATTGTTCCGGACGGTCTGTCTTTTAAGCACACACTGTATCATTGAACACACTATTATTTCGAAAGCTTTTTATTGTCAACTTCAATTCTGACACTTGTTAAACAAATTCAAGTTGCATCGACGAACTCTCAAAATAAACTTTTCACGAAAGCCGATCTGGACCCTTTATATACCCTTTTGGTCGATACCAGAAGATTACGGATCTTTCTAGAAGGGTTTTAATACTACATGGTGTAACGAAAATAAGAAAAAGGTGAAATCTGGTAATTTCTATCATAGGTGTACCATGTTAAAAATAAGAAAATAGAATTTTCCAAATTGTTCCAGACCTTCTTTCATACACGTCTCCTGAGGAAATTAACAAAGGTAAAATTAATTAAATCAACTATGAAATCATAGAAAATAAACCCTACAAACTATAAACACGAACTAATACTATGAAATATATAACGCTATAAAGTTCGTTACATTGCCTCGATCAATCTTCTTGATCTTGATAATGGGCCAAATGACAAGATGCACGACTTTCATTTTCGTGTGAAGACTTCTCTGAATTCGGTACATCAGATCGTTTAGTCAGGTCACTACGTTGTACGGACCTTCCCATGACTTTTGAAGCTTTAGTGAATGCCCTTTGGTTCTTTTCAGATTGTACAACCAAACTTTGTCACCAACCATGAATCTACTAGTATTGGCATTGAGGTCATAGCGTATCTTCATTCTGTCACTTTCTATTTGCAATTTTTGACGGTCTTCTTTATGTAGGACTTGAAGCTGCTTACTAAGTTAGTTAGTATAGTCTTCCCAAGTCGCTTCAGTATTGATGGACTTAAAGTCCACTGGAAGACGTAATTTTTTTCCAAAAATTATACTAGCTGGCGTTTTTCCAGTGGCCTCATGAATAGCTAAACGGTAGGCTAGTAAAAATGGCTGAATGCATGTATCCCAGTTCTCAGTATGTTATTTTGTTGTTCATTTTTTTGTATTTTGATGTAACTCTCCAGTATTCTGTTAAATCTCTCAACCATTCCATCTGATTGTGGATGTAGGGGTGTGATTCTAGTTTTGTGGATTTTCAGGAACTTCAAAGGTTCGTAAAAACTTCAGATTCAAAGTTTCTGCTTTGATCAGAATATATTTCTCTTGGCACCCCATATCTACAAATCCACTGTTCAAACAATATTTCAGCAACGGTGGCGGCTTCTTGATTCAGTATCGTATAGACTTCCAGCCTATTGCTGAAGTGATCCATACCTACCAACATACGAAAATAACGATTCCCGAATTTACTAATAGGAAATGGTCCTGCTACGTCTACTGCAATTCTTTAAAAAGGTACTCCTACATTGTACTGCTTCATTTTACCATGCCAAGGGGCTTTGGTCCTTTACTGGTTGCACAGTCAACACAGGTTTTCCACCAATCCTTTACACCTGCGCCAACAAAACCTCTCTCGAACTTTTTCAAGAGTTTTCCTATACCATTATGTAAAGTTTTCACTACTTCTAGAACCTTTTTGGTGGGTAATGGTCTAGTATTTCTAGTCTTTGCCATCAGGGCTCTCGCAAACTCTTTTTAACAGGCCATGGTGCATAATCAAGGAAACCCATAAGGCCCAGTAAACTTTTACTTTTTGAGATTTTGATAAGATTTTTTGAAAAGTGGGTCGATTTGTTGTTCCTTGGAGATGATTTAGGGATCCCATTTCAAAGAGTATTGTAGTTGTATCTTTCGGCAAAAGAAATCGTCAGGACTTTCTCGCTCTTCGTGTCTGTTACAATGCTTGCATTTTTCTGGACATAGTCTTCTTGTCAAAGCGTTTACATTTTTGTGGTTCAAGCCTTTTCTATGTTCGATTTTAAAATCGTACTCTTGCAAGCGTTTTAACCATCGTGCTATTTGACTTTCAGGATTTTTAAATTGTAAACGCCACTTTAATGATGCATGGTCTGTTCGCAGGAGAAATTTTTGGCTATATAGATATTTGTGAAAGTGTTCCAATGTCCTTATAATGGCGAGTAATTCCTTTTTATATCATCTTGGATTGTCTTTAATTCTTGTTTCGTCTCTTCTTGACTTGCCTTTAATTCATGTTTCATGTCGTCTTGGCTTATTTTCAGTGACATCAGTTCTTGTTTCATATAGTCTTGGCTTGTCTTGAATTCCTGCTTCATATCGTCTTAGCCTTTCTTTATATCTTCTAACCTCTTCTGGATTCGATCCCACTTCTGGATGGTCTGTCTTTTAAACACACGCTGTATTATTGAACACACACTTATTTCAAAAGTTTTTTATTGTCAATTTCAATTCTGACACTTGTCAAACAGTTGCATCGATGAACTCTCAAAATAAACTGTCCATGAAAGCTGATCTGGACCCTTTATATACCCTTTTGGCCGATAACAGAAGATTACGGATCTTTCTAGTAAGATTTTCATACTACATGGTGAAACGAAAATAAGAAAAAGGAATATTCTGGCAACATTCTTTCTGTTCCATGTTAAAAATAAAAAAATAGTATTTTCCAAATAATTCTAGACCTTCTTTCACAGACGTCTCCTGAGGAAGTAAACAAAGGTAAAATTAATTAAATAAACCACAAATCGTACAAAATGAATCTAAAACCGTACAAACTATAAATACAAACTAATACTATGAAATGCATAACGCTATAAAGTTCGTTACAATATTTATATATAAAAACGAAAAGAAAGTGGCCTGCGAAAATAATGAGCTGTTTGGTGAAACCCCCATCCCCAACAAGTCAAAATAACGAAAATTTATCAAAAACCAGCTGATTTTATATATATTAATCAAAAGTTTGTTGCCTATCTGCTCGTTTAAATGGCGTTCAGCGCATTTCTCTTCTGATTTGTTTATTTCGAACCAACCGGGGTGCATCTGGTGCCATCCTCAGGAGTGTGACATAGGTAATATAGGCCACTTGAATCACATTAATTCATTGGCAGAAATACTGTCAAGCGACATATCTGAATCTGAGAAACTATCAGCGTCAGGAGTAATTATTAATGGTTCTACTACTGCCTCAACCTGAAGGTCCAAGTCCCCCATTCTTTGTTTTTTTATTTAACATGATCGCCACCCTGCTTTCAATCACTAGTCATCACTTTAATAATTGCCTCGTCCAATAATATTTTGACATCTGCTAATTTGAATGATTTGTTTTTCCGTGCCACTTCACTTGTATATTTTTAATTAAATCTATCAAGTGCACTTTAAGCATTGTTTCGTCAAATTCATTGTTTTTTAAGAAGAGCCATTGGCATATTTTCGCTGGAATTTTTTCTTGGCGTCGACTATGATACGGGGCATTGTCCATTATAATTACCGAATCGGGATCCATAAAGTTTAAAAATCGAAGAAAAACCATCGTTCAAAAACATCGGCGTTCCTGTCTTCATGGTAGTCCTTTGTATTTCGAGATTCGAAAACGTTAATGTCGCCATCTAAGAAACCAGATACACTTCCATTATGAGTTATTATAAGACAACGACCATTTCTACTAGGATTCTATAAATGCCTGCTTTGAACTTTTAATGTTCAGATATTGCCATATCTTCTCATTCGTGTGCCCTTCATTGAGCCATGTTTCATAATTGTAATACAATTTTTTCTCTTTTTCCCATATTTCCTCCAAAAATTTTCGTCATCATAAAACACGTTCATTCTTCTCAATTAGTAAGCTTGTTCGATTCCGTTTAAGATACCTAAAATTCATTTCTTTTAAAGTTCGTTTCAAAACTCTTAAGGTTATTAATTTTTCTCTTAATTTTTTTGATGTTGGTAATTCATTTTTGAAAAAGAAAGTTTGCGAAGAACGGCGTATTTTGTATCATCGTACAGCACCATTTTCTTCCATTCTCTTTTCTGCTTGGCTTTTTTTTTTGGTGTTTAGAATGATCATTTAGAACCCTGAACATCATTCGAGAAGAAATTTTCGTTAAAGTGGCACATATTTCTACAGTATCCAAAGTGGTTACTTCAGAGTTTCATTCCCAAATCTCATAGTAAATATTTTTAAACATTATTCGTCGTTTTAACGTCAATTGACTATTTCCTATAGGCGCACCGCTAGTTGAAGGTTTGTTAACATCTATAGGTTACCACAAATATACAGGGTGATTCAAAAATCGATCACGAAACTTAAGGGGGTGATTCTACTTGACAAAATAAGGGTAGAGCTTCATATAATTTTTTTTCAAAATGTCATTCGTTTTCGAGTTACAAGCCGTCCAAGTTCAAGTTTTTATTTTTTGTTTTTTAATTACTCGCTTACAGGAAAACCGATTTGACTAATATTTGAAAGATAGGCTAAGTCTTCTGCGCTTCATCATTTTAGTAACAATTCACATTGATTGTTTGCCGCTAGAGGGCACTTTACCTACATTGAAAATTTTTTTTTGTCATAATTTTTTAGTGTTGACAGCTACAGTAGTTTTTGGCATAATTTCTGAAAGACTGATGCCAGGCCTTTAAAAAAGGTGCTCTTTATTTACATCGCTAAACCCAACGGTTTAGACGTAAATCACCCTTAAAAATTAAGTGGTAAATTTACTTTTCTCATTTCATTACCACCAGCTACCAGGTAAATAGCTATCAAAGTATACTAGAGCTGTCAGTTTAACATCAAATAAATTCGCTTTTTAAACTATTTAATTTATAATCTTAAAATAACTAATAATGGCTAATCAGTAAATATTCATATTATGGATTATTGCGATATACATTTAATTGATAAAAATTAATGAAACAGTACTAAACAAACTAAAAAAGATTCTCAAAATGTCCCCCATTTTCTTCCATACATTTCCTAACACTCTTCAAAAAATGTCGCCTAACTCGATGAAAAATTCCTGGTGTTTCTTTAATAATTTGGCACTTTTCGATTATCCTGAAGCGAAGATCCTCGAAGTTGATTACTGGAATATCGTACACCAATTGTTTCAAATGACCCCAAAAGAAAAAATCCATAGGATTAAGGTCTGCTGACCTCGCTGCCCATGCCAATGATCCACTTCGTCCTATCCATCGCTCAGGATACGTTGCATTCAAATACTGTCGGACACGTATACTAAAGTGGGGCGGAGCTCCGTCTTGGAGGATCCACATGTTGGCCCTTACTTCCAATGGCACATCTTCCAGATACAATGGGAGACGATTTTGGATAAAATCTAAGTATACGTCACCAGTTAATGGGCCATCAAAGAAATGAGGACCAATAAGGTAATCTCCTATTATCCCTGCCCACACATTTAGTGAAAATCTACGCTGATGTTTCGTTTCTACCACATTGTTTGGGTTCTCGTAAGCATATGTGTGGATGTTATGTAGATTTGTTATGCCATCACGAGTGAAACCAGCTTCGTCAGTGAATAATATGACGCCAATTAATCGATTATCGTGTTCATACTTAGCTAGGATCTGATTGCACATTTCCAACCGTCTCGGCCGATCATCGTCATAAAGAGCCTGCACCTTTTTTGAATGAAACGGGTAGAGTTGTTCTTCTCTTAGTATCCTCCATGAACTAGCCTGACAGAGCCGCACTTCATTCCCAATTTTTCTAGTACTAATACCTGGATTATCTTCAATAATTTCAAGCACTCTTTCTTCTTGTTGCACGTTTCTAGCAGTTCTAGGTCTTCCCCTATTTCCATTATAACTTTTAAAGGAACCACATTCCGCAAGCCTCCTGTGCACACTGGAAAATGTTTGAGCATGAGGGATATTTCTTTCCGGATAACTCTCCATATAATATCTTCTTGCCAACTCTGCATTACCATTTGCTTTTCCATAACAAAAATGGATATCACAATATTCGATATTTGAATATTGGTGATTAGCCATTATTAGTTATTTTAAGATTATAAATTAAATAGTTTAAAAAGCGAATTTATTTGATGTTAAACTGACAGCTCTAGTATACTTTGATAGCTATTTACCTGGTAGCTGGTGGTAATGAAATGAGAAAAGTAAATTTACCACTTAATTTTTAAGGGTGATTTACGTCTAAACCGTTGGGTTTAGCGATGTAAATAAAGAGCACCTTTTTTAAAGGCCTGGCATCAGTCTTTCAGAAATTATGCCAAAAACTACTGTAGCTGTCAACACTAAAAAATTATGACAAAAAAACAATTTTCAATGTAGGTAAAGTGCCCTCTAGCGGCAAACAATCAATGTGAATTGTTACTAAAATGATGAAGCGCAGAAGACTTAGCCTATCTTTCAAATATTAGTCAAATCGGTTTTCCTGTAAGCGAGTAATTCAAAAAACAAAAAATAAAAACTTGAACTTGGACGGCTTGTAACTCGAAAACGAATGACATTTTGAAAAAAAATTATATGAAGCTCTACCCTTATTTTGTCAAGTAGAATCACCCCCTTAAGTTTCCTGATCGATTTTTGAATCACCCTGTATACACTAAATAGACACTATACTAAACAACACAATTTACAAAGAAAGTATAGTAATTAGAACATGAATTGACAGAACCTATCCGTGAATCAATAATATCTCAAAATTAAATATTCAAGCAATATGAAAAACTAGTCGGGACTCTTTTCTAGTCTATTCAAGATAGACATTTCATGTTTATGTGTTGCTATATCTATTTTCTTCGCGATAAGAAATCAAATACATGTTAGTCGGCATCACCGTGCTATTTTAAATATGATCAGTTGATTGCTGGCTCGCGAAATAAGACAACAATGCGTTTAAGATTTTAGTCCCTGCGCTGTCAATAGAGTGGCAAAGTTGTAGATCATTAATAGTTGCATGAAATCTTTATTCCGCCGCTTCGTCACTTTGGTGACCGATATTAAATGAGTCACTGACAGAAATTTTGGACTTCAGGTATAGTAATCAACACATCAGAACAAGTTTATAAAACCTATCGGAGATGCAGATAATAAAATCGAACCATAGCATGAGTACATTTCATATAAACATTTCATAAACTTAAAGGCTGAATTTTAATATTCAGGAATTTCAAAAAATGTTGATGTTAACTTACTTTTCGAGGCCCACGAAAGCCTCAGGATCAATTGTAGTGATCTTGTTCTCATACAAGGTAAGGATTTCGAGAGTATCTAAACCCTGGAAGGCTCTGGCGTGTAGACTGCTAATCTTATTGTGATTCATATTAAGAATCAGGAGGTGGTGCAGGTTTTTAAAAGCGGATGACGGCACTTGAGTCAAACTATTCTGGGAGACGTCTAGCTGAGTCAACATTTTTCCTGTAACAAAAAAAATTATACTGTAAAAATTGGGTGCTTTTAAATTTAAACCGCGCGCATATGTAGAATGGCATGTAATTGTTGTTAGGTTCGTACAAGTGTTGTGGTGAAAATTATGGAAAATTTCATGACACAGCAATTAACTAGCAAAAACTAGCACGTACACCTAAGTTGGAAATCTCATAAACACAATGTTATGCGCTAATGGTAGAAAATTTGAGCATGAAAAGATAGCTTCCCATATAGTTGATATGTTCTGTTGGGGCCATTCCTCGAAGATTTTTGTAGTTCAAAGTGTGTGAGAGTGATGATTGATTTGGGTTATAAAGATTGTTGCTGAACATTTATTTCTCTAAAAATACTAACTATATATATATATATATATATATATATATATATATATATATATATATATATATATTGTATAGCCTGTTATACATGAAAAGAAACTCTGAAAAATATTAAGTAAGTAGTGACTATCACTCATATAATACCAGAAAAAAACAAGACCTTATCGTTAAATATTCCGGTACTGCAGTGCTAGAGATGGATAAAACCATTTTGGGATAAAATTCCTTAATATCCTCCCTGATCGGATAAAATCTCTTCCACTTCCATAGTTTAAACGAATTATTTCTGAGTACTTACGATGAATGGCCTTTAACACCTTTGATGAGTATTTATATAGAAAATTTGACACTGATACCCATAGCCACATATTATGTTTTTTATGGCGATTTAAATTTATATTTTTGTAATTATTTAGGTTATTTTGTATTTGGATATGGGATAATACTACTGCATCTTATGTACAGAATAAAGATTGTTTCATTGATTTACTGATGTACCAAAAACATCGAATGTTCTTCAAAAAAGCATCGAATGTCGGTGGCTTCAGAAATAATTTCTAATGCAGCCAGCAACCTAAACTTCTTGAAACTCATTATCGGCGATGAGATGTAGGTATATGAGTATGACCTGGAGACATTACAAAGAAGAGCAAAAAACAAAAAGAGCACTTCAAAATAGGTCAAAAATCGTAACCGTTCTCACTGTTTTCATTTATTTTTAGGGTACAGTTTTCTGGGGATTTCTCTCGGAGGGACAGGTGGTTAATAAGGAATGTCATTTAGCTATTATACCTCAATTTTATGAAACCATACGGAAAAAAACGGCCAGAAATGTGACACGGCAATAATTAATTCTTTGTAAATTTTTGGTAAACATTTATTCAATATCATTTTCCAAGTATCACGCTACTTCTTATTGTTTTCAAGGTTCACTAGGCTACTGCTAGAACATCGCAATTGAAAAGAGAAATGTACCATGTGGATTTAGAGCCATACCACAAAGCATGTGCGCGAGAGCCTTTGAAGGCTGAAAAGGCGGAATCCTCTAAACGGGATAACATGCAGATTGATAAATAATTATCATTTTTGTGTTTATTTTGGGATAGATGTTCATAAGAGAAATGATAATAAACATTTCTTTTCAAAAATATTTTTATTTTATATAACAGAAAATAAAAAAAGTTCTCTGCAATAATGATACCACAACACTGTATACAAAATCATTAATCAAATCTTATCATTTTGAGTCAACGAATTTAAGAAATGACTTGATGGCAAGCTTGATTATTTTTAGAAAGCAGTAATATTTCGGGACATTAACTGTCAGCTCAATGTGTTATCTCTTATAGAACTATAATCAAATCGCGCATATAGACCTCTATGTAGAAGTAGAGCCATTCTCATTTTTTCTGACAGTGAGGCAGCGCCAAAAGGTTTTCCACATTATCAAATAAAATCTAAACAAGTCTGGAACTGTCTTCAAAATTATTGTCCTGGCAAAATACAACAAAATTACTTCTGCGTAGATACCAGGGCATAAAGTTTGTCTCGACAATGAAAAAGCGGGCTAATTTGTAACCCCATTTATTGGTACCGATTTTCGTAAGTGAGATATCTGGGTGGATCTACAGGATAACCGGATAACCCCTGAAATTCCAGTCTTAAAGTCAAACACAACAAACTATGGCTGAGCAAATCATCCGGTAAACTAACCAGACTACAAGTGGAGCTTGTAAGAGGACTGATAATCCATTATTGCAGCTTAAGGAAATATTATACTTACACACAATAGATATTTATAATGAAGAACAATATGTAGACTATGTAACGATGAGGATGAAGCAATCACAAACATTTTTTCAAATACGAAGCTCTAACCTCTTGGAGATACTAGGGATAAGAAATAAGATACAACTTTTTACTTTAAATTTCACTATATTTGAAACCTGAACTTAATGAATATTCGACACTGTAGCTTCATCATTGCAACGTGAAGGCTCATTGGGTTGATTAATATATTTATCTTACGTAAACATAATTGCCTTAATCAGGTTTTAATTCTTGATAAAGCTACAGTGTAGTGAAACATGTCGAATATTTTTTGATTTCAAGTTTCAAATACCGTGGAATTTAAAATAAAACAATTCATTTTACTTCTTATTTCTAACTGATATGGCGTTTCACCAAATATCGGCAGAATTAATACAACTATTAGAAATACCTTCAAAGATTTATCAATCTTGAATGGACTCTACTCAGCGAATAAACTAATAAAAGTGCTTCTAAACCTGATTAAGGCAACTATGTTTGCAGTGCAAGAGCTCTCAACCTGAGCTTGCTATATCATTCAGTCAATCGATCAGGATGGTTTAACAGGGAACAATATGATCACGAGCAACGATATTTTGACATATTATTACAAGCTGAAGATTAAAAATTTAGAGATATGTTTGCATTGTTTTACAATATTAGTACATACATACATAGTGTCAGCATTTTAATTATCTTACACTAAAATCAGCTCAATATTTCAACTAGTTTTCAAGAACGCTAATCCAATGTACTTAAAATTGAAAATAAGAGGGCAATGTTAATAAATTTGTAGCAAGTTTTAGAATGCTTTCGTGTTTACAAAAAGAGAAAATAAGAACAAAAAACAGTTGACCAGGTAAACCTAAACTTTGCAGATAATAAGCTACAAGCAGCCATTCGCTCTTAACTGTTAATAAAAAAAAATATTAACCAAAATTGAATACGCTAAAGATGAGAGTCATCTTGTATCTTTTAAAAGAATGATTTCCAAAATGAAAAAATTCTTTTCGCATTTAATTTTTTTAAAAATTGTATCCCTGCGCAAAAAATATTTTCCCATTTTTATCAGCCAATAACCATAAAGTTTGAGATAGATATTATCTGCAGACAATAATTTTTTTGGTAAAAGCGTATTTTTTCTATCTTCTTCTTCTTCTTCTTCTTCTTTCAGCAGCCCTTTGCCATCCACTCCTGGATGTAGGCCTCCTCACGTCTTTTCTATTCCATTCTGTCTTTAGCTATCAGGTACCAATGATTGCCAACCTGTTGTTGTATGTCATAGATCCATCTCTTCGGCGGTCGTCCCACACTTCTCTTCTGTCGTCTCGGTCTCTATTGTAGTATGCGTTTCATCCATCCGTGTCCTGTCAAGCAACGTGTCCCATTCAAGGCCATTTTAAAGTTACCACACATTTTATTACATCCTCTATCTTGGTTTGTAGATGTATTTCCTCATTTCGTATGTGGTCCCTAAAAGTTACTCCCAGCATAATTCGTTCTGTTGCTCGTTGGGCAGTTCGAAGCTTATTAGCTGTCTTCACTATTAGTGTTGCTGTCTCTAGCCCGTATGTCATTAAAGGGAAAATGTATGTATCAAAAACTTTGGTCTTAAGATTGATCGGTATGTCGGGACTCTTAAGGACGTAGCTCGGTATCCCGGTCTCTGCCCCTGTCATTCTAATCCTCCTACTCAAATGGATTTCTTGATTCTTGACCCAGTTTTATTATTATGACCTAGGTAGACATACTCTGTTACTTTCTCAGTTTTGTTGTCTCCAGAGTAAATTGATGTTTCATCTGGAGTCAGGAATTTAATTTTTGTTAGATTCATAGTTAAAGCAGTTTTCAGTTCTTGGACCATTCTCTGTAACTCCCGCAAGCTGTTGCCGATTAGGATCGCGTCGTCTACAAATCGGAGGTGGCTCAGGTATCTTTCATCTACGTTTAGGCCTTCTTTTCCCCAATTCAACTGTTTGAAGACTTCCTCTAATACCAGCGTAAAAATTTTAGGCGAGATAGTGTCTCCTTGTCTTATTTCCCGTTGTCGTTGGTTAGTCATTAATATTAACTTATATTGTAGCCTTTCCATATACGTATTTAAGAAGGTTTCGGTCTCTAGTATTTATATTAGCATTATTTGTACCCGGAAATATGGTCCATAGCTCTACAGAATCAAATGTTTTGTTGTAGTCGATAAAAAATAAATGAATTAGGACACTGTATTCATTGCATTCCTCAATTAGAATTTTGATGTTCTGTATTTGCTCGATGGTACGATAACCTTTACGAAACCCAGCTTGTTTCAGTGGTTGCTAATCATCGAATTTGTTTGTGACCCTGTTGGTTATTATTTTTGTTAGTACCCATATAAAGGGTGCGGAAGGAGACTTATTGGGCAATAGTTTGCTATATTTAATTTGTCTCAGTTTTTTATAAAAGAATAACTCGAGCATTTAATTATCAGGAACCTTGCTGCTTTGTAAAAATTTATTTAAAAGGATTTCCATACATTTCACTGTGGATACTCTACCTAGTTGTATCATCTCTCTGTTATTCTGTCTACTTCGGGAGCTCGGTCTTTTTTCGTTTGGGATATGGCTAAATTTATTTCCTCCATTGCAATACCTGGAATTTCTTCCGAGCCAGTGTTATAGACTTCATTACTCTCATGTTTTTATTGTTTTCTATTATAATCTTGATAAGTTTTGTGTTACACCTCCTTACATCTTCCCTCATTTTTTTTCTTGATCTGATTATTTAGTTATATGTATGCAGGTGTGCCTTTTTCGATGTTTCTTTGTTCCTTCATTAAGTTTGTTCGTGGGGCATATTTTTCTCTATAACTCTACGAAATAAGGGAAACAACAGCGTGACTAGCTGGTACTAATTGATCCCAAAGGAATTTAAATTATCTAGATTAATTTTTTGACAAATTAGCCATAATTTACCATGAATAATTGTCAATTATTTAACATTTATTAGGCTATGTTTGTCTGTTTTATATTTTTCATGAGTTTTTATAATGCTTAGCTCCACAATACTAATACCATTAATTAAATTACTTAGCTTTTATCCAGAAGCTTTTTATGAAATTACCTTGTTTTATGAGCTGTACCTGACAGAACGAACAAGATAATAAGGTAGTATACCGAGATATTATTTTGTGATAAGAGTTAATTAAATTAAAGTTGCGATATCATCGTAAAATATATTAACAACAATATGTATAAGCACTAAATTTTAAGGTTACATTATGCTTATCAACGGTGACCTTATATAATGAACGAACAAAATATACAATTTATAGGAGACGTACGAAGAATTTACGAAGTTAATATCGGTTGTATATCATTGGTTTTTTAATGATTTTCAATATCCTCTAGCCCATTAAAAGTCCTAATGTCCTTGTGAGTTCAAATGACGAAAGTTTAAAAGGTATTTTTTACCTAACTGAAGTAAATTATTATTTATTAAAAAATTATAAAAATGTGGACTAAAAATAAAATAGAGACTATTGTTTAAAAAGTGAGAAAATAGTTTCTAGTTAGTGGCATAGTGGTTAAAGGGGCCATTTTTTAAATTAATACTTTTGTTATATTCCTTTTGATCTGTGTGTCGTTTCTATTTTGCTTTGTGAAACATGCTACAGCTTAAAAAAACAGCACAAATTCTCCAACCAACATTTTTTCAGTTTTTAACAATGTTGTCGTAAACCTTTATTTGGACTATTCTTACAAGAGCATCCCAGAGAATACCTTAGAGTAATTTAAAAATGTCTTTACACGATAATAATAATTAATTAATAACCAAGCCTTTACCAACAGAAGAAACCTCTTTGCTGCCTACGTAGATTATAAGAAGGTCTTCGACTCAGTACCATATGAATAGCTCAAAACTATATTGAGAATGTATAAGGTCGATAATCATTTTGTTTCATTTTTAGAATGCATCATGTCAGCCTGGAGAACTAGGATCCAATTGCAAGTGCCATCCAGCGACACCATCAAAACTAATACAATCTTAATACGAAGGAGAATATTCTAAGGTGATTCACTAAGCCCATTGTGGTTCTGCCTTGCAATGAGCTTACTGTCACGCCGTTTGAACTCCACCAGATACGGCTTTAGTGTTAGAAATAACAACGAAGAGGTAGTAAGATTGAATCATCTTCTGTAAATGGTTGATCTTAAACTGATGGCTGCTACCAAACACCGGCTGGAGCAAATATACAAAATTGTGGAGGAGTTCTCCGCCGGATTTTGAAAATCGTTAAAGGAAAGATACAACCGAGTGCATATGAGACGCAGAACGATGAAACTATAGCTGCAATGGAAGCAGAACAAACATACAAATACCTAGATATGAAATAGGTTAAACGAATTGACCATCACACTATGAAGGCCGAATTGACAGGAGGATAAAATGGGTGTTACGAATTAGTCTAAATAGTAGAAATTTATTTAAGGTGCTCAACACGTACGCATGCTCTGCGCTTAGCTACACTATTGGGAATTGTAAAATGGAGTAGGATGGACATCGAAAACCTGCAAAGGAAAATAAGAACACTCTTAACAAAAGCACACAAACACCACCCTTGGAGTGCTATTGAACGTACAATGCTTCCAAGACACCAGGGAGAGAGAGGATGGGTCGATATTGATAAGCAGCTCGATCAACAAATAATAAACTTCGGTTTGTGGACTCTTCTACACTAGATCGAGCGAGGCAGACGATTCAACGCCGCTACAGCTGAAGGAACGGGATACTGCTTCTCACCACCGAACAGACCAAAAAAAGTTACATGCCTAGCTACAGAAACCACTTCATGGACGGCATCCAAATGAGGTCATCCAGGACAATCTCGACAACTCAGCGTCGAACTATTGATTGATTTCAGGACAGATGTTTCCAGAAACGGAGGGTTTCTTGTTACCTATCCAAGGCCAGGTTATTCCGACGAAGACCTATCGGAAGTTCATCATAAGAGATCCCTCAATAGAAAACGATCAATGTAGATATGGCTGTCGAACATCCGAGACAATCCAGCACATAACTGGGGCGTTGTAATTCTTTGGAACGACTATTTCGGACAGATATTTCCGGAAAAGGAGGGTTTCTTGTTAGCTATCCAAGACCAAGCCTTTTACCTAGGTTGAGGTTCAAATTCAGAATTGCTGGCGTCTCCTCTCCCCTTCGACAACTGTGTTTTTATGATGTCAACGCCCCTCCCTCTCCCGCCAAAGATAGTGACTGGATCCGCCGCTGGCTGTTAGTTTACGGTAAATTTTAACACGAAGTGTAGAAACGAGCAATCTTCGACATAGTTTGCTTTTTTATTTCCGTAAAGGAAAAACAGCTGCTAAAGCTCACAAAGTAACATGTAAAGTTTATGGAATTGATTATATAACAGGACGCATGTGTCGGAATTTTTTACTCGAAGATGACCAACGTGCTGGTCGAACTACTGAAATTGATCATAACCAAATCAAAGCTTTAATTAAAGAAAATTATCATATAACTATTCTAAAGATCTTAGGAAGGTCAAATGTATCTCACACAACAATTGAAAATCGCTTGAAATATCTTGGACACACTAAGAAGCTTGATATTTCGGTTCTGCATGAATGAAAGAGTTTGATTTAACACAACAAATCAACATGCATCCCACGTGCAATGAAATCCACCCTTTTGTGAAAAGAATTATCACTGGTTATGAGAAGTGGGCCATCTACAGTAAATCCATTCATGATCATGGTCTAACGGTAAAAAACTAACACAAAACACATTTGAAGCCAAATTGCATCCAACAAAGACCATAATGTAAATTTGGTGGTACTACAAAGGTGTTGTGTATTTCAAGAAGATTTTAAAATGCGAGACGATTAGTTTGGCTGTTTACTGTCAAAAACTAATGAAACTGTATGAAGCAATCAAAGAAAAACGGCAATAATTTGCAAATCGCAAAAGTATTGTATTCCATCAGGATAATGCAAAGCCTCAATCATCTTTTGTAACTCATGGGAAATTATTGGAGATTTATTGGGAAGTGATGTTGCATCCTCCGTGCAGCCCTGACCTGGCACCATCTGATTATCATTTATTTCGAAGTTAGCAAAACTTTTTGAATTGTAAAACATTCACAAATAAAGACGACCTTAAATCGCACTTGATTCAGATTTTTGCTGTTAAGGACCAAAATTTCTACGAGCGCGAACCCATGATAATGCAAAAAACATGGCAAAAGATTATTGAACAGAATGAAAAATATATAATTAATCATTCATTCCTTGTATAACAACGCCGAAAATACTTTCTTGCAGATCTGTAATATTTATTTTTATATCAAAATACCTTATATTAAACATTATAAGTGTATATCATACAGTGTTGTAATACTTAAAAACATTCGATTTTATTACTAATATAAATAATATAACCTTGACCCCATCCAGATTTATTAAGGATCTTTTCTTAATTATATTTCACTACCTCCATTTAAATTTTAGATACTTTGTTAAACAGGTTTGTCAAGATAAGGAGTTTATGTTTTGTTTCTCGCTTAGGTAAATTTATTTTATTTAGCTTATGTTTTGATTAGATAAGGTAAACAGAACGGAAAATTCAGACTTCTCAATTTTGTTTTAACTAGAGTTTCTCTAAAATAAAGAAGGGGGCCTAGTTTATTACCAGCATTGGAGCGAATCGTTAACATAAATAATTTATTTTCTTTTAGATTAATCAACAAAACATGCCGCATTTATTAGTTAATTTTGACCTTAGAGAAAATAATTTATTAAATTTTTTCATCAATCGTAAACTTTACAAAATGCCAACTTCTAAAATTATTATTTATGAAACTGAAAACCTATCAGGATAATTGTAATTTACTTGTGAAAGTTTATAAAATATTTAATTCTAAGAATTTTCAGAACGTGTGTATAATTAAATTTTCCGTAAAATAAAATATCTCATAAAATATAATTCACAATAAAACAATTTTCAATGATGAATAGTTGTTTTTGTTTGTTATTCCCAAAATATAAACGACCACCATCGTATTTTCAAGAACCTAGATATCATTTGGTCGTTTTTATTGAAAGCATTTGAAAAATCTACCATTTTCAAAATAAAGTCATTTAAAGCATATATTTATATGAACCATTGTTTTAGAATTAGATAAGAAAGCGCCTTGGGTAACATATTTTACTATCATCCTGTACCAATTCAGGATAAGTCACTTTAATAGAGATTAAAATTTATTACTAGGATGTTATTTTTGCGGCAAATATTATTTCTAGTCTCTCGAAAAATAAAATCTTTTTAGATTGTGCATAGTTGGAGTAAAAACTTTTGCATTAAAAGCAGATAAGTTTCCATTTCGTGCTGAAAAACGAGCCAATTTAAACTGTTTCTTGAACTTCAATTATTTTCTTTTGATACTTTATTCTGATAACTAAACGTTGGTTTGAAAGTGTTTCGAAAATATTTGATATAAAAAGATATAATATTTTTTTAACATTTCAATTAAAAAATAATACTAAGCATTGACGAACTACACCGTTGAACTGAATGACGTGTATGATCCGGTGCGGTACGACGGTAGGATGTCGCTTCTGGTGAGAAAGACTGGATGCGACTCCACTCCTCCTGATTAAGATGGACTTTATTTCAATAAGATTTGTCTTCAACAAACCCTACACTCCACAATTTTCAGGCACAGATATGGCTGATAAAATTAACATTTAAACGAATGGATGAAAAAAAAGCGAGGAACAGGATATAGAATTATTCTAAATTCCCCACAGTGAATATTGCCCAGGCAATGAGTAAATATGCCAATGTAATTTAAACAGAGCTTGCTAAGATTACCATAGCAGCAAATGGAATTACCAATGGAGATATTACTAGAAAGAAGGTGAATAAATATATATATATATATATATATATATATATATATATATATATTTATATAAGAGAGAAGTTATCGTCCGTGTAATTTTAGAATAAGATTAGAAATTTTCGGCTATGCGGACAAAGACCGTTGATAAATATTATTATCATGCTAAGACGTGCGGAGATCTCCAAAGAACATGGAAAAACTCTGGATCCGAAAAAGGACGACAGCGCTGTTTCGCCCTAGTGTGAGACTCATCAGGCCTTTGCATTTGGTACAAACCATGATCCCGTATCTGTGTACTATAAATAGATTTCACGGTTGAAAAATAGTAAATAAGACACAGTGGCGACATCTCGATGGTTCACTCAATAACATAAGAATAACACAAATCAACAAATGTTGTATAAAACAGCTATGTGATGGCGCGACGGTAAATTAAATGTAAACTTGACATACGAACTTGCTACTCTAAGAATAGAGGTCGCATTATTCGGCATCGGCAACCAGACTAACTATGAATTCCACAGTTCAAGTTCAGTATCGCACCAACGATCTCCCTAAGAAAGCTATTATGTGTGTTTTAAGCTAACAATTTTTAAAAAAGAGAGAAGTTATCGTCCGTGGAATTTTAAAATAAAATAAGAAATTCTCGGCTATGCGGACAAGGCCCAAAATATAAAGGTAGACATAAACGTTGAAAAGTACAGTAGATTATACCATAATTTATTTAGGACCGAAACGGTTCAAAGAAGGACGAGCATATGTGGTTACAAATCACGTAACGTCTCTTGATCGATTCCGGATTGAAGAATGAGAATGTTTCAATTAACAGAAAATAAATTAATAACGATGCGTTAGCAGAAATCAGTAGGATCCGGAGCGTGGTGCAGTGATTCTTTCTATAAAGTCTTTGTCTAGCAAGATTTCCAACTTCAATTCCCCGTGAAATCAAATTATGAAACGATGTTGCCTAAATTATTGTAACAGAATTTGAGCATAGACTCTTTCCAATGATATATTGCGGTAGCGTTAACCCTTTCATCTAGAATCATTTTCTGCCCCATACTAATTAGTAAATATTTTAATAACCTACAATTGAATTTCATAGTAATAAAGACACTCTGGAAGTCTGGTCGTTCAACTTCTCTTCTGCAGCTTTAGTACCAAACACTACGGTTATTAAAGCTTACCACAACCATGACTCAGATCTTCAGGACTCAGGAAAGGCTGCTAATTAGTTGGTCAGAAGACATCTCTTGTTTTGTAGGTCTCGCAACAGCGCGCCCGCGAGTTAATTCGCGTGAAAGTTTTAATTAAATTGAATAAAACAAGTTTCTCAAAACAACTTAGTCTATTAACAAAAATAAATAGAATAAAAACGAACTATTTACAATAAGAAACTTAAAACTAATAACAATTACGAAAAACTAACATAATTGCTCTTCTTGGTCGATTTAATAACCAAAAATATAAAACCAATTTTGAAAAAAACACATATAAACAGCTTAATAAAATATTAAACAAAAAAAAACAAATAGAACCCGAAAAACAGCTATTTATATTACTTAATCGAACCGTATGAAAATCGCGAAATGCTCCACTAAAATAACACACGATAATCCCTTAATTTCCCAAATTAAACAAAGACAACCCTCTTTCCCGACGATTATACCCGTGACGTAATTATTCTACGACACTGGTACTACGGTACCGATCTAACCGACATTCAAATTGTGACTAAAATTTACTATTCCTTAAACGTCAATTTCTTTCCCTTAAAGTTCGAAGGTTTCGATCGTGCTGAGGGCGTTAGCTATTCTATGCTAATGTTTGATTCACGAACTGACCTGTGAGCATCTTAAGCTTAATATTTATATAAACACAATTGATAAAACTATTCTATTTCTTTCGATAACTAAAAGAATATATGTTAAAGACTGTAAAAAAAAACTATTCACTTTTCTTGGCTGTTTTGGCAATAAACATCTTAACTCGTTATTTCTTGTGAATAGAAAAAACAGTGATTAATCAGTATTCTTTTTACAAATGGCCAAACGATATATTTCTATTATAGTGAGTTTATTTGATCATTCTTTTGTTTCCTAATAATGGGAAAATCGTTCAATATTTTAATACGTTTTAACGGTATTTCATATACCATATGTTAAAAACTACCCTTATCACGTCTGGTTTTGCTTACATAATCAGGGCAGGATTACTTAGACAGATTTATAGGCAATTCTAAGAGAGGGTCTTTTAGGTCTTCATAAATTAACTGACTTTATGTATTTTTTAAGAAAACATTTAAACGACAAAGATCATAAAAGTTAAGCTCGCTAACTGATTTATTCTTCCTTTGGAGTTTCGTGGATAGTGATAAAAAATATAACTACCTTGTTCTCAGGGAATATCCATTCACCGAGTGATTATTTAATTATTTATTTTAACAGAATATTGTTGACATTGAACAATGAAAAACAATTAACATTTGTTCCATTACATTATTACAAACAGTAAAAAATAAAATCATAGGGAAAAAGGGAGGTCAATTGTTGTAATATCGCAGTCTATCTGTGAAAAAATCGGATTCGGACAATGCTAAATAGATATGAAAAGTGGATATTCATTCATCACGGAAAAATTAGTCAAAATTCCTATTAACCGAGTTCTTTAATATGATAATGAATTATGCTAAAAATGGAAATTTTGGGATTTTCAGATTAAGGCCTGTGTTATTTAAAAGTTTTTAATCTAACTAAACATCAAACTAAATAGAATAATAATATACAATTATATACACAGACGTCCGAAACAGCAACCATCACAACACATCTCAAGATTTTGTTGGTAGACCTTGTTAAAACGTAAAAAATATTACAAACAGTGAAAATAAAATAATCACACTACGTACAAGATTTTTCAAAGCAAAAAAGAGTAGAGACCTATGAATTTATTTCTTGAAAAATATACCGGGTGTCCCAGATCACCCGTCGAGCCCTTTTAAAATTTACGAAAATGGGTTTTTTCAAAATTTCGAAATTTTGTATAGCTATGTCGGGTACGCTCATTCGATTGGTGGCACTTACAATTTCGAGTTCCATCCGGAAGTGGATTTTTCAGATCGAAAGTTCGTTTTTTTAAGTTTTTTCAAATAGAACATACATATTTTTATAACGGAAACGGATTCTGCGCCACAAAGTAAGAAATATTTGTTTAATTTTTCTTTTCAAAAACGTCTTTCTTGATCTCTAAATGATCTTTAAATTTAAGTTCGCGTTATGTTTACCCAAAATCTCTTATATACTTTGCTAAACGAATTTTCAGAAAGACAACTGTGATATCTCTGCGTTATCTCAAAAGACAATGTCATTTTAAGGAGTCATAATCATATTCCCACTGCAAACAAAATTTTCTATGTACAAAAATAGCAATAGTAGATAATCACGTTTTTAAAGTGAACAAGAATTATTAACACACACTAATTAATTTTGTGACAATACAAAGTAATAAACAAATTTTTCTGTCAACAAGATTTATAAAAACAAAATAAAATGATAATCACACTTTTTCTCCAAACAAAACTGTTTAAAAACACAAAAACTTACTTCATAATAACAAAAGTAGATTATCACATTTTTACTGCAAAACTAAATTTTTTAACAACATAGCAATAATTGTTATTATAGTAACAAAAATGAATAATTACATTTTTACTTTTCAGCAAGATGTTTTAAAACATAATAATTTATTTTGAAATAACAAACGTATTTTCAAGATTTACAAGCCAAACGGCTTCGCACTCCCTCCAGGGATTATTCACTCATACCAGGTATACAAAGACACCAAAAGTATGAAGTTCTGTGGGGACCCTTTCCATGTTATCGGGTCCTGCACTTCCTACAAACTTTCGGACGGTTCGTGTGGTTGCAAGGAGAACCGCTTTCTGAATCGGTTTATACAGATGTTCACTAAGACCCAGTCCCTTGATGTTCTGCAGGAGGTTCTTTGGTATCACTCCAGTTGTTGACAGTATTATAGGAATCATATGTTCATTGCCCACTGTCTGCGGATTTGCACCTCCAGATCTCTGTATTTGGCGATCTTCTCGTTGTATTTTGACCTTAGGTTGTTGTTGTTCGGTTCGGCGATGTCGATTAGTGTAGTTCGCCTGGAAATTTTATCTGTTAGTATAATGTCTGGCCTATTATGAGCAACTGTTTGATCTGTTACGATCGTTCGATCCCAGTATAACTTGAACTCGTTGTTTTCAAGAATAGGCTCTGTATTATATTTGTAGTAAGGCACCTTTCCTACCTGCAATAGTTTTAACTTATCTGCTAACTCTTGGTGGAGTATCTTAGCGGCTGAATCGTGTCTTTCCTTATACTCGGTTGCGGCAAACGCTTGGCATTCTCCAGTTATGTGCTGGATCGTCTCTGATGTTCGACAGCCATATCTACATTGGTCATTTTCTATTGAGGAATTTCTGATAATGAATTTCCGATAGTTCTTCGTCGGTATAACCTGGTCTTGAATAGCTAACAAGAAGCCCTCCGTTTCCGAAAACATCTGTCCTGAAATCAACCAGTAGTTCGACGCTAAGTTGTCGACATTGTCCTGATTGACCTCATTTGGATGCCGTCCATGAAGTGGCTTCTGTAGCCAGGCTTGTAACTTCTCTTGGTCTGTTCGGTGGTGAGAAGCAATATCCCGTTCCCTCAGCTGTAGCGGCGTTGAATCGTTTGCCTCGCATATTGCTCGATGTAGTGTGGAAGAGGCCGCTAATCTGTGGAAATATGAACGTAAGTATTTTATTTCTTGGTGGTGTTTGTGTGCTTTTGTTAGGATTGTTCTTATTTTTCTTTGCAGGCCTTCGATGTCCATCCTGCTCCATTTTACTATTCCAAAAGAGTAGCTAAGTGCAGAACATGCGTACGTGTTGAGCGCCTTAAACAAATTTCGACTATTTAGACTAGTTCGTAACACCCGTCGTACCCTCCTGACAAATTCGGTTGTCAATTCGGCCTTCATAGTGCGATGGTCAATTCGTTTAGCTTGTTTCATACCTAGGTATTTGTATGTTTGTTCTGCTTCCATTGCAGGAATGGTTTCACCGTTCTGCATGTCAAATGCTCCCGGCTGTATTTTTACTATTATGTTTATTATTATATTCTAAAAAATCTTGCTGATAATAAAAATATAATTGTTCATATTTGTTACTATAAAAAGAATTATTATGTTTGCAGTAAAAATGTCATAATCTACTTTTATTATTATGAAATAAGTTGATGTGTTTCTAAAAAGTTTTTTGAAGAAAAAGTGTGATTTTTATTTTGTTTGCAGTTAAAATATGATTGTGACTCCTCAAAATGATATGGTCTTTTGAAATAACGCAGGACTCAGACATCACAGCTGTCTTTCTGAAAATTGGGTGCATAAGAGATTTTGTGTAAATAAAACCAGAACCTAAATTAAAAGATCATTTAGAAGTCAAGAAAGAAGTTTTTGAAAAAACATTTTTAAACAAATGTTTCATTTTTTGTGGCATAGAATCCGATTCCGTCAAAAAAATATGTATGTTGCATTTAAAAAAAAAGGTCTGGACAACCCACTTCCGGTCGGAACCGGAAATTGTAAATACCACCAATTGAAAGGGCGAACCCGACATAGTTAAACAAAATTTTAAAATTTTCAAAAAACTTATTTCCCTAGATTTTAAAAAAGGTGGACGGGTGGTCTGGGACACTCGGTATAAGTATCAAAATGTCTTCCGTTCAAAGATCAATCGAATGTATTTCTATTTTTTCAATGTTCCAATTAGAACTCTCATAATTATTAAAGCATAAATTCTAATTTAACGTTTCTATCATATTATCCACAAAAGTAATAATACAAAGTTCCAAAATATCAACTTCCCTGCTGTACCACGTGGGTTTATAAATTACATAAAGTGTTTACTTGTCATGCTGATATTAAAGACAGCAGACTCCCTCGATAACGATGTTGTTTTACCACTGCAATTCATTGGGGTTTAAAAGTTATGCTTTTCTTAATTACATTTTAGTCCTTCTTGAAATTTAAGTTTTCCTTGTGTTAAACTGTTATGTTTTGGATAGAGAACTGGGATGGGGACTATTTTTGGGAAAGTGTTTAAAAGCATGGATAAGTACCTAATGTAGCCGAAAATATAAAAAAAATTAGTACAACTAGTACTTTAAAAATTACAAATTATAAATTCCGTTTAAATTTCCAGCCAAAACGCCAATACTTCTCACTCGACTGATGTAAAGTCATACTGGTAAACTGAAAAAGATTAATACATTTTTTTCGTAATTTATGTGATATAAGATGAGCTTTAAGTTATTTTAAGTGTTGTGCGGTGCATCAGTGTACAAGTACTACAATTAAAACACCTGTTTTATTGTAGTATATTATTTATTCACGTTCCACGTTCGGAAAATAATACAAAAATGTGGCTTCAGCTAGCCCAGCACTACTCGTTTTATTTTAGTTTTGAACTTATAAATGTCGATTATTACTCTTATGTATTTATTATCCGTGGCGGAAATAATAATTTTTAATAAATTACTTACATAGAGATTTTCATATTTCTAAATTCAGCAGACCCGAAGTTACTGTTACTACAATCAATTTTCGGTAAATTCGAACTATTTGCCTTAATAAATCCACTTTTCTTCATAAGAAGATTTCTTAGAAACGTTTTCAAAGGGAAAAGTAAGTAAATTTCGAATAAATTACATAAAAATGATTATAAAATATGAACTAGGCAACGTAGCCATTGACAGCGATCATGAATGTGACATAAAGCCAAAAAATGTATATGTCCAGTTCGTGACAGCGATGACGTTGGGTGTATTCTTGAGAGTAATTATCAAATCATCAAAGTGAAAAAAGTGCAACTGATAACTATGTTCTTTTGAATATGCATTTACTTGTCATTGAGTCAAAGTTATCATGATTACTTCAAGTGATAGAACTGAAAGTAATAATGACTCAAAAGAATAACTGCATCAGAACGGAGTTCCAGCAATGACGTTAGTATGAAGTGACATCATTCACTTTGATTGGTGTTCGCTGTCACGTGAGTCGAGGGAGATTTAGTTACATTTTTATGATTAAATAAAAATAAAATTCCTTAAAAATAAAGAAAAATCTAGTGTTTTTTAGGATTTCTATTGTGAAAAGTATCGTTTCTCGGCAAAATTATATTTTTATTTGAACACAGCTAATATCCCAATTAAACTGTTGCCTTCTTGTTTTGTTAATTTAATGTATTTAGAATAAAGCTTGATTATTTACATAGATATGTACAGTATGTCTCAAGACAAGTATAAAAAGAGTAATTGGCATATTTTCTACCAACTTACTTACAGCTTTACAATAGAAACGAACTGATTTCATTCAATAAATAAAGAAAAATTATTTCATGTCTACTTTTATTTTTCCTTATTCATATAAAAACATAGAATATCTGAGAAATTCAAATTCAATACAAATAAAACATTTAAATAAATGTAATAGATATATTTTATTATTGAATTAAAACATGCCAATTTCATATCTCACGGATGTTTCATAATTGCATAGAAAATAATCTTTGCTGACTAAGAATTGTGCGCTGCTGCAAGCTTATAGTACAATAGAAACAATCTGAACAAAATACTACTATGCTTCAAAAAAAATGTGATACAATAGATAAAGAAAAATGATTTCGATTCTGCTTCTATTCTATCTTAATCATGTATAAAAATAAAATATCTGAGAAATTTAAATAAAATATTATTACAATACAGTAACACATTAGAATAAAAGTAATCGATAAACTATATTATATTATTTCATTAAAATATGTCAATTTTATATTTCAGGTTATAAAGATTGTTTCTAAATTGCATGCGGCCCAATATAGACAAAATTTCTTTTTTAATCTTTCATGGATTCACACTTTTGACCATTAATATTTCATAATAAAACTACTTATATACTTTCATATCTTAATTATCTTCTAGATCAGCGGTTCCCAACCTTTTTCTTCTTGCAAACCCTTTCTAAAAACCGAAATTAATTTACGAATCCCCTATGTAGTCATAAGGAACACTAAATGAAACAGAAAAATTTGGTCAATGAAATTTATTTTCCATAGTGAATAACTGTTTCTAACGAAAAACTAAAACATAATCGTAAAACATATACAGACAAACATTATTAAAACTAAAGCGATAGCTTAACTGTTTTGAATATACGCTTATTTTACGACAAAATATTAAATTTCAGATTTAATCTGTTCTAGACTGGCTGAATAAATTAAATAATACGGCATACAGTGCTAAAACTACAATTCTTTGATTGCCCAAACGGGGAAACCACGGCACGGTGGCGGCACTTTGACTAGGTGCTTCTTCGATTCAGAGACGACGTCACCATTGCTATAAAAGCGAAAAGTCAGCTCTAAAATTAAAGGCATTACGGGTTGCTCTTTTTTTCTGATTGAACTTAGGTTTCTGGGGCCACGTTGATTGTTATATTTTTTAGGCAGCTCGTGGTTCTTAAAGTAGGTTATCTTTGATACTAACCTGATATTGATATTGAGACTAATAGTCAACTTCGTGTTGGCTATAAAGTTGTGATAATCCCGATTTGACAAATAAACCCGAACGTGACAGTGGAGAGTGAAATAATCCCGAATTTGACTTGCGCACAACAGTACTGAATTAAAAAAAAAATAACTAAGAGTCAAGGATGAGTGTTACTTGATAACCTTTTCCTAAATAACTCATTCCCGAGAAGTGGTCCCAAATAAAATTAAAACTTAATCTTCGTTAACTTTGAGCTTCACTCATTCCTCTTCAATCCCGGTGAGCGAGAACAAAGGTGAGGTGGCTAGAATTTTCATTCCAGTCGGGGGTTTTGGCAGGACTTCACCAACAATCCCTGATTTGTGTTAAAACTTTGGATTAACACAAATAATTGATAATGAAAAAATTCTTACAATAATTTAATCCCGACGGAAACGAACTTCCGCGTTTCCTGAAGGATAAAATTAATCCAATGATAAATGCATAAATAGGTCCATATTCTCGAAAATGAGTACAAAAATAATGGCGAGGTGTAATATCCCTTTCAATATCTTTTTTTCTAGTAAGATGATATTGAGAGAACAAAAACATTCGTACTCATTCCCCTGCAGACATTGAATCCAAAATTTAAACTTCTTTAACATGGCTGATATAGACGAGGGTTTGTAGCACGCGATTTTCTAAAATTTGCAATCTTTACAGCGTCGCTTAAAGTACAGGATAAATTTGCAGGAATGTGCTTACATGCCAGTGCTTGTCTATGGATATAGAACCAAGTCCATTCAATATGCTCATTGATCTTCTTTACCCGCACCACAAGACAAAAAAACGATCTGGTCATTAATTCTGTACTATCAGTGCCAAACAAAAAATGTCTTTAATTTTTTTCAAAATAGTCATTGATCATATCGAAAATTGCTGCACCTGCCGTATAGGTGGTTTTGCGAATAAGATTTCTTCTTGAATGGAATAATTAAAATATGAATTTTCTTTGCCAATTTTTTTCCAAGCAAACACAAATTTTCTGCCACTGTATGTGCTTATCCAGATCTTGCAATTCTGTAACCTACTCAAAATAATGCCTCGAGAGCCATTTTACTAACTTCGTTTAATTCTATTAGCAAAGAAGAAACACTAGGTTCTGGCTCCTCCGCGGTAAAACAAAAACCCATTTGTAAATAGTCACTGTCATATTTTCGTTTATTTTCTCTTTTCTCACTCTGTTCGCCTATTTTTTCTTTGCTTTCAGACGGCAGCTCACTACCACTGCTACAATGTGTTGGTTCCAAATCAGGGACTGAAGTAGAAGAAGCACTTGATTGCTTGTCCAGCTTTTCAACAGATGTGACAAAACTACCGTTTTTTAATCAACGATCCATATTTAGGAAGCAACAATTATTTATTTTGACGTTCGACCCGCGCGTACAATTTGTAAAGCTTGGATATTTGTTGTTATTTATTTACATAAGAAAAAATCACTAAATTGATTTACACTACTAATATTTATGTACACACTATGTATTAACTACTAACTTATTTATCTTTTTGAAATCACTCGAGGTCTTAAGCTCATGGTACGATTCAGTGCGACTCTACTCTTCGTTATCTGTGACTGTAGCGTTTTTATATCGGCAAACGTTATTCTCGTTCTTTCATGCGCATTCGGGAAAAGTTTTGGTTCGCAGAAGTAGAAGTTGCCGGCTCGTCGAGAATGTTCTTGAATCGCCAGCGGCGTAGTGACTCGTGGCGTTACAGATTGTTGTCTGTTGCGATGTTTAATTGAAAAATCTGCCATTGCAATATTTTTTTCACGAGTCTCCTTTATAAAAATCGCGAACCCTTGGGGCTCGCAAACAACCGCTTGGGAAACGCTGTTCCAGCTATATTGTAGGTGTATACGTAGGTAGGATATATAAGTTATATCCGTATATATGTGAATAAAAATATTATAGAAACGAAAATAAAGGTTATGTTAATAAAAGATCACTTCATAAACATAGAATGAACGCCCTGAGAACGATGTAAGTAGTCGGTCCATAAACAGCATATAGATGTTTTTTTCTGTATTGGAAAAATTTCTAAACATCAGAAAAAGTATTCTTTACCTAGTTGGACTAAATTTAAGAAAATAAATTTTACTGACTAGTCAGTACTAATTTATCTACAATGTTCTTTAAATATATATATATATATATATATATATATATATATATATATATATATATATATATATATATATAATTATTATTATGTATTATCTCAAATATAGGCGCTTACTTAGACAAATTGGTAACTTCTTGTATTTTAAAGCCCACCGTTTTAATCCATATTTTTCGTAAAAAAAACCTGTTTCAAGGTTACTTGTGATCGTTGAATCTGGAATTGGCATTCCACTTTACCCTTTTGGGATGAAAATAGGGTGTAAATTTCGTTCAATTTGTGGCAAAATGTCAAGAAAAGCTGGCGAAAAGCGTCGTTAACCACTTACTTTATTCCCGCGCTCCTTTCACAGAATATCAAATTGTAAGAAAAGTTGAAAGGAACAATAACTTCAGGGTTTTATTATGAGTTATTTAATGGATTTCTTTAATAAATTCTAAAAGTTACGACAGGTAATCATTTCGTCTAGAACAATATCCGTACAATCAATTTAAAAACAGGAAGAAACGAATAAGGATTTTTAATTATTTTCATATTAATTATTCAAATTGATGAACCTATTAAAAATGCTATTGTATTTTATGAAGACATGGCCTGAGCTTGAAGAAAATCGAACACAAGTAGAGTTGTAGGGAAAGCTAATTGTTAAATAGGAAAACATATCAACAAAGAAAACTACAAACGGAAATATGATCATGGCTTGTAAGAAAGGAACCATAGAGGCTACTTGTTGACAAATTTCTTAGAAAAAAGAGAGTTGCAAAATGAAAACATGCGCTTTTAAAAATATACAAGCGAAAATCCTAGTAGCACAACCAGAACCATATTAATTATGTACTATCTAGGATGTAGATGCCCTGAAAGAAAACAGCAAGGACCTGGCAGTTTTCAAAAGACCAATTACCTACAAAAAGAACTTGTAACAGTAAGACGACAAACAATGGACAAGAAATAAAAATAATTGTTGAAACTTCTATAAAGTTTGAGCAAAAATGGAAAATCATAATAATGAAAACAAAGGAAAAGAGAAAGTAGTATATCCAAATCCTGAAAAAATACAATAGACAGAACAGAAGACATTAAAATATATGAAAAAAAAGATATCTGGAAAGAAATTCTGATAGAAATGCTGAAGCTGGAAGATGAATCACTACTGAAAATACTGCAAAATCTCTACTACAAGTGCTCAGATTAAGGAAATATCTTCACGAACTAATCTAATCCTTGGGAGATCCTATTACACAGAAGAAGAAGGTACAAAAACCTGGACAATTACAGACTTAGAAGCCAATTGTCTCAAACCTATAAGATATTTTTAAAAGTTATATCAGTTCGTGAAAGGGTTTAGCATTACAGAACTCTTACATACAGTTTGAATCAGAGTAGAAAAAGCTTTGGAATTCAATATAATCTTTTGAATATAATTTTTAGATTCCCAAAAGGCATTTAATATAACAAAGAATTATGCCATCCAGTAAGCATCTAACAATCTTTTTAATCACATCTGCCAGTGAGAAACTTTGCAATTACAACTATATGAATGACAGAGACACAGTGTTTCTTAGACTCTAGACATCCACGATTCTACAAAACTAGGGGGACTAGAGTTAAACTTCAAAAAAAATCAACATATTACAAAGCAAGAGAACAAAAAGATAAGATAATAATTGGAAACTAGATAAAGTAGACAGACGTAAACATCTCGACCCAATAGTAGCAATAAGAAGGAAATCAGGAATTGATGATAAGGAAAAATAAAGATGATTTTAAATAACATATAAAAAAATCAAAGATGTCTTTTGGAGAATTTCCGTTTACCTTAAAACAGAATTATACAATATATGGAGCTGAAACCTGAATTTTTTAGAAATTAGAACAGTTGAGAGAAAGTTGCTTGGAATATTATTGAGACACCACAAGACATAAAACTAGAAAAGAGAAAGAGTAGGAGTGGATATTTTAAATAAACGCAGTCTAAAGTAGAGCTGGACAACACATGTTGCTAAGAATGAATTCAATTTGGTAACAAAATATTGCAATGGAAACCATGGACGAATAGTGGTTACCTCACATGAAATAAGCAGACAATATAAAACAATAGAACACTAAGAATAAACTCATATCACGTGGAGTAATATTAAGAAAACTGAAAAATATTAGTTTGGTTGAGAATATTCAATATACAACAGCTAAGAGAAGGACAAAATTCCTGTAGTCGCCTTTTTATTATCTGATTATGTTAACTTGTTCAATCCAAGTGGCATATGAACTAAACATTTCTTAGTGAACTAAAAATTATCTATAAACTCTTAAATAAGACATTTTTAACTCCATATTTGGTTCGTGTTATTTGTAGTGTTCACTGATTTTTAAATAAGCAAAACAGAAGAACCTAGTCTACTTACCTATTGAACTTAACGAAGCTTCTTCAACTACAGATAAGCTACTATTATGAATAGTCAGATGGTGAATATCCAAACCAAGAAAGACGAAACCAGGTAATTTACGAAGATTATTATGTCGCAGCTTCAAATAAAAGATAACCAATGATTTTCCTTTGAGGATGCTCATGGCGTCGTTGATGTGTTGCTGGTCGGTAAATTCGCACAAGATGTCCAGACCATTCTTTTTCACTTGGCAGGTGCACGGCGCTATTTCTCCGCGCGGAGGACATTGTTGCTGCACCTATAAAAAAAAATAAAATATTTATTTTAAAAGAAGTACGTATCACTATTTTACTTAAAAAAAAAAGACTTAAAATATGAATAGACTCCAGATTGGAAATATAATGAGAGCGTATAGGTTCAAATCCTTAGGCATTTGTCGCTAGCTAATGTCCAATAAAAAGTGATTTTTAGCCTTTTAGTGACCGTAATGGCAGTTACTATTACATTCCAATATATTATATTATTTTAGCTGTACACAGTCCTATACTCCTGCCAATATAACTGCTATATAAGAAGTAAACTAATGTTATATGCTTTCAATATCCCACAACAAAATCGTAGGTCCTGTTCAAATAGAGCATTTTATAACGATAATACTTCTGCAATAGTGTAACATCAAATTATGTAGTTTGAAAATTTCAGAATTGAAAATTAGTTCATTAACAATGAGCGATTTAGAAGTAGTGAATTCAAATTTTAAAATATGAAATGATAAATGTAAAAGTTGGTGATCGACCGATATCGATACTGATACTCACAAACAATAAAAGGTTGAGATATTTGATCTTCGATGCCTGGATATAAAGGCCGATCGCCTTTCTAACTCCAAGCTTTCGGTAACAAAATTGTATTGTTATATATGTAATTCTCTTTTCAGGCAGAGAATATGAAAAATATATATACAAACAGTTTATTTCCTGCAAATATCGCTCTGGTCCTCTCTCCATAGAGCGATAAAATAAACTGTTTGTATATTTATTTTTCATATTGTCTGCCTGAAAGGAGAATTACATATACACCAAACTATTTAAATACGGCAGAAAGATTTCTTTATTTCTTACTGAAAATTTGACTTTTAAAACAAAATTGTATCCCCGAAATATCTCTGTCTCAGTCCGTTGAGTGCTAGGCCCTCTCTGAGGACATTGTCAAAAGTTTGATCGTCCTCCAGACACTATCTGCAGGTCCAATCATCTACGACAATCTTACAAAGATGGCCTCTCAGGTCACAGTGTCTTTTCAGCAGTCCTACCACGATTGGCAGGACTTTCCTTCCTTAGGAAAGAAGCTCCCTAGTAAGCCGTGCACTAGGTCCAGTTATATGTTCGTTGCTACACAATAAATTTGTTTTCCAGTAACAATTTTAATTTTCATATGGTTCAATTCTGAACCCCATCTTTGCCAAACGGTCTGCTTCCTTATTTCCGTGTATATCCGAGTGACCAGAAACTCACACGAGTCTCATTATGCAGCTTTTTCTTGTCAGACTGTTCAGTACATCCTTGCACTCAGACACCAGTCGCGGAGTTACGACACTAGACTTCAGTATCATTATCGCTGCCCTATTATCTGACTATATGTTTATTACTCTATTCATGTTTTAGTCCTCTCATAGAGATATCGACACAGAATACCATAAATTTCATTTTTAAAGATGGTTGCACCCTTGGTCCTGCCGAACACTCCGGCTCTAGCTCTTTTATCGTGTGGAGATCCATCTGTAAACCACCTGGATCTATTTCCAGGGAGATTTTGCTCTCCTTTTCAATCCTCTTTACTTGGTAAAAGTATCACAAGAGAATGGTTAGGTTTCAAAAGCAGCGCCATGTAATCTATTTGCATAGGGAGTAATGGACATCTCCCCACTACGCTTTCCCTGACATTGAGTAGCCGCCCGTTCTAGTTTCGATGTACCCTAGGCAACTGAGACGATAAAAGCTCTCTATATATAAGTGGAGAGGAGGTAGGTTTACCAGGACCTCCAGAGTGGGGGCAGTTATCACCGCATTCCATATTGCTTCACAAGTTTTTCTTTCAACTTTATGAAATTGAATGCTGTATTTGCCCTTTGCTATACCAGGCCACCAAACAGTAGCGGGATACTATAATGTATATCCAGAATAGTACTCTCAGTTGACTTTTTCTCAAACTTTGCTCCCAATAAAGGAGACTAAGTTGATGCAATCCTTATATATTATAATAGCATATCCGGATTTAGCCAGATAATATCATCATATTTTAAAAAGTAATAGGCATATTACTACCGTCCTTTAACATGACGAGTTTTATTCTGCCTGTAAATTACAATGTGTAATTCTACAATTATAGGCTTGCTCGTTCTTGAAACGTAAATTAGAGATGCCTTACTGGATTAATACACGAGGTTCAGCAAGTCACCACTACTATATTGGCATCACACCTTATAAATTGGTCAGTTTTTAATTTTTGGCAGTGAATCCTTACAGGCATATGCTTTCCAAAAAATTAAGGCTCCTCTACTTGTGTCAAAAGTAGAGATGGTAATTTTTTTTGTTTACCACTTCGATAGGATCTTCGGAACTCGGTCTTGTCTTCTAGATTTCAATTAAATATGTCATATAACATTTTTTATTTGGTCACATAATTTTTCAACGGTAAATTTTGAAAATCTAAAAAATGGTGAAAATTTAATTTTGAATATGATCAAAAGCAGTACCGTTAAAGAGGTATTCAAAAATGCAGTAAAATATATCATATAATATTTTTGTTTAATTTAATTAATATCGGCCGCTAAGATTGCTTACAAATATAGCTTTATTTTAAGGGAATAATTTTTAGTGAATACAGAGGGAAAGGCAGTGAGTAAATCAAATATAAATTTTTATAAGGAGTGTAGGTCGTATGGAGCTTCTTAATACGGAAAAGTGAAGTTTTGAGCGAGTTCGTTTCATAATGCTAAGAAATTTTTTCCAGTTTTTCATATTTTAATTGTCTGTTTTATATTTACAACTTTTATAACGGTTTAAATTGCACTAGCACTATGTTATCCTTGTTCTCTTTAGAGAAGTTCTACCAAATGTATCGAAAATGCTGGATTTTTGAAATATTTTATAGAATAAAAATAGAAATCTTAGAGACGTTTGCTTTTTTCCTTAGATTACTATAAACTTTGTTACAAACGGTCTGTTTTTCGCTTTTTATCCAAAAAGAGACTTCAAAATCTTTTATTTTTCACAGACGCGATGAAGTGGAGGAACTTTATTTTGAATTTAATCATAGAAAATAGACCTAAAATACCAAAAAGTTGTTTATTTGCTATAAAATTAATTTCGTAATGACGACCATATAAGAATTTTTCGAAATAAATAATATTTACCTTACCTTAAGGTATTTCAGTAGAATGTTAATGAAAATTTCTATAACATGATTTTTAATTATATTTTAGGCATTATAGGGTAAATAAACTCGAAATATGAACGAATTTTTTAATTTCAATGATTATTTCGCTTTTAGCATTATAATCTCTTTGTTTAGAGAAGCTCTGACAAAACTATGAAAATGCACATTTTTTGAAATATTATATAAAATAAATGCGAAATTTCCTTGCTTGTCTATAAAATTAATTTTGAGAAGCGAATTTAATACTAAATGGTCTGTTTTTGGCCAAAAGAAATCTTCAAAATGTAGTTTTCCACAGGAACGAATAAATACAAGAAATTTATATTTCCTGTAACAGTATATTTATAGAAAAATAATTATCTTAGAGAAAATTCCATATTTCCCAATACAATGGATTTCGGACAGCGAATTTAAACAAATCGTCCGTTTATGGCTTTCTGTCAAAAAATTATGTTCAAAACCTTGTACTTTTCCTACAAAAACTAAGAAATATAGACAGTTTGTTTTCCTGCTGCAGAATATTTGACTCCAAACATAGAATAGTCCAAAATATTGAATACTAATTTTAAGGAATATTTTCTCTTTAGCCTCCATGATTTTTTTTAGAAAAGTTATGACAAAATTATCTTATGAAATATTATATAAAATAAAATTAATAATCTTAAAGAAATTTGAATATTTTCCGATAAAATAAATTTCTGGAAGCGAATGTAATACAAATTGGCCATTTTTGGCTTTATAGCTAAACACATGCTCAAAATTTTGAACTTTTCCTACAAAAATGAAAAAATAAGGGAAAATTGTTTTCTTGTGGAAGAATATTTGGATCTAATCATAACAGATAGTCCGAACATATTCAGAAGTTATTTATTTCTTATAAAATTCGTTTCGAAAAGATAAGCATATAAGGGTTTTTCAAATAAATATTAATTTCTGACATATATGAGCAATATGGCGATAAAAGTTTGAAAATACTGAAATGTGTTTTTTGCTATAAAATTTATTTCGGAACGAAGACCATATAAAAGTTTTTCAAAATAAATAATAATTCCTAAGTTATTTCGGTAATACTGAGACAAAAGTTTCCATTTCAATTTCCATAAATATAACTTTCTACTTTGGCTTTAGTTTCCTAAAAGTAGATTTTGAAAAATTTGAAAAAATCCAATATAACAGCCCTTAGTATGAATGTTTTAATAAGCTCTGTGACAAAAAGTCCGGCGTAATTACCAAAAAAAAAAAGAACAAATAATGTGAATAATAGCTATGGAACGCTACAATAGTGCATGTCAGATACGTACTTGTTCAGGTTTTTATTTATAAACGTCAGTATTTCTTTTGTTTTAGCTTCTTGAGATAAAAATGTAATAAATATATACGTCTCTTCAAATCACGAATCGCTCCGTTAAATACTTCATTACTAAACAAATTTTATCTGGTTTAAGAATTTGGAACCTTTGACACGAAACAAATTATTATCATATTTATTCAACTTCTAAGTTTAAATACCTACTGACAATTTAGATATGACAATTTAATTCATTCCGTAAATTAACACCCTGCTATTTGTCATTCAGATATGAGATGAACAGAAAACAACCTGTTTGCTAGCAGATAAGGATCTATTTACATAATAATTGTTAACGGTAAAGACCTATTACATACCTACGGTTACACAAACAATCTGTTGTTATATGCCAATTACATGTAGCTTTGATTCTTGTAAAAGTCATAGGTTAAGTTAGGATTTATTCTGTTTTTTAAAGTAAAATGAAATAGGTTTTTAGCTGTAAATGCTTTGTTCATTTTAAGGCCTTATATAGATCTATTAAAGTGAGAACAAACTGGATTTAAAAATAAAGTAAAAAAAAATATCACGTAAAATAAAATATATAGAAATCTTTGAGATCATATTTTGATTCCCTTGTAACGAAATTACTGAATTTTTGGGACATGACTATGTTTACTGGATTGTATCTAAGTTATTACACATTGGAAAAATGTAGTTCTTGCGGGAAAAGAATATTCGAAGCTTTACTATTACTCTTTTTTATTTAGTTTTATCGTACATGCCGGAAAATAAGATTTGTCGATGACTTTCGGAGCGTTTGTATAGGGTAATACTGAGCTATATACCGTAATACTGTATACGCGATTCCTCCATATAATTACTCGCCGGCATAATGGGAGAACTGAAGCACTATTTAAGGCCGAGCTGGCTATTAATTTTCTGAGAACTGCATGTTCTACACACACATGCATACTCCAAACGAACTGCCCGGGTCACCTACCAGACCCCGCATTCCTGGTCTAGCAATGTAGGTGAGGTAAGGCTTGTGTGTGTATATAGTGTTTCACCATCCACTGCTTTCCTTACGTCCTGTCGTTAGTGGCCAGCATTGTCGAGGACAGTAGTGAACATAACCCGATTCGCTCGATCCCCCCACTCCTCGACCTTGACCTTGACCTTGCTTCACCCCTCTTTGGCCCCGCCCACATGTCCTTGTCATTGACCTTGAAAGTGCACGTGTGCTTTGGCCTTGGCCTTGTGTTCAAGGTTGTGTGTGTGACCTTGACCTTGACCTTGGTCGAGACGACCTTGACTTTGTTGAAGGTCATCTTGGGTGTGTGACCTTGAAGTAGTTATTTGTGCATTGTAATAGTGTGGGATGATCTTGAAATGATTTCGACCTTGCAAATTGTTCTATAAATTGTGTGAGTCTACTTGCATTCATTCAGTGTGAAATGTCAGATACGGAACTATCTAAAGAAAAAATTATAGAGCAAGTCGGCAGAGTAATTTGTTTATATCAGAGTAATTTAAAAAGTTTGTGTGATTTTGAAGAGAAGGATCTAGCATTTTTTCCTCTCGAATATTTAAAAACTTGCGTTGATACGCTGAGTTTACGGCAAATTTGGGATAAGCTGCCAGCGTCATATCGGTGTAACAAGGAACTACAGTTAAGCTTACCCTGTTACATTCACTATGAACAAATATATCGTCATCATATAGATGGGCCACCACCAGCAATAAAAAAGTGTCGTGAATGTAAAAATGAGTGAATAATATGAATAGTGCTTTGCAAGAGACAGTAAAAAAATTGGGCGATGAGTTCACTGAAACGGCTAATAATTATTTCAATGATGCAATGAAAAGTCGAGCAGAATGGGCGTCGCGCTATTGTGATTTGGCTTATGAATATGAAAAGGCTGCGAATGCATGTCGTAAATATTGCAGCAAAACAATAAATTTACAAGACTTTGTTCGTGAGATAAAAAAGTTGGGGTTTAGTGACTGTTTGGAAAAACTGATTAGGTTCATTGCAGATCCGGTTGTGTTAGATGAAATTAGAGTGTAGGACTTAAGTTTAACGTAGTAGTAGTTAATATGGAAAGTTTAGTGCGAGAAATGTACGAGGAATTTCTAATTTCTGCAGCCTGTTCGGAATTTTACGCATATGAAATGCAAGATTCGGAGGCTCAGGACTTTAGTGTATTTTTTAAGTATATGGACCATGCCGAAGTGTGTCTTTTAGCTAGTATAGTTTGTAAGAATTTTCTTAGATATAAAAACAAACAATTATTATTGAACAAATTAAGGAAATTAGGTTTAGGTGATAATGTTAAACGCATAGAAGAATGGCAGAAAAAAATCAATGAATAAAGTACATAAAATGTAGTTATTTGTTTCATTATATTTTGTCCTTGAAGTTATCCTTATACCAATTTAAATGTGTGACGTCATTTGACCTTCAATACTCCTCCCACTATTTCTATCGTTAAGCTACCCCCACCATTGTTACAATTCGACCTTGAAACCCCGCTATAAAGGTTCGTGGGAGAAGAAGTGACTTCAAACAGTCGCAGATATCAGTGGCATAAACATCAAATATTGTGTTCGTGTAGTGTTCTGAAAGTGCTTTTATATTCACGGTAATTTTTGGATTTATATACCATTTTTTTCAATAATGAGTATTGCAAAAGAAACTCTAGATGAAATTAATGAAATGTTTAGCAAAGATTTCGAGGTTTTAGAGAAAAAAAAGGTTACCGAAATGATTGTAGGCAAAGTGTATAAAATTGTAAAGATGGTTTCAATGACTACACGATTTGGTAAAACTCTTTTAGTGGCTTTACACGATGACGGTGATAATAGCACATTTGAGATTTTTTTACCAAAACGTGTGGCCGAAACACTATCTGTCGATATTGTAGATATTATGAGTAAAACTAAAGATAAATACACTCTAACTTATTTGGGGCAGGGCACTAGAGTTTTTGGAAACAATACTCGAACATTATTACGTTTTGGCTCATTGGAGTAAATTGTATGTAAATTGTTTGAAAAAAAGGATGTAATTAAATTTAAAATATAGTTGCACATGTCAGAATACTTACGCGTGTTCATTATTTCTGTTAAAGATGTCTGCTGATGCGACGACGACGACGACGACCGCCAACGAATGTGTAGATAGATACATATTTTGGTTGGGGAGAGAATTAAGAAATAGGGCTCACGATATGTTAGATAGCGTAAATGATTGGTCGCATATTGATGTAACCAAAGATCAATATAAGAACGAGATCAGGGATACAATCAATTTTATGGCTGGGGCACACTTGTGCGACAAATTTTTATATGGTTCCATAGACATGGATACATTTTGTGCTGAAATGGTTGAAGAAGAATTAAAAGAATACCTCGTCAATATTCCACATTTACCAGGTGAGCTTGCTGCAAAATATGAATTGGTTTCTGCAACAGCAACAGCCCAAGACGTTGACGATCATAATAGTGTCGGATGGGATAGAATTTTGAGCAACGAAAACGAAGACATGGAAAATTAATTTTTTATAATTTTTGTATTTGTGCAATTAAATAACTGTAAATAAATATCTGTTACAATCACAGTTTTATTTAATTTCTTTTATAAACATACCAACCCAGTAGATCATAGGCAGTGTTTCTTTTTCTCAGCTGAAATATTTAATATAAGTAGGGCAAATAAAAATAAAATAGTTTAGTAAAGATTGAAAATGAGTCGAGGAAACAACACAATTGATAAATTTGGTCGTCAGAAATATAATGAAAAATATCATATATTATCTGGGCCACAAGGGATTGGTTTTAAACTTACAGCGGATGGGCAGTATGATATGGGTGGAAAAATCATAACCAACTTAGGCGAACCTAAAGATGATGACGATGCTGTGACAAAACACTTTGTTAATAGAAAGTTTTACAATTTTGCAGTTGTAATATGTGACATATTTAACAAGGATGTCCTCCCCATGATATACAAAAATAATAGTGAGCTTAAAACAAAAATTGAAGTTATGCAGAAAATACTCTATCATCAGCCTTTAAATGACTCATTAAGCGCACTGTCGTACGACTCGACTTCAAAAAAAATCTAAAAAAAGCAGGTTAAAGAATAGGAGAACGCACTCCGAGTGGCATAGCCTTGAAGATAACGTCGTAGTCGTCGGTGAATTGGACCTTCCCTCCAAGAATATTGAAATGTTATTTATGTGTATGATGTTTTATTGTCATTGTTTTTAATAATGAAGATTGAAATAAAAAACTTTATTTTACAATATATTGTTTATTTATTTTACATTTTAAATAAAAAATATAGTCATACAATATGTTATTTAAACAATATTAGCTTTATCTATCCAAGAGTTGAAGTGGTTGGGAAATCCTAGCCATTTGACAAATAATTGTTCGATGTGATTTTTCTTGCGTTGTCTAAGGACCTTTTCTACTAGATAAACGTCAGGACTGCTTGTTTTTTGTAGTTCTGATTCGTAAAAACACCCTCTTATAGGCTGACCTTCTAACGATTCCAACAAGTAAGTAGGTGGATTTGTAACGTTAACTTTTACAACTTTAAACAATTCGGTTGACCAAGAGGGCGTATATCCTTTCTCGAATAAGCTTTTGTACTTGCTAATACGCACAATGTCACCCATGGAAAACTTAAATTTTTTAGGTACAATTTTTAAATAATCATATGCTTTAATATGTGTTTTTTCTTGCACGTCTGCAGGCTTCATTCCAATGGTGCGATGTTTCGAATGGTTATAGGTTTTTGTTACTGCCGATAATATATGTATCCATTTGTAAGATCCTCTTGTCGAGAATTGTTTATATAAATTATTTTTTAAAGTCCTTATGACTCGCTCAACAATTGCAGCTTTCTTTGTGCTGTAAGTGGAATAATGATTTATATTATATTTTTTCATCAGGGCTTGAAAGTTTGTATTATAGAACTCCTTTCCTTGATCACTTTGCAGATTTGTTGGTGTATATGATGCATCTTCAATGATGCTTTTCATCGCATTAGTAACTTCTATACCAGTCTTGTTTTTTATGGCTTTGGTATAGACAAATTTCGAGTAACAATTTATACAGACCAAAATATAACGATAACCATCGTTTTCATCAGCATACTGTTGCATTTCAGCCAAATCAATTTGCCACAAATCTCTGTATCCTTTTATTATCGTGCGCCGTCTTACAAAATTTTTTCTAGCCGTTCTATGTAGTTCATTAACAATCTTGATTTTTTCTAGACTGGGCTCCATATTATTAGTAATACTAAAGGTTTCAGATCGAAGGAAGAACTGAATAATATCATTAAATATTGAGCTTAATATATTATATCTTCTTCTCGTAATTCCTCTATGATTGACATAATTTCATTTTCGTGTCCAGTGTGACCGGCCATTTTGGAACTCCACAACAAACGTAAACGATCCACCAACTCTTTAGCTTTGTTCCAGTAGACATACTGAAATTTTTTCGAAGATAATTTCTTTTTTGTGGGTAACTGTAGTTTTTCCGAGAGATTTTTTCTTGTAATAGTACCACCTAATTTTGTGCCCATTATCAGAGGTTTAATAATTCGTAAATATTTGTTCCATCTGGTCTCCCGTAAACCATCACTTTTTTTAAAATTGTTGTAGACAGCATTCGTTGATTCCAAAATTTCCTTGTACGTTGAAAGTACATTATCACTTAATTGTTGTTGTTCCTTGCCTACACTTGGGGGTGTTTTAAGAAATAACAAATCATAAAGTGCCGGTGATCCACCATATTCTGCAATATTTTTCCCTTTTTTGTATAAGACAATATTTCCATTTCGAAAACGCACCTCTAAATTACCAATAAAATTTTTGTTATGATCTGTTTTTGAACCAAAACGTACACCATATACAGTATCGTATAGAGATGGTTTCGAACGTAATCCTTTCAGGTGTGCGTTTAAAGTATCGGAAGTTGTGGTGTCAGCGGATGCGAGAGATGTATTAGTTGATGTCGAGGGTGTATCAAACACCGATTGGCTAATATCTTCTTTTGAAATGCGATGCTGCTGCTGCTGCTGCTGAATAGGTGTGGAGGTTTGAAAGGAATGTGTAGGTTGGGGAAAACCTGATATTTGAGTCGACTGCACTGATGTACTGAGACTATGTGACTTTGTAGCTGGATAATGTTGTTGCTGTTGTTGTTGCTGCTGCTGCTGCTGCTGCTGACGTTGCTTAACCACATCAGATATAGTTGTCAACGGCTTAGAAATGGGTTCGTAAAACTTTTCCAATTCCACAACATTAAACTCTTTAGCCGCTTTAATTTGTTTAAATTTTTTTCTGACGGCATTGGTAGCTTCCACTAGTTTACGTTTTAAGTCGATCGCGTTATTCATGATGTTAACAAAGGACGTTTCAATAATCAAATGAGCATTTTCCCTTATTATTACAGTAATATATAGCTATCAAATCCTTTGCGGTATCTTCCCGATTTCACATCACTGTCTTTATCAATTACTAAAAATCCATACTTATTATCCCAACATTTTGAGCACATTTCTTGAAATTGAGTAAAAGTTAGATCCGGTGAAACGTGGTCGGAAAATATGTGTTTCATATTCAACTCATCTTGTTTAAACATAATAATAAAATTGGCGTTGTCTCGCACAAGCTGTTTAGGCACTCGCGAATATGTTTGCGCTAGGTAAAAGGAGTCGATATTTTTATGACGTCCCATGCTAAAGTACGATCTTATAACATCTTGTTTTTCACATATAACATCATCAAAGATAAATATAGAGTTTGGTTTTGCATCGGACGGTACCACAATATTACTGGAATCACTAAAGGCATAGTAGCCTAAACCTTTGATGGGCGCTAAAATTTTCCTTAAATACTCATATTTCGGTTGATACAGAGATTTCGAGTAAATATAGACATTTTCGAAACGTAGCCCAAGGGGGTGTGTAAGCAGCGAAATCATGACATTAGTTTTTCCACAATTGGATGGACCAATTAACAGGCCGCGAATAGAGGAAGGAAGTAGAGGACCGTGTCTCTTCATTATCTTCTTTTCAAATCCAAGTCCGACTTTTTCATCGAGATTGTCAATAGGAAGTTTTTGTTTAAGATCGATAACGCGCATCTTAGGAAAATTTGATATTTTATAGGCAATTTTTCACAAAAACTGTCATTCAGATGCCGAGCGTCAAACGAAGTGGACGGTCTCACGTTTCCAACAAAACTGGATACGGTATTGTGAATTCGTTAATAAATAAATTACCATTCGAGGTACACATTCCTGGTTATCAATATTGCGGACCCGGAACAAAAGTAATAAAACGTGTAACAAGAGGTGATCCAGGCATTAATCCTTTGGATGCCGCATGCAAAAAACACGATTTAGCCTATTTACATAATAAAGACAACATAAGTGCGAGACATCGAGCGGATTACGAGCTCGAACAAAGTGCTTGGAATAGAGTAAAATCGAAAGATTCCAGTTTAGGTGAAAAAACAGCAGCTTGGTTAGTTACAAACATTATGAAAGGAAAACAACGTTTTGGTATGGGTGTACCATCATCATTATCAACAAAAAAAACATCTAGTAAAGGCACGCGTCATACAAAAAGGAAAGGTGTTAATAAAAATCGACATGTTCGGAAAGCCAGTTTCGGAACAGCTATTCGACAAGCAGTTCGAAGGGAATTATTAAAAGCCGGAAGTAAAAATGTGTTGGAAAAAAATGTCATGAACGCATCTAAAATAGCTCTGTCGGCAGCACGTAGATCGGTAAAAGCGGCAGGTGGCAAAAGGAAGGTTCGTACACCGAGAATAATACCGATTCCTAAAACTGGTGGAATATTACCATTAATACCAATTTTTGCCGGGTTATCAGCTTTGGGTTCATTAGCCGGTGGGGCAGCGGGAATTGTGCGCGCCATAAAAGCTGTAAAAAAAAGCAGCGAAGATAAAACCGGTGCCGGCCTGTATTTAAAATCGAAAGGAAATGGTTTGTTTCTAAAGCCATATCGTAAAGGTATGGGATTATTTTTAAATCGTAGATCAAAAAACTAATTGAATCCCTACCTCGAAGACCACTATCTAACATCGATATAGAAAAATATGCCAAAAAGAAAAGAATAGGACACTTTCGAGGCGTTTATATGAGGGATTTATTACCTAGACAAGGTCCTCGACGTTACGAAGCAGCAATAGTGAATTTGGATAGTACGCGTGGTGCAGGGACTCATTGGGTAGCTTATAGAAAAAATAATTCTAAAGTAACATATTATGACAGCTTCGGCGATTTACCCCCACCGATCGAATTGGTACGATATCTACAAACGGGATCGGAACCATCAAAAATTATTTACTATACATACGATCGTCAGCAGGATTTTGGAACAGTCTGGTGTGGACATTTGTGCTTAAAGTTTCTTGTCGAATCATCAGCGTAAAAGATGTCATCATCATCATCGTCACCATTAACACCGCAAATGGATCGCAATAACTATACTAAAATGTTGCAATCACTGAAAGCATTTCATCTAGCCGGTGGATTAAGGAAAATGACCGTGAAACAGTTAGAAAACATGCCCAAGGAAGTAATGATTGCATTAGCCCCAAATGAAATTCCATTCGTTTGGGAAAAGTTGCCGGAGCACCTTAAAAGCGATATCGATATATTAAAATATCAGTGCGGTTGCAAACATTATTTCAGCAGCAGCAGCAGCAATTTAAACGAGGTTATGACTGATGAGGATCTTACGGCTAGAAAAATATTTTGTTGTTATTGCAAAATCAGCGATGTGCGCATAAAAGCAGAAAATAGCATAAAAACATCACTATCTAATGCAGTGAGAAAAGGTGTGACGATGAATCTTTTTAAATGTTGCCGCTAAGAATAAAACCGAGATGTGTGATGTTTTAATGGTTAGTCATGTCTTATACGTTCACACTAACAGGACACTCGAGCGTCTTAAGCGCCGATTTTTATCCACCAGTCGAATTAAATAGAGAAAACAAATATGGTCTGGCATTGCTGGGATTTTACACATACAATTCAATTTTTAATGTGGACGAAAGCAACAATAAGTTTGCCTACATGAAGGAGGGTTACACCACCGAGCCGATACAATTGCAGATTCCACCTGGGGCCTATGAAATAGATGAGATAGGTAAAGCTATGTTGGAGGCTTTGAGGATTTCAACTGAAGAAAAGAACGATGGAATCTTTTACTTGGTCGCTAATAATAATACGCTGAAATGTGAACTGAAATCCCAATATACTATAGATTTCCGGGGAGAGGCGAGTATCGGTAAAATGTTAGGATTTAATCATACAGTGTTAAAAAGAGACAAAAAGCACGAATCAACCGAGATGGTGGAAATAATGAAAGTACGCATCATACGCGTAGATTGTAATATAATTTCCGGAGCATATATGAATTCGGTGGAAGGTCATACCTTGTTCGAATTCGATATCGACGTGGAGCCCGGTTACAAAATCAGTAAAGAACCACAAAATAATATTTATATGCCGTTAATGCCGGCAGGACGTCAGTTTATCGACAACATTACTCTTCGCATCTTGGACGATAGCGGTGATCTAATCAATTTTCAAGGCGAGAAAATAATCGTGAAATTGGAACTGAAGAAACTTTCATAGAAATGGGTTTTTGCTTCAATCGTCAATTGTGTGTGCTGTCGACTAAGATGGGGGAACCGCCGAAACATAATAAAAGTAAAAGAAGAGTTAACGTCAAGGTTAGTCGTCGTCCAGACGTTAGATCACAAACATCTCAACAGTTATCTGCCGAAGACTATAAATTTTTAAAATCAATCGGTCTTAAAGTGCGAAAATGATTTCCACCACCAGCGATAAAATAGAGGTTTTCTCCGAGCCCATCTTGGACAATTCCATTATTAGTCTAGAAGAGCATACGTATAAACCGTACGGATCTCCATCATTCAACAATTCGGATGAAGTCCGTATCCCCATTAATTTTCAAGATATTATACTGGATATCGCCGAAAGTTACATATATATCGAAGGAAAATTTAAACCCATAGACGCAACGAAAAGATGTTTTTTATCAAATAATGCCCTCGCATTTTTGTTCGATGAAATTCGCTACGAGATGGGAGGTGAACAGGTCGCCGTGGTTCGTAAACCTGGAGTTACGACGACATTAAAAACCATGGTTTCATTCGGAAGTTTGCAACAAAGATCTCTCATGACGTGCGGATGGGGTCTCGACGAAGCAAACCAAGATATCGTAGACACGGCAAGTAACGTATTCTCCGGGAAATTACCCTTAAAATATCTTATGGGATTCGCCGAAGATTACGCAAAAGGTGTTTTCAACGTAAAACAAGAGCTTATTATGATTATAGCTCGCACTTTTACCAATTGTTACGTCGGCGAAGTAGAGGCAGAAATTAGTATCGACAAAATCGAATGGAAAATTCGTCACATCATTCCAGACGACAAGCAAAAATTGAAAATACTGTCTCGCATTAATAAAGGAGGAAACAACGCCAGTATTCAAATGGCATATCGTAAATGGGATCTGTACGAATTACCAGCTTTAAGGCAAACATCTTCCGACGTGTGGGCCTTGAGAACGAGTACAAGTCTGGAAAGACCGCGCTATATAATCGTCGGGTTTCAAGACAGCAATAATTGCGACAAGAAAGAAAAAAACGCAACCCAGTTTACCCACGCCGACGTATGCGACATTAGACTGTATCTGAATTCAACCGTTTACCCATACGAAAGATGGAATTTAGATTTCGCCAAGAAACTGTACGCAGCAGCCTATTACAATTACGAAAACTTCCAAAGCAGCTACTACGGGCGCGAAATAAACGATCCGATGATAACGTTCGCGGAATATATGAAAAACCCCGTTTTTATTATCAATTGCAGTCATCAACCAGAGGCGATTAACTCATCGACAGTGGATGTAAAATTGGAGTTCCAAACGAGAAAGAATAAATTCCCCAAAGACACTAAAGTGTACGCATTAGTTATTCACGACTCATTTTTTAGTTATAATGTATTAAACGGTTCGGTGACCAATAAATCTATATTTTAATGTATCTATTATATGTAACACAAAATAATGTTCTTGAATCAATAAATTTGTAATGAATGAAGTAGTAGTTTTATATTTATTTGAAACCCAACCAAAAAAAAAAAAGCTGGCGGAAAAGCCCGCTCTTTAAGAAAAGAGTACGGGAATTTAGAAAATGGTGGTTTATTAAGTGGAAAAAAGAGCTTAAATAACACAAGAAAAAATTTTTAAGGCAAAATATGAAAACAACGATTTAGAAAATTTGTAGGAAAGTAACGGTTAGGAATAGGGAAAAAAGTTATAAGAAAAAATTATAGAGGAAATCGAGTACTATAAGCAAGCATTTTTCTCGATAGTAAAAACGTAAAAAAAAATTTTTTCAAAAAAAAATTGAAAAATGGTGAATGCGCGCCAAAGTTGAAGTTTTGGAGCAAAATGATATTAGGAAATTAGAAAGAGAATTTTTTTCTACATATGGTAGTACTTTTCAAAATTCGGAAAGATGAAATTTTAAGAAAAGGGTTATAGTAAGTTAGTAATTTGGATTTTTTAAAGCGCTGTAGCTCGGGAACCGTTCAAGATAGAAAAAAAATAAAAGCACTTTGATAGCCCAAAATTTTGAGGAGAATGCGATGGTGTAAAAAAAATTATAATTTTTTTTTTTTTGAAAATGCTGAATACGCGCTAAAGTTGAAGATTTAGAGAAAAACGGTATTGGGAAATTAAAGAGAGAACTTTTTTCTACATATTGTAGTATTTTTGAAAATTCGAAAAAATGAAATTTGAAAAAAAGGGTTATAGAAAGTTAGTAATTTGAATTCTTTAAAGCGCTGTAGCTCGGGAACCGTTCAAGATAGAGAAAAAATAAAAGCACTTTAATTACCTAGAATTTTGAGTAGAATACAATGGTGAAAAAAAAAATTTGGAAAATCTTAAAAATGACAAAAAATTTGGACGAAAAAATTGAAATTCTCGAGTTAGGAGGCTAGGGCCGCCGAACGGGAGTATGTGGAAGTTGTAGGGGGAGGTTTTTTTTTTTTTTTTTTTTTCTAAGTCCACCACCACCTCCCTCACCCTCCCACCTGCGGAGGGAAAAAAAATCGATTTTTGATGGTTTCAGAGCGATTGCGCGGCTCCTTCACCATTTTCTCGCAATTTTTGAGGTATCGATTTTTTTATTTGCGGTGACAGAAGTTCGGAAATTTTTTTTTTGGATTCTAGAGAAAATTTCCCACAATATATGTATTTTTCCAATTTTTTATCGTAAACCGTTACGACGCCAGAGCCCATCCAAAATGCGATGAAAAAATTTTTTTTATATTAGCGAATCGGGAAAAATAGTGTGATATACTTCAACTCTCCCTTATTACGATTCCGTCAAAACATTTTCAAAATTTTCCTTACCTTGCCTGAAAATAATTAAAATATATGCATAATTTGCATTTTTTGTAAATATGTAGCAAAGTAATGGTTAGAAATATCAAAAAAATTTATTTGAAAAAAATGTAGAGAAAGTCTAGTACTATATGCTAGAAAAGTGAAGGGGGGTAGTTTGTGTCCATACCAGAGATACGGTGAGTTATAAAATCATATTATTCTCAAACTTATATAATGCATATATGCACTCCACCTTACCCCCTCCAACTTTTTGAATGTATATAGAGGCCGGTATTAGAATTATTTCATCATTACACATTCGATCGGCAAGATGGAAGATATACCAAAAAGGATCATTGGCATTGTCAGGCCATTCGTGCCCGGCAAGATATGCAAGTGTGAGGAGTGCGGGGGTACCGCACCAGGAGCGGCACCTTCGGCACCGCCTGCAACGCCGACACCACCAGCGACGACGACGGTGCCGCCAATGAGAAGACCAAGGGCTGCACCTAGGTCGGTGTTAATATCGTTGGGTATTACTCCACGGTAGGCACCCCACCCTCCCCCCAGGCCCTTTTAGGGCCACAAAAACGGTCCTTTTCAGGACCACATTATATTTTGATCGTAGTTTAGTAATCGTCACTTATGGGGCGAGATATTCGTTTAACGACGATTTGTCTCGTAGCTTAAGTGCCAAGTTATATGCTTGAGAACCTATGAAAATGTTAACAGTTCAAACAAGGTTTCTATTATTTTTTTTTGTAATGTATTCTTCACAAAATATTAAGAATAAGTCTTATTGTCTAAACAAATCTAATTCCTTATTTAAAGTTTTTGAAAAAAATCAATAATTCTATAAGCTCTCACCAATACATAACATTTAGAATCCGTTGGTGGGGTGGGGGTAGTTCTATATATATGAGACTGGGTCAGTTACACAGTCATATATTCATCAACCCTCATACGATAAACATGGAGGAAGAAAGACCCGCCAGCCGAGGCTCATCCATCTTTAGTGATGACACCGTAGCCGACAACGTTGGAGACCTGCAAGTCTTCGACGACGACGACGAGGTGGATTTTGAAATTGACGTCCTACGTTGGGACGACTTGGATGAGCCGATTCCGCTAGTATATGACCATGATCCGGGTCTAGTGGAATTAGACGACGCGGGTGATTGGGTCTTACAAAGACTCGAAACTCCGTCGCCGCAGCCAGAGCCGGACTCGACGGAAGATGCGGTGCTGGAAATTCCAGCATCACCAACACCCGACGACCCACAAGGCCCCTGCGATTCGTCAAGCTGGTGGTCGACCAGCGAGGATGGGGCACCATAAGCCCCACACTCTCCCTGGCCCTTTTTAAGGGCACACAACAACGGTCCTTTTCAGGACCACAAAATACTTTGATCGTAGTTTTAGTACATATTAGTACTTTGTTACTAATATTGTATGTATAGAATATACAATATTAGATACAAAGTATTAAAACTTTAAGTGCTGGTGGAACCCAGCTAAATCGTTCGTTCGTATTTGAGACCACAAACAACTTTTGGTCTCAATACGTAATATGACATTTGTTTTCACCCCCCACCATTAATTTGTCTCTATATATACGACCATCAATACTTATTACAATCATTTTAGTTCAACATGTCTGCGACTCAACAACAACAACAACCCATCCAATGCCCTGTGGTAGATTCTACCACAGAGAATTGTTTGGAGTGGGAGCCGAACGATCCTAGATGGGATGAACTTTGGCGGTTCATCATCGAATACACAGAGGACAGCACCGCCACCCCCGCTGATGATGATGACGGGCCGTGCGACTCCACAACTCAATAAAAGAGTCGCATGTTTTACAACCAAACGGTCCTTTTCAGGACCACAAAATAATTTGATCGTAGTTTTAGTTGGTTATAATACTTTGTAACCAATATTTTATGTTTTTTTCATAAAAACATACAATATTGAGATACAAAGTATTAGAAGTTCTGGCGACAGAACCTTAACTTCATAAACCGAACCATGTTTTAGCATACTTGTAAATATTATCAGAAAATATTTACAACTATTGCTATTGCGTAGTTTTAGTGGATTATTCACTTTTTTTTTTTTTATTACCTAATATTATGTGGGACAGGGCCTATATGAAATAACACACAAAAATAAATTTTCAAGTCATTTTTATTCTCATTATAAAATATAAAAAATTTGATCAAACACTTTTTTATTAACTACAATATATATATATATATATATATATATATATATATATATATATATATATATATATATATATATATATATATATATATATATATTTACAAACTTAATACTATAAATTAAAAGCTAATATCTACAACTACCTAACACCTACTACATAATTTATTAAAGTCCTCTAATTGTCTTTTTAACCGCGCAGATTTCACCTTTTTTATCTCTAATTGTTTTTCAAGTTCTATAATGTCACTGGCACACTCGTTCACTTCATTCACTAAGCGTTTTTTCATGGCATAAATGTCGGTCAATTTGGTCTTCTGAGAGTTGGTGAAGTCTTCGACCCACTCCGGTTGTGATGGCTCGGAAGAAGACGCGGTTTTATTTGGTGAAGACGATGACGACGACGACGACGACGAAGCAGCGGAAACTTCATCGCCTTCAAAACACCGCTTAAACCGCTTCTTCATGGGTTTCCGGCACCCCAATATCGGCGACAATGGTGCTGGCGCTGGGGAAGACTTCACCTCCGACACTATTTCATTCTCGACGCTGGCCGGTGTTGGTGGCGTTGGTGGTGTTGGTCCATCGGGGCCTTCTATGACTTCCACTTCTACTGACAGTGGCTCTTGCGGTGCTGTTTTTAGGAAGTCGGGTAATGGAACAGGGGTGGAGGGACGCTTAAAGTTAAACTTTTTCTTCTTCCCTTGTCCCACACCTTTAATCGCCGAATAAAATGTTTTTTTATCGGCGATTTCCGACTTCCGCATAGTCAAAAGCTTTTTCAGTTTCGACGCTTTCGGAGAAGATTCCCTAGGCCGCGATGCTTTTCGCACAACCACATCACTAAGCACATTTATCTTTGGCTCCTTCTCCTCCGTCCAGCATTCCAGGAATTGCGCTGCCGACTGAACTAACTCCTCGTCGCGACCATCGTTGAGGGCTCGGTCTTCGGCATCTTCATGCTCCACGCCATTCCAGTTCTCGAACACCCCCGGACTTAACACTTCTAAACCACTCATGTTATCCAGCATGCCTTGCTGTGAACCGCAGCTCACGTCAAGAGCATCTAAAAGAGACCGTACACTAGACATTTTCGATATTCAAACTCACACAATTAACTTTTTCTTAGCACTGTACTGTTTGCTGTTCTGACGAACTGTGAAGAGCTCGAGCCAGCAAGTCTGCTTTTATGCCCATTTCCCCCACTACACCACCTTTATTCCTTTTGTTCGATGCATTAAGTATAATATTTAAACTTGTCAGATGCAAGGCCAAGGCCAAGGCCGACGTAACCGGCAATACCAGGGTCGTTTTCAAGGTTGTAATTTTCATGGATTTTTTTTTTTGCCCCTGTCAAGGTTATTTTAAAGAAGCATATAAATATAGTACTAAACTTGTTAGATGCGAGGCCAAGGCCAAGGTCAAAGTACCCGTCAATGTCAGGGTCGTTTTCGAGGTTGTAATTTTCAAGGATTTTTTTTGGTCCTGTCAAGGTTATTTTAAAAAGTAATACATAATTAGAGTACCGCGATTGAAAAGTACAACATATTCAAACATCATGTTGCCAACTGATGAACAACCTAGTGAAGCAGCCAAAACATACAGTCATATACCAAAAGCTTTTTATTTAACTTGTCATCATTGTAAAAGACTAGGTATCTGCTGGCGAAATGATCTTACGTACGACTTCAACTACATTGACCTTTTCAGGGTTAAATTTGTACAATGCGGCTTTTGTGGACTAGTTTACTACCAGTTCAAGGACATTAATGAACGTGCCATCCAGAGAAGAAATTGGGTCATAGAAGAAGCTTACCTGTACAGAAGAAATTAACATGTATTTTATTTCTTAATTTTTAATTTTTTTGTTTGTTATTTTTTTTATTTTTTTTTTAATAATAAAAAGTAAACTCAATCTTTTGTTATATTTTAATTTTTTTTTCAATAAAACAATAGTAAAATGAATCTGTATGTGTATTTATTAAACATCACCTAAAATACGTTTTGCAATCCATATTTTTCTGCAGAGTCCGTTTATTAATGAAATAGAACCATATATTAGGGTGAAATCTAATGGTTTCAAATCAGTCTCACATAACAATGTCAGAAGTAAACACTATTGATAAGTTCGGTCGCAAAAGAAAATTTAAGGATTTTAACTTTATGCGAGGTCCTTCAAGAATAGGTTTTAAACTTACACCTAATGGAGATTACGACATGGGAAGCAAAAGATTGTGCTATTTAGCAGAACCTCTTGAAGGAGACGATGCGACCACACGAAATTATGTTGATAATAACCTTGCTCAGTGTGTGCAAGATACGCAGAAAGCTTTACATGACTAAACAATTGTTATTAAAGATATATTCAGAAACCAACTTGAAGGTTACGTACGCAAGAAATTAATTGAAACCGGTCAAGAACTTAGAGGATACATTGATGATACTGTTATTGCAATATATGAACTTAGGCAAGACGAACTGCGTGATGAACTTAACTCTAGAATGTTGAAAATTGAAAAGACTATGGAGGATCTTGTCAGCAAACCTGTTTCACATTAAACATTTACTCGTAGACCTGTGCGTTTAATTTACTATTAGACAAATTTTTCAACAATAACTTTTACAGTTTGTTATTTGTCGACACTTCATTATATTTATAATTTTAAAATAAAGGTTCAATAAAAAAGCAATCAAGTAATGAATACATGTTTTTTATTTAAAAAAAAAAAAAAAAATTACAATACTATCGTTACATATTAATGTTGTATGTTTAATAGAAATAATAAAAACAATACAAATAATGAAATATGGATTTTCCAGATTACGTGCTGTCCTGACTTAGAAATGATTCCAACACGGTGACTAAATTTGCTAAGTTTTCTTCCGGGTCTGTTTTGTAAAAATCTATGTCTGCATGCCCCCAAGGTAGAGTTTTGGTTGAACTGGGAATTACATAACGTTTATCATCGCTATGTGACAATGCTACTTTATTTATTATGTTGGTATAAATGTTATGTAATTCACTTCTAAATGTCTTCATCTTTCTTAATATCAAACCACCCCGTTCAACAATTCTTTGGTAGTCTTCCTGATGAAGGTCTTTCTCGATAACACATTTTTTGATACCTTTGGCTTTTTTTAATTCATTATTAATGGACTTTACATAATAAGCCTTCGCGCCGGTACCATAAAAACTTATTATCGGATCACCAGGAAACTCATCTTTCATTCTACCAACTACAGAATTACTTTTAATTATGTTGAAATTATTAATTTCGGGGTAATTTGATGTATCGAATTTTTCGGGGTTTTCTGATATAGTTTGATAAAAGTTTTCCGTATACACTTTTAATATAAGCGAGTCAGTATCGGTGTAAAGTAACGAAGCATCATCGCCAAACTTGGATTTAATAAAATTATAATAAAAATCGTATATTACAGTCTTTGATATATCTAATATGGAAAAACCGATATAAATTGGTTTATTGTACAATATTTTAACTTTATTCATATGTATAGCAACAAAGTTCTCGGTAAATATCGAGCTACTATTGAAATTGGGGCGGGATATTAGTGCTCTAGCTCCATTTCTGCCTACACTGTTCTCCCAATGTGTTACTAATTTTATATCCTTTCGATTTTCCACATTTTCCATAGTTTTACCAAATATCGCGTTATTTTTTAATTTAAAAGTGTCCTTCGCAAATTTTGTGGTGGCCTTGTTACGTAAATTGGTATTAAAATCAATATACGATTTTAGCCATTTTGATTGCTCAAACTGTAATACTCGATGGGTTTGCATTACCACTAAGCCGTTGGCGATGGCTTGTTTTAAAGTTCTATAGTGTACAATGTATTTTTTTTTATCTTGTAAATTAGGAATTAATTTCGGTAATTTAGCGTTTTCTGTTGGCGGTATGATATTTTCTACTAGAAATGGAAGATCAGAATGTGCATCATGCAACTCAGTCGGATAATGCACATCCACTTCCAAAACGTACCCATGTAAACTATCATCACCAACAGCCATAATATTTAAATCCAGAATTTCGCGCTCGCTTAACCATCGAAAACCACCATATGGTAATGCTTGTGACATACTATGACCATATAGATTTGTAGCATCAAGGTATGTTATAAATGAAGAAGGTTTTGTTGGGTCATAGTCTGGTAAAAAAATATTATTAGCGATGTGCTTCCTTTCTGTACACTGGCTTATGCCGCCGCGTATACCTTTCTTAAAAAAATGTATCATGTCTATATCAGTTAAGAGCTCTAACTCTACCTTAGTCATACGTAGCATACAATCAAATGATAAACTTGGAAGGGTATAGTAATGTGCTGGATCAAGTTTATCGAATTTTAAACAATTATTCCGAAATTGCTCAAAAACATCACACAATAGCAACACATCTGATTTTAAATACACGTCCGAATAGTCCCCCAAAGTTTTACACCCAAACAAGCGCCATACTTCTTTTGCTCTTCTATAGCTTTCATCGCTAATATGTTCTTCCCGTAAATTATCATAAAATTCATCTTTACTTGGAAGACATGTATTTTCCATTTTTTCTATAGAGTCAATAAAGCTATAGGGAAAAACACCCTTTTGACGCATCAAATTAAATTGGTTCATATTTGAAAAATGTTTCCGCGTTTCAATAAAATCGTCGTCGTTTAAACCGCTGCCTAAATTTTCCAAAGACGTTGACAGAAATTTAAAACTATCAATAAATCGCAACTTTAAATATTTCCTCTTGACTTTTCCACATTTACTATCAAAATAATCGTGCACATAAATGCTTTTGGTAAATGATATGTACTTTTCCTTACTTTGAGCCAAAACACCAATTTTATCCCCATATTTACATAACTCTTTTATAAATAAATGGCTGTCGTAGCCGCTTAAGTTATGAAATATGATAGGGATAAAAGAGGGTAATTTATAATTTAAATTACAAACGGAATGTGCAGCACCAAATCTTTTTGCACCAGTTATGTGACAGTGGTCTCGTACTTTAATCTCACCCTCTTCAAAAGGGCCTTCACATATACCACATATTTTAGCATCATTAAACTCCCTTTTTTCTTCAGGCGTTAACGGTTTCATAGGCTTAATGTCTTTTAAATATGTGTTGTATAGAGCCCTTAAATCACACTCGATACGATCCACAAAGACTTGAGCTGCATTATTCCCCCGAAATAGCTCAAATTTCGAAAGTGAGTCGTCAAAAGAGCATTTAATTAAATAAGCAAAAGAATATGGTTCATGTTTAAAACTTTTTACAGTGTAAGAATTTTGTGGGTTTGGTTGTACCGTTTCAATGGGTTTTAAAACAGATTCGAAATCTGCATAAACCACGAATGGAACGCGCATTTGCTTTTCTATACCCTCGAATTTTAAAATATTTTCCGGCACACTCTTTCCAAATTTATCGATTTTTAAATCCACTGAGGGTGTTTGCGTGAAAATGTGGTTACAATCGTAGCTTTGATGTAAAGTTAAAGCTGACGGTGTACTAAAATAAATGAGGCAACCATCACAGAAATATATTTTATGTTGTTGACAACTAATTTGACTTGAAACTAAACGTGATAAATCCCGAATCCAACAATAATGACTCTTTGAACAAGTCGTATCACAAAAATGTTCACCGCCATCTTTACTACTACAGTCTTTTGTAATTAACAATAAATTTACATGCCTATCCAACTTTTTTGACGCATACCTCAGTGGACCAATAACTTCATGTATTACTTCATTATTTTCATATTTAGATTCCAGACCGTATACGTTAATTGATATGTTGTTCATTTCCTCAAATTTTTTAATGTCACGTAATTTTACTGGAAAATCCATACCTGTTACATTTAGCACTCTAGAAAAATGGGGGTAGGATGTCTTCTGTGAAGGCTCTGCTGTTGGAGGAAACAATGCTGATGTTACAGCCCACGCAAAGCAAAATTCGTCCTGGTTAATCACATTGACGACAGCTCCTTTCTTTTCAATAGAACACGGCAACTTGATGTATGATGAGCCACCCATAGGCATATACTTGTTGATACCAACTTCCAAGTATAAAATTCGCACAAGAGCCCATCCTATAACAAGAAAAATAATATATAAAAATCAGTTTAATATATCGGGTTTTGATTTTTCCATACCTGAATCTTTCTCCTGGAACTCTGTCGCCTGCGTTTTTATTAATTCGGTGAAAGAATGGTAAACGGCATCCAAATCACTTTCTACACTAATTATTTGATTAGCAGTGTTGAAGGATTTTTCACTGAATATTTCTTGTGATGGAAGCATGTACTCGCCAACAGCTGTCATGTTAACTTTTAAAGCATGATGCACACGCAATAAATTATTAACAAGTTCCACCACCTTGGATTTAATGTCTGCAAAGAACATTACGTAATCGGAATGCTCCATATCACTGCTAACCCGATAGGTTGCAATTCTCCTTTTGAAGGCACATTCAACGAGTTGCACACCATGACATACCGGCAAACATGAATTATTTTTATGTTGTTGTGTTCGTTTATGCACCGACATATGATTTATTGGAACATCTACATTACATGTAGCGCAATTAATTAGCGGAATCGTCGATGTATACTCTTCAATTCGGAGCCGTTTTCCTCCAGGCACTTCATTAAATCTCGCCGCACACGATTCTCTTTGATGACGTCTCATATTATAAATATTAGTAAACTTAGAACCGCAATTTTCACAAACATATGCCATGATTTGTCAAATATTAACACATGTACTACCTATACAAGTCAGAGCCAACTGATGAATGAAACTGCCCCATACCTTATATAAAACCATTCAAGGTCACCCCCAACCACGTAACATATCTTCAAGGTCACACACCCAAGGTGACCTTCAACAAAGTCAAGGTCGTCTCGACCAAGGTCAAGGTCAAGGTCACACACACAACCTTGAACACAAGGCCAAGGCCAAAGCACACGTGCACTTTCAAGGTCAATGACAAGGACATGTGGGCGGGGCCAAAGAGGGGTGAAGCAAGGTCAAGGTCAAGGTCGAGGAGTGGGGGGATCGAGCGAATCGGGTTATGTTCACTACTGAGGACCTTTCTAAGTATGGGCAGTGTTAGTTCTTTTCATAATTTTTTACCGCTATTGGTCCACATTGTCGAGGACCCTGATAAGTACGTGCAATGTCGTTCCATCTTATCGATGTTGTTGAGGACTCTTAAAGTACAGGCAGCATCAGCTTCTTTCTTGCCATCTTACCGTCACCTACACACATACTCATTGTATGCTGTCGGTTTTATTTCGTTATTTCCGTAATGACCAGGAACGTGTCTTACCGCCAGGTGTCCACCACTGCCGGGCATTAAAACCGCATAACAACTGTTGCCGTTCGTGGGGACCAGGATTACCGCCCCGACGATATCACCGACGCGTAGAGAATCATTGCGTACAAAAGACGTCGGCTATCACCGATCGATACCGGGATCTGTAACGTACCGTCGTCGGTCAAATTTTTAGTACGAGGCCTCGTGAATAGCGCTACCGATGTACAGTTCAAATCACCGTGTAAAACGCCGCGAATTTTAGTACGAGAAAACGTGAATAGCATCATGATGATACCGCTAGGTTACCGTCTACCGTACCACTCGAAAAGTATGAGAAACCATGAAGAGCGCATGTACATATTCCTGCATTCCAGACCGTTTATTTGTTCATATTGTTGTGCATCTTAAGTTGTAAGTTAGTTTTAGGACATATTATTATAAAGTATGGAATACAGAATATAGAATGTTTTAAAACTATTTGTTGCATTAAATAGTTTCCATTTTTTTCATCTCAGGTAATAATTGGGAGCTGGCAGCCAGTAACTAATACGCGAAAATGATCTCTGGCTTGTTGTTTTCCCACTGAAGCAAGCTGCTCGGTGCAAAGTGAGCCCACGACTACGTTAATCCTGAGCGTGGCGTCCGAAACCGACAACCAGGTGGATGTCTTGACCATCAGACAGTCAAACCGTTGACCAGTTCAGAAGATAGGGATATCGCTACCGTGAAGGAGTACCGATAAGAAGTAGTATTTAGGATAATTATGGGATATTCTTACGCTGGTCGTTTGACCGACGGCTGTCTACAGAATAGATCTCCACCTCTGATGTTCCGCTGTCGTAACAAAGGCATCCGTAAATCCCTAGATTCCCGTGATAAATTAAAAACGCGTCTCACCCTAATATCGAAATTCTTTATGTTATGAGCTTGTTTTGTATTGAAATATATTTCTCCTCAGTGCCTTCCAATATCTCTTCCCAAAACAACAGTTAGACGAAAACGTCAGTAAGTTTAATTAATAAAAACTTTGATATCTGAGAAATCAAAAGATATTAGAAAAATAAAACTTAGCATTTAAGTTCTGCTTTAAAAATGCAGAAAAATATGTTTTGGCATTATTTAAAATACCAAGGCTAGTTAAAATGTAAAGCAATAATATATAGGTAGAAAATACGTTGCACTGTGACAAACTATAACATATGCCAAAACAACGAGTTTCATGGAAGAAATTCGTTTAAGATATAACAGTGGTTTTAAAACTCTTTTAGAGAAAAAACTAACAATTAGACTTGTTTTATGTCAAAATGAATTGACGCTGATATACTTTTTAACAAACTTAATCTATAAATTTTCCTATTAAAATTCACTCGGGACAAAAAACCGAATAAACTAAATTGTGTTCAAATTCAATCTTAAATAATTCTTCAAGGATCGATTTTGATAATTATTTTGTCAAATTGTAGACTCTGAGTTTGTAAAAAGTTCTATTGAATTTGATATTATGCAAGCTAGATTCAAAAGTTGAATTTTGCTCTAAATTTCTGAATACCCTGTGGAAGCATTGAATGATATAATTTTTCTTTAATAGACGATAATACAATATAGAACATATTTCCCAGGTTATAGAGAATAATAAGATCCTAAAAGTCCTACGCAGAAAACTAGCAGAAGGTACAAATAATGTCTGTAAGCTAAGAAATAAAAGGGGTGCCATCGAAACAAATAGAGAAGAACTGCTGAAGATAGCAGAAGATTTCTACTCCGAACTGTATAAAAGCAACGTGGACAGCAAAGATCGCTCACCAATACCAGAAATCCGAAATGTCGGAGCCGAAGATATACCAGACATCACAGAAGATGAAATGGCAAATGCTATTACTGGCATGAAGAAAAACAAGGCGCCTGGGGAAGATGAAGTGGTAATTGAAGCCATAAAAGAAGGGGGACCAACATTAACCCGCATTTTAGAGAAGTTATTTAACGTGTGCCTGACAAAGGGCATAACTCCCTCCACGTGGCATAAGGCTCTTATTGTAATAATGCATAAGAAAGGGGGCATTTCAGATCTGAAAAACTATCGCCCAATCAGTTTGCTCTCACACATGTATAAATTATTCCTAAAGATAATAACAAATCGACTCACAAATAAATTAGATAGTTATCAATCTTGCGAACAGGCTGGGTTTTGCTCTGGTTATGGAATGAATGACCACCTACAAGTTCTTAAGTCCCTGATAGAAAAGTGCATAGAATACAATAAGCCACTTATTCTTATATTTATTGATTATGAAAAAGTATTTGATACCATAGACCAATATAAAATGCTGAGGGCGCTTGTAGACAGTCGAATCGACCACCGCTACATTTCGTTAATCAAGAACATATACGATACAGCCACAGCCTGTGTCAGACTCCACAAAGACCCAAATACCTTCAGAATAGAACATGGAGTTCGGCAAGAAGATACAATCTCACCGAAATTGTTTACCACTGTCTTGGAGTATATGTACAAGCAGGAAATATGGGAGTAAACATAAACGGGGAGGACCTTAATCACCTAAGATTCGCCGATGACATTGTCCTCATATCGGATAGCACGGATAAAGCAGCAAGAATGTTGGAAAAGTTCTACATACTGTCAAGTGATGTTGGCCTAAAAATAAATTATGAGAAAACTAAATTTATGATCAACCTTGTACTAAGCGACAATATCTCAGTAGGAGACCACAAGATCGAACAAGTCACCACCTACAAATACCTAGGACATGAAATCCGTTTAGGCCGAGATAACCAAACATGCAAAATACTAAGAAAAATAGGGCTGACGTGGACAGCTTTTGGAAAACTGAAAAATCTACTTAAATTGAACATCCCTGTTTGCTTGATGGTGTTTGACCAGTGTATCCTCCCCGTTTTGACATATAGAGCAGAGACGCTAATACTAACAAAGAAAAGCGTAAATAAGTTGAGAGTGACACAATTGGCCATGGAAAGATCTATGCTGGGAGTTAGCATCAGAGATAGAATACCGAATACAGAACTACGACGAACAACGGGTGTTGCAGATGCAGTCAGGAAAATTACAACGGTGAAGTGAAACTGGGCTGAACATGTCGCTAGGAACACGAACAATCGATGGACGAGAAAAATCTTGGAATGGAGACCAAGACAGGAAGAGGCCGCCCGCCTACCAGATGGACTGACGATATAAGGCGCATAGAATCAAACTGGATGCAAGCGGCACGGGACAGAAATAAATGGCAAAACTTACGAGAGACCTATGTTCAGCAGTGGACAAGATTGGTGATGGTGATGATGAATACAAGGCCTCTGATCTTTACCCGATCGAAAAGGATGAGTGGGAACACATTCCACAATAAAAAATAACGATTGTATCCAGAGGAGGTCGTATAGGATATTACTGTTTGTTTATTTGTTTAAGTTAACTTATCTGTAATGTTTTTAATTTTGGTTATTGTTGCAAATATATTACATAGTTTTTTAATTGCTTTAGAATAATTATATCGGTATAAAGGAAAAACTGGAATGTTGAGAAATAGTGAGACCTCACAATCGAATTATAAATAATACACAATGTTGTATTGTTCATTACTGCTACAGGGTGTTTAAAAATTTGGACCAAAATACAACTTTTTGTTCTACCCTTTTATACAAATACCAATAGAACTTTTTCCAAACTTAATATAGGATAATGATTAAAATGAAATAACAGAAAATTACCAAAACTGATACAAAATTTCATAAGTGAATTAAAGAATTGACATTTCCAATATGTCATAACATTTAATTATTGCATGTCCAAGATGGCGCCGTGTGATCCACGCACCTAAAAGAATTAACATTTCGAATGTGTTATAATATCTACACATTGCGTGTCCGAGATAGTATCGTGTGATCCAAGGTTTTTGTGTAATTAAATGTTAAACAAAATGAAACCAGAAATAAACATGTATAAGTTTGACTAATTTAACCTTTCTTTATGCATTAAAAATCTCATAAATAATTTACAAAGTTTTTCATGACCTTTTTCTTCAAAACTAGAGCATTTTGAGCCCACTAGGCAAATCCATTATTAGTATTGTCAAATTTATACAATTCAGCGTCGTAAAAAATGTTATGTCATATAATCGAATTTTTATTAATTATGCAGCCGAATATTAAGATTGTTAATAAAATAAAACTAAATATTTTAGGATTTTATCAGAAATCAAGAATGCCACTTAAATATTTACTTTATATAAAATACTAAACAGGTTCCTGTTAGACCATATACTGAACGATAGTGCGTCAGACAAGCACGAGAAGAACCGGCATATGCAGTTCGCGTCATGCACTTATTTACACGAACCATTTAATGTAATATTTTTCATCTGCACAATTTTTTTTCCTTTTAAGTCGGAAACATAAAATTTATCACATCTTACTTAAGATTCATAATCACATAGCCCTGAAAATATTGCATGTATTTGAGACTTCGATCTTACACCTCATTAAAACCTGTTGGAATATTTCCGCTTGACTTAAACTCGGAGAAAATACTTAGGTAAATATATAAAGAGCCTAGTCAATGCAGCCTAATGGACTTAATATCCTATTGCATTCTTTTGGATAAGTCGCTCCTATTAGAAATGCGATGTCATCAATACTATCAAACAACAATAGAAGTAAATACAACCACCCACAGTCTAGTGAATGCCAAGCAAAACAACATAAAAGAGAGTCAAAAAGTTCTAGTCAAATGTAACACAAAACTCTACTCTGTAGTGTACGAATGTAGCCAAAATTCAGGAAGATAAAATAAACGAGATGAGAAAGAAATTGAAGTGAAGAAAGTAAAACTGTGCGGATTTGCAGTAAAATCAAAAATACAACTAATCAACAAATTATATACTTTTATTCAAAGAATTTATGAGAGAAACTGATATAAAAGGATATGGTGTTTGGACATAAGGTGAGTATTTGTAAAAAAAAGGTAAAATTAATTGAATTAGCAATAGCAAACTTGAAAAATTGAAATTTGAACCGTGACAAGATAATAACAAACTGAAATTTTTATTCGGTGTAATACCAGCTCAGGATACATAAAGGTGGTTGCGATGGGCTTTTTGATCAAGGCGACCGCGATCTCATTTTACTGTACTCATCTACGATCCGAAATTTACGCAAGGGTTACTTTGTTTTGGTTACCCAGTTGATTTTGTAACTTGATAGCACTTTTATCGCTACCTGACTATCAGAGAATATTGTAATATATACTTCTTCCTTTATATATCCTTATCACTATATTCCGCAAGCAAGTTTCAATAGTGTAAATCCCCGCTTGCAAGCTAGTGGCATGTTATTTCAAAGGAACAAATATGTCAAACTTGCATACATGCCACGAATTGGTGCATCTGGTTCTGTATTAGTTTTAGATCTTAGATTACACAGCAGATAGAGGAGCGGATCGAATTTTTAAAGCGAAACCCAAGCTGCCAAAACCACACACTTTAACTGCAGCTAGATTGATTGCCATCATACAGTAGACAGGCGACCGAACCAAGTTTTTATAAATATACCAAAATCTAAGCTCTCATAATCACATATCCCACATGCAACCAGAACAATTCCCCTTACGTAGCAGACAGAGGCGAAAAGCAAAGACTTATGAGTGTATGACATAAAACCCAAGATTTCCGAAAACCATATACTCCAAGCACAGCTTCGATAGCCTAGCAGTTATATAACGGATATTGATCTAGCTGCGCGAGGGGTATGAGGTTTAAAATTTTGGGTTTCGCCTTGGAAACTCATTCCGTTCACGTTCCTGCGTGTTGTATGTGATTTCGGGAGCTTTCGTCTGGGCTCAAAATCTCGATTCACTCGCCTCTCTGCTGTGAAACGGATATCGATCTAGTTTCGCGTGTTTTCTCTTTTTTACAGATTAATTTGGTGAATTTTTTCAAGTTGACCTTGAAATGACTCTGAGATGGCCTCTGGTTAACCTTGAGGTGTCAAAAAAACCACAAATTCAGATTCAGCACGTCCAAAAGTCTATATGTCTTGTTTTATAAATCAATTTAGTTGATTTTTCTCAATTTAATCTTGAAGTGACCCTGAAATAACCCCTGGCTGAACTTTGGGGATTAAACAAACCACGAATTCGGATTCAGCAACCTCAAAAATGTACGTATTTACTTATTCACATTTATTTAGTGAATTTTACCCCATTGGACCTTGAAATGGTCTTGAACCTGACGTGATAGAGGTTATCGGACCTCAGATTTCGATTCAGGGCGTCTAATTACATAAGAATAAAATAGTCTGTTCAAATAGGCATCCACCTTTTTGTTGTAAACCTGTGTTATTATCGTAAGGTTTGTTGATGTTGATCCTTGTATTCATGGTACCACGGCTTGTTTTAAGCAACGAGTATGTGATGAAACCCTGATGAGCTTGGTCTTTTTTAACTTTTATTTTCTTGGTCTGAAAGCAATAAAGCTCCTAGATTCCCAAGTTTCTAAATTAATCGATCAATTCATGATGGTCGTTTAAACGACTTGTTCGAACATAATTTCAGTCGTGACAGCGTGGCTAAAAATTGTCTATATATTTTAAATATATCACTTACTGAAAAATAATTTGGGCTTAGATCATAAAGGGTTACCATCATACCTAAAATTGATAATGGTCTGGCAAGTAGATTTATTTTATATTATAAATATATAGTTCGCAAACTATTTCATCACGTAGGGCATTAAATTACGTTAGAAGTTACTCACGATACCCGTCATCATTATTCGTTCGTCAAAATTATAATGTTCAGTTGCTCAAAGAAAAGGGTTTTATACTATTCACTTTAATATTAGATTCCATATTATATTTAAACTACTTTTGGCAGTGCTATTGTTAGTAACTGAAGAGAATCGACTGTTCTGAAATTATTATAAGGAAAACTCGTTTGTCATAATTATACATTTTCACCGCAAAGCTTACTTGAGTTGCTGAAAAAGCCTTTGTTGCATTAAATGCCAAGTCATGCAAATGTATTAGTTTATTGGAAAGGTAATAAAATTCATGAATATGCATTTTTTTTCATGACCGCAGATTGAGCATATCTACTTCTTTTAGACCACATTATTTTTAATTAACAAAGGTCGATGTTATAGCGTGTAACACAAGTGTCATAATGCAAGAGTTCATGATAAATACCCTGTAAAAATGTACTTGTAAAATCACAGTAAAAACTATGCGCAACTGGATTTTACAGGAAAAATTAATTTTATAATTTCACAGTAAACGAAGAGAGATGAGTAGTTTCTTTAGTTTTATAAATAAAATATGAAATTTTCAGAAATGTACAGAAGGCGTTAAGAGAATTCTAATGTCCTATGGTGCCATAATGGAAATATGAGGTCCAAAAGGAGTCCTTTTGTAAATGTGAGATCTGGTAAAAATATTATAGGAAGACAGGATTGTTCTAAAGAAAGCCATCACCCTCCTCGGTAGAAAGCTGAGTGACCTGGATACACGCTGTTGGGAAGAGAAGCTCGAAGAGCTAAATCTTGAGGACCACACAATTGAAACATGCGGAGAGTCCTCAGGAAAAAGAAAAACATCATTTCACCATTTCACGGCAGAAATGAAATGGTTTACACACAGGATGAGACAGCTGAAAGATTTGCCGATGCGCTCGAACATGAGTGTAGACTAAATAATTACCCGGATAAAGACTAAGTCTACATACTCAACGTAGCGAGAAGATTAGAGCCAGAAATAGATTGGACAACACCTTTCTTGAGCCCACCTCACCTACCTAACCCAAAACAATCATCAAGAGGCTGAGTAACAGGAAAGCTCTCAGAGTGAACAAGATTACAAGCTGTATGCCTAGGAAAGGAATAGCAACTGTTACAAATAACATCAACGCGATGCTAAGGCTAAGGCATTTTGTGAATGCCAGAAAGAAAGCATAAATAACGATGATACCTAAACCAGGGAAAAACCATACCATCCCGCAGGACTACAGGCCTAACAGTTTATTGCCCTCCATCAGCAAGGTAGCTAAAAGGGTTGTTAGGATTATTCTAAAAGGCTCAAAACAGCGACTAAAACAATTGGCAGTATTCCGCAAGAGCAATTTGTATTCATAGAAAGTCTATCCACAGAACTGCAGCTCCTGAGGGTTACTGAATTCACGTGTCAAAGATTCAACAGAAATCGATTGATACTACTTGATGTAACCAGAGCGTTGGACAAAGTGTGGCATGCAGGCCTGATCTGCAAGTTCTAGAGCGTGAATCTGCAAAATTGTAGATTTATACCTACAAAAACATGAGTTCACCGTAAAAGTTAAGCAGGAAGTATCACAGCTTAGAAGACCAGAGGTTGGAGTACTACCGAGAACAGTACTCTCACCACACCTAATCCCCAATTTATTCACTCACGACATCCTCATGACATTAAACAGAAAGATGGCCCTATTAGCTGACAACACTTCCAAAATGGCAAGATCAACGCAACAGAGAATGATCAGCAGATACCTACAGGACGAAATTGGTCTAGTACATGACTGATTCGTCTCCTGGAAAATATCGGTTAACGCCGTGAAGAGCCAAGCGCTCATCTTGACAAGGAGAATAAAGGACCCGGACGAAACGCTAGATATTGATGGCGAAGAATTTAGATGGATTGACTAACCCAAATACCTAGGTGTGACGACTGACAAAGGACTGAGATGGGACAAACACATTTCAGCTACCGTCAACAAATTCAAATTTGTTAAAGGAACAACGCTGCTTAACAGAGCGAGCAAAATGAGCCTTAAGAACAAGCTGACAATCATTAAAGTTCATTCTGATCCACGGATCTGCAGCTTGAAACTATGCCGCAGCAACACACCTTAAGGGATTAGAAGCTCAGAAAAACATGATACCGAGGATAACTTTAAACGTCCCTGGTTCGTCAGGAACGAGCAAATATATATGGAAATTTCATTAAAGTCTTGAGACAGAAGGCTGCTAAAGTCTTTTTAAAAGCAAAGACATGTGATAATGCGCTCATCAGGTTTACAGCACGACTCTGCAGTGGACGGCAAGAAACACAAAAGACCTGGACATCAGCTCTAAAAGCAGGAACCAGCCTGAAAATAAGGAAGAATAAATGGCGAGAGAAGCCATTTAAAACCCCATGGCATGGCATCTCCCACTGGTCAAAATACCAAAAGGACGCTCAGGATCTAGGACCAAGATTAAACTACTACAAACATGGGTACGAGACAATTTTTATTTTAAATAATAAAATACTGAAGAGATCAACCTTACATTGTTTGCAAAATTCGCCTACAACGGAAACACCAATGCTGTGAAGACCAGAGATTTGTAAAAGCCCATCGGCCCAGCAACCCAAAAGACTCTCAGTGCGACGCACTACGAATCATGGCCTAACCATAATCAGCAACGACTAGGGAACAGTGGTAAATTCAGTAATGGGGGTTTTTGCCGGTAAGAATCCAGCACTACCTCCATACTTAGTGTAGGTGTCTATGCAAGGTTTCCATCCTCAAAAAAAAATAAATCATCAGAACTAGCTTATAATCAGAATTAACCTGTCTTTTAGTTTGAAAAAACCATCAGTTCTCAAATAATTAGCTGCTCTTTGTTCTGCCAGCAACGGTTGTTCTTACAGTCGCATCTTCTTATTTTCAACAAGCGGAAATGTATTATACCAAAACTTGCTGTACTAAGTACTGACGTGGTGTGGTAACAAGATTAGACAACTTCAGTTCATGATCAATACGGCTCATTGGTTCATGATAGTCAATAGTTTGATGTGTTAAATCAAACTAGAAACTTCTTGCATTCCGAATTCAGCTTTTTAGCAGTCCTATTTCTCCACATTTAGTTCTTCTGAAAATTCGAATCAGCTGAAGCTTTTGAGCATCGTCGATCTTATTGAAGACATTAATGATCTTCGGGATCCCCTAAATAACCTAAATCAATTTAGGTGCGTAGTGTGGCAAGTTCTACTATAACACTCCAATTCGTTTGTGAAAATGTTTTGTCGTTCACTGAGTAGCACAACACTGCACCCTGTTGGATAAACACCCATCTATTTACGAAAACATAGAGATTCATTAACAAAATTTCACAAAAAGCATTCTGAGATTTCCCTTTTAATAAGTTAAAAGTGCAAGAAATGATTGTCCTTTTACGACGCCTTAGGTAACAACATTTAAACTTAAAGGTCCTCAAATTACTTAGTTCGAAAACTAGTCGAATGTCCAGATGTCTATGAAAGATACTATCTTAATTAGTGGATGGTATAATATTCCTACAGTTTTTAAAGACACTCCGTTTCCAATACCCATTTTAAAACTGGTTAATTTGGTTAGTCAGAGAATTTAACTAACAAGACATTGTACATTTAATCAGAGAATTTAGCTAAACAAGACACTAAAAACATTGCAACACGTAAAATCACCAGTAACAGATTTCATTGAATAATATAAAGGTATGACAAAAAAATACATACATCTAATCGAAAATATAAGCTTTCAAATCGAAAATATAAACTTTTTAGGATTTCGTAAAAAATGCAAAATAACTGGCTTTTATCTAGATTTTGAATGCTTACTATTTCCGGGAATTCAAGAGCGAATTTCGTATCAAAATCTGCGTGTTAGCTTTTTATACTAAACTTGGTTTTTCATTATAAATGCCAAAGAGGTGAAAATAAGGGATTGATTAAAGTAAACTTTGGTTAAAATAGAAATTGGTTTTTCAGGTACCTTTTAATTAATTGATTTCTGCTGTAATAAAAGAAATTACTTTATTTATCTAAAATCTTGGATAAAGAGAACATTACTTTTAGGAAATTAGTATTCCTAAGGGTTATTGTACTTTTGAATTAATTACAAATTTCTTGCGTCATTAAACTAATTATATATAGAAGGTTGAGCTTTATAATATTAGAGTTAGATCATTTCTCTGACCACTAGATGCATTGTATGCAAACATACAAAACAATTCTCCATAATTTCCTATTTAGTTTTTTAACAACATTTCCAAAACTTAAGAGTATTCCTAAAATGCCTTGGAAATAAACAGGTCAGGCGGCTCGAGAGTATGTTTTACTGGGAAGTTTTGGAGGGAACTCACCTCAACCCCCTGTGTTTGCAGTAACTGCTGATAACCCGGACAACAGTAATAATATTGTTCTTAACGTTTTATAGATATATCAAAAATTACATTATCGAGAAAAATTAACTTGATTGCTTCCAAGAAGAGCAAGAAATCCTGATTTAGAAGAATATATTCTCGATGAGATTGCTAATAATCCCCCTAAGAACCTAAGAAGCCCAAGATAAATTCAGTACTGTGAGAGAAATAATGCAATAAATTGTCAGTGTTGTAGAAATATGTGCAGAATAGGAAAGACTCAGTATAAGTTCCCAAAAGACTGTCCTAACACCCTTTATAAAACGAAAGAAACTAGAGGCCCTCGATCCCATTATCCTATAAAGAAATACAATTCCACTTTCCCAGGAAATCCGGGGAAATCTAGGACCATCGACTGACCTAGAAAAGCACGTGGAAAATATAACAAGAAAATCTGAAGCAATTCTTATGATTGTTAAAAGTTTGTGAGGAAAAACATAAGGTCTCTCACCCAAGATGGTGTATTGGTTATACATCAGTGTGATGAGACTAGCCATTAGATATGTCGCCTTGGTTTGGTGGTCCAAGGTAATGCAAAGAACAACCATGTTCAAGCTAGGCGGCATATAGAGGGTCGCCTATTTGAGCATTACGAGGGCAATGAAATCGAACCTGACAATGAAGTTCATTCTGTATCTCTCTACACTATTTAGTGACTCAAGGAGAGGCAAGAATGGGACTTCACCAGCTATACCACTCAATATCAACAGTACAAATTTGATGATACGACGTAAAACTATATGTAACAAAATTAGGGGCCCTGGGTTGGAAATGGACACACCCTTCGAGGTTACAATAGAGAGTCGAATGGTAAGTAAACAAGTTAAACCGGAAACATCTTCTGGTACATTTATCTAGTACATTGATGGTTCAAAAACCAATAAGGGTATTGAAGCTGGGATATATGGGAAAGAAACAATAACTCTTTCCTTAGGAAAACACTTAACAGTATTTCAGAAAGAAATATAGGCAATTTTACAATATACAGACGAAATAAAAAGGAGAGCAAAAGGAAAAAAGCTCTAAAGGCCCACAAAGGTCAAATATATCATTTAGATTGGTTTGAGAATATCAGAGTGAACTTACAGCTCTAGCAAAGGACAACAGAGATATGTTACAGTGGGTACCAGGACACGAAGGCATACATGAAAACGAAAAAGCCGGCTCATCATCTTAATAAATTGATTCAGAATCGGCTCTTGGAGTTCCACGGTGTGAGGTACGAAAAGTTGTCAAACAATGGATCAAACAGAGCACAAAAATCACTAGACAGCCGGACAGGGATTGAACCACAGCAGGCTTTTTATTAGGAGTCCTGATCCGAAATTAGTCAGAAAACTACTCCAAATGAGTAGAAACTAATTAAAGGCAACTACAGGCATAATGACGGGACATATGGCTATCAAAGTTCATCTGAATAAAATGAACCTATACAATGGAGACCTCAGCTGCAGGCTAGGTGATCAAGCTCAGAGAAAGGTAAAGTACATCATATATGACTGTGAGTCACTAGATCGGAAAAGACCACAAACCTTCGGGTTAACAAACTTTGAGCCCAATGAAATATATACTCACTCCTTAGCGAACTTGTAGAAACTGGTTTAGAAGGCTAAGTTAACTGAGTGGGTATAAGTCCAGGGGCAGCACAATAGGCCTATACTTGCCGCAGAGTATCTGACTTCAGGATGAACCCAAGAGGAAAAAAACAGCATAAGAAAGCTCGCAGCTCAAAAATGCACAACGAAATATAACTTTACAAAAAAAATTTCTTCACCCCTTTTAAGTTTAAAGCTAACAGGCAATACCTTTAGACTATTATCCTGCAAGACCTAATGACTCAAACTGGTTTTTATAAAAATTTGGAGAAAACCCACATTTTACCAAAAAAGTTTTGTTTACGGACGGAACTCGCTTCACAAGGTACGGCGTTATAATATTTCAAAAGTGACGCGTTTAATATCAAGAAAATCTCCATGTAGTAATACGGACTAAGCATTAATGTTTGAGGGGGGGATCTTTGGAAATAATTTGATTGGGCCTTTTGTATTGGAATGAAAAATTAAATGGCGCACTCTATATAGACTTTTTACACCAAAATTTAAACTACTCCTTAAAAGATGTACCCTTGTAGGTTAGAGTTTATATATGGTATGTGCGCAATGATATTTTACCACATGTTAACAGTTTGGTGCGTTGCCATTTAAGAAATACTTTTGAAAGATTTTTGGATGAGTAGAAATAAACCAGTTTTATGGCCACCAAAACCTCCTGATCTAAATCTATTAGGTCTATTTTTCTGGGGGACTTTAACGCTGTTATTTATTAAACACCATTATTAGATTAATTAATAACTAGTCATAAGTAGAAATTACTATTTTTATAATGTTTTTGTAGAGTAATTTCTGGCACTGGATGCATATTGTGTAGTTAAATAACTTTCCATATTTAAGTTATTTATAACATAATAAATAAAATGAGTTTCTTTTCGTGTAAACATGCAAAAAATTTAAGTTTCTAAAGTCATATATATAATAACACTTGGAAAGTAAATCGAATTTAAGTTTCCAAATTTTACGATCTTTTCAAGCAGAAAATTTTATTACTTTCTTCAAGAGATAAACTTTATGATAAATAAAACAAGTTTGTTTTTAACTCTAAGACTGTGACCAGTTTCTTTTATTTGTATTTTTGTTGTTCGCAACAAAATAACTCTATTCCACTTTATTAAAGGGGAGTAAAAAATTTAAAAAACAAACAATACAATTTCGAATCTGTTTTAAATGAATTGATTACTTTGAAACTTTGGCGTTCCAAATCTCTAGGCACCAATTTTAAGTAAATTCGAGCACTAAATCAGCTTTTGGATTTATAAAGTTTTCAAGTTGAATATCGGAACGTACCAAGAACGAACTAAAGAATATGTTACTGGGTCAATGTATTTCGAATATCGATTTGAATTTACTTTGGTGACTGAAGAAGCTGGAAGTATAGAACTAGACTTATTTTTTTACACACTTATGTTTTTGGTGGAATAAAAATATACTTGGAGACAAAGATTTTTGTCCGTTTTTGCATTAATATTTGCAACTACATACCTATGATCTCATTTTATTTAAGACAGTAAGATGTGCTTAATTTTTTTATTTAAAAATATGTATTCTAAAATTTCGAATATGTGCCAGTTTTCAATATTTTTTAATTTAGGAAAATATTAAAATATTTTCAATATTTGTATTCGCCCATTTTTGTTTTAAATTTAGATATTTATATATATATATATATATATATATATATATATATATATATATATATATATATATATATATGTTTACGTGGCTTTCATGGTAGTGATTTCAGGATTACAACGGCATAATGTGGATGTATCCACGGCTATTGCATCTCACACGGAGGAATCCGTGAAAGCCGCATAAACATATATACGCCAGCCGGCGGGAGGTCGGCGAAGCCGAGTTCAGTGTTGCATTCTTCCTTCCGATCTGTTTTTAGCACAGACAGGTGCATGTCGGTACCCTGATGAATCTAGTAGAGACGAAACATGTACTTCTGTCGTATCACTGTGCCGGGGAGGGTAAGTTTTGACTTTCTTCTTGGTATGGTGGTACAGGTAGGTCATCATCTCGATGGTGGTGGAATAGAATAAATTGTATTCTATAGCAATTTATTCTAACTGTACAACCTCTAACATGGAACGAAGTTTGCATTTACCATTCGCATTTTACTTCATATATATATATATGGTCTTTAATTTTATTTTCTGAAGTTTTTTTCTTGTATATTGTATTTTTGTCTAAACCATATACTCAACGTTTCGACATTGGTTCGTGTCGTTTTCAAGAAGACTACAATGGCAAAAAAGAGTAATAGTTTCGGAGATTCTGACTTATTTGCCCTATGTATACTCCACTGCAGTTGGAGTATGGGATTTCGTATACAACGTGAGTTTTTTTATCTTTTTTAATGTTTGTCTTTAATTTTGTGAACAGTGAATTCAAACAATTGTATGCCCTGTGTGCGACTGAAAAGTTGTGTTTTGAAAGCATACTCTTCAATTGATCGGATAACCCGTTTATATAAGGTAATGTTAGTAAGTTTGATTTTGGACTACATTGTTTTTTTCCCTTCATGTTGAATTTTGTAATAAAATTTGGGTATTCGCATTTTGAAATATTAAATTATACGAAATCCTATGCACCAACTGCAATAAAGTATACATAGAGCAAATAAATCAGCATCTCCAACACAGACTACGGTCACATAAATATGATAAGAATAACCACACTACCGATACTGAACATGAAGCCTAACATAACCATAATTTTAATTACGAAAAGACAGAAATCCTAAAGATTGAGCCTCACAAAAAAAAAGTGAAATCTACAAGGCCATCGAAATTAAAAAAGACAAACATTCTATAAATGACAAAAGGGGCATAAACCTATTTAATAAAATTTATTTTAAGGTATTGTATGATTCATTCTTAAAAAATATATTAAAACCATGACATCAAAAAAGGAAAAACAAAATTCCCCACCAGTGAAAAAATCAAATACCAATCTTAACGAGCCATATGTTCAGATATTGGCAAGGTTTTTAGTTAATACGCCTCTGGCAAGAGGTATGTATGTATGTATTGTAATTATTTTATTAATTAAAATGTAATTTTAACGTCAAAAATTGAATAAATACGTGTTGTGTGTCCCTTTAATTGAAATGTATGTTGTATGGTACGTCTGACGTAAACTTTTAACGGAAAATTGTTATAAATATTACTCTTTTGCCATTGTAGCCTTCTTGAAAAAGACACGAACCAGTGTCGAAACGTTGAGTATATGGTTTAGACAAAAAAAAAATTTGTTCTTAAAAAGAACCACCTTATTCCCAAGAAAAAAAACAGACTATATATATATATATATATATATATATATATATATATATATATATATATATATATATATATATATATATAAATATATATATATATATATATATATATATATATATATATATATATATATATATATATATATATATATATATATAAATACGTAGGTTTAGAACATTCGGTAATATCCGATTTCTATATTCCATCTTTTGCTACGTTGCCTAACGTACCTTATTTCTTTTCTTTTACCATACTCTGGATACCAAATCACGGCTGATTTTGGCAGTTGTGAGTCAGCTATTCATTGTATATTACAGTACCAGATTAATTGATTTCTTTCTATATCTTTCATAATCGTATCTTCTATTCCTATTTGTCGCAATGTCTCTCCGCTTCTTATTTTCTGTTTCCGTGATACTCCTGCTGATATCCTCAAATTATCCATTTCTACAGCTTCTACTCATTTTTTATTTCTCTCTATGAGTTTTCTAGTCTCAGCCCTGTAAGTTAAAGAGCTTTATGTCATTTATGTTATAATTTGGATTTTTATTAATATTGTTTCTCCACAGGATCCCATTTAGGCCGACTATCACTCCTTTAGCTGGGATAATTCTTGTACGAATTTCTTTATCATCTGCACACATGCTATCAAAGATGACTCCTAAATATTTATAATCGTCGCATTCTTCAACTTCTGAACTATCATTAATTTAAAGGCTACTTCTATTATCTCCTTTGCACAGGTATTTAGTTTTCTCCATGTTATGTTATAGACAGATCCCATTCCTCATACATTTCTTGTAGTTTTCTTGCCCTATTTTCAAGATCTTCTTTGTCGCCTGCTAGTACTACTTGATCATCGGCAAATATATATATATATATATATATATATATATATATATATATATATATATATATATATATATATATATATATATATATATATATAGTTGAATCGGTTAGCTGCATGACATTTCTATCTCCATTTTGATAAAGCTTTCTTCACATATATTCATTTTAAAGGATATCGATAGCTTGCTTCCCATTTTGATCTTTGAAATAGAATCTATATATAGATTTTGTACAGCTCTAATAAATGTATGTTCATCATCGTTTCTCGCAATTCATTTATAGGGATGTTTTCATAGGCCTGGGTTAAATCTATAACTAAAATATGAGTATCTTGATTTGTAGCGACTCTTCTTTCAATAAATTGTTTCATATAAAAAATGTTGTCATTACAGGATTTACCAGCACGAAATCCGCCTTGTTCTTCTTCCACATTGTGTTCTTTTTCAATGAGGTCTCTGAGTATTTTTCCGTAGAGTTGACTCATTGTGCTAGTTATCGTTATACCTCTGTAATTCTAGCAATTTTCCTTACTTATTTACATACTTACTCCGGGCCGTTACAACCCTGGGTGGGTTTTAGCCGACTTTACGACATGCCTCCATTCATTTCGATCTCTCGCAACCTCCATTCAGTGCTCGATGCCCATAGTTTTGAGATTTTTTGTTATATTATCTCTCCACTGAAGTCGGGGTCGTCTTTGTGGCCTTCTCTCAGTCGGTGCTTCCTCCCAAGCGAGTCTTATTATTCTGTCGTCAGGAAGCCTTCTGATATGTCCTGCCCACTGGAGTCATCTGGCCTTTATTTCTTTTACACTACATCTGTATCTAGGAATAGTTCTTCTAGTTCCTTGTTAGTTCTTGTTCTGTATTGTCCTGTCGTTTCATCTATTGTTGGTCCCGAGATTTTCCTTCAAGATTTTTCTTTCAAAGACTCGTAGTCTCTCTTTGTTCGCTACCATTAGCGTCCATGTTTCGCAACCATATATAACTATCGATCTTATAACTATTTTGTATAGGTCCATCTTTATTCGTCTTGTGAAGTGTTTCGATTTCATTAGATCTTGCAGTGCGTACAGGCATCTATTTCCTGCTTGTATTCTATTGTTTATTTCCTGTGATCCGTTGTTATCTTCGCATATTGTTGTTCCGAGGTATTTAAATTCTTTGACTCGTTCAAAGTTATATTAATCGATGGTGATGTTTTGACCTATTCTGTCTCTGTTTCGGCCATTCCGACTCATGAACATGTATTTAGTTTTGTCTTCGTTGATTTGAAGTCCTATCTTCTTTGCTTCCCTTTCGAACCATATTAGAGTTTCTTTCATTTTTATTCTATTATTACAAATCATATCGACATCATCTGCAAATGCCAACAGAAGATTTGGTCCATCTTGATGGAATATAGATGTCGGTGCTTCAATTTTCGAATTTCTGATTATATATTCCAGCGTTATGTTAAAAAGTTGTGGTGAGAGCACATCTCCTTGCTTAAGACCGTTGTTTATTTCAAACATTTCCTTGCTTCCTTTTTTATAGATTCAGATAATGTGGTCTACTTTTTCTTGTGTTTGGGGTTCTTGACCATTGAGACATTTGTTATATATCTATGTAAGCATGTTAAAAAGCTTTGTTGTTTCACTTTTTAGTAATTCTGTATAGATGCCCTTAGGTTCACATGATTTTCCATTTTATAATTTTTCTTATAGCTTCAACGGCATCATTACTATCTATTTCGACGCATTTCCTTGTATGTCAAAACTATTTTTTCCACTTTTCCACATACTGAAGCCTCTTCTCTCTTAGCAATTCCTGATAATGCTTAATCCATCGGTTTTCAGGTATTATTTCGATAGATGCTGTTTCTTGTGCTATATTATTTATGGTTTTTATGAATTTCCGAGCTTTAGAGCATTTTCTTCCACCAATGTAGGTGTCGATTTCTTTACATTTATTATCATACATTTTGTTTTTTCTAAAGTTCTAAGTTTCTAAAAATACGAGAAATAGTTAAAAGTTCTATTATTATAACTTTCAAAATAAATTACATAAATTAATCTACGTATTTGAGGTGATTTTGCCTTTATTCATTGCTTTTTACTACATTTCAGAAGGTCTATACCATCATCACCTGTTCAAAATTGGCTATTTACATACTATTTCCCTCTATATACATAAAATATATTGTATCCAAATTCCAGATAAGCTACAAGAGAAGGTTTACAGAGGATATACGTGCTATAACTAAATAACAACTTTTCGAAAGTATTAAAATTTGTTTTACATATAAATGTGGACCACATACGTGATTTTGGTGTAACCTCAGGAACAAATTTGCTTTTCGATTAAGAGATATAATCATAAAAGTAAAGGGTGTTTTTTATAGAGGTATAAAATTTTAAGTTGGCAACACTTTTTTAACTGGCGGCCATTTTGTCAGCTGTCAAGTGATTTATGTTTAGTTTGGTTTGGCATTTCAACATGAATAGATTGATGCCTGAACAACGCTTCCAAATTGTACAAATTTATTTTGAAAATCATGGTTCTGTTCGAAATACTTATCGCGCATTACGTCCATTTTAGGGTCACCATAATCGTCCATCAGAGCAATTAATTCGATTAATTATGGAACGTTTGCGCACCACGTTTACTCTAAAAGATAATACGCATCCACAGAGACGTCGTACAGTGCGTACAGAAGAAGTCATTGCTGCTGTAGAGCGTAGCGTAGAGGAAGACCCGAATCAGTCTATCCGCCATCGTGCACAGGAATTGGATATATGTCCATTCACTTTATGGAAGATTTTGCGGAAAGATCTTGGTTTGCGTGCTTATAAAATCCAACTCGTGCAAGAATTGAAGCCACACGATCACCTAGCAAGGCGTAGATTCGGTGAATGGGCCCAAAACAAGATTGCCGTTGATCCCGATTTTCATAATCGAATTTTGTTTAGCGATGAAGCTCACTTTTGTTTGAATGGATACGTCAATAAACAAAACTGCCGTATTTGGAGTGATGATAATCCTCAAGTGTATGTTGAGACACAGTTACATCCAGAAAAACTGACTGTTTGGTGTGCTTTATGGGCTGGTGGAATCATTGGTCCGTACTTCTTTAAAAACGATGCTGGTCAGAACGTTACAGTCAATGGTGACCGCTGTAGAGCCATGATTACTGACTTTTTCGTTCATCAATTTAACAACCATGATGTGCAGGAGCTGTGGTTTCAACAAGACGGCGCAACATGTCACACAGCTCGTGCCACAATTGATTTATTGAAGAAAACGTTTGGTAACCGCATAGTTTCACGTTTTGGACCCGTGAATTGGCCTCCAAGATCGTGCGACTTAACGCCGCTAGACTATTTTCTGTGGGGATATGTGAAGTCGCTAGTCTACGCCGATAAGCCCGAAACGATTGATCACTTGGAGGACAACATTCGCCGCGTTATTGCCGATATACGGCCACAAATGTTGGAAAAAGTCATCGAAAATTGGACCTCCAGATTAGACTACGTCCGAGCCAGCCGTGGCGGTCATATGCCAGAAGTCATATTTAAATTATAATGCTAGAAGGTTATCTTTCGAATAAAGTAAATTTCATGTCAATTTAAAAAATTCATCTTTGTTTTATTTCATTTAAAAGTTCTATACCTCTATAAAAAACACCTTTTATTATTAGAAAATTGTTTATTGAATGAGTGCTTCACATTATATCATAAACAAGAGAATTTCTAAATTTTTTTTAAGTTCGCATGCTCGTTATGCTTCTTATCGGTTCCGATCGTTTTCAGACACAATTTATTTTTCGACCTTATTTTTCCTAATAATAAAAAGGTGAGGTGGCTGATAATTACAAATTTGTTTTCCTAATAGTTTTGCTCAAACACCAGTAAAACACACAAATTCCTGACAAGTAACTTAAGCTATATTAAGGTGGAAACTACATAACCTCTACAAATATTTTGAAGATCAATTTTCAAAAGGCAACTTTTATGTATTTAATTTTTTCTTATTTATTAACCTTTACATCTCGGATATGAAAATTCAAAACCATACACCGTAATAACAAAACTACTTACTTACTTATTCATATCGTTTTATTGTAAAGTTTTCCATTCTACTACATCCTGGATTAAAATTTTAGTGCGAATAATAATTGTTAAAACTAGGAACACTGAGTGAAGAATATGATTATGTACTTAATTTTGCATAGCCCTGGTATTAAAATAAAATTCTACAACCGAAAAATGTAAAATATCTTATATTTATTTAAATCTCAATACACAATATCCCACGACATATTCAAAAACAAAATATTCATCTTCCTGGAAAGCTGTTTTCTTAGTTTGAGCACGTACTTACCTCATAACCCTTCATGGCTTACTCGAAATGGGTTGCAGTAAATTTTATATTTAAATGAGGACCAATTTGTATACATAAATGGAAATCGGCAGTTTCGAACTTCACGAATAGAGATATAGATTTGGGATATTGCCTAAATATCTACCTGTAAATATATCCTTAAAGGTTTTTAGAGCGATTAGCCTTATTTTTTCATAATAAAAATTCTAGAACTTTAAAAGGAGACCAAAAATGGTATCTATGTATGCTTAGTGCTATTACTGTCAATTAAATAGTCATTGAGTTTAGTAACAATCGATATATTAATAGCTATCGATTTATCGATATAACGATACTAGAAAGGAAAGGAAAGGCAGGAAAGGAAAGGAAAGTAAAGTAAAGGAAAGGAAAGGAACGGAACGGAACGGAACGGAACGGAACGGAACGGAACGGAACGGAACGGAAAGGAAAGGAAAGGAAAGGAAAGGAAAGGAAAAGACAGGAAAGGAAAGGAACATATATACATTCACAAAAAAAAAATTTTAGAGTTTTGGTAGTTAAGTTCTTTTGTTGATAAGTTACAAACACAGATGTGTTTTGTTTTTTATTATTTTTTATTTAACTGGATATATATTATTTTGACGTTTCTGTTCTGGAATTAATGGGAATATATTTTTTATTACGTGTTGCAATTTTGTTTATCTATATTTTTTTTTTTTGAAGATAACACCTATTACAAAAAATTCATTTTAAATATTGACATATGTTTCTTGCAGTCCGCCTGATGATTTTAATTTCGTTGGTGGATTCACAATTTGGTACAAATAGAAAAGAGTTTAAGTATTGTTGTATTTCTATCATCTCTCTCATATCAACTCTTGTTTTTTTATGTGTTTCAGATTTCAGAACTATAGTATTGTTGAAGCGGTTCGGTTTTTTTCTTATCGATTTATATGTATATATATATATATATATATATATATATATATATATGGATATTCTCACGGGTGTGATGTGTAATCGAAGATTTTCGGGTATCCTGTGTATGTGCTGAATCCCTCTCAGGACTGTAAGGCAGCTGACGTTTCAGTGAAATCTCATTCACCATTTTCAAAACTCACTTTATGGCGTCTACGACCTGCGACCCGGGTGCTGTCGGTCCTGTGTACGCGTCGGGCGCATTCGTTTTCCGAATGGTTCCGACCAATCAGATTGCAAGACCTGCTGCGCGTCATCGGCCCTGTTGCCAGTGTTTGGAGTTGCGTTGCCGAGTTGTAGTCTGTTTCGTTACTAAGTGGTACTGGTTGATGTTTTATAAGCAGATTTTTCCAGGTATTTGGCACACGTTGGCTATCATCTCTGTTATTTAAGTTGTTGGGCATCTTTGCAATTTCAATGGCTTCCCTTATAACTCTTGTGGACAGATTTTCACATCTTGATACGATTTTTATTCCTGAGAAATTGATCTCCGCATGGAATTTCGTACACTCCCTGGTTTTCTAGAGGGATTCTTTCTTTAGGTGTTGGAAAGAGATCTTTTACTTTACGGTCTGTGGTGAAAATGGTTTCAATGTTGTGTCTCCTGAGAATTTTTTTTCGCAACCCCAAACACTAGCAACAGGGTCGATGACGCGCAGCAGGTCTCGCAACCTGATTGGCCAGAACCATTCGGAAAATGAACGCGCCCGACGCGTACACAGGACCTACAGCACCCGGGTCGCAGGCGTCCGTTCACTCGTAGACGCCATACAGTGAGCTTTGAAAATGGTGAATGAGATTTCACCGAAACGTCAGCTGCCTTACAGTCCTGAGAGGGACTCAGCACATCCACGGGATACCCGAAAATCTTCGACTACATTATATATATATATATATATATATATATATATATATATATATATATATATATATATATATATATATACAATTCTTGTACGAATTTTTTTGGTCTAGATTGCGTATTTTCGGAGATAGAGGGGTCCAATATGTTAAAACATATTGGACCCCTCTATCTCCGAAAATACGCAATCTAGACCAAAAAAATTCGTACAAGAATTGTAGGATTTTTCCTGGCAATCTCACGGTCATCTCAAATTTGACTTTGGGCTAGACCTTGAAGGTTATTTTAAGATCAAATTAAGCTCTTTTAAATGGAAATGGAAGAAATGTAAAGCGGAGAAAATTTTCTATCCAAATGACGTAAGTGGGTAAAATTATATCTGGAAGTCATGTGAGGGTCTAATGTCCTTACACCATGGATTAGTGTAAATTATTTAATGACCCGATAACCAAGAGTGAGAAAAACTTTCCTATAAAAGTTTCAGGAAATCGAACGGTACTTCTTGAAGTGACCTTACATTTAATCTTGACCCCAAGGTCATTTGAAGGTCAGCTTCAGAATTTTAAATGAGACCTCCTACTTTTTACCTCATGGATAGAAAGATCAGTGAATTTTACATCCATATTTGAGCTTAAGGTTGAGGTCAAGGTCTGATCATAAAAGTATTGGAAAGAATGACTCGAACAAAAGTTGTAGGATTTCACCTGGGTAATCTTATGATGACCTCAATTTTGACCTCGACTCTGACCTTTAAGGTCATTTAAAGGTCAACTTCAGAATTTCGAATGAAACCTATTTCTTTTTCGATTATGTTCTAGAAGTTCTGTGGTAGTAACGTATCAATTTGGTTGAAAATTATTTTAAAATTAAAGTAAATTCAGTACGGAGGATCCAATTTTATGTTGGTCATGTTTTTTCAAAATTGGTACTAACTGATATTCAGGGTAGCAGGTCACTAATCTGAAGATCATTTTTATTAATATGCAAGATGCAATATAGGGAACTACAAATTTTATATTTTTCCCACTTGGTCCAAAATTGATATTGAGGGCTATATTACTAATATGTTAGATAAAATATGTCCGACTAAAACCTTCAGATGTGTCGAATTTTTTGAATAGCGGTATTGGGGGGTTTTTGGACGCTTATTTATTATGGGGGACCAATATTTGTTTCATACAATTTAATTCAAAACTGGAGAATTCCTAGAATCAAAGAATTTTTTTGTTCATGTATTAATGTGGTTTACAACTTTGTTTCGTAGTTAGATCAAATAATTTATAGGTATCACAACGAATTCAACAATAAAAATTGAAAAAAAAAATTATAGAAAAATTAAAAAAAGAAACTTAAAAAGCCAAAAATAACAATATTAGTTTTTATATGATATTGAAACTTTTGAAGTTGACGCCAAATTATTACTAAATTAAAACAGTTATGAGCACGAGGTACAAATAAACTAGAGTATAAAAAAAAATTACAAATAAAGTATTTAAAAATCCTTTTATTGTTATCTCCCTTTGTCAAATATCAAATTTTTATTTTTCGCATTTTGGCACTTTTTTAAAAGTTCGTTCAATTTTTTTTTATAAAAATTGAATAAAACCATATTTTCGGAAAACTACGCCTTTACATGTACGTTAAATGAAAAGCCCTAAAGTGTTTTAAAAACTTTGTTATTTGGGTTAAGCATGTAAAGACCTCATTTCTGTTTCATAGAATTACCAAGTCCGGTCAAACAAAATTATTTTGGCTCTACCAGTTCCTCAGTGCACGAGGTGCATTCTAAGAAAATAACTTATTTTCTAGTTTAAAGCTAGTACGTGCTGTTTCTTGGATTTATTACCGAAAAAAATGAGCCATAAAATTTTTATTCCCATACACAGGATAAAATCGGGCTCATATATTTATATATTCAGAACGTTAAAATAATGTCTCTTTTTTACGACTTTAATACCAAAAGCTACAAAAATATTGGGAACCTTAAACAATAAAAATTTAATAATATAAAGGACTAGATCTTCGAAAAACAGCCTATAACAAAGACCTTAGCAAAAACTCAATATTTGTATTTATATTTTTTGTTAAAAAGTGAATATGTAGACAGTAATAAAAGTCCCTAAGGATCTCTTTCAGCAAATAAAATATCTGCTTTGATTATCCTGAAATTCGAGGTTTAAAGAAATAAGAAGGTTTTTCAGGAACATAGTGTTTTTCAGGTTTTATATACGTTACCTTTAAAAAGTATTTATACGCCTAAGATGAAATATATATTTTTTTCGTTCACTTCAGATATTTTTAAGATTAAAGAGAAGAGTTTTTTGCAATATTTAACATATAAAAGCTTTAAATATGACCGCCACTTTCCATTACAGAGATTTACAAGGTTCAGTTGTTTAAAAAGTAGGAGGTGTTGTTGAAGAATATTTTTTACATAGAATCGAAATTTTTGTATCATGTCAGAAGTTTGAAATATTTCAGGTTGGCAATATTTGGCGTTACGTACAGGAAATAATTTTTTAGCCAATTTCTGCTGATTGCACCATCCAATACTACTTCAAATGAATTTCTAATATCCCATCTATGATTTTTCTTATTGAAGTTACCAATTTTCAATAATTAATGAATTTGAATGTTCGGAAAAATGCACACATATCAATTCCAGCAAAAGTTAGAATATATAAAGCATGTGTCAGGCCCGTAATGATATACACGGCAGAAACACGAGCTGACACAGCGGAGACTAAGAGGATGATGCGAACCAATGAAATGAGAATATTGAGAACGATCACAGGAAACACACTCTGGGATCAAAGAAGAAGCAGCGAAATAAGGGAAGAATGCAAGACGGAAGACGTGGTAAGATGGACACGCGCTAGGAGACGCTTCTGGAACGAGCACATATCTAGGATGGAGAACAGCAGACTGGTAAAAATCGCCAGAAATGGAAAACCAGCATCCGGCAGACCGCCGGGACGGCCCCCCAAGAGGTGGAAGGATAGCTGGTCGTCGGCATCTCAGGAGGGACAAAGAAATGGGTAGAAACAAGCCTTAGGCTTTCGCAAAGAAGAAGAAGAAGAAGAATGTTCGTAAGAGTCATAAATGAATAACAAAGATTTAAGGCGATGGCTCTTCAAATATACACTCTAAATTCAAAGTCATTATTGTCATAAGTGTCATAAATTGTATACCATAAACCCCTTAACGTTATGACCGAAATCCAATAACTTATTAACTCAAACCATATAAAACTTAAATCTTTAAAAAGTCATAATTGTATTAGTTCTCGTTAGTAATGTTGTTTTAAATTTTTAAAGAAAAAAAATATAATTATTGTTGAATTGTCAGCGCCCTATCGGCCAGTGTTAAACACGCATAAACGCAGTTAATAAAGGGGAGGAAAAGTCCTTTTTAACGAGCCTAAATTTGTTCAATTCTGTTTGGCCAAATCACTGTTAAAAAAAAGTTTGACGTTCGTCCATTACTATATTTTAAAGGATGGGCAAAACAAAAAAAAATCAAATTTCCTCAAGATTAAGGCGCGGATATTTTCAATATAACTTTATAGGGATAATTACGGAAAACAATTACTTGTCCTTATTGGCCATGGTTGTTACGCCCCCTAGCAACTATCTTAGGAAATAATTTCCACCGAATTTTGAGCACCGCTCTTACTATAAATATTTGTGCCTGAAATTGTCCTTTTTGATTTGGCCGCGCGGTACATAAATTGATCTTGTAAATAGAAAATCTAGAAACAAGATTTGAAACTTATTGAAAAGCTGAATATATTGCTCATTGCAGAATAGTGTTAATTCAACAATTTGAAGTACAATTTGAAGTACTCTTTGAGGTTAGGGACAAATACTGACCTGTTGGGGTTAATCGAGCATTGAATTCAAGTTCAGCGACCTCGAAAACTTATAGATACGGTAATTTAATTAAAAAATACTGAGTTTTTGTTTTTTATCTGTCAGTAATGCTCATGCAACAGAATTGTCCATAATTGCGGACGCCATATTGAAATCTCCATGATCTTTTTTGGAACAATCAGACTGTTTTCGATAGAGTTTTGAAATACAAACATTTCAAGATGCCGAATATTTATATTGATGCATTCTAGTTTTGAGTAGCCCACTATGCCCTTTCACGAGAAACGCATCCGAAATATATATATATATATATATATATATATATATATATATATATATATATATATATATATATATATATATATATATATATATTTATCCGGCTTTCACGGATTCCTCCATGTGAGATGCAATAGCAGTGGATATATCCACATTATGCTGTTTTACTTCATATATATATATATATATATATATATATATATATATATATATATATATATATATATATATATATATATATATATTATTTTTTACATCCTGTGTAAAAAACGTATGGTGCTCTTGTGAGATAAACTTATCACAACTTAGACTTACTAAAAACTTTTAGAAAAAATCTAACAATCATGTGAGTATTTAAATTTAAATCAAATACTGATATCGATCAAAAAATAATAAAAATTTAATAATAATGCGGCTACGCAATATATTAACGCAAAAGCATTTCAGGGTTAAAGAGAGGCTTCAGAGAGACTCCAACTTCAAATTTTGCCCCGCTTCTTTTTGGGACTTCCTGTGTAAGCTAAACTAGTTTAAAAATATATCCCTTTACCTTATTAACATTCATACTTGTATAATTTATTTTGTTGGTAAAATATTAATAATCAATTTGTGTCAATACAAAACGTTTTGCCTGTAAACTGATGGTTATCTAACTTCTATAAATGTTACCTTAAGTATAATCCTTTTTCTGAAAATTTGGTTCTATGACCTTTACAAAATGACACCTAAATTTGAAGGTATGATAGAGACGGTTACAAAGTTACCCCAAAACAACAACCGAAAGTGAAAATGTCTCTTTGTATTAGATCTTATTTTAGAGATAAGAAAGGGGAAACGACGAAAAGTTTTAACTAGATTAGAGTACTAATTTTCATAATTTTGCTTTGGGCAATATTTACCTATATCAAAGAGATAATGTTTCTTTGTTGGTGGGTAATTAAGCGTAAAATATTGTAATATTATATTTTGAAATATCATTCAGAAACCTTTTGTAGAGAATAAAGATACATTTTGCTGTTTGTCATAATTACAACATGATGAATCAGAAATGTTTAAAGTATAATTCTCGTAAATTGTAAAATGAAATAAAAATATGTTTAAATGGAATCTGCAGTGGATTCTTTACTGAACATTTTTGAAGTATTTCAAGTTTTGACTCAAGTAGTGCTCTACATATGTTTGACCTTTTTAAGGCTTTCTTAAGAGTACTTGACAGTTTGAGTAATATAGGTACTAAAGTTTATCAGAATTTACCCCTTATGGTTATAAGGAATTGTTTTCTTATTTGTATTAGAATTTTCAGCCGCTTGTATTTGTCTACATTTGTGCTATTGTGAATATTTCTTTTTATTTTTCATTAACAATTATAATCAATTGGTATTTAGAGATTTTTGGTTCCTAATTATATGTTTTATGAAAGACGTCTACAGCAGAGATTGGTTGACTTCCTAGAATACGAAAAAATGAAAGAAGAGGAAAAAATATTGAAGATGCTGTATTTGAACTGGAAATAATATTCACAACCAAAATCCAAGGAACAGAAAGGCTTTAGCAGTTTTCTTAGACTTAATTAAAGCTTTTGACATCGTGACACATAACATTCTATTTGATAGGTTAGAAAATATGGTCTAAGTAGTAGTGCTCTGCTTCTTTTAAAAACTATTTAGCAAAGAGGGCACAACGATTTAAAATCAATGATATACTTAGAGAGAGTGCCACTATTGTTGTCAGTGTGCCGTAAGGTATGGTACTGGGTTTCATACTCTTTTTGACTTACATAAATTAAGTAGAAGGTGTATTGAAGGATTACATTATTTCATACACCGGCACTGTTCTTCTCAGGAGAAATATGGAGCGAGGTGTATAGCCAGGAGTAAATGTGATTGGTGTATTAGTGGCTTAACACTAGAAAATTAAGTGGAAATTTCAAGAAGAATTATTTTATGACGTTTTAGGCAACAAATGCGGATGAGCCAATAAACGATTCACTCATGATTCATGGCATACATTGTATCAATATAGGAGAACGTGAAATGGTCGATAAAAACCTTTGCCTCCTTTAAATCACCTGGTAAGGATGGTATATCTCCAGCTTTACTACAAAATTCTTCCGATATCATAATAAGCCACCTGGTGAAATTATTCCGCTCATCTTTGAGCTTATGGTACAGACCGATGGCGTGGAGGGAAACAAAAGTAGTCTTTATTCCCATTATACGATGGACAGACCACACAAACCCTAAGTCCTTCCGCCCTATTAGCCTGACTACCTTCTTATTAAAGGCACAGGAAATGCTAGTGGATCGACATTTGCTGAGCTTAACAATGTAACTATCAAAGCATTGATAGAAAGGGGCTGTCCACAGTTCTATCTCCTTTGTTATGGAGCTTTGTGAAGGAACTAAATGACGCTGGTTTATATACACAGGCCTATATCGATGACCTGGTCATTTTATACGCTGGTCGCGATGCCCGGGACCTGGAGGGACCTATGATGGAGGCACTCCGGATTGCGGAGTGATGGGGTCACAGGGGAGAGCTCAGAATAAACCCGGACAAGGCTGAGATGGTACACTTTTCAACAAAGAGGAGAATGGAGAGACTTCCTATAATTATACTGTCGGGACTCTTTAATATAAGGAAATATACTCAGACTGAGCTGGAATGACCATCTTGAGGCTCGAACTAAGAAAGTCATACGTGTCTCCTGAGCTTGTAAATGAGCCTTTGGGTACATATAGGGGCTGACATTGAGAGTGCTAATATAAGGAAATATACTCAGACTGAGCTGGAATGACCATATTGAGACTCGAACCAAGAATGCCATATGTGTCTCCTGAGCTTGTAAACGAGCCTTTGGGTGCATATAGGGGCTGACATTGAGAGTGCTATTTTGAATATACACTATGGTGTTCCATCCCATGATAGGGTGCGTATTACATAGTGATAATGTGTAGCAAAACACCGTCTCCAACTTGACAGAGTTCAAAGAATGGTTTGTGTGGGGATATTGAGTGCGATTAGGACTACCCCACCATAGCTCTGGAAGTTCTGGTGAACCTGCCTCCTCTCCACCTATACATAGAAAACGAGGTCCTGAAGACTGTTTAATGTCTCAGTTGCCCATGGTATCTCGGAACTGGCACGGGTGGCTAGTTAGGTATCTAGGAGAGGTATCATTCCCCATGCAAAGAGACTACATGGTGACGCTTTTAAATCCCAACCACTCTTTGGAGATATTTTTGCCAATTAGAGAGGATTGGGAATGGGAGCAAAGTCTTCCGAGAAATGGATCCTGGTAGTGTACAGATTGATCTCGACGACATGAAAGATTTGGAGCCATAGTGTTCATCAGAAGCGAGCGAGTCAGATAGTTTTACTCTCTCGGACAACATGCGATGATTTTTATAGCGAAAATTTATGCCATTCTGTAGTGTGGCCATCTCTGTATGGAATAGGGAAATAAACACATGCTCAGAGAGTAAAGCTGCGATAATGGCACTGAAGTCCAGTGTGGTTACTTGGCGACTGGTGTCTAAGTGCAAGAATATTTTGAACAGTCTGACAAAGAACGGCACTGTCAGATTCGTGTGGGTTCCGGGTCAGTCGGTCATACGCGGGAATCAGAAAGCGGACTTTCAGGCAAAGATAGGGTGCTTAACTGAACCATATAGACCCCAACCAATTCTACCTGTCCTAATTGCCATTGGTGAAAGAGAACTAAAATTTTTGCTGGAAAGCAAATTTATTTAATCGTGGAGAAGAGCTCCTGGAATGAGGTGTGCCAAGAAACATATAACTAGACCTAGTTACTAGAGAGCATTTCTTCTTAGGAAGGAAAAAGTTGCGAATTATGGTAGGATCGTTGACGGGACATTGCCACCTGAGGGGTCATCTTCATAAGTGTCGTAGACGATACGACCTGCAGATGGTGTCTGGAGGATGAAATTGTTTACCATATTCTTAGAGAGTGCCCAGCACTGAGCGGACTGAGACAGAGACGTTTCGAAGATAAATTCTGTTACTGGAAGCAGTTAGACAAGTTCAATTAACGAGCTTAGATTCGCAAAGGCGAATAGCCTCGAATGATCTGGAGCTATGACGAGATGTATAATATCACCACCTTTGTTCGTTCATTCATTGTGTCAACAGATGCTTAAGTTGTAACTATTTTAAAATTAGAAGAACTTCTTTATTTATTTTTTTAGTAAAATATCAATGGATAATAATTTCGCATAGTGTCTTTAAGTGAAAAAATTAGAAAAATGGTTTACAAATTCTATCTGTGAGAAATCCTTAATAGGAGCCTGACATTTTTACTGTACTGTTATCTGGATAATATGTCAGAACACTGTGTTCTTTTAAGAAAACCCTATAGGTATCCTACATCTCTCCTGTATGTCGAAAATAGTTTTCGAAACTTTTACATATTATCATGTTTAACCTACATAATTAAGAATTAACCACTTTTATTGTCTTGTAGCACACAGTTACCACTCCTGAATAAAAGGTAATGACAGTTTTCGTATGACTATACTTCAAACCTCTTCGTGCCCTAAATTCATTACGTATTATGCTCCTAAAATATTAAACATGCTACCAACATTTCTTAAAAAATTGATGGTTCAAGGTAACAGGATAATTAAATTTTTATTTTAGGAAATAAGAGTGTCTTCAAAGCTATCTCTTTAAATTTTATAGTGGTCATGATACTCATACGTTCTGCCTGAAGCATGCTGCGCTTTAACTTTTCGATTCTTTATCTTTTGCTCTTTTAAATTTTCCGCTATAAAAAGTTTGGATGGAGGCAACGCATACAAGTTGTTTGTCAATTTGGGTTTGGCTCCCCCTCAAGATTATTTATGAAATTTATATTTAAAGATAACTTGTAAAAAGCAAAACTTTTGAAATTATTTATGTTTATGTTTCATACTCCTAGCCATTGTTATCCTTAAATATGTTTATTGACTTGTTATAATACGTAAAATAAAATGCTGTTGAATAAAATGTTTTTTCCTTTGCTTTCATCACAACACTGTTTTCGTCGATTTTTATAATTATAAATATTTGTCAACCTAAAATTCGTTTAAAGGTTATAGACCAGGGCTTATCTGTTTTTAGGTGGATATGAAATGGAACATGGAGATTTTTACATGAGAGTCTTCAGAATAACCTTAGTAACGATAATTTTGATATGAGTCATTTCAAAAAGTTGGGCAACATTGTTTTTATTAATAAAAAATAAAATTAACGAAAAAAAAATTGTTTTTTTTTCAAATTTCTCTCGTATAACTTTGAAAGTATTCATTTTAGAGGAAAGTTGAAGAGAAAAAAAATTTCATAATTAGATTTGCCATAAGATAGGGTTGGTCGGAAATCTCCAAATATATTTTCCTTATTGCAAAATAGCAAAAATTAAGAAAAAAAAAGGTAAAAAAAGCAGTTTTTAAGCAACTTTTTTTCGACCATTTAAATTTCTCTAAAGGCCTTCATATTAGAGCAGAGAAAACTTAATGCCATGATAAAATAGCACGCTAAAATTCATTAGGATCGAATCTATAGTTCTCGCACAATAATTTTGCAATCCGATTTAGTTTGCAAAAATTGACCACTTTTCAAGTTAATATCACGTTAAAGTATTTAAATGTATTTTTAACATATAGTAGGGAACCCAAGTTTTCCAACGCTTTTTTCAGAATCAAAATCGGATGATTTGGACGCCCTCAGGAATTGTTTAAAGATATTGTTGATATTTTCGCTTATAAACAAATAGATTATCTCGGCGGATTTTCATTGGATTTTTTGCAATACATGGTTTGAAAGTACTTGGAAAGACGCTTCTTTGCGTGAAGAAAAATTTCAAATCCGTCAATTGGTTTTCGAGATACAAACTGTCAAATTTAACAGCCTGTTACGGTGAATCTATAAACAATGCAGACCTGATTATTAAACCAAAAACTTTGTCTTGTCGAGTTCTTTTTTGATACAAATATTTACATGTTTATGTTATTGGAAACTTTAATAAAAATGAAAAGAATAACGCTCACGCGCGTGAAAAATGAAAAAAGTGGGGTGAAGAGCTCTCAATTTAAAATTGAATTCGAAGATTCAAAATACATATCTGAAAAGAATTTTCATTTTCTCGGCTTCTAATAAAGCGATTTTGATCATATTTTTTAAACCAATGTACCGCGAATAATGGACCTCAAATATCATAATGCCATGTGCGCATCACGCATTCATTTTGTTATAAACAAATGACGTTATTAAAAAAATATTAAAAAATATTTTATCAAACGTTTGCGAGAAAGCTTGAAACATCGGGTATTCATACCGAGCAAGCTTATGAAGATGCAGATATCCTTATTGTAGAAACAGCGAAAAACATTGCTTCTGATGGTAAACCTGCTATTATAGTAGCGGAAGTCATCGACGTTCTGGTAATACTGACATTACGAGCAAGTGGAAAGAAAAACATTTATTTTTGGAAGCCGAGTGAAGGCAAACAATTTGAAGCAGTTTATGATTGCGAAGCATTTTATCATTTTTTTTCCTTTGGAAGTTGATGTCAGGAGAGCTTTCGTTTCTTTAGTAGATTTTATTCATGCCTTTGTTGGCTGCGATACAACATCTGCATTTTATAACCAAGGAAAAAAAAATATGGAAACTTTTATTAAATTACGCAGACTTAAGGAAAAAAGCTTTAATTTTCAACCAAACTAATTCTTCCCTATAAGAAATAAAAAACGCGTGCTTAAAAATCATAGTTGTTACGTACGGTGGGAAAAGAAGCATTAATATCAATTTAAATGAGTGTTTTAAGAAGGAAAGTAGAAAGAAAATTTGACCCTGGTTCCGGCGACAGAATCTGCAGCTGCACAGCATTACTACAGAGTTTACTATCAGGTGCAGCAATGGTTGATTATAATGAATTGGACCCAAAAGACTGGGGTTGGGAAGTGCAGAAGTCATGTTTGGAACCAGTTGAAACCACAGATATACTGTTGCCAGAAAGTATATTGAAAAAGATAACCTGTAAATGTATAAAAGACGATTCCAAATTATGTAGCGGTATTAAGCATGAATTAAAATGTACTGATTACTGCTCAAACTGCAACGGACAAACTTGCAAAAATGCACCAAACCAATATATTGACGTAGAAAAAAATTTTGAAAATGTAATTGATTTTGAAGAAGTTGGCAGAGAAATAGAAAATGACTGTTTCGATATCGATATACGATTAGATGATGAAAATTTCAATGAAAATGATGATCCGGACATTCCACAGCCTAAGAGAGCCCGATTCGAATGAAAAAAAAATTTCAATGTAAAAACGTTGTAAAGTTTAAAATATAATATTTAGTGTTAAGAATGCTCTATTGAACTTTTTAAACATAATTTGCCAAGAATAACTTTTTATTTTTATCTGTATTTTAAGAATAAAATAATTTAAAAACAAAATTTTTTTACAAATTGTTTAAACAATGATTCTTTAATCAACTTTGATAATTAAAGGAAATATATATCGTTATAGTATGCTTAATTATATTAATAAACACAGATTCGTTTGGAAAGTTCAATACTATAGGGTGCAGTATGCTGTAAGCGTGATGCATAAAAAACATAATTTTTTTATAACAAAATGAATCCGTGGTGCGCACATGGCATTATGATATTTAAGCTTCATTATTCGCGGTACATCGGTTTAAAAAATATGATCAAAATCGAGAGAAGCCAAAAAAATGAAATTTTTTTTCAGATATGTATTTTAAATCTTCCAATTCAATTTTAACATGAGAGCTCCCCACCCCTTTTTTTCATTTTCCACGTGCGTGGGTGACATTCTTTTCATTGTTTATTGAAGTTTCCGATAACATAAATATTTAAATATTTGTATCACAAAAGAACTCGGTAAGACAAAGGTTTAAGAATCAGGTTTGCATTGTTTATAGATCCACCGCAACAGGCTGTCAACTTTGACAGTTTGTATCTCGAAAACCAATTGACGGATTTGAAATTTTTCTTTACGCAAAGAAGCGTCTTTCCAAGTATTTTCAAACAATGTCTTGCAAAAAAAAATTCAATGAAAATCCGCCGAGATAATCTATTTGTTTATAAGCAAAAATATCAACAATGCCTTTAAACAATTCCTGAGGGCGTCCAAATCATCCGATTTTGATTCTGAAAAAAGCCTTGGAAAACTTAGGTTTCCTACTATATTTTGAAAATAAATTTAAATACGTTACGTGATATTTTGTCAGTTTTTGCAAACGAAATCGGATTGCAAAATTATTGTGCAAGAACTATAGATTCGATCCTAGTGAATTTTAGCGTGTTATTTTATCATGGCATAAAGTTTTTTCTGCTCTAATATGAAGGTCCTCAGAGAAATTTAAATGGTCGAAAAAAAATGATTAAAAACTGCTATTTTTTTATCTTTTTTTTCTTAATTATTGCTATTTTGCAATAAGGAAAATATACTTTGAGATTTCCGACTAACCCTATCTTATAGCAAATTTAATTTTTTTTCGTTAATTTTATATTTTTATTAATAAAAACAATGTTGCCCAACTTTTTGAAATGACGTATTTCAAAATTATCGTTATTCTGAAGGCTATCACGCAAAAATCTCCATGTTCCATTTCACATCCACGAAACCCCGATTAAAATTAGCTGGAGATCATAAGACTGTAATTTTCTTTTTATTTAATTTGCAGGAATAAAATAATTTTGTCGCTCTACTTTTCCCTAATAGCGTAAAACCACGATTACTAATAAAATCCACCACCTAGCCTTTTATAAAAGAAAAACTTAAGAACCTGAATACTGACTTTCTTGATCAGTGCAGGCGCGGATCCAGGGGGGGGGGGCGATCGCCCCCCCCCCAAGAGCCTTGAGTTCAGAAAAATAGACCCAATTTTGCCTCTTATACTATAGTATATTCAAAAACTAGAGAGAGTAATAAATCATTTTTTACCCTTTTTTTTCTTCGCAAACTACCAGTGTTCATTAGCCCGGTGTCTTTGGCAAAATCTGTTAGACACATATATTTTTCATAGGAATGGGTTAGACATTTTATAATTAAAAATACCAGTCTATAATAATGGAATATTTGGGATGGATAACAATAGATATTTGGATGTGTGAAGTGTTAAAAAGGATTTTAATCCTTGGCGTAGGCGTCAGAAGGAGGTTTATTTTATCACTAAGTATTTATGGCATAGAATATTATTTCGGTAATAAACTCAAAATAAAAAGTTTTTATAATATTATTTTATTTCTTATGATTTCTTAATAATTCACATACATTAGAAAATATAGATAATTTTGACATATTTAACACAAATCACAACTGTATTTTTATTATTTTTAATTTTGGCTAGAAATCCTTTTAGGTACATTCAGACTAAAACGTAGCCTTTTTCTCTCAAAAAATTCTAAGTTATAATTTAAATACTTACAAAATACCCATTATCAAAAATACAAGAAATTAAACATATACAAAATAATAAATTTGTCCATATAATATTAAAATTTTTTTGGAGCTATCGGTCATTTTATTATTAATTAAAAACATTTTTAGGACATTTGACGTTTCGGTTTATTTATTTCTTAAATCATCCGCAGAATTACAATTAAATACTAAAAAGGGATTGAAATGTAATACATTTTTATATGTTACAGAAAATTTAAGTAATAAATTGTGTTTACGCTGGTAAACTTACGTATCTAATTCGAAATCAAAGTCAGTGAAGCCATCTTCCTTCAAATTAATTATAATTGGTTTCTCTATCTCACCAATCATGAGATCGAGTTTCCACATTTTCTTTTATTATTTTATTATATGGATTTTTCCCAATATTGTGCATCAACTTTATTCAAAAAAATCTTTCAAAAGTTCAGTTGAAAAACTAATTTTGTAAGTTGTGTTATTTCTAGCAATTCTACCTTTTACTGAGAGAGATATTTCCTTCTCCAACGGACATTTTCTGAACGATCTATATGAACAGATTTCCTATATGGTTTTTTTCAGCAAAAATTAAGTTCTCTGAGCAATTTCCAGAGCTCAGTTCTTTTAATTTCAGGTAAATCCGATCTTCATTGATTTTAGTAGGAATTTTGTCGACGATTGGGATCTGCTTCTCATAATAAAATGTATGTACAACTCCTTTTATTGCAGTTTACATTTCTTCTTCCAACGAGGTTTTTCGTCTGCCTGTGATCGAATGTGGCTTGGGAGTACTAACAATTCCAGTCGTTTTTTTCTCCCTTAGTATTCGGAACATATTAGATTTTCCAACTCCTGTCATATTCAAATACATCTTAACAGAGCTTTTAATATTATTGTCTAGATATTGATATCTTAAGGCATCACAAACATTCAAAGTTTTTCGTTGAGGAAAAAATGCCTTGGTTTAAAAATTTTGGAATAAATATAGATGTAGATGCCATATCTTTTGGGTATCTCACTAATCTCAACTAATATATAAAAACAAGCACAAACAAGATAAATCACTAAAGACCAACTGTAAGGTGTACTTTGCTCAGTGACAGAAATTAAGTTGAACTATCAGAAATTTTATTGTTGCAGTAAATTTATAAAAGCTTATAATATTTAAATATAATTAGATTTCCGGCAGTCCTCGGTTACCTGCGTCACTAGAGCAGGTACGTTGGAGGTTGCAGTAACAGTTTTATTACTCTCTCTAGTTCTTGAATAGAGTATAGGAATGTGTATGCTTGCGATCACCCCCCCCCCCCAAGAGCTTTGAGTTCAGGAAAATAGACCCGATTCTGCCTCTTATAATAGGAATGTGTATGCTTTTCGCATTCTCCCCCCTGTCGGCAACTCGTTTTTTCCTATGATGGCCCCCCCTCTCCAAAAGCTTTAAATTCAGAAAAATAGACTCTAACCTGCCTTTTACACCAGAAATGGGAATGTTGCTGGTGTCTCCCCCCCCCCCCCCCCCGTTGACAACTTGCTTTCGCTTGCCATATTGTACTTTTGTGATATCACCGCCCCCCCCCCCCAAAGAGAGAGGCTGGATCCGCCCCTGGATCAGTGTAGTATTTTAAAAATATTTTTGTTCTCTATAGTAACGTATTTTAGTAATTTGACGTCAGCAGCCTTAAATAGGCTAATATAACAGGTCCAGTATGCATGATGTAACACGGAAATTCAAATTTGAGTAAATTTAACTTGTAATGTAATAACTAACCTACATGTTGATTAGATAGAGCGAATTAATATTCAATATAGGGATACGCTTAAGGGGATCTAAGTTATTGTAATTACTGAATGTTAGCGATAGGTTAATTACTGTATAATGAATCGAATTTTATTTCTAACCGAAATATTTTGAATAATAAATCTGGGAGCCCAATGGATTTTAGTAGCCGATGAAAGGATATGACTCCATCAAAATTCTTTATATGTATTTTGACCCCCTGATTACTAATATTAGAAGAAATTTCTGAAAAATAATCAAGCAATTTGTAAAGAATAAAGATACATTTTGCTGCTTGTCATAATTACAACAGGATGAATCAGAAATGTTTAAAGTATAATTCTCGTAAATTGTAAAATAAAATAAAAATGTGTTTAAATGGAATCTACAGTAGATTCCTTGTGAAAAATGTTTGAAATAATGATAAAAACACAATTTTCGCTTTTTAATGTTCTAAATTTTGATTCAAGTATTGCTCTTCATACGTTTAATCTTCTTAGAACTCTGTCGAGAATATTTGATAGTTCAAGTAATATAGTTATTAAAGTTTGTGAAAATCTACCTAATCTTATGGCATGTAACGAATTGGTTTTTATGGTGTATTGGAATCCTCAGCTTGTTTATATTCATCTGTAATTGTGGTATTGTGAACATTTTTTTAATTGTCACTTTGTCTATAATTGAATTATCTTATAGAGAATTTTTTCGTTTCTAGTAGTTCCAGTAAGTGTAGTTTTTTATTTTTATTTCTGCTTAGACGAATTGGGTGTTACTTAAATCAATAAAGTAGTTATTGTCAATGCAACGACTTGACATACCTGTTGATTTTTTATAATTTAATATAGATTTTTTATGTCCTTTTAATCTAGTGTTAATCTTTCTCCCACTTTGACGTATATATACAGCTGGACAATCGCAATTTATTTTTTATAATCTTGACCTGTCCACTATAGGCCCATATCGGTAATAAGTAATTTTTCTAAAATATATGAAAGATATCTAAAACAAACTTTAGTCAGTTTTTGTTTTATACATCTTTCATATATTTTAGAATATTAAACTTTACATTGCAGTTGTTTCCTGCTTTCGATTCCATACAGCTCCACTGATGAGGCCATAAGATGGTTGAAACACGTATGGAGAGAGGATCAGAGTTGTATTTGCAGGAAATAAACTGTTTCTATATATTATTTGCTTTTTTTTAGCTTGAAAGAATGAATATAGGCAACTGTTTAAACACAGCAGATAGATTAATTCATTTCTTACTAAAATTTTGATTTTTAAAATTTTGCACTACTCCGGTGAATGTACAGATGTCATTCGACTGGCGATACATTTCCCTCTGACAGCGAAATCGACAGGTTTTAAATATCCTGCCAAAATGTTTTGGAATTTATATTTTATATAGCAGTTGTTTCCTGCGAATGTTACTCTCGGTTCGATACAGCTCCACTGATGAGACCATAAGATGATCGAAACGCGTTTGGAGAGAGGACTAAAATTGTATTTGTAGGAAATAAACTGTTTCTATATATTATTTCCTTTTTCTCTGCTTAAAAGGAGAATACATCTAGGCAACTATTTAAACATGGCAGATAGATTTATTTATTTCTTACTGAAATTTTGATTTTCAAGACTCTTACATTCTTACGAAGAAGTGAAAATTTGGCTTAATAAATAGTTGGTCACAAAAAACGAACGGTTCTTGTTGAGCAGAAGTCATTCCTTGACAGACAGATGGAAAAAAGTCATAGCTAATGACGGCCGATACCTTGATTACTTTTGTTCTGGAAACAAATGTTAAAATTTTGCGAGAAAATGGACATTGCTATCCAAAACACCTATTAAATGTATTTAATGATTTGTTACAATACGTAAAATGTAATAATGATGAATAAAAAATGTGTTCCTTTACTTTTATCATAATTTTTTTTATCAATTTTGATAATTATAAATATTTATCAACCTAAAATTCGCTTAGAAATTACTAAATTAAGGAGATAATATTTCGTTAAAACTAGTAAGGAATCATAAAACTCTAATATCCTCTCTATTTAATTTGCAGGAATAAAAGAACTTTATAGCTCTACTTTCCCCGATAGCGTAAATCCACAATTACTAATAAAATCCACTAGCCAGGCTTTTATACAAGAAAAAACTTAAGAACTTGAATACAGACTTCCTTGATCAGTGAAGTGATTTAAAAATGTTTTTATTCTCTAGAAATCCTATTTTAGAAACTTGACGTAAAAGGTCTTAAGTAGGCTAATATAATATTGTCAATATGCATGGCGTAACACGGAAATTCAAATTTGAGTAAATTTAACTTATACTGTAATAACTAACCTACCTAATAACCTTAATATTCAGTATAGAGATTCCCTTAAGGGGATCTAAATTATTGTAATTACTGATTGCAAGCGATAGGTTAATTATCATATAATAAATAGAATTTTATTTTCTCTCCCTCTCTCTCTGGTTATAATAGCTTTTAGATCATCATAGAAGGCAGGGACGGACTTGCAGCCACACTCGTTGCGACTAATTTTTGATAGGTCATTTTACAGAGCTACAAACTGATTTTTTATATACTTTGGGCATTTGCCTTCAAGAAAGATACTTAATTTATATCTATAAAACTGGCGGTTTTCGAGATAAATCGATTTTTGTGCGTAAAACTCAAAAGTTACTAATGCTCAACACAAACGGGTAAAAATAAAATACGCAGGATGTGCTTATGTGATTTAATTTATGGAGAAGCGCTATCTCACTCTTCGAAGGCAAGAATATATTATGCTGAAAGATTTCCAGCTCAGATATTGTCAAATCCGGAAACCTTTCAAAGGGTAGATCGAGATTCAAGTAATTTACAATGTTGTTAAAATGCAAAAATAGTGAAAGCGTTTAAAAGTTATTTTGGCAAATGTTCAATATGGGATCCACGTACTTCAATACATTTTCTTTGACGCTGCACTTCAAATAATATTCCGGCATTATTACATATTACTAAGAAATAGTTCTTTTAGATGTTCCCAGAAGTAAAAGCCAAAAGAATTTAGGTCGGGAGACCTTGGTGGCCATAAAACAGGCCCACCTCGACCTATCCATCGAGGGCCAAAAACGTTAGTTAAGTGTTTATATGGTTAAAATGAGGTGGAGCACCATCATGCATATACCATATTTTCATTCTTCTATCAAGAGGTACGTCTTTCAATAAATTATTTAAATTTTGCTGCAAAAGTTGTAAAAAAAATCATCATTCAGTCTTCGTTCCAAGACAAATGGATCTATTTCCGATGATACCAACCCACACATTTACAATAAACCTTTGTTGATATTTTGAATTAAAGCGTGCGCGTTTTCATCAGCCAAAAAATGTAAATCGTGTGAATTTATTGTAAACCGGCCTCATCGGTAAACAAAATAAGGTTAGAAAAATTGAAATTTAGGTTATGTTGCTGTATAAACTAGTTGGAGTATTGAAGTCTTATGAGATAATTATCCGGAGACATAGCATGTACTTTTTCAACGTGGTACGGGTGAAGTAACTGTTCTGTTAGAGTTTCATGTACAATCCATTTTGTATTATTGTTTTGTATCGCGAGCTTTCTTATGCTACTTGAGGGATTGTCAGCAATATCTTAAATCAGTAAAATTTGTACCTCTACGTGAGGGTCTTGTGCTCTCCTGGTAGGGCCCTCACCGCCACGTGACGGCAAAAATGACTCTGAATAAAACATGTAAAAAATTAATTCGTTAACTCTAAAAATTATTTTCTAATCATCTTTTACCTGTTTTCCTTACACTTCGATCAACCCATTGAAAAGTTTTTGGACTTGACAATGTTCGAGTTGTAAATCTTTCGGCAAGTCGTCTTGTCTTCGAAGAATTTAACAGCACTTCACCATAAATTAAACTCATATCAGCATACTCTGCGTAAGAATATTCTTCCATATTTTAAAATTATTTTTATTTGAAGTGATTTCTATGACAAATTAGGGTTATTTTGACGTCCCCTGTGTGCTCCCGAGAAATTAGGAGGTACTTACCGGATACCCTGTATATATATATATATATATATATATATATATATATATATATATATATATATATATATATATATATATATATATATATATATATATATATATAGTGTGACCAGTAAAGTTCGCAGCAGGAATTTTTTTTATTAATAGCTTTATTCGAAATTTGATGTGGAAAAATGGAATATGTGCACTAGGCGAGCGTTTGTAAGTAGACTTCCGCTACTCTTCATACGTATGTTAAAATTGATGAAGGCCTATTTGAATACAGCGTTATTAAAAAACCAATAGAAAACGTTACATATTCCAATTACGATTAATCCCAGCTTGTAGTTCTGGACATGAATTATCAATTGCTGAGCGCATAATTTAAAAATATTTATTTAATCAAAATGTATTCGTGTTAAAAGTGGTAAAAATGGCGTTTTTTAAATGTGCTATTTTAACTCAAAAACTATTTAACCTACGGAAAATTACCAAAGACCCTTTTTGTTTAGAATCGACCGAAGAACACAAAAATATATTTATATATTATTTTACAAAAAAAAATTACATTAACAATTTTTTATGACCATTTTTCGGGACTCCACCCTGGATATTCGTAATCAGAGGATCAAAATACTTATATAAACTTTGGTGGAGCCAGCTATGAATGCCCACTTGGCTCTCAGACTAACAAACATCCTAGTTTATGTTTAAATAAATATTTATTTAAATAAATCTAGAGAATCTTTCATTATGTTATGTAAATCGATAATATAGAGTGAATTTAAATTGTGTGGAAGTAATTAATGTTTTTTTCTTACCTCTGCCGTGGCCAGAGCGCACAGTCCCGCCAAACACACGGCCCAGGTCCAGCCTCTGACCGGCCGCGCCCGCACCCTGGCCATGACGTCACGCCACCGGGGCGCTAAGCCATCACTGCCGCTGCCCCCCGTTCCGACTCATGCAGCACAAATATCTGAAAAGGAGAGAAAAGCTATAACAAATGCAGTAATAAAGCAATTAATTATGTATAGGTTTAGATGTGGTTTATACCTATTTTAACCATGCCTAATTTCTTCCAACGCTATTTTTAGCAGCCCAATAAAACTAACGGTTGTAATAACCCTACTAAATTAAAGTTCTATTACTTCTCATTATAACACAGTAAATTTTGGTGCTTGTAATCTATGCTTAATCTAACTATAACTAATTTCCATTGGAATGTGAAATACTAAATTTTAACACCAACAAAGAATTTTAATAATTTTTAAGTTTACTTAACACTGTAATACTTTATATTTAAGCATTGTTACTAACTTAAACCTAATGTCACCGTACCTAATTTCTATCAAACTATGCAATGCTCTCTTTTAACAGCCTAATAAAAACTTTTAATATTAAAATAAAGTTTTATTCATTCTTACTAGACCTACTAAAACCCTTCTAATTTCTACCCGACTGTGCAATTATCTAATAGAACTAAGAATTTTTCTAAATTTAAACCTTGTTCATTCTCACTGTAATAATTTAAATTTTGGTATTGTTACTAGTCTATATCTAGTCCAATAATTATTTTCAAACTGTTCTATAATATCTTTTAACAGTCTCACAAACAAAGTTGCGAAGATGAACATCCGGACTTCCAGAGAGCCTTTGTCTTTGTAATAATTATTATTAGGTTTTTAAAATAGCTACAAATTAATATGGGACAACAGGATAATTGTGGATGGAATGGCCAACGCTACCCAAAATATTCCATTTGCATTGTCACATAAAATTTGGTGGCAGCGGTGGGATGACAGTTATTAGATAGATACATGATACGGAAGTAAAAAAAAATCACGTAAGGGAGCTTTAAAAAAGTAAATACAAATATAAATAGATTTAGTTATTTTAGGAATTATGTGATCAGTTAGCAAATGTTATTACAAATGTTATTATGAATGTTATTATAAATGTTATTACATATTTATCGAAAATTTCATATTTGCATCATAACATGTAATAAATTATACAATAGGGATTCATTTCTAACTTTATAATTTTTAGGCATATTACAAAGCGAAATACAGCTAATTTCCATTAAAAAATGTATCCTCAACAAGCCAATTTCTTAATACTCATTATCGATGTTTATCTTTATATACACAAAAATTGATATAGATTATTAGTTTTCATCAATTTCAACATTGTGTGGTTGAGAGTCTAAATCTTTTTCTTGTAGCAGTCCCTAAAATCCTTTTAATGAAGCTGTACGTGGTGTAGGCTAGGATATGGTCCAAGAAGATCTGAATGAGAAAATCCATTTTCCTAACCAGGAAAGCGGAAATATGGCAAACTGAGGCTACGATTTGTTTTCAAAAAAAAAAATTAACATAGATTTTGCCTGATAACCAAATAACAGAGAGATAAGTGAAGGCAGGAAGAATGATCTATCCAGTGCAATACAGTAGAAAATATCAGCAAGTCTGCAGGATCCGTTATGGTTTATGTTGGTATAGATAATAATGCCAGTACGGGGTTAGTTTAGATAACAGCTGTGGCTACTGATTCTAGAAAATCATGTAGGCTCATATACATCGTTCGTAACGCCTTTTTGGAAGATAATGCAGATCTTAACCGCAATCAGATCGTCTATGTTTACTTGCACCTTGTACCTTCTCTAATCCCAGAAAATGTCACTAGAATAAGTATGGCAGAAAAATTTGAGCTAACGTTTCCATGCAAGTAGCTTAGTTGCCGTAACAGTAGTACTTCTGGAAGAATGCAAACATATTGACCAAGATGACGTTAAGATTTTAGTCGAATCCATTTGTGAATATTTTCGGCTCAAAGTTGAAGTACTATAAATTTTGTTAAACATTTATAATCTTTTTGGTTTTTGTTTATTTTTTACATGAATTAAGAAGTATTATTTTACACACACATATCAAATATTATATTATATTTAAATAACATGACTCGTTTTAATCTCTACTATAGTATTTTATAAACTTTTAATATTTCCTCTTGCATTTAGCACACACACAAAAATTATAATTAAAAATAGTTTTTGTTTAATCGAAAATATGCAAATGATTCGAGTTTGTTACAACTGGGGGAATTATGTAAAATAATAGATATAAAAATATCGTAAAAGGTTATTTTTAATCTCTCGAAAAACAGTAGCTAAACATATAATTTAATGTCCACATAATATGCTTATTTTAGCATATGTAATTAAAATTTCACTAGAAAAACTAATCAGCACACAAGCTAAAAAAAATAGATGTTTCCTTTTTTAAAAATTAATATTATTTTTCTTTTAAATGTCAATTTGCTGCAGTTTAAAATTACCTTATTAATATGAAGGGGAGTTTGTTTGGATACATTGCCGTACCATACTTGAACAATGATGGAAGCACTAGTTTTGCGTGTTTACGTAGATAAAATGGGAAATAGTTATAGAACTTTATATCCAGACAAAAATATTAATTTACAAAAAGGCCAAGTTATTACTTAATTCATCTATCTGCCTCGCCGCTTCTTAAATATGCAATAACTCCGGTTCTAAAAAAATCAAGAATATCCTAAACCTCTAAAAAATCCAGTTCTTTAATATAATTTTTATTATAGGTATGTTTATGCTAATATCTCCTATATTCTCATGAACCATCATCTTAGTTTATTGATTATGATTTTTGATGGCATATTATCATAGGATAAACTTGTTATCTTTAAACTGGGTAAATTATTTTAATTAGAAGCCGAATTATATCCGATTTTCTACGAGCGCTGCGCACGCCTGTCAATTTTTGCTCTAATTTTGCAATAACGTTGCCATATCTTAGCTCCTAATTATTATTATTTTTTTGGAATTTTGAAAATACTGTAGTTTTTGTCATTAAATTTTAAACAAAATGGCATGGATTTAAAATCTAATAGTAACAATTTTACGGCATAATAAATAATTAAATTGATATAATTATTATTTGTAACAAATTCCATAATCATGTGAGGAATTATCATGTTAAAGATTCGGATTTATCAACTTAAAATACGTAACAATCAACCATAAGACTCCATGGACTTCTATGGTACACGAAAATCCCTGGGCGCCCAGACTAACGTATGTAGATAAATTTTAAAATATTTTATTTGTGATGCGTATTAGGACGTATACATTTTCACATTATTTTCCACTATCATTTTTAACTTTTAACTTATTCATTACTAATAAGTGGTTTTTACAACCAACAAAAATAATATTAAAATATTTTACCTTCACCATTTTGTCAAAATTACTCATTTTCATTTGACATCCAAAATAAACTTTTCCTATTCACATTTCACAGTTATATTTTTAAATTTTTTTCCTTATATACTTTTTAAGCATTACATATGTCAGTTTCAAGTTTTTAGGTCCACTATAAAGGACCGGAATGTTTTGATGATATGTCCTGCTTGTCTGTTAGTTGATGAGTCAACTACGAAATAGGCCATTTTCAAATTTAAATACCTCAAAAACTATAACAGCTACTCATTTAAAATGTGAAAGATTTTGTAATTGGGCTGTTTTTTTTCTATAAATAAGGTGTAGGATTTCCTGCAGCCTCGGGAGTCAATTACGGAGGTGTCTAAATGATCGTCAAACGATTTAGGTAAGAGGTAGTACAGGTTCCAAACTTTAACTTCAATAAAATTTATTCAAAATTTTGACGATTTTCTGACTTAACATTTCTTATTTATCAAAGAAAAATATTAAAAATAGTAATCCACCGATATATCGGTATTTCGGCTGAAAGGACGGTATCGGTATCGGCCCATAAATTTTACTTTAATTCAAATAGAATTGAAGCTTAAAAAAACGTAAATAACCTGAACTAATAAACAGAAATTAAACTATCATTTCAGAAAAGATACAAAATGGTGATTAAGATAAACAAACCATAACAAAAAAGAATTTAAGAATTAATACGAGTATTTAAGTTTCAGCAGATTTTCTTGAAAAAATTCTTTTCGCTCTATCTGGGTTTAGCCTTTAGGCTAGGAAGGATAGACTGAAAACAAGCAAAATAAATAATAAATACAAGTGGAATTTTTCTTTTCGGAAATCATTTTCGACTTTCATTTTTAGCATATGAAAATTTAGTTGGCGTTTTTTTATTAACCCCTAAGAGAGAAAAGTTAGTTTCCTTAATTCAAAAACTGCTTCTACTCAAAAAGATATTATGACATAGCTATAGACAAAAAAATGCATTTGAAACGTTTTTCTGTTTGTCGAAATTGGTTCAGTGGTTATTGAGATATTGCAAAAAATGTCGTTTTTTGGCACTGTTAATAACGTTGCAGAAAATTCTTGAAACCATTAACGAATCTATAAATAATACGTAATTAGTAATATAAAAAATTTACCCTAGACTCCAAGGTTCAATAGTTTGGGAACAATTGTAATTCTTATTCCGCTAAGCTGAAAAGTTATCAGGAAACGTACAGAGATACACAAGGCATTATTTTGTTTCCAAGACTAGCCCTAATGGTCCTTAAAAAATAGCCGAAAAGAATTGTAAGATAACCTTTACAAAAAGTACACCAAAAGACATCTTTTGTATACTTATAAACAACTTAAATAATGCGATTGTTTCATATTTTAAATTGATGGCATTCGAAGGTTGGGTAAAAACGCACATTTAATATACTATTACCAATAGAAGCCGAAATAGAGTTTGTTCTTAAATAATCGCATTATCTGCTAATAGAAAGTGAATCCGGTCCCATTTTAATGCCCATTCATGTAACGCAGAGTTACATGAATGGGCATTAAAAAAAGCTTCTAATACAGCTTCTCGCATATGAGATGCTGGAAATCATTTACATGCAAGTACAAAAGAAGATCCATAATTCAAATTAGCGCTATCAAAAAGATTAACTGTAGAACAAAAAAAGACTTGTTGGTATACTTGCTCGTCCAATGTACTTCATGTGGTGTTGTCGAAGAGCTATGTTTTAACCATTCGCGTATTAAGGGAAAGTGGGGTAATTGAGGACGGCCGGTAATTAGGAAAAGTTAAATATCAAATACTTCCCCGCACTACACCGCCCGCACACATTTAAGTAGGCGCGCGTGGTGTCCCTTAGTACGCCCACAGAAGTGTGAGTGAGAGGATGCGCGCATGCTCTCACGGTGAGTCAGAAAATATTATTACATACTTTTGTTACAATTTTTGCCGTATCAATGTAAAAACCATCTTTTTGAGCTTAAAGACGTCATATTTTGTTACTATCTTACATGTACTATCTGTTGGACTGTAGATTTAAGTTTGCTGAAGATAATATTGCGAATAAGGGCCAGAATGGGTACCAGGATACGAAGGTATACATGGAAATGAAAAAGCTGACGAGCTAGCGAGAGCTGACTCATCATCTCAATATATTGTCCAGAGCCAGCTTTTGGGTTGCAGCGGTGTGCGGCCCGAGAAGCGGTCAAACAACGGATCAGAAAAAAGCACAAAAACCGCTGAATAGCCAGATACGGATTGAATCACGGCAAGCTATTTATTGTGAACCCTGACCCGAAATTATCAAAGAAACTGCTCTAAATGAGCAGAAATCAATTAAGAGCTATTACAGGTATAATGACGAGACATGTGGCCGTCAAAGTATATCTGAATAAAATTGGTATAACAGAGACCTCGGGTGCAGATTATGTGGCCAAGCCGAGGAAACGGTAAAATATATCATACGTGACTGTGAAGTCACTAGAAAGATGACGACAACAAATCTGTTGGAAACAAACCTGGAACTGAGGAAAGTATCTACTCACTCCTTAGTAGACCTATACAAATTAATCCAGAAGACTAGGTTAACAGAGTGGTTATAATTCTAGGGTGAGCAGAATAGGCCTACATGGCCGCAGTGCATCCGGCTTCAGGATGAACCCGAAAAAAAAAGCGGCCATTTAGATCTGAGTGGCCTATTTCGGGTAATTAAGAATGGCGTGAGGAGGGTAAATATGAACATTTCGAACTACCCCCATGAGTTGAGTGATCCTGTCAAAATTTTCTCATGTTAGAAATTATTTTAGAAGCCTAGACATTACGAAAGAAACCACACCAAGATATAAAATTGAAGATCTTCGCCGTGCAATACAAGATATAAGGAGTAAACAGCTTACTTTGGGCAAAGTAACCATCAAATACTCAGTGCCAAAAACAACATTATTTAAGCAAGTTAATCAAAAAGTATTTAAGAAACCAAAAAAAGGTTGGTACTGTTTCTAATAAAAACCAGGAAGACCAGTTAGAAAGATACATATTCGATTGCTGTGAGTCTTTTTATGCCAAAACCCCAAGGTCACTACGAAAGATTGCTTTTACGTTAGACTGGTACCATTCTTTCATGCCTAGACTTCCTTTTATTAGTCTACCGACTCCAGAAGCTACGTCAATTAACCGATTAACAGCTTTTGACGCAACCAAAATTAAACTTTTTTTCGACCAACTAGAAGCCCTCCAAACAAAACAGTTTTTTTAGTCAATGTATCTTCAATATTGATGAAACAGGCATAAGTACTCTTCAGAAAAATTCCGAAATTTTGGCTCAAAATAGCTTCAAGTAAGTAGCGAAAGTAGCAAGTGGAGAACGTGGTGTCACCACAACTGTTGTTTGTGCTGTCAATGATATATATATATATATATATATATATATATATATATATATATATATATATATATATATATATATATATATATAACATATATATATATATATATATATATATATATATATATATATATATATATATATATATAACATATATATATATATATATATATATATATATATATATATATATATATATATATATATATATATATATATATATATGTATACAGGGTGTCCAAGATAAGGATCCTAACCATGGGGATCTCGGAAACAGTTGGAGATACGAGGTCGGTTAAATTAGAGAAAAGTTGCGCAATTTAGTGCTAAATTAAACGCAATTTAAAAATTTTAAAAATTCAAAATACTTCCGGAGATTTCCGGAAAAAACCGAATTTCGGCAAAATCGTTTTTAATTTTTGTAGGCTTTATTTAAAGAGATATCAAAAAATAAAAGGTAGATTCTTGTTGCCACTTTTTATTTTTTATAATTTGGTCTAAACAAAATTTAAATCCGAAGTTTCGTTTCTGAGATACCATCATGAACTTTCATTTTTTATATGGAACAAAAAAAAGTATCCCATGTATTTGATAGCATTTTTTATTACAAATTCAACGGTGTATCACACTTGCATATCAAGTGTGTAGTTCATTGGCTTTTATAAAACTGATATACCTTTCTCTCTCGCTCTCATGGAGCTCTTATGGAAAGTACTTGAACTACGTATTCGATATGCAAGGGTGATACATCGTTGAATTTGTAATAAAAAATGCTATCAAATACATGGGATACTTTTTTTTGTTCCATATATATATAAATGAAAGTTCATGATGGTATCTCAGAAACGAAACGTCGGATTTAAATTTTGTTTAGACCATATTATAAAAAATAAAAAGTGGCAATGAGAATCTACCTTTTATTTTCTGATATCTCTTTAAATAAAGCCTGCAAAAATTAAAAACGATTTTGCCAAATTTCGTTTTTTTCCGGAAATCTCCGGAAGTGTTTGAAATTTTTAAATTTTTTTTACTGCGTTTAATTTAGCACTAAATTGCGCAACTTTTCTCTAATTTAACCGACCTCGTATCTCCAACTGTTTCCGAGATCCCCATGCTTAGGATCCTTATCTTGGACACCCTGTATATATATATATATATATATATATATATATAATACTACATAATCATGAAAGTTACATTAACCTGGGAACATACAATTTTTTCGAGAACACAATCTGCATGTTCTTTCCTTGCCACCTCACAAAATGCAGCCACTGGACTTGACTTTCTTCAGTCCATTGAAAATGGCATACAATCGAGATTGTGAGCTCTACCTGGTTAACAATTCTGGCAAGCAAATCAACCAATACGAAGTTGGAGAGCTTTTTACAAATGCATATAATAAAACATCAAACATAAGCAGAGCTCTCAGTGAATTTAGAGTGGCTCGAATTCATCCTATTGATAAAGACAAGTTTAAAGAATCCTTTGAAAATATGTCATTAGATGAATCTAACGTCAGTCAAACTCAAGAATCAAGTACTTCCTTTCGTGAAACTGCAGCTGAGCAAAACTTCCTGAAAATCAAACTGATCTGGATGTGACTACTCCTCCATCCACTCCTGTGCTTCTTGCTGAAATTATCAATGTATATGTCTTTCCTAAAATAACAGCTTCTAAGTGAGGAAATAAAAAGCATTCTCACATTTTATCCAGCTCACCTATAAACATCAATTAGAAAAAACAGAAAAGGCAAGTTGAGAGAAAAATTAAAAAAGAGAAAGTTCAAACAAAAATACTACTAAAACTACAAAAACGAAGCCATAAGTTAAGGGTAAAGGGGTCAAAAACTTGAAGAGGGTGTTCGGAGAAAATTAAAATGCAGAGGAATGTACTGTATATTCAGCAGCATAAAATATGAGTTTCCACCTCGAGAAGAGTGGATCATGTGCGCCATTTGCAACAAATAGGCACATGATAAATGTACTTCCTTTCAATCTAGTAAAGATTACGTCTGTGATTTCCGCCAAACAAAATAATTGTAGTACTTATAAAGATTTAATTATGTCGTTCACAATTATATTTCTATTTCCCCATGGACTGATCTCATTACCCCACACGGTATCTGGTAAGTAAGAACAACAATGTTTTCGATTTTTTTTAGTTTTTTCATAATGAAGCTTATTACCAAGAAATTTAGATTTCATTTTTTGTAGGTAGATTAGTAACGTTTATGTTACAATTAAAGTTGCTTATATTTGTGAATTTCTTTTATGATGTTAGAATTTCGTAAGTTAAGTGTTCCCAATTACCCCACTTTCCCCTACATCTATTGAGCTAAATGTTATATTAAATTTAATGCATATAAACAATGGCCTTTAGGGTGATATATAACTTTTGCGATATTATGAAGTAACCTGTGATTAATTTTCTTTGCTTGATTCATAATGCAGTCTATTTTTTAAACAAAACAGTGTTGTGATATTTTTAATTTGTCAAATGCAACCTTCATCAAATACGTGTCAATTATTTTTACATTGTGTCACATCAATATTTTTAAATTTGTATTTTTTTTAATAGTTATTCAAGACTAACCAAATTTTGACCATAATAAGATAAAGTATTTTAACCTCATTTAGTAATTTTAGGTATCCAAATCTGATAATTTAAGGGGCTTAATGTCAAATCACTTAACCCTAAACTATTTAATAATCTGGCCTAAGCTGTAAGGGATCTGGGTGATAAATTAATGATAATCATTAGTGATTTATCTCGTAATTGCTATGGTAAGACATTTCCATTAGAAAATATGACATAAGATAAAATGATTAATAAAATTTGTCGAGAAATGAATAATAAATAAAAACTTTTTATATTGAGATTTTTCTTTTGTAAATAAGAAAATTCAAATTACCGAAACGCAAGACAATTCGACTTTTCCGATTGATAAATAAATAAAATACAAGAAAATGTTATTCATGACATATACAACTCAGTGGCGGATTTTCCTTAGGTTTTCAGGTTTGCACAACACCCAAAAAATTATAAATTGAAATGAAACAAACTAATAAATAAGTACAAATATTTTTTTAATTTATACTGATAATTTAATGATTATATTTAAATCAATTTTTTTACTTACTTCGCCTGAATATCATTAATAATTTGTCTGTATTGCAGTATCACGCATGGAAACGTTATCGCTTTTCTGGTTTGGAATTTTAATGCAATCTGACCTAATCAAATGGAGCTTATGTGGAGTTGCCTATCTAAGACGTGGAGATTAATTACGTCTCATAAGCTTCATGTAGTTTGCAAGTGGACTTGCAAACCTGTGTTCCTTTCACAAAAAAAATTTCTCTTATGCAACCCACTGGACGAGTATTTCAACTTTTGCTTCCAGTCGCGCTGTAGTATCAAGTTAACGTCTCTTGTTCAAGCAGCAGTTAAATCATTCCTTTAGTTGAGGTAAGAATCCAACCGTGGTATCTACTGTGCCGGTATTTTTATGCGTGATGTCTACTGTACCGGTATTTTAATTTTTGTGAAAATGGTTATGTCTTTACTTTGATCAAGATATTTTGTCACGTTTTAAAAAGGTTAAAAATGTTTGGCGAGAAAAAACCATCTAAAATTAAGTGCTCTGTCCCAAACTGTGCAAATAAATACAGTATCCGATTTTTATTTCCGAATTCAAAAGATGTCGAGCTGCGAAAAAATTTATAAAAACCATTCCGTATGTGTTAGACATTTTTAAGCATCTCTTGTAAGAGATACTAGAAAAGCAGTTAAACATAATGCAGTTTCTGCCCTCTATCTTTTTATATGTGTAAGTAAAACCAAGTGATCGCTTCTTTATTTTGGAGAAAACATGAGCGGTTCGTCAACTGGGGTGCAAGTAATTATAAAAAAATCCTATGAACATATTGCTAACGTGCATTGTTTTGAACATCAATTAAATTTGGTAATGTTAAACGCTGCATCCGCCAATAAAAATATCTGCATATTTTTTTCCAATTTACAAGGGATTTGTTCTTTTTTATCAAATACTCCTTAAAGAACCGCAATACTAGATCAAATTGTCAACATACGCTTACTTCGTTCGGCCCCAACAAAATTCTAAAAATGTTTGTACTGTATTTGCATACAAAGACAACATTCTAGAGACAACAAAAAAAGTCTTAGATGACAGTAGAAACGTTAGTACCACGAACCACTTATCAACGTATGTCAAAATTCTCAAAAGCAAGAGTTTCCTTTCATGGTTAAACTTATTTTACAAAATAAACGGATAACAACGTTTTTAGGGAATATTATGAGCCAAGAAAGACTTTCTGCTTTAGCAATGCTTTCTAAAGAAAGGGACCTTATCGAAAGCATACCTGATTTCAATCAGCGGGTTATCAATAAGTTTGTTAATGCCAGAGATCGGCGTATAGACTTTCTTTATAAATAATTCACATAATAATATATATAACACGTGCGTTTTATTTTGACTGCTATATTTTTGAAATTTACTGGCTTCTTTTTGTTTAGTTGTTTAAAATACACTGCTTGGTTGCATATTAACTCAGTATTGAAATATTTTTTCATCCACTGGTGCCAATGACAGGCTTAATACATATCTATCTTCTTAATGTACCATTGAAATTGCAACCCCAACTTTTTTAATGTACTAACCGCCACTGGTACAACTTTTCTTTTACCATCTCCTTAAAAACATAATTTTTTACCATAATGGAATATTTAAAAAATATGATAAAATATTTAAGTCCTTTCGAATTATTTTTTCTTAATTCAGAAAGTTCTTAGCGTTTGATTTAAAGTAGGCACCAAACAAAATGTTGAAAATGTCTTAATATCAGTAATTTCGTCTTTATAGACTTTTCTGTCTTTTAATACAACTCATTAATTAACAGACGGACAAATCCGTCACCAATATTCGGCTACTTCTAATCATCTAACAATTTTATTAAGTTCTCCTCTTCAATGTTTTTTATTGCTACTATCACATATTCACAGCCTCTCGTTACATAATTATTTATTAGATGTTTGGAACAACCGACTGTCATTAAAAGCTAACGATGTAGTGGCGGATATAACAGGCCCCTAAGGACCACAACGCGGGCCATATACCAGGAAAAAAAGGCCCTCAGGAGACTCTATTTGAATTTAGCAGGCAGTCCTTTTTAAATAAAGTTTTTTTATTATAGGGGTAAAAAATATATCAATTTGTTCTCTTCTTTTGGAACGAGCTTCATTAATTCTAATGATACACCAATACTAGTTATAGTTTAGCGCCTCATTTGTAATTTAAACTGGTAAATTTTTAAAAAATTTTTTTTACAAATTTACCATTTTATAATTTTTTTATTTTATTAATTATTTTGTAATTCCGTACAATGTACGAGTCGTAATAAATAAAATATCTAACATTATTCCACATCAAGGAAAGTTCAGTGAAACCTCCTATAATAAAGCTGAAGAAAATATTCGTTATACCCAGTAATTTGTTACAATGAGGTTTGTTATATAGCGGTTAGGTTGGTCTAAGATGCGTTTTAACAAGGTGAGCAAATTTGCTTACTAACCTCAACATTATGAACTGTTCCACTTATCCTGCTATAACGAACGATTTCTAATAGCAAAATAAAGCGCAGTGTAACTAAAACACTATAATTTTTATTTAAAAACAATTTATACAGTTTTCTCTCACAAAATAATCAAAATGTATTCAATGTGGTTATCGTAGCCTAGTCTTGATTTCGTTTGTTTTGATTAGAAGGAATTCATAAATTGTGGTCTGCTTACCGCCAGTGATAGTTATTATCCAAATCGCAATCCAATTCCGTGATGAATTTGACTACACCGTCACTCAAACCAACCTTTTTAAGAAATACATATTTTATTGCACTTTACAAGCATCATTTATTGTAAAACTAGGTTGATCAATTTCACTTCCTTCTTCCTCGCTTTCTTCATTGGGAACTGGCAATACAAATGTGACAATTTAAGTATCAGTGAGTTATCCACATACAGCTAAATCATCATCAAAGGTAACAAACTCTTCGAACTAAGGCTCCTGCAGGTTGAATTCTTCTCTAACATTTTGCCAGGTCTTGTCGAGTGGCAAATCATCCTCCATATCTTCGCACGGAACTTTAAACTCACTCCACGCAGTTTGTAATGGTTCTTTCAGTGACTTGATTCCAAGCTCTAGTACCCATCCACATGGCTTGTAACACGTTAATTTTAGTTGGCATTTGATGTTTCATGTCAGCAAGAAACTGTCTGACAACTTTCTTTCTTTAGTGCATTTTAAAGCTTTCAATGATGCCTTGTTTTCCTTCTTTTCTTCAAAACCAAGAAACTATTCTAAGTTTTCTCAAATATCCCTTACTCAAATATTGGAATTTCTTTTTGCTTCTGCTTCTTTGATGCTTTTTAAGTATATTTTACCCTACATTATTTAATCTGTAACATTTTACTAGGAACTTCAAACAGGAACGTGAATTTTAGATTTTTATAGTACTAGATGCGCTGCTTGATCGTACGATATGCAAATATCTCATCTGGTAAATTATGTCATGATCAACGGTATGTTTTAAAACTCAACATGCATGTATTAAAATATCAATCTAATCATATTATATTGAATGTTTAAATACAGGGTTTCCGGTAAGTACCATCTAGAGAGCATATAGGGGAGGTCAAAATAACCCTGCTTTTCACAGAGAAAAAGTCCTAAAGTACCCATTAACGGAGATACAGAATCCTAAAGGGGTACCCAGCGATTTATCTTATCGGCTCTAAGTTTTGAAACAATTTGTATAATTCAATGAAATTTTAATATTTTATAGAGGCCATAAAGACTCAATACCGTAGATCTTTTAGATCATCAGAGAAATCAGGAATGGACTTGGAGCCACACTTGTTGGGTTTAATTTTTGACTGGTATCATTTTACAGAGTAGCAAACTAAACTTTGGTAATTCCTCTTTAAAAAAGGTACTCTTAATTTATTTGAATAAAACTGGTGGTTTTCGAGATAAATCAATTTTTATGTGAAAAACTCAAAAGTTACTAATGCTAGATACAAACAGATAAAAATAAAATACGCAGGGTGTGCTGATGTGCTTTAATTTATGAGGAAACGTTGTCTAACTCTTCGAAAGCAAGAAGATATTATGCTCCTAGGAGAGCCGAGATCTCTCGTAGAAGAACAAATTTTTCAGGATATTGCTGACAACCCTTTAAACAGCATAAAAAATCTTCCGACATAAAACAATGTTATTAAATTGATTGTGCATGAAACTCTAACAGAACATTTATTTCACTAGTACCACGTTGAAAAAATATACGCTATGTTTTCCGATGATTATCCCGCAAGACTTTAATATTCCAACTGGTTTGTTTATACGGGACATAATCTAAATCTAAATTTTTCTAACCTTATTTTGTTTACCAATGAGGCAGGTTTTACACACAATTTCTGCAGCAAAATTTAAATAATTTATTGGAAGACGTACCTCTTGATAGAAGAAAGCGAATGTGGTATTTGCATGATGGTGCTCCACCTATTTTAACTGTATAGTACGTCAACACTTAACAAACGATGGATAAGTCGAGGTGGCCTGCTTTATGAGCACCAAGGTCTTCAGACCTAAATCCCTTAGACTTTTACTTCTGGGAGCACCTAAAAAACTAGTTTATTCAGCACCAGTAAATACTAGATAAGAATTACTAGCTAGAATAGCACAGCATTCTAACGAAGTCCGTAATAATGTATTGAAATACGTGAAGCCCGTATTGAACATTTATCAAAATAACGTTTAAACGTTTTCACTATTTTTGAATTTTATTATATTGAAAATTAATTGAGCCCCGATCAACCCTTTGAACCTGCTTATTTTATTTTTACCACTAGGTTTATAAAAATAAATTGAAAGTACCTTTTTTGAAGAGGAATAAGCAAACTATTTAAAAAATCAGTTTTTAGCTCTGTAAAATGACATCTGTCAAATTTAAGCCCGAGTGTGGCTGCAAGTCCGTTCCTGACTTATCTGATAATTTAAAATATCTACTGTAGTATGGTTTAATGAGTCTTTATGGCTTCTATAAAATATTGAAATTTCATTAAATTATACAAGTCAATTCAAAACTTAGAGCCGATAAGGTAAATTGCTGAAGACCCCTTTAGGGCTCTGTATCTCCGTTAAGGGACATTTTATGAATTTTTTTTCTATAACAAAGTAGGGGTATTTTGACCTCCCCAATATGCTCCCGAGAAATTAGGATGTACTTACTGAACACCCGTATAATTAAACAGGTCTAAAAATTACCCAAATTTTTTATGTATTTGATTTAGTTAAAAATAAAGCAGTAAATCTTTTGTCTAGATATGATATTAATTATAAATAAAAGTATATCAATTAAAACGTTAAAAAATAAATAAAAAATTTTTGATTTTTGCTCAAGGAGTAAGAAAATCTGTGTCGTAAAAGTGAGATTTTTTTTGATTCTTTTATTATCAATTTTATTTCAGATCCTTAAAAGTTACTAATAAATCGTTAGGCGTTAATTAATATAATCATTTTTGATCTAAATATATAATCAAAAATGATTATATTAATTAAAGAATTCATTCATAGATATAAAATTTGGTTATATTTAAAGTGTCTAAATGAATGTCGTTTTGTCTAGATATGTAAGCTTTTAAATATAGACTATATTAATACTTTCTTTATTCACTTTGGAGTTCGAATGTTTTTTTTTTTAATTATAAGTTATTACATGGTATTATTTTAATTCATTTAAATTAAAGCTAAGTTATTATGAAGGAAATCTGTGAAAGCCCTTTTAATTTATCGGGCAAAGAATTGTAAAATTTGGCAATGTTATATTAAAAGCTACGTTCAAATATTGCAGTTCGATGATACGGTGGTGTCAGTGTACCTTTAAATCTAATATTAATATTATGAACATGAGTTCTAAATACAATACGTTTATATAAGTATGTGGGACATTTTAGTGAGATAATTTTATAAAGAAAACATGCAAGATGGAAGTCTCTTCACTCCTTATGTTGGTATTGTCTCACTCCATGGATGTCTCAAGAAAGAATTTTGCATAAGTTGGATTCTATGTTTATCTACAGCAGTAAGACATTTACCATAAATAATGTCCCCATGGTTAAACACATAGAGCACCAAAGAGTCACACAACAGGGTCTTCACATGTGGTGACACAAAATGGCGATTATGATACAGTATTTTTAATTTCACAAAAGCCCTCTGTATACAGTTATATACATGGGCACTAAATCTTAAAGAACTTTAAAACATAACACCTAAATTACGCACATTGTCTTTTATCGGCAACACTGTATTATCTATCTCTACATTAATCAAACCTTTTAAATATTCTACATCTGTCCTACGGCCAAAGACCATTATACAACATTTTTTAGGATTCAATATAAGAGAGTATTCCAATGACAGTTTGCTTAACAAACTTAATTCTCTACTTATAGCCTTGCAGCCCTCAACAGCATCAACCCTATCAAATGATAAATAAACCTACGTGTCATCTGCATAACACTGAGCAGAACATATTTGTAAAGTCTCTAAAATGAAAGAACTATAGATGACATACAACAGCGGAGACAAAGCCGAACCCTGAGGTACGCCACTGTTAATCAACACAGGAGCTGACACTCTTCTGTCAATCTGAACTGACTGACATCTGTTGCTTAAAAAATTAAAAAAGAATTTAACTGCCTTCTCAGAAAGATAAACATAATGAAGAATAGCCAAAAGTCACTTGTGATTTAGAGTATCAAATGATTTTGAAAAATCTAACAATGCCAGAATTGTAATTTTATCTTTATCAATAGCTCCAAAAATATCGTCAGTAACTCTTGCTAATGCTGTTGAGCATCCATGGTGTTATCGGAACCCTGATTGAGTTTCAGGTAACAAATTATTGGATTCAAGATGCTCAGTCTACTGAGCGTTTATGACCTTTCCAAGATTTTAGACACACAAGGTCGAATACTAATAGGTCGGAGATCCTTAAATTCCTGCGAAGAGGACGTTTTAGGAATCGGTGTTATCAACACTTTTTTCCATAATTGTGGAAATTCAGAATGATGAAAACAGGAATTTATTATATATGTTACGTATGGTAATAAGAAGGGAGAGCATAATTTTAAAACAAAACTGTTTATGTAGTCAACACCCTGAGCCTTAGATTTTATGCCTATTATATATTTGTAGATATCAGTCTCAGTGACTTCCTCACACTTCAAAATTGATGAAACCTTTTCGCTGACTCTGTTCTGATCCTTATTAAAGACATATTCGTTATTTGTTGTTTGAGGCGAATTAACTGTGAAAAATAAATTGAGCTCATCTGGCAAATTGAGGCTGTTAGGAATATCTCTTTTACCCTTGTCTTCACACAATCCAAACCTTCGAAGCTCTTGCGAAATATTGGGAAAATTTTGTAGCTTTGTTTCAAAAAACTTGTTTTTTTTCTTTTTAATTGTGACAGTTGTGTGATTTCGAATGCTTTTATAGTACTCCTAATGTCTTAGTGACCTAGATTTTTTATAACGAGTCATAGCTTTATTTCTACTTTTGATCATCTCTTGAATTGTATCAGTGATCCACGGTTCGTTCCCTTTTGTAAACCTATCCACCTTCACTGGCGCATGATTATCAAGCAATGTTATAATATTTTCATTCAAAAAATATACCTTGCCATCTATAGTATTAACATCAAAAATATTTCGGCAAAGAATTGATTGAAGATCTGCATAGAACTGGTCATAATTTATGCCTCTGAAATCTTTAAACTCCGTAACAATAGGTTCAGACTTATATTTAGGAATCAAAAGCTCGGAAAAAACGAAATGGTAATCGGAGATATCAGGAACCGATACAACACCAGACATCTCTATTGTAAGCTCCTCAGACACAATAATAAGATTCAAAAGAGTCGAACTGGTATCAGAATTATTATAAATGCTAACTGTTCCCATTGAAATATTAAAAATAAATGGCGATCGGATTGGAATTATCGGATAGAGATTTTTTAAAATCAAATGAGTTTTTATCGAAAACTATTCCATACGATTCACTTATCCCTCTTTCAATTCTTTAAAATAAAACAAAGGGGTTATATTGAAAAGAAATAAGTGCTCTTGTCTTTTTTAAAATGAGAATAACTATAAATTATTGTAGGTAGGTAGATCTACCCAATTATTTTGAAAAAAAAAGAGAGCAGCTTATTTGTTCCTTACAAGAGTAAAAAATAATTTTATCGGATTTTTATTTTCTAATTTTTTTCTTTTCTTGTATCTTCCATTTGTGATATATTTAATCAAGAAAATTGATAAAACTCTCTGTAATGACCTGTTTCATAAAAATGATAGGTTAAGTATTATCAAAAAAAGAAGAAATCAACTGTTGAAGTATTGACGTAAAATCATTTTAATTCGATTCCGTTTTAAACGTGCAAAAAATTTTTCCATTCGAAGTATTAACATTAATCATAACCATTTATTACGTGCATTTCAACTGACTTTAACTGCATCGATTCGATCCGATCGGATTCGAATGCTATGTTAGAAACAGTCAGTTATTTACAAGTATTTATAAAAATATATATTAGCACCAAATTAGGAAACTTCTGTTTCAAAGTTGGTTAAAAAAGGATACTTTCATAAATACATTTATTCCAATAATTTCTGGAAGAAAATAATACAGTTTGTATTAATAAACACAATTTTTTTCAACTTGAAACCTTTTTTTTCTAAATTATAACTGGGGCATATTTCTTTCAATAAAATGAAAATACCAATTAATTCATTGGATAACAAACTAAAAATACACACCAAAAAAGGTCAAAATGACTGGCTCAATTTTCACCTAATTAAATACATACAAAGTTTTCACAAAACGAAAAATGACAGGGAAAATAATGAACCATCTGTTGGTGAGCACATGTTAATTAAATGCCAGACCATTCGAGAAAAAATAATTCGAACAAACGTTTAAATTGGCCAGGGCTGAAAATTCAGAATTACTTTATAGCATATTTTAGAATTACAAATTTTTGCAGGATAAAATCTGTTACGCAAATAGCTGCCAGGATCCAGATTCACCAAGTTGGGTTGAATTGAATTGAATTTCAAAACATAGGAGAGACATGCCCAAAAAAATATAAATGATTTAAAAAGAATACAGAATTTGATAAAAACTGATCGTTTAAATTGAGCATGCAATATATTAAAAAAGGTATTGCTTTTTACCTCAGGTTGTGAAAACTTTATTAGGAAAACATTTTAAAACAAAAGAGCGAAACATTTTATGTTAAAGTTTATAAATAGATCAGATTAAACTTTTATATAGGCATATTTATAGTATATTGTTTTAAATAACACCCTTCTCTATAGGGTTAAAACCAATCTGTATCTTTTTCTCAAATGAAAGGCTAGGAAAGTTTGAACAAATTTTAACGCATACTTTAGCTTTGAGATGTTTAGAACGGTAGGCGTGTACAAGTAAAAACACAAATTATCACGGTTATTTTTCCAAACAACGTTAGGAAGGTTCACTGTTATTTTCTTGGCAAAATTTTAAGCAAAAAAAAATTTGTCCCCCATTAAGTACCGTATATTTAATTGTCAATTATACAAACAACAACATAAGAATTTTCTGAGTAGTCTCACTGTCCTCTTTCAGGCAATTTATCAAATTTTCTGGCCTTCGAAAATATTGAAATATATAAAAACTTATATGCTCATGTTAAAAAAATAATCTTGAAGCTATGCAAAATAAAAAATAATATTAGTAAAAAATAATTAAAAAAACAATAATAATGAAAAAATAAGGAAAAATAATAATGAAAGAAAAAATAAAAAATAATACAATAAAAAAATAAATAAATAAATAATAAAAATAGCTGGAAAATGTTTACACACATAGATGTATAGATACATAGGATTAATTAAATGTAGTTCGTTTGATCATGTTGTAATAAAATGGGTGGATAGTTTATTTAAAAACAGAATTAATATGTCTACATAAAAAAAGATATTGTAAGTAATAAAACTGGTGAGTTCCAAAAACATATTCACACACACTCATACACACACATTAAGTATCGTTTGCGCTGTTGGCCTTAATCTAATGCATCAAAATCTGATGATTTTACACACCAAGTAATCGCACCTCTTCTTCATATTGCTCTATTATGGAAAATTTTGTCCATGTATATACAAATATTTAAGTAATAATGTGCTTATGCCTCGGCTTGTTCAAACTATATTCAAGGATCAGGCAAATGTAGCTCCACATGATTAAAAAACAGAATTTTCAAAATTAGAATTGGGTATTCCTGAAGAAAATCAAGGTACATAGGCTTATCAAGTATACTTTCCAAAAATATTGACCCTACAACTCACACACCAAGTATGTTGCCCCAAACATTGGAAATATATAGTTTATTTAAAACTTAATCAACCAAACATTGAATGAATAAATGAATGAATGAATAAAAGTGAAGATGCAGTAGGCCTGGTTGAGATATTTACAGCCCACCATGGCTGCAAGTTATTCGAGATTGATTTTTCTTGCCAACTGAACTTCTCTGATGGCTTGAGGTAAAAATATTGTTTCTGTGAAATGTATCTGAATTGGCCGTTGAGTGCTGGGCATCGGATCAGCTATGATGACAATGTCTTGTCAGTAATCCCATCACAATTCATAGTTCTAACCTTCCCAGGAACAGAAGTTTTCTGGTAAGTTGCGTATTAGGTCAAGCTATATGATCCTTGGCATAACTTATTCCAGGGGTATTCCACCAGAATTTAATAAACTAAAACAGTTTTAATTCCCGCTTTCTAACAGTAATTGGAACACGTAGAATTGTTTGGTGTCCGAATAGTTGAATCACAAATCTTTGCTAAATCTGCTTCTTCGTTCTCATGTATATTCGAGTGTCATGGGATCCACAATAATCTGATCGTGCAGCCGTTCTTTGTCAGACTATCCAGTACATCCTCAGATACCAATCGTAAAGCTACGATACAAGACTTCTATATTTATATTACAGATCTACTATTTGAGCATATGTGTATTGCCTTATTAATGTTTATGCTCCTCTGACAATGATGCTTATATTGTAGAATAACATAAATGGTTGTTTAAGAGACTATTGCGTGTTGTCCAAAAGAGTAAAACTCTCTGACTCCCCTGTTTCTACCGAGCATTCCAGCTCCACCTCTTCCATCCTGCCCAGATCCATCTGTAAACAACAATAATCCATTTCTCGGAAAAGTTTGTTCCTCCTCCTAATCCTATCTACTTGGCAAAAGTATCTCGACAGAGTGGTTAGATCTTAAACCGACGTTATTTAGTCTATTTGCAAGGAAGTAAGATCTCTCCATTACACTTCTCTAGCTACAAGGGTAGCCACCAGATTCAGATCTAAGCTGTCCTAGGAAACTGAGATGACAAACAGCCTCCAAGAGCTCGTTTTCTATATACCAAATCGTGTTAGTGAATTGTTTAAAGCCAAACATTTATAAAAACGCCAGCAAACTACCTAAAGGCACTCTTTACTAAGATATAAATGAAACATAATAAATAAAAAGCCATATAAACAATATACTAGTGCTATGAGAAGAAATGGAAATTCACCTAGAAATAATTAAATTAACTCCTTCGACTACTATTGTGGTGGTAAATAAGTAAATCAAAAAGTAATAAATTAATTGCCATATATGTCCATTTATTTATTTTTTTGGGTGCTATATTGTTAAGTAGCTTTAGTGTTTCTTTTTAAATAATACTATGCAACAAATTTTAGTTTATTTGTTGTACCTTGTATGAAATTTTTTTTTTTTTAATTTTGGGCAACACAAAAATGGCAATGAAATTAAAAACTTAATTGCAAATTTCAAAAAAATTTTTGATTTATTTTTAACAAAATAATAAAAAAATACATACTTTTATACTTGTAGAGACACTAAACATCCTGTCGTCTTGCTTTTCTTTTATCAATTGTTTCTGGAGCATCTCTAACAAGAGTCTAACAGTAGTCAGCAAGCATGGAAGCCTTCTACTTTCCCTGATACATTTTCTCCATTGTTAATATATTCTGAGAGAAGCGTTCGCTATGCTCATCACTTACAGCTCTGCAGTTGTCAGTAAATAAGTCCAGATGTGAGTGTAGGAAATGGATCTTTAGAGACAGACCATTTTTTTATATGATGACAACATATTTTTAACAAGAGTGACGTAATTGCCAGCTTTTTTAGTTCCGAAGAAATTAGTTACCACGAGGCGAAAGTCATTTCAAGCATTTTTTCATTATCTGAGTGCTGTGAAAATGTTTGCCTTTCAGAGTATTTCGAATCTGTGGCCCAACAAAAATACCTTCTTTAATTCTTGCGTCACTTGGGAATTTCTGACGCAGATACTGAAAATCTGGCCCATCTGTATTCGATGCCTTAATAAAGTTTGTCATTCGGCCCAATTTGATATGCAGTGGTGGCAACAATATCTTTTTGGGGTCTACGAATGGCAGTTGTTATACATTCTTTTCACCAGGCTCACATTCACACAAGTAACAGCAAAACTTGGTTTAACCTAGATGCAACCAAAGTAAAAGTGTCATTACATTACCTTTAAATCGCCACAGATCTGCCAATGCTGTTCATCGTATTTTATACTTGTCAATAGGTACTTCATATTGTCGTATGATTCTTTCATGTGAACTGCATATTCAACAGGAATAGAGGGTAAAATATTTCCCATATGCAATAGTACTGCTTTTAAACTCAATGATGAACTATCTATAAACAATATTCATTCCTCTGGCTTGTAATTTATATTTAAGGCCGCCAATAAACCGCTAATGATATTGCAGAAAATCAAGTTCTTTTCCATGTTCAAAAATGGTGCTAGGCCTTTAGGGCGTTTACGAAATACATATACTGAAACATCGTCTTCTAACAAGTTCCACTGCTGCAATCTTGATTCTAGTAACTCTGCTATACTTTTTGGAAGTTCTAAGTCTCAAACAAGATCGTTTAATTCTGATTGGGTTATTTTCTTCTCGAAAAATCGTTGTATCGTTATTATTTGATTCGTAGGTGAATGTTTTTGGGGGTTCTGGAATAGGAAGTTCGTCGCTATGAGGTCTCATGGCAGATGATATATTTGGATAGTTGATAACCGACTTTTTCTTTTTGGATATAGCTGTGCCTTGCCCAGCACGACGTATGATGCAGAATTAATAATCATTAACAGGCTCTCTCCAGATCATTGGGGCAGCAAACCCCATAGATCGTTTTTTACTATTCAACCAGTTTCTCAGACTTGAAGCGCATGCATTACAGTAAATATGTGGCGCCCATGGCTTGTCTTGATCCCCAATATTGCAACCACAATAAAGCTGGTATGCCTTTTTTATCAATGGAGTAATAGACCACTTCTGAGACGCAAAGTTACCTCACCACAAACACAGAAGTGATCTGGATTGTTTACAGATTTTCGAAACATCTTACAATTTCAACTATTCGATTTGACTCACTAACTTCAACTGACTAACCCCTTTGTTTTGTAGCTGCTTATATACCCAAATACGGTTTCCACATTTTTCGAGAATATTCGAGAATTTTCTATTCAATTCCATAATATTCGCAATAGTGGCGTTTGTAATTTGTTTATATGTAGGGGCGGCTCAGTACAAAGCAGACATAAAAGTCGATTTACATGGATTTAAATGGCTATTTCCCTTATTTTAAACTCTGTGGGTTTGGAACTTCGTATCTGGGGGGGTTATACCGGGAGATTCCCCATGCACTGTCGCCAAGTTATACAAATTTCCTTAACTTGAGGAAAACATATATTTGGAAACGTCGCACCCTCCATTATTATAACAATACAAATATACCACGTGCATTTTTGCGGTTACATTATTAGGATATAGGGAGATATGACATCACGTATCTAAAACTTGAACCAATATTAAAAAGATAAGTTTAGTTTCGGTTTTAACACACCAAAAATCGTAAGATTTAGTCGATATTATTTTAAATACATTTTGGCTGTTAAGCAGTGTAATTTATTAGTATATATCATTTTTTTCTTAATCTTATAAGCATCAACCACACATGTATTTTAGTTTTAAAAACCCTGTTCATAAAACATGCGCAATTTTAATGCTAATACAAATAAGTGCAATTATTTAATTTATATACAGGCTATGTTACAAAAAAGGTGATTAGAAACAATTATAGAACCGAAATACCTAACCAAAGTTCTGGTATATCAAAATTTATAAAGAAAATTTTAAGTCTTATTTTTAACTTTAATATTTCAAAAGATAATAATACAGCTTCCATCATATAAAAGCTCATTTTATGACCTTAAAACATAGCGGTTTTGTGTGTTTTGGAAAGGCCCTAATTCCCATAAACACGGTAAAAAAATGGGATAATTTTTATCAATATTCATGATTGCGTCTTAGACATACCGGGATGCTATAAGAGGAAACCTAAATAAGTCTTTTTAAAATACCCAAGCCGTTGCCATTTTTTTCTAGCACAGGCAAAAATATATAAAAAAAATATTAATGTATTTTCCCGGAGATATGTGCAAAAATGTTATTGTATAATTAAGTTAATTAAAATACAAGGTGTCTCTAAAAGGTATATTTGACACTTTATAGAGGGCGCTGCTAGTACCACATTGCTTACATCTAAAGCTTCATAACTTTTTTTTATTCGGTATATTGAATTTTCAAATAAAAATTCTTATTTTTTGACATCTTTTGTCTAAAAAATTAAACCAATTAGTGTCTCTTCGATCAGCAGTCTCCGAAATAATCGAATTTAAATGTCTTATTGGTTACCGAGCTTCCTTCACACTTTATCTAAGCTTAAGACAGATCCAAGAAATTTGGGGCATGTTTAAGAGCCAACAGGCCAGAAATAATAAAGATTTACATAGGTTGAGCTAACAATGATCAGTATCGTCATTAGTTAAAAAAGTGTAGTGACAAACGATTTATTTATCATTTAATTTTAAAACTTATCATTTACTTTCTAAATTTTTTGCCATTGCCAAACTTTGCGTTAACACAGAAATGACCGATACGATATGAGTTCAGGATTATTGACAAGAAAATAGTTGAAAGTCGTTAATGGTATATAGAAAAAGATTTCTAAATATACGCGTACCAAACAAACAAAGATTTACCTCCGTTTAAAGGTGTGTTCGAGAAACCGGTTACTTTTGCTCCTGCAATGATTGATTATGGACAAAATTTTACAACTAGGACCCTGGAAGTTGAGGAAGAAATTCTAGAACGAGTTGAAGAAAATCCGAGTCTCTGTACCAGACATTCAAGTTTGAAACTTAGGGTTTCTAAAGATACTGTAAATAGGACTTTAAGAGAGCAGCTGCTATATCCATTCCATTTCCAGACAATATATGCCCTTTTAGTTCTCGACCTTGAATTAGGACTAGACTTCTGTTGATTCATTAATACATATGATGTAAATTTTTATAAAAAAATCTTAGTTTGTATGTTTAGGCAGCCACCATTGACATCTTTATTATTAATCATTTTTTGGATGATCTTCCACTGACTACTAAACAAAATATGTTGTTCATGCACGACGGTGTATCCCCTCACTTCGAATTAAATTTTCAAATTCGATTTAACGCCAAAGGAAATAAAACCTCTGGAAATTTTGCCATTCCGCCCACCGGACTTAACGCCGGTTGATTATTTTCTTTGGAAAAATCTTAAACAGATGGTATTATTATGGACCTGCAAACATCGAAGAATTGTCGGTCTAACTACAAAATTTAGTAAACACTGCTGAGATGCAGAAGTGATGGAAAGAGTGCAATTAAACTTTCTTCTTCTTCTTCTTCTTCTTCTTCTAGGTAGAACCAAGTTCTGTTATCTACACAATGCCTCATCGATCCTCGTTTGAGATCGAAATCCAGCTGTCTTTTCATCTTTTGGGAGGCCGTCCAGGCGGCCGATTGGTGTTTGTTTTTTCTCTCATCACGGTTTTTGCTAGTCTGTCATCGTCCATTCGTTCCACGTGATCTCTCCACTGCCTACGAAGGTTTCGAACCCACTTCACAACATCCCCCACTCCGCAGTCCTCGCGTATTTCTGAGATGGAAAAGCATTCTTTGTAAGTTGTCCTCGCTATCTGCTGTCAAGGCAACATCGTCTGCAAATCATATAATCTGAACGGTGTTGTGTCCCATTGGGTACCCAATATTTGTGCTTTTTACCTCATCAATGATTTCGTCCATGATTACATTGAAAAGTGTTGGACTTAAGCTACCACCCTGTCTTATTCCTATGGATATTGGGATTTCCTCTGTTAGAGTGTTATTTGTTTTATTTACCATGGTGTTTTTGGAATTCAGTTCATATATTGTGCGTATGATTGCTTCGTCTACTTATTTTCTTCGCAATAGTTCTGTTATGTGTTCCAGTTTGACTCGGTCGAACGCTTATGTTAAGTCCACAAAACAAATGAACAGCGGTTTATCGTATTCGATAGATTTTTCAACCAGCTGTCTGATAATAAAGATACCGTCGATAGTAGAGCAGTTATTTCGGAAGCCCTGCTGTTCTTCGCACGCCCCTAACTTGTCTACAATCCATTGTGACAGTATTTTGGTTAACAATTTGGCTGAACTGTTCAGTAGGCTGATTTCCTTGTAGTTTTCGGGTTGTTTCGTTGATCCTCTTTTGTGGATCGGAATTGTGATGCTTTTCCGCCATTCGTTGGGTACTGACGTTGTGCGGAGAATTTTTTGAAATAGAACAGTGAGCTTTGTGCTCCTGAAAACTAAGATCGTTTTGAACATTTACTTAGACTTCAATAACACAACTAAATAAATAGAATTTTTCTGTTTTAATTACTCAATAATTTTGTGTCTTACTCTTATTGTTTTTACTGGTTCATTCTTATGTTATCCTAATTGGTAATGCGCTATTATGTATTTTTTTGTTGTTGAACTGTTGGCCCTTAAATACGCTCGAAATTTCTTGCACCAGTTCTAAGGCTGGATAAAGTGTGAAGAAAGATTATGACGAGTCTCAATACGTAATAAAATATTTAAATTCGAATATCAAATAATTGCTCAAAGCAATACCTACTAAATATTAATTTTTTAGGCAAAATATGTCAAGTAATAGAGATTTTGAATTAGAAATTCAATATAAAGAGGCACAAAAAAGTTGTGAAGCTTTAGAAGAAGTGCTGTTGATAGTGCCTCCTGAAGTGTACATCTAAACTGTAATTAGATCTTGATTTCTCATCCTAAAAAAACTTCAAGGTATACATTTTTGTACAAATAAAACTATTATTGAGATAACTATTTACAAAAAAGTTGACAAAAAAAAATAGATTGGACCCCTGTATTTAGGAAAATCAACTTTTAAACTACGGAAAATTTGAGATCCTCAGGAATTTTGTACAGACTTTTAGAGAGACCTTATATATATATATATATATATATATATATATATATATATATATATATATATATATATACATTAAACCATTTTGATGGGCTTGATTTTGATTAATCAATTTTATCAAGCATTAAATGTTTTTCCATATTTTTTTATGGTATATTGCACAACTCCGCAAAAAAATTCAGACCAGCGAAGCAGACCCATGTATTCTTAGATATTTCTTGTCTAGAGCCAGAAACACCCATGGAATGGAGTGAAAATGGAATTAAGCTACGAGACTAGTTATTCCACACTAATAAATCACACTACATAAAATTTTAAAGTATAATGGATTTGCAATACACCTCCGAGAGGGGTGTTAACTACCCCTCATATATACAAAATTGGAACCAAAATAGCAATAACTGCTGAAAAAGCTCTTCTATACAATTGAGATAAACTACCCCTAAGCTTAAAGGACAAGGAGAAATAAGAAAAAATATTAAATAGATCTAGAATCTCACGCACCATCAATGTACTGCATTGTACCCTCAAAGGGCGAAAAACTACCACGACTGAAGATTTAATAGAAAAAAAAAGCTGCAGTGACTTTTGAAAAAGCTTGAAATTCTAGAGGTTTTTAAAGGTGATGAAAATTTGCACTAGTTTTGGACTAATTTCTGAAAATCACCCTTACAGTGCTGCAAAAACCACCCTGTATCTTCGATGTTTGTTTTAAATTCTAGTTCCCTGGGGGGTAAAAACTCTTCCCTGTGTAAAATCCTATTTATATTAAAATAATTCCGTTTCGTACCGTTTTCTTCGGCCGTGTGTGTTCACAACGACAGGGAGATTTAACCCTGCCGTTCTTGAAAAATCGCTCCGAGGGGAAATTGGCCACAAGAAAACGAAACGAAAAATTTTTTTTTACTCGTATATATATATATATATATATATATATATATATATATATATATATATATATATATAAATATATATATGTATATATATATATATATATATATATATATATATATATATATATATATATATATATAGTTATGTCGGATATTCTCACGGGTGTGATGTGGAGTCGAAGGTTTTCGGGCATCTCGTGTATGTGCTGAGTCTCTCTCAGGACTGTAAGGCAGCTGACGTTTCGGTGAAATCTCATTCACCATTTTCAAAGCTCACTGTATGGCGTCTACGGGCGTCAGTTCGGGATGCCCCAAAACCTTCGATTACATATAGAGCGGAATAATATCATATAGAATTTTACACAGGAGGGAGTTTTTATCACATAGAAAAGTAAAATTTAATAAAAACTGTTTGATGTGAGATCCTAACCAATCGTTGCGTCCAAAAAAATATAAATACTTTTAAATTAATTTTTATTTCTTACTTTTTCTGTGTCATCAAGGAGTGATTTTTAGCAGCACCTTAAGGGTGGTTTTCAGAAATTAAAACAAACTACTGCAAACTCTCTTCCCTTCTACAAACCTCTGGGGTCTCGAGCTTCCTCTTCTGAGTTTTTAATACAGGACGTTGATGGTATATGAGATTCTAGATCTATTTGAAACTACAATGCAATTTCAGCAAGTCATGAGATCCATGAAAATTTGAATCCTGCTAGATTTAAGGTTTTTTCTTATTTCTCCGTATTATTTATGCTTAAGGGTGGTTTATCTCATCTCTATAGAGGTGGTTTATAAGTATTACGTCGGACCCACTGGAGTTTCTTACCACTAAGAAACTCAGGCTCTTCGAGCTTTTTTAGCAGTCACTCCAACTTTAGTTCAATTTTTTTTAATATGAGGGGTAGTTATTAGCCCTTTTTGGGGTGTATTACAAATTCAGTATATGGATGCTATTATTTGACCTTAATTTAATATATAATACTCTTTAAAATTTTGTATAATTTGATTTATTAAGAGAGAACCCGTATTGTCGTCGCTTAATCTCATTTTGAACTCATTTCAAGGGTATTTTTGGCTACAGCTAATGATTTTGAGAGTATACGATTTCTTTTGACCTCGGTTTCGGATTCAGTGACCAAAAATACATTTATAAAGACCATAAAAACTGACAATTTAATAATTAATGTCACCTAATCCAATTATGTTCCAAAAGGATAACAAATAAGGAATAACTATCCCTTGAGGTTTTGGCTAGGTTTGTATTTCTTTCCGCCAGGGTGCGCTACTGTCTTGTCATCTTTCATTTTCGTTCCACAATCTTCGAACGTCAATCGTATATATATATATATATATATATATATATATATATATATATATATATATATATATATATATATATTTATTTATTGTTCTTGATTTTGTTGTAAACACAAAACTAATGTTTTGGATATATTAAAAGCACTTATGATTTAATTGTTATATGTTTAAAAAATCTTTTTTGTTCTGACCTATTTCGAATAATGGCTCGCTAAAATCTGTTTCTAATTTTTCCTTGCGTCCTATCTCTATACCATTACTTCAAAGATGCTCGAACATGATTTTTTTGAAACAAAAATCTTTCAAGAAGCCTGCACTATGAGGTCCTGGGGGTAGAGACCCTTGATGTTTCCATCCCATACTACGTTTTTTAGTTTCAAAGTCATAGTAATGGACCAATATTTCATCTATCTTTACACAAAAGTGTTTCTCAAATTATTGGAAGTTTCTCGCTGCTCTTTACTCGAGATGCTACATTTTGATAGTAATCCATAGTACTCATTAATGTACGCGTCTGCCCTGCCAAGTGAAGAACTTGTTGAAATTTAGAAGTGTATTGTAATGTATTTTAAATGTCTGGTGTGTGTATGCAAAGAGCTTGGTATGCAATATTAGAAATAGGTCGGAGGTAAAACATAAGAAACAGCTCTTTTAGGTTCAACAATAATTGAAGCTAAACACAAAAAAACTCTACAAAATTTGTCACCAGAGTTCTGAAATCCCCAAATAAATCAGAGAGAAGTTTGTGTTATCATTACAGCATAACAAATTACTAAAAGAATAAAAATGGTTAGATTTCTCTAACCTTTAAGTTACCAAAAAACTGGGGCATCTAAAGCTATAAAACTACACCGGTTTTAGACATAAAGAAAATTCATATTTTTAAAACTTATCGTTTTTGTTTTGCAACTTGTAAAAGTGAGGGACCAAAACATTATAAATCGATGGTTCTTTCTTGAGGGCTAGATAGAAATCAATCAGTACATTTATATAGACGGCTTGAAGCCGATTTGTGTTCAAGCAGTTTTTAAAAGCCACTTGAAAAAAGTAAAATAAACGCGTTTGAATGCAATTTGAATAAGTCAAGTCAAGCCCAAAATGAAATGGGGTTGATTTTACTAAAGTGACTTCAAAATGCGATATAAACTATTAAAGCTGGATTTTAATTGCGAACGTCTGATCGGTGATCGTCGGGACATATGATTTTGATATTTCGTATGCTTTGGGTTAAGGTTAAATACGAAATATTTATTTATTTGTGCATATTACGAAAATTAAGAAAGCTGTTGTTACTTTCAATTCTATTTATTTACAGTACGTGACCCAAATTCTTCAAAACATTCCAGAACAGTATTTATTGAGGTTACGTACAGATGCATGCTAAATAATTGGTTTCAAAGTAACATGAATTTATTTTTCAGTCCAGATTCAAGTCACGGAAATAACCGGGTAGGTTTAAAATTAGTTTTGAAGCCGCTTCACATTCAATTCGGCTTGAAACTATTGATATAAACGTAGTGAATATTAATTATATCCTAATAATATGATTTATAATAATTTGCTTTCTTAAGAATGACTTTGACGGTTTCAATATATTTTGGAGGCAAATAAAAAATTCCTAACCTAACTTTTTATATTGTACCCAAAAATATCAAGCCAATGGGAAAGCCATTTTATAACTGATGAACTTATCAATTCGAGCCTTGTTGTTAGATGCCGTAAAATCCGAGGTTAATATTTTTGTTAGGATTATTAATAATAGGTTTTTTATTATGAAATACCACTTCTGATAATATTCTGTGAATAATTAGAGTTAGGACACACTGTGCTATTGTAATAAATCTGCGCACAATTTAGTAATTTTTTTATTACTCTAATAACAAATTTTCATTTTTAGGTACAACAAAACAGCCGAAGCTGTCTTTTATCAGTTCATTGCTTGGATTTTAAATTAAGGTTTTTTTGTTAGTTTTAATTGGCTGCCCACATTTTAAAATTCTGTTTTAGACTTGTAATAAAATGTAACGGATATATATTGTCGAAAGGTAATTAAACATTTTTTCTTTCTTAAAGAGAAGCTAAAAAGATATTTTTTTGCTTAAATTACAACACCTAATACAATTATTGACCGTAATAATATAGTCATTGCTATGATAAATTGTTAATATTAGCAGCTGAAATGAAAACTTATCTTAGATTAGTTTTAAATTTTACTATACACAAATTTTACTATAATGAAAACTCATTTCCTAATTAAAACAGTAAAACATTTATTATAAATTGAATAAAAAATATTATTGGCAAATTTTAATATACCTTTTAGACAAAAAGTTACTTCAGAATTTGATTTATATAACCCATGCTTTTTACTACATATGATGTAATACGTTCGCAGATATGTCGGCATTTTATATCCCAATTTTGTAAGGGAAATTATTTTTATAAGTATTATTATCTTTTTTCATGGATAGTAAATTATTGAAAATTTTTTTTGTCTTCATCATTGATTACAAAACCTAAACTCTTTTTGCTTGTACAAGAGCAGCTGAATTGTATTTAAAGCTTTCCTCCTTAGAATGGTTACTAAGATCTAACGGTGCTTGAAGTTTTACAATACGCTTTTTTAATTTAATTTCTGACAAACCTTTGCTCTTTCTTTCTTTATACGTAGATAAAGTCAGTACAAATGGTAGTCACTCTAATTTTTTTTTCTGACAGGTGTTTTAGGTCAGTATAAATGTTTATAAATTTTTTAATTTCTTAATCTATATTAGCAATATCTTTAATATTTACATCGGTGCTAGAGCTACCAATTTGAAATGGTGAAATTAGATTATTATTTAGAAATATCTAAACTTCATGTGTACACATTTTAGAGAGCAAAATTTGGCTTTCGGTAGTTTTTGTTTCTTTACTATGAGCTTTTTTCCAATTTATGTGTTTCTTTAAATATTTTTTCCTGATTAGAAAATCATATTTGTTTATGATGATTTTCCTTGTATCAGTATAATACTAGGTACATTTGTGTTTGGCACTACGTATATTTTAGTGAGCTAAGTAAAATTTTTCTGTAGATAAACTGTCATGAAAGATATATCGTAAGAAGTATAATAAATAACAAAGTATTCAATTGTATATCAATTTTCCAGAAAATTTTAACAAATTTATAATTACATTTTAATAACCTTTACTGTACTTTACAAAATATTTTGCGATTTTACTACCTTTTGTAAGAGTGGGAAAAATGTTTATTATTTATGATACAAGAATATTGAAAGCTTAATATTTTTTGTAACGCAACTTTTATAATTTGATATATTAAAAGCAGTTTGTGGAAGTAATTACTATTGTTTTAACAATACAAATCTGGCGAAAGCTATCTCAAATTTTATTTATGATGCACTTTTCCTTTATTTTTGTTTTAATTATGATTTGTTTCTGTTATGGATAGTACTGAGATTTGATTATCTTTGCTTGATTATTTTCAATTTCTTTATAAATTTGTTTAATTTATTTATCTAAATATCCAATTTATTTAAGTGAAAGTATTTATTTCAAAAAATGATATGTAACATTTGGCATGCCTAAAATGTAGTTATTGATCATATGCCAATAACTGTTTATTATTAATAGAGAAAAATATATATTTTAATTTTTGCATACAAAACAAATTTAGAATCCCAATCCCAAATCCCGAGTTGTAATCTGTTTCGTTTCTAAGTGGTACTGGTTGATGTTTTGTAAGCAGATTTTTCCAAGTATTAGGCACACGTTGGCTATCATCTCTGCTATTTAAGTTGCTGGGCCTCTTTGCAATTTCAATAGCCTCCCTTATAACTCTTGTGGACAGGTTTTCACATCTCGATAGCATTTTTGTTCCCGAGAAATTTATCTTATGTCTTGTGTTTAACCAGTGTTGGGCCAGAGCAGAAGAAGTTGTTTTTTGCTTGACAGCGTTTATATGTTCGTCTCTTTTGGCGCTTATTTTACGGTTGGTTTGGCCTACGTAAGATGAGCTGCACTCTCCGCATGGAATTTCTGGGGTGAACCACAGACCGTAAAGTAAAAGATCTCTTGCCAACACCTAAAGAAAGAATCCCTCTAGAAAACTTACGTAGGCCAAACCAAACGTAAAATAAGCGCCAGAAGAGACGAACATATAAACGCTGTCAAACAAAAAACAACTTCCTCTGCTCTGGCCCAACACTGGTTAAACACAGGACATAAGATAAATTTCTCGGGAACAAAAATGCTATCGAAATGTGAAAACCTGTCCACAAGAGTTCTTGACCGACAGCGCTCGAGTCGCGGGCGTCAGTCCGCTCGTAGACGCCATACAGTGAGCTTTGAAAATGGTGAATGAGGTTTCACCGAAACGTCAGCTGCCTTACAGTCCTGAGAGGGACTCAGCATGTAATGCTATCGAGATGTGAAAACCTGTCCACAAGAGTTATAAGGGAGGCTATTGAAATTGCAAAGAGGCCCAGCAACTTAAATAGCAGAGATGATAGCCAACGTGTGCCTAATACTTGGAAAAATTTGCTTACAAAACATCAACCAGTACCACTTAGTAACGAAAGAAATTATAACTCGGCAACACAACCACAAACACTGGCAACAGGGCCGATGACGCGCAGCAGGTCACGCCACCTGATGGCTCGGAACCATTCGGAAAACGAACACGTCCGACGCGCACACGGTACCGACAACACCGAAGTCGCAGGCGTCAGTTCGCTCGTAGACGCCATACAGTAAGCTTTGAAAATGGTGAATGAGATTTCACCGAAACGTCAGCTGCCTTACAGTCCTGAGAGGGACTCAGCACATACACGGGATGCCCGAAAACCTTCGATTACATATATATATATATATATATATATATATATATATATATATATATATATATATATATATATATATATATATATATATATATATATCAATTATTGATCTTAACAATTTATTCATTGTCATGATAAATTTTTGATATTAGTCGCTGAAATGAAAACTCACCTTGGTTAATATTAAATTTTGTTATAAAAAACTTTTTCTCTAAACAAAAACTAATTTCCTAATTAAAATAAAAAAATATTTATTACAAATTGAACAAAAAGTATTATTGACAAGTTTTAATGTATTTTTTTAAACATAAAGTTACTTCAAAATTTTGTATATATATATATATATATATATATATATATATATATATATATACGTTCGTAGACATTGTCAGCATTTTACATCCCAATTATATATATATATATATATATATATATATATATATATATATATATATATATATATATATATATATATATATAAGAATAAAGTTTTTATAACAGTAGCCAGAGGATCACTCAACACAGAGTATCACCTAGGCAAAAGTGGTAAATCAAACAAAATACTGCGACAATGAATAATGAAAACCATTTACTTTTAACAAAAGCGGTCTCTGTGACAGACGTTGAAATAAATTACGGAGATTTTAATTTATCATTCCAGTAATTAATTGAACTTTCAATAAAAACGACCGTTGCAAAAATATTTGCTTTTAGTCCAATAAATGCTTTAGTAAAATGCTTAATTTATGTCAACGTTTTTTATTTCGCCAACGTGCATGTAGCACCCGATACATTAAATCCATAGACATACTATAAAGATAACAGACCGCGGATTCTATAGAAGCGCGTTAGCTCTCGCTTAGAAAGAGACAGAGCCTTTTCGATGAGTACTACCTTTCTTTCTACACTAGTGATTACGAACAGGGGTACTACCCATCGAAAACGCTCTATCTCTTTCTAAACTTGTAGCCCAGGCGATTTTGCAGGGTCCGCATTATATATATATATATATATATATATATATATATATATATATATATATATATATATATATATATATATATATATATATATATATATATATATATATATATGTATATAGGTTAAATTTGAAAAATCAATATTTTCATAAGGTAAAGAAAAATTATATCTATTTATCTTTTAATTGTTCAGGTACAAATATTAATACCTGTTACAGCAACCACATTGCATTTCTCCAGGCAAGTGGTAAATTTGTATCTAGGTAAATTATCCCAAAAAAACGTTATTTTAGATGTAGAGCCAGACGAAAATACTTCATATAACCTAATGGCAGTTATTTCTGAGAAAAACGAATAAACTTAATAATTTATCTCATTTTTTCAATAATTTCGAATAAGAATCTCTATTTGGAAAGTTTATTGGGTCACTGATTGCTAATATGAACTAGTAATTTCGAAATATTGATATACAAAATGATGAATGCAATATGGAAGCCAGTTTTACAAAATGGTAAATATTTGAAATCTATATGAGTTCAGCTTAACTTAGAAATTAAAAAAATCTGTCTAGAGCGTTCTAAAGGTTACTTGCCGAAATTGAATTTTATATGTTTCCAAGGTGTGTTATGTGGAGACAATTACACCTTTTTTATTGTTTTTTTTATTTTTTGTTTTACTTTTCTAAATTCTTTATAATATATTTATTTCTTTGGTAATCTTGTAGAATTCTTTTTTGTGTTTAAGTTTATTTTTAAACAAGAATATTTGCTTCATTGACGCTTCCGCGTCAATACCCTGATATAAAATCAAACTTGTAAGTTCCTGACAACCTTTCTGTATATCTGGCTGGTAAGAATATTTTGGAACGTGAAACGATTCTTCTATATCATGCCATATTCTGAAGAAACATTAGTCTAGATATTATTATAATGTCCCCAGATATGTACAGTTTGGTAGGCTATTCTTAATACATAATGCTGTATGGCAACTATAGTAGAATAGAAAGAAAGGCCTCAGTTACTTTATCAAATTCACACCAGGCTTTCCTATTAAACTATTTTTCACTAGATGAAAGAAATGAGCCTCATTCATTATATGAATCAGGCGCGGATCCAAGGAGGTGGGGGCGATCGCCCTCCCCCCCCCCAAGAGCTTTGAGTTCAGGAAAATAGATCCGATTTTTCCTCTTATACTGTGGTTTATTCAAGAACTAGAGAGAGCAATAAATCATTTGGGTCTTTGGCAAAATCTGTTAGACATATATGTTTTTCATAGAAATGGGTTAGAAATTTTATATTTAAAAATACCGGTCTATAATAATGGACCATTTGGGTGGGATAACAATAGATATTTGGATGTGTGAAGTGTTAAAGAGGATTTTAATCCTTGTCACAGGCATCGAAAAGGGGTTTATTTTATCACTAAGTGTTTATGGCATAGAACATCATTTCGGTAATAAACTTAAAATAAAAAGTTTTCAAAATAATATTTTATTTCTTATGATTTTTTAATAATTCATATACATTAGAAAATATAGATAATCTTGACATATTTAACACAAATCACAACTGTATTTTTAATTTTGGCATAGAAACGTTTTAGGCACATTCAGAATTAAACGTAGCCTTTTTCTCTCAAAAAATTCTAAGTTATAATTTAAATACTTATAAAATACCCATTGTCAAAAATACAAGAAGTTAAATAAATATCAAAAAAAATCGTCCATATAATGTGAAAATTTTTTTGGGCTATCGGTCATTTTATTATTAATTAAAAACATTTTTGGGGCATTTGACGTTTCAGTTTATTTATTTCTTAAACCATCTGCAGACTTACAATTAAACACTAAAAAGGGATTCAAATGTAATGAATTTTTATATGTTAAAAATATTTACATAATAAATTGTGTTTACGCTGGTAAATCTTACGTGTCTAATTTGTAATCCATGTCAGTAAAGCTATCTTCGCCCAAATTAATTATAATTGGTTCCTCTATCTCACGGATCATGAGATCGAATTTCCACATTTTCTTTTATTCTTTTATTATATGGATTTTTCTTAATTTTCTGCAGTAACTTTATTCCAAAAAATATATCAAAAGTTCAGTTAAATTACTAATTTTGTAAGTTGTGTTATTTCTAGCAAATCTACCTTTTACTTGAGAAAGATATTTCCTTCACCAACGGACATTTTCCGGACGATCTATAAGAACAGATTTCCTATCTGGTTTTTCCCAGCAAATTAAGTTCTCTGAGCAATTTCCAGAGCTCAATTCCTTTAATTTCAGGTAAATCCCGATATTCATTGATTTGAGTTAGAATTTTGTCGACGGTTGGAATCTGCTTCTCATAATAAGATGTATGTACAACTCCTTTTATTGCAGTTTACATCTCTTCTTCCAACGAGGTTTTTCGTCTGCCTGTGATCGAATGTGACTTGGGAATACTAACAATTCCAATCGTTTTTTTCTCCTTCAGTGTTCGGTACATAGTAGATTTTCCAACTCCTGTCATGTTGGAACACATCTCAACAGAACTTTTAACATTATTATCTAGATATTGATATTTTAAGGCATCATAAACATTCATCGTAATAAGTTTTTCGTTGAGGGAAAAATGCCCTGGTTTAACGATTTTAGAATAAATATAGATGTGGAAGCCATATCTTTTGGGTATCTCACTAATCTCATATAGTATATAAAAACAAGCACAAACAAGATAAAACACTAAGGACACACTGTAAGGTGTACTTTGCTCACTGACACAAATTAAATTGAACTATTAGAAACTCTGTTGTTACAGTAAATTTATAAAACCTTATAATGTTTAAATATAATTAAATATAATTAGATTCACGTCAGTTCTCAGTTACCTGCGGCACTGGAGCAGGTAAGTTGGAGGTTTCGGTAACAGTTTTATTACTCTCTTTAGTTCTTGAATAGAGTATAGGGATGTGTATGCTTGCGATCGCCCCTCCCCTTCCCAAGAGCTTTGAGTTTAGGAAAATAGAAACTGCCTTTTATATTAGGGATGTGTATGCTGCTAGCACTCCCCTCCCGTTGACAACTTGTTTTTCTTGCGATAGCCACTCCCCAAGAACTTTGTGTTCAGGAAAACAGACACGATTCTGCCTTTTATACTATGTATATGTTGCCCGCATCCTCTCCCCCCTGTCGACAACTTGTTTTTTCTTGTGATCGCGCCCTCCCTATATAAAAACTTCAAATTCAGAAAAATAGACCCGACCCTGCCTTTTACACTAAAAATGGGAATGTTGCTGATGTCTCTCCCCCCCCCCCGTCGACAGCTTGCTTTCGCTTGCCATACTGTACTTTTGTAGTATCACCGCCCCCCCTCCCCCAAAGAGAAAGGCTGGATCCGCTCCTGATATGAACGTTACTCGTTATGAACTGGGAATTTCCAGATGTTTTAAGTTTGATTCATCAAACTTTAGGTAACAACATTTATGATATTTTGCATTTTGTAAGATGGGTTTTCCAGTGTCGTTAGCTCTCGATTGCCACGAAACTATTTTTAGGCATATCGTGGTTTTCAAGTAGGTTGTTTTGACAATATAAGCTCTACAGATAATAAAGATCATGTATGAGTATAAACTCCTTACCAAATCTTAAACCATCGATAAAAAGTTGAGAGTTAGTGGCGCGTGAAATTACTTTATATTCATGGAAAACGTAAATAATTCAGGAATCGGAGATTAAATGTAGTTTGCTTAGATGCTTTCGTATAAACCGAGGCGATCGTACGTTCGGGAGAATGTATACGACTCGACATTTCGTACTCCGTAAAGCTAAACAATAAAGATTTCTTGCCGATCATAAAAGGTTTAATATTCCCGTAAAAACGCGTCCCAATCTAATAATTGAAGGACTGATTTATTATTGTCGGTAATATGAGTCTACAGCCATAAGTAAAGTAGTGACGTCCATGTACGATAGAAATGTTTCTTTTCTTGCACACTGCTGAAATGTGTAAAATACTAAACGTGATCAAGTAGAGAAAAACCTGAATTGACGATGTGACCAATAATCAGAATTTCTGATTATAAGGTTATGAAATCCTGAACTTGACAGTAGATGGTAAAAATCCCAGATTTGATAGTGCGGAAAAGTAACTGAATTTAAAACTAAATAAAGGGTATTTTTTAAATGGAATAAAACAAAGATGAATTTTTTAAATTGACATGAAATTTACTTTATTTGAAAGATAACCTTCTGACATTATAATTTAAATATGACTTCTGGCATATGACCGCCACGGCTGGCTCGGACGTAGTCTAATCTGGAGGTCCGATTTTCGATGACTTTTTCCAACATTTGTGGCCGTATATCGGCAATAACGCGGCGAATGTTGTCCTCCAAGTGATCAATCGTTTCGGGCTTATCGGCGTAAACTAGCGACTTCACATATCCCCACAGAAAATAGTCTAGCGGCGTTAAGTCGCACGATCTTGGAGGCCAATTCACGGGTCCGAAACGTGAAACTATGCGGTTACCAAACGTTTCCTTCAATAAATCAATTGTGGCACGAGCTGTGTGACATGTTGCGCCGTCTTGTTGAAACCACAGCTCCTGCACATCATGGTTGTTCAATTGATGAACGAAAAAGTCAGTAATCATGGTTCTATAGCGGTCATCATTGACTGTAACGTTCTGACCACCATCGTTTTTAAAGAAGTACGGACCAATGATTCCACCAGCCCATAAAGCATACCAAACAGTCAGTTTTTCTGGATGTAACGGTGTCTCAACATACACTTGAGGATTATTATCACTCCAAATACGGCAGTTTTGTTTATTGACGTATCCATTCAAACAAAAGTGAGCTTCATCGCTAAACAAAATTCACTTATGAAAATCGGGATCAACGGCAGTCTTGTTTTGGGCCCATTCACCGAATCTACGCCTTGCTAGGTGATCGTGTGGCTTCAATTCTTGCACGAGTTGGATTTTGTAAGCACGCAAACCAAGATCTTTCCGCAAAATCTTCCATAAAGTGAATGGACACATATCCAATTCCTGTACACGATGGCGGATAGACTGATTCGGGTCTTCCTCTACGCTACGCTCGACAGCAGCAATGACTTCTTTTGTACGCCCTGTACGATGTCTCTGTGGATGCGTATTATCATTTAGAGTAAACGTGGTGCGAAAACGTTCCATAGTTAATCGAATTAATTGCTCTGATGGACGATTATGTTGACCGTAAAAAGGACGTAGTGCGCGATACGTATTTCGAACAGAACCATGATTTTCAAAATATATGTGCACAATTTGGAAGCGTTGTTCAGGCGTCAGTCTATTCATGTTGAAATGCAAAACCAAACTAAACATAAATCACTTGACAGCTGACAAAATGGCCGCCAGTTAAAAAAGTGTTGCCAACTTAAAGTTTTATACCTCTATAAAAAAACACCCTTTAAATGTTTGAAAAAAAATAAGAAAGTAAAAGGCGAAAAAAAGACAAAATAAAAAGTTACGTTAGTTAAGGATGACTGTTACTTCGATAACCTCTTCCAAATTTGCTCTTTCTCTAGATGCATACTTAGAAACAAAATTAAATAATTTTCTTAGAAATCTTAGAGCTTCACTTATTCCCTTCGAATCCTGGTTAGAGATAAAAAAAAGTGAGACGGCTATGGTTTCTAACATGGTCGGGAAAGCAGGAGGGTCTCTATGGCCGGTTTTTGGCCTAATTTATGTTTGGGCGAAAAAAATTTGAAAAAATATTTTTATTATCTACTAACAATAATAAATCGATTCCTTGCTAAAAGGACCCTTTCGCTCACCCTCCCTTCCCTCTTCACCCCCTTAAAAAAATAAAACATTACCATTCATTAAAAGAACCTTTAAAAGTTTCGGTTCTTGTGAAACGTTCACTTTCCATAGACTTTTTATGCTAAAGGTTTTGTGGGTCGCTAATTACGAATCCCAAGTCAGAATCACAAAATTCAAAATGGCAGAATCGATATGGCTGTCAAAAAAATCGAATGTCTTCGATATGCAAGAATTTTCGTGGACGGTTTTTTGAGTCGCTGGTTACGAATCTCAAGCCAGAATCACGTAATTCAAAATGGCGGATCCAATATGGAGGCCAGAAAATTCTGACGTCTGAAATATGCACGAATCGCCATTAAAATATTTTTTAGTTACCAAAAAATTAATGCCTAGCTAATTTAATTTTTTCTGGTTGCCATACTGAATCCGCCATTTTGAATTTCGTAATTCTGACTTCAGATTCGTAATCAACGACCCAAAAAACGCCCCCAAATAAAAATTTGCGCATACTGAAGGCATTCGATTTTTTTTTTTTGGTCACCATACTGGATCCGCCATTTTGAATTTCGCGATTTCGACTTCAGATTCGTAAACAGCGACCCAAAAAAACTCTACATACAAAAATTCGTGCCTATCGAATACATTTGGTTTTTTGGCCGGCCTATTGGATACGTCATTTTGAATTTCGTGAATTTAACTTTGGATTCGTAAGCGACCTATAAAACCTTTAGGATAAAAGTTCTATGAAAATTGAACGTTTCACAAGAACCGAATCTTTTAAATGTTCTTTTAATGAATGGCGATTTTTTATTTGTTTAAGGTGGTGAAGGGGGAAGGAGGAGTGAGCGGACGGGCCCGTTTAGGGTGGAATCTATTTATTATCATAAGTAGGTAATAAAAACATTTTTTCAAATTTTTTGGCCGAAAAATAAATTAGGCCTAAAGCTGATATTAGAGACCCTTCTTCTTTGGCAGGACGTTATCAACAACCCCGTGATGTGTGGTAAATTCCGAATTTACACAAATACTTGAAATTTGAAAAAATAATAAAATAAAACCTGGTAGTCGAACGAATTTAATTAATAGAAAATAGGGGTATAGTACTCCGGTAATAAAATAAAACCGATAAATTCATATTTTTTTAAGCACAATTGGAGTGAACGGTGAGAATCGAAGATAACGGTAATAGAAAAATTTTTAACCAGCGTTGACTTTTCGCCAAAGCCGGGAAAAACATAAAGAAAAGGGTCATGAAAGATGATAGCTAAAAACCAGGTTAAAAACAAACGAAAAATGCGCATTAATTAAACGCCGATGTCTAGTGCAATGAGTTAATACAACAGTTTCACTTGGCTCCACATTAAAAACGACTCATTTTCGTCACACCATTCCTACTCAAATGACTTAGCATTTAGCATTCATATAAAAAAACAAAGCTGATAGTAAAGAATTTGTATTATAAATTGTTTCGACATCACTCTGATTCATATATATTAACTATGAGAGAAATCGATCTTCACATAATATTTCTAGTTCATCGCTCAGCGCTGGGAACTTTGGTGAGTTCTTTAGTAAAATAGTATCCGACACTATAAAGGATCTACAGATTGACACAGAAATACAAAATGCTATGGGTTCGTCGATCCCAAATTCGGTGCATTCTTTTGCCCTTTTACCCGTTACGGAGTGTGATGTTTGGAGTGCTATACAAGCTCTCAAAAGGTCGAACTCTTTTGGCATATATGATATGAGTAGCGCTATTCTGAAGGAGATTAGTGTGTATTTGGTCAAACCTTTGAAGCATTTATTTAATTGTAGTCTGGCTCAGGGTAATTTTCCGGATTGTCTAAAGATAGTAAGGACTGTTCCATTGTTTAAAAAAGGAAATGTCGATTCCATGGAAAATTATAGACCTATATTTTTGATTCCGTTATTAGGGAAAATATTTGAGGTAATACTGAAAAACAGCTTGAGTCGTTATTTTGAACATCACAATTTTTTGCATTCTTCACAGTTTGGTTTTCGCCGGAATTTTTCGACTATTCAGGCAGTTGCTGCGGTTGTGGAGGGCGCAGTTGATGGAATAGAAGCTGGGGAAAGCGTGAGACTCTCACTGTGTGACCTCAGTCGTGCCTTTGATTGTGTTTCTCATGAACTTTTGATTAGAAAGCTTCATAGATACGGTGTAAGAGGCGTTCCCCTCGATTTGCTTTAATCTGTTCTGTCAAATAGAAGGCAGGCAGTCGCATATGGTGGAGAACTTTCTGAGCCTACGGCGGTACGATGTGGAGTGGCGCCGCGTTCGGTATTGGGACTTCTTCTTTTCATTATATATGTCAATGATCTCTTTAGGTATTTGTCACCAGGTCTGTGTATTTGTTACGCTGACGACACGGCGCTAATTTGTAAAAGTAGAGACACAGAATATTTAATGAATGAAATGTCTGTTATGGGAGAGCGTGCGAGATGTTGGTTTGCTAATAATTCCCTTAAATTGAATGAAGAAAAAACAAGGAATTTGTTTTTCATGAATGGACGTGGAGTGGTGGATGGTTCTTCGGTGACATTGTTGGGTATCAGTTTGGACGATGGTTTGAACTGGAATTGTCACATTGCTTTATTGAGGAATAAGTTGGCATCCTCTATTTTTGTTCTCAGGCAACTTCGTGGGTCTCTTCACTGTGGCACCCTTCTCTCTGTTTATTATTCCTTGTTGCATTCTCATATTTCGTACGGTGTTCACCTTTGGGGTTGCTGTGTTGGCGCGATTCAAATCTTTAGAATGCAGAAGAAGGCTATTCGACTTGTCTCTGGTATCGGCTATAGGGACCACTGTAGGCCACACTTTATAAAATTCCGGGTACTAACGTTGCCTAGTTTATTTATCTTATACCAACTACTGGAGATTCATAAAAACCGTGGAAAATTCCACCAAAATTCCCACTTTCACTCTTATAGCACTAGATCAGCTAATTTAATTAGGCCTTCGAGGTATAGATTGGAGAGATGTAAGAAAAATACACTGAATGTGTCATTGTACAACACGTTGCCTGAAACATTTAAAGATTAAGAATTTATGAGATTTAAAGTTGAATTAAAGGAATTTTTGTTAGAGCATGCATTCTATTCGGTGGATGAGTACATGGAGACTTCTTCTAGAGCTTATTGTTAGGATTTTTTTAATGTAATTTACAGATAGTTTTAACCTTATTATTTTTTTGTTTTGTGACATATCACAATTGTATTTTTCTGTACAAAATATAACGAAATAAATTTATCTATCTATCTATCTATATATCTATAAATGTGCTTAAAAATTTATTTCAGTGACGTTTTATTTTAAGATGAATTTATTGCATAGGTATTAATTTTTATTGGAAACAAACAATTAAGATTTTTATAAACTCTAAAAATGTCCTAAATTTATAATGCAGAATATAAGAAGAAAGTTATTATAGTTTCCGCAAAGTGTATAATTATCATTTCCTTAATGAGACAAATTCGGATTTTTTTTACTTTGAATGGTATATCATCTTGTCACTTCTCCATCAACATCGAGCTTCATAAGATCATGTTGTTCTGGTATAAGTTTGTTACTTATCTGAAGCACCCACTCTGTAGCGAAATGCGTCAAAGATATTCATAAAATAAAAATAGCGATAATTTCATATATATCTAGTCATTCATATAATTTGGAATTTTTTGATGATATTCGCAGAAACTAAATTTTCAATTTTCATTGTTACCTTTCTAGGATTTTGTAATCGGCTTGAAATCTTAATAGTTTCGTCACATCTGTAGGACCGTCCGTTTGTCCGTATGTCACAACCTTATAATATCATTAGATTTTAATAGCTTGCAATAAATTTTTTCAGGCATAAGCTCTTCATTAACTTAAAAATGAATTTGAAAAGACATTGAAAAAAATATGTGGGGTACCTCTCCCTATGTGAGAAGTAAGGATAATTTTTCTTTTTCGTTTACCCCGTGAAATAGGTCCTCAAAAATATAAATGCATATTTACAGCATATTTTTTATTTAGTCTCTTCATTCGCGAAATATGGCTTGTTTGAAATTGTCTCACAGTATATTTTAAAGATATGGTATATTATTCCTTACTAAATATATGCACCAACATTAATGACTAGTGAGTTTCGTCCACTTAATCGCCTTTTTTTTCCCATTGGGTGCCGTTGAATAACTCTTCGACAATGTAATCAAATATGTCATATATTTTTTATTTTGTCATCTTACACACAACAATAAGTCTCTAAAGCTTGTTTGTAATTGTCGTCCTATTTTAGAAATGTGTCTTTTAGTGAATATGTCGGAAAAGACGGTTGATATAGCTAATATAAATTTTGTTGCTTTAAAACTTAATTTTTTGTGAAGAAATTTTATAGGAACAAGCTAGCAATTAATTCAAAGACATAAGTACCACGTATTTTTAGAAAGAAACTGACAATGCCAATAACTGCCACGAAACCCTTGCATAATGTCAGTCCAATATACACTTAACTAGTTTTTTCATTATATTTTTGAACCTTTAATTAGACGACACAGGTTATGGGAAAAGCCAGGGTCGTAAAATTTTAAATTCGGGAAGCTCTCGAAAATATTAGTTACGATCCTTTTCTCTAAGAACAATTTAATTTCTTTGTTACTTTATACTTTAATTCTACAATTGTATTTTTCGAGCCATAAGTTACTTTGGGCTCTAGAAAATACGTGACCATACTTTAAAAGTCCTAAAAGAATATAAAAATGAGAACAAAGTTTTAAACAGGTTAGAAAAATATGGCAAGTATACAATGTAACAGACAAGTACAAAAAAAAAGAAGAAGAAGATTGGCGTTTTGAAATTATAGTCCATGGAAATTATACAAAAAGAAAACCTTTAAAAAATAATGCAACCTGTGATTTTAAGATTGGAAAAATTATAGTTTGGCATCCTAAAAATCATATCTTGATGTTAACATTAGCTACTCTGTGCAGACCAAAAATGGTCTCTTTTTTTGGTTTTTCCAATTTATCTCTATAACTACCGGTTTTAGGAAAAAAAGTTTCAAACAAAAGGTTGTAGATAATGGAGGTTGTAGGTGGCGCCACTAGTTATCGAGATATATTTTTTTTTCGCAAAACTGAGTTCTTTTTCTTTGTTTAAAATACAACCATATTATTTAGAAATGATTGTCTCAAAATTCAAGATATATATATATATATATATATATATATATATATATATATATATATATATATATATATATATATATATATATATATATATATATATATGTATATATAGATATAGTTATTATTTATTTAGAAAAGTATGTTTAATACGGAATCAATGTGATTAATATTTTCTGAAAAAATCAAAGTTGAAAGATCGACCTTGATTTTTCGCTCTCCTAATACAGTAACCATTCTACAGCAAATTGTTAAAATTTACGTATATTTTTAGATCTATTTTTAAAAAACATTTATTTTTAATTTTGGGCCAAGAAATTTTGAAAAAAAAAAACAATTATTGGAACACAAAAATTACAACAACTTTTCCCTAGTGAACTTATGATCTTATTAATGTTATCATTAGATTTAGATGCATCATTTGTTATCTCTGGAAAAAAATTTATGGTATGATGAAAAACAATTTTTTTCCAAAATTTGAAAGGTCGAAGCTAATAAATATTAAGTGATTAAAGTTAGGGAAGATATTATTGAATATTCGTACCTTACCTAGGAATTTCTTTTTGTTGCATTTGAGACATCCCTCTAAGATTTATGGACCACCGAAAGTCACCCAGAATCTCTCCGACGATTTTCAAATCGCACGGGTACAAGTAGTGAGCGGGTAGCCGTGCTACAGGCACTGGACCCAAGCTTGCTCACCGCTCGGCGAAGCATCCTCATTTCGGAGCAGCCGTTCTTACCTCATAGTAATTTTGGAGCATGTTTTGTCAGCCGTATATACAACGTGGCAGTTTTAGTACATATAATAATACTTTTTCGCAAACTACTTGTAAATAAACATTGTGTTATTCGTGCATTTGTAAAAATTTTCCTTTGATGCAGCTGCAGCACAAAACGGTAATTCCATGCAGCCCCTGAACCTGTAGAGCAGCAACATGCTCACTACTTGTACACATGATCACAGATAGCTTAATCAGAACCAATGAAAATTTCCCAAGTCAAGTACCAGTATTAAACAATATCTTTCCTAAGTTTAATCCCTTAATATTCGTTAGCCGCTATGTTTTGAATTTAAAAAGAAAATTGTTTTTCATCGTACGATAACATTTTTTTTTAAAGATGGCAGATGATGCATCTAGATCTAATGAGAATATTAAAAATAAATTTAGTTCACTTCGAAAAAAGTTATTGCGTTTTTCTGGTTCAAAAATTGATTTTTCAAAATTTCTCAGCCCAGAATTAAAGATATATTTTTTTAATACGTCTTAAAGATATACGTCATTCTTAACACTTTTCTGTAAGAATGATTGTTGTATCTTAATTCGGAGACTAGAAAATTAAGGTGAAACTTTAAAATTTGAAGTCAATGTTCTTAGAAAATACTAATTACATAGATTCTGAATTTAGTATACTTTTTAGATAGATAATATCTATATATACCGTGAACTTCGAGACAATAGTTTATAAATAAACTAGCGACCAGCCCCGGCTTCGCACGGGTGCAATGCTGATACTAAATACACTACAGAAAAACTGTGACTATTTATTTTATTTTTACAACAATTATTACATCGGCCTCCGACGCGCTATTTATAGGCACGCTGCCGCCGCCCCGGTCGGCCAGTACCGCCGCAAGCGCTACTTCCCGCAATTTTAAATCTGTAATATCTTCGAAAATATTCATTTAAATCTTGTGCTGTAAAGGACCATATAGATCTATATTAAATCAACAATGTATTTAAGCTATTTAATTGGATAAGGATTAATGCTGTATTGGTTAAAATCGCTTCAAAATTTGCCATTATTTGTCGTAAAAAGTAAATGAAAAAAAAAATGTTATTGTGGGATATCCATGAGAGATAGACATATACCATCGCGGAGTTTTCTGTAGACCTTTTCAATGTGTACAAATAAGTAGTACATTATTTTGATAAATCTCGTAGGGTTCAGCCTGCGTTTGCAATGTAAGCGGAAAAAAAATATGATAATTAACGACATCACATTAGAAACCTCAAAAATAACAGTATTTCTCCACTATTTAATGGATGTTATTATACATATAAACCTTCCTCTTGAATCACTCTATCTATTGAAAAAAACCGCATCAAAATCCTGTGCGTAGTTTTAAAGATTTAAGCATACAAAGGGACATAGGGACAGAGAAAGCGACTTTGTTTTATACTATGTAGTGATATGGTTTTATTTTAAACAAAGAAAAATGTCATTTTTTGCGAAAAAAAAATTATATCTCGATAACTAGTATGACCACCTATAACTTTATATACACAAATCGATAGGTAATTTAATTACCAACAACTCTTGTTTGAAATTTTTTTCCATACAATCTGTAGCTTTTGAGATATTTGATCCGCTAGTTTGTTAGCACAGGGTTGCCAGTGTTAACAGCGAGATATGTTATTTAGAATGCCGAAATATACACTTTCCAATAATAAAATTGCAGGTTACGTTTTTTTTTTCACGGCAAAAGTCTAATTTCCATTAAGTATCTTAGAAACAGAGAGAGCTGGTAAATTTTGTTTGCCGCATCTTTTGTTCAATAAAAAATATCAAATTGCAAATTTCTATCTTTAATAATAATAGAGATACCTTGCAAAAGTATTCAAAATTGGACACCCTGTACCTGCTGTACCATTTTTAATTTTATTTGTTCCATTTCGTCGTTAAGTTCTAATAAATTTTTTATTACTGTTTATATATTTTTCGTCGATTAACCGAAAACCCCAAAACTTCTCTAATTTGATAGATCCTTTAATTTTAATAATAAATGAAATTCCAACTATAATCTAGAGTTTGGGTGAAATAAATTTCCATAATTAGAAACACATGTCGGGCAAATGAAATACAATACTACGCTAGAAAAGGATTATTTTCATGGGTGAAAATATTCAGTTCAGTCATTAGTTTTCTCCCGGTTAATTAAATTTTGGTAATTATTCGAAAGAGTAGAAACAAAGAATTTTTGTTTGAGTTCTTGTATATTCCCTATTTTGGGGTCGTAGAACACGAATCTAAATGGATTATTTTCGGTCGCTCATAGTTTCCCCCAAAAAATATTTTGTTTTTACGCGGTATTTTCCGACGTATTTAGTCAAATTTGCCATTTTAGCAATTGCACATTTTGTAACATACCACATTTAACAGGGCGGGAAAATGTGTACGCTGGATTTCAGACGGCCATCAGATTGCACTTGTTCGAATACTCATTCAATAGTGTACTTAATTTGATCTTGTTGCCCCAAGGGCGGATATTAATTTAGGGACAGACTTTTGAACAAAGATTAACAGAAATGAAATACTGGTGACGATACAGGATGATACATATATTGAAATTAATGTAAATGTTCTGAAATTTGCTCTCTCTCTCTCTCTCTCTCTCTCTGTAGCTTTACAACCCTTCGTGGGTCCTCGCTGCATCCACGACCTGCCTCCATTTGCTTCGGTCCATCATGTCGTTACTCCAATCTCGTACTCCCAGTACATTTAAATCTTTTGTGATGTTATCCCTCCATCTTAGTCTGGGCCTACCTAAGGGTCTCTTTCTGGTCGGGTTCTCTTCCCATATTCGTTTGATGAGACGTTCGTCATGGGCCCTATGAACATGTCCTGCCCACCTAAGTCTTTGGGCTTTTATTTCGTTAATGATGCCTGGCTGATCATAGAAGCTCTTTAATTCTTCATTTGTTCGGATGCGGTATTGTCCCGTTGTTTCATCTACTCTAGGCCCATATATTTTTCTTAATATCTTGCGTTCGAAACGTCTTAATAACAATTCGTTCTGTTCTGTGATGGTCCAGGTTTCTGAGCCATATGTTATTACCGGTCTAATAACTGTTCTATATATACGGATTTTGGCTGATCTGGACAGCAGCTTTGATTTTAGTATCTCCTGCAATGCATAAAAGCACTTAAAACCTTTTTGTATTCGTGTGCGTATTTCACGGCTCACATCATTGTCGTGTGTTATATTGGCCCCTAGATATTGGAATTCTTTCACACATTCAAAATTGTATGTGTCCATAGTTATATGCTGTCCTATTCTATCCCTACCTGCTCTTCGGTTTACGTGCATGTATTTGGTCTTCTCTTCGTTGATGTTGAGTCCTACTTTTTTTGTTTCCCTTTCCATTCTGATAAACATTTCCTTTGTTTTAGTTGTGCTATTTCCTACGGTATCGATGTCGTCTGCATATGCTAGGATCATTCCGGGGCCCTGGTTTGAGAATACTTCCAGTTTTATGTTAGCCTCTTTGATGGCCATATCTAACACTATGTTGAAGAGTAGTGGCGATAAGCCATCGCCTTGTTTTAAACCACTGGCAATAGAGAATATGTCCGTAGTGTGCTTACCGATTCTGACTTTCGCCCTTGCATTCTCTATACATATTTTAGTCAGATTAATAATCTTCTTTGGCACGCCTACCTTTTCCATGGCGATCCATACACTATCTCTTACAATGCTATCATATGCTTGGCGGAAATCAACGAACAGCTGGTGTACATCTTTGTTAAATTCCCAACTCTTTTCCAGAAGCTGCCTAATAGTAAATATTTGGTCAACAGTTGATCTTCTTGGTCGGAAGCCACATTGGTAGTCCCCGAGGTTTTCTTCTGCGTAAGGGGATATTCTGGTTCTTAGTATGTTGGATAGCACCTTGTAGGCAACGTTTAGTAACATAATTCCCCTGTAATTTTTACATACTGATCGGTCTCCTTTTTTATGTATTGGGATAATTATCCCTTCGTTCCATTCTTTTGGAAGTTCTTCAGATTCCCATATCTTCTCCACAAGGGTTTGTATTGCTTCATGTAGCTCCGCGGTTATGTTGTCGCTCCCGGGTGCTTTATTGTTCTTCAGTTGGCTAATTGCTTTTTTGATCTCTGTCAGTGATGGAATTTCTACCTGTTCCTCTACTCCCTGGTATATTGTATTTGTGATGAGAGCTGTGCCTTTTATATTTAGTAAGTTGTCAAAATATTCGTGCCAGGTTTGTAGGATTTCTGTTATATCTGTTATGAGATCTTTATTTTCTTTCTTTAATATGCTGGTCCGTGGCATATACCCTTTCTTTATGTTCTTGATCTCCCTGTAGAATTTCCGGCTGCTCTTTGTATTTGATTCCTTTTCTACATTTGTTATGATTCTATTATAGGCTTCTCTCTTCTTCCTTCTTATAAGTTTTCTTGTGTCCGCTCGCAGTGTGTTAAATCGCTGGATGTTATCGTCATTTGGGCACTGCAGCATTTTTAATCTAGCTTTGTTTTTATTGTCTTGTGCTAGTTGACATTCCGCGTCATACCACTGTTTTCTTTTTATGGTTTTATTTTTGTCTAAAGTTCTCTTCGCTGCATTCTCTATCGATGTCTTAATCTTGCTCCAGCATTCGTCTACTCCTGTTTCCCCTTGTATCTTATTCTGTTCCAGTTGTGATTTACTTCTGCTTGAGTAAAATTTCTCATACAAAAACTTATGTACCATGAATTTTTTAAATATAACAATAAATCTATTATTCAAATATGTATACGAATTCAGACTCGGTGCCCTCAAAAGTCTACCTATCTTCTGTTATAGATCTATTTAGTCAATCTTTCTCAATGTGATTTTGAAATGATGCTGAAATGACCTCTAGCTGATCTTGGGGAATTAAACAACCTGACAAGCCGTAAATGTCACTCTTAGCACATAATTTATCTTCTTGTAGGTAACGTCTACACCATCTTCAATTAGTTTGCTTGATGCAAATGGATTTTGTCTCGCAGTCTGTATTGAATAGTGTCCGATCTCATGATTCTTTTTCGTTTGCAACAGTGGGTTTCTGAGATTCTGGCAATTAGTTTAACCGAACATGAAATTATATTTAATCAAAGTTTTTTTTTTACAAAATACTGCTATTATTTTGCTCTTAATGACCTTGCTTCCAACACACCTTTCTGATCCAATCACAGCGATCCGATTCAGTTTTATCCACTTGACATCCAGGTAATAAACCATTTTGACTGAAATCAGATGATATATTTTTTACTACGAGTTAAAATATTGCATTCGATAGTAACGTCAGTTAGAACTGTTTATTAGTTGAACTTCAAGTGGAATAACCTGCATCGATCAGAACGCTGCCTTAGAAACCAGTTTATCGATCCACTGAATAATTTAGAAATTTAGATTAGAGAAGCTCTTACACTGCAGCTTAGTGAATTATTATGTCGCTTGTTATACCTGTTCTATATGAAAAAACTAGTTGCCTTAATCACGTTTAGGAGACTAGTGGCTAATTTACCCCCCGGGTATAAATTTTCAGGGCTAATCGATACTTGAAGATGTCTCCATTAGGAAACAGTTTTGCATTAAAACATAATTTGGAGAACTGTATCGTCCTCATTGTCACATAATCTACATAATAATTTATTACTATACTGTAAAACACGCTTAAGACGATTCTGAAAGTATTCTGCAAAAAGAGTATGTTTAACGGGAAAGGAAAAAATGAAGTACATACATACATATAGTTGTTATATATGTATTGTCCTTTCAGGAAAAGAAAGGAATATATACAAACTGTTTGCATATATTCTTTTCTTTTCTCTGCCTGCAAGTGGAATACATATATACCAACTATTTAAATACGACAGATAGATCTATTTACTTCTAACTGAAATTTTGATTTTGAAAAAATTTTTCACTACTCCGGTGATTCATAGATGTCGTTCGACTGGCGATATTTTTCAATCTAAGATCGATGTCAGTAGGTGGCAGGTTTGCAAGATCCTGGCGACATACCATGAAATTTATATTTCATATATCAGTTGTTTCCTGCGAATGTTACTCTCGGTCCGATACAGCTCCACAGACAAGACCATAAGGTGTTCGAAACGCGTATGGAAAGGGGATCAGAGTAGTATTTGCAGGAAATAAACTGTTTGTTATATTCTTTCCTTTTCCCTGCCTGGAAGGAGAATGCATATATAACAACTATTTAAATACGGCAGTTAGACTTCTTCATTTCTTACTGAAATTTTGATTTTTAAAAAAGCATACATACATATGTGCATAACTTAATGTAAAGCGTAAAGTTATGTTATACAGACCAAATTGTTGAAGTAGCTTACTTTACATATAGTATAAATATTTCTATATTACTTAAAGTAATAACTTCACTTTCGATATAATTTCACTTTTGAAGAGCGTCTTCGCTATCACCAAAAGAAGATACATAATGCCTTAAATCGTCAACTGCTGATAAATCCTGAGAATTTGACAAAATTGTAGCTGATTCTTCTTTATCGACATCATCATCATCACTTACGGTCGCTGTTTAGGTGCTATTCACATGTCTAATAAGTTTTTCGATTGAACAAACTTAGTAGGTTGCAACATTGTGATGGAAGAATCTCATGAAAATTCTGCAGTAACGCAGATTCTACTTCTTCCAATACGATATAAATTTCGTTATTTCCAAAACCTGCTTTTTTAAAATAATTATGAATAGCTTCGGGCTTAATTGCTTCTCATGCCGCTGCAATATTTAGTATCGCCTCATGCACCTTTAGGGATATTTGGTATACAGCGACGTTCATTTACTTCGATCTATCAGTCGTGTTCTATAACCTTGTTTGAGAACTTTTGTAATGTTCTGATGTGTCGTTTTCAACTTTCTCGTAGCGTTTGAAGGAAAGAAAACAAGCTTGATATTCCTTAGCTCAACATCTTTGGGATGAGCAGGGTAGTTATTAATAAACAGTGAAGTACATTCCGTCTACATTTCATCTGAAAGAGATCATTTAAAACTTTTAGCGTCGTAGGTCACTGCCGCGTGAGATAACACGTATACGATGGTCAGTATAACGAGTGGCAGATGGCATATTAAGCGAGAAGGCGAATCGTATTAGTGGAACAAAATCTATGAAAACATGCCTCAAGATACAGAGATCGACATAAAATTATGTATTATGTGAGAAATCATATTAAGCCTGATCGTGTTAAGCGGGTTTTACTGTAAATACCCTTTTTGTATAGATCCTTAAGCTTCAGTCGCAAGTTATCACTCAGCCCAATCTGTGCTTGCTCAGCAATAGTTTGTCGTGAATAGAATGTGGTTCCAGTACATCCGGTATTGATGGCTTATTCACCAATATATCCACCCACGAATAGCTTATGATGCCGAATAGTGGTTATGGTCCAATAAATGCAGTAGCCAACTCTTGTGTCGCAACTTGATCCAGTTTTTCATTTCCCAGGATACCCTTGTATCCTAGTACTCACGCAAGGGGAACCTTGTTGCATTTTACCAGAGCAATAAGGTCTTGAAGAAACTCCCTCAACTATTTAAAATTTATCTGATGCTATGTAAGCACTTTAAGCGTTACCTGACTATTGGAAAAGATAAAAACGATCTTGCCCCTAGAACCTTTCGTTAGATTCTTTCGAAGACGAGCATCAATTACATGTATTTTTTTCCTGAAATACATTAGTGTGCTGCTCCTTGTAATAAGCCTGAGGATGGCTCCGTGTCTTCCTGCTTGTGACCATAGTCACTTCTGAACTCGTCTGTAAAACAGACGAAGTTTTTAGCTGACTTAGTCACTCATTAGATCCTGCCTTCCAGTCAATCTGGATGATTTAGGTCCTGTCAAAATTATAGTATCTTGTCAAAGTATTATTGCTTGTCTCCGATAAGAGTTTGTTACATTCCTTTGATTCTGGTGTGTCCGAGAGCAGGTCTAGTCCACTACATCTTGATTTGTTCCAACACTGACCTCAGCCTTGAGAGGGAGATTTACTAGGATTTCCAGAGCTACTATCAGGGCTTCTCTTAGCTCCTGTGATGCAAAGACACTAGTTTTTGGAGTTTAGAGAGCTTCAGAGTGGTCCGTCTGTGAGTGATTTTTATCTACCGCAAAATCGAGGTATAGCTAAGCATGGCTCTTTTCATTGCTATGTATAACCAATATATAATATGTCGTTTTAATCTCCATTTTTATTCAGTGGCCTTTTTGCTACTAAGATTACTGGTTAAAGAAGGAAAGCTTTCACGGCTTTGGTCAAGTTAAAAACCATGTTTCTTGGATTTAGACCGTGTCAAATTGAAATTATTATTCGACATTTTGCCTACGATTACACGAGGCATCTTCAAGGATCATTTCTCCATGAGATTAGAACACTGAATTCCGTGCAATCATAGGCAAAACGTTGGATAATAATTCCAATTTGACAGGGTCCAAACCCAAGAACCATGATTTTCAATATGATTATCTTTGATTATAATTTTCTATAGTGTGAGTTTTACATAAATTTAGCATCTACACTGTAAAAAGTAAATGCATTAAATTTAAGGTGAATGTTCTGGAAGCAAATTTCATAAATGTTTATTAAATTCGTCTATTGTAATGCATTAGGTTTAATAATTTACATTAATCTAAATTAATTTATTCCATTAAATCTAACGTAACCATACATTAAATTTAAAGTTCTGATCATTATATTTAAGGTGACTATGTATATTAAATATGCAGCCGTGTTCATTGAATTTAAGATATGTTATCACATATTTAATGCACCAACATTAATATGAGGTAAAAAATTCTGCTACCAGGAAAAGGTGGAAATTTTTCCCATAGGTAGTGTACCGTCAACTGCAGACCGATTTTGAATTCTTTGGTTTCCGTGAGTACCGGCAGACATATACACCTCATCATAAGAAAATCGAGTCCTTTAAGCAATTTATTTCATACTAAATAAAAAGTTCAATACAAGTTGCGCCATCTCCCGGAATCTCATGCAATGTACCATGAATATTAATGTAAATTCCTCTAATGTTAAGGTACATGTGAATTAATTTTAATGTACAGACCGTTGCAATATTTTTGAGTTACTTTATTGACATTTAAACGAACTGACGTTGGAATGAAGCGCTTTAGATTTAAAGTAAATTTAAATTATTCACAATTTTAGGTAAAAAATCGTTAAATTTAATGTAAAATGGACATTAAACTTGCATTAAATTTAAGGTTATTTTTACAGTGTATGACTAAACCAAGGTATTTAGCATTTTCACTCATCCACTGTTGTATGTTAAAAAGAATTCAACTTGCCAAACTTCCTTTTTTTAGTAAAAGGTATGCTCTAAGGTGTATTTTATTATTAAAGCATTTCATGAAACTAAATAAAATACAATTTTTCCAGTTTATTTTTCACTTGTTATGTTTTGCCATATACATACAGGTAAATAAAAGTGATATATTATAAGAGGGTTCTTCTTAATTTCTTAGATACAATGTTTGAGCTTTGTTTTCGTGAACTTTATTATTTTTTACAACTACTATTATTTTAACCGTTTCTTGTGAATTGGATGTTTTAACTCAGAGATTAATTTTCTTACCAATAATGTTTTAATTTAGGCGTTCCAAAATGTAAATTCTATAAAAAAAAGAAACATCCCTTTATTTATATGTGTTTTTGTTTAACCTATATTTTTTTATGCAGTATTTCATTTCCAACAGCACTTGTTGTTTTTTACCTTTTTATAACCATAAAACGATATTAATTAACGATGAAAATTAAAACAAAATAAATCAACCAATTTATCGAGGTTAAATAAATTATGCAAACTTCGCTCCTATATAAATTTTTTAGAGAAAAATTTAGTAATTTTTAAATGAGCCGCGGCGAATAAATGGCCCCTCCTTATTCAAAACCCTCAAATCCACTTGGACCTTTTTTAATAACTTAATTTACGCGGACATAAAATATTACCATAATACTGGGGTCTTATTTTTTTCTACAGAATAAAAATATTTTATCTTGAGAAAGAAGCTACCCTTTTAAGAAGTTATTTTCTTTTTATGGTCGAGGAAATTCGTTGCTCTTTTCAGAAAATTTCTTGACACCTTCCTATGTCCATTAAGAGGATTATGGAAATATAATATAATAAGAAGTTGAAGTTAAGTTTGTTTATTTGTTTGTTTTTTGGATAATATTTTCCTCTTTTCATTAAACTGTGATGGAGTGAAAAGGGCTAAAAATCAAAGAAATACACTAATATTTATCAGAGTATGCGAATGTTAAAATAAAATTTGGCATAGTTGCAATTTGATTTCGCAATATAGAAGTGAATTTTAGGATAAAATGAATCATTTTTTTTTCATGTGAGGTACTATATAAAAACTTATAAAACACGTATTCTAAATATATCATGAAATTTTTGACAGTTGAGAAATAATATGATACACTGGCGCGAGTCGACTCCTCTACAGAAGGAGACAGCACCGGAAGCGAACGCAACAAATCGAAACTGTCGTTCATCGTTACCAGTAACTAATAATATTGTTGATATAAATTTGCCTTTGTTCTTAAAAATTTTCGATTTAAAGGTTGTTTAATCTCTTCCTTTTGCTGTTTTGACAGCACCATTCGGGGAGTTCAATAATAAGTACAGGTAGTTCGTGCTCACCTTAATGGACCCTATCTTTAATCACCACTGTTATTTCTAATTGACTAATTTCTCTGTATAATTTAGTGAAAACTTTTTCAATATTCTAAGTATTTTTACACTTAGTTGCTCGAGAGTTCATATAATAAGTGTTTAGGTTAATAATGTCGATTTTACTAAGAAATGTGTAACTAATACATTTGTTGGTATATGCTAATGACATTAATGGCTTTTCGAAAGGTAAACATCCGCCATTAATAGCCAGTTTGTTATTAATTTTCATTTTGCAAGAAACATACAGGGTGACGCAAGAGTGTAAAAAAGTCCCTATCTCCCTTATTGTTCAAAAATATGGAACAGTATTTTAATAAAAGTTGTATAATATGAAAATTTCCACAATCTAAAAATGTTTTCAATTATACATTGTATTTCGTGACAGCATGGCGCTAAAAAAGACCTATTTAATGGGATCCTCTGTACATCCTTGCATATTTAGATTTCCCCAAGAACTATTCATATGATAGCATATCTGGTTTTTAATTTTATTACGAAGTTGCTAACTTTTTCAAAAATTAAAAAAAAACATGGTCCTCTATAATCTACCATATCTTTCAATCTACAGCAATTATAGTAGATAAAATTGACATTAAGAAAGATAAATGTACTATTAAAGGTCTAATATGGCGCCTAAGCAATTATATATGGTGTTTGCCAAAATTTGGTCCATTGGATGAAATGTAAATTAATTTTTATTTTATTTTTTAAATAAAACACCCTGCATATAACTACTTTATCAGGTAGAATTATTGCTTCTCTATTACTTTTCTTAAAGTTTTCCTATACCTATCAGAACTAGTTTTTCCGATATATACATTTTTATTGATTTTATACGAAAATAAGTTAATATATTGACATCTAGCTATGAGTATTAAACGAAAGAAGTAAATGCCAAAGTAATATTTATTGTTTATCTATCATCGACTTCTAAAAGTGCGCTAAAAAGTAAAAAATAACTATAAATTTTTATACGAAATTGAAATTTTTGAATTCGGCGCCAAACTGTTATTTGCATAAACAGATTAAAAATACTTTATCTGAAATTGCTTTCTTACCACAATTTGTACATATTAGTAGTTATTCATTTCATTTAGAAATAATTTGGCGCCGACTTCAAAAATTTCAATTTCATATAAAAATTTATAGTTATTTTTCATTTTTTAACGCACTTTTAGAAGTCGATTCAATTTTTTTTATGAAAATTTTATTTTTCGATTTTTAGTTCTGAAATCATAATGAAATCCATAAATTATTTGAATCAAGTACCAATCGAGATTAGTGTACCTCGCAATGACTTCGAGATGGCAAAAAAGTACGCATTTTATCCATAGTTGTAAATCACATGAACAACTGAAAATTCTTTGATTCTTAGAGTTCTCGAAATACCAGTGAAATTGTGTCAAAATAAGGTAAAATTTTCAACACACCATATTGGATCTGCGATATTGAATTTCAAAAAAATAATTTTAACGCCCAAATTTAATCTAAATCTAAACCCATCAAAACCTCCTAATATCAATTTTGGATGAAATCCGGAAATTTAAAATTTCTAGACCGTCATATTTCATCTGACATATTAGATTTTCCTAAAATAATTTTATATTCTCCATTTACATCTTCAAAAACGATTCAGTCCCAAGTTTGAACAAAATCGAAAAATATAAAATTTGATATTGAATCCTTAGCAAATACATTTAAATTTATGATTTACAACCTCAAGAACCCTCAGTATCAGTTTTGGAGAAAATCTAAAAATGTAAAATTTTTAGAACGCCATATTGAATCCGCCAGATGGATATTTTCAAAAAATATTTTAAATTCATAATTAACACTAACAAAAATCCCCTAATACTGATTTTAGACAAAATTGAGAGATGTTGAATCCTTAATCCGCCGTCTTGGATCCGCCATATTTACTTTTCTTAATAATTTCAGATTCATAATGTGCTATCCCAAAAACTCTCCCATATCAATTTTGAAAAAGAAACGGACAAAATTAATTTTTTATCCGCCATATTGGATACGCGCTATAGAATTTTTAAAAAATAATTTCAGATTCGTTATGTGCGACCTTGAAAACTCCCCCATACCAATTATGGAGAAAATTCTTCCGCCATATTGGAATCAATCACGGATAATTGTAAATAAACGATTTGAAAACAGAATATTGGAGATCTAGTTATCCCTAGAACATGAAAAAGAACTCTTTCGAGCAAATCAGTTGCCAAAATCATGGTATTAACCAGTTGATACAAAAAAAACTACACGAGACCTGTTACTTCGCTTCTCCAGAGTTGTGAAATTACATCTCGTCAATAGGCTTTCGCGAGATGTAGTAGGCAGTGGATAAAATTCATCCGATACTGAATTTTTTCTAATTTTTCAGAGTGTACATAGTAATACGGATGCCAGATAACTGAGGCATATTCCAATTTGCTTCGTAGAATAATATAGCATACTTATAACTTGGAGCGACTGAAATTCATGACTAGATCTCATTAGAAAGCTCAGCGTTCGGGAAGATCTCAATATTCTATCATTAATATGATTGACAAATGTGAGTCTGTAGTCAAACGTGACTCCTAGGCCCTTAATGCAGTTAACGCAGCTTAGGAAAGCACCGTGAATCTCATAATCATGCAGCAGAGGAGTATATACATTGCACTTGTCTACGTTCAAAAGCAGTTTGTTTTTAGTCACCAAGCATTTATTTCATGAGATCCAGTTCAAGGCTCAAGCAATCGCTAGGATTCCGTATGTCCCGGAATATCTTTAAATCGTCTGCATAAAGTAGGCAGCTCTTATTCAATACACATGTAATATCGTTAATAAAAACGTTAAAAAGTACAGATCTCAAGAACAGATCCTTGAGGAACACCCGACATTACTACAAAATTACTAGATCTATGACCACGGTATTTAACATAGTGAACACGGTTTAATAGGTAGCTTTCAAATAAGATTGTCATTAAAACCATAGTTCGAAAATTTGGAAAGTAAAACACCGTGATCAAGTCGATCAAACGCTTTGGAAAAATCTGTGTAAACGACATCGACCTGAGTGCCAGAAGCAATACGCTTTGAGACATACTGCGCAATAGTACAAAGATTGATCACGGTTGACTTTCCAGAAGCAAAACCTTGCTGTTGATCAATCATAAGAGACGCTGTGAAAACATACTTGCTCAAATACCTTGGCAAAATTGCACACTATCGCAATGGGACGATAATTTTCGACCCTGATTCTATCATCTTTTTTAAAAACCGGACATATTTTTGATTCCTTCCATAGATCAGGAAAAATACTTTAACTGTATAAATTAAAAATTACAGACAAGGGCTCAACAAACGCCCAAGCGCAATCTCTTACGAAAAATGAAGGAATGAAATCAGGACCCGCTGTGAATTTGTTCTTCAATTGTTTACAGGGTTTCTCAACGTCTTTGGGCATTATTTTGGATAATGAGATAGGGTAAGAATTGCAACCCTGACTAGAAATAGGTACATAAAGAGGAGAAATAATAGAGGAATAATTTCGCAAATTAATTTACGATATCGATGGGATTAATTACTTCCTGACCTTGATAAGGCATAGCAAATCACAGAGTACTATTAAACTTCCTAATATTGATGTAAGATCAGAACGATTGGGGGTTCTTTTTAAATTTCGTTTCAACATTTGCAAGATAAGTACGCATAAGATTTTTTACAGCATTCCTAAAAGACAAATAATCACAAGTTTCATTAGATCTTTTATATTTCCGCCATAGCAACTCTTTTTTTAATAAGCAGATTACCTCCTTAGTGAACCAAGGTGGGTATTTACTATGCCTAAACAAGGTCTTTGGTACCGTGATAAAATGCCGCTTGAGCGTCTTCAACAACAAGACCCTCACGCAAAAAGACCAGTCACTGTCGAGCAGAAGTTGGTACATCCTAGGAAAATCAGTCTTTCTAAAATTATATGTGTGTCATTCTTTTAATTTAAATTTGTTTTGTTTGCACGTTCGATAAGGGCATATTAGGCGCAATGAAGGATGATGCACATCAACAGGCAACAATGCCGAATCGGATTCAACGACTCTGCGAGAGTTCAGCGGGCCAAACACCAAGTCAAGAAGTGATTGTTGTGATTTTTTACATTGTTGAACTGATATAAGTTATAGAAATTAACAAAATTATTAGTGGCATGTACTTATGGACTGTCCGTTGCACAATTGATATCCGCAGACGTATATTCGGGAATATTAAAATCAACCAAAAATAACATTATATATTTATTTCTTTAGAATTGCTCACCTAACCTTCTTTTCAAACTAACCTGAACTAACCACTTATTAGCGGTATTAAGTATTCGCATCAGCATGAAAGGGAAACAGATTATTGCTGCTCATTGAATATCCATTGTATTCAGAGTAGTGACTAAGTCCCTGCTCATGGCGACGAATTTTAGGGGCAGCAACTTATCTTTTTCGTAATGACAAACATTTAAAAACGTATCACCCAAGGATGGAAATATTTGGTCGACTCTGATTGTATTCGATAATTGACGCATAGATACACATAATTCCCCCCCCCCCCCTAAAAAGTATATAACTTTTTACTCCCGTATTCCACGTTCCTTAAACTATAATTCGATACCGATGACTAGTAAATATTCATAATATCTTTCAAAAATCCTTCATATGTAAGTATGAGATTTGAGAATTTATTTTTACAATTTTGTTATTCCTGTAACTAGATTATCTTTATTTTAACGAAAGTCTCATTCAATTTTTATCGTTTTACTCCAAACTCCACTTTTAATTAATTACTCCAGGCATAAAATATTACCTGTAATTTTTTTGCCGAGGGAGGAATTATTTCAGCAGGAGAGAAGCTTTCTTGAACCTGAATAATGACTTTTAATTACCGTCATTAATTATATACGAGGATTTTCATCTTTTTATTAAAATATTTAATTTTTCACTAAATACTTTATTAAAAGCTTTTAAGTAGCTCACCATAATGGCGTATGAATATTATTTTATTAGAAGAGTTAGAGCGAATTTTTTAAAATAAAAATAAATTAGAAATTGTATTTTGGGGACCATCGTTTACTAATGATGAATACAATTTAGTTTATTAGTCTATAGTGAGACGGTGTAGTTGGTACAAGTATATAACCAAATATATCAACAGTAAAATCAAATAATCTGTCGTAGGGAATAAAATGGAGTAGCAAAAAAACATAAAAGAAAATATAGGAACGCTTGAAAACATAATGAATAAGAATATATCCAAATCAGCAATACCATATAAATGTACATATAATACTGAGACGACAACTTTTACTATTGAAGAAAATAAATACTTGAGGGTTCTAAGAAATAAACTAAGCACAGGAAGATAAATACATACATAAACTAGAAAAATCAGATAAACAACAAACAAGAAATCGTGAAAATCACAAAAGGGTTTTACGCAAACCTTTACGATGATGATAATAATGATTAATGGGAAAAAATATTCCCAGAATATTAAATGGAGAAAAAGTAATGATCTTAGTGTCATAAATGAAGGCTAATAAAGTAAGAGAATAGGACATTGCCATTGAAGCAATCAAAAAAGGTGTTTGTAATTGCCAAGCTCGTTACCAATTGCCTTAAGAAAGGAAATACATAATTCTTGTCGAATATTGCTGGTATCTATAGCTATCAGGGGCGGATCCAGCCTCTCTATTTGGGGGGGGGGGGCGGTGATATTACAAAAGTGCAGTATGGCAAGCGAAAGTAAGTTGTCGAAGGGGGGGGGGGGGGGAGATATCAACAACATTCCCATTTCTAGTGTTAAAGGCAAGGGCAGGTCTATTTTTCTAAATTTGAAGCTCTTAGAAAGGGGGGGGGGGCGATCACAAGAAAAAAACAGGATGGGATGATACACATTCCTAATATAAAAGGCAGAATCGGTTCTATTTTCCTGAACTCAAAGCTCTTGGGAAGAGGAGGGGCAATCGTAAGAATACTACTCATTCCTATACTCTATTCAAGAACTAGAGAGAGTAATAAAACTGTTACTGAAACCTCCAATGTACCTGCTCCAGTATCGCATGTAACTGAGGACTGCCGTACATTTAATTATATTTAAATATTATAAAGTTTTATAAATTTACTGCAACAATAAAACTTCTGATAGATCAATTTAATTTGTGTCAGTGAGCAAAGTACACCTTACAATGTGTCTTTAATGATTTATCTTGTTTGTGCTAGTTTTTATATATTAATTGAGATTAGTAAGATACCCAAAAGATATGGCTTCCATCTCTATATTTACTCCAAAATCGTTATACCAGGGTATTTTTTCCTCAACGAAAAACTTATTACGATGAATGTTTATGATGCCTTAAGATATTAATATCTAGATAATAATATTACGAGCTCTGTTGAGATGTTTTCCAATTTGAGGAGTTGGAATTGTTAGTACTCCCAAGCTAGATTCGATCACAGTACGACGAAAAACCTTGTTGGAAGAAGAGATGTAAATTGCAATAAAAGGAGTTGTACATACATTTTATAATGAGAAGCAAATGCCAACCATCAACAAAATTCTAACTAAAATCAATGAAGATCAAGATTTACCTGAAATTAAAAGAACTGAGCTCTGGAAATTGCTGAGAGAACTTAATTTTTGCTGGAAAAAACTAGATAGGAAATCTGTTCTAATAGATCGTCAGGAAACTGTCCTTTGGGGAAGGAAATATCTCTCTCAAGTAAAAGGTAGTGGAGCGAGCGATAACACAACTTATAAAATTAGTAATTTAACTGAATTTTTGAAAAATTTTATTTAAATAAAGTTACTGCATAAAACTGGGAAAAATCCATATAATAAAAAAAAATAAAAGAAAATGTGGAAACTCGATCACATGATCGGTGAGATAGAGGAACCAATTATAATTAATTTGAGCGAAGACAGCTGCACTGACTTTGATTACGAATTAGATACGTAATGTTTACCAGTGTAAACACAATTTTTTATTTAAATTTTTGTTTTTGTTGTATTTTATTGTTTAATGTTGTTTATATATTTTTATTTTAGTGTGTCCTACTCTTTAATTTTATATATATTTAATTCCAATTAACCGTAATTTTTTTAAATTTTATTATTATATTTGTGTGTTTTTCTTAAGTAGGTCTAACTTCAACTATAACATACAAAAATTAACTACATTTGAATCCCTTTTTAGTGTTTAATTGTAATTTTACAGATAGTTTAAGAAATAAATAAACTGAAACGTCAAATGTCGTAAAAATGTTTTTAATTAATTATAAAATGACCGATAGCCCCAAAAAAATTTTAATATTATATGGACGAATTTATTTTTTTATATCTTTAACTTCTTGTATTTTTGGCAATGGGTATTTTGTAAGTATTTAAATTATAACTTAGAATTTTTTGAGAGAATAAGGCTACATTTTAGTCTGAATGTGCCTAAAACGGTTTATATGCCAACAATAAAAATAATAAAAATATAGTTGTGATTTGTGTTAAATATTTCAAAATTATCTATATTTTCCAATGTATGTGAATTGATAATAAATCATAAGAAATAAAATAATATTATAAAAACTTTTTATTTTAAGTTTATTACCGAAATAATATTCTATGCCATAAATACTTAGTGATAAAATAAACCTCCTTCCGACGTCTATGACAAGGATTAAAATCCTTTTTAACACTTCACATTTCCAAATATCTCTTGTTATCCAACCCAAATAGTTCATTATTATAAACTGTATTTTTGATTATAAAATTTTTAACCCATTCCTATGAAAAATATATGTGTCTAACAGATTTTGCCAAAGACACCGGACTAAAAAACATAGGTAGTTTGTGAAGAAAAAAACTATAGTATGAGGCAAAATCTGGTCTATTTTCCTGAACTCAAAGTTCTTGGGGGGGGGGGGGGCGATCGCCGCGCCTGATAGCTATAGTATTACCAGATTTAGATTGATAGGTTAATTAGTTAGATTAAAAAAACGTATAAATTCAAAATTAGACTTTTATGACTCAATATGATATTCAAAAAAAAAAACAATGTTTGCTATCCATAACACAAAGACTGCATATGTTATAATTAAAAAGATGCGTATACAATGGTATATACTCTTACAGGTTATTCTTACTTTATAAAGTGCATAACTAAATATTTATTAATTAATTAAATGCATGTTCAGAATAAAAATTACCTTTATTTAATTAAAATATTCTGCCAAAACCTTCTCGAAATCGCTCTTTAACACTTGTACTAAACTTTACACTGTCATCTAAATTATTAATTTTTTGCGACTACATATTAATAACAGTTTGCCCGTGAGAACGGCTGTAGTACTGAAATAATTCTAAATTATGGCATCCAACATTAGTTAACAAAAATAAACGGAACAACTTTAAATTCATTGGCATGCATACACTGTTGAATAAAACATAATTAAAAATAAAAAATTTTATGTTACTTTAAAATTGCGTACATGCAGCTGCTATATTTACATATATATATATATATATATATATATATATATATATATATATATATATATATATATATAAATACAGATATATTTAGATTACTTGTTTTTTCTTGGGTTTAGGTTCTTTATTTAATAAAAAATCCAAACAATTGATATTTTGCCCTTTGTTTAAGGCACTTTTCATTTTTTTTTAAATTTATTTACCTTCCTAAAAATATTTTTTTCTATAATTAAAAACATTCATACAAGAACATATCTAAAATTTTAAAAAACAAACAAACACTTTAAACACTATTCAAATGCGAATGTGTTTTATTTTGATATTTTACAATTCACCAAAAAAACTTAAAAAGCATACATTTAATTTTATTTTTAAGAGGATATTTAATTTTTGATGTTTATTAACAGGACCGAATATTTAATATTTTTGTTTAAATTAGGCTGGTTTAAATGTGGCTCAAATTTCCTATATCCGTTCTGTCTTTAACAGTGTTTTTATCTTCTTTAATTTATATCATTTCCTCTATCTGCAATTTTTAGTAATTCATATCTTTGTTTTTAATTATGGTACTGTTATAATCAAGGGTATGCTATTCATCCTGTGTGTGTTTATTCATTCAATCTGTTCCTTAGTAACTGACTCGTCATGCCTATATATTTTTGGGGACAATTTGTGCAAGGGATCGAATATACAACATTTGATTTATTCATGAGGAGTTTTACTTTTTAAATTTGTGAATAGTGTATTTAATTTATTATGAGACCTACGGCATACAATAATATCATGTTTTTTTTAAATGTGTTTTATTTTTTCTCACAGTTCACTAGTGTACGGTAATGCTACATATTTTTGTTCTTTATGTCCTATGTTTCTTGTTATTAGGTTATTATACAATTTGTATGTTCGTTTATTATTATTAGTGTCTTTTTCACGTTTTGTAGTATACTTGGTCGGAATTCTGGAGACTTTGGAGAGATAGCACAATCAAATAAACCGATTATAACACTATTTTTTTGAATTTTTGGGTGATTGGAGAAACGGTTTATATATCTACCTGACCAAGTTGGTTTGGTGTACCATTCAGTTAAAATTTTGTTTTTTCTGCGTGTAAGTGTCACATCTATGAAATCTATTTTATTATTATTTAATGTTTCGGACGTAAATTGTAATTTTTCGTTGAAACTGTTAAATTCTTAGAGAATTTTATTGATTTTATCATGTGAGGAAATGTCAGTTGTTTGGATTTTTTATTAAATTAAAAACCTAAACTCAAGAAAAAAACAAAATAAAAAAGGATATAATCTATGGTTCAAGAATCTGGAATATATATATATATATATATATATATATATATATATATATATATATATATATATATCATAATAAGGGGAATAGTAGTTCTTGACCGACTAGTTAGAAAGGAAAGTTCTAAAGTTTTGGGATAGCGGTCCTAGGGCTGAATAAAACTGTGTTTTTTACAAACGCCGAGCTTTCGGAAGTTTCTTAATTCCTTCTTCAGGAATACAGAACAGTTATGTTAATTATTATTTTAACTTTACAATGTAAGATGTTTAATAAAAAATGGTTCTAAATTCAAAAGCTTACGTACAAAATGTGTACATTAATGGCTTTGAGACAATAAAATGGAAAATCCATACAGGCATTATTGATTTTCGCATAATTTTTTATATTTTATTATTAAAATGTTTTTTTAAACACAAATATATAATATTCTCTTGTGTACTAAATGTAGGTTAATCTAATAAGAAAATCCTTGAAACACTCTTTTTGTGGTCGATGGGATCGGTCAAAAACGTCAAAATTTATTTTAGCGGTAAATTTAAATGTGGAATCATTATGTTTTACAACAGATATTAATTTAAATTTATAAGTTAGTTATTTAATTATATTTAATTTTTCTTTGTTGTTATATTGACAAGGTTTATGTTTTTTAATGAATAATTGGGTTTTTAGGTTGCGTTAAAAAATTGTGATATTTGTGACAAGATAAGAAGAAAATAATTACTGAAAATTATTTTTATAGAACAAAGAAGGTTAAAAAACGGTCTCTTAACTTCTCCCTTTCTCAACATTCAGAATTGAGTAATTATCTATATATATATATATATATATATATATATATATATATATATATATATATATATTTCTAATATTTTCTTGGGTACAGGTTTTTCCAATAGAGAAACAAAGGACAACAATTTTTCTTGACGTTTCGCTCTACATAGTGAGCTTCTTCAAAAGAGCTGATATATTTATTTTACATCTTGAAAGTAGTTTTGTGTGTAACATACACAGATGTAAAATAAATATACCAGCTCTTTTGAAGAAGCTCACTATGTAGAGAGAAACGTCAAGAAAAATTGTTGTCCTTTGTTTCTCTAATGGAAAACCTATACCCAAGAAAATATTAGAAAAAAAAATTTAACAAAAGGTTTAAGATACAAAAATAAATTATATATATATATATATATATATATATATATATATATATATATATATATATATAGATACCTTTGAAATTATCTTCCTGTATTTAGCAATGTACGGAATCTTTGGCAAATTATAACCTAGGTAACTCGTCATTTTCAAACAAGTGCACCTCAAAGAAATTTCCCACGGTGCGTAGAAAACCTTGTTATTATACTAAAGTTTATAATAAATTCTAGATTTTGGGCTCTGTAGTTTTTTACTATAATATGTATGGATTTTGCAGGAAACGAGTGAACGTACTTCAAGCTGTATCAGTTAAACATAAAATATAAACAAAAGCTTACGAGTTAACCTTCTAGTTATATGGTCTGTCTTTTAAACTCGACTAAGTCATCACAAAAATAAGAAAATTGAGAAGTGTAACAATAACTTAAAAAACATTTGGACTTCTATTGCGATCATTAAACTGTCAATACCTAGCCGGTGCGCTGTTACAAAAACAAAGAAAAAAACGTAGTTGAGTCCCTGGGGAGGGGGTCCGGGCCAAATGTACGGTATAAGGGTGAACGTTCGTTGCGGGGTGAACCTTAAAATGCTTAGGGGAAAGTATGTGCGTGGCTGTCTGTCCTACGGAGAGTAGGGCGATTTTAGTAACACAAATCGTTCCTTTGTATAAGTGAATGGATATACCTGTACTAAGCCGTTAACTCTGCATCCAGCAGTTCAAGCAAAATAATCAGTCTGAAATACATAAATACATGGGACAAGTGGCTCTTTGTTATAGTAGGTCATACACGGGAACAACAATCTTGGTTGCATAATGAAGTTTTCCAGTTCATTTTAGATGAAGCATTTCTCTGTTTTTGATTTCCTAAAAAAGGGTTTTTCAAGCTCGGTTAACGCCTAAACCTGCCCGATGGGTTCTCATGCAAAAAAAGTATAAGCACGAGACGGGATAAAGAGATTGCTTTTGTCACAGTGGCCATATATATTCGTAGTTAAAATAAATAAATTTTGAATTTTACAAGTATAAAATAATTCGTTTCTTTCATTGACTAAACGACTAAAATGGGAAAAATCGTTTATTTTCTGGAGAGAATTATGCCTTGTCCTAATTCCAACAGAAAGATATATATATATATATATATATATATATATATATATATATATATATATATATATATATATATATATATGTTTATACGGCTTTCACGGATTCGTCCGTGTGAGATGCATTAGCAGTGGTTATATCCACATGATGCTGTTGTGGTGCTGAAATCACATTCAGCAAACGTACAACTATATGCAACTCCGTATGTAAGTGAAGTAAAAAGCGAAACAGTGAATGCAAACTTCGCTCCATCATATCCCTTCTGTGTTAGAGGTTGCACAGTTAGAATAAACTGTAGTAAAACACAATTCATCCTATTCCACCACCATCGAGATGGTGGCCTACCTGTACCACCATACCGAGAAGAAAGTCAAAGCTTACCCTCCCCGCCACAGTGATACGGCAGAGATACATGTTTCGTCTCTCACTAGACTCATTAGGGTACCGACATGCACCTGGCTGTGCAAAGGACAGATTGGAAGGAAGCATGCAACACTGAACGCGGATTCGCCGACCTCTCGTCGGATGGCTTATATATGTTTATACGGCTTTCACGGATTCGTCCGTGTGAGATGCATTAGCAGTGGTTATATCCACATGATGCTGTTGTAGTGCTGAAATCACTGCAACTGTGCTGTTGTAGTGCTGAAATCTATTTTACAAATAGTATCGAATTATATTATCAATATATTTTGTAATGGATGATTTCATATCTCTAAATAAGAGTTAATGAATAATCGTTAATTCACAAAAGAGGATTATCAATTATTCCTTCAATTGATAATTTTAAAAATAATGAAGTAATTGTTAATTTAATTCCAACAATTATCAATTGATAAATTAATCGGTAATTTTATTTCTACAATTATCAATTAACGCAATACTTGATAACGGTATTTTTGAAATTATCATTTGACGAAGTAGCTGATAATTTTGGAAATTAAATTATCCCATACCTGAGTAGCTAAAAATTTTATTTTTTAAATTATCCATTACAAGAATTTATTTTTCCAAATTATCGTATTATTAATTGATAATTTACAAGTACTAAATGATTTTTTTTATTGAATTACACAAAATTAACAGTAGGAAAAATTTGTCACATGTATGATTCAGTTCTAAGGGAAAATTGTAACGAAAACTTTACATCGCTGAAGTATCCTTTTGTCCAGGCAATAACAAATAATAAATACTTTATTTTTATTTTATTTTTACTTTATTTTATTTTGTTTCTTTACACTGCTCTACAGGACCAGAGTCTCTATTATTAGGCAAGAAGAAGAAGAGAGTTACATAGATGCTAAAGTTATATACGTAATAGAGACAGTACAATAAGAATAACATAGCCTATAAATTAATCACAGATAATTGTAAATAAACGATTTGACAACAGAATAATTGCAGTAAAATATATCAAATTTGTCTTTCAGGCGATCATAACGGGAACAGATCGAGTATAATGGGGAGAATTAGTTCTTGGTTTCGGCCACTAGAAAGATACTGGAGATCTAGTTATCCCTGGTACATGACAATGAACTCTCGCGAGCAAATCAATTGCCAAAATCTTATTATTATCCATTTTGTGCAAAAAAGTGCACGGGCCCCGTTACTGCGCCTCTCTAGAGTTGTGAAATTAAATCCTATCGATAAGCTTTCACGAGGTGTAGTAGGCAGTGGATAAAATCCATCCGATTTAAAGCTTAAGAATCCTAAGAAACGATATTAAATTTTTTCTAATTTTTAGACTGTGACTCCCAGGACGTTAATGCAGTTAACTCGCCTTAGAAAAGCAGTATTGATCCCATAATCATGCAGCAAAGGCATTCTACTTATTGAGAGTGACATAACATTGCACTTATCTACGTTCAGAGGCAGTTTGTTTTTTAGAAACCAAGCATTGAATTTAATGAGATCCTGTTCCAGGCTCAAGCAATCGCCAGGATTCCGTATGTCCCGGAATATCTTTAAATCGTCTGCGCAAAGTAGGCAGCTGTTATTCAACCCACTGTGATATCATTAATAAGAACTTTAAAAAATAAGGGATCCAAAACAGATCCTTGAGGAATACCCGACGTTTCTACAATATTACTAGATCTATGACCACGGTATTCAACATAGTGAGAGCGGTTTAATAGGTAGCTTTCGAAAAATCTTATACGATTATTACTAAATCCAAAGTCCGTCGATTTGGAAAGTAAAACACCGTAATCAAGTCGATCAAAAATTTCGGAAAAATCTTTGTAAACGACATCGACCTGAGTGCCGGAATCAATACGCTCAGAGATATATTGCGCAATAGTACAAAGATTGGTCACGGTTAACTTTCCAGAAGCAAAACCATGCTGCTTATCGATTATAAGAGGCGCTATGTAAAAGGATATTTGTTCTTGAAGAACCCGCTCAAATATTAAAAATAAAATGACACTGCTGATGCCCATGAGCCCATGGTATGCCGTAGTCTTGTCAGTAGTATTCACAATGACCCAAAAATTTTAAATTTATCGACTTATCTCAAAAGTCTCAAAAACAACCGAAAAAAGGTTGATGAAAATTTTAGCCACATGCTTAAGTAAGATTTTTATAGTAATTTAATATTTTTTTATATCTTTTGATTAGAATACTTGGAGACCAAAGCCAAATGATCAGTTTTTTCTTGTTGTCTTCCGAACAACTTGCTTTTAAAGCAGTTCCGAAAAAATGAAATATCTGATTGAATTATTGAGTATAAAAGGTGCTTGTTTCAACTAACTAAAATAATGCTTACTTACTAAAGGTAAATCCAATTTTCACTCTATATAAATAGCATATATCCACGATAGTCCACCAATTAATCCAGGCTTTTAAGAAGCAGGACACAAAAAATTGTCAACTTTTAAAAACAAAACATTTGTCTATCATTTTTTACACAGAAACAATTTTCTCGTTTTTGTATACACAATTTGTTCACCTCATTATTTTTTTTAAATAATTTATGATTTTTTATCTTTTCACAAATTTTTCTTTAGCAAAAAGTGCGAATTAAACTTGTATTACCGCGTAGACTAAGAAGCACCAAAGCTCACACAAATAGAAGTATAAACGTTTCATTTGCCGAGTTTAGTTATTTAAATGGACAGCTTCCTGCCAATATTGTAGAATAAAAGATATTTAGATTGTAATAATATACGAGATGACGGTGTTTGTATTTCACTTAGTATGGTGTTTGGTGCTGACTGGTCATTTAATTTAATTTTAGAACACTTTGCGTATTGAGTATAAGGTTTCATAAAGTTGCAATCCAATGTTTAATATGTTTGCTAAGTTTTGTTTAAGTTTCAAGGCAATATTTTGTTGAGTAGGTTGTAAAGTAGTCAATAATCGAACAAAACGCAATAACCAACAATTTTATTTAATGAAATATAGCTTGTTTGCTTCAAAATGAGACATGCAATTAAACTAAAAAGTATGCAAGAAAATTTCCACTACTTCAAAACACCTACTGCTGCCTAAGTCGGGATCTGACTGTTTGCAGCTTATATCCAACGTAGGGCTGGTTTAAATGAAAACGGTAATGCAGCGATACTGGGCGCTGTGATAATAAAACATTAAAAAAAATTTAGTTTAGAACAGAATTTTCTATTTATTTTTTACATGTCCCGGGTCGCAGAACCCGAATCTGAAATATCTTTGAAATTAGCACATAGGTTTCCCAAAAAAAAATTCAATTTCACGCACCGTATTTTCCGACCTATTCTTTCAAATTGTGATTTCCACTAAAACGAGTCTACATAATTCGAAACATAGCACATTTTGTATAAAACTGACATAACATTTTGTTAAAATATAGCAGAAAACACTACAAATTGGGTTGAAATAGAAACATAATCAAATGTCAGCAATATAAAGCCCGTGCATTGTTGCCGGATGTTATAAACGATCATAAAATTATACTTGTTCTAATGTCAGTTCATTAATGTACTCCTTTTGTTCTTTTTGTCCTTTAAATCGTGTATATATGAAAAAAAAAATTAGAAATAAGATAATAGAATTTAATTATTGGTGCCGTCATCTGGATGATATGGGCGCGATAGGAGAAAGCACAGTCAGTGTAAAGGAAAACTTCATAAAGATAGAAAAAGAAGCTCAGAGAATAGGGCTCCGAATAAATGGAGGAAAGACCAAATACATGCACGTCTCCCGCAACCCCGCCCGAGAGGATCAGACATAACGTCACCATGGATAACTATAATTTTGAGCATGTGCGAGTTTTCAAATACCTGGGTGCAGTGATAACGGCAAACAATAATATGCAGGAAGAGGTTAAACAGCGCATCACACAAGCAAATAAATGTACATTTGCGATACAAACCTTCCTGAAGTCAAAATTTATCACTAGAAAGGCAAAAACTGAAATTTATCGAACAATAATACGACCAGTAGCAATCTACGCCAGTGAAACATGGACCCTGACAGTCCACGATACGGAGCTGCTAAGAAGGTTTGAGGGAAAAATCCTGCACATAATATATGGCCCATACCGAGCCCTTGAAACAGGCCGTCACAGAATGAGAAGCAACATAGAGCTTGCGCAAATATATCAAACCCTTGACATCATTCAAGAAATAAAGTACAGAAAACTACGATGGGCAGGTCATATACAAAGGAGTCAAAACAATCGACCAATAAAACGGGTATGGGAGGAAGCACCACAAGGAAAGAAACCACTGGGAAGACCTAGGCTTAGATAGAGAGATAACATCCACAAGGATCTAGCTATTCTTGAAGTTGACCAGCAAGAATGGAGGGAGCTGGCACAAGACCGTTCCAGGTGGAGGCAGATAGTCGAGGCAGCCAAGACCCACCCTGAGTTGTAGTGCTACGGAGTCCGTCAGTCATCTGGTTGAAGTTGGTGGAAACTTAATAAATATTTCCCTAGCAATTTAGTCAAATATTTATTTTCGAGGGAAATATCTTAATCACAAAGACATGTAATATGTATTTTTTTAAATATTTAGGACAGGTTCGAGTCTTCATAAAATAATAATAAATATATTGTCATGCATTTTGAAATTTTTTGTCGCTAATATGATAAATCCAAATCATAAGCAATAGCATAGTGAATTTTCAAAGATTTAAAAAAAGCAAAATCACTTTTTTTACAAAATATACTTTATTTTGTTTTAAAAAAATAATACAATCAAATAAATTGTTGTGTTTGCTTGTATTCGCCGAGATCCATTTCACGTTTAAGGGTCCAAGTGGTCCGCTAACAAGTTTTGAGTTTACTCCATTTGAACAATTTGCTGGGTAAAATCTCTCACCGTATTCGTCTACACCTAAATTATTAGGGAAGAATTCCAAATGAGAGGGAACAAAATGCAGCTTAAGGGACATGTTGCAACCTAAGGTCTTGTAAGATTGGATAAGTTCGTCAACTAGATCTTTGGAGTTCTACGATTTCTTGTTACCCAGGGAGTTGCTACATACATTTTTGAAAGCAGTCTATGCCCCATTTTCTTTCCCGTAAGTGTAGTTTCAAAATTTTCTCCTTTAAATGTTTTCATATTTGAGGCCCTACGAACATTTCTTCTTTAAGCTTTGCCTAATTTATACGCGCGAATTTCCGTCTCAAATAAAGAAAAGCATTTCCTTCTCTATTTAAAACTGTAACAAAATTTTTCATAAGCACTAGTTTTATGAGTAAAGGAGGTAGATAAATTTTCTGCTGTTCTACTAAGGGTTTATAAAGGACGATTTTCAGACCGGGCATATTGTTTTCACGTAATGGACATTCTTTAACGACATAATGTTGGTTTCTGGCTCTGCCGTCCCATTCTCATGAAAAACAACAATATTTGGTGTACCCATACTGCAGTCTTGTAAATAGTGCGATAACTTATAGATCGGCACAAATATTCCACTTATGACCTTCATATGTTATGCTTTGAAGTAATATAGGCATATTTCTTTGATATTTACAGCATGACCTACGGGAATGGATGGTTGTTCATTTCCATTAAACAATAGAACTGTTCTTAACTTGTCTTCGAAGAGCCAGTAAACAGTCGCCACTCGGTAGGTTTGATTGATTAAGTCATTTGCTAATAAAGAACTACAGCTTTAAAGGCTTTGGTCAAATTGAAAATTATGGTTCTTGGGTTTAGACCGTCTTAAATTGAAATTATTATTTTTACTTCACGAGATTAGAATACTGAATGATTATCCAGGAGCAACAGTCCGATATTTATTTATTTATTTATTTATTGATACTCTTACAAACACCTAAACATAACATGCTACAGTGTAATTATAAGTAAGAGAAATTTAACAGATTTAACTAATACGGAACAAAAAGAGCACATATAAAAACCTGAATAAACCTAAAGGTCACTGCATAAGTTGCAATAGCAATTTCTTAGTACAATTAAAAAAGTCAATTTCATTATTCTTATATAGTACGTTGCACTTAGTTAACATTACATTCATTGGAGAATGACTACCAATGGAGACATAAAAGAATTTTTCCTTTTGTATCCTTAATCCTATCTTTGGTACATGAAGAGGTATATAATTAATCAAAGACCAATTGTTAAATTTTATATTATTGATAATACAATAAACAAATATCATAGATTGAATTTGCATTTTTTTCTGAAAGGTTTGAAATTTAAAGCTTTCTTACATACTGCTATAAGAAATCAGATATGGATATAAGTTATTTTTCCTAACATACAAATATCTCAAAAACCTTTTTTGAACGCGCTCAATAGCATCACAATACACGTTCGCATTAGGAGACCATATATTAGTACTATATATATATATATATATATATATATATATATATATATATATATATAATATATATATATATATATATATATATATATATATATATATATATATATATATATATATATATATATATATATGTTTATACGGCTTTCACGGATTCCTCCGTGTGAGATGCATTAGCAGTGGTTATATCCACATTATGCTGTTGTAGTGCTGAAATCACATTCAGCAAACGTACAACTATATGCAACTCCGTATGTAAGTGAAGTAAATGCGAAACAGTAAATGCAAACTTCTCTCCATCATATCCCTTCTGTGTTAGAGGTTGCACAGTAGAATAAATATATATATATATATATATATATATATATATATATATATATATATAATCTAGATGAGGACGATCAAATACATTATACAATTTTATTATTATATTATGGTTACTAAACTGACTTGTATTTCTAATCACAAAAGAATTATTAATAATCTTCTTCCTCGAAAAATTCCTGAATATATTTGTACTTTTTTTCTTCTGTTTTACAATTTTTAGGAAAATTGGAAGTCTCTTGTTTTATTTTAATAAACTTATTTATCATAGCTGTGAACAATCCCTCGTGTTCAAGTTGTTGTTTACTAAAACGTTCAGTCTTATACTGTCAAATTTTGTAAATGTCTAAAATTGTATAACCTTTCTCTATAGCCTTCGCTACTTCATCAATTATCCTAGTTCCAGAAAGTGCTCGGTCTTCATCGTTATGGGTACATTCGTATCGATTCATATCTTGCCCAAATTCTTGACAGAGAACAAACATTAATTTATTGTTCATTTTCATGGGCAAAATGGGATGATAGAGCTCACTTGGAGGAAGAATCTTACATTTTATAATGTCGTCTGTTTCATTTAGATTTAACTTTCTACACTCTTCTCCTACCCAAATTTTGGGATGACCAGTTGGAAATTTGCCATATTTACAAACATAAGATACAAAAAATAGACATCAGCATATTTAATTTTTTTCCCATCTTTAACCTCATAATATTCCCAGACATTTCCAGTTCGACCACCGTAAAAGGCAGCATGTGTCATATTTATTTGCCTTTGATTTTCCATACAGATCATTCACTGAATTGCAATTTTACTTTGGTTTTCCCTCCACCTATATCCATGTTTGGGAATTATTCCTATTGTGTTAGGTCATAGGAAATTTCTTCGAAATACCTTGTTACAAGCGGATGCAATGATAGTGGCTTCACTAAAGGGACAAACATTCGTAGATGTCAATAGTTGCTCTCTAAATTTTAGGCAAGTTCTGGCTAGAATTTCTGCGTCTGAAACACAGTTATCAATCAGATCTTTCTGCACATCAAATTGATCATTTTTGTGCACTTCAAACCATTTTATAAACTTTTCTCTGTCTTCAGTCTTCATACTGTCTGGACTATAGTACTCGATTGACGGTAAAGATCCAATATAATTTTGATTTGTTTTTGTGTTAAACAAATGTGGAAAATAGCCTTTTTTAAAATCATCTCCTAATCCAAAAGCTTTTGGTAACTTACTAAGAGGCATAGGAAAATAATTTAAGCTGTCTATAAACTTAATATTATCAATTAGCTTCATGATTATTTTTGTTCCTCTCATAATTAATTCTGGTGTTAAATCTGTTTTTGTCAAAATGTGATTTAAAATGAATTGGTGGTCAAAGGCTTAACCATTGTGTGCAATTACCACCACATTTTTAAACTTTTTTCTTATTTCTAATAAATGTAGGATAAATGTTCCGGTGGGATCCTCTTCTTCTTTTATTATTTTGAATCGATCTTCACATTTTTGAAAAAAATAAAGATTTCCCTCATCTACACATTTATCACAACACTGTTTATATACACAAAAATTGACCTGATGTAAAAGCGAACCGTCGGTTAAAACCTTTTCCTGGCGGGTTTCCAAATCATAAAATACAAAGAGTACATCTTTTGTTCTAGGTTTGCCTTTATCTTTTTGAATATAGCGGAAATGATTGTTAGGGACTTGAGATTTGCATATTTTACAGAAAATTTCTCCGCATATATGTTGTCTCGAGTTTGAAGCAATTTTCGCAACTCCTAATTTCAGTACAAACAGTAGATTTTTTCCACGAATCAACCTTTAAGTGATTATCATAAAAATCTTGACCCCTAAGATGTCTATGGCAACTGTCACATTTAATATTAACTTGATCAGAAGCACATTTGGGAGACTGAAAACAAGCTGGACACGTACCTCCACATCTGTGATCATTTTTGTTATTGTATGGAACGTGACCGTCTTCACAATAATATCGGCATATAAAGGTAGTTGTCAAAGATGTTATAATATTAGAATGACCATTGTGGTGTAACAAATTAATTTTTTTATAGCTTTCACTTACACCTTCAAAAATGACATGTCTGCCTTTAGCTCCATACTTATTAACGACAATTTTATAATCTTTCAAATATTGTTGGAATTTCTGCACTTCAAGAATTCCAGATCCTGCATCGGGAAGAGTTACCTCAGCGTTTGTCAACAATATCATAGCTCTTTTCCGGTATCTTTTTTCACTTTATCAAATTCAGGGTCTTTTTCAACTTTTGCCATAGCCACTATCAAAGCTCGAGGTAAATAGAGGTTGTCCTTGTTATTAATTACAATGAGACCTCGTCGTTTAATACACTCCTCTTCAAAGGTGTTAAATTTCGTTACTCTTCCTCTTCCCATCGGTGGTCGAACTGATGTTAGACTTAGACAAAAAGATTCCGTGTTAAGGCCAGTCGAGTTGAATTGATAGATGCTGCTGATAACATCCCCAACATCTTAAAGTTTACCTGTTCTGCAGGTATGAAACGAATCCAACCTATTCCTCGGTTAAAATCTTTTGAGCAAAAACTAAAACCAACCTGGTCCTGAGGTTCTAATTCTTGTGTACATTTCTGGATAAGTTGTTTGATCGCATCTGTCACCCAACCAATAGGTTGTGTCTTCAGGCACAGCCTTTAACTTAAATTCTAGAGTACGACCAGTAAGATTATACCTTCGTACTCTTTTGATGTAATCACTAACGATGACAAATTTTTCCATTATTCTTGAGTTCAGCACACCTTCACTCTGTAACGAACAACTTTGAAATGACTCGTCTTCGTTTCTGCAGCTCTATTTATGCCTTTTGATTTGAAAAAAAAAGTTATACTTACTAAAAAAATGGAACCTAATAAAATAACAAGATCAAAAGTTAATTTTCAACAATATGGTAAAAATAGAATATTCTGTGGGAGCCGGAGCTCAGATGTGATCTTTTTTGATATTATTTTAAAGGTATTAAAGAGTAGCTATAAAGAAAACGATTATATGAAAAACAAAATTAAACCTGTACAAATATACTGACTAATCAGTAAAAAAAATCAATCCTAGGAAAGATTTTTTAAATTTTGTTGATTCTTTAATATTAGGTGAATAATCAGTCGTCACAATATTGTGTTTTCCTCAGTCAGAAATTAAAATTTTGTAATTAATCGTTATGGACACAAAGTAAGCAAAATTTGAACGACCAAGTAATTATGTTCAGTTTTATTTTGACACTTTAGATGAGAAAATAAATGGTTATAAATGATGTATTTACTGGTGATTCACCAATCATTAAAAAGTTTATTCAACATAGTAACAAGAAGAAGAAGATATTCTTAGTTTACGATCAAAAAACTGAAAAAAAAAACGGAAAATTTAAATCAAATTTCGTTTCGACAGACATGAGGAAAAGAATTTCCAAATATTACACAATTCTTAATAATGGTATTTCGTCTTTAAATAATCGTGATTAATTAAAAATATATATGAGATTTTTCAAATATGTATTAACAAAAAAACTTACCAAAATTAAAGAAAGATGTAAGAAATTTCTCCAAACTATTACACTTGTCGTCGTTGTCGTCGTAATGGCACTTTAGCGTATTAAAAAAACTCAAACTTAGCAATGTTGAGGAAAAAATTGTAAAAAGTTCTTAAATTAAAAGCTTGTTTTCGCCACGTTTGCAACAGCAGCACTATTACAAAAACGAATGTGTTATATGAAAATATAGTCAATAATAAATTAATCTAATTACCGGGGAATAATAATAAGATAGTTTTAAGAAATTTAGTACTGTTTACGAAATACATAATTATTGAATTGTCAAATGTCCAATCTAGCTAGTTAGTAAGTGGCAGTAAACTTTCCTTATATTTTTCTAAATCACTAGCTGAATAATTACCAGATTGTCGATGTGTTAGCAGACTCCGTAAAGCATCAATTAAAGAATAGCGTTCAATTCCAGTTATAGAAATTTTCAGTCTACACTTGAAGAGATTGAAAGTATTAGTGATACAGAGCATGATGACAAGGGCTTTGGATCTTTTATGAATAAATAGGTGATTATTTAAATAATAATAATACTTTTATATTCCTAGCTAAGCAGACAGATAGGTAGATTGGCTGGTATTTTGGTTGGTTGGTTGGTTGGTTCGTAGGTTGGTTCGTAGGTTGGTTGGTAGGTTGGTAGGTTGGTTGGTAAGTTGGTTGGTAGTTTGGTTGGTAGGTTGGTTGGTAGATTGGGTGGTAGGGTGATTGGTAGGTAGATTGGTAGGTTAGTCTGTCTACTGAGCTAGAAATATAAAACCATTATTATTATTTAAATAATCACCTATTAATTAATAAAAGATCCCAAGCCCTTATCATCATGCTCTGTATCACTAATACTTTCAATCTCTTCAAGTGTAGATTGAAAATTTCTATAACTGGAATTGAACGCTATACTTTAATTGATGCTTTACGGAGTCTGCTAACACATCGACAACCTGGTAGTTATTCCGCTAGTGATTTAGAAAAATATAAGGAAATTTTACTCCTACCAACTAGCTAGATTGGACATTTGAAAATTCAATAATTATGTATTTTGTAAACAGTACTAAAATTCTTAAAACTATCTTATTATTATTCTCCGGTAAGTATATTAATTTATTATTGACTCTAATTAATATTTACAGATAACGCATTCGTTTTTATAATAGTGCTACTGTTGCAATCGTGACGAAAACAAGCTTTTAATTTAAGAAATTTTTACAATATTTTCCTCAACATTGCTAAGTTTGAGTTTTTATAACACGCTAAAGTGGTATAACGACGACAACGACGACAACAAGTGTAATAGTTTGGAGACATTTTTTACATCTTTCTTTAGTTTTGGTAAGTTTTTTGTTAAGACATACGTGAAAAATCTCATATATATTTTTAATTAAACACGATTATTTAAAGACGAAATACCATTAATAAGAATATTTGGAAATTTTCTTCTTCTTGTCTGTCGAAACGAAATTTGATTTAAATTTTCCGTTTTTATTAGTTTTTTGGTTGTAAACTAAGATATTTTCTTCTTTTTATTACTATGTTGAATAAACTTTTTAATGATTGGTGAATCACCAGTGAATACATCATTTATAACCATTTATTTACTTGGTCGTTCAAATTTTGCTTTTTTTGTGTTCATAATGATTAATTACAAAATTGTAATTTCTGACTGAGGAAAACACAATATTGAGACGACTGATTATTCATGTAATATTAAAGAATCAACAAAATTTAAAAACTCTTTCCTAGGATTGATTTTTTTTTTACTGATTTGTCAGTGTATTTGTACAGGTTTAATTTTGTTTTTCATATAATCGTTTTCTTTATAGCTACTCTTTAATACCTTTAAAATAATATCAAAAAGATCACATCTGAGCTCCGGCTCCCACAGAACATTCTATTTTTACCATATTGTTGAAAATTAACTTTTTGTTCCAGTTATTTTATTAGGTTCCATTATTTTGGTAAGTATAACTTTTTTTTTTAAATCAAAAAGTATAAATAGAGCTGCAGAAACGAAGACAAGTCATTTCAAAGTTGATCGTTACAGAGTGAAGGTGTGCTGAATTTAAGGATAATGAAAAAATTTGTCATCGTTAGTGATTACATCAAAAGAGTACGAAGGTATAATCTTACTGGTCGTACTATAGAATTTAAGTTAAAGCATGTGCCTGAAAATACTGAACCTGTTGGTTGGGTGAAAGATGCGATCAATCAAGTTATCCAGAAATCTACACAAGAACTAGAACCTGAGGACCAGGTTGGTTTTAGTTTTTGCTCAAAAGACTTTAACCGAGGAGTAGGTTAGATTCGTTTCAGACCTGCAGAACAGGTAAACTTTGAAGATGTTTGGGATGTTATCAGTAGCATCTATCGATCCAACTCGACTGGCCTTAACACGGAATCTTTTTGTCTAAATGCAAATTCAGTTCGACCACCGACATGAAGAGGAAGAGTAACGAAATTTAACACCTTTGGAGAGGAGTGTATTAAACAACTAGCTCTCATTGTAATTAATAAGAAGGACAACCTCTGTTTACCTCGAGCTTTGATAGTGGCTATGACAAAAGTTAAAAAAGACCCTGAATTTGATAAAGTGAAAAAAAAAACCGGAAAAGTACAAACAAGCAGAACTATGATATTGTTGACAAACGCCGGGGTAACTCTTCCCGATGCAGGATCTGGATTTCTTGAACTGCAGAAATTCCAACAATATTTGAAAGATTATAAAATTGTTGTTTATAAATATGGAGCTAAAGGCAGATATGTCATTTTTGAAGGTGTAAGGGAAAGCTATAAAAAAATTAATTTGTTACACCACAATGGTCATTTTAATATTATAACATCTTTGACAGCTACCTTTCCATGTCGATATAATTGTGAAGACTGTTACGTTCCGTACAATAACAAAAATGATCACAGATGTGGAGGTACGTGTCCAGCTTGTTTTCAGTCTACAAAATGTGCTTCTGATCAAGTTAATATTAAATGTGACAGTTGCCATAGACATTTTAAGGGTCAAGATTGTTATGAAAATCACTTAAAGGTTGGTTCGTAGAAAAAATCTACTATTTGTACTGAAATTAGGAGTTACGAAAATTGCTTCAAACTCTCAAAAGATTCGAGACAACATATATAAGAAGAAATTTTTTGTAAAATATGCAAATCTCATGTCCCTAACAATCATTTCTGCTATATTCAAAAAGATAAAGGCAAACCTAGAACAAAAGATTTGTATTTTATGATTTGGAAACCCGCCAGGAAAAGGTTTTAACCGACGGTTCGCTTTTACATCAGGTCAATCTTTGTGTATATAAACAGTGTTGTGATAAATGTATAGATGAGGCAAATCTTTATTTTTGTCAAAAATGTGAATATCGTTTAAAAATAATAAAAGAAGAAGAAGATCCCACAGGAACATTTATCCAACATTTGTTAGAAGTAAGAAAAAGGTTTAAAAACGTGGTTGTAATAGCACACAATGGTCAAGCCGTAGACCACCAGTTTATTTTGGATCAAACTTTTTGACAAAAACAGATTTAATACCAGAATTAATTATGAGAGGAACAAAAATAATCATGAAACTTATTGATAATATTAAGTTTATAGACAGCCTAAATTATTTTCCTATGCCTCTTAGAAGTTACCAAAAGCTTTTGGACTAGGAGATGAAGAGAAAAGTTTATAAAATGACATGAAGAGCACAAAAATGATCAATTTGATATGCAGAAAGATCTAGTTGACTATTGTGTTTCAGACGTAGAAATTCTAGCCAGAGCTTGCCTAAAATTTAGAGAGCAACTATTGACAACTACGAATGTTTGTCCCTTTAGTGAAGCCACTACCATTGCATCCGCTTGTAACAAGGTATTTCTAAGAAATTTTATAAGACCTAATACAATAGGAATAATTCCCAAAAATGGTTATAGGTGGAGGGATAACCAAAGTAAAATTGCAACTCAGCGGATGATCTGTATGCAAAATCAAAATCAAGTAAATATTACACATGCTGCGAAAGATCAAGAAGTTATTTTGTACGGAGTAAAAGTTGATGGTTTTTGCCCGGAAACAAATGACATTTTCGAATTTCACGAATGTTATTACCATGGGTGTCTGAAATGCCATTCAAATGGTAGAAATGATCCTTTGTTTGAAGATCCAACACAAATTTTAAATTTAATATATGAAGCAACTGTGAGAAAAACTGAAAGATTAAAAAGTTTCGGTTATGTAGTAAATGAAATGTGGGAATGTGAATTTAGAAAACAGCTACAAGACAACCCCGAGATTGAAAGTTACACCAAAACACATCCTCTATTACTTCGATTCCTTTAAATCCTAGAGATGCCTTTTACGGTAGTTGAACTGAAATGTCTGGGAATATTATGAGGTTAAAGATAGGGAAAAAATTAAATATGCTGATGTGTGTTATTTGTATCCTTATGTTTGTAAATATGGAAAGTTTTCAACTGATCATCCAAAAATTTGGGTAGTAGAAAGTTAAATCTAAATGACAGCATTATAAAATGTAAGATTCTTCCTCCAAGTGAGCTCTATCATCCCGTTTTGCCCATGAAAATGAACAATAAATTATTGTTTGTTCTCTGTCAAGAATGTGGGCAAGATATTAATCGATACGAATGTACCAAAAACGATGAAGACCGAGCACTTTCTGGAACTTGGGTAATTGATGAAGTAATGAAGGCTATAGAGAAAGGTTATACCATTTTAGACATTTACGAAATTTGACAGTATAAGACTGAATATTTAAGTAAACAACAACTTGAACAGGAAGGATTGTTCACAGCTATGATGAATAAGTTTATTAAAATAAAACAAGAGTCTTCCGATTGGCCTAAAAATTGTAAAACGGAAGAAGAAAAAAACAAATATATTCAGGAATCTTTCGAGGAAGAAGATGTTCAATTAGACTACAATAAGGTATTAGACAATCTTGGTCTCAGGTCATTGGCAAAATTAATACTTAATTGCTTCTGAGGAAAATTGGGACAGAGAGAAACCAACCAAACACAAAAATTAACGAAAATTATTAATGTTCTGCAGAGTTTTATGCAATATTTACAAATGCAGCAATCTACGTTAATGGCATTCTTCTTGTTAATGAAAATACCCTTATTATCCATTACGAGTATAGAGAAGAAGCATTTGACCCTTTACTTACGGTTAATGTAGCAATAGCTGCATATGTCATGGCACAGGTAATACTTAAATTATATGATTATCTTGATCAGCTCGGTAGTAGAGTTTTATATTACGATACACACTCAGTTATTTATAACTCAAGAAATGACGATGAAATCGACATATCCACTGGACAGTTTATTGGAGATATGACCGATGAATTGGAAAATTACGGACCTGGTTCGTACATCAACAACTTTGTATCTGGTGGTCCCAAGAATTATCCTTTTAAAGTTTTTTCTACGAAAAATAATAGAAAAGAAGTTGTTTGCAAAGTTAAGAGGATTTCTCTAAACTATGAAGCAGCAAAACGTATTAATTTTGACTCCATAAAGAATATGGTTCTTCAAAAGTCCGATCCAGTACCGATTGTTTCCAAAAACATTCGCCGAACCAAGGAGCATCTGGTAACAACTTGCACATAAATCAAATTATATAAACCAAATTCAACCAAGAGAAAATTTTTACCTGACAGCAGCTCAGAACCTTATGGATACAAGACTGAAAATGCAATAAAGTTGCCCTGATTTAAATTGTATAATTATAATTGCAATATTTTGAATAATAAAAACGGTCTTAAATAAATCTACGTTTTAATGGTTTTTGTTTTAAAATTTTCGTTTTTATCAATGGAAATCGAAAATGAGGTGTGACTTAAGGGATCAGTTCTCGCCTGAGACCTCGTTAAGGCCTTATAAATGTCATAAAATACATTGGATCTATTTACTGTTAATAATCCTATTTTAATTACTATACATTCGGTGCAATGATTAATTTAAGATTTTATCAGTTTGAACCTTTGTATTTGCCAATTGCAAAATAAGACCGACTGGAATTCCTTTAAATGTCTACATATATAAAACGTTTACCTTTGAAATGGTTTATTCTTTTAAAAATATTTACCGCACAGACCAAAAATTGAAAAATTTATCGTTACTAAAGAAAAATAATCCCTGAACCTTTTAGCAAACCTAGTTATCATTTTTTTTTAATATGCCACCTTCCAGAAACAATTATAGGTAGGTTTCCGTAAGTATATAATATACACAGAAAATCAGATTAGGTGTACTAACAAAAAACCCATCTATCTATAAGCGTAGGAAAATTATACAACACACTCCTGTATTTATTTTTAATTTATCGGAATAATTATCTTTCAAAAGTATTAATTTACCAACATTTTAAATTGCAAATATTATTAAGTATTATCTGCTGACCTGACCTTTCTTCTTTTCCGATTACTTGACCTCACAATTTAAAGTGTATTAGTTAAATCAAAATAGATTATCTAATGTAACGTACATACATCTTTAATATATACAAAACATCCCTTTAATAGGTGCAATTGGGGCCTTAGATTTTGTTTTAAACGAAAAATACCCGTTACACCGTGATTCACAACACAAAATTTAACGAAAAAACTAATGTGCCTTTTTGATACATGCGCAGTCGACCAAAACATGTCTTTTGGCCAAACTTCAAGGGAAAAATATGCTCACATAGCGTCAGAAGTACCTTCGGCATCTCGGCTGATAACGATCTTTCAAACGAACACATAATTTTTAATTTCAATGTATATGGCCTTTTTGCCACTTTTTACCACAACTATATAATATTACTAAAATATTTCATTATATATTACACGTGTTATGAATAAGATCCTTGAGCTCTTCCTAAGATATCAAATAGGGCTGTTTACTGCTACTATATTTGTAATCATATTTCTATGGCAAACTTGGACTGGCTTTTGGCTCAAAGTCATCTAGTTCATCCGATTTCGAGTTGATTTCGTATTTTTCTATGCTAGAAACGTCCTGAGGTACAAGTCTTATGACTGAGAGAATTATAGGATATTCAATTTTATGTTTGCTTTTACTAGAAAGCTCCAGGATTTTTGTAATCAAAAGTAGCAATCATCAACATGATTCTGAGGTTCTCACCAAATCATTGGTACTCCAAGCTTCATAGATTTGTGAGTACCCAGTAGCCGTCCAGTTAAGGTTCTTTAACAAATTTTGGGAGCCCAAGTTTTGTACTGATAGCCAGCTTTGCACCCAAAATATAGCTCGTAGGCTTTTCTTACAAGTGAGCTCAAAGTCTCTTGTTGAGTTTTCAGTGTTACTTCACCATATATATAACAGAAACTATTCGGTTTGTTCACACAGGATAGCGACGATATCGTTTACACACGGTGACAATAATAGCACTAAGCTATTACTATTCGCTAGTTCTTGGCACCTCGCTCGTATATTCAATACTGATCCTCCGACGATCAGCCGGCTGCCTATATACCCATTTCGTACATCTGGTATTTTCTAGAAACATTGTACATAGAGAGTGTCGGAAACGACGATATAATTCTTGTATAAAGGAGCAATTCGATAAGTAGCTGGCCCTTCAAAGACTATCCGTTCACCCCTTGGATATGGGTTTTTTTAAAATTTCAAAATTTTTTATAACCGGTTCCGACCGAAAGTGGGTTTTTCAAACCAAAAGTTCGTTTTTTTAAATGGAACTTACATTTTTTTGTAACGAAATCGGATTCTATCCAACAAAATATGAATCATTTCTTTAAAAAAATTTTTTCGAAAAGGTCTTTCTTGATCTTTAAATGATCTTTAAATTTCGGTTCACGTTCTGTCCACGCAAAATCTCTTATGTACTTTGCTAGCCGAATTTTCAGAAATACAGTTGTGATATCTAACAGTTCTACGTCATCTCAAAAGACAATGTCATTTTGAGGAGTTATAATCATATTTTTACTGCAAACAAAATTTTCTGAAAACATAATAACTTGTTTAAAAATAGCAATAGTAGATAATCACGTTTTTACAATTAACAAGATTTATTAGTACACAGAAATTAATCTAATAATAACGACATAAAGTAATAAACACATTTTTCTATCAACAAGATTTATAAGGAGATAATATTCATTTTTTAATAACAAAAGAATATGATAATCACACTTTTTCTTCAAACAAAACTTTTTAAAAACACAAAAACTTATTTCGTAATAACAACAGTAGATTATCACATTTTAACTACAAACAAAATTTCTTAACAACATAATAATTCTTTTTATTGTAACAAAAATGAATAATTTACATTTTTACTATCAGCAAGATTTTTTAGAACATAATAATTTATTTTATAATAACAAAACTAAATAATCACATTTTTACTATTAACAAGATGAAAATATTTTCCATCCAAAGCCGTAAAAATGTAATTATCTACTATTGCTATTTTTAAACAAGCGTTCTTAGAAAATTTTATTTGCAGAAAAATATGATTATGACTTCTCAAAATGAATTTGTTTTTTGAGATGACGCAGAACTGTCAGATAACACAGCTGTATTTCTGAAAATTCGGTTAGCAAAGTACATAAGGCATTTTATGTAAACAGAAAGCGAATTTAAATTTAAATATCACTGGGAGTTCAATAAAAACCTTTTCGAAAAAAATTTTTACCAAATGTTTCATATTTTGTGGCGTAGAATCCGATTCGGTTGTAAAAATATGTATGTCCCATTTAAAAAAAACGAACTTCCGGCCCGAAAAACCGGCTTCCGGTCGGAACCGGAAATTGTAACTGCCACCAATTAAAAGAGGGTAACCGTCTTAGTTATAAACAATTTTGAAATTCTCAAGAAACTCGTTTCCATAGATTTTAAAAGGGGGGGAGGACGGGTAATCTGGGACATCCGGTATATATTATAAAACAACCTGTGTATAACGATAAAAAATCCAGTATAATATTTCATTCTTCAATAATATTTCTATATATGATTTTGTTTTAGTGATAAGTCATATTCTTTAAGTAAAAATATTGACTTTTATTTCTTTCCATTTAGATTATGCTAAAAAAATATATACATCAAAGCGTCGCCCCCTGGGAAATAAGCTTTTAGATAAAAATATGCTGGCGGAACTACAAGTTTTTATATGACTTCATATTCCGTGTTGTTGCCGCATTTTTCTTTTTGATGTTAGCGCTTGGTTTTAATTGGAATTAATTGAGGCTCTTTCCTATGATACAGCGTTAATATATAGTTAAAGAAGTTCTAAAGAAAACACTAGGTGATTTAAACTAATAGTTATGAATAAGTTTAATATCTAAAAAAACAAGCATTTGTCTTTTTCTTCCTATATTTAGAGAATATCTTATGAAAAATAAAGTAGTATGAAAGTATTACGAATTTAATCAATATATTTTTCTTACTGGAATATCCCCAATAGCGAGCGATTTTGGTCTTTGACTTTAATCTCTACTTCTGAATCTCATTTAACCCCTAACTATTCAGAATGCTTTTGTCACGTAACTGACCAGTAGTGTCCAGTGGACACACTATAGAAATCTGGTGTATTTGGAAGAAAACAAAGACAATGATAATTGATCAAAATAAAGGACTTGTCGTCATTATTTAACTATTTTGACTTTATTTACTTACTTACAAACATTATAAATTATATTTTTTTACAGAGTGTTCAGAGCAAGCATTGCGATTACATTTATAGCAACGCTGTTTTGAAGTTCTAGATATTTTCGAAGGACATATGTGGCAACGTCTCTTTCTTTTCGCAGCAAGTTCAGATGATTGAGAAGCTTCTTGATTTGATCCCACCACATCTTGGATGGTTGCTAAGTGATAACTCGTCAACCCTGTCTTGTTTCGTCCCCGTATATGAGAGGTTACTAACTAAGTTCCAATTTCTCGTAAAAAAAAGTTTTCTTTGTACACTCTTTTTCCGTTGGTTCCAAGTAGGATTTGATTTCCATATAATTAGCTATGCCATGCCAACCACAACTATAATGTTTTGGAAAGACGCAACAGGCTCTGTTTTATGTCGAACTGTATATTCTTGGACCATCTGATCAAACGTATCAGCCCCGCCTTTGGTGGAGTTGTAGTACAAATTTATTTCAGATTTATTCTTGTTGCTCATATCTACTTCGTTACTATGATGTATAGTAGACAAAAAATAACAGCACGGTTATTTTTAGATACATACGATACCAATGTCATATTTTTTGTAAAACCAAAGACATTCGAATCGACGTCATGGATTCTGTTAGGTTGAGAACTTGTAGGTACACAAGTTTTATTTTCTCTTATTGTTCCAACTACAGTGAGTCCATTTTGAGCCAAGTATTGAGCAACTTCTAGGCTTGTCAAATAATTATCAAAAGTAATGTTTCTGTTACTTCGAAAGTATGGCTCATATAGCTCATTGACAACATTGTACGACAAATTTTTCGCTATATTCTATTCTTCTTTTCCAAGATATAGTAAAAAAGGGTAGCTAGTTTTGCAGTCACAGCTCCACAAGATTTTCATGCCATATTTGTCAGGTTTGCTGGGAAAATATTGTTTGAATGATACTCGTCTTTGAAAAGGTACTAGCTGCTCATCAATTGTGAGATTTTCTCCAGGCAAATAAAACTTTTTTAGATTTTGGTTCACACATTCTCATAGCTCTCTAATAGGTACCAGTCTATCCCTTGATCTTCTGGGAGACCTAGTATTTTTATCATCGAATCTCAAGAATCGTAGTAAGGAAGCAAATTTATTTTTTTTCATTGTAGCAGGAAATACTGGATTTCTTAATATTGGGTCCCAGTTTTCTCGAAAATCCACATCTCCTTCTTTATTGACACCTATAGTCAACAAAAAACCTATAAATGCTTGCATTTCGATTTTATTAGTTACTCTCCTTTGATTTTGTGACACTCTTTGCGCTTCACAATTGGTATATTTTATTATAATTTTTAATACGTGTTCGTTTATAAATAGGTTGAAACTGTCTATTGGATCTATTATATTTTGCCCCGGGGGAAGAACCATCTTGTGAACACCACTGCGAATTGCATTGTGTTGAGGAGTTCGGCTTTGCTTCTTTGGTTCAGTGTTCCACGTTGTTCCATCTTTGCCTTCATAAGTTTGAATTGAGACCTATTCTTCAACATCACCCTCACTCCACAATTGTTCTTTTTCACTTTCAGAAGCTGGTTCTGTCGCGTTACTTTCACATTTAGAACAACTGTCAACGGCAAAACTCTCATCATCGCTATAGAACTGACGCACAAAAATGGTTTCGTCGTCACTTTCATAAAGAGCACGTTGAATTTCGTTCTGTGTTAGTTTACGATTAGCCATTTTGTAAAACAAAAACAAGTCCGAGCACGACTGCTTTCCGAAAAGTATCTAAAACCAAACAATAACAATTACGAGCACAAACAACGGTAACATGAACAATATTCTGTGAGTTTACATTACCCAAAAACTACGATATTATTCTTAGTAAATGTAAATAAACAACCTACCTCCATTCTCGAGTTGAACAAAATGTTATTGTGTCTATCGGACACTTGTGGGTTGATAAGTTACTATAATGTGTAAAAAATATTGAACTATTAATGGTAAAAATATTTTAACTACTCGCTTAGATTCCTAAAACCTTGGAGAAAGAATAGGTAAAATAATTTTTCGTAGAAATACATACTTTATTTTTGTGCGTGAAAGAATGTAAAATTGTATCCGCGAGACACTTGTTTTGGTTATTAAGGGTTATTGTTAGATTTTAAAAAATATTTTTACCCTATTTTGGTTTATATTTTCTATCATAAAATATATACTTAACATTATTGATTCCCCAAGTAGTCCATCTGAACCCCTAGAGGTCGACTGCGACCTACAAGGGGTCCATGTTAACGGAAAAAAATTGGAAGCGTATTACATGTAAAGTAGATCGGATTCCACGAAAATGTGTCCTATTTTGGCAGATAATAATAATAAAAATTGTATCTAGGTACTTACATAATACTTATAATCGAATATTCAAAATGTATTAATTATTACATACACAAGTAATTATTCGCTTTGTGGTCACACCATTTTTAACCTATAAACTACGTTTGGTGGTAACGTATTGTATTCATATACTTGGTTAATTCATTATCAACGAGGGTATGTTTGTTACGTTAACATTTTTCATACGATTCGCAACTCACTTTGTTGTGGGTTCAATCACCAGACAAAAGCCTCGGCTAACAAAGGCACGTTGAAGTTTTGTTTTTTTTCCGGCACATACAATTTTTTGAAAACACATAAAAATTTCAGGATCCTTTTTAGGGATTTTACCAGTATGTAAAAACAAACTTTCACGTCTAACATAAAACCTATCTATAACAAGATTTTAGTATAAGTTGAATTGGATTCAGTTTTATAAATGAACTTCTGGCGTATCTCTTGTTTTTATTAGTTTTATTTACTGTAATGAAGGTATGATAAATTTAGTAGTCACCTGTTAATACCCGTGCTTCAAAAAGTTCCACAGGAGAAGTCCAGAAAAATTTGTTGGGTATTAATTTTATTCACTTAATAGTTATGTCCTAATATTATAATCGATTTCAAAGCATTCTATATAATATTCTGTGACGTTTTTTTCTTTTAGCGTGCTTAGCAAGCCATTAAGCGTCTTAAAATGGTACTAAAAATTTCGAGCCCATATTTATGAGTAATTTTTCTACGGTTTTTATACCTTATTCCTTTTATTTCGCTTATAAATCATAGTCTTTATACACAAAAACCTATCATTACTTCTCTGACCTTTCATGTTATAGTAAAAACAACGATATTTTAGGAAGTTGCCTGAAGAAAAGTAAAAGAGAATATGTTGACAAGCTAAAATTTTTTATTTTATTACATTTTACTTCTGCTTAGTGATATATTTTCCAGTTTAATTCCAGCTCATCAGTTAATTATATTAAAAAGCTTCTTATATTTTAAAAAATGAAAACGTACGGAACGTAGCTTTTTAATTTTAATCTAAGAAAAACAAAAAAGCACGTTTTTTTAACTAGGAATCTAATACAAATATGCTAGATTCTATTTACTATAAGCAATTAGCAAAATTAAGAGAAAAATGAAGATATTTTTTAAGATACATATAAATTGTTCGAAAAGCTGGTTAGAACCGGCGACCTAAGCGTGGCAATTTTATGTTGAATATAAAACACCAGAGAAAACCATGATCAGATCTTTATTTATTAATGAAAATATACCCAGATTTGTAGCTTTTTAAATATCTGGTGGTATTAAAAATATTGCTAATGTAATTCCTTCGATTCTTAAATTAAATAGTTTCTAAGATCTGATACGTGGGAATGTCAAATTAGTTTGAAAATAAGTAAGTAGTAACTATTACATTCTGGTCCTGCTAATGTTATTTAAGTTAAGATATATATATATATATATATATATATATATATATATATATATATATATATATATATATATATATACGGATACCTTTATTTATAAATCACTGTAAGTCTTTACATTTATTTGTAAATGAAAATATATACACATATATTTAACACAACAAGAAATCTCACGTATCTTTATGGGAAAATAGTCAGCCTCTAAAGCAGGGGTTTCGACAGTCCAGAAAAAAAATTAAATTCAAATTTGTATACTAAAATAGGAACGTAGGATGTATTACATCATACATATTGTACAATAGAAATAAATAGATAGACGTAGCCGGTCCAGATTTATACCCTTCACGGTCCGGATCCGGACCGCGGTCAGCCAATTGCCGACCCCTGCTCTAAAGGATCCTGGTGTAAAACTACATGATAGGGATGATCCTTAAAATTCCTTAAAATGCGATACACTGTAGTGCAACTGATACCTAAGTCTAAAGAAATATTTCTGACACTCCAATGCTTGCTCGTACTCGAGAACGTTTATAATGTAGTCATCACTTCTTGACCGACGTCTCTTGAAGGTCTCTGGAGTGTGATGTACACTACCCGTTTCTCTGAGATATATTTCCAACCACCGAAACACTCTTCTAGTATCATGTTTCCGTTCAGGATACCTGACAGCATACTCACGTGCCGCAATATTAGCATTTTCAAAACAGTCAAAAGCATATTATAAGCCCCGACATTGGTATAAGAAATTTTTGAAAGATGTAAGACACAAGTTGAATAACGGTAAAATCAAAATTCACAAAAAATTCAGGATAAAATTTTGAAGAGATACTTGTTTTATCAAAGCTTGATTGAAGTGACATATCAATTCATTTCTTTTACTGGAAATCTGCCGATTTGGTTTTATAGCTTACTATATAATTTTGTAATAATACGAAAGCTTAGTAGACTAAAAGCCCTAGTGCAAGGTACTCCTGAAATTAGTTCAACCCAAAAGTTCTGGTACGACGAAAATTCGAAATAGATATGTTTTCTGATGATATTAGTAGTGAGAATTCCTGAAAATTAAAATCGTATCTAGTACCGTTTTTTTACACGGGCATTTTTTTGATTTTTTCGCCAAATAACGTATGTAAAAACAAGATTTTAAAGAAATATTCAATTTATAAACATATATTTATATATATTATAAGTATATATACATATATATATATATATATATATATATATATATATATATATATATATATATATATATATATTCGCACATAATAAATACATAATTTACATAAAAAAGTAAAACATTAATTTTATAAATATTCGATATTATCTTGCTTAAATAAAAACCAAGCCTAAAATATATATTACATTATATGTGTTTACTATTATAATCACAAATTGATTTAAACAAGTACTTTTTATAAGTTTCTTTTCCTTCAAATACTTTGTATCTCGCCCAAGTTTGTTTAAAGTCAAAGTGCACCGTTTCCATGGCTTCCTCACTGTAGAAACCTAATCCTGTCTTATTTTTTAAACAAAAATCAAGTCATCATCATCATCATCATCAGCCTATTTCTGTCCACTGCTAAACATAGGCCTCCTTAAGAGGTTTCCATCCTCCTCTATTCTAAGCCACTGCGATCCAGTTTGTTGCTATTTTTCTATCTATCTGGTCGGGGGTCGTCCTTGACTGTATTTGTCCGCTCACGGTTGCCATTCCAAAACTCTTTTCGTCCATCTGTTGTCCCCTATTCTAGCAACATGTCCGGCCCATCTCCACTTTAACCTTGCAATGCGTACAATGACATCATCTATCCCCGTTTTCCTCCTAACTTCCTCGTTTCGGACCTAATCTCTCAGGGAGACCCTCAGCATGGATCTCTCCATTCTGCGTTGTGTTATTTGCAGTTTCTTAGCAGTTGTTCTCGTCAATATTAGTATCTCAGCTCCATATGTTAAGACTGGGAGAACACATTAGTTAAAGGCTTTCCGTTTCGGGTTTATGGGTATATCTGTCTTGAATATATCCCTGAGTTTTCCATAAGCAGCCCATTCCAATGCTATTCGTCTGGATAGCTTACACGTTTGGTTGTCCCTGCCAATCCGAACTTCGTGACCAAGGTAGTTATATTTCTCGGTAATTTCGATGATTTCATTTTCTATTTTTATAGGCTCACTTGGTACTAAATTTGTAATCATTTTTGTTTTGTTATAATTAATCTTCAGACCTGCTCTTTGTGTTGCCTGTTGTACTTCTTCTAGCATTTCTCTGACTTCTTGTAGATCGTCTGATATTAGGACTATGTCGTCAGCGAATCTAAGATGACTCAATCTTTCCCCATCTATAATAATGCCTTTCTCTTCCCAATTCAAAGCTTTAAACTCATATTCTAGCACTGTCGTTAACAGTTTTGGGGATATTGTATCTCCCCGTCGAATTCCTCTTCTAATATTTATTTTGTTCGTCATGGTGAGTAAGTTAATTGTTATTGTTGCGTTTTTATAAATATTGTAGATGATGTTGGAGTATCTTTGGTCTACCCTGCATTCTTTTAATGCTCTTAAAATTGATACCAATTCCACGGTATCGAAAGTCTTATGAAAGTCGACAAAGACAAGATTTAGTGGTCGGCTGTATTCTACGGTATTTTCAATAAATGTTTTGATACATTACAAATGGTCATTTGTCCCGTAGCCTGAGCGGAACACAGCTTGTTCTCTAGGCTGGTAAAGATCCAGTTTATTCTCTAGTCTATTGGTGATTATACGAGTGTAAAGCTAATGGCTCAAGAGGCTGACGGGTCTATAGTTCTCAAGGTTTGTTTCGTCGCTCTTTTTGTGAATGAAGATCGTAATAGAGTCATTCCATTGGGCCAGAATAATTTGGTTTTCAAGGCATAAATTGAATAATCTTTTAATTTTCTCAGTAAGAGCAGAACCCCCACATTTTATGGACTCTATTACTATTCCGTCTTCTCCCGGTGCTCTGTTGTTTTTCATTCTCTTCAAGGCGTAGTTAGTTTCTTCAATTGAGATTTCGGGCATATCTTCGGAGCCCTGATTTGTGATTCTTAGTGTTTCGTCTTCGTCGGGTTCAAGTATTACTTGGTTTTTGTACAATGTCTCGTAGAATTCTTCAACGATGTTTAACATTTCTTATCTGTTAGATTTTATTTGCCCATTTTTCTCCTTTAATTTTATTATGTCTTTTTTGCCTGGTGTTAGCCTTCATCGAAATACTTTCATACTATTGTTCCCCTCTATAGTTTACGTGATTTGTCCCTGTTTGTATTTTCTGATGTTTTTCCTAATAGCTTTGGATATTTCTTTGTTCACATGGTTTATTTCTTGTTGGCTTGTATTACCATCTCTTAAAAGTGATCAATCAATCAAGTACGTGGTAGAAAATGGCATGAATCTTTGAAATGACAGGAATATTTAAACTCAAATAGCTTTGAATTCTCCAATACAATTCTCAAATTCAGATTTGAGCTCATTACTGAAACAACTTCTTATAACTTTATTAAATTTATGAAGCACATCGACATTTTTTACCATCCCTAAACTACATGTACTCCGAAGAGAATCGATTCTATCTAGAATCAATTTGCTTCAGTTCCCATTAAAGCCTGTGCCTTCACGGATTACTTCGCGATGAATGGATAATTTTTTCATCCAAGGTTTTGTTTCAATTTCATATTCCTCTTCCATTTTGTATATTATTTTGTTGACCACACCTATCATTAAATGTCAATCGGGCGGAGTTATTATATTTAATATTACCGGACTAACTAAACTAATTATCTAATAGTTAACATCAAAAATTAGTCTAATCGGTGTGCATTTTATATAAGTGATTCTTTTATTTCGACCTCAATACATTTACGATTTTTGGTTGCAACTCTAATATCTGAAGCGATTCCCAAAGTGACATTAGTACTGAGGTTATACTTTATTTGAAGATTGCAGACAGATTTTACAGAAATTATTTCATTATTATTTTCTTTTTTTTGGTTTTGTAATGATTTTTAACGACTGACCACCTTTAGATTGTTTTAGATTTAAGCTTATATTATTACGTTTTGTTTCAGAATCGTCAATGCCGTTAGAAGTTTTGATTAGACCTTTTAATAAAGAAGAGGCTACTTGTTGTTTTTGCGATTCGTTCATTTACTTTTCTAAGTAATTCGATATATTTTTGACATGAGTCGATTCATTACAAACATGAAAATGACCGACTTGTAAATTACTAAAACAGTAACTGCACAGTTTCAAATTAGATTTCAGTTCTGAAATATAAAACAATATGCTATGTTTAAATTATATATGAATGTGCAGGATAAAATTCTAAAAATAAATTCCATAAAAGAGGCAAAAATTATCAATACATTATTATTCATCTCAATGCAATAAAAATAAAACATTTCTTTATATCTTCAAATGTTAATTTTTAAAATAAGTAATCTCTGAAGAACTGTAGTAACATTATTTATGGACCTTCTTATAACCATCTTTATAAATCTCAATTAGAGTAAGAAGCTGCATCCAAAAAGAAAGAGAAGCTTTAGACATAAAAATAAGTAAAAACTTGTTACCTTCCCTGGCGTATTTTTTACTTAAGAGAGTGTTTCCAACAGGATCGCTTTGAAATATCGAATTTTTTGGCATAATGGAACTCGAAGGAGGGAAGAATTATATTTTTTATATAAAAGATACGATTTCTCAATAAAATAAAAAGAACTGTGTATTAAAATTTATTTTTATCTTTTTCTTTTTAAACCTACGTGCGAGTTTTTTTTGTAAGTACAAGTTCTTCATAAGTTTAATTTTAACTCTAACCTAAACCTAAACCTAAAGTGACATAACAAGACGGAGAGAAAGATTTTTAACTAGAGAAAAAAATTAATTTTGAAAAGAAAGTATTTCTCAACGACTGAAAAAAAATTGTAGTTGAATAGGTGAGTGGGATATGGAAAATTTAAATACAAATCAAAGTGCTCCTCAAACTTTTTAAGGTCACATAGATCTCGTAATATATACGAGTGCAAAAGAACTTCCTCGAGAATGTCAAATTTTACTGAAGGAATATTGCTTGTTGTAAATATTAAAGATTAAATTCTAAAAAAAAGTTGTGAAGTAAATACTTGAAAACAGTTATATCTTCTTTGATAATTTCTTATACTAACCAGGCGCGGATCTAAGGGGAGGGGGCGGTGGGGGCGATCGCACCCCCCCCCCCACCAAAGAGCTTGGAGTTCAGGAAAATAGACCCGATTTTGCCTCTTATACTATAGTTTATGCAAGAACTAGGGAGAGTTTTTCATATTTTACCTTTTTTTCTTCACAAACTACCTGTGTTCTTTACTCCGGTGTCTTTGGAAAAATCTGTTAGACACATATATTTTTCATAGGAATGGGTTACAAATTTTATAATCAAAAATATTGGTCTATAAAAATGGACTATTTGGGTTGGATATCAATAGATATTTGGATGTGTGAAGTGTTAAAAAGAATTTTAATCCTTATCGTAGGCATCGGAAGGCGTCAAAAGGAGGTCTATCACTAAATATTTATGGCATATTATTTCAGTAATAAACTTAAAATAAAAAGTTTTTATAATATTATTTTATTTCTTATGATTTTTTAATAATTCATATATATTAGAAAATATAGATAATTTTGCCATATTTAACACAAATCACAACTGTAGTTTTATTATTTTTAATTTTGGCATAGAAATCGTTTTAGGCACATTCAGACTAAAACGTAGTCTTTTTCTCTCAAAAAAATTATTTTTAAAAGTTATAATTTAAATACTTACAAAATACCCATTATCAAAAATACAAGAAGTTAAACATATATAAAAAAAATAAATTCGTCAATTTAATATTAAAATTTTTTTGGGGCTGTCGATTATTTTATTATTAATTAAAAACATTTTTGGGATATTTGACGTTCCATTTTATTTATTTCTTAAACCATCTGCAGAATTACAATTAAACACTAAAAAGGGATTCAAATATCATTAATTTTTATATGTTACAGAAAATTTAAATAATAAATTGTGTTAACGCTGGTAAACATTACGTATCTTATTCGTCATCAAAGTCAGTGAAGCTATCTTCGCTCAAATTAATTATAATTCATTCCTCTCTCACCGATCATGAGATCGAGTTTCCACATCTTCTTTTATTCTTTTATTATATGGATTTTTCGTAATTATCTGCAGTAACTTTATTCAAAAAAATCTTTCAAAAGTCCAGTTAAATTATTAATTTTGTAAGTTGTGTTATTTCCACCAACTCTACCTTTTATTTGAGAGAGATATTTCCTTCACCAACGAACATTCTCCGGACGATCTATAAGAACAGATTTCCTATCTGGTTTTTCCCAACAAAAATTAAGTTCTCTGAGCAATTTCCAGAGCTCAGTTCTTTTAATTTCAGGCAAATCCCGATCTTCATTGATTTTAGTTAGAATTTTGTCGACGGTTGAGATCTGCTTCTCATAATAAAATGTATGTACAACTCCTATCATTACAGTTTACATCTCTTCTTCCAACGAGGTTTTTCGTCTGCCTGTGATCGAATATAGCTTGGAATTACTAGCAATTCCAGTCGTTTTTTTCTCCGTCAGTGTTCGGTACATGATAGATTTTCGAACTCCTGTTATACTGGAACACATCTCAACAGATCTTTTAACATTATTATCTAGATATTAATATCTTAAGGCATCATAACAAACATTCATCGTAATAAGTTTTTCGTTGAGGAAAAAATGCCCTCCATCTTTTGGGTATCTCACTAATCTCAAATAATATATAAAAACAAGCACAAACAAAATAAATCACTAAGGACGACATACTGTAAGGTGTACTTTGCTCACTGACAGAAATTAAATTGAATTATCAGAAATTTTATTGTTGCAGTAAATTTATAAAAGCTTATAATATTTAAATATAATTAGATTTACGGCAGTTCTCAGTTACCGGAGGCACTGAAGCAGGTACGTTGGAGGTTTCGGTAACAGTTTTATTACTCTCTCTAGTTCTTGAATAGAGTATAGGAATGTCTATTCTTGCGGTCGCTCCTCCCCTTCCCAACGGCTTTGAGTTCAGGAACATAGAACGGATTCTGCCTTTTATATTAGGAATGGGAATGTTGCTGCTGTCCCCCCCCCCCCGGGGGGACAACTTGCTTTCGCTTCCATACTGTACTTTTGTGATATCGCCGCCCCCCCCCCAAGGAGAGAGGCTGGATCCGCCCCTGATACTAACTGCGACTTTTTCATTACATTGCACATTTTTCAAATACAAAAATTCATTTTTTTGTCGATGCTGCAGAATATAAATACAGAAATGGAAAAATGGGGAAAGTAACAATTATATTAAACAATCGTGTAAATAAAATGTGACGTTTTTCAACCTTTTTCAATCAAGAATATGCTTACGTATAGGAAAATGGAAAATATCGAGAGGTAAAAAAGCGTAGCCTTTACCTTTATTGACACAGAGTATATGGGACGGGTCAAAGATATCGGAAAGATTAAACTTTCCGTTAGGAAAGCTTTCGCTAAGTATAAAACAAATTTTCATGTTATTGACTAGTATTCCATCATAATAGCAATTTTTCTTGTGTGGTTTTACCGTCTCTGAATTTTCTTTAATGATACTTTTTTTGCAATATAGAAAGAGAACTTTTTGGATAGCTTTAGACACTAATACAGAGCTATGCAAGGCGTTTTACTAATAAGGGAATGTTTTCAGGGCTCCACCTTCGATTTGTCTCATTCTGCAATATGTTGGGGTACATTTTACGTCCTGCTAGGGGGTGAAAACTACTCCTAAATTGATCCCTCAAAATATTATAATTAACACGGCTAATTTTTTCGTGTAAAATCACTTGCGTATTACTAGTTTATGAAAAGGCATTGGTTAATGTTATTTTTTTTTCAGTAAGGGCTTGTTTCGTATTTTTTGTATAATGGTGAATTATTTTTTTGCTGTGTTCATTCAATAAATATATAAATTTACTTATACAACAACATAAGAATTAATAACACTTTCTTCAAACATGACATGAATTACAAATACACATGGCAGAATACAAGAGGACAACGGTATTAGGCTATATTATCACTAACAGAGAAGTCGCCCCTCAAACAATAGTACAGGTAAGAACTTTAAATGGCGCCAACTCTGGAAACGATCAGAAGATGGTACGTTGCAAAATGAGACTAAAAATGCCTAAGGCTTCAAAACTTAAACCGCAAATGATTAGAAAATTCAACGTCGAATCATTAGAAGACCAAAGTATACAATACCTATACGAAAACCCAATAAACCAAGAAATAGTGCAAAGGCCAGGTAATATCAAAGACAACATAGACCAACAATAGAAAACAATAAAAAATAACATATTAGACGCCGCAATGGAAGCAGTAGGAAAGAGACAGGTAAATGTCAATACAATCAATAGAACATCTTGGTTTGCGCTGGAAGTAAAGGAACCAGCTAAACAAAAGAAAAATGCATACATTCAATATTTACGAAATAAAACGCCTCAAAACTGGAACAGCTATCGGAGGGAATGGAACGAGATAAACGCAAGAATAAAAGAACTAAAAGTAAACCATTGGGAAAGGTTGACAAAGGGGATGGAGAGACACATGTACGGAAGCCAGAGAAAAATATGCAATATGCAAAATATACAAAACGCATTTTTAAAAACTATCTGGGAATAACACTGCTTGATAGCATTCTCAAAGCATTCACAAAAACTAAACTGGAAGAAATCACCAAAATCATAAGTATACGAGAAGAACAACAAGGTTTCAGAAAGAACAGATCCACTATTGACGCAATATTCATTGTCAAACAAATAACTGAAAAATCCCTAGAATTCAATAAATCAGCGTACATGTGCTTCGTCGATATGACCAAGGCTTTTGACAGAGTACGCTTAAAGGACGTCTTAGAAATAATGAGAACAAAAGGTCTAAACCATAGGCTAATTAACCTAATATACGATATTAACATCCAGTGCAGAACAAAAATCAGAGTAGGACACATAACAACGGAAGACATATATGTAAACACAGGGACTAGATAGGGCAATTCGCTCAGCCCCTTCATATTTAATCTAATAATGGATAAAATAATCGAAAATCTTCCCAGAACAGCTGAATATAAAATGGAAAACACATTCTGCAATACCGTCTGCTATGCGGACGATGCTGTTTTTATTGCAGACTCTGAAGATAATCTCCAAAGACTACTTCACTCTTTTAACACTAAAGCGAAAGAATTAAATTTGCTCATCAACACCGAGACTAAATGCTTAGTAACTTCCAAAGAACTAATTCGGTGCAAGTTGGAAATCGACTCCAAAATTGTCGAACAGGTAAATCACTTCAAATATCTGGGAGCAGAAATAACGAGCCATGGAAACCTTTTTAACGAAGTAAGAGAGCAAACAATGAAAGCGGCTAGAAATTGTCTGGAAGAACAAATACCTTAATACCGAAAGCAAAACTAAGATATATAAAACGGTTCTAAGACACACCGTAACATACGCGGCAGAAATAAGACCAGATACAGGCAGAACTCTACAAATGATGAGAACAATCGAAATGAAAACATTAAGAAGTATACAAGGCAAAACTCTACACGACGGAATACGGAATGAAGATATCAGACAACAATGCGGGATACAGGACATAGGAAGATGGGTTAGACAAAGGCGAAGATTCTGGAACAAACATATAGGGAGAATGGAGGACGATAGACTCGTTAAAAGCGCAATCCAGTAGGAAAAAGATCACGGAGAAGACCACTAAAACGATGGCGAGATTGCTGGTCCTCATCTTCCGGGGAAGACGTGATGGCAATGAACAGGCAATAGCCTACTAGCATGGTTAACTGTGTTAGAAAGAAGAAGAAAGAAGAAGAAGAAGAAGACTTATAGTTCGGACGCTAAGGGGATTTCAGAGCCTCTTATGGCTCCCTCAAAACCTGTCAGTTTTTTTGTTATTTACAATTTAATTGTTTAAATGTCTGTAAACAATTACATTGGCTATTTACGGGTGCTCTGCTCAGCCAAATCGATTGTACTCTTTATTAGAAACGTCTTGAGTTTTGCTAAATATCTTCCTGATTATTAATAACAAAGTTCCAGTATTTTAAAGTTGTAATTTTCACCTAAAATTCATGAAGATATTTGTTTATAACATCTGTTTAGTGATAGATTTATGAAATGATAAAAATGACAAGATCATTTGAAGGTAAAAGCAAATATATATTAATGAAAACCAATTTTTTTAATCCGAAATTTGAAAAAACGGAAAATCACTTGTATATTAAGTTTACGAAATGACACTTATACGTGCAATTTTCTTAGAAAGGGCCTGCTTGTATTTTTTTAGGAAGGAAAAGTTATATTTTTTCCTGCTTTTATTCAATAAATGTTTAAAATCACTTCATTCTGCTAAAAACATGTTAATTGTAGATGCATTTAAAAAACCGGAGTTTATTCTGTGATATGTTGTATTTTATAAAATAATATGTACTTAGCATGTGTTTTTATACTCTAACCTACATGTTTGCGACAATTATTTGCAATGGTAACCACTAAAAATAATGTTTCTAAGTTTTATTTCAATGAGGAATTTTTTCTTGTAAAATCTTTTGCAAATGTGGTTTTTAATACGATATAGTTTCAATGTAAATTGAAAATTACTATTTTAAAAGATTAACTTTAGGAGCGATTTTTGCTCAAGAGACATGAAACAGGAAATGAAATCTGAACTACGATATATGAAATATAAATGAGAATCAGAGACTGACTTCTTGAACTTTTTTACAGAGATGTCTAAGGGATGGTAATCCGTCTAAAAACTTCCACTACATGCTACTCATTCTTAAGGTTCCAGGCGGTTTATATTATTGTTGGTAAAAATATCCGTTCTTTTGTTCTTATATTTTTCATCTTGTTTCGTAAAATTAAAAAAGTGCCAGTTGATCCCGTGATAAATTTTATTGTGAAAATGATTTTAATTTTTGAAATTAGGGTAGAACTAACGAGTTTTTTACTGTATTGAGTAAGATTATACATTTATCAAATGAAAACAGCGAAAAAAAAACGTTTTCATCCCCGCAATAAAATACAAATTAAGCTTTTACTGACAAAATGCCATATAGCAATCGCTTTTTCCATATACACTGTTTGCTTTTAATAAGAGAAGTATAATTTTATGATACCAGTTTTACAAGTGACTTACTTTTAATTTTTGTGAGTAGTTACATAATATATAGAACATTTAAAAATATTAGAAAGAGGAATGAAATTCCTTTTTCAGATCAACAGGCGTGATAGATGTAACTCCTACTTACAGGGAAAATAACCTATCTAGGAGATGGAAACTTGGCCCAAAAAAACGTTTTTTCATTTTAATGGTTGAGATAGCGAGTAAAAGAAGCCAGTCAAACCCTTGAAATATGACGCTAAGGAAAGAGAGTATGATTTTGTATATATGAAACGTAAAAGAGCTCTCGAGAAAATTAATTGAAGTTATGGAATACATAAAAAACTAAAGGCAGACATAGTGGTGAATATAGAAACTAAAAAAGTGTCAAGTATCTGAAATTTTAGGTAAAGCGGAGTGCCAAAGAATTGTCATACAAAGCAAGATGTATGTATATTAATTCAAAAAAATTAAGGAAACGAATAACGACTTGGGAGGCAATTAATAAGAAATTTATTAAAATCAATTTTTATATGGTTACAAAATAACAGTGGGCATATACGCTAAAAATAAAGATGCTACAGTAAACATATATGAAGCCTTTTTGAAGAACCGCACGAGGAAATTATGAAAGTTAAAACTGTACAGCAATTAAAATCATTAGAAGGATAAAGTAGTAGAAAATTATGGAGAAGATACAGTAAACAATACCTTCAAAAGACTAATATCTGTACTCAAAATCAACTCAGGACTCATGTAAAAAAATGAGAAACCTAGAGACCATAATAGTTTACATAATAATGAGACAAGAAACCAAATTAAAGATACAAGGTGTCATATTGAACAGAAGTACAATGTGCGGAACTATCACTTATTTCCTTTGTGCTAATATAGTGTTTCCAGCGAGACCAGAGATCAAATGAAATATAGACAAAGAATATAATAAGCAGCTGTAATTTGAAGAGTATGGAACAAGAAAGCATGAAATAGTATATAAAAACAGGTTTGCCAACAAATCAGGAAACGACACATTCAACAAAAGGGAATATAATGAACACATAAAAAAGGTATCCATGAAGCTGCCTTCGAAATTCTATAAAATAATAAATAAACAGTGAGAAACTTTGTTGGAGGGATGAAGGTATAGGGCTGAGATAGAAAAGAAACGGAAATTATTCCAAAATACACTAAGGGAATACTAAATAAAATATAATACGAAAAAGTTAAAGAACTAGTAAGGAGAGAAATATGCCAGAAGATATTAAAGGAATAGAAGAAATAAAGCGTAGAGATTAACATAAAGGAAACCGAAAATTCTTGCATGGAATTACAACAAGACGTATAATTAGAAAAAAGACAATGCCTCAGAAACTGCACGTACTCGGGCTTAAAGATTTCTCAGAACAAAATAATGGACACTGGAAGATCAAAATTTCTTTTAAGAGGTATTATGTGAGACCAAAACATAATAAAGTAAAATTCGCATTTATAATAACATTATAAAAAGTATTAGAACATAGAGACCTAACCAGAGTTGGGTAGAAGGTATTGATTGAAAGGTAAGGAAAATTGTCTTATTTAGTTAAAAATTGGACCACCATATATTCACTATTTTACATATTTGTAGCTTATCCTTTCCTTTTTGATATATAGAAGCGTTGGAAAGGATTGAACGGATTAAATGTTGTAGCTATTGCCATAAATCAAATTTATTCCGCTCATTTGTTTAAACTTTTCGAATATAGGTAGGTTGACACAATATAATTTTATTATATTTTAAAAATATATAGTATGAAACGTTTCTTTTTTAACTTAGAAAGTACAGAATTAAGGTTTATGGTTATATATAGAAAAGGATCAAGAAATAAAGAAAGACAGAGGGAGCAAAACTGCCCTTTCTACACCTTCCACTTCCTTAAAGAAGCGGAAATTTCACCGTTGGACAAGAAAAGAAATGCGAGAAAAAGACAAATTCACCTCCACTACCTGAATTGGAAAAATCGGGAGCTAGAAAAGATCCCCTGAGGCAAGGACTAAATAGAGAGGAGTAAACTGGGACCTTGGCTACCTTATTGAAGGACTAACGCCTGAGAAAGCCAAGAAGAGAGCGTCAGAATATAAAAACCAGAATCAAGGAAAACAACAAGCAAGGCCACCGCCAGTACCTTTACTGGAGGGAGCTAGACAGCTGCCCTGAAATTAAACAAGATTGCCATCCTCCCCAGAATGTTCCCTAAGGCTACCCTGAGTGAGAACGAGCAGATTTTATTGGAGGAGGAGTTAGGGTAAGAGATGGACAAAGGGTGGGAGCAGTTCCAGCCTCCAGTTCGGAGGCATCCATTTTCATCCGGATATAATCCACAACAGTCGGTAGAATAGCTTCGGGTGAAAGTACCAAAACTGAAAGGGTAGAAGGGAGCAGAACTGATGGTGTGTGAGGGGGCTCATACAGTGACAATCTTTCTTCCCACAGGCCAAGAAACAGCCGAAAAACTTTTACAGCTTATAAAAGCCCAAAACGATAGTATAGAAACATCACAATGGAAGGTTATTAACCTGAAGGATGAAGGTGAGGACCAAATACTGATGGCAGGGATCGATGATATATCCTGACAGAAAATCAGAGAAAATGGGCACACCATTAACTATCGGTTTAGGAAAATCCCCGTGAATGGCCTCAGCATCTACACCTAATGGGCATTTATTATGTAGAACCAACATGTAGACTACATTACGAAGGAGACAGCACAGCCTCCAACATCATCCTCGAACGGGAAGCTTGAACTTACTGAAGAAACCCTCAAGGATCGATCAATCCTGAAGCTTCATGTCTAGGGAACAAAATGAGGAATAGTTATCAGGCTACGGTGTATAAGTTTTTCAACCTAACGTGCTATACCATTGATTCCATCAATCAGTATCTCCAAATTTTTTATCACCAATAAACTAATTTAATCTTCTAAAGTAAATATTTTCGTATTCGTAATTTTGGCTTTAATAATCGTACCCCTGTTATATGAATATTTGTTCCTGGATTGTTTACAATACTTAATAGGATTTAGTAGAAACTTTAAGCAAACTAGAACATAAATTTACTTTAATGTTTGTGAACATATTCAAGTACTTACCATGTATTGTATAAACAGGTTATTTTAAGTAAGAAATTATAAACAGTACGCCGTTTAACTTGTGCTTGCTGTTTTGGAGCCCAGTAAAGACAAATTTGAACTTAGTTTATTTTTTTTAATACAGAACCTTTTCTAATATTTAGAAACAAATTTTTTATAAGAGGGCTAATTATATGTATATATATATATATATATATATATATATATATATATATATATATATATATATATATACCAATTAAACCGAGATGGTTAAGGCACTTTTGTGGGGCTGCAGTCAGAAGGATGGATGGCCAGAAAAGAAAACTCTTTTTTGTTAGTCTACCTTTCGAGAAATTTTATTCTATTCATCAGGACTTCTACAAAAGAGAAAATAACCTTTCTTAATGCTGTCTTATAAAATAAAAATAAGGGAAAAGCTTATAAAATAAAAATATAGAAAATGACTTACCAAAGTGAGTATTTATGAAAAGCCAGGGGCCAGGGTTTGTTCAACAGATCCAGTCATTAGCATTTAAAACTAAGATTACATAATATGAAAAGAAATGTTTTGAAAGACAAAATGCATCTAATTTAATTAAGAAACTGATTTTTTAGCACATGTATGTCGTTGAAAAGCCATTTTAAATTAAAAAATGACAGTTGACGCTAAAAGCCCATTTTAATAGGTAAAGTTTAGTTCTTGAAAAGTATTTATTATTAAGCGGACAAACGATGAACAATGAAAATTATGACAGTCATAACAATCAAAGCAAAATGCAGTTTAGATATCAAGAAAGGCGAACTCCGCACCCAGTTGGACAAGTGTGATATTAACATTCAGAACAGTGACTAAAAAGTGTCCGACTGAGAAAACTGAACAGTGGGGGACCGATTTCCATTGATCTCTACTTAGAATAAAAAATCGTATATTGTGCTGAGGTTTCTAAGTCTCCTCTTTTTTTCATAGAAAGTGGTTTGTTGTTTATGTGAACCATTTCTAAGAAGATTCTTTTATGAAAATTATTTTCTTTTGCTAGGATTTTCGGTCTCTCAAAGTCCATTATATGACCATTACTTATCACATGCTCCGCAAGAGCATAAAAAACACTCCTATGTTACAATCGCTTTTATGGGAACTTATTCTACCTGAAAGGTTTCTAGAAGTTTGGCCTATATAAATTTGGTCACAATTTGGGCATGGGATCTTATAAATAATGTTCCAGTTGTCTTTCAGTGAGATAGGTGTTTTTGTTCTAGAATAGAGTAGCGCGACTGTTTTAATTTGTTTGGTAGCAATTTTAATGGAAGTCCCATTTTGGAAAACATTTTTAATTCTAGGGGTTAACTTTTCCATATCGGGAAGCAACATGTAGATAGATTGACGAACCGCGTTGTCTTCAATTTGCAGTGATAATTGAGTTGTTTGAGTATGTATCAAAGAGGATTAGCTTACCTTTTCAAAAATGTTCTTTGGTATGTCATATTTATAAATCATCGAAAGCGGTTATTAATTTTGTAAGAAAATTGTTTTGAGTAATTGTAAGCTGTCATTTTTAAATTCTGGATGAGTAAGTTTAATTGCCCTCCTTTTCATTTCTAATATGAAGTTGGTTTTCATTTTTGAAAGGTGGTAAGATTTAAAGTTTATGAATCTATTAGAGCACAGGGGCTTTCAGTACCACCTGGTTTCTAAAAGATTGGTTTATGTGCATATTACCAACACGTCCAGGAATGGTATACTTTGTGATGAATCTTCCTTTTCGACCGTGAATTGGAGATGGAAAGTCTATGAGTTAAATATCTCCAAGGTTTTATCTATTCTATGTGTAGGAAGAGCCGTAAGGAGATCATCAACGTACCTCTTTACAAAAGGGATATAAAAAGCAAGGTATTTTAAGCAGTCTTAAATCTTCTTAAAGTGCCTATCCTCTTTGGATGTTGGCTATCACATTGGTCCATATTACTTTATTCACTGCTGCTCTGAACAGACCTGTTGATGTCATTCCAGTCCATGTTCGTAGGTTGCGCAGCCATGATATTCCTCTTCGTCCAGCTAATCTCTGGCCTTCCATCTTCCCCTGCAGGATAAGTTGGAGCAGGCGATATTTCTCATTCCGCATGATATGTCCAAAGAACTCCAATTTTCTGCGTTTGACATTTGTAAGGTATTCCAGTTCTCCACCGATACGTTGTAAAATGTTTTCGTTTGATACGTGGTGTATCCAAAGAACCCTAAGCATGCGGCGGTAGCACCATATCTCAAACGCATCTATACGTTTACATGAAGCATCGGTAAGGGTCCAGTCTTAAATAAGATCATCTAAAATGTAATTGACTAATATTGGTGATAATTCATCCTTTTGTAGAAGTCCTGGTGAAGGGAATAAAATTTGTCGAAAGCTAGAGTAACACAAAAGAGTTTTCTTTTCTGGCTAAGTATCCTTTTGACTGCAGCCCCACAAAAATGCCTTAAACCTCTCCGGTTTAGTTTACCTCCTTTATATATACATATATATATATATATATATATATATATATATATATATATATATATATATATATATATATATATATATACATAATCAAAAAAGAATTAAAATTAGAAAGTATAAATAAGTAAAATATTAAAATTATCGTAATTGGTTTCTACATATTTCTTCTTAAATCCATGGCATGCATCATATTTAATGGTAATGCAAGTGATGTATTAACTAGGAGATCTTTAGTGACTTCACATCTCTTGAGACTTTAACTAGGCTCTTCAAAATTAAAATGTAATTAACGTAAGTGTCCCATCATTTCCTTATAAATTAAAATACTATTTATTTGTATTAGCGAGCGTCTTATTGTTTTTATTAACTATATTTATCTTCACTTACCTATTTTCTAATATAAGTATGTAATTATATACTAAAATCTAAAAAATTCCCCTACAGATTTAGGTTTCAAAAGTTCTGCTAATCCCTTATAACAAACTGCTATAATCTGTTAATACTTTTTTAGTTATTCATAACTCTAAAAAAGATTTTGTTGAAACAACAAAGCATTGTTATTTTCTTAACGGAAGCTCTAAAGAAAATATAGGGTATATTTCACGTTTTTGTCTGGAACAAAAACCGTTAGGCCTTTATGCCATGTATTTAATATTAATGATAATGGTTCAAGGCCTCTTGAAATAACTCGTATTTATTTCTACTCTTTATATATATATATATATATATATATATATATATATATATATATATATATATATATATATATTTTCATTTAAAAAATCTCTTACGGCAAACCGATAATGTGCTGGACCTATATATATATATATATATATATATATATATATATATATATATATATATATATATATATATATATATATATATATATATATATATTATTTCTTTTTCGAAGGGTCCATATTGTAAAATACCTTAAAACGTTCCACAAGCATAAAAAATCACTTTAAAATTCACCTATATCATAAACACCCTTATGAGGTCTCAAAATCTATATTTTAAGCAATAAAATATGCGAAGTTTGTTGAAAAATGCGACCTTTAGTGCTTACGTTTTTAAAATAAAAATTTTCGAAACTTTTTCACTTATGACATGTTTTTAGTATATGTTTCTAAATGTCACATTTCAGTCAGAAGTCAAAATTTTTAAATTCAAAAAAGTTGCAGTAATATCATTAAAATGCAGTTAGCTTATTTTTACCTACGATTTAAAGATACTGAAAATACTTTTCTAAGTCCACTTGTTAAGTTTCATATACTTTCAAACTCTTTTCAGTAACTGTAATTCTATTGACCCTATCAAAAGTTATAACTGATTTAGGAAGAGACCGCGCCGCTAGTGTAGAAGACACGGCCTCGGTCGGATCACTGCTGACTCGTTTTTCAAGATTTAAAAAAAAATATTTTTCGTATTCATACTAATAAGAATACGGTTTGAATATGTTCCCTTTTTCTAAAATTTCCTCTTCTTTTCATGAATTTAATACTTTTTTAGTTATACTCAATAAATCTATTTTTACAGTTCTTACTGTTAATAAAAATTAACATAGGGTTTATCGTAGTAAACTTGTGGGACTTATTTTCTAAAACATAAAAAACACTTTTCATTAGGAATTTTTATTTCCATGTAATTTCTTTGGTTATTGAATTACTAGCGACCCGCCCCGGCTTCGCACGGGTGCAATGCTGATACTAAATACACTACAGAAAAACTGAGACTATTTATTTTATTTTTACAACAATTATTACATTACAGAATGTCTTTATATACAACGTTCACAGCTTTCTTGTGTACTTATAAAACTTTTAAAATTAACATTAGAATAGAATATTATTTATATTTTAAAACTATCATACAATTATTTATCGTAACTTACTTATAATTACTGATACGTTGTCATGCTGAAAAGCACGTTTTTATTAAGTATGTTATTTTCCTCGCTAGAGAGCTCCGATAATAAACGCGTCCGATCGCTGCAAAATCCAAAGTGCTATAGGGAAAATCGCGGCCTCCGACGCGCTATTTATAGGCACGCTGCCGCCGCCCCGGTCGGCCAGTACAGCCGCAAGCGCTACTTCCCGCAATTTTAAATCTGTAATATCTTCGAAAATATTCATTTAAATCTTGTGCTGTAAAGGACCATATAGATCTATATTAAATCAACAATGTATTTAAGTTATTTAATTGGATAAGGATTAATGCTGTATTGGTTAAAATCGCTTCAAAATTTGCCATTATTTGTCGTAAAAAGTAAATGACAAAAAAATGTTATTGTGGGATATCCATGAGAGATAGACATATACCATTGCGGAGTTTTCTGTAGACCTTTTCAATGTGTACAAATAATTAGTACATTATTTTGATAAATCTCGTAGGGTTCAGCCTGCGTTTGCAATGTAAGCGGAAAAAAATATGATAATTAACGACATCACATTAGAAACCTCAAAAATAACAGTATTTCTCCACTATTTAATGGATGTTATTATACATATAAACCTTCCTCTTGAATCACTCTATCTATTGAAAAAAACCGCATCAAAATCCCGTGCGTAGTTTTAAAGATTTAAGCATACAAAGGGACATAGGGACAGAGAAAGCGACTTTGTTTTATACTATGTAGTGATTTGCAGTAGGAATTAAAAATGTTGATTTTGTTATTCCCTATACAATATGCCAGACACGCTACGCTCGGTTGCTTTATAATATCGAGGTTCAAAATTACTAACTTAATATCAATTTATATAACTTAACATTAAATTAAATGACCCATATTTTCTTTCAATAAATAGGTTTAGGAAACTATTTTCTTTTATAGTCTAGTTGGGAAATAACATCTTTTTTTAAGAACCATTTTTATTCAAAAACAAATCTAATTAAAATTATAAATAATGAACCTGTGAAATTTTTATTTCACAGGGCGCCTGAAAACAATACATGTCACGTTTGGGGTAAAAATTAATTATTTAGGGACAGGTGCTAGACCTACATATCGATCGACACCTTTGTTTTCGCTTTTTTTGAGGCTTAAAAGAACAAAAAGTGTTTTCACAAAGTTCTAGTTATTTTACAAAGAAGTACTGAAGAATAAATAAATTTTGATGATTAAAAATACTTTCGACTTACGTGTTGCAGATAAAATTACTGGAAATATACGAGTGTAACAGGTCTTCTGACGGTGACTAATTGCAAAGACATTTCAGAATTAAGCACGAGGTAATGTCAGGTAAGTTCAGGGTGTTTATTTGTTTGCATCATTTTAAGCACTATTTAAAAAAGGATGTTACAAAAATAGCACTCACCACTGAGTTTATCATCCCATTTATATATTCGGTGAAATGGCCCAAAACAAGATTGCCGTTGATCCCGATTTTCATAAGCGAATTTTGTCTAGCGATGAAGCTCACTTTTGTTTGAATGGATACGTTAATAAACAAAACTGCCGTATTTGGAGTGATGATAATCCTCAAGTGTATGTTGAGACACCGTTACATCCAGAAAAACTGATTGTTTGGTGTGCTTTATGGGCTGGTGGAATCATTGGTCCGTACTTCTTTAAAAACGATGCTGGTCAGAACGTTACAGTCAATGGTGACCGCTATAGAGCCATGATTACTGACTTTTTCGTTCATCAATTGAACAACCATGATGTGCAGGAGCTGTGGTTTCAACAAGACGGCGCAACATGTCGCACAGCTCGTGCCACAATTGATTTATTGAAGGAAACGTTTGGTAACCGCATAGTTTCACGTTTCGGACCCGTGAATTGGCCTCCAAGATCGTGCGACTTAACGCCGCTAGACTATTTTCTGTGGGGATATGTGAAGTCGGTAGTCTACGCGGATAAGTCCAAAACGATGGATCACTTGGAGGACAACATTCGCCGCGTTATTGCCAATATACGGCCACAAATGTTGGAAAAAGTCATCGAAAATTGGACCTCCAGATTAGACTACGTCCGAGCCAGCCGTGGCGGTCATATGCCAGAAGTCATATTTAATTATATATACATTAAATTATAATGCCAGAAGGTTATCTTTCGAATAAAGTAAATTTCATGTCAATTTAAAAAATTCATCTTTGTTTTATTCCATTTAAAAGTTCTATACCTCTATAAAAAACACCCTTATATATATATATATATATATATATATATATATATATATATATATATATATATATATATATATATATATATATATCGCATGAACAATACAAAATAGTTTTCAATGAAATATCACTGTTAGACAAATAAAAATAAGTACTGGGAGGAATCGAAACGAATGGAACATGATTTTTATGGGCTTCAAAAGCAAATATGGCGACTAATTAGAAATCAACGAAAAGAAGTAAAAAAGCTTAATGAAACAAATAAAATCCGTACAGAAACATGGGTAGAATATCTCACAGATTTATATAAAGCAGAATATAATTGAAATGAACACGCCTGAAATAACGACCATCGAAATTATAGAAATAGAAGTACTCTCCAAGTTAACAAACAGAAAAAAGCCTAGCACAGCCGACATTACAAATGAATTGCTTAAATATGGTGGACAATGCCTTACAACACAACTAGCAATTCTAATCCGTAAAAAGGGGGACACAAAACTGCCAACGAAATACAGATGAATAAATTTACTTAATACAACCTTAAAACTAACAACAAAGATCATAACAAATAAAATTAATAGGTTCATTACTCTATCAGACGAACAACAAGGGTTCAGATCGGGTAGGTCATACACTGACGCGGTTTTTGTATTACGACAAATAATGGAGAAATAAATCGAATCAACAAGCCAGCATATATATGTTTTATAGGCTTGGAAAAAGTTTTCGACCGTGTCCAGTTTAGAGATTTATTACATGATAGGCAAATCTCATACAACCCAATTAAAACCATCGAAAATATATATACTTACAACCAACTTCAAATCAAGAATAATCGAGAACTTACAGATCCGATCCCAGTTGGTAGAGGAATTAGACAGATAGACTTCTTAAGCTCGCTTCTTTTTAATGTTATCATGAATCGGACAATAATGAGAGTACGCAAATTGAGAAGATACAGAATGGGTGACCGAGAGATTAAGATCCTGTTACCCTGATGACGCTGTACTGGTGGCAGATAATGAAGACGACCTAAAAAGACTACTACAAACATTTAACTTAACAGCAAAATTTATTAATATGATCATATCTGCTAAACTCACTATTATGGTCAACAAACATTTCCAAGGAAAGAAAACATCTTTTATATAATGCAATATTTAAAAGCGTTGTATTGTATGGATGTGAAACATGGCAGATAAATAAAACTTTAGAACGTAAACTGGTGGCTCTTGAAATGGACTTTTGGCGAAGATCTGCCGGAAAGTCAAGGATCGAACGGATAACCAACGAGAGAATTAGAGAGATTATGGGCGTAAAGAAAACTATTCTCCATGAAATAAAACAATGTCAGCTGGTATGGTATGGACATGTGGAGAGAATGACGGACGGAATCAAAAGCAACAGCAATTCATTACATTTTTCGATCACTAAATTCTGTTCAGATGGTTGATAGGCATATGGTTTGTGCGTCAATGTGTTAGTAAAGGTCTAAGCATAATAGCTGAAATATTTATATCATAGGCAGTAAACGTATTTATAATGTTTATTAATAAATAACCAAAAGCTTATGATCCCCCATGGCTCTAGTAAGTTTAAAGGGATATTTTCGAAGATGAAGATCTCCAATTTGTATGTTAATAAATTGTATAAATAATACGATATAATCCACATTAACTGTATACCATTATGCTGCCACCTTTAATTCAAAAGTAATAAGGTTAGGCTATCTACTTTCAGACTAAAGGGACACGAGGGCATCGCACAGGTAAGAGCTTTTAACCTTCTTTTTATTAAATAAAAAAAAAAGTTTATTGAGGATCATCCTTAAAAGACAGACATTTGTTGTGATGTCTTCATTTTCATGATTTTTTGAGAATTTCAGTTTTGAAATATATTGTTTTAATGTATTCCAAATCCGGAAATGTGTTTTGTACCGTTTCAGCTTTAAACTATTTCATTGTCCGACTACTTTACATTACATATTGAGGCAGTGAATACCAAAAACCTTATTCGGAGGACGACCTAACCAACGGTGAGAACCGGATAAAAATGAATTCCCATCGTTTATACAAAAAATCTCTTTTATGGTGTTATATTTTTCCTAAAATTGACATCAAATTTGGCAAAGTTAAATATAAATATTTACAATTCGGCTTACAAGGTTAAATTTACTCTTTATTTAATAATGAATTTATTCAAGTTCCAGTTTGTTAATTGCTTCTTTCATCAAAGTTTCATTACTTCCTTTTTTCCGAATAAATGGAGACAATGCCGCCCTTGTGCCAAAAATTAATAATTTAGTAGGGTGCTGGACCTGAATATTGATTTTATACCGTTCCCTCTGTTCTCCAGCCAAATTTGCCGAATTGTTAAAAATTCTCTTAAAATAAGTATATCGAAAGGTTAAAACATAGATATAGGATGTTCTCGTGGTGACGTATTATTTCGATTTGAGGCGATGTGAAGTAATTGTAAAGGTTAAATTCAATAATAAAAAATATATTTTCGCGAAGGTGAAAAAGGATCACAAGCAGGTATTTACATCCAAGCATAGGAGTGGAAACTATGAATTCGTTAAAATTGAACCTTTGCAACAGATGCCTTACCCTTAAAACATCACTTGTAGTGTCATCTTCATAAGATTGTTCATGGGAAAAAACCCTTTTTTTTTGGAGATACAACATTATTACAGAAAACATGAAATACTAGATATATATGAAAATTCTAAATTATTTCCACGACCAGTTGTAACTTCCTATTCCATTTTTCTTTTTTTTTTTCTGTATTTCTGTAAGTATAACAAAATTTAAACAATACTATATTTTACGTTTAGTGACCCTTTCTTAAAAATAATAAATCAGTTTGTATAAAAGGCTTGAGTGATTTTAATAAATAAACGATTTAGCGTTGACAAGTGCTGTCACTTCATCCCACGTCGTCCCATTTTAAGCGTTATTATCATTTTTTTTTGTATTCTCGGCATCTGCTTCATTTTTTAGTACATTTTAAATATTTAAGTATTTTTTCTAATCCGATGAAGGATATGGTGCATTAACCTTTGTCAGGATACAGTGTACATTTTGTGTTAGAAGAAATCGTTCATAACGGATGTTTACCGCCTATTTTTTTTTATCCCTTTAATCTGTTGATCGCAGACACGTATTTTATAGATTTGGTTGATTGAATTACGTATTAAAATTTTCATTTTTGTTACGCATATGCACGAATATTGTATTCCATAAAGAATTCTGTACGTATCATCGATTTCCACTGAAACAGGCTGAAAATGCAGTATGATATATTCCTTGACTTCCTGATCAAAGGTTTTCATGGATCTGATGCCAATCTGACTAGTTTTTGAGATACCGAAAAACTAAGAGTAGAATTTTGATTATTTGCGATCGTTCTCATCATTCACTTGAATTTGAATAACTGGCAAACTAAGCATTTCGGAGAAAAATTTATAATTCAAAAGTTGTCAATAATTAAGCCAGGTGTGTCGTGGTAATCCTTAGATTAACCTTGAGAATGGTAATTTTAAGATCAAGTCTTTAGATAAATGGTAATTGATATATTTTATTGCAGATATTTAAAGTGTAGGAAATTTCGCATCTCACGATATAAATAAATAAAGTGGTAAAATTCGAAGGTCGAATTTACTTTTATGTAGCAAATCAGCATTATGGAGAACAATTTTACTTAGATAAGTTGTAGGAAATTAATCATGGCATCCAATGATAATGAAGCTGACCCTGAGAGTAATTCTTCCAGCTAATTCAAGATCGAGTTGGTGTATTACGAACATTTGACTTTTAAATAATCTCCAAACAACAGTTTATTCTTTAAGTTTCAATATTAGATGCCGAATTCCCCAAACTTTCTATTTATTTATATCGTTGAATGTGGAAAACTTTCCATATCTGCAATAAAATATATAGATTTCTAATAAAAAAAGACAGCTAGACTTTGAAATTACCGTAAGGGTCATTCTCAAGATCAGCTTGAATATTACATATATCTCGAGTTATAACTTTTACGTTAAAACTCATGATGTTTAGTCACTAAGTCGTTCAACTTCAAGTGAAATATCACCTTAAAGTAACTCACACCTTTGGTCCTTCTGTATCTCAAAAACTAAACATGATGATCATCTTGTTTTTAGTTTTTAGTCAATTTCAGTAGGAACTATATGCCATAAGATTGGCCCCATTCCATTTGTCTATCTTTGTATTCAAATACGATCAAAATTATTTAAATCCGATATTAAATTAGAGGTACTCTTTGTTTCTTTTACTACCCATTTTAATTTGGTGAAAAATTTAACTACGTAGTTCTTTGTATTTTATACTTAGTAGATGAACCACAAAGGATAAAGCCAAGAACAATTATATTTCTACCCATCATAGAACTGATTATCTAGTATAAAAGTACTGTGGTGAATTTAGTATTAAAGTCATTTTGGTTTCAGGCAAATCTAAAAATTGTAATGGACAAAAACGTTGACCCCTAGTGTATAAATTCACTATATCACTAATAAAGAATAGAATTTAGATGCCAATTTAATATGCTATAGTTATATACATATTGGGGAATAAATACTTATGTTTTACTATTATAAATATCTAATAGTTTTTAATAACATTTTTAAGGTACATTTTTATAATTATTAATTTATGAGTCAAATTTAGAATTGAGGTTAAAGTACTTCAAATTCATAAATAAAAGTGAATATACTTTTTGTCCTATACAAGTGTGTTAGCTTTTACTTAGAAAAAGACAGCAAAATAGAACAGTAGTATCTCTTTTTTTACGGAGTGAAAAAGGACACTAGTACCTCTCTTGCTAATGACGGTCAAACTAGTGAGGAATCGTGCTTAGCTCCGCCAATGGAAAGAGAGGTGATATTTTGCTCTATTTTATAGGTTCCGCATTTATACCATTTTACACAGATATGAATTCGTTACAATTGAACTTTTGCAACAGATGCCTTACCCTTAAAACATCACTTGTAGTGTCATCTTCATAAGATTGTTCATGGGAAAAAACGCATTTATACCATTTTACACAGATCATTCAAAAAGTTCAGGGACTCATTTCGAGTAAAATTTATAACTAGCGCAATATGTTACCCGACAGCAAAACTATGTAACATCATGACTTAGTTACCCATAGTGAAGATGTGAGCGCTGTAACTTCATTTATTGGCCAGCTGTGTTCGTTTGAAGTAGATATGTTTTTGCCACTGCGTCACAATTTTTGCTATGGAGCAACGACCGCCAAAAAAATGTTTACGAAGTTTGTTCCACACTTGTTAACGGAAGAGCTGAAAGAGCGCGATTTATTTAAACGGGCAGACAGGCATGAAAATTTTTTAAATCAAATTGTAACTGGTAATGGTGTTTTCAGTACAATCTTTCAACTAAACTCTAAACCGCTGAGTGGCGAGGCAAGGGTGAAAGGAGGCTCACCAAAGTTTGAGCGACAAAGTCGAAAATCAAAACGATGCTCATTTTGTTTTTCGATTCTCGCGAGATTATCCATAGCGAATTCGTGTACCCGGGTCAAAGAGTGAACGCACAATTCTACAATTGTGTCCTGGATCGACTTTTGAAGCGGATTCGTAGCATGAGATCGGAATTGCACCGAAGCGGTCACTGGTTTTTGTTTCACGACAATGGGCTAGCCCATTCCTCAATATTCATCACACAATTTTTGGCCCAAAAGTTGGTCTCCATGATTCATCACCCGTCCTACTCGCCAGATCTGGCTCCAGCAGACTTTTTTTTATCCCCTAGATTGAAGATGATGATGAAAGAAGAACGTTTTCAGGACGTTGAGGCGATTCAAAGGAATGTTACCAGGGCTCTCAAAGCTATTCCAGAGTAAAAGTGTTCGAGGTCGCTCCAGCGGCTATACGAGCGCAACAAAATTTGTATAGAACGAGGAGGGGATTATATTGAAAACTAAATAAAATCTTTCTTCTAAACTCTTGTTTTCATTCTTAAAAAATTAGTCCCCGAACTTTTTGAATGAACTGTGTATGTCTATGTTTCAATTGCTACCTGTTTAAAATATGGCATAATGAATAAAATACAATATCGTATTGTAGTGAGTATATTGTAAATATGTTATTAATAACACATAAGTTGGACAGTATTTTTAAGCTGAGTTTCAGCGATTAGAGCAATTGAGATTGCATTAATGTCTTTGCGAGCTAATAACTGATCAGGTTAGAAGTTGCCAATGACGCTATTGCTTGTACTATTGTTCTTGCGCGTTGAACTTTATATTCTAAATAAAGGAGTTATTGAAGGTTGCAGTATAAGTAAATCCGAAAAAGATTGTTTTTTTTAACATTTATTTGTATATAATTTTCAAGAAAATTACAAAGGCATAAATTTAACAAGTACCTACCAAGATTGGTGTCGAATACGCAATGCTGCCGATTTGCATCGGAACATTATGTTTTGTCGCTTGGATGTAACAGTCAAAGAAGGTTAAATTACTTTATAACAAACTTGATGTCTACAGTTCTGGACTTATTAATAATTTTTTTGTTTATAACAAATTACCTGACCATTTTACGGAAATCCACCTTCAATGTTCGTAATCAGGGGGTCAAAATACATATAAAAAACTTCGTTGGAGCCACGTTTCTTTCTCGGCTATGAAAACCTACTGGGCTCTCGCACTATATGTAACAAAATTCCAAGGTCAATACAGAAATGTGTATTTATACATCAGAAACATTCAGGTCTCGCAACATATAGATAGTAGTAAGACCATGCAAGAACTTTTTTGCATGGTCATAACTGATATCTTTCTATAATTTAAAGAATGCTAATAGTAAAAGAGTTTGTATACATTTTTTGACATGCTATCGACTCCTACCATTCGACACTAGGAACTGTAAAACAAAAATATGTTTCACCAACGTTACACTCAGTTCGCTCATAGATGGTTTCGTATTGTGATTTAAAAGATTTCTTGTGCCATTTTTTGAGCCCTTTTTTGTTCTGGATCAGGTAAGTTCAGTTAAGGAGGTCGCTTGTTTTCACAAAGCCAATCAGCACCAAATCATCAGTATTCCTCATGCATTCATTCAATTTCATTTGCTGACAATTTTTTAGACCAATATACCAAGGCTGTTTAAAATATTATAAGAGTATTACTATATTGTAGCAAGTTTAGGCAAGAATATAAATTTTCAAGTAGACCGAATTTTTAGAAGGGTATTGGAAACCGAAACAAACATAGTTTTTAAGTCTCCAAAGTGGCGATAAAATATCTTTTATCGAAAAAAAAATAGTTAATATAAACTACGAACTCGATAATCTAAATCCTTATTCAAGTTTCTATTATTAAGTCTATACCTAATTGATTTTCGGGTCCTTTTCTTACGTCTCCTTAATGGAGAAATGTGTTTACCTACCAAATGTTAGGATAAAGGGGAGAAATAATTAATGAACTCTAGAACAAAAGATAAGAGATGGTTATCGATTTTTGGTTTACCGGGTTCAAAGTAACTTTATGTTGAATGTTAGGAAAATTAATGGGAAAGTAAATACGTAACTGTAACTATAATACAATATTATTATTATTACATATTTTATCTGTAAATTAATTTTTTATATTTACTGTCGAAGGCGATGACCAAATAAAAAAGAAATGATCATAAATTGATGTTATATAGGAGTGGAAAGTTTATGTAGTTGTTGCGAATCAGGACTCACCTCAGAGTTGACCTGAAAATATTACACATGGTGAATCATAAATGTGGGAAGTGTATCAATCTATCTTGAAGTGTCATCGAAATAAACGAAATATTGGTTCTGAAAATCATTTATGGATTTCCTTATATTTATCGTCAAATCAGTATCGTTAAATTGTTACTCAAATCTGAATTGTGTGCTTACTATATCCAAAATGCACCTTGCTGAAGATCAACGTATTGATATTTTAATTATATTTGGTTATGAAGATTAAAATTCGTTGTTGAAGGTACAAAAAATACAATACAATGAATACACGCCAGATTTCATTTAAGTGGATAAAGATCCAAGAGAGCAAGCCTGATAGAAGTTTCCATTTTTAACAACAATATTCTAAGAGACAAGTTTAATAAGAAGATTTCCAAATACAGAGATCTAGAGATGAACATAAGCAGACATTGGGGAATGAATAGAGTCCGAATAATCTCCATAATTCTATCAACAAACCTAGTAATACCAAAAGTCTTCCGCTTAATATCAAGTGATTGGGTCTTAGCGAAGAACTTGGGTGGATGTTCTCCTATAGAAAGCATAAGAACCATTTGGCTAAGCCTATGGGTATGCGAGGAGAGAAAGAGAAGATGAAAAAGAAGTAGTTTTTATGTAGAAATGGTTACATTCTAAATTCAAATAGGAATTCAATACATGCTTTATTTTTCCAACTTGAGAGTACTCTTTATCTACATAGCGGATTCTACAATATTCATGAAAAAGATGTCTTAACAAGAACTTGAATTTCAAATCGTACATCAATTTCGTCAGTTGTCAGAGTCGGTCATATTTGATAGTTTTAATAGAAACAAATATATTGAAGAAAATATCTTGTTATAATTTGGAAGAACGTTTATTAATGTTAAAAATTTATTACAAAAATCAAGAGAGCTTTACATGTTGTCAATTACGTTATGAAATAATTCTGGTATATATAATTGGCTGACACTGCTAGCTTTTAAATAATCAAAATTTTGCGAATGTTTTCATTAAATGATGAAAGACATCTTACCCTTCATCTTCTTAAGAGATCGGATAAAGTTATTACATTTGTGGGTGCCAGTGTCGCAGAACACCTCCATCTGTACTGCCTCGAGGAATTAAATCTCTACTGCAGTACATTCCAACGACTTTTTACAAAAGATTTGCACCTTCATGCTTACTAGATCCAAGTGGTTCAAGAAGTGCAGTCTATTGATCATGGTCTGGGCAGTATTTTACTTACTAGATCTTGAAATAACTACAATTTGACGATACATTCCATAACAAAACGCTCTGTCGTAAAGAGGCTCACTTTTACTACAGCAGCTTCGTCAATAGGCAAATTTATCAGATTTGGTAAGGAGAATATTTATATGGCTTGTGGGAACTTCCGATGTATTTTCGAAAACTCCTGGCTGATGTGCTATATGAGCAGGAGAGGTTATCAGAACATAGTTTTTGAGAACAATGGTGTTTTTGTGGCTGTCAGTGAGACATAAGTTTAAACAGAACGGTGCTACCCTTGAAAAATGACGCTGTTGCAAACGGAGTGTCTATGTCGTGTCAACTTGCATTTTTAAGACTAAACAGACAAAAAGAAGTTGTGAATTATCCTGTTGTGATTTCTTCCTCGGTGGTTATTTAAAAATAAAGGTTTGTGAGAACAATCCATGAACTGAAAAAAGGAATTGACCATCAAATTCGAAAAATTCGGTACCCGTTAATCCAAAAATGCATTAAAAGTGCATACCTGCCAGCAGGGCCCCGGTGAAACAATATAATGAGAGAACAATAGAGTGGAAGGAGGAAGAATATATATTCGGAGAAGAAGAATACATACTCGGAGAGTATATACTCTTCTTACTCTTCTTTTGTTCTCTCATATATTCACTACTTATTTGACTGATATTTTATTTTATATTAACGGTAAATAATCAATGTGAATTTCTAGGATAATTATTAAAATAATGGGTTTTAGTTCGGGTTGCATAGAGTAAGCAGTTATCTAGGTTCTAGCCCCTAAATGGGATAAAAAATAATATTTTTGAAAGTTTCAATTTATAATCTCAATTTCAAAACCACCCATTTTTACAAAAAAAAATGGTCTACGATTTAATCAGTCTTCTAAGTTGTTTTCTATATATGCGATTAAAAAGCAAACAATATTTTTAGCAAAAAAGCATACCTAGTATCAGTTTATAATCCCGGTTTCAACTTCTTTTAAAATTGCGACATATGACTCAAATTTCTACTTCTTATTTGGGTAGGTAAGATAAGTATATGAAATATATTCTTCTTGTGATTATTAAACAATTTCACTTACATTTTGTAGAATATACTTTTTACTTTAATTGGTCTTTACCATCCAAAGGAAATACATTTTCTGCTGCTTGTTGTAATACATAGAAAAAACTAATTAAGCGCATGTGAGACACACTTAATTTCCATTCCGTAGCGGTTGTTAGTTTTCTCTGAAATTATATTCTACGTTAATTGAGGGAAAAATTTTATTACGAAAGATGCACTTTGGTCGAAAGCATTGTGTACACTTTTTTGAATTTTATTAAATAGTAGACTAACCGTAATAGTTTTAATGTTCGTTGCAAGGATTTGCTAAGAGCTATTTTGTCAAAATTTTTAACTTAGTTAAAACCTACCGTTGTAAACTAAAAAGGAGTCACAGTAAAATGTCGGAAAATATAATTTAATAAAGTCTTATATTTAAAAGCAAGCTGATAAAATGATAGTAGTAAATATTAAACTAATAAATTAAACACAAAATAATAAAATATAAACTGATTGAGCAATCAAACCTCACAGAATTACAAGAACACACCCGTTGAAACCCAGCGGCAGAGCTTCCATTTCAAAGAAATATGATGTTTAGAATGATGGTAGTAATTCATGGTTTCTTAGGCTTCAATTTTTGTTTGGGCAAAAATTTTTAATAAACAATTAAGGTGTAAAAAACAGTTTTTTGAGTTGTGGAAAAAGCTTTTTAGAAAAAAAAAGTTCCAAACAAAAGTTATGCATCTTAAAAATACCTACAACTTGAAAAAAAAATCAAAATTGGCGGGCGAAGACGAGACCCTGACGCTTCAGATTTGTTTTGCCGGAAAAATTTGAATTATCTCGGCGAATACTAGTTGTAGAGTCTTAATTTTTTTTTGTTAATTTGTACATTTCAAACTACAAAAATTCTTTGACATTAGTCAATAATATATATGATTATAAATATTGAAAATAAGATTAATTTTTAATATACCATCATTACTTATCCAGGTGTAGCATGAAACAAATTGGGAGAGTAATTTTTCGCCAAATAATTGATTTTACGGGAAAATCACATTTTTATATACAACATTTTTTTGTAGCAATAATATTTTTCGAGTGTTTCTATATACAATATTTATTCAACTCTCCGTTTCTTGGAGGTCAAGACAACCTCATTTTTGAAAGCAACATCTCTTTTTAATATCATCATCATCATTACCAACATCACTATTATCATAATCATTATTATCATCTTGCTCGATATCACTTTCATTCTTGTTTGACGTAATATCGCAATAACCTTCAGTTCCGTTGGATTGTAAATTCGTTGTAATTTCGTTGGTTATGACTGAAATATTACTTATAACGTCATCGTCAGAGATCAAGTTTTCAGACTTTCAATATATACATCAATTTGTTCGACATTGGAAGAAGTACGCAGAAGTGGAACAAAACGATGAACAACGTAAATCATCTTTCAGACAAATGCAACCTTTTCTACGCTTGTAACTTATGGATTCCAATAACTCTTACGGAATTAAGTTATTGATTGTATAAATAGGTTGCAGCATGTTCTTATATGTCAATGAATTTTCGTAATTGTAAATACACTGTGTGTTAAAAATATCTTTAATCGATCAATTACTTATTGAGTATAAAAATATGAAAATTTAATTATTTATTTATTGTTACGCTTCAAAGTAATTTTTCAGGAAAAATATATATTCTATTGTTGATGTTTCATCGAGATACCACAAATCAAAAAAAAAAATGAAACTTCTACGATTAATATTCGCCGAGATAATCCAAATTTTTTTGTCGAAACGAAGCGCCAGAATCTCTTTTTTGCTCGCGCACTGTCGGAATCCCCTACCACCGCACCTACACTATTCTCGGAAAAGCTACAATTTTAAACTATTATCAGATCAACAATTTTCAAATAGTTGAGTCGAAAACTTGCGCATACGATAGTCTAAGCAATACTCTCCGAATTTCTGCTTAAATAATTACTTAATGTTAATAAACAACGCCCCAGGAATTTAAAAAATCTATCTTCGCTTGTACAGGTCGAAGAGACTTTTTTTTAATTTTGCAAAAATATCAGTTATCACGTCGAGTTATCGCTATTTTGATATCATTATTTGTAGAACAGGTATTCTATTTGTTAATTTATTTCAAAAAATGAAAATCAATACTTTATTTCGTTTTTTTCTATATTGCTAATATATGCCTCGAAATTTGATCTGCGTACCCGCAGATCGCCGTAAAGTATTCCGACCGCTGAGAATAAACAATTAAATATAATGGTAAAAGTTATAAACAAATTCACTGTTCAAAAAACTATTCAATATTTTTATTTGAAATTTTGCATGAGTAATATGTCACAAAAGGCGTCACTTGATGCAATATGAGGTATATGCAACATGTTTTTCTATGGTTTTTTAGCAAAAAAAAACAGCTATTTCAGCATGTTTTTTTTTCAACAACTGACGAATAAATAATCGGATTTTGATGTTTTTTTTATTTTGTAGGTATTTTTAGGGAGCATAACTTTCTTTGGAAATTCTTTATCTAGAAAGCAGTAGCTTTTTATACAACTCAAAAATAAAATGTTTTTCACATCTTCATTTTTTAATAAAAATTTTTGCCTAAAAAAATGTAATGCTAAGAAGCCATAAATTACCACCATCATTCTGAACATCCTTCCATCGGCTGATATCTAGAAACACTAAATGTCAAAATCACCTCATTTCGAGAGTAATTCGACTGACGCACTAACGAGCATTTGGCCTCAAAAACCGGACAAAATTAATAACGTCGTGGTTTGTGACTCTAGACGTGTCATAATTAGTATCCTGGGATTTTTAAGGGCGCTAAGTTGATTTCTGGCATTATTTTACTAATCGGGTGAAGGGGGGCTGACTTATGGTGGGGGGGGGCGAGAGGAGTAATATTAAAAAAATGTAATGGTTATCGTCTTATATGTTTTTAAATGCTCCAATTTCATTTTTGGCATTACTTTACCAATCGGGTGAAGGGGCGCTGACTTAGGGGGGGGGGAGGGAGAGGGGAGTAATATTAAAAAAACGTAATGGGTATCGTTTTATATGCTTTCTTAGGGTAATTGTACGTTTTCCCATAAAAAATCTATCTCAAGATAAAAACAAAGTCTCTTTACTTTGTGATCAAGTAGGTCCTGAAGCACAACTTCAACACTCGCCCCCGTAACTCAGATTGACTCTGGTTTTGGATAGCAGAGTTTCTTTGCTTCTCTAATTAGAGTATACCAAGCAAATATACCCTTATTGGAATCGTATAACAACTCCCACTGCCTCCTTGTAAAGTCACCTTCAACAAAGATTTGCAAAGCTTGTTCAGGTGTGTAATTTTTTACTTTCAGATTCTGAGCAGTATTTATTACCTTCCTGTAAAGTTTGGCTCTTGTTGGTGTTGAAGTTGCATCTATTATAAGTTTAAAGGCTGCGGCTTTTCCAGAGATTCGTTAACGTACGCTGGCTGCATAGGTAAGCTCCTCAACAGGTACCTGTTCGGGGAGTTCTTTTGTATTTCGTCGTTTACTACGATCATGTAATTCTTGGAAATGCTTCCTTCGGCGTCCCGTAGAATTCATGGCCCAGTTATGTACTGGTATTGATGTTTTAAGCCATTTCACCTTTTTTTTTTCAAAAATCTTTTTTCAATATAGTTAAATGATATCCATCTTTTCTTCAAATCACTATAAAAATGTTTTAAATCGTGACTTAAGGTATGGTACTCGTTTTGGTGACATTTCATCATTTCGCAAAGCTTATGTTCCATACATGATACCTTATCTTCAAGTGTGTTGGATGTGCTTTATTTAAAAAGCATGTATATCGTTTTACGATATACCTCAATAACATTTGATGTAAAATTTGTACTTATAGGAAAAAAATATATATGTTATAAAAAAATAACGAAAATTATTGCAAAAAAAAACCGTGGAACTCAAAGCGGTTTTTTGAAGAGGTGGAAACATCTGGAAAATGTTTTTACTGTTATGATATGGCTAATGTCTATAATTTATTATAAAAAAAGGCTCGACCTAGCTCGAAACATTTTCAAAAACACTAATTAATTAAAAAGAAAAACAAAAAAATAGAAAATTTTCTTGCATATTGTTTTAGGTCCATAAGAATACTAAAGAGTCATTATATTTTTAAATAATATATATTAAAATTAAATACATACCTTGTTCTTCAGATTCCATCACAAAAAATTTTTTTTTAATATTCACTTTACAAAATACCAAACACCAAACACAATTCTAAAAAAAATCTATCAAGAACGAATGCGTGCGTATTGAACGAAGCTTAGATTGCAGTTAACTGTGCGAAGCGTAGCTGCGTGGAGGGGCAACTTTATCATATTTTTATGATAGTACGGTTACTTAGGTATACAAAAAAAATAATTTCGATGATTACTTGTCTAGTTTGCATTTCTCCTTTTTGTCCCGTTTTTGAGGCCAAATGCTCGTTAGTGTGACGTAAGGAAAAACTGACTTGTGCAGCGCATTCAAAAACATTCACATTTATAAGATAGTGCGACAACTTTAAGCAACAATAATATTTAGTGAATGAGACGACTTAATAAAAATCTAAACACATTAAAGACCTACTAAACTATTCCCCAATCGATGCGATAAACAAACTATTTAATAAGAACTTTTATACCAATTTTTTTTTAATTTCTAAATTTACGGTTGGAAAGTTGGTTGCTATGTTGCCAAAGAAAAACTACGTAGGAGTCTCATAATTCGCGAGTGAAGACCTATACAATAAAAATAATTTATTTTCTGTTATTTACGCAAGGTGAAGTTGGGGTACATTATTTACGCTTCAATTCTGTTATAAGGTAGTGATATACAGACGGACAGATGAACAAATGAATGATGAAACTACAAAGGTTCCTAAGGAACCCTCACAAGGATCATTGCACAGTGCTTTTCAATTGTAATTACAAGAAGCCATTTAAATAATTTTTGCTGTTTCTGCTATAATTATAATATGGAATATAATCGTTCCAACTTAATTTTCCTGAAAACAACGTTCAATTTATAAATTATGAATCAAGCACTACTGTAGTTAATGAGATTCCTAATGAAAATTTTAAAGCATTGCTTTTAGCAAGGAAACACTCAATTAGCTTAATACAGATATTTTAGAGATAATATAGTAATACTAGGAAAAAATAACTTACAGGAAATGTTAAAATATTCAAACTTAAAGTAGAAATAAGCTACCTGCTGCCTCATGTTAATTTTGTATATATTAAGTTAAACTAAATTATTGAAATTACCACAATTTAAATGCACGTTTTTTTTATTGCTAAATAGGAAGAAAAAATAATTCTCAGTATACGAAAAAAAAAAGAAATAACTAACATTTTCAGTTGACTATTGTACAGATAATAAATTTATCTTGCTCCAAATTTTGCCATGGCTCATCAGAGATCGTTTGCTTTTCCCAATACGTTACAGAAATATTAAACCTTGGCTAAAAGCTTTTGCCCACAGGATAACATTTCGGCGTTAAATTCTCCAAACCAGCCACTTTCAATTTAGTAATACGCTTTCAGACTCTCATCATCTAAAAATGGCGCCCTTGTAATTCGAAAAGTTTTGATTACTATGCTAATATAGTTTAGTTGTTTATTTAAATTTGGATATTGTCTTTGGACAATATAACCATTATTTCATGAAGGGACCGGTCAGCTATTGCGATTATTTTATTCTCTTGAGATGTTTTTCGAAAGAAATAGGACACTTTAATAACTACTAAATAAAAATAAATAAAGCACAATTATGAATTCATCTACGCATATAAATAAATGTTTATTAAGATTTAAAAAACTATATATTATACAGGTATTTCCATTTTTACGGTTAAAAATTGGTCTTCAATAATAAATACTTTGCTTACATTTTTCTAGATAGAATTATATTGTAATGGAACAAATATTAATTATTTTACACTGTTTAGCGTGAAGTATATTCTGCTAAAATGAGTAATTAAATAATTATTCTGTGAATAGATTTTATCTGTGAGAACGGGATAGCGTATATTTCTTTATTACCAGAAGAAAGTCTAAAAGAAAAATAAATCAATTATCGTACTTAAGCATAATCTCAACTTTATTACCTTTGAGTCGTTTAAATGTTTCTTAAAAATATATAAACCTAGACAATTTATGAGGAAATAAACTAAAACACACCCTCTCTAAGATCTGTAAATAAATCTGTTGAAGAAATCCTACCCTGGTATGCAATTTAAATAGAAGAGATAAGAGCCGAGGGAGATTTTACCATGTGGTATATGCAAATACCGTTAAAATGTATTAAAATATTAAACAAATTTCCTGTTATTAGGGAACAAAAGAATGATGAAATAAACTCACTATAATATAATATATTGTTTGACAACATGTACAAAGAAATTTGTATAGCCACTGTTTTTCCTGCAAGAAGGAATGAATTAAATACCGGAAAAATGAATAAAATGGCGGTCAGGTTTCTCCTCCGTTGGTTATCGATTTTTCTATGAGTTATAGGAAGACGTACATTAGTTTGATTAACTGTTTTTATATAAAAATTAAGATTAAGATGTTCAGAGGCCATTTAGGGAATTAAATATTCGTTATAGAATAGCTGACACCCTCTGGGACAAATTACTCAAACTATTAGGGAATGAAATTTACAATTACAGGGATGCACAGGGGGAATAGGACGGTACCAGAGGGGTACAAGTTTGGCCTTTAAAGAAAAAATAAACTTAAGTTACAATTTGGAATTCGTTTAGGGCGGTCGGTACGAGTTTTAAGAACAGTGACTTAGAAAATTACGTGACGGGAATATTCGTCGGTAATGAAGGTTTTCTTTGTTTTTTTTTTTATTTCTTTTGGAGAATTTAAGGAAATATTCTATATTTATTTCACTGGGGTAAAAGAACTGACTTTAATACTGTTTGTTAAGTAATATAAATAGCTGTTTTTTCGCGTTTTTATTCTTTTTCGTGTCTACTTTTTTAGAAAGCTATTTACAGGTTTTATCTTCTAAATTGGGTTTTACATTTTTACTAATAGAATAGCCAACGGGAGCAATTATTTTAGTAACCCGATATTTTTATTCATTTCTAATTTTAAGTTTCTCATTGTAAATTAGTTCGTTTCCTATTTATTTTCGTTAATATACTTAATTGTTTTGAGAAACTTGGTTTGTTTAATTTAATAAAAACCTTTACGCGATATAACTCGCCGACGCACTGCTTTAAAAGCTTCAAACAAGAGATGTCATCTGACCAGCTCGTTAGCAGCTTTGCCTGTGTCCTGATTTTTGATAGTAGTAAGCCTTAAATTAACCTGTAGTCGTTTGGTACTAAAACTGCAAAAGAGAAGATGAACGAACAGACTTCCAGAGTGTCTTTGTTACTATAAAATTTAATTATAGGTTTTTAAAATAGCTGCTAATGTCGGACAGCAGTATGATTGTAGACGAAATGGCCAACGCTACCCAAGATATTCCATTTGCAGGAGTCTATGATCAAATGTTGTCAAAACATATCAGATCATTAAACTCTTAAATAGATTTTTATTTTGTACGATTTTCTTCAAAGTTTGTCAATAACATGCATAACTTGCAATTTAAATTTATTATGAACTATGTTTTCTATTATTAAACTAATGGTTACCTTTTGTGTTTCAATCATTAATATTGTTTCTACTAGGTCATTCCTTTTGTATACTGATTTCATTTGATTTCTCAAGTAAATGTAACATGGATTGGAAAATATATTTTTTCATGATTTTATAAACTGGACAGTGTTTGATTGTATTATTTTTGATTTTCCTTTTTCAGAAAATGAAGCACCGTTAAATTCCTCGAAGGCAAGAATACCTTATGCTGAAAGATTTCCATCTCGAACATTTCCAAGTTTAAAAACCTTTCAAAGAGTTGATCGAAGCCTAAGGGGAACAAGTAAAAGATAATTAGAATATAATTATTAGAGTCAACGAATTAACTTTTTATATGTTTTATTCGGGATTATTTTTGCTGCGACATGGGGGTGTGCCCTCCCAGGAGAACAGGAGACCCTCACGTAGAGGAACAAACTTTGCAAGATATAGCTGACAACCCTTCAAACAGCATACAAGACAATGTTACAAAATGGATTGTACATGAGTTACAATAGTTACTTCACCAGTACTGCGTTGAAAAAGTACACGCTCTGTTTTTGGATGATTATCCCGCAAGACTTCAATACTCCATCTGGTTTATAGAGTAACATAACCTAAATTGAAATTTTTCTAACCTTATTTTGCTTACTGGTGAGGCCGGATTTACCAGCGATGTCATAATAAACTCACATAATATAGATACATTTTTGGGCTGATAACAACCCGCACGCTATAATTCAAAACAAACCTCAACAAAGGTTTATTGTAAATGTGTGAGCTGGCATCATCGGAAATAACTTTATAGGTTCATTTGTTTTAAAAGAAAGACTCAGTGGTGAGATTTATTTACAATTTTTGCAGCAAAATTTGAATAATTCATTGGAAGACATACCTCTTGATAGAAGAATGCAAATGTGGTATATGTATGATGGTGCTCCACTCATTTTAACCGTATAGTACATCAACACTTAACTAAGGTTTTTGGCCCTTAATGGATAGCTCGAGGTGGGCCTGTTTTAGGGCCACCAAGGTCTCCAAACCTAAATCTCTTAGACTTTTATTTTGGGAACATTTAAAAGAACTAGTTTATTCAACAACAGTGAATACTAAAGAAAAATTGTTTAAAAAAAAATCGCTTTTCAGCTCTGCAAAATGGCACCAGTCAAAAATTAGACCTAGCGAGTTTAGCTGCAAGTCCGTTCCTGACTTCTCTGATGATATAAAACACCTACTGTACTATGGTTTAATAAGTCTTTAGGGCTTCTATAAAATATTAAAATTTCATTAAATTATACAGGTCGGTTCAAAATTTAGAGCCAATAAAGTAAATCGCTTGGCACCCCTTTAAGGCTCTATATCTCCGTTAAGGGGCACTTTAGGAATTTATTTTTCTGTAAGAAAGTGGGATTATTTTGACCTTCCCTGTATGCTCCCGAGAAATTAGGGGGTACTTACCGGACACCTTGTATAAAAAATACAATTGGTTTCTCTCTTTGCAAAAGTCGCAATGTATAAATAATATTCGGTCTTTCTGAGTTAATACCAATTTTTGAGAAATCTTTCTCATTTCAATTTTAAGATAAATGAATACTCTGTGGATACATGACAGTTATTATAGAGTGTTCCATTTTAAAAAATAATGTAAAACAAAATTGAAAATATCAATATTTAAATAGCTATTTCGGTCACCCTGTACAATAGAAACTGAATAATATACTATTGTAAAAAAATAATTCCTGCTAAGACTTCTCACAAATTTTTACAAAGAGGTAAAAATCTTGGTGCGAGTATTAAAATTTAAGAAAAATATTGATTTCAAAAAATATTTAAAATTGACTTAATCTAGCGACGTCACATCTTAAGACAAGCAAATTTTAAGAATCAGTGAGACTCTAATTTTAATAAAAAATGAAGATCTTTATATTTAGAAAAAATAAATTGAAAGTATGCGCCAAGCCTTTTTTGGGATGCCTTGTACGACTTAAACTTTTTAAAAATATTCCTCCTATAACTTCGTTACCTTTCTGTCTACCAAATCTTGCCACATTTAAATACCGGAACACACTTGATAATACTGAACAAGGCGAAATGACACAGTACTTTCTCTACAAAAACAAACACGTTATTTAAATTTTTGCGAGACTGATTTGAAACTAATTTCCACTATAATAAATATTTAATAGTCAAGAAACCATTACTGCAAACTCCAGGACTGAGAACACTAGGCGACTCATAAGTTAATTACAAAATTTTACACCTGATTTAATTGAATGTGTGAAGCGCCAGGAATATAAAAAAAATACTGTTTTTTTCTAGTTAAATTTATTACGTATCATGTTAACTTGTAGCTATTCTAATTTTAACCTATGTATCCATTTGACAAGCGATAAATCAGTTTAGAAACCACGAAGCAAATCGACACCATTTGTTGGAATTTGTCAACATGCCATAGTGACGCTGCAATAATTCATCTTCCTTCTAAAATAAATTGATACAATAATGCTTGAATGCGCAGTTTGGTTTCATAATAACGATTTTACTATACCCTGCTGGTCGAATGTTTGAACTTAAATAATTTAATCTTTAGAAAAACTTCATCTCCCCTGTTAATTTCGTCATAATTTATATATTACTGACGTTTAATAAAGAGATTGATATCGCACATTTTAACGTTTGGTAGATTTGGCAACATACTTTATAATACTATGATAGCCTTTTATATTTCGAGAATAAGTAACAAAAGCAGCATTTATCATCAAAATGGTTTTTCGAAGTATTCTACACGAAGATCAATACAATTTTCATGGGTTTGACCCAATCCGACTAGTATACCAACAGCAGAATTGTATATAACATTTTCTATATAAATTATTTCAAAACATTCACCAGAGATCTCATCAATAACCTCGTGCAACTCGAATAGGTTCTCACCTTAGAAGACAATGAATTACATAATGTTAAATTTACTTACTTCATCAAGTCTCTTCATCATTCATTAACAAAAAAAGAATCTGTAACACTAACAAGAATGGGAATCAGCCAGACATGCCTCAAAATCCACGTGTTCCACTTCCATTTACTAGCCCGACGTAAAAAATGCAGCAATATAGGCAATCCAGCGAACATATTTTCTATACAAAATATCAACATATTTACTTTCACTTCTTTTCTAAAAGACATCCAATTTTTAAATAAAATGTAAATCCATATCTCCCTTTCTCTCCTTGTGCTAATGTATAAATAAAAATAAATATATATTAAAATGTGTTTAAGGTATTAGTGCAATCACTAGCGAAAGTCATAATGGATTATGTGCACTAGGTGAGCGCCTGTAAGCAGATTTCTACTTCCCTTCATATACGGCGGTGCGTCTAACAACAACAAACAAACAAAGCAAAATTTGAAAATATTTCTTTATTCAAAAATTATTAATGTTGAAATATGTCAAAAATGTCATTTTCACGTATTTAACAATTTTTAACTTAACAATTATGCGTCGGACGGAGAAATAATAATTGATAATTTTTCGGAGATCCACCCCCAATATTCGTAATTGGGAGGATAAAACACATATCAAAAACTCTGGTGGAGCCATTTATCTACATCTGTTACGAAAAACGATTGGGCTTCCCGATTAATGTCACAACAGGGGGTTAATGTCTTTAAGAAACCATGTTTTGAAGCTCACACTGGCAAAAATGCTTCCCGGATTGAGTCAAACGCATTCAAAATTGTATGAATCATAGTTTAAGTCAATGATTAAGAGATCGCATTGTCATGGTAGAGAACGGTCCGTGATATCCAATTTGTTTTCTTCAATTCACTGAAGACTTCCGGCAGATAGATGATTGAATATCATTCCAAATGGAATATGACTATGATTTTTCAAAAGCACGGTTGCACATGGCTACTTTTTTTTAAAAAAAACAGGTGATCATTTGTTCGAAGTGCTTCGTGTACTAGCATTTTTCGTACGTTTTAGATCATCATACGGTCGACTGCTCTTTACTTTCAGGCTCATCTCCATAAATCCAAGACTCATTTATCTTATAAAAATTTTTTAAAGCGATGTCTTATATTTTTCAAAATTTTTTGCACTAATCGACATCTGCCTTTTTTTGAGCACACAAGAAATAAAGAGCATCTTCCCTGATTTTAAACAAATCCTAGAACATCCAGTATACTTGTAAAAATAAAAAAGATTTGAGAAACTTGTAATTTGCATAGAAAGCAGACTTTTTACTATCCCTGTATTTAAAGTATAGAATTCCAACACTACATAAATGGCTGTAGATTTTCTTTTCATTTAATAAATGAAGAAAAGTTTTGTTTTCCTGCAAGGTCGGCACGTCTTAAACGTTTTGTCGCTATCTTGAGTAATATTTTATTTTACTGCAAATTTTTGATCCTGTTTATAACTCTTTCTGTTAATAAGTATAACTTTTTATTCTCTTGAGCCCGAGTTCCAACAAATCATGAATGTGTTTAGAATGCAAAATCATTTATTATGAATTTTATACAGACATGTATTTTTGCTGTGATGTACCTACTGTTACCATGTTAAGTGATTACTGTACTTCTTTTTAGGATGTGTGCAACTGGAAAGCCTCATAATTTATTTCCCTTCGTTCGTCCGTCTCTAAATCACAGCCTTATAATCTAATAATTTGTCTTTGTTTTACGATGAAATTTTGCAGGCAAGTGTTCTTCATTATCCAAAGGTAGATAGGTTGATGATAAAAAGTTACGATAAAATATTTTTCTCTCATTTATCCCATCGAGCATTTCGGCTAAACCTTCATTCAAATTGGACCGGCGACAAAAGCAACTGCCTTCTTGGTTTGTATTTATTTCTACTTTTATGATACCACTGCAGATCTATATCGCAAATAGCTTCATCCATTTTTCCCTCACTCTTGAACTACTGTTATACCGTATTCCCGATACAACTGTGAAACTGCGAACATTCATTTCGAACTAACTATTCTTCTCCCTTTTACTTCAATCAATACGTAAAAAAATTAATTAGTTTAGAAATAGTTGGGACCTACTCTGTGATATAAAGAGTGATGAAAGAAGATTGCCCAATATGTCTGCTGGAGTAACTTAAATTCAGGAGTTGAGTCATGAGCGTCCAAATTTTTCAAACACATACCAAGATAATTATTTCAGACAAAAATATTTTAGAACAAACCTAGAGATACTGATAGAACTTAATTTGAGCTATTTTTGCAAATAGAGCAAAAAATCTCGAAATGCTTCTTTTTTGCATGTCAAATAATTATTGTAGAAATAAATTTTCTTATGTTTTTCGTTTGGAAAGATGGCCCCTTAAATTCTGGATAAAACTTTTTTAGACCATCTCGAATTGGTTGCTGTATATCTTTATTTATGCGATATTTGTTAAAAAAATTTTAGACTCGATTAAAAATGCATTCTACTTTTCAAGGGTTTTACTTTCATGCAGTAAGAAGAATAAATAAAAAATTCGATAAATAAACCTTTATTAATAGCTTTAAAAAATTGGTTCTTTCTATAAACAAATAGAGCCACATCATCGCTCGCCAGTCTTATGGCGTTTTGAGTTTAGTATATCGAAATTTGACTTTATTACAAATATATTTAGGGAAAAGTTGGGTTCTACAACCAATAAGAGCTGAATTATTTAAAAAAAAAAACATACAACGATTTTGTTTATAATAATCAACAAACGAATCCAAAGGCTTTGGATAGCGGAAAGCTCATATTTTCCACACAAATTTCTTATTTGTACCAAAAGCTATGCATTAACATAAAAAAGCATTCATTACAAGATTCACTCTAAAGTTGTCCTGTAGTTGCTAAGAGGAAGCATTATCTCCCAAAAATAAACAAATTTTTCCATTTTTGCCAGTCCAGCAAGAGAAGTAAGTGATTTTTTAACCTTGTATTTTTATATATGTCTTTCACTATCCAATGCCGTTGGATTCATTTCTTAATTATTGTAAATAAAAGGGTTATTATTTTAAAATAACCTTAGCTTCTATTGGTCGTAGGAAACTGTTTTCATTGAAAGTCTTTATAATGATATTAGCTCTTGATAAACCAAACTCAAAAACATGTACGACCTATGGGAAATGCTGTACTTAATTGTTTAAATCTGAAAATAAAAGGATATTTATTGAATTTTCAATTTATTCTTAATACCACATGAAAGTAGAAGCCCCGAAGAGTCGAATGCACTTTTGATTGAGTCGAAAACTTTATTAAAACAGTATCATTTTATTATAGTCATTTGAGGATATAGAAATTAAGATCTCTTAGCAACTAATAACAATTTCAAGATGATCAGAAAAGATATTATTCAGAATTTCAAGCGTGCTCCTTTCAAACAACAAAAACTAAGAACTTTTTTTTGAAATAGTTATTTAATATTTCAAAAAAATATATTTTCGAGGTTTTTCAGCTTTCTTTAATAACAAATAAATATTTAATTTATCGGATCTCAAATTAAAGGTCATCACAGTTTGATACTATAATATCTTTCGCATTTGGATGCTCGTGGCTCAGTTTCTGTATTCAAACATCATATGGGGCCATATTCTTTCATATTCCTTTATATCTTGATGCTGACCTGAATTAACATCATAAAAAGGCATTTTCTGTACCCACGTATAGGACAATTCTTTTTGGCACTAGTGTGAACCAGTGTTAAAACTAGGAACTTCTTACTCTCATTTGTGGACTGCTGTGGACCTTTATTATTTGCATATGTTCCCTCTTGTCCCTTTTCATCGACCCAATGTAGCTGGGGAACTGTACTACGAATGGTATCATCCTACTTTGATAGGGTGTCATTCATTTAATTAATTAAATTAATCAACAGACGCAAACTGAAGTTAATAAAGAAATCCACAAATCCTTCTTAACCTTCAATTATCCCTGGTATCACTTTTGCATTAACATAACCGTTAACTTTTAATATTACCGATATTGTTTAATGCCGCTTATCCTGATTTGTAAGTATTTAAAATTATCTTATTGCTCCACATCTTTAGTAACGATTGTCTCTCCACGATTGCCGCACATACATACTTTTCCCCATTTCAGTTCGTTTTATTTATGTTTTACGTTCAAATTAGTTAGTTTAAGGGAGATTTACTTGGTTAATGATAAACTATTTATGTTGTTCGTAACTCTATGTTTTATTTTAAATTCCGGGCCTGTTTTTTAATGAATTAGTAATAGAAAACTGGTAACTATTAGCTGACATTCCCTTTTTTCCCAAGCTGCCCGTCATAAGTACGACCTTTACCATTTAAATAACTCTTTAACGAAAAAAGGGCGTAACAATGTAACCAAGCTTTTTGCTGACAGTGTACAATTACACGATATGAGCAGAGTAAGAAGGGAATAAATTATTCAAATTCAACAAGAAAGCCGAGAAACATGGCCGTTATTGTGCCCTTCTGTTCTACTTACACACGATAGTTAAGCATACTATGCAACTTAAAGTGTTTTATTCATAGATGACTCTAGTTATTGTCCTTTTGCTCAGTTAAAGGAAACAATATATACAAACAGTTTATTTCTAGCAAATACAACTTTGTTTTTTCTCCAACGCTTTCGACCACTTAATTGTCTCATCAATGGAGCAGGAAATAACCGTATGTATATAATATAAATTCCGAAACATGCCGACAGGATATTAAACCTGCCGACTTTTCAATGTCAGAGTGAAAAATATCGCCATTCAAACGACAACTATACATCCCCCGGAGTGGTGTGAAATTTAAATATTAAAATTTTAGTAAGAAACAAATAAATATTTACTGCCGTGTTTTACTAGTTAGTAGTCAGGTGTGATAAGATTTAAATATGAAAATGTCAAACAAAAAAGGACATAAATAAGTAATTAATGCATTTATATGGTAAGTGTAGATTGTAGAATAGATATTAGTTATAGTATGGAAGTATTTGTATATAAATCATGTTTCAAAAGGACATTAAATGCCTATAATTTTGTGATGACAACATAAAATGTATAAAAAGAAGCGTGAAAGCTCGGACGTTAGTGCATTTAAAGTAAGAAAGCTGTATCCACTCCACTGACGAGATCATGAGGTGATCAAAACGCGTATGGAGAGAGGACCAGAGCGATATTTGCAGGAAATAAACTGTTTGTACATTTGTATATTTTTCATATTCTCCGCCTGAAAGGAGAATTACATATATAACAAACTATCTGAATACGGCAGAAAGATTTCTTTATTTTCTTACTGAAATTTTGATTGTTTAAAAATTTCACGTTACTCCGTTGATTCATAGATGTCGTTCGACTGGCGATATTTTTCAGTCTGACATCGAAGTTGGTAGTCGGCAGGTGTAATATCCTGCCGACATACCTTGAAATTTATGGTTAATATATCAGTTATTTCTTGCTAATGTTGCTCTCGGTCCGATACAGCTCTACTGACGAGATCATGAGGTGATCGAAACGCATATGGAGAGAGGACTAGAGCGATATTTGCGGGAAATAAACTGCTTGTACATATATTTTTCATATTCTCTGCCTGAAAGGAGAATTATATATATAACAAACTATTTAAATACGGCAGAAAGATTTCTTTATTTTTTTACTGAAATTTTGATTATTTAAAAATTTCACGTTACTCCGTTGATTCATAGATGTCATTCGACTGGCGATATTTTTCAGTCTGACATCGAAGTTGGTAGTCGGCAGGTGTAATATCCTGCCGACATACCTTGAAATTTATGGTTCATATATCGGCAGAAAGATTTCTTTATTTTTTTACTGAAATTTTGATTGTTTAAAAAAACTCCGGTAGATGTATAAATGTCGTTTGACTGGCGACATTTTTCAGTCTGATATTGAAATGTAGGAAAGCTTAATATCCTACCCATATTTTTCGGAATTTATATCTTATATTTAGAGTTAAGTCCTGGGAATGTAGGGCTTGGTTATATTTGCAAGAAATAAACTTTTTGTATATATTCTTTCCTCTAATTGTGTGAAAAGAGATTAAATATAGGCAACTATAGAAACACGACAGTAAATAGATTTAGTTGTTTCTTACCGACATCTTAACTTCTAAGTTCTGCACTATTCCGCAGGATATATAGATATCGTTTGATTGGCGGTATTCTCAGGCTGACAAGTCGGGAGGTTTAATATCCTACCGATATGTCTCGGAATATATATTTTATATAGACAGTTTTTTTTTCTGCGATCATTGCTTTTGGTTTATTAGAGATATGTTTGCAGGAAAAAAAACTGCCTTCCTTTAACTGTGTGAAAGGAAAATAAATATAGGCAACTAGCAAAAACGAGAGTAAAGATATTTATTTATTTCTTAAGGAAATCTCAATTTTTGCTGATTCATGTTGTACAATTTTGTATTCCCTAAATGCAGGTCTCTAGACTTAGAGCTTAAACAATAACTTTGAATATGAACCAATTTTAAATCGTTTATTTGGCTTTAAAAGGTTTTCACTTATATGCAAGAATTATATGTGACATGCCAAAAATCAATTTATAATTTGCCTAGCAAATCGATATCAAAATTGCAATGAACTGTTAACATTCAGCCATAGATCTAGCTTTTAAAAATACAGGACTACTGGCAAACGCATTTAATTTTCAAAAAACTATCGACTTTACTGTATGTTATATATTTCATACATACACAGTCAGCCAAAAGCTTGGATATACCGGGAATCTAAATACTGTTGTTAATTGCATCATAACTAATATTATTAAATATAGATTTCTTACTGCACCATAAAGTAAAAAAATATTTTGAAATAACCCCCTCAAAAAATTTTAAACTTTCCCCTCTAACTTATTAACATAAATTATAAAACTGGTTCTGGTTAAATCTAACAAGTATCACAATTAATAGTCCAAGGTTTGAACCTTAAGAATACAAGAACAATAAAATCGTTTTCGTTTATTACTAAATCGATAACGACGAACAATTTAATTAATTTTTGGAAGATAATCATTCCTTATATCGATTCCAAATCTTAATCCAATGTGTTGCCGCCCTCCTTGTATAATTTAAAAACATCTCAAGGGCAAGTGCGTGGTTTATTTTTACTACTTTCTTTGTTAAATATTTATGTATCCTATAAAGACAAATTATGAAAGATATTATGTTGTTATTTAATATGTTTTCGCTCATTTAGGGAGAGCCAGAGCTCTCCCACCCCTGCCATCCCTTAATGTGACTTTTTATTGTATTAAAGGTGGCACTTTACGTCAACAAGTCTAGTATACAGAGCCACAGGATCTACGTATTTTAAGTTCATTTGCGGCGACTGGCTTTAATCTTGGATATTTTCCTTATTTTTTTTTACATAAAGGTTTATGTGTTGTTATATATATATATATATATATATATATATATATATATATATATATATATATATATATATATATAATTATTATCCAGACAAAACAATAGTGACCCAATTTTCATTCAGTGTCAAAGAAACCTTGTTTATAAGCTAAACCTTTTTAGTGGTTCTCGCTGTTAATTTCAGTATAAATCACACTAACTTCCTTTTTCAGCACTAAATTTTCTGTCGCTATCTTGAGTAATACTGCCTTTGGTATAGATTTTTTATGGTTATTATTATTTTCTTTTAATAATAGCCAAAAACAGGTTCTTTGAGAAGATATTTCTTTCGTACGTCTTTCCCAAGGACAGCTAAACTACATGTCTTTAGTACATCTGAAGCTATATAAAAACATATATTTATAATACGATATGCCACAATTATGTGAAGTTGATATAGCCATTCATTTTTTCATAGGTATTTAAGTTTCCCAATTTTCATTTTACCATACTATAAATACTATTGAAAACTTTAAACACTCTCTAACTGGAAGATCTGGTGCATTTTTCAACATATTTATGTTTTAAACTGATATAAAAAATTTACAGGGTAATATTGATGAATATATGATTTGCAATATAAATAAAATTTATATAATCATGTGTGTTCAAAGTTTTTGCAGGCAGTGTAAAATAACAACGAGAAGAATACCTAACAAGGAAGTAAATTATTCAAATACACGGAAAAGTCGAGACAAATGCTTTCTGGTGTGCTCTTTTGTTTTACTTATATAGTGTGGCCTGCGCTACAACTAAAAGTTGCTTATTTATAATGAAACGATTTTACATTTTCCATCTGTAAATGAATATATTTTTAATTTGGACACTTCTTCACATTTGAAGGAGTTTTAAATGATTTATTTAGTGAAATAAAATAAAATCAAGGAGTGGAGGTTCGTAATAGATTAGCGAAAGCAAAATCGACATTTATAAAGTGAAAGTTGATTTTTCAACTCAGATTTGAGTCGTTTTTTAAATTGAAATGCTGCTCTGCTAGATATTTTTAGTAATATTTTAGGGGTTTAAAGCCTAGACTGTCATTAATCCAGGGCTAAAGAGACTAGAAATATTTGAGATGTGGTCTTATTGTCACATTCTTCGTCGGTTTTTAAAAAAGCAGCAGATAAACTGAGAATTGCCTTGTTAATTGCCAACATCTGAAATGATTAGTATATTATAAGAAGAAGAAAAAGAAGAACCATGAAAACAAAATAGTTTTAACTTATACGTAACGTTATATTTGACAGGTAACAATTCATTTTAGAAATTACCATGTGAAGTGATATGAATTGCTATGATCTGTCTACATGCGGTGATAACGCTGCAAAGTTCAATAATCTTCCTTAAATGAAAAGAAACAAGATTACTGCTTGGTCTTAAAATAAAAATTATACTCTGTAGATGTAATAAAACTTTATGAGAAGAATACCTAACTAAACAATGAATTATTCAATGTAACGTGAAAGCCGGGAACAATGTTTATTGTTAAGCCCTTTTTGTTGTGTAAGGTAGCAGCAGTACATATTTTGGTTGATATAGTTGTGTAGTTTTTCTAGATAAATAATGATATTTATAGTTCAAACAAACATTTATTTAAAATTTAAGGAATAAGTTTGAAATTATTTGTTGAAATTAATTCTCGTTTTAATCTGTATTGTGTTCAGCTTACATGTTTTTAACTTAATATAATATGAAAGAAAAACTATATTTGTTTGGTACAAATGTGTGGTTATTAAATATTTAACTTTTAACTGAATGTCCCATTTCTAACACTCCAGCGTTCCGTCGTTATTATTTATTTAGACAAAATACTTATCATTACTAACTTGTAATTTTCCGTCACATGGGCTGAATCAGTCCGTATAAAGTTTTCCTAGGGAACCTTTTGCAGAAATAATCTATATTTGTAAAATTACAAACGAGTAAATTTAAGAATCGAATCGTCATCTCAATATGAGACATACTAATAGTCTATACAGGACGTAATCCCTATTTCAAGATGATTAACACACTTCTGAAAGTTTGTGAGCGGCTTCGTTTTGAGGAGTCCTACAACTTTTTTATTTACGAAAATTTTCGTACTTTGCGTTTTCTATTGCGCATTCACAAAATCCATTAGTTTAGTTAGGCATTAAATAGGTATGACCGATACTTTCTTTTGCAGTTAAATGGTAGAATAATTTGATAAAAAAACAAGAAAGAAAATGTTTTCGACGAAAATGATGCGCCGATCGTCAAGTTCATCACCACCAGTAATATATTAAAATAATATGTATATGTTTTTTTTTATCACCAGCCATCTGATTTTCTGATCGATGTTTAATAAATATTTATACAATCTAGTGGTTATAATATTTAACAAATTTCATGAGCCACTTATCCAGTTCGAAGCTTTAAAATTCTCAATTTCCCAATAACATTTTACTAGCTACCACTTGTCGGAAAGAACACATATGTTAAATTATTGTGTTATACTAGTATTTAGGGGCGCAACCTCTCGCAGTTAAGTGAGAAGAGATTCTATAAAATAAACTAAATAAAACTTAAGCTAAATCACACAAGTATAGTTAGAGGCTAGTAACAGCATCGGTGAGCAAAAGGGCCGAGCTGACCTCTATGCCGGACAGGAGGGTTGAGTTATTCAGAACGCCACTCTATCTGTTGCTAGATTGAATGCAGAAACCTTTCGCGATGTCGTTAGGAACTAGCTTTCAACTTTACTCCTATAGACAAGCAAGTTCATAAAAAATACAAACGCAAGTTAGCATGTGAGACGAATAAAACTCGGACCAGATAGTAATATTTAAAAAAGTCTTTAGTTAAATATTTAATAATGTTTGAAGAGCTTAAAGCTAAATATGCTTCAATAAAAGTTTAGCACTAAATAATTACACAACTTAACGAAAGAGATCAATCAAGGGTTACAAATAACGTACACTAACTTACCTACTGGTGCTAAAACCACGCAAATTCTGTATATTCTATGATCAGAGAGTATTAGTAAATTGTGCAACGCCTTACAAGAAGAAATAGAGAGGAAATTATATAATTTTCAAAATTTATAAGTTTACATTAAAGTATATAAAAAAGTTTTATTAAATAAAGCTGCGTAACCTGGCAAATATAAACACAATATTATTTAAGCTCCAATGCAAGAACAATAGGACAAATATACTTAAAATATAGTCACAATAAATACCACAATACTAAGTGAAAAGTCAGGAAACACACTTTACCATTAACTGTTAATTAGATAAAGATAAATGAAATGCTAAAATTTGAAATATTATCTTAATTTGGCCAGTCTCAAGAGATAAACATTGTAATCGAACACAAAAAATGAACTGTAATCAAACTAAAAGTTATCGAGGCAGCAGATATATTGCGATGTTATTTTATTCCATTTCACCAATTTGAAGCTCAGAATGGAGCCAACAGATTGAATATAATTTGGAAACACTTTAAAACGTATAAGATAGATTACATTTCCTCCAAATTGGGGTCAGAGTGTTACGTCCAGAAAGCAAATATCTAACAAAATATAATACATATACAATCAACAGCAAAGCTGCGCTCAAAATTTAGTCTTTATTAATGTTGCAGAAATAAGTAAGGCATTTACAAGAAATTTTAATCAATATTGATAAAAGAACAAGCAATAATCGGTCAGTACTGTATTCAACATGATGGTTTACAATTTGAACAATATCTTTAATTTTTGTTGTTCTTAACAATTATTCTTTAATGTATAATTAATAATTGAATAATTTAATGTAAAATAAAATATTTTCTATAATATCAATGTGTTGTCCATTCGTGATACATTTGGTAAGGTATTGTTTAAAATATAACTACTTGATCTACTTTCCACGGTCTCACAAAAAAAAATTAAAACATATACACTAAAAAGAATAATTTAATGGCTTAAATGAAAGAAGGATTATTAAGTGTTATATATCGTTGAAAAACCCTCGCTAAGCGGCATGCAATGGTCTATGAATATACGGCGTATTCCATTAAATGAACACAAATTTGATTCATATCTAAAGAACGGTACTTAGAGAGCAACGAACGAAACCACTGAATTTAGCGTGAAAAGTCAATATTCCCCTTTTCGATAACTAAAAAGATAAAAAAAATACGAGAGCTGTCCAAAAATGGTAAATTTTCAAAAAAAATTGTATCTAAAAAACTAAGAGTGCTGTAAACATTCTGTCTGCAGCATTTTTAGTTTCACGCAAAAGTAGCACCGCTTCACGAAAACCGCGTCCCGTTAATTTAAAAAATAACGGAGCTAGGCGCAAAACACAACGAAATCCGGACACTCTATACATAGATGCAAAATATCTAAGCAATGACAATGTTTTTAGATTAATTCGAAGATAAAACAGAAACTCGAGCATTTCCTTGGCTTGCGTTGATTACAGCATTTAAGGCACATCAAAACGATAGATGATAATATATACCTGAAATATACATAACATGATTTATAAAAGAAATTTTCAGGAAAAATAACTCATTAGCTCATCCACATACGCTAGTAACTTGTTAAGTCGAATCAATACCCTTTACGGAGAATCATCAGCATGTTGTATAGCCTAACATAATAAATCATCTTATAAAATGAATAGAATAATATGAGAAAATAAATATATTTTGTACATACAATAACTCAGTAAACGAAAGGAATACATAACTACAAAGATAAATTATTCAAATACAATGGAAAAGCTAAGACAAATATTTGTTGTTGCTTCCTTTTGTTTCGTGCCCGGATAGTAAAGCATGATAGTCAACTACAATAATAAGTTATGAATTTGTGTTTGTACGCTTTTCGTGTTTTCGACTTGTTGATATAGTATGTCTGTTCTTATTTAAATTCTATGATTTAATATGCTTCGAAGCATTATATACGGCTTTTAGTAATCAAATTCATAGGAATAAACTGAAATGTAATTTGAAAGCCTATTTAAAATCACCGTTCCGTGAATTCTTGGCGTGATGTTTCAATCTATACAGGGTGTCCGGTAAGTAACTCCTAATTTCTCGGGAGCATACAGGGGAGGTCAAAATAATCCTACTTTGTCATAGAAAAAAAAACCTAAAGTGCCCCTTTACGGAGATTTGCCTTAACGACTCTCAAGAAGTCAGGAAGAGCCTTGTAGGCACATTCGTTGGGCGTATTTTCGGAAAGATGTAATTTTACAGAGCTGAAAACTTATTTCTTAAATACTTTGGTCATTCCTCTTCAAAAAAAGGATTCTTAATTTATTTCGATAAAACTGGCGGGTTTCGAGATAAATCGGTTTTTATGTACGTATGTGCGTAGAGCTCTAGGGATCTGTACAGTGTGTCCTGGTAAATATATTGCGCTCCCTGCTGCTGCCCAGTCGTAAGAGTTTCCTTATCGGCTAGAGCAAGTCCTCCAGTCCTATTTCCCTCAGGAATCTCAGGATGTTGGACGGCTCCCCTTCTTCGATTTGGTGTGCTCCCAAGATCCGCATCCGAGGGTTTTCTAGAGCGCTGCAATCTGCAAGGATATGAATAGATGTTTAGTTCTCTCCTCACAGAATCTGCACTCTTCTCTTTTTACCAGTCCAAGTTTCTTGAGGTGTCGTTTCAGGTGGCAATGTCCCGTGAGGACTCCTGTCAGAACTCTGAGCTGGTTTTTACTCAAGCTTATGCATTCTTTGAATCTCTTCTGGTCGTAGTTCCCCAAAAGTATATTCGCTTATCTCAATCCTTGCAGTTTCTTCCAGTAATTGGATCTCCTGCTTTCTTCTTCTATCTTTAGTTCTTCGGGCATTACGCTGCTACTCATTGCACAGAAAGGCGCTTGCCCCAGAAAAGGTATCTCAGCCTCTTTCTTCACAAGCTTGTTTACTATTTCATTCCATTATATTCCGGTGTGTCCCGGTAACCACATGAATGTGACTTTTGACTTACTCAAATCATTCAGTTCCTCTAGGCATTTCCAGAACATTTTGGAACTTATAACTTGAGAACTCAGCGCACTAATTGCTGCTTGACTATCCGTCATGATGATATTCTCTTGGCCGTGATAGTTTTTCTGCTTGTTAAATTAAATACACATCCTAATGGCATATATTTCTGTCTGGAAAATGTTTGGTGACTTACCCACACACTTTTGTAGTGTCTGGTGTCAGGTCCATATACTCCTACTCCACTTCTCTCCGTTGTTTTGTAGCCATCTGTATACCTTATATTCTATATTCTTGCTGGGCTCTTCAATTGGCTTTCTGTCCCATTCGCTCTTGCGAGTCAACTTTGTGCTGTGTTTCACAAAGTTGAATTTCTTTTTCATTTCTTCTTGAGGCATGTCCCAGATTTGTTGATTTTTAGATGAGAGATTGGACCTTCGTTTTATGACCTTATGAAGGCTACTAGGGTGGTTTTGGTGAGGTTGATATTTAGTCCCTTCATTTGGTACCATTCTCTACTGTATTTAAGCTTTCTTTGAACTATGTCACAGAGGATATTCTCGAATTTACCTCTTGCGATCACGACCACGTCGTCGGCATAGCTCTGACAAAATATGCGAGGTCAGTCAAATCACAGAGGAGCTAGTCTACAATTAAACTTCATATAAGTGGGTGGCTACTCCCCCTGAGAGCCTCCTCTGATGGTACAGAGGGTGATAGTGTCCTGTCCTATCCCTGTCTCCACTATTCTAGTGGAAGCAAGTCGTGCTATCAATTTGAATGTCGTCGCGAGCTCTTTTGACTGCCTCATTTGAAGGGTTGTCAAAAGCCCCTTCTATATTAAGGAGCACATACTACAGTTTCCTTCCTGGTCAGTGCTTCTTGAATCTCATCTGTTAATTATATCAGTGCGGTTTTCGTAGACCTACCCGCTCTATACGTATGTTGATGAGGATACAGTGGCGCCTGTTCAAGAATTTCTGTTCTGATATAATTATCAACTGCTTTCTTCCTGAAAAGTGAGTGTTGAGTAAGAGTAATGCAGTTTCCTCCTAGCTCTCCGTGAAACTGCCGTCTGGCTTTTTGAGCACCTGTTGCTGTGTTGACCCTTCGCCATAACTTTGTGAAGTCTAGCTGCGACAGGTGTAGTTTGAATGCCTTCACAATCTTAAAGCTGCTTCTTTTAGCTTTCCTAATTTCCTTGTTGTAGGTTGTAAATTTCTCGGTGTATCTCTACCAGAATCTCCCGTCATGCTTAAATCGGTTCTTATGCGAAGCACTCAAAAGTTACTAATGCAAAATACAAATATGTAAAAATAAAGCGCTGTCTCCCTCTTCAAAAGGAAGATCTTATGCTGGAAGATTTCCATCTCGAACATTGACAAGTACAAAAATCTTTTAAAGGGTTGATCAAAACCTAACGGAAACAAATAAAAGATTATTAGAAAATAATTATTAGAGTTAACGAATTAATTTTTTACATGTATTCAAGATCATTTTTGCTGCGACGTGGCGCTGAGGGTCCTCCTAAGATAGCACGAGACCCTCACGTAGAGGAACAAATTTTGGAAGATATTGCTGATAACTCTTCAAAAAGCTTAAGAAAGCTCGTGACACAAAGCTATGTTACAAAATAGATTGCACATGAAACTCTAAGAACCATTACTTCAGGCATATCAATGAATGAATATAAAGAGAAAAAATCATAACAATATTTTTAATTTCTAGTTCCGATGAGCGGAGGACTGCCCCACTATTAAGGAGGATTATTTTAAGAAAAAATAAATAAGTTATAAGTACAACAAAATCTATATAGTTATCATGAAAGATATCGTTGAACTGCTGATATTTTACAAAAAATTAAATTATGTATTTTAATATTCGAGTCTTTTTGTACCAAATAAGACTTTAAGGAAAAGGACTCAACCTGTCTTCATTTGCAACCGCCGTTAACCCAAATAATTTAGTGACTGTACTGAAATCTACCGTTTATGACATGTTGTCATTTTCAAGTCCAATTTGCTATAAATTCCTTCTTCAATGCGAACGCCGCGGGCGTATTTGATATGTTACATTTATAGTTTCGAAACAAGGGTTTCTCTATATGCCTAAAAGTAAAATGTGTTTGATGGAAGATAGCTTAAGGAATAGCAACTTAATATAATATAGAAATATTCATTAAAATTATAATGGCATTGTTGTAAATTCGCAAATATAAGTAAGTACCTTAAAATTATTAAAAACATTTTTTGTTAGAAAAATATTAAGTATTAATTTTTTCCCACTTTCGTAGTGAAAATTCTAAAAGAAAATTTCTTCTACAGTTTTCCAACAATTCTTAGACACAAGGGCAATAAATCCGCTAATACAGTCATGAAACAACTCCCGTAATATACCAGTAATTAGAACTTTTGATGAAAACGTTAGATTTTCGGTATATCGCTATTTTTAAATATGTCACTATAGGAATTTGGTATATCAAAAAAATATCAAATTAAAATGAATGCATAATGAAATAAGAGAGGTTAAGATGTCCATAGACTTTATCAATGCAAAGAAGGAAAGAAGCGTAAAAAATGAGATGTTTGACGAAAGGTACAAAAAATTGAAAGTGTGATTAGCAGTCAAAATTCGAACAAAATTATATAGAACTTATCCTTATCTACGCTCCCATCAGACGGTAACAACAAGGTAACCCCAAGTGTTTAGGTGAAACTATGCCCTTCTCTGGATATTCCAGTTTCCATGAATAATTTGAAAAATATACTCTAATATAACTCACAGAAGGGAGTTAAGATTACCGTTACATTAAAAGATATGGAATTTAAAAATAGATTTTGACTACCGGCTCTAAAAAAGGAAAGATAGCTCCCATGATATGTGATATAGGAACATCGGAAGCCCCTATTTTTATTAGCGAAGTATTAACAAAAGACGTGTATAATCTATTTAGAAAAGCCAAAAGTTTGAAAGAACTCAGCTGTGGATGTCAGGAAAAATAATTCAGATACCTGCCAGATACTGTAAGTTTCTGATACCAATCTAAAATTATTTTATTATCTTCTGCTCTGTCTTCTAATTTTTAAAGATCTTTGTTTGTACGTAGTTCCGTTTTAAATCACAACTATGCTAAGTGTTGACGTTAAGTTTTCAGGACTAACTCTGAAACTGGAAGTTGTTTATTTTAGTGTTTTCCGTCTCTTGTGATGTTATCCCTGTTTCTCTTTGATTTTGGTGTTTTAGTCCTGATGAAATTACGAACCTGTAGCGAAATATAGAGTATTTAAAGTAAAAAGAGTTTGACTAAAACAGACCGCACTCCTGATAAAGTTTTGCTCCTGTATGCACATTGTACGGTCGAGAATCATACTACATATTTATATGTATATATATTTATGCTTGACTAATTGTTGCTCTTACCAGTTTAAGCCCTTTGCTGTAAATTTAGCGCAATTTTGAATTCAAAGCATGTTAGTGAATCCGGCTAAAAGGGTCCAGATCCGCTTTCATGGACGGTTTAGTTTGAGACGTCATTGAAGTAACTTTAATGGTTAGACAAGTGATAGTATTGAAGTTGGCAATAAAGAGTTTTTGAAATAAGAAAGTGTGTTCAGAAATCGGCCGTCAGGAGCAAATTGGTGTCAAAAGAGCGATCAAATTCAGAAGAGGTTAGTTCAGGTTAGCAAATTAGAAAAAAGAAAGGTTAATTGAAATTGTATGTCAGGGGGAACTACGAAACAGAAAGGTATTTCATGATATGAAACAAGAATTAAAGACAAGCCAAGATATATGAAACAAGAAATAAGAACAAGCCAAGATGATATGAAACAAGAATTAAAGACAAGCCAAGATGATATGAAACAAGAATTGATGATACTGAAAACAAAGCAAGAAAATATGAACCAAGAAATGCAAGAAGACATTAAGAAAAATCAAGAAAGCATAAAACAAGAACTAAAAACATGCCTGAAGGACATGAGACAGGAACTTAAAAGAAGTCAAGAAGGTATGAAACAAGAACTGAAAGAAGACATTAGGAAAAATCAAGAAGGTGTAAAGAGCATAGAGCAAGAACCGCAACAGAGGATTAGCGAAATTAGAAAAGACATACATGGAGAAGTACAACATGAGGTGGCGGGAATCCAGAAACAGATTTAACAATTACATTTGCAAATCGAGAAGGTAGCTAGTACAGGTATAATATAGGTAGATGGTGTTCCTGTAACTAGTATGATCAAGCCACTTACCTTCGACGGTAAAGTACCTTGGCTGACCTATGTCCGTCAATTAGAAGCCGCCGCCATCGGCAATAATTGGAGTACACCTGAGAAGGCACGTGCTCTTCTTCTAACACTACGAGAAGAAGCTATGGAGATTCTACGTAACATTCCTGAAGACAAACAGAATGATTACGAGTTTATTGTTACTTTTCTGAAGATGCGTTATGAGGAAGCCCAGCTTCAAGAATTTTATAAGGCCCAACTCTAGAGAACAAGGAAAGTCTGCAAGAGCTTGAGGCGGATATAATGAGGCTAATAAATTTGACCTACCCAACATATGTGGAAGAAATAAAGCAAGAGTTAGCAGTAAATAGTTTTATCGAAGGTTTACGCGACCCAGAAGCAAGTCGAACTTTAAGAATGGCCCAACTGAAGAAAATTTCTAAGATACTTGCTTATGCCCTTCGGTTTGAAACAGCCAAACAGATCTCAAGGAATCAAGGAAGAATCATAAGAAGGGTCAACTTTGCCGTCAACGAGGATTTCTTCATGCAGTTAATGAGGGAGATGCAAGAATTTTTAAATAAACCTAAAACCCTACAAACTACAAACACAAACTAATACAATGAAATGTAGAAAGCTATAAAGTTCGTTACAATATGTTTACAGTATTAGTTAGGCCAAATTACATTAGCATTTTTCGGGAATCCGCCATAGATTTATTCATAGTTAGGAGATCAAAATAAATATAAAAATATTTGATGGAGCTACGTCTCTTCATTGGCTCCGAAAACCCACTGGGCTCCCCAACTAGTAGTGCTTTAGACCGTTATGTATAAAGTAGCATTACATTTTGCTATATATTCCTGTATTCAATCTGTATATATTTCAGTTAAAGTAAAATGCTTTTTAACACAATTTGATATTCTTGAAGAAATCTAAATCTGTATATAATTATCTTAAGTAATTTCTAACCATGATGTAAACTAGTTACCAATCAGTAGTTTCACAGCAACGGTAGAGTTAAAATTTAGCGTAAATTTAAAGAAAAGGGTTGTCGTATTTAGACCTGTTACTGTTGTCTTAGTCATTAATTTCTTGTAAAATAACAAAAACTAAACTAAATTGACAATGTGCCGATAAAACATAATGAAATGACACCTTGGCTAAATATTTGTTGTTCATTTATTATATTGTAAAAATTTGTTAACTGTTATTTCGTTATAAAAAAATAACATGGCTGTAATGAAAGTCATTCCATTTCGCTAAAAAAAACATTTCCTCTAGATCACCTAATGCAAAAACAACAAAGCGAGTTTTCTAAAAATACACGATAAGTACACAAAGAGCGTGAACAATCAATATTTGTTAGTTCAAACCCGAGCTGTGTGTTTGTAGACAGATATTGCTTTTCGCCTTTGACTTTCTCATTTACTCGTAGTCAGGATACAACTAAAAATATATATCTTCTTTTAAGTTTCTTAATAATAAAATATCAAGAGACAAATGACATACGTAAACCAGAGTAGTGAGAAGCTTAAAAATTAAATAAAATATAAATAAATATTTAAGGTTGGAAAATTAGTTTCACAAGTAAACGTTTGTCTCTTTCAAACCATTAAGGGAATAGGTAGACTGTTTATTACTTTGAAGCTTCTCATTACTGTTCTAATTACTCCAGTGTATGTGTGGCTGATGTTTGACTCATGATATTTTACAGTCTGGCACAGAAAAGGTCTACTGTTATAAATATCTTTCCCACATGTCTCGGAATGGGAATTTTGTAGAGATAGTTGTTTTCTCTGATTTTTTCTGGTTTGTTACAGCTCTATTGACTAAACGATTAGGTGGTCGAAACGAATGAAGGAAGAACCAGAGTAGAATCCGCAAGAACTGGCTGTCTACCGTTTTCTTTCACAGTCTCTAGGAAAAGAAATGGTAATTCGTTCAACTGATTCTATCACCTTCAAAAGAATTAAGGTCTGTACAGTTCTGATAATTTGCAGAATCACATGTGTTATGTTTTTGTGCTGTCCGCTATAATTTTGTGCTAACTTCTGTAAGCTTTTTTACTGATGAGTAACTTTTTCTTCCTCATAGGTACACATTTTAAATAAGTTTGTATCTATTATTTCCTTTAATAGTTTATCTGTTTTTTACGACAAAATTAATTTAAAAGCGATTTTTTAAAAGTATGGTTATAGTTTTCTAAATTGAACGACCTACTAGTTCCAAAGTTGAACCGAACATATTTGGCAACTTTTTGCTTCAACTTTAATATGACACAACGTGGAAAATATGAGAAATGGGACGATGAAGATATGATAGAAGCCTTAATTGCTTACCAAAGTGGTGTTATAGTTTTAAAAGCTATAGTTAGAAAGTATAATGTACCATAAGCACACGGAGAAATGACGATAAGAATAAACATGTTTATGGAAGTGGGAAAAAATTTGGACGTGCTGCAGATCTTCTACCAGAAATAGAGGGAGAGATAGTAAATTATGTACTAGAGCTTGAAAGAAGTCTGTTTGGAATTATTCGTAGTGCTCCAAGAACACTCACATATTTTAGAATATGTTAGTGTTCACAAAAAATAATTGGACAGAAAGTTAATCATTAAGTAGGATCTCTTACAAGCAGGGAGCGTAGAGTAAATACATGTGTTTGCTGCATGAATGCTGTTGGTATATGCGTCCCTCCAGTGCTTATATTTAAAAGCATAAAGTTCAAAGATGAACTTAAAGAAGTTGCACCTTCAGAAACAGAATTTGCTTGCTCGAAATCGGGATGGATAACGACTGAGTTATTCGCAAAATGGTAAAAGCATTTTATCAGTTTTTCAAAGCCATCTAAAGACGACAAGGTATTTTTAATAATGAAGGGTCATATCACCAATACAAAAAAATCTAGAAGCAATAACGTTAGCCAGGGAAAAAGGAATATTCATGTTGTCGCTACCAGCACACACCATCCAAAAGTTGTAACCCTGTGACGTCTCAATCTTCCAGTCTTTTAATCTGTATTACAATCAAACAGCTGATAAATGGCTTCGTGCGCACCCTGGAGAAAATATTCAGGTTTCAGGAGAAACATATGCCAAAGCTGCATCAATAGAAAATGATGTAAGCGGATTTTCGAAATGAGACATGTGGTCTTTAAATCAAAATATTTTTGATGTTAGTGTATTTATTTGTTCTCCCAAGGTGAATATGGATTCTACAAATGCATCAGAAGACACCTTTTCAGCAAACGAAGTGACCCATACTGTTCTTATTAACATCAACAACTTATCCCAACATGCATCCACATTTACAGATACTGCGGTAGGAGAAATATTAGAGGTAGAATGCTCAATGTTATCGTTCCGAAAAAAGAAAATGTGTTTCCAAAATCTCCTTCCCGCCAATTTTTAAGCGAAAATCGCGCACACATGCTTCTGGTTCTAGTACTATAATAACTAGTAGTCCCTACAAGGATAACCTTAAAGGAAAACAACGTACGAAAATGGCACCTCATAAAACCGTAAAAAATGTTCTTCTTCAAAGCCAGTTTTTAAAGGAAAGGCTTCTACGTCTAAATTTGACAAGTTACAGCACACTTTGCCACAGATTTCACCAAATCCGAAGGCGAAGTTTGCCTTTGTATTATTTGTCTAGCTTTATTTTCGCAATCCGATACAGCAGAATAGTGGATTCACTGTATTTCGTGTAAAAAGTGATAGCACTTAAAGTTCACCAATGGCTGCAATACTGCTTTCTATGAATGTCCAGACTGTGAGTCTGATAGTAACTGATTATGTTCTTTTACATACCTAAACTTTTATGCTAGTATGTTACTTAATTCATATAAGAATCAAATATTTAGTTCTGTGTAAAATGTAATTACCATTTCAATAAAGGCCCTTTTTGTAAATAATGAAAAATAGACGTGGCCCAATTTAGGGGACCAGTGGTTCAAAATAGGAAACTAGTATCCTAAATTGGACCGATGGATCTATTTCGATTTGATTTTTTGCAAACCGCTCAAACTATCAAACCTATCCATTTATAACTCGCTAGAGTACCCCTCAAATTTTTTTCTTCACATTTGGTTCAAAAATTTTCACTTTACAAAGATATTTTTTTAGGTGGTCCAATATAGAGATCTCTTCCCTATTCCAAGCCAGCAACTCATTTTTTAGATATTCACAGTTAACGTCACGAATGTATTTTCATTTGATATTTTGACCTGTCTTTGGAACTAAAATATTGTCGCCTATTTTCTTCTTTGACAGAAGCTTCTTTATATAATACTTTACATTATTTTAAATAGATAATCTTTTGGGAATAGTTTCATGTGAGTCGGTAAATTATGTTTTTTTTTCCTTCAAGTAATCTATTCAGAAAATATTCAAGCATTTCTGACTAATTATTTATTGTATTTACGTGTTGTGACTAAAGAATACTTGTGACAAAACTGCAGTAATTAACATTCCAGTGCTGGAAAGTCTTAAACTAGGGATGACCCACTATCGGAAAGCTCTTTCTCTCTGTTTCGCTCATTATCTGTACCGATAATATAATCTAATTAATTCTTTCATTATACTGAGCCTCATAATTTAACTGTGCTAACAAGGGAAAAGTTGTAAAAGTTATAACTGTTAAAATATAAAGAATACTCATCTCTAGTTACTTCTGTAACTTTATCTAAACGAATTTTTACATAAATTTGTAGTATTTAATTTCATTTAATAACTTACATATATCTATATATATATATATATATATATATATATATATATATATATATATATATATATATATATATATATATATATATATATATATATTACGTACTTACATTTGATATATTAACAATTCGCTAAAATTCAGTTACCAAAAAATGAATTTTTACATAAATTTGTAGTATTTAATTTCATTTAATAACTTACATATATCTATATATATATATATATATATATATATATATATATATATATATATATATATATATATATATATATATATTACGTACTTACATTTGATATATTAACAATTCGCTAAAATTCAGTTACCAAAAAATGAAGCTATATAAAGTTGTTACAAATATATAAGTAAAATTTTACACCAAATACTTATAAATAAGTATGTCACTGTGGCTCGTCTATCTTGCAGACATCATGTACTTGATAAATGTTTTCTTGAACTCTAGCATTTATCGAAAGTCCACCTTCATGTTCGTCTTCGCATGAAGTTTCACCACACTGAATGCACCATACATTGTTTCACAATGACGTAAAAATCACTCAAATTCGCGCGAGTTTAAGTAGGCATCGTAATCTTTTTCTGAATATACTTTATCGCTGCTTCATTTCGTTCGATATTCTTCAACTTCATGCTAAAATACTCTCATCAATTTGTGTGTCCGTTTTGAGCCAATAACTTGTTGAGGCTAACCATTCTGTGAATGTAATGAACAGCCTGATACACAAAATGAGAATGAGGTCAAGGTTGAAGCAAATAAAGTTCAGTCTTTTAGTGAAAACAAAAAATCTGATATGTTGAACCAGCTAATCATCTAGTAAATACCAGCAAATTGTATTCGCAAGCCTATTGCTGCAGGATAGTTCACGGTTTGAATCGTAACGCTAGAATGTTAAGCATTATATAGACTTTTAACATTAAGACACCACAAAACAGACAAGCAATAAATACCTGCTGCTAAATTTCCAATGAACAATAAAAACCAAAGCGATTCGTGCCATTCTCGTGAATTTCTTTACTACTCATTTACAATAAAATTAAAATTATTTGCCAAGAGTATATATATATATATATATATATATATATATATATATATATATATATATATATATATATATATATATATAAATATATATATATATATATATATATAAATATATATATATATATATATATATATATATATATATATATATATATATATATATATATACAAGTTACCTGTTATTTTATTTTAACATAAGAATATCCCAATAGTTCAAACATATACAAATTATGTAAACTTTACTCTACAAACAAGTTTGATAAAAATTTTATAAGATTCTAGTTGCGAATGTGAAATGTCAATTTAAACTACTAACTTTATCTGCACGCAGCACACAAAACTTTACAAAAGTTATAAAATATAAAGTATAGAGCGCATCTCTCTAATCCCCTACGTGAGTTCATTTTAAACTAATTTTTACTTCAATTTCTAAATTACTTTTAAAAGTTTACCATCCAATTTTAAGTCATTACCCATATCAAAGATGAAAACTAAAAAGTTGTTATTAGTCTGCCTTTGTTGTAGATCGGGAGGTGATGGTATATTTCAAGGTCATATCAGTTACCTAAGCCCTCATTGTGTTTTTTGGACCGCTGATTTCGATTTTTTATTTACAATGCCCAAAAGTTTTTTTGTAAATAAATAATTTTATGATAATATTGCAAAAATAGATATTTTTTCATTTGATGCATTACTTACTATCTAGTTATGATGCTACCAATCAATTCAACCAGAAAAATAGCATGAAAAGCATATCCACTGTTTATGATAAAATTATTATTAATACGAAAGTTATATAAAGTTTTATAAGGTGATCCTCATATATTATTGCTACATCAATATATATTATCAATATCGTCAAAATCATTGAAAATATTTTTAGATCTACAAGCATAAAAAGATGAATACAAGATAAACCCGAACTATAGTAAAACATGCAGGGGGTTCCGTGACAGATTCAGGACGTCAAGTTGGTATTATTTATGTATATTAAGCTGCTAAAACTCGACTTGCACTTTGCAGGAGTATTTCTTTATTTTCTTAATGAGGAGTGATTCACATAGACTTTGTTTTACTTTCTAAATTAAAAATTTATTAAAATAGATTAAAATTATTCAAGTACCTCTTTTAAAACAAAAAGAGCTCCCAAAATAATAATAGAGCACGATTAATAATAACAATAATAACTACTTTTGACGATTGGTTTACTAAATATAAACATTTAAAAGATATCTCTTCAAATGTGCCATCGACAGGCAAATTTGGCTTTTGATTAGCGATTCTTACACTTAGCCTAGAGATGACACTCAAATTAGAGATGCGATGCAACAATATATAATACAATACTAAAAATGAAAAATCACAAATATAAAACATTCAATATTAAACTAAAAATTGATAAAATATACATCATTAGATCAAAATTAATAAGAAATTGAATAAAAAAGCTTAGAAATTTTTTAACACTTTTACAAGCTTTAATAAGCCAAAACAACCGGCCTTAAATTGTTTAAGAATATCAAAACCAACAACCGACAACGAATAAGAACAAAAAAAAAACAAGTGACTAACTAAAGATTTTGAAAAACAAAGCAAAACATAGTGACTAAAACCTTATTTCAATTTGCTGTTTAAAAGTATCTTTTTATAAATATTTTTAAAAAGAATAGGATTTAAGTATTTAATATTATCAGGAAAACTACTGTAAAGTATAACTGCCTAATATGAGAAATTTTCAAAAATGACAGTCTTGTGTCTTGAGATTGATAATAATTGACAATATCTAGTATTTAGTTCATGCGCTCTATTTGGTAACTCTAATCCTGCTATTAACTAGGTGGGGATCCCAGTAGACATAATCTTGTGAACAAACCCTGTAAAGTGCAGTTTTCTCCGATTAGACATGCTCAAACATCCCAGCTCAGCCATTCCGTTTGATACATGATAGAACCTGCGGAGACCAAAACAAAACGACAGAAGGAGTTTTGGTACTTTTTGTATACGATATTGATTCTTAACATCAATACAAGGACCTCGATCAGCAGAACTCGCAGGCTTCTGGAAAATGACCCACGATTGCTGTACAAGTAGTTCAAATTCTTAAACAGTTTTTGCATGAGCAGTATAAGTGCCAAAACAACCCAGAGTCGAGGTGTACTCCCAGAGATTCAATGCAACACCTCACTGGCAGAAGTGATTCATTAATTTTGAGTTACATTGAGTTATCAACATTACTTATCTTTTCCCCTTTCAAGTAAGTTACAGAACATTTATTTACATTTAGAAAGATAATATGTTTTGCAGATATTTGTGCTCAAGCATTCAAATCCTAATTTACTCTCAATTCTGTCTGATAATGTTCATAATGTAGAAAACTGAACATCAATCTCAGGTCTCATCTGCATACTTTTGGCAAATACAGAATTTAATGCAATGTAGTAGATCAACCATATAAAGTATAAAAAGCAGAGTAAAAGTATGGATCCCTGTGGTATCTCCAATGTAACAGGGCACATTTCAGAGATTTTAACAACCAGCACCATACACAGCCAATGATTGGTCAAATATAAACGACAAATCAAACAATATCCACCGAAAAACCATAATATTATAGTTTCGAGCAAAGTAATCCATGATCTATGGTATCAAATGCCTTCGAGTAATCCTGTAAAACCAGATCCGAGACTCCCCGTCAAAACCCATAGGATTTTTTGATAAGATGTTGCGTTCATAAAGTTTCTATATCTGTTTCTTTTATTAGTAATGTTTCTTTTATTTATCAATAATCTAACTAGAGAGATTAATAATTCAAAATCTTTATTGTTTGCTGATGACCTAAAATTATACAAAAAAATTGAAAATATACAAGATGAAAACCTTCACGATGATTTGAACAGGATTTATCGTTGTCACTAAAGTATGGTCTTACATTTATATTAACAAACGTAATGTAATCAGCTTCACAAGAAAAAAAAAAGTAAAATTGATTATGATTATAGAATTAATGAAGAACTTCTGTCTCGAGTTGGTGAGATTCGGGATCTTAGTGTTGTTTTTAATTCACAACTTGATTTTAAAATGCATGTAGTGAAATTGTTAACAAACCATATAAAATGTATGGATTTATAATAAGAAACTGCAAGAACTTTAATAATTTAAAATGTATTTCAACGCTTTATGTTTCCTATGTTCTATTATATGGAACCCCTATTGCTTTAATCATAAACATGCAATAGAAAAAGTTCAAAATAAGCTATTAAGATACATGTATTACAAGCAAACTGGCACATATCAGCTACACATTCCAAAATTCGATATTATGAAAACATACAACTTAAAGACATTAAAAAACCGCCAAACTATGGCATGTTTATTATTCCTGCATAAAATTATTAATAGTAATATTGACCAAACTGATTTGCTAGCTTTGATAAATTTTCATGTACCGGCTTACCCAACAAGACATCCTGTGGTTTTGTATGTGGATGGAGCACGTACTAACTATTATTTAAATTCTCCTATTATAAATATGTGTAAATTGTATAATGAAATAAGGCAACAATGTGATATATTTAATATAGGTCTCAATAGTTTTAAAAATCTGCTCAAAGAAATATTGTAATTTTTCTTTATTTTTACTGTAATTTGTTGTTGTTATGTACTTGTATTGAGTGATTTTGTAAAACCTTCCTACTCTGTAATTGGATATATATCTGTAGAGTTTGTAAATAAATAAATAAATATATAAATTTAAAATTCAGATATAAATCATATTTCTCTTTTTCGAAAAACTGTCATTTCTACTAATAAAAAAAATTTTAAAAATCCTTTAGACATTATCGACCTAAAAAAGATTTTTTTGAATATTTTTCACAGAGAAAATAATTCCACCATTAGTAGGGCGTTTTTAAAGTGAGTCCGGCTTGACGGCAAATATCAGCGTTTATTTTTTTTTTAATTTTTCATAAAACTACGATGTATAAATAAATGTAAATAAAAATTTGTTTATATATTTAATAGCTGCAAAAAAAAATTTATACCTAATTTTCTGAGTGCTAAGATGGTGTAACCTCCTAATTAAATTTTTTCACTACAAAACTCTAGGGTGTAATTTAGGCTTCCAATAATACTTTTTCCTCAGATTTTTAATGTCTACTATAGTCTTATCAAAACTCTTTGAGTTTTAAGTATTACACCAGCCCTTGAATTTTCTGCTTCCCCAATCCTACTGCTGTACCATTCAATACACGCCAACATAAAAGCTGCTACTGTTACATGGCATCACATATATTCTACTTACTACTTTGATTTTAGGGAGTTGCTGGTAAAAAAATAATCTGAGATTCTACTGTTTTCATGTTTTCATTATTTTCTAATAGTATCTTGAAAATAAGAAATGTTTAAAACAGTTGGTTTTTCTTTGTTTGCCAAAGATTTAAATCGATCTGTGCTATTTCAAATTATTTTTTAGGATACTCATAGACTTCCAAGCATATCTTCACATACAATTTAAGATAATCAATATTTGTAGAATTGCAATTTCAATGATCATTATAAAGCTTGAACTATCTATAAAGCTTGACTTACTATTATAAACTTATATTGAAAATGAAACGTATTATCTCTATTAATTGGTAAGAAACTTACATTCACATTGATTTGTGTGACAAGAAGTCTTAAAATATAAAATGGATGTCATATTCTAACCGATTATAAAAAATATAAACTGCATTACGATCAATAAATTTCATATTGGAAGATGAATATTTTGGTAACCCTGATTCTTTGCGTTCACTAGAAAACTAAAATAATTAAACTAGTTAGAAATTTATTTACACATTCATAATTCTTATAAGATTAGCCTAATATACGAGTAAACGAAAAGTGAATACAATTTATTTTGATTCACGACAATCTTTGAAAATTATTTATACATATCCATTTACCATGTTCACTGTTATTGAAGGATTAAAAAAATTATCTCTAAAAAGCCTGAATTTGGAGGTTTTCCGGCAACTATTTCACAGGGATTTTTTTCAACTATGACATCTTAAAATGGTAATTTACTCTTTATTTTTTTCTGATAAAGTGGATCATAAAAATTTAAGCTTTACACCTGATATGTTTTAGTCAGGCTTGGTATAGAAATTAGTAATGTGCGGAACCCACTGTTAGATTAAACCTTACATAAACAGAATCATTGCTTGCATGAATAGATTTATTTCTGCCACATTTCGTTACTAGTTGTAATGCAAATAGGCAGTAAACTAATTTCGCATTCACTCGGATAACCAGAGATAATAACCTAATCAAATTATCGACAATAGGAATTAGAAAATATCAATTATTTTCTAAATTGAAATTTTTCTTTAAACACGACCACAGATTAATTCATCTTACAGATGCGACAAAAAGGTTTCCGCCAAAACCAAGTTTGATGACCTTTCTTGCCTCTCGATCTGCTATAATACACTGAAAGAAATTGTTAAAATTAGAAAGAACATGGCCACAAATCATTTCATTTTAACTAGATGAGACAAAAGCCACAAGCAAATTTCCATTCGGATTTTTATTAGGTTGAATCTAATTCTACTTTGGACGTTGCGTTGTATTACTTTCTATTTGTATTTTATATTTTTTGAGTGAAATTATCACATGTTAAATATGAGGAACTTTCTGTGCTTGTTAAGACTGCACGTAGAAAATTGGCAAAAATGTGGCTCTTTTAAATTCCCTAAAGGTTCGTTATGGTAAGCATTTCAGTATTATCCGAAATGACGAGAGAAATTAACACGCGATTAATCTATGTTTTACTGCAGCTCGGCAGCAAAGTTTGGTTTATACGACGTTTATTTTGCTGTTGGATTACTTGCTTGATTTCGCCGCTAGGTCCAAGTAAGCTGTAATGTCGAATGTTGTGATAGATCCTCTGCATTGTTTAATTCACACTTTGGATAATAGGGCGAAATTATAGCGATTTTTCTATCAAAATTTACAGTCAGTTTCAGAATTTTATAACAAACTACAATAAATTTTATGAATTTTTGAAAATGATTATCAATTCATTAAATTTGTCTTAAATTAATTATAATTGAGTTTAAACAAGACGCCATTCTTTGTCGGGAGCCCTCATAATTAAGCGACTATTGGCTGTCTGGGTAAATTCACGCCCAGGTTACTAAACCCAATGTTCTCATAGGTTAGAATACCAGACAGAACATTATCTACAGTGAACTTGATGTACGGGCCCACGAAACGGAGCCTATAATGACGTAATTTTTAAGCAGAGTAGCAAGCACAGTGACCATCCCAGCTCCCCAATTTGCAATCCGACAGCGAAGTAAGATCATCAGAGCTAAACTTAAATAAAAAAATATTTGTCTCGATGATCGACAAAAAATATAAGATAAGATTTAATGCAATTTTGTTACACATATTTGTAAATAATGTTTAATATATTAAGTCACTGTTTCCAACAATGTATTCTTTAAACAGTTCTTTCAAGTTGTTCGGAGTATACAAATATCAAGAAAAATAAAAATTACTAATTTGTTATACTTGAATAATATATGTTTTTTTTCTCTCTTAATTTAAAGAATTACGACACTTTCGACTTTTTGCCAAAAAATACTAAGAAATATTTAGGATTTTATTGTTAATTTTTGTCAATGCGGACTATATCTAGTAGGATAACTGTTTAATTTTAATCACTACCTTCGTGTTATGGCGATATTACTTCTAATTTTAATACTTTTGTCCGATGTAGTGGGTCGCGAGGCAAGCAGAGTCACAAAAATTGAATCCTTCAACTTCAACCACAATGGCACAGCATCTATAAAAGAATAAAATCCTTGATACGACATAGACCTGAACAACATAAGCACATAAATACTGTCAGGGTTTAAATTTCAGTTTAAATTTACTATGGCTAATTCGATTAATTTATCCTTTTTTTAAAATACTCATGTTATAATCAAATGCAATATTATTTTCTTTAAGAATCTCTAATAAATTCTTTGAATATCAAATCGTATGTCTAATTTGTCGGTTAGTTGCATTTATGTTTTACTACTACAAACTGCGATTTTATGTTGGCATTCACTAGACTGTATGTGGTTACATTTATTTCTATTGATGCTGAATTTACTGTTACCATTTTTAACTAAAATTTTGGTTTTCTTTTCTACTATTCAAGTGTAACTTTTCCTTCCACCCTTTATTATCGCAGTATTCTTAAATTTTTTTTTGATCAGTTCAGTAGATTTTGTTTTGCTGATGATTTATTTTAGGTTTCACTCACTATCAAATTTGTATTAACTGAAAATTACTTTTGACGGTATTGCTTTTGGCATTGTCCCATTTTCAGCTCTTTGGATCTTTTTAATTGAATCCATTGAATAGTAATCGTTATATCTCAATTAATTTTCCTTATGTTCTAATTTAATTTTCACTTATGTTTATTAGTTATCAAGGTCCTTTCATTTCGAAGTTTGCCGTGCCGCCATTAGTTTGCGGCGACATGTAGTCTGGGGTTCCCAAACCTTCAGGAAATCGAGAAGGAGAGTAATACTTTTCTTTTGCTTTACCTTTTTGCAGGAAATTTTTGTTCCTGCTAAGCGTCGGTGATTGCTAGTGGGAAGCGTATCTCTTTAATTTAGAAATAACTAATAGGTTACTTAATTAATTTTGAATCGAAATCGCTAAATTTTTAATGAATTAGCTTATTATTTGAGCCGACTATTGTTACCCAGATACTTGCATAGGTTAATTTCTGACCTGCCATCTCTTAAATTTTGAATATGCTGGAAGGAGCGTTATGCACACACAACGAAAAGTAGCTGTAATCTTTCTTTTCAATTTACCTCGCCCACTGTTTGGGATTTTGGTGGAAAAATGTTTATAATTGTTCCGGTAATTGAGTTTAGTTATTTAATTACCTTCTGTTTTACTTATTTTGTTGTTTATTGAGGTATTTTTATAGGAATAAGCCTAGAGACGAGGAGTTGTGCACATTTCAATGAAAGAGTCCTTTAACCCCATCTAACAACTCAAAGTAAGAACCATTTATTGAAGTTTATTGAAGAAATTTTTTTAAGGTTATTGATTTATTACTGATTTTAGTATGTTGTTTTAAGTCTCATTATTTTCTCCTGAATACCTAAATTTACCTAGGATAGTCGACTATTAGGTTTTAAATTAGGTTTTAAGACCATCTGCCGTTTCTTTTTATGATTATTGAAAATTTCTCTTGGATTTTCTTAGTATTTGATAGCCGTTACTACGGTAACGCATTAATTAAACTTTTTATAATAGTAATGGTTAATTTGGAGAGTAGCATTTGCAATTTATTTTAAAATTTATTATAATTCGGTACCTATTTGTTTTCTGTGATACACGATGATTCCAATTTATCAAAGAATTAATTTATCCTATATTCTAAACCAAATCTGAATTGTGTTCAATGCCTTGTCCCCACTCTGGATTTAAAATACCAGAAAGGAAAACAACATAGGTTGACTTTAGATACTGAAAAAATTAAGATAAAATTCAAAGATTCTCAGCAAGACATTTATTTATTTTTGTTTAATTAGAAGGGTAAAGTCAAATTGTGTATCTTAGCCTTCTACATATTATGAAGATCAATGTAGTGATATATATTGAGCTGATTTATTTAATAAAAATTAATGTCAACAAAAATAATGCGTTTATAAAAACCAGTGGTCCCAAATTCCAATTAATATCTATTTTATTTTTATTTTCATTTCCAATTATGAATGCTTCACTTAATGGAGTAATTAATTATTTCGTAAAGTGCGACTGGATACTTAATGTACGTTTATATATTTTTACTTTTAATGATCTTAGTTCACAGTTTTAAGCAGTATATTACTTTAAATTAATTATTTGTTTAATAATTACTAATTAGTAATTCACTAATATTTTATTTTATATAATACTTCAAAATTATTTCGGTTTTCGAGCTTTTCTTGAAATTTTATGATTATTTCCTACATCTTTTTTTTAAGATGCAGAAAGTAGAAGATTCTAAATTTTAAAAGAAAAAAAATTAATATAATAATTGATTAATTATTATATCTTATCCATTTAATGAAAGTTAATTATCAAATTTGTTTGCTATTTTTTAATTTAATTTTTCTAGGTCTCTTTTCTTATGTAGGGTTTCTTTGGTGTGTATCTTGTTTACCTTTTTGTTTTCCTCCTCCTAGTGGATTTTTACCAACCTTCAGTTATTAGTTTATGAATACAGATGTTTAGTTAGTACCTGCACACCACGACACGACTGAACAGTGTTGTAGCCTGATTTGCAGGAGACCACGCAGCTAGCTGTTTCAGCATCAGGATAGCAAGTATTGTATTATTTTATTTCTTATTTTAAATGATAAAGCGCTGCGCAATTTTCCGGTGTTCTATCTTGTGATCCTGGAATACACAGGGTTTGCGTTATATTTTGGTGAGAGTATTTACCACAGCTTGTAATAAACTAAATTTTACTGGATCGTCTTACATACTGTAATATATCTTAATTAATATCCACTCGAATTATTTTACCTTGTTCTATTTCAATTCATTTTCTTTTTTTGTCTTAATTTATTTCACCGTTAAATAATTATGAAGCATTAAGTTTCAAAGCTCTAAATTGAATAGTAATTACCGGAAGTTGAAAATTTTTGATTATTTGGACTGAAAATTTTATTTATAGCATATCTAGCTTAATGTTAGAGCAAGACAGATAGGCATTTGATTATTCAATTCATGATTTTTTTTTTACTATTTATTAGTGAGTTTTATTTAATCCATAAGCTCACTAGCGTATGTATTTTTTGTGCTTACATATCTATAGGAGACAAGTTAAATGCTAGGGACCAACATTATCGTAGAAGAATAACCCACCTCTATTCTCTGACAAAGGGTTTAGGTTGGCACATTTACTAGCCGGCCTTGCAACTAACTTTCAATTGGACTCCGATTTCACTTTAATATTTACTTTAGTTACACTCTCTCATTGATTTTTTTTTTCACTCAACTTTAGGTTTTGGCCTAAAATACCAACATATGAATGTTATTTGAAATAGTTAAATTTTTGAATTTTTTATCGTGTTACAGGAAAAATTCCTAGCTAAAAAATACCCTGTGTATACGGTCTTAAAACGAACACCACGTAAATACCAATAAGATCGAATAAAATAGGTAAAAATACTGAATAAACATTTGTTTCCGCATTCTACTTTTCTTATGATTAACTTTTTAGAAATTTTTCGCCAAACTTTGAGTTTTGTAATAATTATGTCAAAGATATATTTTAATAATATCATGCAATGTTGACTTAAAGTTGCCAAAGTTTAAGCATCTACGAACAAAACCGCTGGAAAAAGTTACTAATCTAATAAATTCTTTATCCTCCTCAACGTATATGCCAATCTAATTCGAAGCCAGCAGATGAAACTTTTATAAAAGTTATAAACAGTTAAGTACGAAACGCACGTTTCTTAATCCCTACGTGACTTTATTTTAAATTAATTTCAATTTTAATTTAAATGTCATTTAAAAGTTTGCCTTTCAATTTAAAGTCATTACATCAAAGTTGAATATTGAAAGGCTACTAAATATAAATGTCGAATTTAGCTAAGGAAATTTCTAAACGAACTTTATTTAAGACGGCAGGTAAAAAACTTTTTAAGGTTAAAATGTACTAGGTGGGTTCAATTTTTTTTTGCCTCTAGAATCTTAAATAACTTAAAGTCCGTTATTTTTAACCCTCTTGGAATTAAATTTTAAAAATTATTCTTTATGGTTTGCCTTCCCTATGATTTGTTTATTTTTAAGCCAAAGACTTATTCCCTTGTTTACAGTTACTATTTCTGAAGTTATCTTATCACCTTTTTAACTCAATTTTCTTATTCATTTTGTAGGAAAGTACAACTGGATAGGAAGAAAATTAAACTATTAAAAACTTGTTTTTGCTCTTTTGTAATAATTATAAGAAGTATTGTTGACTAAGAAGTATGCATACATTTGAGTATTAAGTGATTTGCCATCTTACTTATTCTTTAGTGTTACTGATCTCCGTAGCTTCACCTATAAGTCTTCGATTTATCTCAAGAATTATAACAAGAGAATTGTCTTTAATCAAATATTATACACCTTTACTAACCCCTAATAATTTTGTAATCAAGTATGATGGCATGATATAGTTTCTACTACTTCTTAAAATAATTGATGAGTGATAAGATCTCACACTCTAAAAATGTAAATGTGCTGGAAGTAAATTTCATAAACCTTTATTAAATGCATTTAATTTAACACATAAAATTTAATAATTTTATATTAATCTAAATTAATTAATTCCATTAAATTTAATGCAACCATACATTCAATTCAAAGTTTGATCATTAGCTTTTAAAGTGACTATGTAGATTAAATATACAGCCAGTGTTCATTGAATTTGAGATATGTTATCACATATTTAATACATCATCATTAATATGAAACTATCAGGAGAAGGTGGACATTTTTCCCATAGGTATTGTTAGCCACCTAGGCCAGTTTCGAACTTATTACTTCCCGTCAGTATGGGGCAGACATATACACCTCACCATAAGAAAATTGAGTTATTTAAGCAACTTATATCATACTCAATAAAAACTTAAATACAAGTTGCGCCATCTCCCGGAATCTCATGCAATGTATATTGAATAATAATGTAAATTCCTTTAGTATTAGGGTACATGCGAATTAGTTTTAATGTACGGAAGTTGAAATATGATTTCAGTTACTTTATTGAAATTTAAGATACCATTTAATCAAATTTAATGTACAATGAACTGATATTTCAATGAATTTTCTTTAAATATAAAGCAAATGTAAATTATTCACGAATTAAAGTACAAAATCATTAAATTTAATGTGGAATGGACATTAAATTTGCATTAAATTTAAGGTTATTTTTAACAGTGTAGGTAAGATAGATAACACTGGAAACATAAAACAAGTGAAAAAATGCACGGATTTAAATATTACCAGGAGCATTTGAAATGCAGAACAAACAAATTATTGCGGCAATGGAGGTAGAACAGACCTATAAATACCTGGGCATTAAACAAATACGAAGAATTGACCAAGAAGTTATGAAGAGGGAATTCATCAACGAGTTCAAAAGACGGGTGAGGCAGGTATTGCGAACCAACCTAAACAGTAGAAATATATTTAAAACTCTCAACACTTGTTGAGATGAAAGAAAAATAGAGAGCAGAGAGCAATTTGCTGTAAATGAATAAATAATAAATTGTGGCAAATAAAAAAGGTTTGTCAAATAAATAAAGAAATTATTGAATTTGATAATCCACTTTACTTTTTTAATTTTAACAGGTGGCTCTGGAATGGTCTTTTAGAGCCTATCCGGCTAGCTCCAAAAGAGGCGGAGAGTGGTCGGGGTAATATGCGCCACCTGTTTTAGTGCCCTAAAGGTTAAGGTAGAGACCGGTCTAGCATTAAAAACAAAATAGGAAACCGAATTTTAAAAAACCCAAAAAAAATTTAAACACAAGTATTTATATATTACGTTTTACGGTGTAAATGTAACTAACCACCGAGAGTGGCCTAGCGCTTCTCTGTTCAAAAGAATATGCCTGGGATGGTCAGTTGTTCAACTAGGTGGTTTTGAACAATTTAAACTTACAATGATTAATCTATTAATAAAGTAAACCATTATACTCTAAACAGTTATTCTTGGATGTGGTACTAAATATAAAAAAGTTATATAATTGTAAATAATAAATATATGCATAATATGAGAATATTCAGTGCACTCTACCCGTGTAGATAGACCTGTTCACTTGAGTTAACATATATGCCCTTTACATACGTGGAGATATCAACTACATATGGTTGCATGATTTAATTAATTATTCCACATGAGGAAACACAATAGTGTTTAAAGAGGTAAGTACACTAATTATTAATTAATTATATATACAAAAAGAAAAGAAACACTATAATGGTTTTTAATTTATAGGTTGTAACGAAGGCAAAAATTCAGCGGGTTAAAAGTCTATAATTCCCTGAGACGAAACAGACACATAAAATCTGATTAGCGGAGGCTTCCTGACATTGAAGTAGACCTTGGCAGGCTCTGGATCACTCGGTACTAGGATGTGGCCTGGTACGTATAGCATACGAAGCAGGTACCGTAGAGGAATCAGCAAAAAAAAAACTCAATGTTAAGCAAAATGGGGAAAACAGCAAGGAAACAAGAGGAACTACTGAGAAAAAGAAAGAGAAGGAGAAAGAGAAAAAGAAAACACAACACATTTATGCGTGTTCTGTGCTCTTTGGAGTTATGAAATTGAGCGAGAGACACATAGATAGTCTGCCAAGGAAAATCAGAATCTTCCTGATACTAAGGAAGAACCTACGCTCATTATTTTACAGGCTAGCATCTCTGCCGTAGCCGGCAATAAATGAAGCAGATGATTCAACACCGGTAGGATTGAGGTTTCATGAATTTACTTCTCATCACCAATCATATCAAGAGACGATTCAAGCTTGACTACAGAAGCCTCTCCACCGACGACATCTAAATGATCAAATAAGACCTCTGGATCCAGAACAACCAATGCCGATATGGATGCCGAATTCAACACGTCATAGGGGGACGCCAAATATTTGCCACATCGAAGAACAAGGAGACACATGATTTAGCAGCGGAGATATTCCATTAAGAATTCGAAAGTATGGCAGACGTAGAAATTACCATACTATGAATACAGTTCGGTTCATATACAGGAGAACAACGAGTTCACGATGTACTGTGATCGAACTGTGCTCACGGATCACTCGGTTGCACAAAGCAGGCCACATCCTAATTTAGTCGATAAAATATACAAGCTAGCTAAACTGATAGAAATCGTCTCCCTCTCATTATCCTTCTCCCTTGGATTTTTATCCAGAAGAACACCAAATATAAAAACCTGAAGATATCAATACGCAGACAGTGGGGAATGAGTAGTGTCCGGATAATCCCCATAATTTCATCAAGAACCGGCGAAGGAACGATAAATTTTCTGCTTAATATCTGAATCTTAGCGAACATCTATATAAGGCTATGCAAAAAGTAGTACTACTTAGAACCGCTCGAGCTGTCTGGAAGTTCCCCTGAAGGCACCGCGAGACCGTTTACCTAAATTTAAGGCAACGGCATTATTTAATATTTTATAATATATTTAATATATATTATAATACTGTTATTTATTTATGTATACATTAATTTTTTAGTTGACAGTGTTTTATTTTTTAAAGTCTATCAATATGTTAAGACTTGGTAAATAATTTTATAAACTATTTTACTTAATTACTTAATATTGAGTGGTCTATAAGTGATTAAAGTGCTTGAGGCAGCTGGCTGTTATTTTGGTAGCAATTATACATGGGCTGGGTTTTGATGGCTCACTTGCTACAAGATGCAAAAACAGCATTTCCTGACGTTACTCTTACCGAAAGTTCAAATTTAATATGCTATCTGTAACTCTAGGATCAACAGACTCTTCAGATTATCCAAATAAATTTGAAGATACTAAATTATAAAATTTACTTTATTAAAAATACTTAGTAGCTGTAGTTAAAAGTAATAAAGAAAAAATGACATAGATATAGCAGCTGTAGCTATAAATAAGAACGCAAGAATGTCTATATTTATCGACGAAAATTTCCTTCACAATATTAGCAATACGTTCTTATTTACAAATTTAAACAATACAGCCACTTATCTGTTCGTAAGTACAAGTTCTCAGGCTGCCATCACCAATAAAGGGTCAGAAGCAAATGGCGTACTTAAAAACAATTCAGCTCTCGGATGTTTTAATATTTCCTTATGAGTAGTTTGGTGTTTGTGCTCAGAAGGGAAACAGACACAACGCATGCGCAAACAAACGTATTTAATGTCAACGATGTATGTAGTATCTCTATTAAGGAGGACAAAGCTTGACGAGCAGGAGATAAGCATAAAACAATGTACAAAAAACTGAAGATTCAAAAGCTAGGGTAATAGCTTGTAGAAACTGAAGTGAAGCTTCAATAAATGATTTTAATGCTTTAAATGCTGGGCCATGAAACAAAAGGAAAATCGTTGGGTTCAATATTTTGGAATTTTTTTATGAGATTAAATGGAAATAATTTAATTTATTGAACTCGAAAACTATAATGAAAAATATAGAATATAGTGATCTCATTTTGGTGTAGATTGCTCATATCAAATAGAAAAAATACATATGATCACTGATTTTGTTCTTTGACAATTCTACACTACTGTTAAAACAACCAGTTACGAAGAAGATAGTTGAATGCCAAAATTTTAAACTAGAATTATCACAGTGCATATTTCAAAAGCTCTTCTACAGCCACGATAATAATTATTGGAAAAATATTAGATACGACGTATCCCCAAAATTCAATATTATTTGCTCAAAGCTGCAACGGAAACAGATAATTAATTTACAGATACCTCAGAATTGTATGAATACTTATATACAAAACCCGCAATCTTTTGCCAAATTCCAAGTCTAAATACAACAGGTGTAAAAGTAAAGAAAAACTGTTACAACTACCTGTAGTTATAATTAACTTGATCCACTTTAATATTTATAATGTCATATTATAGTGTAGAACTTTTTAAAACGCATCAGCCTTAAATAGAGAAATATTGTACATTTAAATAAGTTCACTGCTCTCTTAATTTAACATTTTGTTAGTACAACCAGAAATTATTTGATAAAAAATAAAAATGCAAAAGATGATTTTTTTTTGATTTTATAAAGATTTTATTATTCAGCATCAGGTCAATGCAAAATATATTACACACACGGCACTGAATCACAATCATAGTGCATTGAAGCTGCAGTGCTGCAAAATCCCCAAGGATATTTCGGCGCGAAAAAGAGAAAATAGTTATTATTTTCTCAGGGAGATAGTATGATCCTCAAATGCAATGGAGTCACAATCTGTTGAAAATGAAACATTAGCAAAAAGATTTATTCCACATCTTACACCCAAAACAGTTCTGTGCACCGATATTGTTTTCTCTCGACACCCACACTTGATTGTTGGTTTGAATTGTTTATTACACTTTTTTTTATAACTATATGTGTTGCAGTGTGCAGAAGTTGGTATGCATTTTTGCATGACGTACATTTCATTTTTTGTTAGTTAATCTAATTGACTGGAAAATCTTATAAAAGATAATTTAATTATAAAATATATTTAAGAATCCATTGGATATGTGGTCACAATAACAAAATCCTCTTTTTGGCTTAACTAAAGACATGGACACAAATTAACACACAGACTTAATGCACTTAATAAAGTGCATAAAATAAAGAAAATAAAGTATCCAAAAATTGTTTACGTAGTGAAATATGATTTGACTTACTAGGTATTGTAAATTATAAGTAAAGTTTTCAACCTAGCGAATATGTGAGGTTGCAATATATTTCCCTGGGTCTACAATACAGAAAATACACATTTCAAAGTCACGATCCACCACTGCTCAATTCCTAAAATAAAAAGCTTTTATATGACCTGAAACTCAATTTTATACCAAAGTGGGTTTATTAAATTTTACTAAAAACCTGACCATCCTTTTTGTCACCTAATACCTACATTTTCTGCTTAATACAGGCCTAGCTATTATTCCGCTAACAGCTGTATAAATATTTAAAAAATGAAAGCGAAAACAGTTCAATAATTTTAAAAATAATACTTTTCTCAACAAAGTACTCAGCCGACAAGTTTAGAGTTTCCTTTGTCTTATTGATTAAGTAAATTGACCTTTTCTGAAGCAATTTGAAACCCAACTTGTCAAACCTAAGATAAATTTCGAGACCAAACACAATTTCCTAGCCGCTTCTTCCAATTTAGTAGTTCTGTAGCTTAGTATCGTCTGGGAACTTTTATTGACATTGAAATTTAAAGATAGTAGCGAAAACAACATTAAGTTTATTGTCATAAAAACTTATTTTTAACGATTATGAAAGGTTTTTTCTTAAAGAAGTAGCTTGGTAAGTTAATTATTTTTATGACGGGTTTTCAATGTTGGTTTCCCTAAACTGCTTATCATCTATTTAAAAACAAAATACTCCTTTCTCACATCTATGATGATTGATTTTCTGAAAGTAAAGATACATATTTGCAAATTTTTAATATATCTTATATGTTCAATTTTATGCATTTACCTTTAGCAATATTAAAAATATGCTTATCATCTTTAAGTATAAAAATTTTGTCTTCTCTGGACTTGGATCTTGACATACATAAACTTGGCTACTATCACTGTGTACGAAATTTTTAAGATGAGTTTCTATTTGTTTAAAGATTGTAGACAATGTTGAAGATTGAGTAAAATGTGGTCGTCTGACTTGAATTGCCTTTATTTTTATTTATTTCTACGACGTTTCGATTAGGTTGTATCTCTAATCATTATCAAGTATAAACTGAATGTTTTGTCTTAAGACTACGAGCTTATATAGGGACTGTGTCCATTAAAGAGCAAAGTTTCGCTTCACTGTACACACCTCAATGATTTGATGTTACAAAGTAGTGGTTGCCAAAGATTAGGTATCTCAACACTCGGTTTATTGAAGATTCCATTATTGTTTTTAATGTAAGATGCTTTTCTTTCTTTTTTTCATGTTGGGTTCCATATTCATTGTCGCAGCCTCAGACCATTTTATGTGGTGTTGTTTATCCTAGGCGTGTTCTGCAATACCTGATCTCGACGTTCCCCCTTTTTGTGTATGAGTTTTATGTTCCTTAATTCTAACTTCTAGTGGTCGTTTGGTTTCTCTAATATACATTTCATCACACTCACATGGAACTTTGTAAACACATTCTTTCTTATCGGTAGCTTTTGGTTTTGTTTTTGTTAAGTGAGCTCTAAGTGTATTTCCTGATTGAAAGGCTGTTTTTATATTATAACTACTGGCAATTCGTCTTGTTTTCTCCGAAGTTCCCTTAATGTACAGAATTATGAAGAACGAATGTGTTTCTTACTGTCCAATGTTCGTTGTTCTAGAGCTATTTATAACATCGTCGATTAGTTTCAAAGGATAACCATTCTATTGTAAATCGGATTTAATATTTGTTACCGCTTTTTCCAAGAAATCGGCATTATCGCATATAGATATAACGCGATTATAGAGGTTGCGACCACTAGAAGTTAGAATTAAGAAACATAAAATTCATACACAAAAAGGGGAAACTTCGAGATCAGGTATTGCAGAACACGAATAAGTTATTAACAGGTTGTACACCGAAGAAATAAAAAAATAGACGGGTTTTGTATATCAATGTATGTTTTATTAATATCAGCCAAGCGCTTTCGGTCTAACTTAGACCATCTTCAGGGCTCAGACCTCGTCAAAGGGCACACCTTAACCCTGCCAGTTTGAGAGCAGTCGCCAGCCGTAGCCTTCACCCAGCTTTTGGGTTTTTATTAAAAAGATTTATTGTTTTAATAATGTCAATGTACTAGTGTGTTGAATGTTTTGGTTTTAATTTTAATTTGTGACAAAGTTTTTTGAAAGTTTTTTAATTGTATACGATTTGTTCTGTGTGGAGGCTACGGCTGGCGACTGCTCTCAAACTGGCAGGGTTAAGGTGTGCCCTTTGACGAGTTTGAGCCCTGAAGATGGTCTAAGTTAGACCGAAAGCGCTTGGCCGATATTAATAAAACTTACACTGATATACAAAACCCGTCTATTTTTTGATTGCAGAACACGCCTGGAATAAACAACACCATATAAAATGGTCTGAGGCTGCGGCAATATATATGGAACCAAACATGAAAAAAAGGAAATTTATAGAAGCAGCTTACATTAAAAACAATAATGGAATTTTCAGTACATCGAGTGTTCAGATACCTAATCTTTGGCAACCACTACTTTGTAACATCAAATCATTGAGGTGTGTACAGTGAAGCGAAACTTTGCGCTTTAGTGGACACAGTTCGTATATAAGCTCGTAGTCTTAAGACAAAACATTCAGTTTATACTTGTTAACGATTAAAGTCACAACCTAATCGAGATACTTTTGCTATATTTTGGAAAACAGAACACCCGCACTGTTGAGGCGTTTCAGTCATTTCCCGTATAACCCGACACACAGTATCAATACGGCATCTCAAAAGTATTTGAAACACTATTTAAACTTATAATAAGGTGTGCTTTTTAATATTTGGGTAGTTTAATGGAGCTAAACTCTACATATGTTTTGCCTGTAAGGGCCTTTTCAAGAGAACACTTAATACTAAAATAAAGATATCTTTTAACATTTACATATACCCAATAATTTATTATCTAATCTAAAGAACCTATTTTTACTGTAAATCTATGATAGACAACATCAAATATTTGCCTATAATTGGGACAAAAAAAAGTTTTGTTGGTCAGCCAGATCTGGATTACATTTTAAAAATTTTTTATTTTAAGTTGCTCTATTAAATTTAATTTTTTACTTTTATTCACGGTAACTTAAAATAGGTGTTTGCAAGGTACATGTCATTTTCAATGCAGAACTGGACCATTTGTTGAGTTTATCTCTCCAAAGCCCTACTTTCTCACAGCAGTTTTATCATTTCCCAGGCTAATTTTGGCATTCACGTCTCCTGTGACCATCGTTAATTCTCCTTTCTTTGTGAAGTGCAAAATTTCCTCCAAATTATTTTAGAATTCTTCAATTTTTTCATTTTTAATCAAACTCAATATTAAAATTGCAATAACATCAATAAATAACCCTTAAAAGGCAATAGAAACGGCTATAATATTACTTAAATATAATTTTAAATAAGAAAGTTACGGAACATTTTAAAAAACGGCAGCTTTTGAATTTCACATTGTATCGTTAGAATAAAGGAAAGTTTTCCAGTTCTCTTCGAAGCATTTTTAGCTTCTCCAAAAAACTTTAATAGTTAATGAGAAATCCCATCAAGGTATAGAATTTGAGATTCTCTATAGAAAACCGAAAAAAAATCATTTTCGAGGAAGTTATCGAAATTTTAAAGTTAAGCTTAGAGCTTTTGCAGTAGAGAAAAATAAAATTAATTTTTTATTCAAAATTGTAAATTTTTATGATGTATCCACGTAGTTCAATTTTCTCTTCTTATTAAGATGATATGAGTCATAAACTTTCAAAAAAAAAATGAAAACCTAAAAGTTTTCAAAATTAAGTAAATGGCTGCCATTTTTCGAAAAAAAAAATCAAATACGATTTCCTCAAAAACTACATCTTTTTTTTTTGACGAATTTTTTTCGAGGATTCTGTGTTATCTATTCAAATATAATTGTTCTCATAGGTGCTAAAATGCAGGGGGAGACATTATTATTTTTTTCTTTTTTCAATGACCGATACCATTTCAAATCATGCAATGAGAATTTTTCAGGAAAAAAAAACATTCTTTCTACGTGAAATATATACACCTATTTTGCAATTTTGCCAAAAAGTTATTTTGAACGCAGTTATCGAAATTTTAAAGTTGATATTAGTGCTTTTGCGGTGAAGAAAAGTATTATTTTATTTTTTTTACCTAATTTGCGTAATTTAACTTTCTCTTTTGATTAGAGCCCAAAAATTAACAAAATTGCGGTCGTTTCTCCAAACAAAATCAAGAAATTATTTTACGGTTGCCTGTTATATGCTTCATTTACAGAGTGTCCGGTAGGTACCTCATAATTTCGCGGGAGCATATAGAGGAAATCAAAATAACTCTACTTTGTCATAGAAAAAAAATTCATTAAGTGATTTACTTCATCGGCTCGGAAATTTTAATATTTTATAGAGGCCTTAAAGACTGATTAAACCATACTACAGTAGATGTTTTAGATAGTCAGAGAAGTCAGGAACGGACTTGCAGCATTCGTTGGACCTAATTTTTGACAGGTGTCATTTCACAGAGCTGAAAACTGAATTTTAAATACTTTGGTCATTCGTCTTAAAAAAGATACTCTAAATTTATTTTGATAAGCCTGACAGTTTTCGAGATAAATTGGTTTTTATGCGAAACACTTAAAAGTTACTAATGTTAAACACAAACAGAAATAAATCAGGTTATTATTGTTAATGCCAACACAATGAATTAATATCGCCTTCAATTAAAAATAATTTTAAAGAATTGAATAATATTCTTACGCAAAGTATGCTGATATGCACTTCATTTATAGTGAAACGCTGTCAAATTCTTCGAAGGCAAGAAGACTATGCTGAAAGATTTCCAGCTCGAACACTGCCAGTAAAAGATGATTAGAAAGTAATTATTAGATTTAACGAATTAATTTTTTACATGTTTTATTCAGGGTCAATTTAACCGCAACGTGGCGGTGAGGGCCCTCCAAGGAGAGCACGAAACCCTCACGTTGAGGAACAAATTTTGCAAGATATTGCTGACATTACTTCAAACAGCATAAGAATGCTCGCGACACAAAGCTATAACACAAAATGGCTCATACATGAAACTCTAAAAAACAGGTAGTTCACCCGTACCACGTTGAAAAAGTACATGCTATGTCTTCGGATGATTATCCCGCAAAATTTCAAAACTCCAACAGGTTTATACAGCAACATAACCTAATTCTAAATTTTTCTAATTTTACTATGTTTGCCATTTTTGGCCCTCGATAGATAGATCGAGGTGGACTTTTTTTATGACGCAGAGCTAAATCCCTTAGACTTTTATTTTTGGGACATCTAAAAGAACTAGTTTATTTAACACCCGTAAATACTAGAGAAAAATTACGAGCGAGAATAGCACAGCATTTTAACGAAGTCCGTAATAATGCCGGAAAATTATTTGCAGTGCAGCGGGAAAATATTCGAAGAATAAGAAAATGTATTGAAGTACGCCCATATCGAATATTTGTCAAAATAACATTCAAACGTTTTCACTAGTTTTGCATTTCAATAACATTGTAAATTAAAAAGTTGATGCTGGTAGCCGTTACTATATGGTAGTTAATCATCTTCGGGAAATGTTTAAAAGGGAACTACTATGTTTTATACCACTAAATTTATTAAGAAAACAGTGACTGCAGTTTCAACTCACAGAGTCATTTTCAAACTGAATTACAAAGGTAAACTAAGTATCCAATACAGAAACATGAGAAAATTTAACAATAAATAAAAACTACCTGAGAAATTACATTATTACAAAGGGGAAGTATTAAATTTTGGGAACTAATTATTATTTGGCGAAAACAAATTAAGGGAAAAACCCTAGTTCTGTATGGTCTTTAAGCAAATTTACATTTTTATTTTTACTATGTTTATATATTTCTAAAGATTCAAGAATATTCAACTTTTGGCCCTTTGTTGAAAAATGTAACATGTCAGTGTTGCTTAAATCAGGAAAACTGTGGCTGTGTTCTAAGCAATGGTTGGCAAAGCTCGAGTCTGTTTTTTGTAGTCTATATGATCGGTGGTGTTCCGAAAAGCGAGCTTTAAAGCTTCTACCACTTTGTCCAATATACAAGCTCTCACAATCTGAACATTTTAACTTATAAAGTCCTTATTTAACAAATTTATTAATTTTATCTTTAGCATTGTAAAGGATAGTGGACAGATTGTGTTGAGATTTAAAGGCTACTTTTATGTTATGTTTGGAAAGAGTATTGGCTATGTTTTCTGATAGGGTACCACAGTATGACAAAGATATATAAGATGAACTATCTTTATCATTTTTTATTTTAGGATATATTGAATTAAAAGCTAGTTGTTTTTGTTTTTTAGTTATTAATTTTTTTATGGTTTGTTGGGAGAAATTGTTTGATATTGCAATCCTTTCAATGATATTTAGTTCTTCTTGAAGATCTTCTTCAGAGAGAGGCAAGGAGAATGCTTTACGTATCATTGCGCAGCCATTTTGTGTTGTAAAGGGTGAAAAGAGTCATCAGATATAGTATTACCTGTAAACGTTGGTTTTCTAAAAATTTTAAAATTACACTGATTATTGAGGTGAGATATGGTGAGATCAAGAAAATTTATTTAATGGTTATTTTCAGTTTCCAGAGTAAATTGAATTTTTGGATGGCAATTATTAATGTATTGTAAGAATTTTTGAAGCTGTCTCGTAGTGCCTTTAAAACATCATTTATCTCGAAAACTGTCAGTTTTATTGAAATAAATTAAGAGTACCTTTTTTGAAGAGGAATGACCAAAATTCTTAAAAAATCGGTTTTTAGCTCTGTAAAATGATTCCTGTCAAAAATTAGGCACAAGTCCGTTCCTGACTTCTCTGATGATCTCAAATATCTACTCAGTTTAAAACTTAGAGCCGATAAGGTAAATCACTGAGCTCTGTATCTCCGTTAAGGAGCACTCCGTTAATTATCACATTTTTAAGTTTTTTATATAATTTATTTACCAAAAAATGGTTCGTATGAATAATATGAGCAAATATTTTCAAGTAGCAACTTACTTACGAAGTATTATTGTAATAAATCGACTATTTACGAAATTTCTGCTTACAAATATTTGCTCATATTATTCCAGGTTTTTGATAATCGTGCGAGATCTTTTTTGGTAAATAAATTATATAAAAAAAATATGATAATTATATAATGTAGCATATAACAGGCAACCGTAAAAAATTGACTTTTTCAAGAAATACTCGCCATTTTGTTAATTTCGCCAATTTTTCAGCTCTTAAGGTCTTTTCTTAAAGTTTGTGACTAATGTGACCTGAATTGAAACAGAAAATTAAATTACGTTGATTAATCGTAATAATATAAAATTTTGAGTAAAACAATGGCTGTATTTTTTTCACTCCAAGCGCACTAATCTCTACTTTAAAATCTCGATAACTTTATTGAAAATGATTCTTCGTAAAACAGCATAATAGCATAATACCTGTACAATTTTTAGTTTCTATAATATTATATTTCATGGAGAAAGCATTTTTTTAAATCTCATTGCATAATTTGAAATGGAATCGGTCACTGAAAAAAGAAAAAATTATTGTATCTCCCCCTGATTTTAGCACCCATGAGAACAATTGTAGTTGAAGAATCATATAACAAGGAACTCGAAAAAAATTCATCAAAAAGATGTATTTTTTGAGAAAATAGTGTTTGTTTTTTTTTATCGAACAAAAACCGACATTTTGTTAATTCTGAAAATTTTCCTTTTTTCAAATTTTATCTTAGTCAAAAGAAAAAACGGAATTTCGTAAAATAGTCATAAAAATATACAAATTCGACTAAGAAATTACTCAACTTTAAAATCTCGATAACTTCTTTAAAATTGATTGATTTGATTTCGCAAAACGGCTTCTTTGGTTCTAGAATAATATATTTTACGGAGAAAGCGTTTTATTTTTTTGACTATTTTCACTGCATGATTTTGGACGAACTCGGTCAGAGATGATTGGAATATTTTATACATTCAAAATATAAACACTCATTAAAAAATTACAGTTTGTGTCACACTAAATCCTGTAGAAGTAAAGAAGTTGTGAACATTTCGGAAAACTTTATAAAAAACACACGAGCGCATAAATGTTCTTTAAAAGTGCTAGGTAGCTTGCATGTCAAATAGCAATTTAATTACAATCCTTATAAACCTTCTTGATACAATTAATGTTGTCATGCTATAGACCACTTGAAACTTGTGGAATTATTTAGTGTAAACTAATGTCGATAAGATTTTCATCATTAAGCCATTCTTTTTGTTAGTTTCGTGTAAATTTTTTATGAGATTGACTGTATATGATATTTTTATGAGACAGCTGGTTTCGTTATAGAATTATTATTTTATTTTCTGATAAGATGATTGGGCAATTCTAGTCACTTAAGCTTTCTGAGGCTTTTAGGTAAAAATGGAAATATTATAGTCTCTTCAAGAAGTAGAGAGAGTATTAAATCATTTTTAACCCTCTTTTCTTCGCAAACTACCTGTGTTCTTTAGTCCGGTGTCTGACAAAATATGTTAGATACATATTTTTTATAGAAATGAGTTAGAAATATTATAATCAAAAATACCGGTCTATAATAATGGACTATTTGGGTTTGATGGCACTAGATATTTGGAAGTGTGAAGTATTAAAAAGGAGGTTATTTTGTCACAAAGTATTTATGGCAGATAATATTATTTCGGTCATAAGCTCAAAACAGAATTTGTAGCTGTTATAATAATATTTTATTTCTAATGATATCTTGGTAATTCACATACATTACAAAATAGAGATAATTTTGCCATATTTAACACAAACAACAACTATATTTTTATTATTTTTAGTCTTGACATAAAAACTGCTTTAGACACATTCGGACTAAAACGTAGCCTTATTCAAGTTATAATTTAAATACTTATAAAATACCAATTTTCATAAATACAAGAAGTTAAACATATATAAAAAATAAATTCGTCCATATAATATTAAAATATTTTTTGAGCTACCCATCATTTTTATTAATTATAAATACTTTTAGGATATTTGACGTTTCAGTTTATTTATTTCTTAAACCATCTGTAAAATTACATTGGAACACTAAAACGGGATTCAAATGTAATTAATTTTTATATGTGTTAGATTTACTTATTTTTATTTCTATTGCACTGACATCTTAATTTAATTTACTTTATTATATAGAAATCCGATGGCCCAAAAAAAAAATAACAAATATGTTATTCTACACGCTTAAGAAAAACACGCAAATACAATAATAAAATAATAAAAAAAAGTACGGCTAATTGGGCTTAAATATATATAAAATTAAAGAATGAGACACACTAAAAATATATAAAAAAATAAAAATATATATAAACAACATTAAACAATAAAATACAACAAAAACAATTTAAATAATAAACTGTATTTATACTAGTAATCTAATTCGTAATCAAAGTCAGTGGCGCTATCTTCGCTCAAATTAATTATAATTGGTTCCGCTATCTCACCAATCATGTGATCGAGTTTCCACATTTTGTTTTATTCTTTTATTATATTGTTCACACGTTTTTTCCAATTTTCCGCATTAAATCTTTGAAAAGTTCAGTTAAATCACTAATTTTGTAACTTGTGTTATTTATAGCAACTCTCCCTTTTACTTGAGTCCATATCGCGATGTTGCCTAATTGTTTGGAAATATTTCCTTTTCCAACAGATAGTTTCCGGACGATCTCTAAGAACAGATTTTCCAGCAAAAATTAAGTTCTCTGAGCAATTTTCAGAGATCAGTTCTTTTAATTTCAGGTAAGTCCCGATCTTCAATGATTTTAATTAGAATTTTGTCGACGGTTGTGATCTGCTTCTCATAATAAAATGTATGTACTGCTTATTGCACTGTTCAATTCTTCTTTCGATGAAGTTTTTCATCTTCCTGTAACTGAATGTGGCTTGAGAGCACTAACAATTCCAGTGGTCTTTTTCTTCTTCAACATTCGGGAAACAATAGATTTTCCAACTTCTGTCATTTTTAAAAACATCTCAACCGCGCTTTTAACATTATTATCTGTATATTGATATCTTAAGGCGTCATAAACATTCATCGTTATAAGCTTTCCGTTGAGGGAAGAATATCTTTTGGGTATCTCACTAATTTCAAATAATGTATAAAAATAAACGCAAACAAGATAAATCAGTAAGGGCACACTGTAAGGTGTACTTTGCTCGCTGACAGAAATTAAACTGAACTATGAAAAATCTTATCGCTGCACTAAATTTATAAAAGAATATTTAAATATAATTAGATTTACGGCAGTACTGGCGCAGGTAAGTCGGAGGTTTCGATGACAGTTTTATCAGTCTCTCTAGTTCGTGAACTCAAAGTTCAAAACTTTCATACTATCTTTTACCGATGGTTCCAAATCGGATCAAGGTGTAGACTTAGCTGCCGTAACCAGTTTTTCATGCAACAAATCAAGGTTAGATCCCCTTTCATCCATTTTTTCAGCTGAGTTGTTTGCCATCAAGCAATGCATCAGAGAAGTAATTAAACACTTCCCGACCCCCAAACATCTAATCATTTCGACACATCCCACCCCTCATGAATCAAATTCTCGACCTTCTTAAAATGGGATCCCAACGTAATCTGTACATAGCATTTATGTGGGCCCCGAGACACATCGGCATAGATGGGAATGAATTGGCCGACACTCAAGCTAAGTCTGCAATCCTTGAAGGCATCCCTTTCCTCCCTTTACTTAACCCTGAAGAATTCAATAGGCACATCGATAACATCATTCGAAACATTGTACAGGTTCGCTGGGAATCCCTCGAAAACCCCAATAAACTCTCTTATATTAAAAGAAACTTCTCAGAGACCTATCAGTTTTCCCAACTGTCCAGAAGGGAAAATGTTGTATGGAAGAGAATCGTTATTGGATACTGTAGAATGACTCATTCCTTTCTTCTTAAAAACGAGGATCCCCCTCAGTGTCTGTTTTGTCGTTCCCGCTTAACTTGTACAACATATAATATCAGACTGTCCCTCATACAGAAATGCTAGAGGGAGGTACCTCACCTCCAATGATTTTGCGACAGTCATGTCTTTTGAACTGACTAAGGCCAAAAGCATACTCTATTTCTTGAGGCACATTGGTCTTTATAATAAAATTTAATGCAACCAACAAATACTATAGAAGGCGCTAAATGGTCTGAGATACCGACGCGCCTTTAACCATTAAATTAACTAACTACCTAACTCTAGTTCGTGAGTAGAGTATAATTATATTTACTTTATAGACATACTTCAAAATTTCTAGGTTGAAAGGATTTTTTATACGAACGTTATAAAGTTATAACTATACTGACTATATAATTAATACGAATACTATTTTAGTTATAATTCTGAATTACTCGGATTCTCTAGTATTATTTCTTAGAGAAATTCGATTTGATGTGCTCGGAAAAAAAATATTATCTCACTTGCATCTAATTGTCATTATTTGCTAAATAAATACACGGTGAATAGCAGACATATTGAGAAAAATTATTATTAAGCTATTTATAAAAACAAAATATAGCAAGTACTCTAGGTACTAGAATACACATAAAAAGACATTTGAAAAATTATACAGTGTACCGAAATGGATTTTTAAGAAAAGAAGATTTAAAAAGTTTAAATTGTTTTTATCAAATAAATATTTAAATTTCGGTTAAAATCAGCTAGAAAAGTCAATGTCCGCTGTTTCGAATATCTCTTCTAAATAAAGAAAATTGGGCATTTTTTATCACAAAGCAGTTTATTTATACTTAAAGGCGCTCGTATTTACGGGTGTATGGCACCCTAGGTCCCCTGGGGCACTCTGTTTTGATTTTGCTGAAAACTCAATAGGTTGTAGCAGACACAAAAATAAGGGTCATGTATATTTTTTATCAGCGGAAGTTGTCATTAATTATTTTTACAAAATAAAGCGGAAATTTCTTGTTATTTGAAATAAAGTAAAATAATGATGGTTTCATCCCCGCGGATATGATTCCCATTTTTTCTAAAGGTAAAGTTGCACTTCATTCACGTATTTCTAAAAGTTATGAAATTAAACGAAAGTCTTTGAAATTATTCTTTTATTAATAACATAAATAACTAAAATTTTCGTTTTTCGGAGTTTTGAAAGGAAAATAATAAAATGGAGTTAGAACACGTTTTTTTAATATATCAGGTTTTAATTCAGATATCTTCGCAAAACAAAATGTTAATTTCTTGTTATTTCGAAAAGTAAATCTATGCTTACCCACGCAGATATCGTCCCTTATTTGTTATGAGGGTAAGCCTGCATTTCATTCATGTATTTTAATTTAAAAATTACATATTTTTGTGTAAACAAACACTACGGAATGTAATGGAAATTTCTAAAAATATTTTTATGGAAAACGTTATAAACTAAAGTTGGCGTTGTTCAGGGAAAAAGTTGTAAATACTAATACTGTTTTTAATACCTTGAAACATAATAGAGAATCATTAACACAAATAAGATGTACACAGTTAATTTAAAAAGTTCTAGGACTAATTTTTTTACGAATGAAAACTAGACTTTAGAAAAAAGATTTTATTTAGTTTTCAACATAATCCCCTTCCCGTTCTATACAAATTTTGCTGCGCTCATATAGCCGCTGAAACGACCTGGAAAACTCCTCTTCTCGAACAACTTTCAGAGCCCTGGTCACATTCTTTAAATTGCCTCAATGTCTTCAAAACGTTCTCACTTCATCGCCATTTTCAATTTAGGGAATAGAAAAAGAGTCTGCCAGAGCCTGATCTAGCGAGTAGGGCGGGCGACCGACTTTTGGGATAAAAAAATGTGATAGGTGTTAAAGAATGGGCCAGCGCATTGCCGGGCAATAGAAACCAATCACTGATGCGATACAATTTCGGTCTTACGCGACGAATCCTCTTCAAAAGGCGATCCAGAATTCTTTTGTAGAATTGTGCGTTCACTGTTTATTCCGGAGACTGAAGTCGCTATGGATAATCCCGCGAGAATCCAAAAACGAAATAAGCATCGGCTCGATGCTCCATAGCGAAAATTATGACGCAGTGGCAAAAACATGTCTACTTCAAATGAATATACGTGGCCAATAAATCTTTTCTTCGTAGACACCTTGGAACAAGACATCCGGATCACAAAGATTAACCTGTTGAGTATTTTAAAAGAAAATTGGCAGGTAATAAAGCTGCGATTTTTTTTCTTTTTTAGCCGATATAATCGAAGATAATAAAATGGATCTCAAGCCATCGTTTCGAGTTAGTTACAGAATTGCAAGATCAGGGCAAGCAGATACAGTGGCAGAAAATTGGATTGGATCGTGTGCGAAAGACATCACGAAGTGTATGCTTGGAGAAAAAGCCGTAAAGAATATTGACTTTATTCTCCTATCGAAGAACAGTGTCACGGAGAATTAATAATTTGGCAAATGATATGGAATAAATTAAAAACAATAAAATTGAATTATTTCGTTAACCAGCTTCATGAGTCGCCGATGTAGTAAACGCTGCAATATTGTTGGATATATTTTTAAGAATTCCATTCAAGAAGATTTTAAAAAAATGATGAACTTAAAATTACATAAAAGGTCATTGTCAAGGTCAATATGAAGGTCACCATTGTACTTATTGTTTAAAGTTTCTTGGAGAATTACCTTGACATTTTTGGAAAATATTTTCTCTGAGGGAATATTCATGTATCCCGGAAACTTTGAATACCCTGTAAATAGGTTTGTAAAGTCATTAATCTCGAAAATACCTATTTACACCAATTTTCACTAAAATTAAAAACTTTTTGAAATTTTTTACCGTCATATTGGATTCGCCATTTTTAGTTTTTAAAATTCGACGGTAGATTTGTAATCAGCGACACCTAGAATGCTTATACAGCTATTTTCATCAAAATAAGAGAATTTAGAAAAGTACACTCAAAGAGAGAGCTAATACTAAGTTTAGGCATTCAGGTGAGACGAAAAATTCAAATTAGCAAATTTCGGTGAAAAAAAAAGATATCTGGACACTTCAAAATTAATTTTAAAGGGAAAGAATCATACTTTCAGGTGCTCCTACTAGTTTTGAGAAAAAAAATCTTGTGATTTAACATAACCTCAAATATGTCAAAAAACAGTTTTTTTTTTTAATTTTTAGGTTAGTATATCACCTGAGGTGATGGAGCAATTTTGAAGCCAGATTCGGATTCAGCGTACCAAAACCTTTCAGAAAAGTATATTAGAGTTTCTGTTACTAAAAATAAGTCAAATTTAGTTGGTGTGTGAAATTAAACAGCTAAAAATACACATCGCCATATAACATTTAAAAGACCGTAGACTAAATTGCAATGAATTTATTTGCCAAAAATTTAGATAAAACATTCGATTGGTTGCTAAAATGTTGTTTTCATAGTTTTTATATAAAAATTCTAATACTGCAGTCTTCAAATTCCTCCAAATTCAAAACTTAATATTCATGAAAATAATTCTCCATATCTAACTTCATTTTAAGTTTAGCTGCAATATACTTTACTAATTGATATATTTCAAAGTTTTTGTATCTCGATTAGAACTTGAGAAAAAAAATTTAGGGGTGACATATTCCGTTTTATTATTTTTTTTTCGAATACTCTGAATTACGACAACTTTAGTCATTCATGTTATTCAAAAAAAAAGTATTTTAAAAGAATTCAATTTAACTTCATAATTAATATATATGATGGAACTGCAGATTGAAACTTGTAAAAAAAGGAATCATATCGGGTGGAATGAAACCACCACAGTTTTACTTCTTTTCAAATAACAATAGTTTTTACATAAGAATTCTGATACTGTAGTCTTCAAATTCTGCCTAATTCAAAACTTAATATACATGAAAACAATTCTCTTTATCTAACTTCATTTTAAGTTTAGCTGAAATATGCTTTGTTAATTGATATATTTCAAAGTTTTTGTATCTGATATCTTAACGAAAATTTATTGACCTTAATATTTTAGTTTCCCATCACAACCTTCTATCATAAGTGTGAATTAGCTAAAATAAAGCCTGTCTCTTCAAGCTCTTCCAAGTTGATTTAGTACTCCCAAGAGACCTTTACTCATGCTATTTTATCTGCCTTTGTCGAAAGTTACGATTTCTGCAAGTGTTATATAAGCTGACTCGAAAGTTAAGAGTGACTCTCTAAAAAACGTGAGTTAACGCAAGGGGAAATTTTAATTAAAAAAAAAACAGTTATATTCCCAAGAATGTCAGAAAGTGATATTTGTATCATCAAGTTGAGTACTTGGAAACTCTTCAATGAGAATATTAAAGTTAAAAAATAACAGAACGCAATTTTTATAAAGGTTGAGAACAAGTTTATTATTTAAATACTGTTTACTACCGTTAGTGTCTTAGCAGCCCCCATATTGGGTATGGGCCAGTTCCATATATTCATCTTTTTCATTGATTTCGAAAAAAGAGAAGGTTCTATTTGACTGTTTCTGAGGCTAAAATATGAGAATGTAGTCCATTTTACTTTGGTCCAAAAGTCGATAGTTTCCAAAATACTGGGGATCAAAGTATCATTTTTGAAACCTTGTATTTGGAAAGATTTTTTACCTCTTGAAAAATTTTCGTTGAGTGAGCCGTTTCGCTAGAAAACAAAATATTTTCAATTACATGCATACACCAGTTAACTGTGTCTGTAACAGTAATTTTCCGAGTAACTTTTCTCCTATGGCATATAATAATTTGACTATTGACAAATTATCATCACTGTAAGATCAACATTCTAAATTTATAAACCCCTTTTACTATTAAATATCAACAACTGCACGCACTCCGAGAAGGTTGACATGCTCCTGGTGTTTGGGTTTTGTGAAGGAAATGGGCATCTAAGTGTTAGGCTCTATATGGAAAAATTTCCTAACCGTCAAATACCAAACCATCAAATATTTGCCAATATTGATCGTCATCTCCTAGAAATCGGCAGTTTTGAGAAAAAATTCGATTGTAGGGTCGTATTCCAACAATTCGAACAGTTGAAAAAGAAGAGGAAATATTGGAAAAAGGAAAAACCAAGTGTTAGTATCCACCGCTACATTTTGTGAATTTATTCCAAAACAGAAGAATTCGTTATCAAATTTTTGGTGAAAAAAATTTATTCACTGAGGCGTGCTGGAATCACCAACCTACACAAATGTTTATGCAGATTAAAATCCATATACTATTAAAGTTGCACACCATCAGCATAACTTTAAAATAAATGTTTGGGCAGGTATTACTGATCGCTACCTAATTGAATCTATTGTGATTCCAGACAGTATAAGTGGAAATTATTTATATTTTTTGCAAAATACATTACCAGTTCTTCTCGAGAATTTGCCTATTTTACTTCGTCGAGTATATATGTGATGGTACTCCACCCCATTTTGTCGTTGCTATTCAGTAATATTTACACGACCAGTATCCCAACTGATGGATTGGAAGAAGCAATGAGGCACCAGTAAAATAGCCACCAAGTTCTCTAGTGTTAAATATGTGTGATTTATTTGTGGGGAACGCTTAAAACAGAAGTATACAAGACTCCGGTGAACACCAGCGAAGAATTATTCAGGCGTATTTTAAAAGCTGGAACCTTTTTAATAATCCTGAGATATTAGAGCCCAATTCCACTTCAAATGTGTTAATAGGTGTATTCAGAAAAATTGCGGCCAATTTGCACATTTGCTTAATTAACGTTAATTTTTTCAATCTTTTTAAACTAAATACATGTACTTCCAACATTTACTTGATTTTTTTTTATTATTACAGGAAATTGGTGTATGCATATAATTGAATTTTTCCAGAGGTAAAACAGCTTCCAATTTCATGCGGTTAACTGATAGAAATATATAGGTTATCATATCGCTGATGACATAAAAATCAATATTTTCTTAAAACTTTGACGTCTTCTACTGCCTAAACGAAACAGTATCGGATATAATTAAGTTGTCTTAAATCAACCTGGTTTGACGACAAGAGTCTGTCAATAAACTTTGTACACGTATTTTCTAGACACCCTTTATATTTGGCTAAAATTGGGACTTTTTGAAACTTTCGAAGAATTGTGTAGTACATTACCCATCTTAATTTTTCACATAATATACAGATATAAGTTTAATTATAAATTAAACAAAAATTTTAACTCAAAACAAAGTTAAACTTCTTCTGAAAAGCGAATAGTAATTCTATAAATTTTGGATACGTAATTGAAAATTACGAAGTCGGGGTGAAATTAATAACTATCAACACTAGCTATGAACTAACGATAGAAAAAATTAATTTTAAGAAAATTTATAAGACCATTATGTGGACTTATGTATTAATTAAGTAACTGATTATGTGATTCAACAAAAAACAATTTTTTTTATTGTTTCGCACATTTAACGGTCACCCAAAACTGATAAAATCACAAAGTACTATCAAATTTCGCGGTGCATTTTTTCAGATGGTTTAAAATATAGTTTAAAAAATAGCTAAATAAAATAAGTAAAAGTCGATTTTTTTACATTTCTGCCCATACCTTTTTTCTGGGCGAAGATTGACATAGAAGTTGAAAATACAATCGTTAAAATGAGAAGTTATAGAACCTTGAATGATCAAGACTGGCTGAGATATTGCCATCCAAAGTTTGAAATTCTTTTCATTTTTTATCTCTTTAACTTTTGTTATCAATTTGCAAGGAGAAGCGAAAAGTTATGGGTAAAAATGTAGAAAAAATTCAGCAATTTTTTTCAATAAAAAATTGCTTTTTTAGCTTTTGAATAGACTATTTCGAAAATACAATTTTCTACAAAAAAAAATATTTTCACGGCTTTCCGCGTTTCGCTTAGTTTTCGACCTATATTGGAAAAACTAAAAAATTATCTTTTTTTACCCTATTTGCAAAAGTGAACCGCTAAAATTAATATTAACATTATTAACACTTTATGCTTTTATCCTTAGGCCAATCAAAAGAGATTTTTTTGTGATAAAAATAATCACGATGTCGACTGTGCCATTACACTGGAGTAATTCGTAGTGATATTTTATTATGCTGTCCATTCTATACTGTGATTCATTAATTTATTATAATCAGTTAAAACCAAAAAATTGCGTTCTTTTTCGTTTTTTGCTTATACTATCAAAATCAATAACGCAATCTCAATAGTGTGAAGAGATGAATTTTATAGACTAAAAATTCCGACAAAATGAGCCCTGGATCGGATCGGCTCAATCGAGTCACTAGTAACAAAGAAAAAACTGAAAAATTCAGCATATTTTCAAAAATTCTTATCTCCGTCTTTTTTCAAGCAATTTATGAAAATCACGGTTCTTGGGTTTAGATCGTGTCAAATTGTAATTATTATCCGACGTTTCGCCTGCGATTGCGCTATGTATCTTCAGGGACCTATTCTCCACGAGATTAGAACACTGAATCACTATCGAGGAGCAACAGTCCGGTATTTATAAACAACGGGTGCTTAGAGAACCGTGATCCAGCGTTACAATCGATTTCCGCGTGTGATGTAGACTGTAACCTGCATCTCTATTAATATTATTTGAATATTTATAAATTCCGATTGATTCTCTAATTTTATGTTTAAAGAAACCAGACGCTAATGCTAGCACCTTAGTTTCTTTTACATTAAAAGTGGGACCTGAAGAATGCTGGTGTTCAGCTACTGCAGATTATATAATTTGTTTCTTTTTTATACATCTTTCATATTTTTTAAGTCTAATGGATATAGACCGTCCCGTTTCACCTACATACACATTACCACAAGAGCAAGGTATCTTGTAAACGCCTTCTGCTTAAAATGAAATTGCGTCCGTTGGAGACTACAAACATTGTCCAACTTTCTTGCATGTATTGAAAATTGATTGATTTTCGGAGCAATCTGGCAATCTTGTTAGTGGTTTCGTATATGTAAGATAAGACAATACTGTCCATAGGAGCCACATTTATGACATTTTGTTGAGGAGTTGGGTTTTTATATTTATAAATAGAATGTCTTATGTCTTCAGCGCAATAACCTTTGCCTCTCAGAGCATTAAACACTTTTTCTGTTTCTGATTTCAGCGATTGTTCGTCACATATTGAAAATGCTTTATGTACTAAAGAATTTATTACAGATTATTTTTGAGAAGGATAATGGTATGACTTGCATTGAGATATCGATTTGTTGTGATGTGTTGGTTTTCTGTACATAGAATGTCCTAATGTGCCATTCTCTTTTCTTTGTATTAGTACATCAGGAAGGGGAAATGCACCATTTGATTCAGTTTCCATAGTGAATTTTATGCTAGGGTATTGTTGATTTAGATGATCCAGGAATTTATGGAGGTTATCTGCACCATGCAGCCCACGTATCATCTACTGCGTCAAAATTTATGTTTTAAGGGAGTAGAGGACAAGCCGTTTTCTTCGAAAGCTGCCATTAGGTACCACAGGTGATAGCGGAAATCCCATGGCCGCTCCTAAAGTCCGCTAGTAGAAAGTTCCTTGAAAACTAAAACAAGTGGAAATCAGACATGCTTATTTAATTCTAGTAGGGTGGAGTTCATGTTGTTGTTTCATAATATGTCTGATATTAGGAAACTGAATCTTCTATAGAAACATTTGAGTACAGGGATTTTACATCAAAACCGACAATACGTCTCCGGGCTCTAATTGGATGGTTTTTAATCTCTGGACAAAGCGTCCAGAGTTTTTAACATAGGATTCGGTTTTTCCTGTGAAAGGATTTAGAAGTTTGGCCAGATGTTTACTTATTTTGTAGGTTGGTGAGTCTATTGCGCTAAAGATTGGACGTAGAGGTACATTTTCTTTGTGTATTTTAGGCAGTCTGTAGCTACCTGTGGCAGCTAACATCTTCATGGAAGCTTTCGAAGAAAACGCGTTGTCTTCTGCTCCTTTAAACCTAAATTTTGGTGCAGATATGTAGGTGATATGTTCATAGTTTGGCCGCATGGTGCAAATAACCTCCATAAATTCCTAGATCATCGAAATCAACAACATTCTGGCAAAAAATTCACAATGGAAACTGAATCAAAAGGTGCCCTTCCCTTTCTTGATGTACTAGTATAATGGAACGAGAATGACAAATTAGAACATTCTGTGTACAGAAAACCAACACACACAAACTGATATCTCAATGCAATGTCACACCATCATCCTTCTGAAAAACAATCCATCATAAACTCTTTAATACGCAGAGCATTTTCAATACGTGATGGACAATTACTGAAATCAGAAACAAAAAAACTGACTAATACTATGAAAGGCAACGGATATTGCGCTGAAGATATAATACGTTCTTTTAATAGATATAAAAACCAAACTCCTCAACAAAATGTCATAAATGCACCTCCTATAGACAGTGTTGTCTTACCTGACATACAGGGAACAACCGACAAGATTACCAGATGGTTTCGAAATCAAACTTTCGGACAATTTTTAACACTTGTAAGAAAGTTGGACAATGTTTGAAGTCTCTAAAGGATGCAATTCCATTTCAAACAGAAGGTGTTTACAAAATACCTTGCTCTTATGGTAAAGTGTATGTAGGTAAAACAGGATTCTCTATATCCACTAGGCTTAAGAAACGTGAAAGATATATAAAAAAGAAACAAATTATACAATCTGCGGTATCTGACCACCAGCGTAGTTGAACTCCAGCATGGACAGTGTTGTCTTACTTTACATACACGGAACCAGCGACAAGATTGCCAGATTGCTCCGAAAATCAAACATTCGGCTAATTTTCAACAAATGTAAGAAAGTTGGACAATGCTTGAAGTCTCCAAGGGATACAATTCTATTTCAAACAGAAGGCGTTTACAAGATACCTTGCACTTGTGGTAAAGTATATGTAGGTGAAACAGGACGGTCTATATCCACTAGGCTTAAGGAACATGAAAGTTGTATAAAAAACAAATTGTACAATCTGCAGCAGCTGAATACCAGCATTGCTCAGGTCACACTTTTAATGTAAAAGAAACTAAGTTGTCTAGTTTCTTTAAACATAAAATTAGAGAATCAATCAAAATTGGTAAATATCCGAGTGATGTTAATAGAGATGCACGTTATAGCCTACATCACAAGTAGAAATCGATTATAACACTAGATCACAGTTCGTTGAGCACCAGTCGGGTATAAATACCGGGCTGTTGCTCCTCGACAGTCATTTATTACTCTAATCTCCTAAAGATCCCTGAAGATACCTTGTGCAATCATAGGCGAAACATCGGATAATAATTCCAATTTTACACGGTATAAACTCAAGAACCATGATTTTCAACTTGGCCAAAGCCGTGAAAGCGTTTGGTCTTTAATAGCAGTTTATATTTATTTTATGCTGGTTGTTTGATAATGACAGCAAAAGTTTTTAGGTAACTTTTCACCTAATAATTATTCTTGTTCTTATTAAAAGTTTCTAGTATAATACACATAAAGAATATTATCTTAATAAGACCGCAATAATGATTTATTTATAAAACTAATATTAACTTCCTTTCAAGTTTTTTTTAGTAATTTTTTACCAAAAAGATTTTGTTTTATTAGGGATTGAGCACGTAGCTAAGGCACGTAGATAACTTAAATTCTCCAATGTTTTTTCTTCACGAGTAGCCCCTTAGGGATATTTTTGTCTTTCTTTGTTAGAAGTTACGACGTCTACAAGTGGCTCATTGCTTAAGTTGGAAGTTTTTATAGTAGGGCACGAGATTGCGGTAGTAAAAATGTAATGTAAATTAAAACCAACGGTGTAAAAGTAAAACGGTGTTTCAGGAAAATGATAAAATAATTAGGTTTTTTTATGAATAGTTTTATCACATACACGTAATTAAAAGAAACAGAATATCATAAGGATTTCAAATCATTTCATAATTATAAATTCGTCAGTATCTAAATAAGTAAATATATACAACTCATTTAAAACATTTCTAGATATTCATCGGCACCTTTTTTACCTAAAATATCTAAAATATCAGTCCCTGATGATCAATAATTATTCTCCTTGTGTATGATAATAGCCTTTTCAAGCATAAGGCAATCGCTTTATAATTATATATATCTGGAGTAAGTTAGGGTGAAATTCTTATAAAATAATGGTCCTGATTTATATTTTTTAAATATGTGAAATAGGTAAAAAAAAATTATTAGGTTATGATTTCCGTTGACATCAATAAAAAGTAAAGTAAATTATGTATTAGTAAAACATTTCCACGACAGGTGGAATCACAAAGAGCTCAGGAAGTACTTCAAATTTTAAACGTATCCAATAATTCCTTATAACCTCTTTTTTTTGCTTTTAAATCTATTGTTATTTTTGAAATTTTTGGCTTAAATAGCATATAGATAATTAATTGTGCCAATTTTTATTTCGAAATTACACTACTTTTCTAAATAATACATACTTTACAGATACTTGAATATGTATATCATAATTTTATAAATTGTGAGCAAATTTTTTGTATTAATTTGAAAAAATGTTAGTCACAGATTTGTAATGAATAAAATGAGCACACCATTGTTTCAAGCGCAATTTTTCAGTTATTTTAAATATAAGACTATAATAATTGTACTTACTCTTAGAAAAAGAAGATTCTATGGAGTACTTGAAACTCACCTGCAAAAAAACATATTCTTAATAAGCAAATAACAATGCTAGTGTACAGCACATAACCCCAATTTCAATATGACTAGCACTCTTCTGAAAATTTGTTAGTTTTTGACGACACCAACAACTTTTTTATTGGCGAAAATCTTCATTTACGCTGTGTTTTCTACTTCGCATCCGCAAAACACATCAATTTGTGGAGATATTAAATTGGTATGATTAATGACAAACACGAAAAAAAATTTTGCCCTACATAAATGGTGCGTCAACTGTCGAGCCCACCGCTTGTAATATGCCAGAATAACGTGTACATATATATTTATTACCACCTAGCTGATTTTATCACAGTTTTTTAATAAATGTTTGTATAATAGAGTGGACACATTGTCCGAAAAATTTTATGCGCTAGTTTTCCAGACCAATGCTCGAAAGTTGTCAATTTTCCGAGAACTTTTTACGGATTACCACAAATCTAATTTTTTCCTTTTTGAAATGAAGTATAGAACACACGTATTATAATATAATATAATATAATACTCAATTGAGTATATACATACATATACATATATATATATATATATATATATATATATATATATATATATATATATATATATATATATATATATATATATATATATATGTGTGTGTGTGTGTGTGTGTGTGTGTGGGTGTGTGTGTGTTGCTTTCGCTGCTATAACGAAGTTAGGATGACGAAATGGTCCAGTTTCCAGCCTTGTCAAGCGCGAGTTCAGTAATTTTGCCAAGTTATTCAATACCGGCATTGTTCTTTTGGCCACCATCAGCCTTAGGATCAACAAGGGAAACGGTGAGGTACTATGCGTAGCATTGGACAACGATTGAAGTCTCCAATGGACGCAATTCCATTTGAAATAAAAGGCGTTTACCAGATACCTTGCTCTTATGGTAAAGTGTATGTACGTAAAACAGGACAGTCTATATCCACTACGCTTAAAGAACATGAAACATGTATAAAACAGAAACAAATTGTACAATCTGCAGTAGCTGAACACTAGCATTGGTCAAATCACACTTTTAATGTAAAAGAAACTAAGGTGCTACTATCAGTGCCTGGTTTCATTAAATGTAAAATTAGAGAATCAATGGAAATTTGTAAATATCCAAATAATATTAATAGAGATGCAGGTTACAATCTACATCACTGAAATCGATTTTAATACTAGATCACGGTTCGCTGAACATCAATCGGGTATAAATACCAGGCTTTTGGTTGCTCGATTCATTTAGTGTTCTAATCTTGTGGAGTAATAATCGGATAATAATTCTAATTTCACACGGTCCAAACCCAAGAACCATAATTTTCAATTAGAGCGTCCTTCTTTACAGAAGTCGTTTAAAAATATAAAAAAATAGATTGGAATTGGCTAAGAATAGTCATCTTTCCATTTTGGATCTTAGGAAAAATATACAATTTCCTTAGTAAATACAAATTTCAGCTTTATTGGAAGATTGTTTCTATATTTGAAATTTTTCCTCCAGGTATACACATAGATTGCTGGATTCAATTAGATTTTTAGATAAATAAAACTATCTAGAAAACAGAAACAAATTTAAGAGCCAAAAAGGATTGACTCTATAAGCCCTATCATAATGAGGTTATAAATTTAACCCATGTCTCCACTCTATTTATCCCCAAATTTTTATGGTTAATCTTCGTCAGCTGCTATCACCGCCAAATCATAATCCTAATAACATTCATAAAACTATTAAAACATATTGAAAAATCGCTGCCATAATAGTAGGATAAATAAAAAAATGCAGAATTATACCCAAAAACAAAACAGAAGTAATTTTGATAATAAAATAAACTACAATGTATTTTAAAATACGGATGGTTACATTGCATGTAAATTTTCCACCTGATCAAAGTTTTATATAAGTTTATATATGTATACAGAGAGTAAGATGTATATTCACAACTTTACTCCCTCTGTTTTCTTAATATATTACACCCTGGGGTGTGCTAAAACAAATTATATTATTTTACCCTTTCTTAATTTATTAGGTTTGTTATGTACAATTTACGAATTTATGACAGAGCCCTCCCTTCAAGTAATAAATTTTATATCTGTTACCTGTCTTTCATTCAAAATATTTGATATCAAGTAGTAAAAAATATATATTTTCAAATTTAATTTATATTAATTATACGCTTTCAGGTTGAAAATCAACGAATCCTATTTTGAATCACTTCCCGTGTGTCCAGTCTTGAATCGTAAAATTGATTTGTCACAACTCTGCATTTTTCGCCTCTCCTGATCTAAAACTTCAATTCCCTATAGATTTTCTTACTCGTATCTTTCGCTAGTGGTTGCAAATAGTCTAGTATTAGGTTGCCGGTGCCATTCTTATCCTCTGTTATTCCTTTCATGATCAATTTTGTAAGACCTCCGGTGTCTCATTATATCCCCAATGATCTCATCTCTTTTTCTTTTTAAGTCTTAAATAAATTGCCAATTTGTTTTAATTCAAGTCAGTAATTCTTAATTTATGATCCTGTTTAACAAATTTTCAGAATTATATATAGTATCATACAGGCGTGGATCCAAGGGGGGGGGGCGGTGGGGGGGGGGGGGCGATCCCCCCCTCCCAAGAGCTTTGAGTTCAGAAAAATAGACCCGATTTTGCCTTTTATACTATAGTTTATTCAAGAATTAGAGAGAGTAATAAATCATTTTTTACCTTTTTTTTTTCTTCGCAAACTACCTGTGTTCTTTAGTCCGTTGTCTTTGGCAAAATATGTTAGACAAATATATTTTTCATAGGAATGGGTTTGAAATTTTATAATCAGAAATACCGGTCTATAATAATGGACTATTTGGGTTGGATAACACTAAATATTTGGTTTGTGTTTGTCATAGGCGTCGGAAGGAGGTTTATTTTATTACTAAGTATTTATGGCACAGAATATTATTTCGGTAATAAACTTAAAAGAAAAAGTTTTTATAATATTATTTTATTTTTTATGATTTTTAAATAATTCACGTAGATTAGAAAATATAGATAATTTTGACATATTTAACACAAATCACAACTGTATTTTTTTAATTTTTAATTTTGGCCTAAAAAAATAGCCGCTGTCAAAAATACAAGAAGTTAAACATATAAAATAATAAATTCGTCCATATAATATTAAAATTTTTTTGGGGCTATCGGTCATTTTATTATTAATTAAAAATATTTTAGAACATTTGATGTTTCAGTTTATTTATTTCTTATACCATCTGCAGAATTACAATTAAACACTAAAAAGGGATTCAAATGTAATTAATTTTTATATGTCACAGAAAATTTAAATAATAAATTGTGTTTACGCTGGTAAACATTACGTATCTAATTCCTAATCAAAGTCTGAAGCTATCTTCGCTCAAATTAATTATAATTGATTCCTCTATCTTACCGATCATGAGATCGAGTTTCCACATTTTCTTTTATTCTTTTATTATATGGATTTTTCCCAATTTTCTGCAGTAACTTTATTTAAAAAAATATTTCAAAAATTCAGTTAAATTACTAATTTTGTAAGTTGTGTTATTTCTAGCAGCTCTACCTTTTACTTTAGAGAGATATTTCCTTCTTCAACGGACATTTTCCGGACGATCTATAAGAACAGATTTCCTATTAGGTTTTTCCCAGCAAAAATTAAGTTCTCTGAGCAATTTCCAGAGCTCAGTTCTATTAATTTTAGGTAAATTCCGATCTTCATTAATTTTAGTTAGAATTTTGTTGACGGTTGAGATCTGCTTCTCATAATAAAATGTATGACATCTCCTTTTATTGCAGTTTATATCTCTCCTTCCAACGAGGTCTTTCGTCTGCCTGTGATCGAATGTGGCTCGGGAGTACTAACAATTCCAGTCGTTTTTTCTCCTTCAGTATTCGGTACATAGTAGATTTTCCAATTCCTGTCATGTTTGAAAACATCTCAACATAGCTTTTAACATTATTATCTAGATATTGATATGTTAAGGCATCATAAACATTCATCGTAATAAGTTTTTCGTTGAGAAAAAAATGCCATGGTTTAACTATTTTGGAATAAATATAGATGTGGAAGCCATATCTTTTGGGTATCTCACTAATCTCAAATAATATATTGCTTTCGCTTGCCATACTGTACTTTTGTGATATCACCGCCCCTCCCCCCCAAAGAGAGAGGCTGGATCCGCCCCTGGTATCATATCTTAAAGGCCTTTAGGCGACGTATTCCTTCTTTGTTGTGTACTCACAATTCACCCCAAAAATAATACAATGCTCCAAACATGCACCTACAGCGCATCATAATATTTATATCTATGTTGCTTGAGTCACTAACGATTTATATTTTTTGTTAATCTAACCTCAAAGTCAAATATAACAAATTGTCTTTTAAACATTGTTATGAAAAAATTTCAGTATTATTAGAGTTCACAAAACGGAACACGTGAAAGTCATTATAGCATTTGTTGTTTTATCGTAGTCGACAAAAAAAAGAATTGGGTCTTTGGTAAAAAAGTAATTGTGGGATTAATTATGAAAATGGAACACAGCTTCAAGAATAACAAGCAGTTTCCTCCATGAAATTAATTAGTAACAGATATTGATTCAGTTCCAACAAAATAATGACATAAATATTTTATTTACCTTTCAGAACTGGGTAAATTACAGAGTATTGATATTTTTAGAATCCTTAATCCAGCAAATTAGCCTTTAATTTCCTGCTACAAACCGTTGGAATATAAGCTTGGGAAAATATTTTTCTGTTCAACAATAGTAGTTAATATTGTCATTTGATTTTACACATATATATATATATATATATATATATATATATATATATATATATATATATATATGATTCAGTATTAATCCGGGAATACATCCGTTGTTTGGTTTTCTGTAGAAGTTTGCAGACGTTTTGCCAAAATCTCATTTGGCATCTTCTGTGCTTGGTGGTTGTAGATCAACTGAAAGAAATTCAAAGTAGAGCGTGCTTTATGCGCGGTCATAGATAGTAACGGTTGGTTAGCGTTTGCTCAGCCTCTCTCTCGAGCGCCGCCGTTGGTGTCAGTTTCAGCGTGGCATGCGTGTCGGCACAATTGTCTCCCTTAGAGAGAGTTTTCCAAATAGAAGGAAGATTAAGTACATCGTCTTTCTTATTCAGAGTGTCGTTCTTTTCAATTTCGATGGATTCACGAGTCAATATTCTCTTGTAGTGTTCAATATTAGTGATTTGCTGGCCGGTGTCAAAATCAATTTTGTGTTCTATCTCGTGCTGGTGTTAAAAAAGCGCCGATGTTGTCTGTTTGCTTCTTGTACTGAGTTTGTATTCTTCTAGTTTCGCTGATATTCTTCTGTTGGTATGTTTTATTGCAGGTGCCACATACAATTTTATATACACCTTAATTTTTTAGATTGATTTTGTCTTGTGGATTTCTAAAAAACTCGGAGCACTTCTTAACCATTCTACACTCCGTAAGAATTGACAAAGACTACATCATTGCGAGCTTCGACATAAAATCCCATGAAGCTATAGATCAGATCGCTCAAAGAAAGAATTTCCCAATTCATATCATGAATCTAACCAGACAGGGTCTTAAAAACGCATATTTTCTGTTTGATGGCCAGATGTACAGGCAGATAGATGACACTGCTATGGGTTTTTCACTATCTACAGCTCTGGCAAATCTATTCATGACCTATTTCGAAACGAAAGCTCTGGAAAAATTCCACCTTAAATCCAAACTATGGTGTCGCTACGTTGATAATGTATTCGTAATATGGCCTCATGGAAAACAACAGCTCAACTGTTTTCATGAGTTTCTTAATTCTAGGCACACAAAGATACAGTTTACTCCGGAATTTGAGGAAAATAATTAGCTTTCGTTTCTAGACGTCCTCGTGACCAAAACAATGGATGGAGATCTGCGACACACAGTATAGATAGATAGATAGATAGATAGATAGATAGATAGATAGATAAATTTATTTCATTACATTTTGTACAGAAAAATACAATTGTAATATGTCACAAAACAAAAAAAAATAAGGTTAAAACTATCTGTAAATTACATTAAAAAGTCCTAACAATAAGCTCTAGAAGAAGTCTCCATGTACTCATCCACCGAATAGAATGCATGCTCTAACAAAAATTCCTTTAATTTAATTTTAAATCTCATAAAGTCTAAATTTTTAAATGTTTCAGGCAACGTGTTGTACAATGACACATTCAGTGTATTTTTCTTAGATCTCTCCAATCTATACTTCGAAGGCCTAATTAAATTAGCTGATCTAGTGCTATAAGAGTGAAAGTGGGAATTTTGGTGGAATTTTCCACGGTTTTTATGAATCTCCAGTAGTTGGTATAAGATAAATAAACTAGGCAACGTTAGTACCCGCAATTTTATAAAGTGTGGCCTACAGTGGTCCCTATACCCGATACCAGTGACAAGTCGAATAGCCTTCTTCTGCATTCTAAAGATTTGAATCGCGCCAGCACAGCAACCCCAAAGGTGAACACCGTACGAAATATGAGAATGCAAACAAGGAGTAATAAATAGAGAGAAGGGTGTCACAGTGAAGAGACCCACGAAGTTGCCTGAGAACAAAAATAGAGGATGCCAACTTATTCCTCAATAGTGCAATGTGAGAATTCCAGTTCAAACCATCGTCCAAACTGATACCCAACAATGTCACCGAAGAACCATCAACCACTCCACGTCCATTCATGAAAAACAAATTCCGTGTTTTTTCTTCATTCAATTTAAGGGAATTATTAGCAAACCAACATCTCGCACGCTCTCCCATAACAGACATTTCATTCATTAAACATACTGGGTCTCTACTTTTACAAATTAGTGCCGTGTCGTCAGCGTAACAGATACACACACCTGGTGACAAATACCTAAAAAGATCATTGACATATATAATGAAAAGAAGAGGTCCTAATACCGAACCTTGCGGCACTTCACATCGTACGGCCGTAGGCTCAGAAAGCTCTCCACCATATGCGACTGCCTGCCTTCTATTTGACAGGAAAGATGAAAGCAAATCGAGGGGAACGCCTCTTACACCGTATCTGTGAAGCTTTCTAATCAAAAGTTCATGAGAAACACAATCAAAAGCACGACTGAGGTCGCACAGTGAGAGCCCCACGCTTTCCCCACCTTCTATCGAAAACCAACACACACAGACAGATATATGAATGCTGATTCTCACCACCACCCCTCACAAATACAGGGCGTAGCCAATACCCTAATATCAAGATCCCTTCGCCTAACTGATGATCAAGGAAAAGAAAAGGAACTGTCACACATAAAAAGGGCCCTCCAACAAAACAGCTACAAGACACCAACCATAAATAAGACAAAAAAATTGCAACAAAAACCAACGCAAGAAATAAGGCCACCTGTCGAGGATACACACATCACCATACTTCCTTACATAAAAGGCACAACAGACAGAATCGGCAGATTACTCCGGAAACACATCATGTTTCCTACAAACCACATAAAACAATACGCTCTTCTTTAAGAAATCCAGAAGACAAAATCAATCTAGGAAATCAAGGTGTATATAAAATCGCATGTGGCACCTGCAATAAAACATACGTAGGCCAGACCAACAGAAGAATATCAGCGAGACTAGAAGAACATAAACTCAGTATAAGAAACAAACAGACAACATCGGCGCTTTTTCAACACCAGCACGAAACAGGACACAAAATTGATTTTGACACCGGCCAGCAAATCGCTAATACAGAACACTACAAGGCAAGATTGATTCGTGAATCCATCGAAATTAAAAAGAACGACACTCTGAATAAGAGAAACGATGCACTTACTCTTCTTTCTACTTGGAAAACTCTCTTTAAGCGGAACCACTGTACCGACACGCATGCCACGCTTAAACGGACATCAACGGCGGCGCTCGAGAAGCGTATAAAGCACGCTATATGTTGAATTTCTTTCAGTTGATCTACAACCACTAAGCACAGAAGATGCCAAATGAAATTTTGGCGAAACGTCTGTAAACTTCTACAGAAAACCCAACAAACGAACGGATGTATTTAATACCAAATCATATGTTCCCATCCGTTCCATATATATATATATATATATATATATATATATATATATATATATATATATATATATATATATATATATATATATATATTGTTCTTTTATTTTATTTTATACCTTTGCGATCTAAACTGTGACACAATCTTGTTTTATTCTATCTTTTTCTAACATTCAGTTAATTTGTCCAGACAAAAAAAAATTGTTTAATCGTGAATCGACACTGTTATTTGGTTGTCGGTTTTTCCCTAATTTACTTCTAATCGCCGACTGGATGCTGGTTTTTCGTTATATTTTATTCAATAAAAGGGCTAAAATGTTTTGTCTTATTTTAAAAATGTGTTTACCCTTAAGCAACAAACCATGAATAAGAAGCTATAAATAAAGGAAACGAGTGAGTTGTGGAGTAATTTAAAATGTGTTGGTCTGATACGTAGCTATATTGTTTACAAAATTTTCTGTGTAAAGCTATATTATAATATATTATGTCCTAAAGATTAAGCTACTAATTCTGGACCGGATCGACCAATATTATTAAGGTATTACACATATTGGTTACTCTTTCAGTTAAGTGAATTTCTTTTTGAAAAAAATTCGAAACATCCCCTATTTCGACATTAACAAGAACAATATCGACAATGAAGGTGTACAAAGTCGTACAAAATTGATGCTCTGTTCGATGACGTTATCGATACCAAATTAATTATTCTTAAATTAGTATTAGTTTAACGGGTTATTTCAAGTTATTTGTTTTTTAAGGATTCATCAACTGTGTGTCAAGCATGTAAAGGAAAAGACCTGTGGCAGAAAAAGAAAAAATACATTAGATATTTAATGCATCTTGGCTGGAAAATGAAGAATTTAAAGATTTTTTAAAAAAATGTAATAAAAGAAAAAAGATAACCGGGTTATGTATACATATTGTTAAGAATATATGATAGTTGGAAATAAATTTGTTGTATATAAATCACCAACCAGTAAAGTTTTATCAGAATTTTTGTATACTGTAAATACAAATGTAGCTACAACATTTATTATAATTTCCAAGTGCAACCCATTTCGTTAAACAGCTAGACAGATATAACATCATTAATTACATCAAGTTTCTATAAGAAAATCTAAAGAGCTATGTCAGAGGTGAGTTGTAGAGTTGAAGTTTTCCTTATGGAAATTGCATATTTCTGTAATGAACCACTTTCCTTCACTGGCAGTTTCTACTCTGTATCTTAACTTCTACGGGATATTGAGAGTTCTTTTATAGTGGGTTATTTTGTTCGATATAGTAGTAATTTTAAAAAATTATTTCGAAGTTGTAGACCCGAAGCATTCCTTGAGAAAATTGTATATTTCTTTATTAAACCGTTGCTGGTATATTTTATATCTTAACTCGTACATGCTTTTGGTTAGAACTAGTTGTCTATAACTGATGCCTCAGGGTTTTTAATTTTTCTACTAGGTACAACATTATAATGAAATATTTTAGAATACTACGGAATTATGCACTTAATTTTCCAAATTTTATTATCTAATTTGTTTTTCGGACAGTAGGAGCAATTTCAATTCTAAAATTTGTCACTGGTAAAAACGTAGTCAACATCCCTGTTAGCAAACACAGCACTACATTAGATTGTAAGGAACTACCAGGAAAAATGCATCGATGGTAGTGTATGTCCACTGGCATATTTATTATATTTGGTATCTGGAGATGTCAGAATATGGCAGAGATTTGGTGTTCGAAATATGGGGAAGTATTACAAATAAATTAAATAATTAAAATAATGAGTCTGTTGAATTGATTTGTATTTACATATCGCCTAATTCTGATATAGATGATTTTTTACTGTGTTTCGAAGCATTTTTATCCAACTCTTTAATTTCATAAATGAGACAACTCGTTACGGATCTTCTCTTGGCTATGTATATGCACCATTGGATCTAATGACCAATTGTAGTGTTTTATACAATGATCTTGCTAATCACTGGGCCCAAACCTTTGTCATAGCATTGCAAAATGATTCGGATTAACACAAACACATATTTTATCCTGCAGAGTAAAAAACGGGGATAGCTCCTGGTTACAGTTCATATATATAGTAACTTTGGTTCCAATGGCTAAATAAATTCTATTGTGATAATTTACACTTCAGCATGCTGTTTGGACAAGTGGAGGTTCCAAACTAGATTATTTAATTCAGGTTGTTCGATTAAGTGAGGTGCTTTTTCCTCACTTCCGAGAAAATAAGAATCGTTCTTGCCTGATACATTATCGGGTTCTGCCTTATCATCATACTTTTCTAAATCTTCCTCCCATTTTGCCGAGGGCGCTCGAACTGGTAAACCTTTTCCATGATGAACCGATTTTATTGCTGACGGAATAACTTGTTATTCAATACTATGTTTGCCCTTTTTCGAAAAACCTGACACTTTTGTTATGAAAAAGTAATAGTCGACAAATCAATGGAACTGCAGAAGGCACAGAAGGGCGTTTGCCATTTAACCGATTACTTAAATTTTCTACATAACAACACATATGAGTAGCCCAGTTACGATCTTAATCGCCAACAAGACATCCAAACTACTTATGATAAACCACTTTGGTCATTTGTTAATTATTGTTAATTGTCCTTTTCTGCGATTTAGAGGTAAACTGATCACATATATAGCAAAATCTATACGGAGTTAACACAGGCACGTTTCTGTACTTTAGACATTTTTGTACTGTCGCGTAAGTCAGTTCAGAGATGTAATCCCACGTTTACAGGCTTCAACTAACTTTATTCAACACAAAGATAACACTAATACAAGCCTCTTACTATTGGATTCTTCGCGCACTTCGCTTCTCTATCTAATATCATAGAAGAAATATACCAAGAATTCCTATCCTGTGTTATAATTTTGACGCTCCTAAACGGTACGCAAACTGGTACGCCGTCTCATTCATAAAAAGCATTTTACAATATTGTCAATGATTAAATATCAGTATTTTAATGGTTTGTTAGAAACAAGTATAAAAGATTTAAATTTTCGGATTTATGTTGAAAATGTGGCAGTTCTGCATATCCCTTCCTACCGAGTAAGAGGGGTAAGGTCCACCTTTTTATCGATTTAAATGTAAGGTTGCCGCAGCCTAGTGAAGTTTTACTGAAAGGTTTGATCATTACAACGTTCCCTTTGTAAACTTAAACAAATATAATAAACCAAGGGATAATAAAATTTTTATAGAAAAATTAAACCGACTTCTAAAAATGCGCTGAAAAGCGAAAAATAACTATAAATTTTTATATGAAATGTGATTCGCGTAAACAGATTAAAAATACTTTATTTGTAATTGCTTTCTTACCATTATTTTTTATATATATATATATATATTAGTAGTTATTTATTTCATTTAGAAATAATTTGACGCCGACTTCAAAAATTTCAATTTCATATAAAAATTTATAGTTATTTTTCGCTTTCCAGCGCACTTTTAGAAGTCGGTTCAATTTTTTTATAAAAATTTTATTTTTCGATTTTTAGTTTTGAATTCATTATAATATTCATAAATTATTTGAACTAAGGGCTAATTAGTGTTCCTTGCAGATTCGTAATGGGCTATCCCAAAAACTCCCCCGTATTAATTTTGAGAAAAATCGGAAAAATTAATTTTTTATCCACCATATACGACCCCGAAAACTCTCCCGTGCCAATTTTGGAGAAAATTGGATAAAATTGATTTTTTTGTCCGCCATATTGAATTTTTTAAAAATATTTTGAACTCGTTATGTGCGACTTCGAAAACTCCCCCATACCAATTTCGGACAAAATTAAATTTTTTTGTCCGCCATATTCAATTTTTTTTAAAATAATCTCAGATTCGGTATTTGAGACCCCGAAAACTCCCCCATACCAATTTTGGGGAAAATCGGACAAATTGATTTTTTCGTCGGCCATATTGGATCCACTATACTGAATTTTTTAAAAATAATTTTAGATTCGTCATGTGCGACCCCGAAAACTCCCCAGTACCAATTTTGGAGAAAATTGGACAAAATTGATTTTTTTGTCCGCCATATTGGATCCGCCATATTGAATTTTCTAAAATTATTTAGAATTCGTTATATACGTCCTCGGAAACTTCCCCACTCCAATTTTGGAGAAATTCGGACAAAATTAAATTTTTTTGTCCGCCATATTGGATCCACCATTTTGAATTTTTTTAAAATAATTTCAGATTCGTTGGGTACAACCCCGAAAATTTCTCTGTACCAATTTTGGAGAAAATCGGACAAAATTAATTTTTTTGGCCGCCATATTGTAAGCGCCATCTTGGATTTTGCTGCACCAATTTCATCTAAAAAAATATGGGACCACCGAAGCAACTTCCTGAACATAACGCAAAAAATTTCATTCAAATCGGTGGAGCCGTTCCGGAGAAATCGGTGTACATACATAAAAAAAAACCGTAGTTAATTCAACTATCCAATACGGCAACACTGCATATACATCATTCCTTGCCGTTTTACTACTTAAAGTAAAAACTACCCTTTATTAATGAGCGGGTTTTAATACTTAGCGCTTCCAATCCTCCCATAAGAATGAGCCGTCTTAGTATAATTCGTCAATGCTAATACTGATCACTACTCGTGCTAAACCAATACTGATGATACAACTGCCGGCCAGCTGCTTTTATAGCCGTTCCGTACTTCCGGTATTTTCTGGAAACATCGGGTATCCGAAGTTCGAAAAGCGACGGCGTACTTCTCATGTACACGGGCCATCTATAAATAGATTCGGCTACGTGGTAGAGTGAAATTTGAAAGTGTATGGGTTTAAATGGGTACTTCTGTTATTTTAAGCCCTAGGGGGTTGAGACTTCGTGGTTTGTCATCCCTGGACATTCTCACGTGATGTTGCCAGATCGTGTATAATCTCCCTAACGGATTGAAAACGTAAACTTGGCAACGTAGCGCAATGCTATATTACAAATTTCTTTTTAAAATAATATGATTAAATTACTCATTTATTTCTGCCCAAAAAAATCATAATTCAAAAATCTTTCGTGCCAGGAAGTTTTTACCATCATTTTCGCCATTAGAGCCCAAAAATTGTCTTTTACATTACAGTCGCAAATTGGCTTTAAAGTAGTGTTATGGTTTAAAGAAAAGAGTAAATGAGTGGCTGTCATCTGATCTTAGTGGCAGACCATAGTGTAGCATTAAATTTACCAGTTTACATCAATGCTACATGTTTTTAGCAGTAATTTGTATATTGATTAAATTTTATTATTTATGTAATTTAAAATAGTAAACATGGAATATTTTTTTTTTGATTCGCAACTCTTTTGGTCTCATAACTTATCACTCTTTCTTCTTAACAAAGTTTGTAAATTGCCATAGTTTATATATCACATTATTTGGTTTGAATTTAAAAGTAATAAAATATTTTATTTTTAATAAATTTTCATTTTCATTTCAGTATTAAAAATATAAGGTTATAGTCAGTAATATAGTTCAGTTAGCATTTGTTGTGGATCTATACCCGATTCGTTTGACACGAGCACGGCATGTAGAGACCGATCATTTAAGGTTGAGTATATCATATGGAGTTTGTAGCAATTTTTTTGAAGTTTGTTTTAATCATGATTAGTAACTTTGGACTGTTTGATTATAATTTTCTTTTTGATAATTTTCCATAGCTTGCCAATATTTGATGTATTGCCTGGTAATCAGTGTAAGTTCGGAACTAGGTTAGAGTGCTCCAGGTTGAGAATAAGGTTGGCAAAAGTAACAATAAATATCCCTAAGATTTGTCACGTCTGGTTGCGAGAGAGATTTTCATTTTCGTTTCTTTTACTGTTGAACCGTCGAAGGCAGTAGACCAATCCTGCCATTAGATTTGAAAGGGCAGACGGTCAAGTGTTTTTTTCATTAAAGTCCACTAATCAATGAGGTAAGATTTTGCCACTTATCATTACGAACATATGGTAAAAATTACATTTTGTTTCAGGGCTATCTGACGCAAGTTCTTTTTCATCTTTGGCTTCGTCTCATTCCTTTTACTGTGTGTCCATTCTGATTTTCTCGGCTGTTAAGGCTTTTTCATTCTTCTGGATCTATTTTCTATATTATTGGTTGGTGAGTTGGGATTGGCCTGGTGAAACCTCATTCATCCACGAACAACCACAAGAATCCTAGCCACAGCGCTGGATCAAATAAGCAGAAGTGAGAAGTATCGTTCACATAAGCATAGACCAGGTAGGAGAAAACTTTAATTTAGGGAATTGGAACTATAAATCAATTTTTTTCCATGCAAATAAAACATAACATATTTACATTTGACATAATATAAAGTGTAAGAACATCTTGATAACTTTCGTTATAATAATTACTTTCTGTACTCTTGGCAATTAAAGGTTCTAGAACGTGTGCGGCCAAATTTTTATATAACCTTTAAAAGCGATGTAACACCAATAGTTATCAAGAAAGAGTATATAAAAAATTGTAGGTACCATTCTGATTTATGTACATAATAATTTTTTTTTTGAATAAAATTGAATTGTTATTTTGTTATAATTAAATCGTTTCATTATGGAGCTATACACCAGCAGTCAATAAATTAAAATCATTCCTGATACCTATGTGTTTTCCTGTTTAATCACTAGGTAAGTAACACCGATAATCTAAAACAGGTGGCGCCTATTGGGTAATCAAAGCAGAGCACAACTATCTCTAAAAGAGATACGAACATAGCCTCCGATATATTGAGCTGCCGTACGCATCCGTTGCCGTACCCTGTAAAAAGGGAGACGCTGCAATAGTTAGTTAAGAAAAAATCGATTAAGATTTAAGAAGCTAAATATGGAGTGCCTCGTGAATCAGTCCTTTGCTATTTTTACTTTTCTAGAACTGATATTGTCGTTCATCGTAATCTAAATATATTCGCAGATCTATTTATGGAGAAAGAAATTGTGAATTAATTAGTTTTTAAGCAATAGTGGTTAATATTCATATAACACAAGAATACGAAATGATTAGGTTGTCTTTGTATTTTTGAAAATGTACTATATAAGTGAACTTTTTGGTCTCATCTATTACCAGTTTGCATTTGGTCTTTTTGATGATATAGGCCATTTTGTTTTTTTTTATAGCGATATATTTGCTTACTATGGAAACTATATTAGAACAAACGACGCCTGTCCTTATAAGATAAGGCATTTTTCAATTGATTCAGAATTATAGTTTCTCTTATATAATATGTTCGGAACTGCAGTAAAATAAATTCGGTATAATATGAACACATAAATAATTTCAAAATTTTATACATAAATTAAAATTTTGACGTCCATAACACTGTAAAGTTCATAAAGATTCATTGTCTGATGAGCAGCACGTATCGATCATTATAATAATAATTGTTTCGAATTATTATTTGACCATAAATACTAATTTCATGAATCAACTTTATTTCCAATCGTCTCTTATATAGACTAATAAGATTAATGACCTATGAAGTCTTTTATTATTTTTATTGATCTTCTATATTATAGCCAAAGTAATTAGGGCCTATTGTATTAAATTTAGATATCAAATAGGTCCCGATTGCTTTCATTGTAATATAGAAGTTTAATAAAAATAATAAAAGACTTTACCTGTAATGAAAGTATCCTAATGCGTTTCCAGATTACTGGAAGGACTTTTTAAAAGTTCTTGCTTATTAACTATTTTTTACAATAAAAGGCTTAAAATCATTGAATTAGTATTATTTACTATTCATAAACTTGTATTTTCATTAGTTATCATGTTTGACTACATATTTAATATAAACAGATGAAATTTTTGTGAATTAAAAGATATTCCTTATATTTTTTCCATAAAGCTGTTACTTTTATACGCCAAGAAATTCCACAATCTTTTATGAATATATAAGGCAGGTATAAAAGGAAGCAGATAATATAACTTCAGTCCCTCAGTGTTTTTGCTTGCTTGATATAGGGCTCCCTAGGGCACTCAACATGTGCCTTTTTGCTTTTCTTTGGCGAAAGTTTCTACTTCCACAAGTGGTTAATTGCTTCTTTAGATCTTTCCAGGAAAGGGTGCAGGAATGGAATAACAAAAAGTGACAGTAACTAACTCACAATTTATGTTAATAAAACGGATGGATGCTCTGCAATTGTTAAACTGATTGCTGCTTTTATAGTATAAAATAAAGTTAATATGTGAATTTTTAATATGTATAAGGCAACTAATATACTTTGATTCAGCGGTTCTTAAACTACGGTACGCGTATTTCTAATAGAACTTAAAGCTCCTTACAGTGATACGCAAGCAAACATGACAGTATTAATATTTGTGTATAGCAAATAAAACGTGTACCTGAATGGTTCACACCTGAACTGCAGGCAGGGACGGATCCAGCCTCTCTCCTTGGGGGGGGGGGGATGATATCACAAAAGTGCAGTATGGCAAGTGAAAGCAAGTTGTCGACAAGGGGGGGGGGTATCAGCAACATTCTCATTTCTAGTGTAAAAGGCAGGATCGGGTCTATTTTTCAGGAATTTGAAGCTGTTGGAGAGGGGGGGGCGATCACAAGAAAAAACAAGTTGCCGACAGCGAGGGAAGATGCGAGCAGCATACACATTCCTAGTATAAGAAGCAGAATCGGGTATATTTTCCTGAATTTAAAGCTCTTGGGGGGGGGGCTATCGCAAGGAAAAGGAATTGTGAATGGGGAGGGAGTGCCAGCAGCATACACATTCCTAATATAAAATGCAGAATCGGTTGTATTTTCCTGAACTCAAAGCTTTTGGGAAGGGGAGGGGCGATCGCAAGCATAGACATTCCTATACCCTATTCAAGAACTAGAGAGAGTAATAAAACTGTTATTGAAACCTCCAACGTACCTGCTCCAGTGCCGCAGGTATCTGAGGACTGCTGTAAATCTAATTATATTTAATTATATTTAAACACTATAAACTTTTATAAATTTACTGCTACAATAAAATTTCTGATAGTTCAATTTAATTTCTGTCAGTGAGCAAAGTACACCTTACAGTGTGTCCTTAGTAATTTATCTTGTCTGTGCTTGTTTTTACATATTATTTGAGATTAGTGAGATACCCAAAAGATATGGCTTCCAAAATCGTTAAAACCAGGGCATTTTTTCCTCAACGAAAAACTTATTACGACGAATGTTTATGATGCCTTAAGATATCAATATCTAGATAATAATGTTAAAAACTCTGTTGAGTTGTGTTCCAACATGACAGGAGTTGGAAAATCTACTATGTGCCCAATACTGAAGGAAAAAAACGACTGGAATTGTTAGTACCCCAAGCTACATTCGATCAGGGGCAGACGAAAAACTTCGTTGGAAGAAGAGATGTAAACTGCAATAAAAGAAGTTGTACACACATTTTATTATGAGAAGCAGATCCCAACCGTCGACAAAATTCTAAGTAAAATCAATGAAGATCGGGATTTACTTGAAATTAAAAGAACTGAGCTCTGGAAATTGCTAAGAGAACATAATTTTTTATGGAAAAAAGAAGATAGGAAATCTGTTCTAATAGATCGTCTGGAATATGTCCGTTGGAGAAGGAAATATCTCTCTCAAGTAAAAGGTAGAATTGCTAGAAATATACAACTTACAAAATTAGTAATTTAACTGAACTTTTGAAAGATTTTTTTAATAAAGTTAGTGCAGAAAATTGGGAACAATCCATATAATAAAAGCATAAAAGAACATGTGAAAACTCGATCTCATGATCGGTGAGATAGAAGATCCAATTATAATTAATTTGAGCGAAGATAGGTTCACTGACTTTGATTACGAATTAGATACGTACTGTTTACCAGCGTAAACACAATTTATTATTTAAATTTTCTGTAACTTATAAAAATAAATTACATTTCAATCCCTTTTTAGTGTTTAATTTGAGTTCTGCAGATGGTTTCAGAAATAAATAAACTGAGCCGTCAAATATCCTAAAAATGTTTTTAATTAATAATAAAATGACCGATAGCCCCAAAAAAATTTTAATATTATATGGACGAATTTATTTTTTTTTATATGTTTAACTTCTTGTATTTTTCACAATGGATATTTTGTAAGTATTTAAATTATAACTTAGAATTTTTTGAGACAAAAAGGCTACATTTTAGTCGGAATGTGCATAAAACGATTTCTATGCCAGAATTAAAAATAATAAAAATACGGTTGTGATTTGTGTGAAATATGTCAAAATCTATATTTTCTAATGTATGTGAATTATTAAGAAATCATAAGAAATTAAATAAAATTATAAAAACTTTTTATTTCAGGTTTATTACCGAAATAATATTCTATGCCATAAATATTTAGTGATAAAATAAACCTCCTTCCGACGCCTATGACAAGGATTAAAATCCTTTTTAACACTTCACACATCCAAATATCTATTGTTATCTAACTAAATACTCCATTATTATGGACCGGTATTTTTGATTCTAAAATTTCTAACCCATTTTTATGAATAATATATGTGTCTAACAGATTTTGCTAAAGAAATCGGACTAAAGAACAAAGGTAGTTTGCGAAGAAAAAAAGGGTAAAAAATGATTTATTACTCTCTCTAGTTCTTGAATAAACTATAGCATAAGTGGCAAAATCGGGTCTATTTTCCTGAACTCAAAGCTCCTGGGGGGGGGGGGGCTGCCCCCACTGCCTCCCCCTTGGATCCGCGCCTGACTGCAGGAAGCCGTCAAAGCGGTCAATTTTATTAAGTCTTGGACTCTAAACTCTCCTCTATTTTCGAAACTTTATTCTAAAATAACCACATTCAGTGTCTGCTGCATACAGAGGTTGGATGATTATCTTAACGAACAACATTAAGCAGGTTATTTGAACTATATTTTGAGGTGCAGCTGTCCTGATGAAAATCAATTGTGAAATTAGTAATGGGTTGATAGATAAAATACACTAGCCAACTCTAAATCAATTTTCTGGAGATAACAATAATAGATATATTTGTTAAGAAATATAAAATGATGAATAATAATATTTGACGATCTCATCAATAACATAAAAGTCTTTGCTAAAACTTCTGAAGAATATTTAGAAGCCAATTATTCTGAATTATTTAGTTTAGATAAAAAATCAATTCATTTAATACCTCAATTTCGGAACCCTAACTAAGAACGTAAGGAGAACTTTCAGTGGAATCCTGTGACGTAAATTTGGAATTAGAATTTATTAAATTTAAATTAGATGAATTTTGGAAAAAGATTACAAATTAATATCGATCGCCATCCAAAAAAACATTGTTATTTTTAATTCCATTTATAACCGCCTGGATTTTTTGTTCTCATACCAACATGGCATGTTGGAAATTGTTGCGTGATCTCTCAGTTTTAATGAAAAGATTATTTATGTTTTTAATAAGTGGAATATTTAAGAATACTGTTTTAGTAATAATATTTCTTTCCCTTTCAAGATTAATCAAATATATAAAATTGATTTAGAAAATTTTGTGGAAAAATGATCGTGGTAATCAGTTGTGACTATAAAAAATCGAGAACAGCACTAATAAGAAATTGCTTATTTGACACACCGAATGTCTGGACATCTCTGTTGGGCTTAATTTGCCCTCTTGATACAGTAAAAAGCAATTTCTCAATGAAGAAACAGTTTTCATTATCACATCTACTTGTTTTACCACTACCAGATGAATTTTCGTCACGACAATCACTAAAATATTCCACTATCAAGACACATTTCAAGCGTCTTGTCACTTTCTTCCAAACTTTTTCCAGAGTCAATCGTCTTTCTAGAAAAATTCTTAGGTTGGGCACGGTGGGCGGCTATACTTAAAGTGTTAACACTATATTTAGATAATTTTTTATCACCATAAATAATCTCCAATTGATGATGGAAATTATAAGGTAAAGATTTTTCTACAATTTGAGTTAAAGTACGTTATACCCATCCTGAAATAAATGTTAGACTCAAAGATCAAGAACTTTTATTGACTGAAACGCGATTGACACACTTTAAAGGAATTTCATCAAATGGTATACAGATAATTCCAAAGCAATGGAGGCAACCGGAATAGGAGTATGTGGACCCAGAACCAGACACCATGAAAGGTTGGCTAAGTCATCAAATATTTTCCAGGCGGAAATATACACCTTCAGAAAATGTATTCAATTTAGCAAAGAGAAAAACTATCTCAAACAGGAGATTATTATCATATCGAATAGGCAAGCAGACATTAGTGCACTGAGTTCGCAAGTAATCAGCCTAAGATGGTTTTGGGAATACCTAGAAGAACTAAATGAACTAGGTATGAATAATAGGGTCACCCTTCCTGTGGGTACCGGGACACATCGAGGTAGAGGGAATTGAAATAGTAGATAATCTCGTGAGGAATGGGGTTGAGATACCATTTCTGGGGCCAGAATCTTTCTTTGGAATTAGTAACAATGTAATGCTAGAAGAACTAAAAAGGAGAGGAAGGGAATAGGAGATCCAATACTGGAGGGATCTGTGAGGAATGAGACAACCGAAGATACTAGTGTTGATTTAACGGCCACCGTGTGATGACGTCGCAAATCAGCACTGTGTCATTGTATCCTAGGAGTTGTTCCCAAAAAGCAGTCTTATAATAAGAAAATGCCACGGCATGCGAATGTTTATTGATGCAGCCATCAAGATTTTAGTCATGCTAGTGGCACAAACACTCAACTTGATTTTGATCTATGCTTTATTCTTCTTTGTCTGAATTAAGGCTGTTTTTATGTAATTTTGACCTATTTTAAATTTGGCACCAACTTCAAAAAAGTACTAAGTAAAGGAGATTGTCTAAAATTATTAAGTTTATTTTTTGGTGTAGTTTGTTGAAGTCTGTTCAGATTTTTTTGGTTTAAATAAGTTTTTGAAATAATATTATTACATGTATGAAAGACGTTCAAGCGAAGTGAAAATGACGAAAAATTTCATTTAGACAAGATCACATATTTTTTTCATTTTCCATCCTTTAATCATTTTACAATATATCTACTGAGGAAATATTTTTACAAAATCTGAAACTCGGTATTAAACATTTCATTTCCATCAAAACTTTTGCGCCAAAAAGTCCACTTATCAAAAATGTGTTTATCTATTTTCGGTGTTTGGCCTTAATCGTGAAATCTTCTTGGAAGTGCCCTTCCAATATACTAAAAACCTTAAAATATCTCTTATGAAAATACAGGGTGTCCGGTAAGTGCCTCCTAATTTCTCGGGAGCATACAAGGGAGATTAAAATAAACATACAAATAAAAATTCCTAAAGTGTCCCTTAACGGAGATACAGAGCCCTAAATGGATACCCAGCGATTTACTTTATTGGCTCTAAGTTATGAATCGACTTATATAACTTAATGAAAGTTTAATATTTTATAGAGGCTATAAAGACTCATTAAACCATACTACAGTAGAGGTTTTAGATCATCAGAGAAGTCAGGAATGTACTTGCAGCCACACTCGTTGGACCTAATTTTACAGATCTAAAAACTGATTTTTTATATTCTTTGGTCATTCCTCTTCAAAAATGGTACTCTAAATTTATTTCGATAAAACTGACGGTTTTCGAGATAAATCGGTTTTATAGGAAACACAAACTGATAGAACCCAGGTTGATATTGTTAATATCCGCATAATGAATTACTACTTACGCAACTTGTCAAAACTGTCTTCAAGTCAAAATAATTTTAAGAAATGGAAGAATATTCTTAAGCATGGTATGCTGATATGCACTTAATTTCTGGTGAAAAGCTGTCAAATTATTCGGAGGCAAGAAAACTTTATGCTGAAAGTCTTTATAGCCTCCATAAAGAACTAAAATTTCATTAAATTATACAAGTCGGTTAAAAACTTAGAGCCGATAAGATAAATCAAAAGATACTCCTTTATGGCTCTGTATCTCCGTTGAGGGGTACTTTAGGATTTTGTTTTTCTATGACAAAGTAGGATTATTTTGATCTCCCTTTATGCTCTTGAGAAATTAGGAGGTACTTACCGGACACCCTGTATGCAACTGTAGTCAACTAAAAAGTTCAACTTTTTTATTTTTTAAAACCCATGCCATAAGACCACCTTACAAAATACTGATAATTTCATCAGAATCTTTTCTTCCTTCTTTCCTTGTCGAGTAAAAACGTTTGACAGTGCTGACAGCCTGAAGCTCAAAGAACCGTAACGCGAATGCCGCTTTGGAATGAATATTCAAAATCTGCACGTGTGGCGGCCAGTCTTTTCGCACAGTAAGCATTTTTGGTCTTTTAAAAAATACACTGAAATGTACATTTTAAATAAAGTATGGGTAAATATAAAAATTCACATTATTTTTTTCATTAGTTATCGTTCTGAAGTCAAATTACCTCGTGTAGTGAAATTTAGTCCAAACTACAATTAATATTAAAGTTTTAATGAAATCTTATGGCAAGAAAGACCAAAGTCGAAGTGATAAACAAAACTATTTTAGAAAACAACTTTAAGTTTTAAAACTAGTTTATTCTTAAGTTTTCCAATTTAATAATTTAGAGTTCTTAAACAAACTTTATTGGGTCTTACTGAAGAAACTTACTTCTTTTTTCGGTATTTATTTATTAGATGTTAAAAAAAATAGTCAGAAGTTTCACTATAATGATTATATAACGTTTATCACTTATGCTTCTTCGCTTTTAACCGCTTTATTTATTCTGTCTAAACATTATCATAGGCGTTAACTATTTTCTGCAACTGCAAATGTTAACTACAGTGAGTATTAAGGACAAGTATCAAGACTAATCTAAGTCTTTATAAACTAGAAATATTGCATATCAGCAAAAGCAAAGCTGAAGCATGAAATTGGATAAATTATAACCAGAAAACAACAGTTAAACTTGACAGAAACTTTTACTATCAACAAAAATTATAACAAACAAAATTAATAACATAACACCCTTAGCAGATGAACAGCAAGGATTCTGATCGGGTCGATCCTGCACAGCCGCAATTTTTGTCATAAGACAGATAACAGAAAAATCAATTGTAGACCGGCCTACGTGTATTTTATTGATTTAGAAAAAGCAAATTCTACATAACCTCATTAAAACCATAGAAAATATGAAACAAATCAGATTCAGGCAAAAATAAATGGGGTTCTGACTGAACCAATAGCTGTGGATCGTGGTATTTAACAGGGAGATTCCCTGAACCATCTTCTTGACAACATCATTATGGATGAAATAATAAAAAATGTATATTTTTTGAAAGGATACAGAATGGGTGATCAGGAAATTAGTGTTCTGTGCTACGCCGATGACGCCGTACTGGTGGCTGTGTGAAGACGATCTACAGCAATTTAACTGCACTGCAATATCATTTAATATGATGATATCGGCCCAGAAAACTAAATGCACGACAACGTCAAAAGCACCATTAAGATGCAAACTGAAAGTTGAAGGCAAAGTTATCCAGCAAGAAATGAAATTTAAGTATTTAGGCATAGAAATCTCAGGTTATGGCGATGTTGAGGCGGAGGTAAGAGAACAGACAACTAAAGCAACAAGAATAGCAGGATCTTTAAATGACACAATATAGAGGAATAAAAATATTAAAATACAAAATCAAATGAAGAATTTACAAGGCAATGGTGAGACCAACTATGACATATACCGTAGAAACTCGACCTAACACAGCGAAAACTAAACAACTACTAGAGACAACGGAAATAAGAGTACTTCGTAGAATAACTGGAAAAACGCTCTTGGAGAGAGAGAGAGAGAAGTAAAAATATAAGAAGATCATGCAAGACAGAAAACGTTAATGAATGGGTACTGGGTAGAAAAAGGGAATGGAATGAGCACGTCAGTAGAATGGACGACAGAAGAATAGTCAGATTTGCACGCGACAAATTAGCGTCAGGTCGCAGGAATTTAGGACGCCCGCGAAAACGATGGAGTAACAACTTAGCATTGCAATAGGCGGAGAGACAATGAAGGGAAACAGGAGATTCGCTTATATTATAGAAGGAAGAAGAAGAAGAAGAAACTTATAGATTTCAAGAAAAACTTGTATCATTTAGTTTACTAATTTTGATAGTTACATTTTTTAACCTTTCGGAGTTAACGTGCTGTCTCTTGCACCTCATGATCCGATATATGCCAATATTTCTCGAACATTTTCGGAATGGGACCCGAGGCTTCGAGTAGCTTTTTGTACAGATATACTTTATTTATTACTCTAATAACAGTTGTCTGGTGTACATCTTTTCTACATACGGTTAACTTGCTTACTGTGAGTTCGCATGTTGCCTTTAATGTTAGAAATTTAAATGTGAGAATAAAACTGTTAATATTATTACAAAATTTCTAAAATACATTTTTTTGTTTACATTTGCAAGGATGGATTCCGAAAGAGAGCAAGAATATCAAAAAAAAAACTGTATAATGAAGTTAAAACCGATTCTGGGCCCGAAATTAAAGGAAATGACGATGACGACAGTTTAGAAAAAGATCTAGCTTTGACCTTAGCTATTCCATTTTGATCCGGTCTCCCATACACTCTATATCTACATTATATTGATTGTATCTATGATATAATATTACTATTATTTACTTATTAAAACATTAAAGGATACATTTGTTAGCGATAAATTCGCTATTTGTACGTAATTCATAAATGAGCTGTCCGCAGTTTCGCTGCGATCACTGTCTATATTCGAGCGGCGCGCGCATTGTTCCGCGTCCACTTTTTAATGTTATAACTTTTTAACTGTTGCATTTAAATATCTGAAATTTTCTTTTAAATTTATATAATTGTTCAGCTACAATATTGCGTTAATAAAAATATTAAATCGAAAATCTGTAACACAATTTTTTGGTTTAAAAGAAATCTTGATTTCGAGAAAAAATATTTAAAAATTCGCCATCTTATTTGCAGTTAATATTTAGGGATCTAATTAAGTTCAAGATGCAGAACGAAAGTCAAAGACATCGCGAAGGAGGTTGCAAAGATGAAGTGGCGATGGGCTGGCCATATAGCCCGATATGAGGACAACAGATGGACACGAAGAATCCTGGAATGGAGACCGAGGGAGACAACAAGAAGCACGGGAAGACCTCAAAAAAGCTGGGTAGACGACATAAAGACAATGGCGGGCAAACAGTGGATGAGATTGGCAAAGAATAGAGAAAGATGGAAACAATTGAGAGAGACCTACATCCAGGAGTGGATGGACAGAGGTTGACAAAGAGAGAGAGAGAGAGAGAGAGAGAGAGAGAGAGAGAGTTAAGTTCGTTTCTTTCGAAAATATTAATAGTTTATTGTGTAAAATTTCCAATCGAATATGTTGCGTATTTGTTGGAAATATTGTAAGTCAAATTGAAAATTGTATTAAAAACGCGCGTGGGAAAAAATTGATTATTGCCAATTTTTAATATGTGTAAAACTTTGGTAAAAATTAACTGTAGGTGTGTTTTTGCATAAAATATTGATAATATTGGTTTGAACCGATTACCTCATCCTCGTCGCTTTGTTCACTTCTAAAGCATTTTTTGGGCTGCGGAAACAAATTATAATAGTATCATAAGAAAAACACAGTTCAACTTCTCTAGCAACTAAAATGAATTTAAAAGAGAAATTAATTTAATAAATTTGGCTGTAAATTTAGAAATAATATTTATCTGACAGTATTCGAGTGGGAAACTTTGTTCCCAAATCAATATAAAGTTCCGATGACTGCGACCAGCGCTATAAAAATAATAAAAACGAAATTAAAAGTTTTACCCAATTAGAAATATAAATATGTTTTTTTCGTGACTGCCTACAATATATAACTTCTTCCTGTTCCTTTTTTTTACTAAAATAGATGGAGACATATTAATCAATTAGTATTATATTATACCAAGGCCTTCGGTCTGATAAGTCGCAACTTTTTCAGTCACGTTCAAATAAAAGGTTAAAGTTAAGAAGTTTGTCAGTATTTTTTTGTTTGTACGCTGCATGAAAGTTTATTTTTGACTTAGAGATTTGTTTTTGTGTGTTTTCTGTCAGACGCTAAAGTTTTAAATGAATAATTAGGGTGAAGTAACTTGAAATTCGTCGGTGGAAGAAGAGGGCAAGCCAAAAGCTTCAAAGTTATCCAAAAGTTCAAGCGCGCTAAGAATGTAAATTTAACGGTTTCAACACGTAGCTCGTTTTATAATTTTAAGACAGATTTAGTGCGTTTTTATCTGTTTTAAGTCCAATAAATTTAAAATAGATGTGCTATTTCAGTACCAAACTGTATATGCAATCTCTAATAAATTACGTTATATAATAGAGAAACTAGATTGACTTGATTTACGACGTTTGTTTGAAGATTGTAAACAATGTTGAAGATTGACTAAAATGTGGTTGTTGGACTTGCATTGTCTTTATTTTTATTCATTTGTACGATGTTTCGATTAAGTTGAACCTCTAACCTGACAAACTACGAGTGACGCTCACTCATAATATAATGAGCCTTTATGAATTACCAAAAATTTGCAAAATCAATATACCATTTAGACCACTAATGAGCTCAAGAGGATCTCCAACAAGTCAGTAGTTCAGTTTCTGCTAAAAGGCATATAGCCTTTAGACAAACTCATATGTCAAAAATTCAACATATTTGTTGAATATTATTAATAACAAAACAAACATACAAATACCTAGATATGAAACAAGCTAAACGAATTGACCATCGCACTATGAGGGCCGAATTGCAACCGAATTTGTCAGGAGGGTAAGACGGGTGTTACGAACTAGTCTTAATAGTAGAAATTTGTTTAAGGCGCTCAACACGTACGCATGCTCTGCGCTTAGCTACTCTTTTGGAAAAGAAAAATGGAGCAGGATGGACATCGAAGGCCTGCAAAGAAAAATAAGAACACTCCTAACAAAAGCACACAAATACCACCCTCGGAGTGCTATTGAACGTACAATGCTTCCAAGACACCAAGGAGGAAGAAGATTGGTCGATATTGGTAAGCAACTCGATCAACAAATAATAAACGTTTTCGGAAACGGAGGGCTTCTTGTTAGCTATCCAAGACCAGGTTACTCCGACGAAGAACTATCGGAAATTCATTATCAGAGATCCCTCAATAGAAAATGACCAATGTAAATATGGCTGTCGAACATCAGAGACGATCCAGCACATAACTGGAGGATGCCAAGCGTTTGCCGCAACCTAATATAAGGAAAGACACGATTCAGCCGCTAAGATACTCCACCAAGAGTTAGCAGATAAGTTAAAACTATTGCAGGTAGGAAAGGTGCCTTACTACAAATATAATCCAGAGCCTATTCTTGAAAACAACGAGTTCAAGTTGTCCTGGGATCGGACGATCCTGACAGATCAAACAGTTGCTCATAACAGGCCGGACATTATACTAACAGATAAAATTTCCAGGCGAACTACAATAATCGCTATACCGAACAACAACAACCTAAGGTCAAAATACAACGAGAAGATCGCCAAATACAGAGATCTGGAGGTGCAAATCCGCAGACAGTGGGCAATGAACAGCGTCCACACGATTCCTATAATACTGTCAACAACTGAAGTGATACCAAAGAACCTCCTGCAGAACATCAAGGGACTGGGCCTTAGTGAACATCTGTATAAACCGATTCAGAAAGTGGTTCTCCTTGCAACCGCACGAACCGTCCGAAAGTTTGTAGGAAGTGCAGACGACCACGCCAACTAGGACCCGATAACATGGAAAGGGTCCCCACAGAGCTTCATACTTTTGGTGTCTTTGAATGCCTGTTATGAGTGAATAATCCCTGGAGGGAGTGCGAAGCCGTTTGGCTTGTAAATCTTGACATTAATGCAGAGCCAGACAACGGACTGATAAGTAGTGATGTGAAAAGTCTCTATACTACATATAATCAAAACTGGGCTTTCAAACGACCCAACATTACCAGCAATTAAAATATAAAAATAACCTTCAAAGCTGGAAATATGGTACATTCAGAACTCATTTAACAAAAACAAAACTTTAAAACACCGTAAAGAAAAAATCTCATTACAAAATTTCAATTTTCACGCGGACGTAGTCGGGGATAAAAGCTGGTAAATACTATATAAAAGTTTATTTTCCTCTTATTCGAGGGTAGAAAAATTTAAAGAATTGTTAAATAAAATATACATTTTATGTTTAGGGCTTTATATGTCACACATCATCGAAAACTGAATTCGAAATTTTATATACATCTCATAAAGTACGATCGCAATTTTTCACAATATGCCTGCCCCTCTAAAGACCATTTGAAATCTATCTGTGAAATCCTCTATTTATGCGCGCTTGCACGTTTTGAGAATTCACATGTAAATTAAGGTCTTTTGTGGATTTTCGTAACCGGAACGCGATATTGCCTGCCTTGGCATTTAGGGAGTTATGGTATGAGAGTGAAATATTATTTCGTATTATAAAGGGCCCTTATTAAAATACAAGTAGTAATAAAACTCGTATGACGGTGTCCTGTTTTTATTTTATTTATCTAAAAGTTGTCTAGTTTATATGAAGTGGAGTTTTAAACTATAAACTAGCTTATGCCAATTTTTACCTCTTACCACTTTGAAGCGACCTTAAACGAGGTTATTAATCTAAAATATAACATATATATATATATATATATATATATATATATATATATATATATATATATATATTATATCTTAGGTTTCACGGATGGTGGAATGAATGGTTTGGTTATTCCGGGTTTCAATCCGTTCTTCAAAGAATCGTTTTCACGACGTTTCGCCAAAATCTCATTTGGCATTTTCAAGTGCGGTTCATTTCGTTACTCTCTGAGAACTGATGGTGACCTCTGATGAATGTCGAGTTTTGTTTAGCTGGCTCGCTTTTTGATTGGACGAGCGGCTTCGCAGGCTCCTCCCATCTGCCGAGTGCGATATATTTGATTATTGTATGCTGGTCTTTCGTGTATTGGTTGATCTTTGTTGTTTAGTTTGTTGTTTTTTTATTATTGTCTTCCACGTTGCCGGAATATGTATAGTATCGTCTCGTTTATTCAGCTGTCCCGCTTTTTCGATTTCTAGGGCCTCTCTTATGACGCTTACCTTGTAGTTCTGTACTGGTGCTATTTCTTTTGCTTTTTCAATGTTAAACGTTTCGAAAAACTGAGATCCAAGAAATCAGCCCTCCTCTGCGATATCACTTTCCTGATAAGATGCCGCAACAAAAATCTAGAACCAACTTGCACCAAACTCTAGTACCATCTAAAAACCAGAAGAACCATTTCGATCCTTAAGACCGCTGGAAAAGCTCTCCTTCGAGAACAAATCCGAGAAAAACGAAGAATCCTATCAAGCACTAAAACGGAACTTTACAATCTCCACTTAGTTTTAACTCAAAAAACCCATCATCTCCTGTGGAATAACATTGAAAAAGTATCCTGTTGGAGAACGGAATCAGACACCCAGCTTAAGGCAAAAACACAACAGAATAAATTTGAGGCACTACAACAACGCTATACTGCCCACACACAGCAAACAATGGACTGCAATAAAGCTGTCCATAACATTTCCAACTACCAATTAACAGAATCCGGGAAATTAGTCCTTGCAAAAGGTTTTAATTTTACTGTAACGCCAAAAACACTCCCCTTAGTAAAGATAATTTTGAATATAGAACCTGCCCTAGAGAACATCCCTGAAGGAAATGCCGAACAAGCCAGACAGGATATAACGCGCATTTTGAAATCAAGCCGGCCTCTCAACTCAAACTTAATGCGAGCTGAATATCAAGCCCTCTCATCCTTAAAGAAGAATAAGAAAATAACAATAATATCAGCAGATAAGGGAAATGTCACGGTTGTAATGAACACCAACGAATATATGCAAAAAATGTCAGAAATCAGAATTCTCGCCTCTTACAAACAAACAAACAGAAATCCAACAACATACCATGAAAAAACTACGAAAGGCAAGGTCAAAGCCTCAAAAACAAAAGCAGATGTCCAAAACTGTATGGCATACCTAAAATACACAAAACAAATACACCACTCAGACCAATAGTGAGTGACTTGGGATCTCCAACACAAAAACTGGAAAAATATTTAGCAAGCGTCATGCAACCAAAGATCGAACTGGCCAGTTCCTTCGTGAAAAACTCCGAACATCTGACCAATATGATATCAAAAACATTCACCTCGAAGATTCCGTGCCCTATAGGATGAATAACCCTATATATATATATATATATATATATATATATATATATATATATATATATATATATATATATATATATATAGGTTATTAATCTAAAATATAACATATATATATATATATATATATATATATATATATATATATTGATAATTAATTATTCTCGTGTTAAAAAGTGCGGACAACTCGAAGATTATGAAGAATCTCCGGGTCTGAAAAATGATGACAGTGCTTTTTCGTCCTCATATGGGACTCATTGGATCCGGTTCAATCCATCATCTCGCTATTGTGCGGAACTATTTATAGAATAAAAAAACAGTAGACAAGAACCGAATAGCAACATCTCGATGGATCACTAAATAACAAAATAGCAACACAAACCAATAAAAAAAGAAATATATCAAAACTCGACATACAAAACATGCTACCCAAAGGATAGAGATCGCATCTTTCGGTATCGGGGACCAAACTAATCACGAATTTCCACAGTCCAAGCAAGGTGTTGCACCAACGATCTCCCCATGGGAGCCACTCTGTGTTTTTTAAGCCAACAAATACATACAAAAAGATAAGTTTCCGTCAGTATTATTTTAAAATAAAATAGAAAATTCTCTGCTGAGCGGACATAAGATTGATTAACCTTACTCTAGTGTTAAAAAGTGCGGCGAAATCTAAGATAATGAAGAAACTCGGGTTCCGAAAAATGACGATCATCCATCATCTCGCAGTTGTACCCTATAAACTGCTTTTAAAATAAAAAAAAAATAGCAAACAAGCACGAATAGCGACATCTTGATGTATTATTAAATAACACAAAAGCAACACTAACCAACAATGTTGTTTAAAACCACAATATGATGGCGGGACGGTATTCAACATACGAAACACGCTACCCAAAGGATAGTGGTCGCATGATTCGGCATCGGCGAGCAAACTAACCAAGAATTTTGCAATTCAAGCAAGGTATTGGACCAACGATCTCCCCATGAGAGCCGCTGCATGTTTCCATAGGTCATGTTAAAAATATGAAAGAAAAATACGAGAACATGCGTATATTACTTCAAAGAATAAAATGCAAAGATGATACGTGAAATATCTGTGCCGGTATAAAAGCTATTGCACTACTTACAGGATTGCAGAGTAGCTACACCAAATATTGTTGTTTTTTTATGTGAATGGGACAGCGGAGCCAGAAACCAACATTACGTCGTTAAAAAATGGCTGTTACGTGAAAACATTGTGCCCAGTCTCAAAACCGTCCTTAGTGAACTTTTAGTAGAGCAGCAGAAAATTTATTAACCTCTTCAGCACATAAAAAGTAGAGCTTTTAAAAAATGTTCGCACGTATAATTGAGGCAAAGCTTAAAAAAATAATGTTCGTTGGGCTGCAAATACAAGAAACATTTAAAGACGAAAATTTTGAAACTACACTTTCGAGAAAGGAAAATAGAGTACCCATTGTCTCTACAAATGTATCTACCAACTTCTTAGATAACAAGAAATCAGATCTATTTGAAGAATTTATCCAATCTTACAAGAGCTTATGTTGCAACATGTGACTTAAGCTGAATTTTTTTCACTCCTATTTGGAATTCTTCCCTAACAATTCATGTACAATTTTAGATGAATATGGTGAAAAATTTCACCAGCAAACTGTTCAAATGAAGAAGCGATATAGTAGAAAATGGACACCTAAAATGTTAGCGGACCACTGTTGGACTCTCAAGCGTGAAACCGATCCCGGCGAATACATGCGGAAAAGACATATTTTGTAAAAGAATAGATTTTGTTTTTTTTTTTGTAAATCTTTGGACATTCACTAGATTGTTTGTGGTTTGGGTTTCCCAAATTTCATATTCTTCTTCCACCTCTAAAATCTTATATGTGATAGGCGAGTTCATATTTGAATTCAGCACAGTTCAGTAGACACAAGAAACCCAAAAAAACGTCAGCAAGCGATAAAAAGTTTCAAAATGAGAACAGTGTAACTATGGATTTTTTTGAGACTTAGGATATTGTGAAAAGTAATTAAGATAACATCTAGACCATATTCTTCTCACATACCATTCCATTTGAATTGTGTTTTTTTGGTGATGTAAGATCATATCTAAAGGGTTTATTTTGGAGTTATTTTCTATTTCGATGGTAAATTTTATATTTTCGTGGTAAAAATGAAATACGTTGACAATGTAGTCAGTTTTGTCTTCAGGAACTGCAGTAATTCAATAATTTACGTATCGCAGAAAGAAAAGCAGTTGAATATCTAGATTTGGAATTATGTTATGGTCAAGTTCTTCTAAGACTAATTATTTTTTTGATAATTGTTTAGTTTCTATTTGAGATATCAATGTGAAATAAATTTTATACTATTTTTGCAAATTACTACCACATACTAATGAAGTTTGAACAAAATCTATACATTATTCTTACTGTTGTCTGGCAACCCGGTAAAAACACCTTTTAATCCTTTTCAGGATTACAGGAAGGAATTTCGAAAAATGCACAAACCAAATTTTAGATACTCTTATGCAGCATATGTGAAGCCAAAAACCATTTTCCTATTGTAATTTTTCGCAGAGAAAATCACTTTTTAATGAGTAATCATAAAATTGACGTCTTACCTCTTTTGCGCCTTTTAAAATGCAAATATCGAAAAATCAAAAAAGCAGTTTTAAGATATTATGATGAGCTATCTTCTAAAATCAAAATAGAGTTAGTATATCCATTGGATCAACCGATATCAATAAAGTTATTAAATGATCATTTAATCATTTTCACCCATTTGGAGTACGAATTTTGAAAAATTCTTTCTTAATGAGTGTTGCTAACCTTTTTTCAAAATTTTGTGATTCTATCTTTATTAGTTTGAGCTGTGAGTTGATATATTAGTGAGTTTCTTCTATTCCCAAGCCATTTTTATACTATTTGAACTCGCAGCTAACAATAATTCCGAATATCGTTTTTATTCAGTGATTTTCTGATATACATTTTGCTAAAATACACTCAACAAAATTCGCATAAAAGAACAGTCATATAATATATTCATCATATTCATATTTTCTTTTACTGCTGTACATGAAAGCTGAGTTTAATAGGAAATACGGAATTTATATTTCTGCATGCTCTATATAAAGAAAGTACGTGGATGTTTCGGATTTAAAAATATTCTTTTCCATAAATTATATAAAGAAAATTGTAAATTTTAATGTATGTTTGAACAAGGAATCAAATATTTTAGGTTATTATGAAAACGTTCTATTGTACGAATATTTTTGTTTCCTACTTGTGAAATCCATATGATTTGTCAGGATCAACATTAACTATATTTGCAATATTACTAAAAAATAGTTTTTTGGCATTAACACACCTTTTTGGCTCTCTTTGTTTTCAATATCTGGATTGAAGTTATATATGCTACTTTTGCACTAAAAATTAATCTTTTTCTGCCAAGAAGCAAAAAGTTAAAGATTTTTATAATATTGAAGCTAAAGTTAAAATTCGGAAGTTTTATATATGGTGAAAAGAGTGTGGCAGTCCAACATTGGTTATGAGCAATGTCATGCAAAAAATTAGGTGCTGTCATAAAGAGTAACGATTTTCATGGATGTGAATTATACTTAAAATTTAATTTCATAAAAATTAGTTAATTTTCAGCCCTAGTGACGATGGCGTACACCGATTTACACCCACTTTTATGAAATGTGTTCTAAATTTAAGTTTACAACGGCTTATTCAGTTGTTGCAAATACCCACGTTATGGATAGAAACAACATCCTTTTAGTTGAGTATCTTTCATAAATTTTTTGAATAAAAAGATATTATTTAACAGTTAGTTGCATGATCCCCGTAGTTCTGGTTCATGATGGATTAATTTTACAGCTCGGTTATTTTATTTTCCTGAATTTTGCCTACATTCTTACGGACATATTGTATATAATATTTTGTATTTTGTCTGAACTATGACAACGTTGATAAAACTAAATAAAGATCCAAATTATATCAAATATTATATATTTTCCAGATTTTTGAACCATAGATTATATCCTTTTTTTTTTATTTTGACTTTTCTTGGGTTTAGGTTCTTTAATTCACAAAAAATCCATGCAATTGATATTTCGCCGTTTATTTAAGGCATTCTCAAAACTTTTTTTTGTATCTATTTACCTTCCCAAAAATATTTTTTATATGATTAAAAACATCCATACAATAATATATTTACAATTTTAAAAAACAAAGATACATTTTAAAACACTATTTAAATTTTTAAAAAAGTATTTAATTTTACCAGTGCATACCTTGATATTTTGTTTATTTATTGATAATGAAATAAAATTTTTACGTCATCTATCTAGGTACTGAGGATACATGGAATGCGAGTGAGTTCTATTTTTTATATTTTACAATGCACCAAAAAAACGAAAGAACGTATATATTTAATTTTAGGTTTAAGAGGATATTCGATTTTTAATGTTTATTAACAGGATCGAATATTTAATATTTTTGTTTAAATTAGGCTGGTGTAAATGTGGCTCAAATTTCCTATATCCGTTCTCTCGTTAACAGTGTTTTTATCTTTTTAAATTGCTATCATTTTCTTTTTTTGCAATTTTTGGTAATTTATCTCTTTGTTTTTAATTATGGTACTATTATAATCAAAGGTTTGTTTTTCGTCCTATGTGTGTTTGTTTAACGCTTTTGAGGCGTTTTTCGTATATTTATTGCCAATCTGTTCTTTAGTAATCGGCTTTGGCTCGTCATGCCTATATATTTTTGGGACAATTTGTGCAAGGGATCACATATACTACATCTGATTTATTCATGAGAGGAGTTTTACTTTTAAAATTAGTGAATAGTGTATTTAATTTATTATGAGACCTGAGTTTTATTTTTTCTGACAGCTCACTAGCGTAAGGTAATGCTACATATTTATGTTCTATGTTTCTTGTTATTAGGTTTATATAAAATTTATATGCTCGTCTAATAATTATTTCGGTGTTAGCCTTTTCATTGAAATTATTATTTATTAGCCTTTTTCACTTTTGCAGTATTTGTGATCGGAATGGAGACGTTAGAGAGATAACACGATCAGACCGACCGAGTATAACACTATTTTTTTTTGAGTTTTTAAGTGATGAGAGAAACAGTTTAGATATCTACCAGAACAAGTTGATTTGGTGTACCATTCAGTTAAAATTTTATTTTTTCTACGTATAAGTGTCATATCTAGAAAATTTATTTTTTTATTATTTTCTGTTCCGGACGTGAATTGTAATTTTTCGTTAAAACTGTTTAACTCTTGGAGAAATTTATTGATTTTATCATGTGGCACGGCTACTATGCAATCATCGACAAACCGTTTGAAAAATAATGTATTAAAATTAAATTTTTCTAAAACTTTTTCATCTAAATATTCTATTACTAACTGAGCAAGGGTAGGTGAAATTGGTGATGTCATAGCACATCCATCGAGTTGTTTGTAAAAAGTGTTTTCATTCTGAAAATAGTTTGTATTTAGAACGAAGTCAACAGCATTCATAAAATTATTTTTTGATAGTGATGTATGTTTCTTTATAATATCCCATTTTTTTGCTAAAATAATGTATATAAGTTGATTTGGTATGTGTGTGTACAAAGATACAACATCTAGCGAAATGGGCCTGTAATTTTTGGGTAGGTTTGCTGTACCAATGAATTTTTTAAAGGCGGATGATCCTTTAATAAAAAAAATCGTTCTTTCCTGTAATATTTGAAATGCAATTCGATAAGAATTTTGGTAAACGATAAATTGGCGATTGTACACACGAAACAATAGGTCTTAGTGTTATATTATGTGTATGTAATTTCGGTAGGTATATAAAAAAATAAAACACACTCACATTCCATGTATCCTCAGTAAAAGTTATATTTCATTATTAATAAATAAACAAAATGTCAAGGTATGGACTGGTAAAATTAAATACTTTTTAAAAATTTAAATAATGTTTTAAAGTGTTTGCTTGTTTTTTAAAATTATAGATATGTTATCGATTGAATGTTTTTAATTATATAAGAAATATTTTTACGAAGATAAATAGATACAAAAAAAAATTTGGAAATACCTTAAAAAAGGGCGAAACTTCAATTGTTTGGGTTTTATGTCAAATAAAGGACCTAAACCCAAGAAAAGTCAAAATATAAAAATTAACTAACACCAAACAGACGCTCATCTCTTTAAACTATTTTCAAAGATTTTTCAAGTTGTACTATTTGATTGAGTTTATTCGTGGAAGGATTTTCGGATAGGAATTTTGTGATTAAATAAAATTCATCAATTGATATTTTGGGGTATTTAGGGAGTTGTTGCCATTATTTTTTTGGAGATTTTTCATATATTTTTCGTTATGTTTAAATTTGTCATTATAATACAAGTTTTTAGGTTTTAAAATTGAAACCACTTGTGTCTCAGACCTTCCTATTTTTTAGCTTTGGACCAGCTTGTCTGAGAACTGTCTAAAAACTGTCGAAATTATATTTGAGAACTAACAGAACTACCTGAATACTCTCTAAGTAGTGAGTTCAGTCTGAATAATGTCTCAACATTGTCAGAATAGTGTCTGAAACTGTAAATAAATAGGCCTGGAAAAGAATAGACCTGATGTGATTGCAGATACTGATGGTAGCTGGTCAATAATGACTGTAATCTGCCGAGCACAGATTCTGTATGATTTATTGTATAAGGTGGGCACCCTGCGAATTCTGTGTAAACCTGTGTTTAGTAGTGCTATTTGACTTCGTGTATTCTACACATATTTGATTACTATAGATCTGTAACTTATTGATATCGAAAAGATAAGTTTTTTGTGAGACTGTGTATCTATTCTAGTGAGAAATTGTAAATAGTGTATACGATTTTTATTTGAAGACGATTCTCTTACAGAAACACGTTTCTCGGAGACTACTTGTATTAATGTTTGGAAAGATACTCCTTTTTTTTGCATGTGGTGCCCTGATTTAACAACCCCAAGTATCTAAAACAGTAATAAAAATGTGCCTATTTAAGAAACATGATTGAAACTTCTAGAGAGGGAATCCTCTGTGGTTATTGATAAGAATGAGTGGTACCCCTTTCAACTTATGCTATGGTAGTGATAAGAGCTGCTATGCTCAGACTCACTCTGTGGCTTATTGGGCTTTTATATAACTTTCAGTTCCAATCTTTCACTTAAGTCATCTTTTATCATTGTCTTTTTTTATTCATTTTAAATTTGGCTTGTTATTATTTTCTTTCATAGAAGTCTCTAGTTTGTTTACCTTTTGATAATAGAAAAGTTTCTATCTTCTCGTTTATGATTTCTTCAACTTCAGTGGTAAACCATAATTTAGGGTTCAATTTTGCATTGATTTACTCTTCTTATCCTAATCGCTTCTTCAGCTGCTTTATAGATAGGTATATAGTGGATTTTATTGTATTCTTGCTATCATCAATGTAAGCTATTAGCGTCTACTGGGAGCCTATTTTGGGAAGAAGTAAAACATATTTGCAACTTGGTGATAACTATGTTCTGATCTCAGCCTATATTTAAGGTCAAATTTCTAACTACTAAGCATGTGTACGATGATCAATTTGTTGTTACGATTGTCTATGAATTTGTACCAGTATGGCAGTTTAGATTTAAAGAATATATCTGTAGTTTTAAGCTCATTATTTAGCACAATACTTAACTTTATCCAATATTTTTCTTATCACTGACATTTAAAGCGCCTTATTTGAAATCTTGTCTAATCACTGATGTAGTTGTGCACGTTTGCAGTATATCAGAATTTAGTTTTGTTATTTTCATACGCAATTTGTCTTTCTTTGTTTCAGACAGATCATTTAGAAGTGTAATAAGTTTTAATGTAGTTTTTGATCTTTGTTGTAAGCGATTCGATGTTTTAGCAAGCTATTCTCACCTAACGTCTCTTAAGTTTTTTATTTTTCGTTATCTCACACTGATCGTAAGCAAGTCGATTTCTGTTCTCACTTGTGAACCAGTTTTTTTATTTAAGCTTGGACTTTCAACATTAGATGCCAAATCGCGAAACCCATCTCATATCACAACTGCTTCGAACGAAGCACCCATTTTTACTGTTTATTAAAAATTTTACTATCAAAATGGCCAAATCTAGATTTCTACTTCGTCAAGACTTTCAGAATATTGTCACAATGGATTACTGGAAACTGAAGATAGATGACTTTACATAGCTATACAGTAATTTAAAAAGTCAAACTGGACAAAACACTAGAAAGTTGACACGGAAGACAAAGCTTTGGAGTGATTGTTGGTGACTGTTTGATATGCATGCCTCAATAAATAATCTTGTGTCTGAATGGAAGAAAAATGTATAGATAGCGACTATTTTGAGAGGTTGCTATGTTTAGTATATTCTGTGAACAATAGACAATAATATATATATTCTCCCTAAGTTTTCACTGGGTTTTAATTTTATATATCCTTTTTTTTATTATGGACATATGGCAAGCTTGTACAAATTCTGTTATCACAAATATTCCAACTTTTTAATATCAAATTGCATCCCCCGTTTTATAATCGCGTTTTTTTAATCTGCATATAATAGTAAAATTAAAAATAATTTTAAAAAGTAAATATAAATCTCTTTGATTAACTGCTTAATGGGATTAGTAGTAATAAAGTTTACAGTAATTAAGGTAATTCAAGCATTTTCAGACCTTTAAATTACATTTAATTAGGCGCCTTAAACCGCAAGACTTTAATAGTCTGTTCCTACTAAAATAATGTATCCCTGAAGGATCTTGTAGACTTCTACTATTTGTAATGGATGGTTTCAGTTCTCTTGCTATATGGTGCATACTACATTCAAAATAAAATGTCGTTTATCTAAGTTCGTAAGGAATAAATTTAACAAAAAATAGCCAAGTGGTAATTAAAGTACCCACACTATACTATAATAACATAAATTACTATATATATATATATATATATATATATATATATATATATATATATATTAATTGACATTTGGTACGGTGGTGAGCTATCAACTCGCCTTAAAATTTGCATGGCACAATTAGAGACTATATGAAAACTGTTTAATAATAAAGTATTTGAATGTGTGAAAGTATTTAATAAATGATAATTGGAAAAATGCTTAAGCCACATTCAACCCTTTACATTCTATTGTATCTCCCAGTTATTCTAGCCCTCTTATCATTGCAAGTTCAAGCAGTCTCATTACCTGAACATGCCTAATGGCTTAGGGTATTGTATCTCCACAAAGTCTCTGCCTAAGTCTGTTGAGTACAGAGCATTCTAAGGACATAACGAAAATTTAGCGTCCAATCAATCATATTTATGACTTATAAAATTTCATTTAATTTAGGGCCATTTGAAGGTGAAACGGAATATATCTTAGTCTCTATTCGAGTAAGCAGGTTTGAAGACCAAAACTATTTTTAAAATTTATGACTCGAATATCGTACTTGTTGGATTACAATGGAGACATCTAGTGGTGACAATGAATTTAACCGTGAAATTGAAGAGTGTTTTTTTTTTTTAAAGGGAAAAAATGAACAGTAGGAAAAATTACGCGTCCAACCATGTCAATGGTTTAAAGGTGGTCATTTCATTTAGCGGCCTTTTATAGGTCACAGGTGTGAAATCTGAGTCTCTACTCAAGACCTAAAGATCAAAATTATCCAGACGAAGGTTGGTTGATTATCGACCTAACTGTAACTAACTGTAACCTTGACCCTGTCCTTCGATTTGCTTTTTCAAGGTCATTTTGGCGCCCAAATTCCCAAATTCTATTGTAAAAATAACAAAGGTTGGCAGCAAAAGAGAGTTAAAAACTGGTGAACTTGCATTCAAATTCGAAGTCATTTAATGCTCACATAGTGCTAATCACTTGAAAATACCTATTTTTAAATTTGATTACCACAGTTCATGAAATTCCACTTTTAGATATGTATTTTTGTTGATAGGAAAAATTATCTTAATAGGTTTTTTTTTGTTATTAAAACTTTGCCTTCGTTGGTCGGGTTATTTTAGGATACCTTTATCTACTGTGCCGAAATGGGGCCTGAAGATCTGTTCTGCTACATCCACATCATGGGTCCAGGTCACCGTTTTATTATGTCGATGAATAAATGCAGGCACTGGAGTGTAAATAGTTTTTGTTTACCTAAATCAATCCAGGTACACGTAATAATCGAAAGCATGAACTTCGTACTATTTCAATCACATAAAGATAATTTCTTATGTAAGAAATAATATTTAGTACCAATAATTTGGCTCACTAATTACCTCTGGAGATAATTATCCCTTATGATATAAATACATATCTAAAAGCGAAATTTCTGACCTTCAAATCACCTCGCATGTGAATGTTAACTTCAGCAGCTTTTTAACCCCACTTTGACGCCAATTATTTTTATTATGAAATTTATAGGTTGTTTTGGTAAAACAATTTGCACGACAAAATGACTCTGGAAAAAAGAGCAATATCAAGGTCACCGTTAGACAGACACTGGACAATTTCAACCTACATCTAGATAATTTTGTTGTTCAAACCGGTTACTTGAATAAAGACTAGGATTTATCACGTTAGATCCCAAATGAAAACCTAACTTATTTGAATGGTTCGGGGCTCAATATCGTCTACTTTTAATTTCTGCAAAAAAAACAGATTTTCATTAAAAAAAACTTTCAAGGTTACATTAAATATATTTTGTAGTTGTTTCATTTTTCTGCGTATACATAGTGCGGATTAACAAGATGGTTGTAAAGATATGATCTTAGTGATTAAATGATTTTGGTACATTTTCTATGGTTACTGTTAAGGGCAATGTTAGCTACATTGTAAAGTTATATTGACTATGCAAGGCTTCTCAAAATAATACAATTTCCGCAACATATGCTGGGACAGAGGAGCTGAAATATTAGACTTGGAGATCAATGCATTTACTACTAACATCTGAGTGTAGAGGAGCTGAAATATTAGACTTGGAGATCAATGCATTTACGACTAACATCTGAGTGCAGAGAGGTTGTGAACAACCTTACAAAGAATGGTTGCACATTAGATTTCGCATGGGTCTCGGGTTACTCAGATATACACTGGAATGAGGAAACGGATTGATTCAGCAAGATGGGAGCCGTGGCTAACCCATACGGTCCTTGCTTCAATTACTGTTGGTAAAAGAGAACTGAAACCTGCTGGAAAGCAAATTTATTGAATACTGGAGGAAAACCCCTGGAATGAGATGTACCAAGGTACATATAAGTTGACCTAATGCGCGTCTTACTGAGGTTCTTTTCCTAAAGAGGAAAAAACTGCGAATCGTGGTGACATTGCTGATGATAAATTGTCACCATTATAGGATTGGCATTGCAGATGATTCGGTGTGGCGATGGTGCCTGGAGGAGGATGAAAATGTCGACCTTATTCTCAGAGAGTTCCTTCAACGGACTGAGGCAAACATTTCAGGGATAGAATAACACTATCCGAAGCAGTTGGGCAAACTCAGATAACGAAGCTGCTTGGATTCGTATGGGCGATAGGCTTCGAATATACAAATATATAAATCCGATGACAATGTAATATTATAATCTTGAAACTGACATTGAACGTACATTTTAAGGTAATTTCAAGAGCAACTTCACTTCTGTTTATCCAAGCAAGTTGAAATTTTGTACACATGTATGAACCCAATAGTAATGCAATATTGCGGCCCTGAAACTGACCTTTAACATATATTTTAAGGTCAATTCAAGGTCAATTTTACTTCTAGTTATCCAATCACGCCGAAAATTGATACACATGTATATGCCCGATGACAATTGACAATTTGACCTTGATTCTGACATTGACTGTATACTTCAAGGTCATTTTAAGGTCAGTTTGTTTTCAGTATCCGATTGAGCTGAAATTTGGTACATACCCAATGGAAATGACCTTGAAACGGACCGTGAACGTGAACAAAAAATCCAAAATAGTTTGACGTTTCTCCCTTTATTTAAGGCATCTTCTAAAATGTTTGTCTTTTTTATTTATTTATCTTCCTAAAAGTATTTTTTTAATTAAAAACATTCATACAAAAACATATTTACAATTTTAAAAACAAACACTTTAAAACACTATACAAATTTTTAAAAAGTATTTATTTTTACCAGTATATACCTTGACATTTTGTTTATTTATTAATAATGAAATGAAACTTTTACATCGTCTATTTAGGTACTGAGGATACATGGAATGCGAGTGTGTGTTATTTTTTATATTTTACGATGCACTAAAAACCAAAAGAATGCATACATTTAATTTTATATTTAAGAGGATATTTAATTTTTGATGTTGATTAACAGGATCGAATACTTAATATTTTTGTTTAAATTAGGCTGGTGTAAATGTGGCTCAAATTTCTTATATCCGTTCTGTCGTTAACAGTATTTTTATTGTGCTACTGTTATAATCGAAGGTCTGTTTTTCGTCCTATGTATGTTTGTTTAACGCTGTTGAGGGTTTTTTTGTATATTTATGGTCATTCAATCTGGTCTTTAGCAATTGGCTTGTCATGCCTATATATTTTCTAGGCAATTTGAGCAATGGATCGAATATACTACATTTGATTTCTTCATGAGAGGAGTTTTCCTTTTTAAATTAGTAAATAGTGTATTTAATTTATTATGAAACCTGTGGCATACGATAATATCGTGCTTTTTTAAAATGTGTTTTATTTTTTCTGACAGCTCATTAGTGTAAGGTGCTACATATTTTTGCTGTTTATGTTCTATGTTTTTTGTTATTACGTTATTATAAAATTTATATGTTCGTTTATTAATTATTTCGGTAATAGTCTTTTCATTGAAATTATTATTTATTAGTATCTTTTCCACTTTTTGCAGTATTCTTGGTCGGAATTCTGGAGATGTTAGAGAGATGGCACGATCAGACAACCGGATTATAACACTATTTTTTTTAGTGATTAGAGAAACAGTTTAGATATCTACCCGACCAAGTTGGTTTGGTGTACCATTCAGTTAAAATTTTGTTTTTTCTACATATGTGTCATATCTAGAAAATTTATTTTATTATTACTCTCTGCTTCGTACATGAATTACAATTTTTCGTTGAAACTGTTAAATTCTTGGAGAATTTTATTGATTTTATCCTTTGACACGGCTGTTGTGCAATCATTGAAAAATATATTAAAATTTAATTTATCCAAAACTTTTTCCTCCAAAAAACAAAATAATAAAAGAAAATGAAATAATCTAGGTTCAAGTACCTGGAAAATAATATCATTTACGACGCTATTCACGTTAGTTCGTACTATGCGGTTGCGACGTTATTCATGACGGCTCGGACTAAAATTATCGCGCTTCATGTCTAAAATCCGCGTACGCTGTTCACGGCGCTTCGTACTAAAATTCGACCGACGGCGGTATACACGGTATGTGTAACAGTAACCCGGTATCGATCGGCGCTAGGCGGCGTCTCTACACGCGGCGTCGGCGGTAAACGTCAGGGCGGCAGTTGTTAAGCGGCCTTTTCAGCGGATATCGGAGAGCACCCGGCAGGAAAACACATTCCTGGTCAATACGGAAACAAAAACAAAATTGACGGCATTCAGTGCGTGTGTGTATAAGTGATGGTAGGAAGGAAAGACAAGAACTGACGCTACTCGTACTTGTAAGGGTCCTCGACAGCGTCAGCTGGGTGGAACTACATTGCCCGTACTTAGAAGGGTCTTCGACAATGTCGACCAATAGCGGTAGGAAATTAGGAAAGGAGCTGACACTGCCGGTACTTATAAGAGTCCACGGCAGTAACGGTAGGATGACACAACATTGCCCGTACTTACAAGGGTCTTCGACAATGCTGACCATTAGCGGGGAAAGACGTAAGCAAGGTAGTGTATGGTGAAACACCATATACATTCAAGCTTAGTCTTACCTACATTGCTAGACTAGGAATGTCGGGTCCGGCAGGCGTTCCGTTGGGACTGTTGACCCGGGTGGAAAACGTGCAGTGCTCAGCGAAATAATGGTCTGCTCGCGCTTAAATAGATGGCTCGAGCTCCCACTACGCTGTCGAGTTACGGCATGGCGCGGCAAATCTAATTATATACCGGTAATATTGAAATTTTAAGCATTCTTTTCTCGCAAGAATCAGATTTTTCGGATATTAAATAAATAAATTAAATCCCGGCGAACACACTCATGCCCAAAAATTAGTAACTTCTTTACAAGACTCCCACGGACAGCTATCTTGACATCAGCCGCATTTCTTGTATTTGTTGACTGGTGTTATTAGTTTCTTGTCTCATTTTCAAATTCTATGCCAGATCACAAAATTTTCGTTCCTAGCAACATCACTAGTTAAATATAAAACTTATTTTACTTCCAATTTCTAGATTGTATTTGTCTTCTGAAAACGCTTAAATTCTGACCCTCAATAATTAAAGAGTATTTGCTAAAAATAATATTTTAGGTGGAAAAAGGAATTAAAAAATATTGCCCTAGGATTACAAAGTATATAACATGAAAATTTTACTACACACTTATGCAAGCTACGTCTTTTAAATCTCTCTATAAGTTAATATTTAAAAAATGAGTTGCCTCGTGCTTGTCCTAAGTTAAAATATTAATTTTAATTAAAACTCCTAAATTAACAAAAAGTTCTCCCAACGTTTCGGTTTTAATAAATTTTATGCCAGGAAGCTCATTATTTCCTACAAAGAAAAGAGCTCTTAATAAACTTTATTAAGCAACCCACTAGGTACACTGAGGATGTTTTAAAATTCCAGATAAAAATTTATTTATGCAAGATAAAAAATTACTTAATTCACAGGGACAGAAAATAAGAGATGGTGGTGGATAAAAAAGAAAAATGCATTTTGTTATATCTTTTCGAGCTGAATTTGAATGTGACTTCAGATCTTATGTGTGTGAGGTCAGTCCATGGTATCTTTTTCCATAAAAACTTGTCAATAAGTTACTGGTATTGATATTATTGTAAAGTACTTTTATTCTGCTTTAAAACGGAAACAGGAATGTGTTTTCCTGCCGGGTGCTCTCCGATATCCGCTGAAAAGGCCGCTTAACAACTGCCGCCCTGACGTTTACCGCCGACGCCGCGTGTAGAGACGCCGCCTAGCGCCGATCGATACCGGGTTACTGTTACACATACCGTGTATACCGCCGTCGGTCGAATTTTAGTACGAAGCGCCGTGAACAGCGTACGCGGATTTTAGACATGAAGCGCGATAATTTTAGTCCGAGCCGTCATGAATAACGTCGCAACCGCATAGTACGAACTAACGTGAATAGCGTCGTAAATGATACCGCCGGGTTACCATCTCCAGCGCTACCCACCAGTACGAGCTACCATGAACAGCTCTCATAACATACTCTTGCCTTTCAGACGGTTTATTTGTTTATATTACTGTCTATCTTAGGTTGTAAGTTAGTTTTAGGCCATGTCTTTTTATAAAAGTATAAATACAGGATTCAGGATGTTTTTAAATCCTTTGTTTCATTCCCTAATCCAATTTTTAATATTACAGGTAATAATTGGCAGCCGGAAGCCTGCACTAATACGCGCAATTGACCCCTGGCTTGTCGATTTTCCACTGTAACAAGCTGTCTGGTCCATTCGATCACGTTAATCCCAAGGATGGCGCCCGAGAACCGACCACCGAGTGGATATTTTGACCATCGGGCAGTCAAACCGTTGATCAGTTCAGAGCAGGGATATCCGGATTATAAGTAGATACCGTCAAACTGATACCCCTGCCCTGAGCATTTGACCGATGACTCTCTGCAGGAGAAATATCCAGTGACCAATGTTCCGCTGCCGTAAACAAAGTAGATCCGAAGAGCACGATTCGCTCCCCTCCTACGTAACAAGCGTCACACGCCGCCTGACTATTAGAGAAAATGAGAGCAATCCTACCCGTGTAACCGATCTTCAGATTCTCTCGAAGTCAGGCATCATGTATTTCTGCCTGAAATAGAGCAGTGTGTACACAACATATATTGAATCTGGAAGTGGCTCTGAGTACTTTTGCCCCTGTACCATGATCAGTTTTGGATCCTTCTAGTAACCAGATGAGGTTTCCTGACTGGCCCTATATTAGACTTTATCCAGCCTTTCAGACAGTCTGAATGGTGTGATTATAAGCCTTTGGCATGACATCACTGTCGAGGTATTTCTCATAGCTACCCATAATGCACAGGCAGGCCAGTTTCTGGAGATTAGAGAGCTCCAGAGCAGCTCATAACTGAATGTTTTATATCCATCATACAACTTAGCCATAGATTACTATAGATTTTATTACAGCTTCGTTCAGCGAGTATACAATACATGATCTTAATTCCCATATTTTGCCAAGGAGCCTTTTTTGAGCTTTAATGCTCATTTTGTCTTTGCTTATCCTTTTCTGCAAGTGTGGGTTCCAAATAAGCTTTGCAAACAGAATAAAATCTATGTACCTCCTCTCCTGGCTAGTTGTATTCTGGAGAGTTGATAAATTTAATTCACCAAGCTTCCTTCTTTTAGTGAAGGACATGAGTGTGGTTTTTCCAGGATTTACCCTAAGGTACTTTTTAGTTTGCCACTCCTCCTAGAAAGTGTTTTGCCATGCTTCTGCACGATTAGTATATGTATATCGTGAGCATACCTATCAGTATAGTCTCTTTGATTATAGAGATTTACCAGAAGTTCGTGCATCAGATATAAAATATTGCAAACACATTATTTTACGGCTTTCATTTTATTATTGCAATGTTTGATTTTCTCTATTTCGCTATAGCTCTTAGTGTGAACATAAACCAACAAATTTTATGTAAATATTCGAGAATTCTTCAGAACAAGTCGTGAATTTCTGCTAATAATCGTGATACAAAAACTTATACTACATTATTACAATTCTATTATCGAATTATTAAAGTAATCAAAGAAGTTTATTTACATCAAATATTAGGTATATCACGCGCTAGTCATTAAAATAGAATATATTAACATATTTGCTGTAAAATTAAATGTTAATATATTCGTCTACCGTCGCGTCCTCCATTTCCCACTTTTACAGCCAATTGGTTTTTTATTGGATGTTTCAGCTTCACCGCGAAAAGAGCACATAGCAGCTTCTTGCGAATTTGCAATGGGTTAAAATGAGTTTTTAAAGCAAAGTTATTTTGATGTACAATTTTATTTTAATTTTATAAATAATATAGATATTTGATTGCTTAATTAAAGATATAAGATTTTCAAATCTATTTATTATAGCTAAAGCCTAAAAAAACATGTTTTCTCAATTTTTAATCAACCTCCAAATTCACTAATAAAGGGTGTTTTTTTTATAGAGGTATAGAACTTTAAGTTGGCAACACTTCTTTAACTGGCGGCCATTTTGTCAGCTGTCAAGTGATTTATGTTCAGTTTGGTTTGGCATTTCAACATGAATAGACTGACGCCTGCACAATGCTTCCAAATTGTGCAAATTTATTTTGAAAATCATGGTTCTGTTCGAAATACGTATCGCGCACTACGTCCATTTTACGGTCAACATAATCGTCCATCAGAGCAATTAATTCGATTAACTATGGAACGTTGTCGCACCACGTTAACTCTAAATGATAATACGCATCCACAGAGACGTCGTACAGTGCGTACAGAAGAAGTCATTGTTGCTGTAGAGCGTAGCGTAGAGGAAGACCCGAATCAGTCTATCCGCCATCGTGCACAGGAATTGGACATGTGTCCATTCACTTTATGGAAGATTTTGCGGAAAGATCTTGGTTTGCGTGCTTACAAAATCCAACTCGTGCAAGAATTGAAGCCACACGATCACCTAGCAAGGCGTAGATTCGGTGAATGGACACAAAACAAGATTGCCGTTGATCTCGATTTTCATAAGCGAATTTTGTTTAGCGATGAAGCTCACTTTTGTTTGAATGGATACGTCAATAAACAAAACTGCCATATTTGGAGTGATGATAATCCTCAATTGTATGTTGAGACACCGTTACATCCAAAAAACTGACTGTTTGGTGTGCTTTATGGGCTGGTGGAATCATTGGTCCGTACTTCTTTAAAAACGATGCTGGTCAGAACGTTACAGTCAATGGTGACCGCTATAGAGCCATGATTACTGACTTTTTCGTTCATCAATTGAACAACCATGATGTGCAGGAGCTGTGGTTTCAACAAGACGGCGCAACATGTCACACAGCTCGTGCCACAATTGATTTATTGAAGGAAACGTTTGGTAACCGCATAGTTTCACGTTTCGGACCCGTGAATTAGCCTCCAAGATCGTGCGACTTAACGCCGCTAGACTATTTTCTGTGCGGATATGTGAAGTCGCTAGTCTACGCCGATAAGCCCGAAACGATTGATCACTTGGAGGACAACATTCGCCGCGTTATTGCCGATATACGGCCACAAATGTTGGAAAAAATCATCGAAAATTGGACCTCCAGATTAGACTACGTCCGAGCCAGCCGTGGCGGTCATATGCCAGAAGTCATATTTAAATTATAATGCCAGAAGGTTATCTTTCGAATAAAGTAAATTTGATGTCAATTTAAAAAATTCATCTTTGTTTTATTCCATTTAAAAGTTCTATACCTCTATAAAAAACACCCTTTATAAACTTACTCAAAATCGGGTGTAAGTTAAAAATATAGATTTTAAATTGAGAAGTGCAAAAATAAGTCAATGAAGTTTGGATGGTTTTCTTTTATTACCAAACCACCTAAACAGAGGACTATTCTTCTAAACGATTCCGAGACTTTATCTCTATATTGTATAAAAATTGACATTTACAAAGAAAAATAAAGACAAACTAAAAAAGACGCATATTAAAGCTATGGAGTGTTAGTTGCTAGACATAACCCTAAGAAATCGCAAACATGACGAATTAATTCAATCCAAAACGTCAGTGTATGTAAAAATTTGAGCCCACTGCAGTTCTTTGGGAGCTCGTATCTCCGAAGAGACTTATAGGTAAAAAGTTTATATGAACTTGTAGTATTCCTTTTACGTATTTTTTCATCTTCGGGAGATTTTCTATATTTTCCCGGACACCCTATATAGAAGTTGCAGTGTTAAACAATGGTTCCAGAGGCTATTGTTCAAATTCGCATTTGTTAAAACTTATGTTCTTTCATTAGATACTCAAACTGTTGTTTTCCTCAAATTACACAAGTATTTAGGTCTATGGTAGGTTTCAGTTATAGCAGTTTGTGTTCGTACGTCCCTGTTCGCAGCTGGAAGTAAAGAATATGAATGCAGTTTAAACATTCATACATTTAAATATCACAAAATTAATATTGACTTATTCTAATTACTGAATTTTCTTCAGCTCCAAAATTTTGAGTTTTATATTATTGTTCTTTCACTGGTTACATAAGCCATTGTTTTCCTAAAATTACACGAGTATTTACATCTATGGTAGGTTTTAGTTATAGCAGTTTATATTCGTAGGTCACTGTTCGCAGCTTGAAATAAAGAATATAAATGTAATTTAAAGTTTCATACATTTAAATATCGCAGTAAATACCTTTAATACGAGAGTGAAAATTAATATTTACCTGTTCCAATTACTGAATTTTCTTCAGCTTCAACATTTTCAATTTTATATTATTGTTCTTTCACTAGATACTTAAGCCGTTGTTTTCCTCAAATTACACAAGTATAAACACCTATCGTAGGTTTTAGTTATAGCAGTTTGTTTTCGTATATCACTGTTTACAGTTTGAAGTACAAAATATGAATATAATGTAAAGATTCATACATTTAAATATCATAGTAAATACCCTTAATTCTACAGTAAAAATTTAATATTGACTGATTCTAATTACTGAATTTTCTTGAGCTTTAACATTTTCAATTTTATATTATTGTTCTTTCACTAGATACTTAAGCCATTGTTTTCCTCAAATTACACAAGTATAAACACCTATCGTAGGTTTTAGTTATAGCAGTTTGTTTTCGTAAATCACTGTTTACAGTTTGAAGTACAAAATATGAATATAATGTAAAGATTCATACATTTAAATATCATAGTAAATACCCTTAATTCTACAGTAAAAATTTAATATTGACTTATTCTAATTACTGAATTTCAACTCTAACATTTTCAATTTTATATTATTGTTCTTTCACTAGATACTTAAGCCGTTGTTTTTCTGAAATTACACAAGTTTTTACGTATATGGTAGGTTTAAGTTATAGCAGTTTGTATTCGTAGGTTACTGTTCGCAGCTGGAAGTAAAGAATATGAATGTAGTTTAAAGATTCATACATTTAAATATCACAGTAAATAGTTTTAACTATACAATAGAAATTAACACTGACTTGTTCCGCTTACTGAATTTTCTTCAGCTTTAACATTTTCAGTTTTATATTATTGTTCACGGGTTGCTAATTTCGACAATTACGAAACGAGGAAAGACATTAGACGAAGAAATCTGATATTATAATTACTTATTATTAAAATTTATCTGCAATTCGAATACGTCTTACATTACAATCTATTTTTTAATAACTATTGTAATCCCTTTGTGAACTAATTGGCGACGCATATTTCGAAATAAGTACTGTATCTTGGAACTAAACTTCTGCAGATAGGTAACTCATACTCCATAAATGTATATTGGCGGCTTTATTTTTCTTCTGATTTATCCGAATCTGCTCCACTTTCTTACCAAATACTTCAGGAAATAAGCCGATAAGAGAACTGAACTTCTGCAGGAAAAGAACTTTTGAGTAACTTGATGACCCGACATTTCTCTCGAGAGTTGCACTATGTTCTTTTTCCACTACTTACTTCGAATACGGAACTTACAGAAAGCGACAAAATATAATATTTTTAGTTTTTCGGAAAGGAATTTCCTTTTAGCTAATTTGTTGTCAATATACCTAAAAATACGGTACGATTTTCTAAATAATAATTTTTCTAGTAGTAAATGGTGTACCTCAAAGTTCAATTTTATCACCCCTATTATTACTTCTACATATACCAAATCTATTTAACAGAGTAATATCTGTATTATGCAAGGATATAGCCATAATATTCAGGTATATTATAGTTTTGATTCTGGACATACACCTGCAGCTCTAAATACAATAAATATATTTTTTTTATTTCTCATAATCTTCTATTAAATGCTTTATGATATATTGCAGTATTGTAAAATCTACATTTACATCAGTCATTAATTCGGAAGATATTCTATTGAATAAAAGATGTAAGAATTTGGAAGGCAAATTAAATTAAAACTTTAGATTTGAAGAAGATTTTAAGAAATTACTTTCAAAATTTTTGTGCATTTTAAAGACTCTAAAAATATAGCTTGCCTTGGTTCTTTCTGACTAAAGAAGCTCTGCAAATCGGTTATTTTTTCTATATTTAATTATGTAAATATTATGTATAGATCTTGTTTGGATTATGTAACAAATTAAACAGATCCAACGCGTGCTAAATAATTGTTATTGCCTGGTTTTCAGCCTCAGAACATATTGTAACGACCCTTGTAAGAACGGACAATGTTGTGTCATCCTACCGTTACTGCCGAGGACCCTTATAAGAACGGGCAGTGTCGGTTCCTTTCCTAATTTCCTACCGCTATTGGTCGACATTGTCGGGGACCCTTGTAAGAACGGGCAATGTCGTTCCATCATGCTGACGCTGTCGAAGACCCTTATAAGTACGGGCAGCGTCAGTTCCTTTCTTTCCTTCCTATCGTCACCGATACACACATGCACTAAATGCCGTCAATTTTTGTTTATGTTTCCGTATTTACTAGGAATGTGCTTAACAACTGTCACTCCGACATTTATCGTCGCCGCCGCGTGTAGAGACGCCGCCTATCGCCGGTCGATGCCGGGTTATTGTTATATATCGTACATACCGCGGTCGGTCGAATTTTAATACGAAGCGCCGTGAACCGTGAACGCGGATTTTAGATACGAAACACGATAATTTGCGTACGAGCCGTAGTGAATAGCGTCGCAACCGTGTAGTACAAGGTACATGAATAGCGTTGTGAATGATACCGCCGGGTTACCGTCTTCAGCGCAACCGACCAGTACGAGCTACCGTGAACAGCTCTCATAACATATTCTTGCCCTCCAGACGGTTTATTTGTTTATATTATTGTCCATCTTAGATTGTAAGTTAGTTTTAGGTCATATCTTTATATAAGTATGGAACACAGGATACAGAATGTTTTAAAACCGTTTGTTTCATTACCTAGGGCCCTCGACCACATGAATCCCGAGGGTGGTGCCCGAGAACCGACCACCGAGTGGATGTTTTGACCTTCAGGCAGTCAAACCATTGGTCAGTTCAGAGAGCAAGGATATCCCGAATATAAGTAGATACCGTCAAACCGATACCCCTGCCCTGAGCATTTGACCGATGACTGTCTGCACGAGAAATATACACTGACCGATGTTCCGCTACCGTAATCAAAGTAGATCCGTAGAATATGATCTGCTCTCCTCCTATGAAAACGCCTCTCAATGTGATCGAATTTCTGCTAATTTACAAATATTGAATTGAATTCTAATTGATGATATTCGGAAAATTCCTCTTAGGTCAATAGTGTGCTTCGGACAGGTAGGCCTTCATACTTCCCTGCCAACCTGAAGGAAATACTCAGCATAAAGTCAATACTAGATTTCCACATACGCTAAATGTGCCTCGATATAAGACATCTATATTGAAACGCTCATTTTCTTTTATAGGCATAAAATTGTACAATTGTACAGGACGACTTGGAAAGTCTTTCTAATCTTACTTCAAAAAAAAATACATTAAAATATATGACTTGCTTAGCTCATATTAATTCATGAATAATTCTCATTTAATATTTTATTGATTTGTTTACATTGGAGATTTTTTCTTTATGCTTCCTTGCAGTTAATTTTACCAAATTATATTTAAACCTTATCAATTATAAGTTGTCTTACACTATTATGTAAATTTGTACCCATTAGGTTAGGTAAGAGTAGCAGCTGTAATGCGCATGCATATGTATCTATTGTTACAAAAAAGACTATTGTTATTTCCATAATCTTAGCCGAACAGCTTTTTCACTTCCTTCAGAGAAGACTCCCTTACTCCAGATATACTCAGATATCATAGGAATGGAGCTCTGTGAGGGCCTTTCCAAGTTGTCTGGCGCCAAGTGATGTTACGACCCTCTGCGTTTCCTATAAACAGTAGGACAGTTCGAGCGGTCCCACACTGTCTAGCTTTATTTAGATGTTCGCTAAGGCCAAATTCCTTGATACTAAGAAGAAGGCTCTTCTCCTACGCCGAATGTTGATGGAATTATAGGTATCTTCCGGACTCTACTTATCCGTCTGCCTACGTATTTGTACCTTCAAGTCTCAGTATTTAGCGATGACCTCCTCATGCTTGTCCCTTAGAAAAGTTATTCTTAGGTATGAAGATTTTTATTAGTGTTGCTGGCCTGTTATGTGCAGCTGTATGATCAGTATGCGCAGTTCAATCTCAGTACAGCTTGAAATCGTTGTTTTCCAATATAGGTTTTGGCCATACCATTTCTCCAAGAGTTTGAATATACATGCTATCTCAGGCTTATTTGCTGAAATTTTTAAGATTTACAATCTTGTTATATGTAAATCACTATATAAGTTTTATCTTACTCACAGTTTATATATTGTTTCTCATAATAATTTTCATTAGTTTCTAAAGAGTTTGGCAATTTCTGAAACCAGGTATAAATACTATTTTGCTGAAACACTCCTTAAAGATATACTCTCTACCACGCGTGGATCCAAGGGGGGGGGGGGCAGTGGAGGCGATCGCCCCCCCCCCCCCCAAGAGCTTTGAGTTCAGGAAAATAGACCCGATTTTGCCTCTTATACTATAGTTTATTCAAGAACTAAAGAGAGTAATAAATCAATTTTTACCCCTTTTTTCCTTGCAAACTACCGGTGTTCTTTAGTCTGGTGTCTTTGGCAAAATCTGATAGACACATATATTTTTCATAGGAATGGATTAGAAATTTTATAATCAAAAATATCATCTATAATAATAGACTATTTAGGTTGGATAACAATAGATATTTGGAAGTGTGAAGTGTTAAAAAGGATTTTAATCCTTGTCATAGGCGTCAGAAGAAAGTTTATTTTATCACTAAGTATTTATGGCATAAAATATTATTTCGGTATTAAACTTAAAAAAAAAGTTTTTATAATATTATTTTATTTCTTATGATTTCTTAATAATTCACATATATTAAAAAATGTAGATAATTTTGACATATTTAACGCAAATCACAATTGTATTTTTATTATGTTCAATTTAGAATAGAAACCGTTTTAGCCTTATTCTCTCAAAAAAATCTAAGTTATAATTTGAATGCTTACAAAATACCCATTGTCAAAAATACAAAAAGTTAAACTAAAATATATAAAAAAATAAATTCGTCCATATATTATTAAAATATTTTTGGGGCTATCCGTCATTTTATTATTAATTGAAAATATTTTTAGGACATTTGACGTTTCATTTTATTTATTTCTGAAACCATCTGCAGAATTACATTTAAACACTAAAAAGGGATTCAAATGTAATTAGTTTTTATATGTTACAGTTAAAATTTGACCTACTTATTTTTATTTCTATTAATTTAATTTACTTTATTATGTGGAAATCCGATAGCCCCAAAAAAAATAAAATAAACATGTTATTTCTTGCAATCGCCCCCCCCCCCCCAAGAGCTTTGAGTTCAGCAAAATAGACCCGATTCTGCCTCTTATACTAGGAATGTGTATGCTGCTGGCATCCCCCCTTTTCGGCAGCTTGTTTTTTTTTTAGGATCGCCCCTCGGTCCCCAAGAGCTTCAAATTCAGAAAAATAGACCCGATCCTTCATTTTACACTAAAAATGGGAATGTTGCTGGTGTCCCCCTCCCGTCGACAACTTCTTTTCACTTGCCATATTGTACTTTTGTGATATCACCCCCCCCCCTCAAAGAGAGAGGCTGGAAATAACCTGTTTCCTACTAGTCCATATATTTTCAAATCAACGTCGTATGGTAGAGAGAAATGTAGTATTATGATTCAAAAATCCGCCGCCATCAAATCTGTAGGAATTTGCACGAATCTTTACTTGTTAGGATTCCTGCTCATATGTATTTCTGCGGTATTGTAAAAAATAGTTTATGCATATTCTTTAAAAATCAGTTCAAGGCATCAAGTTTTATTAAAAAGTTATTAGATCCTGTCACAAAAATTCCCTGTATGTAAACAATAAAACTGTAGGTGTATGTGACGTTTTTCAGTCACCTTCTAAGATACCCTGTTTTTTCTTTACAAAACTTAAGGTATTGCCAGGGATCCATCTTTTTATAAACCTTTTACTTGTAAAAACAAACCGGGGAATAGAGCGTACTCTAAAAACATTTATGTTTATTTTTGTAATACTTTCTGAACACTGACGCTTTTAGTAAAATATTGATGTTCCTATGGGACATATTTTTCTTTTTGATACTACAAGCAAAAACAACTTTATTTTTCATAAAAAAAATGTATTTACTCAAAAAATAAGCGTATATTATTTTTGTGATATAATCTTATTTATTTAACATTTTTAAACACTTGCAGAGGTTTCATTATTTTTTAATGGATGAAGTGAAAATATAAAATTTTTGGAAAAGTGATAAATATATCCAGCAAAATCAATTTATTCAATGGTAATGTTCCAAAAGCCAACTCATCAGAATATTGTTTATAGAGCCCTGTACATGTTTAAAACTGAAAGTTTCTGTCTCTAAGACGATTCACAACTGAGACCGTCTGCCTTTCAAACAAATATTTAACCAACTAAGCTTTAGAGTCTTGGGGATTTCATCTATTAATTAAAGTGTTGGTGTTTACGCATTATAATTTTCGTCAATTGTTAATTAGAGGAAAGTGCTAGAGGGGAAAGAAAATTTCATGGTCGAGTACTGATTGTTAATAGCTATTTATATAACATTAGCTTACGTCATCGCATATATCAACATCAATTAATAATAAGATACAGACCTTTAAGTGATAATTAACTAATTTGAGGGTAATTACATGCTCGGAATTTCAAGCATTTTAATCCGATTTTCTAGAAGAAAGTTTTCCCATACCATCCATTTTTTTTTCATTTTAGAAAATATGTCTACCTTAAAACTACGGGAAATACTAAAAAAAAGGTTTATCCGTGAGAGTGAAACAAAAAACGATTTTTTAATAAAATCTTCCTCAACTTCAGTGCACTACCATCTATCCCTAATCGACTTTATTTCATCAAAGAAAAACGAAAATTTTTATTTACTTTTATAACAGATATCTCTCTCATTTTTTAACTTATTAGCATCTGCAAAAACGGCATTCTTTTAGATGTTTTTTCAATTAATTTAATAAAAGAGTCATGTAGAGCCAAATTTGAACCATACGGCGAGGTGGTCCAACTCAACAAAGTTACACTCCTGAAGAATGGGTTGCATTTCAGCTTATTTATGAACTCAAGCATTGTAGTGGTAAGGGAGGACATTCTTGTGGCACAAATAATTGCAAATATAGTTAAACACAGCAGAGTTGGCGCCAGTGATGGCTCGCGGGTTAGAACTGAGGAGGCGTTGCGCATAATTTATTTTTTCTGGATCTTGTCCAATAATCGAATTTGTAGTACCACGTTAAATTAAAATCTCAATTTTGACGAGTGTTGGATGATTTTAGAGTAATTAAATTAGGCCGCAGTTTCCTACACTTTTCACAATACAACATTTAGGTTTTATGTTTAACGAGCTAAAATTATTGCTTTTTGCTCACTTATTCGTATTTACTTTTATGAACTTTTCATCTTTAAAGACAAAACACTACACAACAAGCCTAACTTCAAAAACATAAAACCAGAAATCCGGCAATAATTAATTATATTTCAACACAAATATTAAAAAGGACCATCCGCTTCAATAAAAGCCTGTAACTGTTAATTGAACAATTGACGATATCCCTCACCCTGGCAGCTGTCACACGAAAATTATGCCGATCAATTTCAATATTGGTAAAGGAGGAGCCTTTCTTGACACCCAAAATGACTTCGACACATCGTAGCGCTATATAAAGAATTCATGGTTTAAGTAACAGAATCGCGAGAACCCATAGCCTCCCCTGTAAACATATAACGAGTACAGGCAACGGCATTATATTTTATTGTAATTATGAAATTCTCGCTTTAGGATTTAATTACAAAAAAAAATGGCTATTATACTATAAACGGTTAAGTTTTCTCAGTTTTACCCTTATGAAAAAAGCCAAATGACGTCCCGGAAAAACTTGAAGAACTAAGGTAAGACTAGAATTTCAACGCTTTTAACCTACCAAGATACCAATGAAGCTATAGCTATATCTGTAGCGCTAAAGGTTGTTCTGGATAAAGAATTTTAGCATTATGTTATTTTGTCTGACTCAATGTCTGTTCTTAAATCGTTGGATAAAGTTAAACCTTGGAACGATAAAAGTAATCCGCTCATTTGGAGCATCAGAAAGTTAATACGAAGATCTATGCTACGCAATAAACATATCACATTCATAAGGACAAAAGCTCATACGGGACTTAAGGGTAATGAAATTGTTGATACTGTGGCTAAAGATAACATTCTAAATGGCATTCGTCTTAACAATAAATTTACTCTTTTTGATGCATATCATAGTTTAAGTCATAAAATAAAGCATAAATTGAAAGAAAGATGGTCTAATTTTTGTAGAAACCCATCGACAAGATATTCACTGGTATGTGATGATATATCAGATAAATACTGGCATAAAGATATAACAGTCTCAAGATGCTACATAACAACTATCATTCGTATGCTCATTTACATAAAATTAATATCCTACCGACAGAAAACTGTAATGTCTCTCATATATATAATTCTACAGAATGAAATACCAGAATGAAATAAATAATACACTGTTTGAAATTTTGTTAAACAATTGGAAAGTTGAGAGTCCTTTTAATATTCTTAGTCTTCTAGCGTTAAAAAGAATAGAAGTATAATGCAACTATGCTTTATCTATATAAAATAAATTTAAAAATATGATCTCATACTCCAAATTTTATCCTTCAGTATACATCCTTTTATAGTGGTCTTTCTTGTTTGTCTAATCAAAAGACGGCTTGAAAGACCTCAGCGGCGTGAAGTGTGTGTCCCTGTTAAATACCTATGTGAACCCATTTTCCCAATATCTCAAAACCTAGTGAAGAATTTGTTTTTTACTATTGATATCAATATATTTTTGAATAAAATAACACTTCGTGATTGACAGCCAATGCCAATATAAAAAAAAAACTACCAAGAATAAGCTGTCGTACCTAATGTGGCTCATTAAAGGTCACCTCAGCTATACACAGGAATTACAACTTTTAAAAAACGTTTGCAAAATTAATAAGTTTTTAGAGTTATAAATAATATAACTACCACCGATCGACTAATAATGGTTGCGAGTTCCAAACGCAAAGTTGATTTTTAAAAAGAAAAAAGATGAATGGCGATTACCATTGCCAAATTTACTAAAATAGCTCAACGAAAAACTATAGCCAAATATTCCATCAAATAGCATTATTATTTCAAATAATTCTATCCATCCAGATAAAACTCTAAATCTTCTTTTAAAAGAGAGTGTTATCTACCGGTTAAATAAAAATAACATTCCGCATGATTTTATTTTAAGAAGAAAGGAATTGTGTGAACCAACTTATTTCCATAAACCCCATAAAATAAAAAAAAAAAATAAAATTAATGGTTTAAAAATAGTATATGACATACTCACCTCATTACAATTTCTTACATGTGGAAATTTGAACCAATTAAATTAATTTGAACCCACTAAAGCGGGATTTACTATTAAATGATTATTTGGTTTAACAAAGGAAGTTATAAATGCAATCTCTTCAGATGAGTGGCTAAAAGTATATAAATATGTGATTAAAATAGAAAACGAGTAATAGGAGAAAAACATATAGAGAAGAATTTTAATTAATTTAGGTGTAAAATGAATATGAGGTCAGTTTTCCCAAGCAGACAAAGAAAACACGGAATTTACTATCAAATGATTATTTGATTTAACAAAGGAAGTTATAAATGCAATCTCTTGAGATGACTGGCTAAAAGTATGTAAATATGTGATTAAAATAGAAAACGAGTAATAGGAGAAAAACATATAGAAAAGAATTTTAATTAATTTAGGTGCAAAATGAAAATGATGTTAGTTTTCCGAAGCAGACAAAGAAAACTTTTGAAATAACATACATATATAAAAATGAAAAAATAAACATGCCATTATAGATATTAAAGCGCAATGTTTAACATAACTCCATTTTATTTGAACTAATTTTTTTTTATTAAACTTACTTTTTAACCCACGCCTATTGCCTAGAAGACAAATTTGTTATTTATTGCTCTATTCATGAATATATTCCCATTTGTCTTAAGCCAACCTTAGTGTGTCGGACTAAAATTGATACAATAAATCCTTAGCTAGGACGGAAGCGGTTAATATGACATATTTGCAAACTAACACAATATATCAATTTTTCACATTTTAATGTCATCTTTGTTTTAGCGCACATCCGGGAAAACTATCACAAGGTTAAAGAGATGCGTAGCCGCTATCAACTTCAACCAGGACCCAAACACTTCACTAACCGCTGCCACACCAATCAGTGTGAGCCGATACACACCCAACACTACAACAAGTCCCCTACAAAGAGACCAAACCAAAAAAGCTCGACACCAATAGTCCTTCGCAAATAATAAATTTAATAAAGTAACAGGGTAGCAAACCAAGAACCAAAGGTATCAAAATCCAACCAGAGTCGAAACAAAATTAAACACATTAATATCTACCTCGACAAAATTATAGAGGAATATTACACACAAGCTCCCCGAAAAGAAATCACCACATATAGTATTCAGATGTATCCTCAAGCCCTTCACAGAAAAATAAATTAAAGAAGATTTAAAAAAAAGTTTTCACCCCAGGAGAGTGATAAGATAGCATAACAGAAACGGGGCTCCATTACCACTAGCTCTCATCGTACTTGCTAAGGAAACACCTTTACAACATATCAGAAATAAGACAGAGATAGATCCAGGTTGTACCCTAAAAATCAGATCAACTATATCTCATAATAAGCAATTGTTCAGAGAGGATAACTGCAGAATCTGTCCATATTGTATTAAATAAGACAACCTGCATAATTGGTCAGCTTGTGAAAAGCCCAGAGAACTTCCAGCATACTGTGTAAACTGCTAAGGCAACCATTCCGCCTTACGCAAAGCTCGTCCAACGAACGTCAAACCAACAAAGCCTTCAAGGTGAAAATATAGGCAAGCGACCATTGAAATGGAGTACTCAATCCCAATAAAACAACAATCGTAATCTCACACCCAACTACAAGAGGAACATTAGGTAATTTTATAACCATTTTGTTATTATCATTAGCAATAGGAAAGATTTGAACGCTTTCTTTAACCAAAAGATGAAGCACTTTCAGGAGACAATTCTGTACCATCTCACCCAGATGACGACATGTTAGTACCCCATCCAACAGGTAAGCACGGAAGACGACCCAAGAATAATGTCAATCTGCACAGAGGTCTACCTAAGAAAATAGATCATACATTACATAAACCAAATATTTTAATTATTAATAGATATTTACATAAACGTATATACATGTAATCTGGTGTGACAACCAGCTCATTTTAAGTTACCTGTGACATATTTATAAGCCAATAAAATAACGAGGACAACTAGAATCAATGCGCCTGTTGGTGATCTAGTTACTGGTTTTAATGTTTTGTTGATTTTATGTATTTTTCATAGTTCATAAAGATATGGTGGTTCACTGTAGTGTAGCGTTAGCTCCTATTGTAATTTATCAGCTATAAGATCTTTGAATTGCTCTAGTGTTGAATAGATTTTCGTCTCCATTGATCTAATTGAGTCATGGAGTAGCAATTCATATTTTCCTTTCCAGGACATCCCTAACTTCTTGGTTGTATGTTATGATATCAGTAGCAGACAAAGGACATGCAGTGATAATCATGAAAGTAATTTTAATTCTGAAATGGAACTGCGAAACCTGAAAATTCCTTAAGCAATCCTTTTTTCGGTTAATTTATTTCTGCAGATTGGTTTTGAATAAATATTGATGGAATTTATTATAAGGGACATCCCATATATGATATTACAAAAAATATAACTACCAGGTAACATAGCTTTTTCTTTGTCATTAAATACACTTCATAAATATTGACAATTTGTAATCGAATACCATTATTTACTAGATTTATATTTAATGATGTTCAAAATACTTTGAAAAACATTATTCATACTTGTATACACAAAATTCATTATTCATATTTCCTTGTTTATTTTTTTAGACATTTTTTACATTATAATCAATAAAAGCCCTTTTCTCTCCCTATTCCCCTGAACTGGAGTTTTAACCATGTAATTTCCCCAATAGTTTGTATAGTTTTAGGACCACCACTTTTTTACTAACAACATGGGTAAACAATCATTCCAAACTGCGGATCAGACCGGAGATCTTATGGACATCAAATAAATAGTTAAACTACTCTGCTATAGTTTCCGGAAATCCCATAGTAATATTTGTTAAAATATTTAAATCCCTAAGGTCAACTACAATTTTATGTTTTATAAACCTGCGAGAAAATTAACTAATTCTGAAATTGACAAAATTTACTCACAAAGGTTGTTTGAAACATATAGATTCAATTTACAGTACCAAAATGTTAAATTGTCAATATTTCAAAAACTACCTATTTTTCTAATAGACAGCCTTATTTAAATTTACCCTTATTTTTAATGCTAATTAACATAACATTATAAAAATAGGATTATACATTTTAAAAAAATTGACTTTTAACAATTTTTTCAAACTAATATTTAATTATAGTTTTTGATCACCCTGTATTTATCTATTATCAAACTATCAACATAGTCCACTAAAGTAGATCCCTTTCTAGAAGGAAATTATCCCCAATTAAATAATTAAGTCTTCCATATAGGAGAAATTGATAGTTATGTTTAGGCCTGCAAGCGTCATTTTTGACATAAAATTTAAAATATGTAAAAACAGTTTGACTTATGTATATTATGATATAAAATATGTCTATAATTTTTCGTCAAACCTAAAAATGAAATAACATATGGGGTATTCCATTTAAAAAAAGCAAGAAAACGTCAACTTCCGGCATAACCGAAAATGTTATCATCTTGAAAACATTTTAGCCGAATTGCTTCCATCGACTTTAGTAAACTGCCAAATTTGAAAAATTTTCGAAAATCTATTTTCCGAAAAATCGATCACAACATTTCATTCTGGGACACTCCGGTTTGTATCAATAAAGGCATAATTTCCTCTTGTTGACAAAGATAAGAAATATTTTAGTTTTTATCTCACCAGTGACCTTTCAATGACCTGAGATGATTTTTGAGTGATCTCCATCGATTTTATTCAGTTTGTTGCATTATTAGTGCACCCTCAGCCAAAAATAGGATAAAAAAAGAAATCGACGTGAATTTTATGTACTTAAATTTGAGTTTTTTCAGAAGTAAGTCAAGTTTGAACGTAGTTTTCAACAAACAAATCCGGATTTGCATAACCTATAATTAAAAAAAGGTTATCTTATTAGCCTTATACCAAATGGAGATATTTCATTATCGAGGTAATTAGTCGAAATATCCTATGGTACGCCGCTGCTCACCTTGATTACTTTAACGCCACCCAGGTGCCTTTGGACCCTCCGCCGCCCCCTTGAAAAACTTTAGAGCTCACTGGCGAGTGTTATCACCTCTTTTAGAAATCTATGGTTTACTATATTAGGAAGACAGATCTGTTTGATAAAACTTAAATGGGTCTAAACCACACATATACCGTAAATTTGCGGTGGAGGTTTCAGATTAACTACCCACTCATATTTTTATCTAACCTGACATAGAAAGTTAGTAATGAAAAGGAAATAAATTATGTTCACTTGACGAATGTGCCATAGATTAAAATTCAAGCAGCTATATAATAAAATTAGATCCATAAATATGAAAACGGTAATTTTATTACATTTATTTTACCTTCTAATGGATAAATATTAAAATAAAAAATATTAAATATATTCTTATTAAACATTGTATGTCTGACAATTGCTAAAGGTACATATCATAAATATACGTTCGCATGGAATGTTGAAAATCGTTAAAATATATTTAAAGAATAGTCTCAGTTTTCTAACTTCCATTCCGAGTTGTCTGTTGATATAAGAGGCAACAGAAGTGGAAAACGTAAACTTAGAAAAACAAGTTAGACAGAGTAGAAAAATACGTTATAAAGTCTGGAGAGAAAATAGTTGGTATTAGGTAAGAGCTAAAACATTAAATATTATATTTAGACTTTTTTTGTAAATTATAATATAAATACAACATTCCATCGTAAACTCACGCTTACCTTTTACGGAAAATATTGGAAACTTCTTTAGTATTGCCTCCGGTCACTAACAAAACTTAAAAAACTTTAGGAAAATGTGAAATTCGTAAAATTTCATTAAAATCAAATCGAAGTTTACGTAGATAACTCTATTTGGAAACCTCACTTGATTTTGAGGCGTGGCTTCACGATTAAAATAAAACGGGTACCTTAACCTGAAAAATTCAGTATACTGGAGGTTGCCCTGCTTAGAGTAGCTTGTGTTCAGAGGACACTGAGATTGTACCCGTTTTGGGCAACTCGTGGTCCCCAATATAGATTGCTGAGGCCATATAACTTCTTCTAATATATAAAGATGCCGTAAAATACTTGCGACGTAATTCATGGACTCTTCTCGATAATCGGAAAATAAACTGATTCAACAATCTCGGGTTGAATAGAGAATTTGTTAGTTAACCCGAAACTTACTTATACATTTTAACTTTGCAGCGAGAACACAATTCCGGTAAACACTTGAATGAAAGTAAATACCGAATTTGTTTTCTTAAAAAATTCCGCAAAACACCATTGAGTTAAGAGAAATTTTCGGAAACTTCCAAATTTTGCAAAACAACATCGAGGTGACAGAATTTTCGGATATAAAACCCATAAATGAAATCATTTTTAAAATTTCTATAAACCATATTGAAAACATTCTTCCAAATTACGAAACAATACCAGACCGAATTTCGGAAAGTAATACCGTGCGCATTGGTTTTTTTTGCAATTTACAGCAATATAACAATTTCGGTAAACATTGAATGAAAATCATCCGTCTACAAGAGAGGTTTTCAATATCCAAATTGCCTATTAAAAAGCTTGCTCCTTATAATTTTAGACCACATAAAATAATTCCAAACCCCGCAAAACACCAGCGCGTAAAGCGAGCTTCAGACGAAATTAATCTATTCCCAACTTTGAAACTAGAACTGCGTCTTCTAGCGATTTTGGACGGTTATGAGAAAAACCAAACATGACTCATTATGTGATAAAATTCCGGACAAGACGTCTTAGTCATACTTGGAATTGGCGACATAAATTTCGGATAAAGTTATTAATTGGAAATAAGTAAATAATTCCCTTATCTGTTCACGAATATCGTTATAATGTGTATATTTTATACATAGTTGTTCATATGTATTATCCCTTCAGGCAGAAAAAAAGAAAGAATATTTACAGTTTATTTCCCGCAAATACCACTCTGTACCTCTCATTATACGCGTTTTGATCAGCTTATGCTCTCGTCAGCGGAGCTGTATCGAACCGAGAGCAACATTCGCAGGAAACAACTGCAGCGGCAGATAGACTTCTTTATTTCTTACTGAAATTAGGATTTTTTGAAAATTTTGCGCTAGTCCGGTGATTCATAGATGTCGTTTGACTAGCGATATTTCTCAGTCTGACCTAGAAGTTGACAGGTGGCAGGATTTCAATATCCTACCAACATACTTTGGAATTTATATTTTATATAGCAATTGTTTCCTACGGAGCTGTATCGGACCAAGAGCAACATTAGCAGGAAATAACATCGAGGTCGGTAGGTGGCAGGTTTGCAATATTGTAATGGAACAAATATTAATTATTTTACACTGTTCAACGTGAACTATATGCTGTTAAAATGAATAATTAAATAATCATTCTGTGAACAGTTTCCCGTGGGAATAAGGTAGTATATATATATATATATATATATATATATATATATATATATATATATATATATATATATATATATATATATTTATTACTGCTCAAGAAAGTCTAAAGGAAAAATAAATCAGTTATCGAGCTTAACTTTTATTATCTCTGTCGTTTAAATGTTTTCTTAAAAATACATAAACTCAGTCAATTTATGAAGACAGAAAGTAAGAAACCCTCTCCAAGATTTGCCTATAAATCTCTCGAAGTAATCCTACCCTGGTTATGTCAGTAAAACCGAAGAAGGTGGTTTTTAACATATGGTATATGTGAATACAGTTAAAATGTTTAAAAATATTGAAAGATTTTCCCATTATTAGGAAACAAAAGAATGATTAAATAAACTCACTATAATAGAAATATATCGTTTGGCAACTTGTAAAAACAATTTGTATAATAACTGTTTTTTCTATTCACAAGAAATAACGAGTTATGATGTTTTTTGCCAAAACAGCCAAGAAAACTAAGTAGTTTTTTTACAGTCTTTATCATATATTCTTTTCGTTATAGGAAGACGTAGATTAGTTTGTTTTCTATTCTTTTATATAAAAATTATGATTAAGATGCTCAGAGGCCAAATCGGGAATTAAGTATCCGGTATAGAAGGGCTAACGCCCTCTACATTTCGAGACTCAAATTGACGTTTACAGGGATCTATAGGGTAATATGGGTACAAATGGCGTCGCTGGTAGAGGGTGTAAGATTTGTTGTATGTTTTAGTAAGCTATTTATACGTATTTTTTCAAAATTGAGTTTTGCATTTTTGTTTATAGAACAGCCAATAAGAGCAATTATATAAGTTACTTCGTAATTGTTATTTGATATTAGTTTAAGTTTCTCATTGAAAATAGTTCGTTTTTTGTATTTATTTTTGTTAATAGACAAAGTATTTTGAGAAACTGGTTTTCTTTAATTTAATCAAAAACCTTCACGCGACTGAACTCGCGGACGTACTGCTGTGTGAGTTGTAAAGAAGAGGCGTCATCTGTCCAGCTAATTAGCAGCATTGCCTGAGTCCTGAAGTTCTGAGTTATGGTTTAGATAAGCTTAAATAACCGTAGTTGTTTGGGACTAAAGCTGCAAGAGAGAAGATGAACGTCCAGACTTCCAGAGTATCTTGATTACTGTAAAATTTAATCCCATTAAAATAGCTGCTAATATGTGACAGCAGGATGATTATAGATGGAATGGCTAACGCTACCACAATATATCATTTGCAGGAGTCTATGATCAAATTCTGTCACAATATACTACCGACATACCTTGGAATTTGTATTTCATATATTTCATATATGTTATTTCCTGTGAATATTGCTCTCAGTCGGATATAGAACCACTGACGAGGTCATAAGATGGTCAAAACGCCTATGGAGAGAGGACCAGAGTGATATTTGCAGGAAATTAACTGTTTTTATATATTCTTTCCTTTATTCTGCCTGAAAGGATATCACATATAAACAATTATATAAATACGGCAGATACATTTCTATATAGTTATACTAGTTTTTTCAGCTAGACACTTAGTTCAAAAAATTAGGACTAATTAGGCTTAGGGATAGTCAGACTAGCATCTTTTAGGCTAGATACTTGGTTAAAAAAAATTAGGACTAATAAGGCTTAGTAATAGTTTGTTAAAACATTCCGTGAATATTAGTTAATAACATTACGCGTTAATCCTTATTAGTTAAACATTAATCGGTTATGTAAATAGTAGGTTAATTAAATAATTAGAATAAATTATTTAAAAAATAAGACCCTGAAAACTATCGCGTAGCAAAGTATTTTGAATCATCTTCAAAGCATGCAAACTTTAGTTACTTAACTATTATTATTTCATAATATACGTTCATTGAGACTTCAGCTCAATTCCCGTACGAGTAATGAGTTAATCCCCTGGAAAATAACTAAATAAATTTTAATCTTAAATTTATGAGCGTCACTCAATCCTTTTCTATTCCGGTGAGATGTTAAAACAGGTGAATCAGCCATAAATTACAAAATTGTCTTAAGATTGGATGAGACCCCATCAGTGTTTAATAAAAACCCAACATTGTAATCACCCTAGTGGTACGAACCACTCATACATAACACAAAATAAAATAAAGTTAAAGAAAAATAAATTCATATTTTTTGAGATACGATAGGCAATAAACAGAAAACATCAATATCTGAGTTGACGTTTCTCTAAATGGATGATCATTTGAACGTCCGCGTAAATCGATCGAATCAATTTGTCGTTCATCATTCGATTAATACAACAGTCTAGTAATAATAGTAAATAATGAAAATTACGAGTTAAGTCCCTTTTCCCATTTTCTGTTTCAAATTCAATGAACTTGCGAATCAAAATTGCCTCGTTGTGTTCTATTTTGACGATTTTCTGACATCACAAAAATCACCACAAGCAAGGAACACCCAACAAAAAATCAATTTATAACATTATCGACTATGAAACTGAAAAACAGTCTCATGTAAAGTAAGCAACTCGAGTTAACTATTTCTTCTAAAAATACAGCAACATATGTTAAGAATCTTCAAAACATTTAATTACTTGAAATACAACATCTGCAGAAAAGAACTTATAGCCCTAAAAGACCTGAACAAAAATAATCGCATCTTAATATTACGAACAGATCAACAGATAGAAACTACATTAGTACAAATGCATACTACAAAATGAAAGACATCTGCGTATAAACCTATGGTAAGGGACGCCACTACATACCACCACAAATACAAACTAAGACTAAATCATGGACCCACCGATAAAACCGAATATCAACTTCCTAAGGTATAAAAGAAAAACACCCCGCGAGGACCAATCGTCAGCACTTACACTTCTCCCACCCAAAAATTAGAAAAATATCTTGCTGGTCCGATACACCCACATGTGGAGAAGGTCGCATTTTATGTAAAAGACTCGGAACAGTTCTTAACAATTCTACACTTCGTAAGACTTTTGACAGCATTGTAAGCTTCGCCTAAAAATCATTATACCCGAGCAAACCGATAGATGATGTATTGGAAGAGATCGCCAAAAGAAAAGACTTTCCAACTCATTTTATGGACTTCACCAGCCCTTTCCTTAAGGATAGATAGCGCTGCGATGGACTTATCACAATCTCCAACTGTTGTAAATCTATTCATATCTATTTCGAAACTAAAGATCTTCAAGTATTACATCTTAAATCCAAACTCTAGTACTGCTACGTCAAACAGCAGCTCAAATTTTTCCTTGATTTCCTTAATTCTATCCACCCTAAAATATACTTTCCTCTGAAACCTAAAAATGCATACAGCTCCCTTTTCTAGACGTTCTAGTGACGAATGCAATTGATAGACTTCTGCAACATACAGGATATTGAAAACCAATCCACACGGACAGATACCACAATGATAATTCTAATCCTCACAACTCACAAATATAAGGCAAAACCAACATTCTAATCTTAAAGTCCCTTCACCTAGCCGATCACCAAGGAAAGAAAAGTAACTATTACTTACTTACTCCATGGCTTACAACCTTGGGTGGGTCTTTGCCGACTTCACAATACTCCTCCATTGCTGCCTGTCTGCCATGGCATCTAGCGGATTATCAATATTCATTGCCTTTAGATCTTTTGCAATATTGTCTTTCCATCGGAGGCGAGGGCGTCCCAGTGGTCTTTTCCCTACCGGTGCTCCCTCCCACGCGAGTTTGACTGTGCGACTATCTGGTAGTCTTCTTACGTGTCCCGCCCACTGCAATGGCTTAGATTTTATTTCTCGTACAATATTAGTGTCTCCATATAGATCCTCCAGTTTTTTATTGGTACGTTTTCTGTATTGTCCTGTTGTTGCAAAAGTAACTATTATACAAAAATAACTCGCAAACAAAAGAGCTACATAACCCAAAGTATAAATAAAACAATAAAATTGTAACAAAAATACGCCCAAGAAATAAAAACATCTACCGTTAGGAGATCAATCACTATACTTCTATATATAAAAGGCACAATTGGCAGATTTTTCCGAAAACATAACATATTTATAACTTAGAATTCATACGAAACAATAAATTTATCTCTAACAAACTCAAAGGACAAAATCGATCAGGAAAATCGACAAGTAAATAAGATCGGATGCAGCACTCGTAGCAAAACATATATAGCCCAAACCCACAAAAGAATATCGGCAGTGCCAGAAGAACATTAACTCAGCATATACATTTAACAGACATCAGTCATTTTCCATCATCAGCTCGAGACGAAAAGATAGCCAACATAGAACACTAGAAGCCAAGATTGATTCACGAGACCAGTGAAAATGAAGATAAAACACTCTAAATAAGCGAGACTTCTCGTAATCTTCCTTCTATTTGGAAAGCTTTTCTCAAATTGTCCCGGAGACCTCAAACGTTTCCTTAGATTTCCTATGGTAAAAACCAATAACTAAAAACATGTTGTTGATATTTTCGTAATCTATATCCCAAAATACATACATTCTGAAAAAATGGATTATTGTGGAGTAGAGGTGTCCTAGCGTCATATAAAATTTTCTTTAACTAAATTTTAAGCGTTATGCAGAAATTGTGTTTGTTTTCTTTGTTGATTTGCGATTAAAAGTGATTTGAACTCTAAAATTCAAAGTACCATAATCATATAAAGCTCGATCCTCTAAAGATCACTTAAAATCTCAGACAGCACGAAGTTAAGTGAACCTACTAGTTATTGTAGTTCTACTGTGGTGCTAGTAAGAGAAATTTTTTACTTAAAAAATATTTATTTCTTACCTTATTTTATACCTTAATCATCATTATTAACTTTATTGGGAAAGCTATATCATTAAGACAAGAAATAACAAAAGGTTTTTTGACGAAAAATACAAAATTTTTGATGATACAAATATAATGATGAATTAAGACAAATTATCCCAATAATATCGATCATAGATAATACGTTACCTGACATGGTAATGTAATTTGTTAGATGTGTTATTCGGCGAAAAGATGATTATATTAGCTTTGAAATGAACAGAACCATAGAAAGATCCTATAAAAGAAGCTGCATTAAAAATATCCTAACTTATTTCGTTTTCATAAAGCCACTGAAACGTGTCAACAATAATTACTAGAGGCACATCCGCTTTTTAAATTATTACAGCAAAGTCAACCACACAAACAGTGCATCAACGGCGAAGTTGAAACTCACATAAAAGAGTTTGTTTACGTTATCTAAAGGTTTTGGTAATTTAAAAAATGTGCTCAAAGCATAAAAAGCTCTTTCCCAGATAAAATAAAAATTTAAGAGAAAGCAGGAACAAAGTTAAAAATTTAAATAAAAAATTAAAGTTTTTGATCAGAAATTGCTTTTTAAAGCCTAAAAAGATAGTAAAATTTTTATATTAACAATATCACAATACGAGATTTAATTTAATGTTTTTAAATAATTTAAAAATTTATTAATTATTATTCTTAGAAATTTTCATTGAAATAAATGGTATCTCTAAAAATCTATTAGAAACGCTAGCGTAAATTCCTGAGGGCAAAATACGATGATGTAGTCTAATTTACCTCTGTTCAAAACTTTATAGATTCCGAAATTCTTGGTGTCAAAATATAATTTTTAAAACCTTTTTTGTAAATATTTATATTAATAGTAGTTTGATTTGCTGTGAATTTGTTATTTTGGGGCTTTTTAGGATAAGGAATTAAGATCAGATTAGATTTTCGATTTACATTGTGGAGGACGCTACCAGCTGCACTACGCCTAAAATTTAATACTTCATAACTTTTTGTGCCTGGGAATTTAAAATTTCTAATTAAAAACAGATCAAGAAAAATAAAAATTTACATAAGAACGAGCTAACAACGAAAATTATCGTCATTAGTTACCAAAGCGTATCTTTAAACAATTTAATATCGTTAAATTTTAAATTTTAATATTCAAATCTTAAAGTTCTTGCTGTAACCAATCATTACACCAACGTAGATATGATATTAGGTTACCAAGGAAATGATCGGAAGTCGGTGAGAATGTACAGAGAAAGATTTCCGAATTGACGCGTACCAAACCACCACATATCACCTTCCTGGAACCCTGCCGAGTTTATCTTAATGTCATATGCTTACTTCATTCTATTTCTGACCAGATCCATGGTAATGAATTTCTCGCAACTTCTCTTGTAAATCATGCACCCAGTCTTCAATCTCCATATTTTTTTTAGTTGAGGAATCGAGCATTAAGTCGCAGGACACTCGAAAATCCTTCCCAAATAACACCTTGGCTGGTGTAATTCGGGAAGTTTCTTGAACTGCGTAACAACAGATTAAAAAAATTGGCAAATATTTCTCCCAATCTTTTTTGTGTCTGTCCGTAACCTTGAAAAGGTGCTCTTCAATGGTCCTATTAAATCGTCCATCTGACTGAGGATGTAAAGCTGTTCTCCTGGTTTTACGGATGTCAATTAGTTCACAGAGGTTTTAAAAAAGTTTGGATTCAAAGTTAAATGCTTGGTCAGAATGTATCTCTAAAGAAATTTCAAATCGGCTGAACACATTGTTGACTAAGACATCAGCTACTGTTGAGGTTTCCTAGTTATGAATGGCAAATACCTCATGCTAAAGTAGTCAATAGCAACCAATATATATTTGTTGCCTTTACCTGTTTCTGAAAATAGTCCAGCTATATCAATAGCCACCCGTTCAAAAGGTATTCCAACATTACACTCTTTCATTTTTCCCTTAGAGCTAGTACTAGGACCTTGGCTAGAAAATACTAGCAACAATGATTTCTTAAAAAGTAATTGACGTTTGCCTTACTTTTATTTTTTGATAGCATCAAATTGTTCCATGGAAAACAAACTGCATGCGGTGCAAGTTGCAAATGTTTTAAATACTTGAGTTTTTATATTAATCGCCGTATGGTAAGTACAATTGTTAACCTGTAGCTGCATATTAAAATGACTTTGGTTCTCAGCCTCTCGATTGAGGCATTAGCTGCACATTTAAGACACTGTCTACACCACGATTTTACGTCTTGACAGTGGTTAACCCAGTAAAATATTTCACGAACTTTGTCTAGAGTTTTATTAACCCCTAAATGAGACTTTCCATCGTGAATTTCTTTTAAAACTACTGGAACTTTCTTTCTAGGTACTACCACCTGTGTTTTGAGATCCTTGCCATCGGCACTTTCCCAGGATCTCTTTAGTAATCTATCTGCACTTATAATCCCACTCACCCCAAAATACTTTATGACAGGGACACTATTTAACTTTGTGCATGTTGCTAAAATATTTAATTGTGTTATTTGTAGGGTATTTGTATGTCCTTATATAGATTGATCTCCTTAAGAAATGCTATTAATTTATTACAATTTGCTTGATTCTGGCAAAGTGGACTACCTAAAAGTTGCAAGTTGACGTTATACTTGAATCGAATAGCATAAAGTTTTTTGCATTCCATCAAGATGTGCTTTACAGAGAGAAAGTCATTACATTTGGACATTTTTTATAAGTATAAATGCATCAATTTTGTGTGTCCTATCATGAGACCACACACTATTACTTCTTGACATGGCATGTTTGGAAACATTGATGTATTGGGTAATTTTGGCAGAAGATTCTAAAGCTTATTATTGCCTTCCAACATTCCCAGTCTATTTGGGAGAGATTATCTATGTTGATTGGAGAAACTAGGTCTTTAGAAAATAGAATGCAATTTGAGTCATTGTGATTTTCCAAAGACGATTTGTCTAGAAGGTCAGCACATTCATTTCCGTACATTCCAACGTGACTCGATACCTAAATAAATGACACATGTATGTTCTTGATTTTATAATTGATATCGAGGTTGGAAATGTCTGTTATGGTTGGATGGTGAGATTGGAATGTAGTTATGGAGGTAAGAGAACCTATGGAGTCTGATGCGATCAACCATTTGTTGGAAGGAAAGTCAAGAATGATATGAAAAGCGGATTTGATGGAGTGCAACTCAGCACTCAGTATGCGATTGAGTGGATTTAGTTTGTAGGAATTGTTAAAATCTGGCAACAGAGTGCTGAGCTAGTTGGTTATTTAGTGTTTCATCCGTATGTATAAATTATTTTATGATTGGGAAAAATAGAACTTGTTATATTCTTGAAAAGGTTTTGGAGGATTTTGAGATGAGTGGCATGTTATTTGTATTTGGTCATATCAAAGTTGATTCCCAGCTACTCTATTTAGGGTGGGAAATAGTATAAATGGGGTTTTTTTATGTTTAGGAAAGTGAAATTATGTTCCTATGAGAAAAGTATAAAGGTTATATTGGAGTGATTATGGTTTATGTATTGACTAGAAGGGAATTTTGGATTGAAAGATGTGTTATGCAATAGAAAATGGGTTTTGGACCAGAGATTTAAAAAGTATTTCAATACTAGATGTAGTTTTCTGTGTTGTAATGATTCGATGAGGGACAAACATTGAAGACTGGGGATGTGATTGGTGCGAAAAGCCCTAAGGGCCATACATGAGCTAGTATTTTATACTGTATTCAAAGTTGTTAAGTAGAAGGGAAGAAACATATACATTAGTAAATTAGTGATTAGATTTTGCGTATACATCTATTCAAGTACACACAAAGAATGCAACATTAAAATAATCAAACAAGACACGGTAATCTGATACAACTCAATATTTATTTTTAGTAACGTTGAATAACAGGCATTCATCAAATTAATGCTAAAAAGAAAATTTCAGTATATCACCCTAAGGTAATGTTTTAGATTAGATTTACTTGGAAAATAAAAATATATGTAATAAATAGACCTTTCTAGATATTAATTTATGATTTCAATTGAAATTATTTATCATGTTCATTAAATCTAAAAGCCTTTTTGTTATTTCGGTTCTATTGTGTTCATGTTTATTGTAATAGAATTTTATTATAATTGGAAATTTCTACAGTTTTGAATATTCATAGAGACAAAATGAAATAGTTCGGTGATGGACAGCGGAAATTCCACAATTTGTAGAAATGATCTCAAAATCAGTATAATAAATCTATAGATGTTTGAATATAAAATAAACTGAAAATAAAAAATTAGGATTTTGGTATTAGTTATGGTCAATTCGGTGGTAGCTAGTGTATAAGTACTGCAGAACCACCAACATTTTTGAACTAATTCTGGAACGCAATAAAGTCGAGTCAAGTGTTCGTTAAAAAACGCGAAAAAAATTAATATTAGAACACAGCAGAAAAAGCATGAAAGAGTAGTTCGAAGAGCATATACAATAAAAAGAGACAGAATAATGACGGTATGTCTGGTTATATCTAATTGTTGTCGAGCTTTTGACGTATTCGGTTAGCGCCGGCAGTCGGTTCCATTCAGTCATACCAAATAATTCAATAGGAAAACGTTCTTTCAATTCGAATTGCGTTTGAAACTAATTTGGTCAACTCCGAGTTCGCAGATGGAATACTACTTCCCTGCTCAAGCCCACCGCTCGCCTCGTCTATGATTTAACATGACTATTTTAAGGGTGAATCGGTTCTGCAGTTTCGGTAGTCAATTTTGTTTTTGATTAGCGCAGTGCTTATTCTTGTAATACGGTGTGGAAAGACGCGGAAAAAAAAACTAATAAAATTTTTCAAAATCGGGTTAAGTGAAGGGTTTATTATATTCAGAATGTATAATATTTATAGTTTAATAAACATTAAAATATTTTTAATTTACTTACGCAGAAAAAATAAAACTGAAGAAGGAAGGACGTCCGTTACCGTTACATTCTAGAAATTACTGGATATCTGGCTGTAATAGAAAAAATGTACTTTTTTAATTTTGATGTGTAATTTTTGGAGGAAATAATTCTTGAACACAAATTGGTGTAATATTAGTGCACTTAAGCGAAAAAATAAAAAAAAATTATAAGTTATCTAAAAATCATTCACACAATGAAGTCGAATTTCCTTTGCTAGGGACAGTTATTATAGAAGAACAATTAGATTCTGCGTATTGGATGAATATTCGGAAATTTAATGACAGTGTTACAAAAAATAGGTATGCTTTTATTAAAAATCATTGATTGTATCAAATTTTATGGTGTATTTCAGTTGGTTCTTTGGAGACACTATAAAACAGAACAATATGACACTCCGAATATTTATCGTGGTCTAAAAAATTTCATTGGCGACCTTGATAAAACTCAAGCGAAACATTTAAAACACTCTACAGTGTTTAAAATTTTTTTCTAAGGAAATTCAAAATGACCCGTTAGATTGAATGTTAGAGATATGTCATGAAATAATTTTGTCCGAGATTTACGAATCCTCATATTTAGCAACTGTGATGAACAAAACAACAGATGTGTCATTAAAGTCTCAGTTGGACAAAATATTTATAAATTCCTGGAATGGAGAACTCATAGAGCATAAGTTCGAATTTTTTTTGGAAATTTGCAATAAATCCCTGCTTTTTTTTTTAATTTGCCTTATCGTGTAGCATTGTTAAATAAAACCGGTAAAAGCCGTGTTCTTCCTGGTGCTCCAATTCGTTGGAATTTTAATATTAGAACTGTAAATGTAGTTTTTGAACACTGAGAATCTTTTATTGAATACACGGAAGAAATAGAAGATAGATTTAATAATCACACAGCTTGTAATGCCACATCTTTCATTATAAGAATACTTATATATGTAAAATTCTATTTTTTGGTTAATATTTTTTCATAAAGTGAAGCCCCATGTTGACATATTATTTAATGACCAACAAGAAAGGAAACAGATCCACCAGAAATAGGCTAAAAATAGCTATTTCTGAGCAAGATATTGTTTTAATAAGGAATGACCTGCACGATAATGCTAACGAAGGTTTTCATTTATGCACTGAACAGATGCCTGTTAAAATAAAACGAAAAAATAATAGTAAATCGGACCATTGAACTACTGCCATAGAAGTTTATGATATAACAAAAAACTGTGCAAAAGATCTCTTTGATTTTAAGGATCACTTATCGGTGGCATCATTATTATATTCTGATCAATTTGGTAAATATTGTGGATCTTTTTCTGATGATACATTAAATTTTACATGTTTTGCATACGCAAATTTAGATAAAAAAACGTCTGAAAACTGAATTATCTGTTACTTATTTTATACCAAGGCAGATTGTAGAGAAATAAATGGAGAAATACCTTTTTTAAAATTTTCAATTGAAAATTATTTTTTTAAGCCGTTTGAAGATACAATAAAACTATTAGAAATTTTGATTACCATACTTATGACTATATGTAATGCTGAACAATACTTCTCTACTCTAAAAAGAATGAAGACATTTTCTCTATATGGATTTCTAACAGAAATTTGTAAATTATTTTGTGACAGTTTTTGATCGTAGAGTCCCGCAAACGGTATATTTTGGTAGTGTAAGGCCCTGCTGCCCACAATATCCTACTGTCTCATATTAGTAGCTATCCTAAAATCCAATAAATAAATATCACAATGATAAAGACATTCTGGAACACTGGTCGTTTCTCTTGGATCGTGTAATTTTAGTATTAAACAACTAGGTTATTTAGGGCTTACCATTACCAAAACTCAGGACTCAGAAAGCAGCTATCTAGTTGGTCAGATCTCGCTACCTGTATTAAAACTCTTCATTATCGCGCCCGCGGATTTAATCGCGTGAAGGTTTTCATAAAATTAAACGATACAAGTTTCTCAAAACACTTAAGTCTATTAACAAAAATAAATAGGAAAAGAAATTATTTAAAATGGGAAACTTAAAATTAATAATGTTTAATAATTTCAAAGTACCGTCCTATTGATAAAAAAAAGTAACAATCCAATTTAGAATATAAAACCTTTAAATAGCTTTTTAAAATATAAATTAAGAAAAGGATAAAAACACGAAAAACGGCCATTTAATTTGCTTAAACAGATAGTACAAAAGTCTTCCTTTTACCAAAAAAAGAAAACAGGATATTCCCTTAACTTCCCCAAAATAATTGAAAGAATAAAGACAAAGACAACCTTTATAAATGCCAATTATACACGACACGTAATTTTCTAAGAACGGTTCCCAACACTGTACCGCTCCTAATAAATCTCGGATCGTAACTGAAGTTGATCTACAATCACCGAGCACAGAAGATGCCAAATAAAATTTTGGCTTTGCTTCCACTTCCCTCATATACGATAGCTCCTTGACTTGATCTACGAATTGCCGGGAGAAGATTAAAATAATTATTTAATTAAAAGTTGTTTTGATGTTTAAAAGTCGAAAAAATTATATTTTCAAATGTTTAACGATTTTTAACTCAACTTTACTTCGGACGTAAAAGTGACAAGACAAGATGAAAGTATTTTTTATTTTACAAGAAACAATTGTTTTAATCATTAACAACTGTTTGTTTACCACAAATTTCCTCACCATTTTTCGGAAATCCACCGTCGATCAAAATATGGGAGTTTTTTTTTTAATAGCTTTATTCGAAATTTGACTTTGGCAACCATTTTCTGCTTCGATCGAGATGCAAATTACTCAAAAAAATAGTAGTCACGTAACTAGCAATATCTACCAAATTTTAATGTTTTTTCCAAAAGAAAATCAAAAGTGGGGTTATATCTTAAAATATCGAAAAAGGTTATTAGTTAGCTATTTTTATACGAGGTGTTGATGAAGAATTTGTAGTGACAGAGGAATTACTGGCTTTACGGCCGCTACAAGGGACCACTACTGGATTATATATTTTTGCCGAGGTGCAAATTACTTTTGAGCAATATAGTTTGCAGTGGTGTAAATTAGTTGGAGTGTGCACAAATGGTGCGCCTTCAATGGTCGGTTCTCGAAAAGGTTTTATCGGAATTCTGAAGGAAAGTGCAACCGCTATGAATGTGCAAGAATGTGATTTAATAATTCTGCGTTGCATTATTCACCAGCAAAACTTGTGCTCTAAGTCCATTCGACTGAAGAATGTTATGGATGTGGTAGTAAATACCATTAATTTCATTAGATTCCGCGGTCCTAACCATCGCCAGTTTAAAGTATTTTTGGATGAACTCTCTTCAGAACACAATGATGTGACATATTATCGCGAAGTAAGGTGGCTAAGCAAAGGTAAAAAGGCTTTAGAAAAGAAATATGTGATTTTATGGAAATGAAAGAGAAAACATTGCCGCAACTTTGTGATCTAACTTGGCATTGTGACTTAGTATTCCTGGTAGACATCACAGGACACTTAAACGATCTGAACTTGAAGCTTCAAAAACAAGGGCAATTGGTAAATCAGCTATTTGCCCATATCTGCTGTATAGGGTAACTTCATAAAATAAGTATTTTTGAAAACATAATTTGTGTCTAAAAGTAATACATATTAATATTAAGAAAATAGTTTAATTGAAAAAACGCAAATTTTCTAATAAAAAAATCATAATATAAAAATTAAACACATTTAAAATTTATTTTCCATCTAATGCAGACTGTACTGATGAGACTCTATACTTATTTGTTTTAATTATAATGTATTTTACTTTTAAACACAAACTACGTTATCAAAAATAGTTATTTTATGAAATTACCTTATACGCGGTCAAAAACAAATAAACTTTGCATTAAATGTTACCAAATTTTAATAGCTCTCTTTGGATTTTGTAAAAAAACACACATGTAGTATGACGCTACTTTAAACAAAGATATTAATTATGGAATGTCTGAAATGAAGCATAAAAAGTTGTATGTAAATTGCGTTGAGTCTTATTTTGCAACAGTGGTGCAATTTACAAAAAATGGGAAAAAAATCTATATTATCTTATACAGCTGAAATTTTGCATATGGGCTAAAAATTGCATTTAGAAAAATAATCCCACTTGTGATTTTTTTTTTTGGAAAAAAAAATAAAATATCACTACGTGACTACTATTTTTTTTGGTTTTTATCTCGATCGAAACAGAAATTGATGCCAAAGTCAAATTTCAAATAAAGCTATTAATAAAAAAAATCCCATAAGTTGCGGATTTTACTGGTCACACTGTATATAAAAATCTTTGGTGGAGCCATGTCTCTTTATGAGCAATGTAAACCTATTGTGCTCCCGGAATATAATAAAAATTAGCACAGCAATGTCATCGCAGTCCACTGCAAGAAAAAGAAGGTAATAATTGAAAACTTCCTCCAAATTATCCAGTCCATACTATTTTAATTTTCTGTTATAACCACAGAATGAGCTATTGGAATAAATATTCTTTGTTACCATTCTGTAAAAGGACCGAACTTAAACGGTATTTTGATTAATCTATAAAAAGTCGCTATTCACTAAGCTAACTATAATAGAAAAAACTTATTTTCAAATTATATAAGTATTTATACCTGTTCCAAAAATTTCTAATAATGTTTAAATTCGCGGAAAGTGAGGGTATTACAACAATATGTGATCGTTGTTGTTATTGCCTGACCTATGTTCACTTGTATTATTTACGTTAAATCTCAAAACTATTTTTTCCAACTTTTTGTTTAAATAAACACAGTTTCTTAAGTTTTTCGTTATAAAAATTCAATTGTCTTACGATAAATCGATCCACAGCCAAAAAATTTGTCCTTACCTGAAACAACAAGAAAATATATTAGGAAAGATGTAAATATTAAAAATTTATTAAATAAGAAAAAAGCTTTATATTATTCAATCAAAATACTGTATTTAATATTCGTAATAAATATTTATGTATTATAGAAAACAACGGGATTATCAGTATGGCCTCATTTGTATTCAAAATTCATTGAAAGTCTTGGTGGCTCGCTAAAATAAGGATTTATTTTTTAGCTTGCAAGAAAATGTTACTTACATTTTTATGCAATTTAATGTAACGAATTCTAACATAAATTTACATCCTTGGGGTTTATAATGTGGCTTTTTCATGCAATAATATTTAATATTCCGTCATAAATTGAATTAATTTATAGACTGCACATTATTAAGCACCATCTATTGTCAATTTAGTTAAATTCATTTTAGCGCTGAAGCTGAAACGTAAACCGACCTTCGTACTATTATTTGCATAAAATCAACCGAAAGTGTCATTTCTGGTTTTGCTTTAATATACTATTAGGTAGATGCATTATGCAGACAATGCATCGTTATATCATCAGCTTTCTAGCATAATTGACTACATGTAAATGACAATAAAGTAAAAATCATAATTCTAAATATATATTTTCGCGTATTGGTTTATTACTACTTCCTAAAAGTTAACAAATTATCTATTATTATTCTGCACGTCAATGCACAGCTGACAAAATTAAAGATAACCATGAAATTTTGGGTAAAGGTTTTCAACTTTATGGAGGTTCCCACCAAGAATGAATTTTTCAAAAGCTAGTTCCTAACAACATCGTAGAAGGTTTTTGCATTGGGCCTAGCTTCGATGCAGTGGCACCCTGAATATTCCACCCCTACTCTTAGATATTGGTGTTAGCTCGGCAATTTTTCTCACTGATGCAGCTATTAGCTTTCCACTAAACTCTAGTGATTTGATGTTATAAATCAATATTTGTTTTTTCCCTTTATCCTGAGGTATTGTGCCTTTCCTTTAAAAATCAATGTAGCAATTTCATATAATTCAAAGATTTTGTTGTTTAATTCCATGTTATTATTATTCGGATTGTTTCTCAAGTCATTTTTAGAGTTGTTTGCAAGTTTATATACAGGGTGTCCGGAAAATACGTATATATTATTTGATGAGAGACTCTTGACGTCAAACCAGGTGCATTTAAGTCAATTTAGTTATATCCGATACTGCTTTGCTTAGACGATATAAGGCGAAATAGTTTTAAGAAAATATTGATTTTATCAAATTCCTTGAAAACGTGGTAACATAATTTAATGATTTTTCGTATGTGGTCAACTTTATGGAGGTTCCCACCAAGAATGAATTTTTCAAAAGCTAGTTCCTAACAACATCGTAGAAGGTTTTTGCATTGGGCCTAGCTTCGATGCAGTGGCACCCTGAATATTCCACCCCTACTCTTAGATATTGGTGTTAGCTCGGCAATTTTTCTCACTGATGCAGCTATTAGCTTTCCACTAAACTCTAGTGATTTGATGTTATAAATCAATATTTGTTTTTTCCCTTTATCCTGAGGTATTGTGCCTTTCCTTTAAAAATCAATGTAGCAATTTCATATAATTCAAAGATTTTGTTGTTTAATTCCATGTTATTATTATTCGGATTGTTTCTCAAGTCATTTTTAGAGTTGTTTGCAAGTTTATATACAGGGTGTCCGGAAAATACGTATATATTATTTGATGAGAGACTCTTGACGTCAAACCAGGTGCATTTAAGTCAATTTAGTTATATCCGATACTGCTTTGCTTAGACGATATAAGGCGAAATAGTTTTAAGAAAATATTGATTTTATCAAATTCCTTGAAAACGTGGTAACATAATTTAATGATTTTTCGTATGTGGTCCAACACTATAATATGACATTTTCTAGTGGTATAGCTACAGGCTATAAAATAGTGTAAGTGTTATTAAAGTGACGTCACTTGTAAACATCTCTTCTGATTTTTTATGTGGTCAATGTTATGACAATCTAGATATTTCTATCGAATAGTCGTATGCATTTGGAAGCTTTCTTACCTCTTGAAAATTGTTCGATGGATGAGTAATTTCGCCAGGAACAACATATTTTCAATTACATGCATATACCAAATTACCATCACTGTATAAGAAGACGACTAAAGTAAATCAACATTCTAAATTTCTAAGCCTATTTTACTATTGAACATGGACAAATACACGAACTCCGAGAAAGTTGACATGCTCCTGGTCTATGAATGTTGTGAAGGAAATGGGCGTCGAAGTGTTAAGGTTGACACATTTCTTAACCTCCAAGCCATTAAACATTTACATCATCTCCGAGAAAATGGCGGCTTTCAGAAAAAATATGAAGGTAGGGGTGATATTCGAGCAACTCCGACATTCGTAAAAGAAGAGGAAGTTCTGAAAAGAGTTGAAGAAGAACCAAGTGTTATTATTCGCCGCTTAGAACATGAGTGAAATGCCTCTAAAACTATTGTAAATGATATTTTAAAAGAACAGTTTTTACATCCATATCACGTCTAAAAGGTTCAGGAACTTTTACCGACTGCAAAACACATTTCCAGTTCTCCAAGAAAATTGGTCTATTTTACTTCGGCAAGAACTATGGTATATTCATTATGGTGCCCTATCTGATTTATATATATATATATATATATATATATATATATATATATATATATATATATATATATATATATATGTATATGTGAAAGATTAAAGCATTAGTGTGCAGAAGGGAAAGATGAATTTTCACCTGTCGCCCTTTAAATTCCGCGTCTCAAGTGTTGCCACTTCGAAAGGTACGTTGACAGCCTCATTATTTTACTTACACATCAAGTATATAAGGTTTATTCTCAAAGCTACGCTACTATGTATGGCAGGAGTCGTAAATCATTGCCACAGACAAGCAGTTATAAAGACAACATTTAATACCGAGTGGCTGCATAGACCAACCCCGGATTACTGGAGGTGTACTTTTTTCTCTGGGCATTATGAGACCATCAAATCGTAGCCAGTACGAGAAGATGCTCATGCTGACATGTTATAAAATGGACCACGACCAGAAAACTTTTCCCCGATTGAAATATGGCCCTCCCCTTTCCAAACTAACATTGCTTTTCAGAAAGTAAAATCTCAAACGGAACGTTCTGGTACCTTTGAAATCTGCCAGCAGGAACACGTGACTTTATTAAATATCTAATCACGATTATGACGTGTGCAATGATTAAAATAAGTAACATTGTCGGGCTATGTAATTACAACCCGACAATGTTGTTTATTATTAACATGTAATTTTTAACAATTTTGGAAGATATTGTTATGTCTTTATGAAATAAAGTGAAAAAAATTGTGAATCCGGAGGAAGGGACCAAAAACAATTTTTTTTTCAGGTATAATAATAATAATTTCTTGTGGCATGCCATGGTGTGGAGTCTCAGACTTCGTTGTGATGCACAGGATGACATAGTTTATACTTAATCTATTCATAGCAATTTTAGCCGTAAACAATTTCATGGTTTCGGACAGGCTTATCGGTTTCTATTTTAATTTAAAATCTTTTTGCACTAAACAAATTCTTCGACGAGTAACAGATCTCGATTTGGAAATTTAATTTAAATTAATGCACTATGTGCCTAATTTAATGTATATAACTTGCGCTATATTGTCTTACAACTTGATGTGGACCCAACTGTCTTTTTCTTCGCAATCCCTGTATCAAATCATAAATACCCTTGAGCTATAAACGTCCCACTGCAATAAATACTCATGGTTATCTTTAAATTTATTGAATTTATTTTACTGTAAATTTGTTTTACGTGACCTTAAACAGAGTTCCAAATATATAGACTAAAAAGAGTTTTAATGTTTTCTGCCGACTCTCCTTTGATTAACTTCATTTAATCAAATAACTTTTTTTTTGTTTTAATCTTATTATTTCATTAACTTATCAATAATGTCAATTTTGATCAATTGTGTTCTTCAAAAAAACTTTTATCGAAACATTCCCATTATTCATTTTTATTAGAAAGTAGCAATAAATTACTATCACAAACAAGATATAATTGTATCGGTTTGTTTTTTTTTTTTTTTTTTTTTGGCAAACAATTTGCAAAGTGGGTTTTTAAAGGTATTTGAACGAAATATAAATTGAATTTCCTAATAATTGGTAAAAATTTTATTTTTAAGGCTGGCGAAAATGAATTTTAAGGGAAATTTTATTGAATTTGAAGAAATGAGAAGAAATTAATTAATAGGGTTTAACCAAAACAAATAATAAAGCAAAATCATCAGAGCCTAGTTGAAAGTTAATAGTCGCACTAGCGAGCAAATATGTCAAGGTAACCCCTATACCGGAGAGAAGGGGTAGGTTATTCAGGACGCAACTGCATCTGTAACTTAATTGAATGTAGAAACCTTTTGCAATTTTACTATAAACTAGCTCGGAACTTCACTCCTGTAGATATGCTAGTATAAAAACGCATACCCAAGTGAGCTTGTGGGTCAAATAAAATTCGTTAATAAAAGATCTCTAATTATATGATCGAAGGTCTAGCTATGTTGATCTAACGTATGCTATAAATAAAATTTACCAGATTAAATGAACACTAAATTTTCAATTTTAAATAATTACCAATTTTCAGTTTGAAGTAATCACCATTTAGTTGTAAAACTTAAAAATTCATAATTACTAAACTGTGAAATAACTTAAAGCAAAATAAAAAGAAACTGAAGTAGACCAAAGTAAGATAATCCCAATAAATTATAATGAAAATGTGTTATACTATAATCACGCTATAAACAGCAAAACAAGTAAAAGATGAGTTAACTCTACAACCAAATTCAATTACTGGAACAATTTTAACTATTTTTTACCCCAAAATCCCAATGGTTGGACTAAATGCACTTAAGTTTTAGTATTTAAAACTCTTTAATGATTTCCAAAAAGGAAAATAAAGAGTCAAGGTAAATGGCTTTGGCCTAACTTACACCAATGATCCATGCATGCGCACAACTCTCCTTTTTTCAGATATGTCCAAAATTTAAAAGAGATGACAACTTAAAAACAAACTAAATATTATCAGATAATTTCATATCTTGTGGCTTATGTCAGTAATCTAAACAAACATTATTACACTAAATGTTTTTTTCTCTGCCGGGCGGCATGCTGGGAGTTATAACAGTCACTGTGCTTGCTACACTGATGAAAAATGACGTCAACGCAGACTCCATTTCATGGGCCTATGCATGAAATCCGTGACATCTCCTGACAAGGAATAACGTATTATTTATAGTTGATTATGAATATATCAAGTCAAAGTTTAATGAATTCACATTAACTTTCATATACTTATAAAAATGGCTAGTAATTATTATAAAACAGCTGAAGCTGATTGTAAATTTTGATATAAAATTCGCATTTCGTCGTAGCTGGTTAAAATGAAATAATCTGAATTATTTCTAATTTTACACTTTCTTCCAGTGTATTATAGAGGGCGAGGGGCAAAAAAAGCCATTGAATTTGATTTTGGTGGGAACGTCTTTTGTCGCATTTGTAAGAAGAAATAATCTGTGGTACTGCGTTGTCATGATTACCACTTATGAATCCAATTTATAAAATAGTTTAAGCTTTAAACAAATATAAGCCCTATGAAAACCATCTAATATATCTCATCAAGTTTTACTAATCTATTTAAAAAGATTTAAACTAATTTTGCATAGTTTTAAATTGCAAAAAAAAAATATATATTTAGGTTTACTTCACACTTAGGTAGTTAAGCAAATTTGATTGACTTCTATTGAATAATTATTATTTAAAAAATATTCTCCATTTACACAAAATTGCCAGGAAATTTATGCGACGGTAAAGAATATAGACGAAAAAGAAAAGAAGGACAACTAAGTTCACACCCTTGCCATATAAACCAGCTCCATTTAAGCCAAGTAAAAATATAAAAAGGCTATATTTCCCGCTGTTCTAATTTATTGTTATTACTTTAATAACCATCGAATGACTCGTAATAGAAACAACGAGTAAACTTATACATTGTAGAAAATGCTTTCTAAGTTATTATTCGGAATTTACTTCTACCATTTTCTACGATATATACAAACACTGAAAGTGGTTATTTGTTTAGTTGCTAATAGAGTATAAACTTTAATGTTAGTTACAAGCAAGCGTACTTGCTAAGTATCTTAGAATTAAATATTTACATAAAATATAAGTGCTTCTATTTATGCATGTAATGCAGTATGTACATTTATTTAATCATATTAAGATTATGACTACCAAGTATAAAATAAAAAAATAACTCCAAAATGAGTTTATAATGTGAAATTTGATAGAACTGATTTTAATAATACAGTAAAGTATGGAGCAAATTTATTATTTAAAAAATGCAATGTTTTTCGAAAAACCGCTCGGACATGTCGACTTTGTTTTTTTTCTGTACGAATTTTTTTGTTTTCTTCTTTGTTTAGTTTAGTCATAAAGTGCCTGTTTTTCTTCATCCCCTTCGCCTATTCAGGTCTCAAATTTTCGCTTCATCTTTTCGAGGTCGCCCTACACTTCTACGACTTAAGCGCGATTTGCCACGTGCTACCCTAACTATTCTCGGGTCGTCCGTGCGAGTGATGTGGTTGTTTCATTCTATCTTTCTCTCCAATATCCAATCGTTTACATTATTTATTTCACACAGTTCTCTGATGTTCTCGCCTCGTTCTCGGTTCATTAACGTTCTTCCAGTTATCTTCCGTAGTACCTTCATTTCCGTTTTTCTATCATCTGTTGTGCTTTTGTTGTACCAAGTCGTGTATATCATTATTAGCCTAATCATGATCTTGTATATTCTGGCTTTCGTTTCCACTTTGTTATATTTGTTTTGCCAAATAGTGTTTAGGCATGCTACTATCCTATCTGCTTTGCTCTCGGACCTCTGCTTCGCCTTTTCCATAGCCAGACACTTAAATTTCATCTCCTGTTGAATAATATTCTCGTCGACCACAAGCTAACATCTTATCGGTAAGTTTGAGGTGGCCATGCATTTTGTCTTAAAATTATGATTATATTAAGAGATTTTGTTCGGTTAAATGCTTGTAGTAGTCTTTGTAGGTCGTCTTCATTTTCTGCCAGCAATACAGCGTTATCGGCGTAATATAGGATCTTAATTTTGCGGTCACTTATTCTGTATCCTCTCAATTTGTGTGCTGTCATTATTATCTAATTTATGATAATATTAAAGAGAAGCTGGCTCAAGGAGTCTCCTGGTCTAATTCCTCAACTGGAATCGGATCTGTAAGTTCTCCGTTGATCTTCGCTTGACCTTGGTTATCAGAATATATATTTTCGATAGTTTTAATTACGTTGTGTGGAATTTGCCGCTCATAGAGAAGATGTAATATATCTCTAAGCTAGATACGGTCGAAGGCTTTTTCTAAGTCTATAAAACATATCTGTGATGGGGGTATGAATTTGCTTACAAAAAAAAATAATAAAGAAAGCAAAGGTAAATAACTGATACGCATGTTTAGAATTAAAGAGTTATCTTTAAAAACAGTTTTTAGGGAATTGTCAGAGAATAAGTCAACGAGTTTTTCTTTTTCCAGTAAAGTTAAAAAAGTATCCGAAGTTATATTTCCTTAAAAAGAACTTCGTATTCAGTTATTCAATCCAGATGTACTAAGAAAATAGACCTTAAACGCTACTTGAAGTTGTTTGAGATGTTCAGTAATAGCTCTTTTAATATTTTCATTAAGTTGAATTTCATTTTCTAATAACATGGTGCTGAGGGAACCAAAATATCCAAACTGATCCACCTGAAGACATTGAGTCCAAAAGGTGAACTTCTTCGGTATGGCTGTTATATTGTTATGCGCAATGGAAATAGAAGAAATACCCGGTAAAAATAAATTTTAAAAATTTCATTTAGAATATCAGCTACACAAGAAGACAAATGAAATGGATGGCCAAAAAATTCGCAATAAGCTACCCATAAATTTCCCCATTCACTTTCGTCGCCTGGCGCTGGACCTTTTCAAAAAAAGGTCCAATAATTCCATTCTTAGACAAAGCATACCACCGAGTCACCCTGAGGCAATGGTTTTTGATATTTGAGTCATGGATTATGGATTCTTGGAGACCAGTAACGGCAGTTTTGTTTATAGTCATGCCCATTTAAGTGAAAATGAGCTTCGTTACTCCAGAAAATGGAATTAATTGTTCGAATGGAAATTTAAATTTATTTTCAAAACTTCATGGACTGTTGCTCTTGGAAGCCCAAATAAAGCGGCCCTTTTTACTAATCGAAAGTCATGCATTGTCTCGTAAACTTCTTTCAACGAGTTCAATGTTTGCAGAGATAGTTCAAGATCGACTAGGTCCCGGATGTGGGTTGTTCAGAGCTGAAGCTGAAGCACGGAACCTCTCTACCCAGGAACGAATTAAATTCACACTGGATGCATTACTCAATCTTCGGATATTGAACTTCAAACAAAATTGTCGACAAAAGATTACATAAGAATTACCGCCTTTAAAAAATTCCTCCATAGCGAACGTGCGATAATCTTCCGACCACTGCAGCATCATGACTGACAAATCCTCACATTTTGTGATTCGAATGAAGCTACCCCCTTCCGGCATAGTTTATTACTTTTCGAAACAATCCGCATTTCAAAACATAAATCTGCGGCCAGACACCCTGTACCACTGAAAACCATGTTTAGCAAATGGTACCATAATTTTTTTCTTAGAAAGAATTTCGTAAAAAAATTTGAAAATTGTAACTGATATTGAAAATGCCAGTAATTAATTTTGAAAAATTTTTGTTATAAATGCTAAATTATTGATTTATGACAATCACTCTAATTGATTTTGAAAATATTTATCTTATCGATTCATCGGTTTATTATCTATAAATCTAATTACAGCTAAATCAACTGCACCTTCAAAGAATATCAATTATTTATAGTAAAATCTAATTTCCAGGGATTATAGAAATATATAAACTAGTTAAATTTTCAGTCCTGGAAAAAATGAGACTTCAAGATAATTATTTACACAATAATTTAAATTTAATTAATTCTTTAAGTGAATTAAACCATTTTTTACGACTATAATATGTCTTGTGATTTATTTCAGTCTCCAATGAAACCTAGAAAATACGATTTTTCCAACTTTTATTGCACAATATTTCCTGCTATAGTTTCTGACATTTAATTATAAAATATGAAAGTTACTATCAGTTCTGTTTCTATTCCAGATCTGTAAAGCAAGGCAAAACGTTGCGACTAGTTCACTAAAATACACCAGGGAAAGGAGCTTCAATTTTTCTCTTTCTCGCAAGAGATTTTGTTCTAAAAGTAGAAATTATCTTTAAAAGGTTTAATAAGTAAAAGTGGCTCATCTGGGATATATCTCAATTATTTGATACTTGGGGAGTTTTAGAAATAAACTCTATAGTATTTTTTTCAGATATTTTTACAATATAAAATTGCGTTTAATTACAAAGTGAATTACCAAATTAACATTTTAATTAATTATATGTAACATATTAACATATATATTTTGTTATTATTGATATAACATGAACAAGTTTGGATGTCCTTCGCCATTTGCTTATAGGTTAGATGCACAAATTTCAAATATACTTGCTTTCCGTAAACGTTATATTGGTAAAACACCTACGAAGGATAATAAAGCAATCCAAGAAATTTAATTAGTATTCACGATTAAGGATACTTACCAGTCTAAACGATGTGATTATTAGTAATGAAATCAAACGAAGGCCGAACTAGTCGGGGTACCAAAGAAGGTTTCCTTAACTTTCTGATATTTCCGTATACTCCGAAATTTTCCGAAGTATTTTGATACGTTGGTAATGAATTTTGATAGTGCAACATTTGCTTATAACATCTTTTATAAACAAAAATTAAGATTTTTAAAATTTGAAAAATGATGAATTCAATAAAAATTATTATATATTTGGTGCAAAAAAAGGGAACGTGTGCGTGCTACGCTTCAACTTTAACTCAGATCTCAACTTATAACTAACATATTGAGCCATACAACTTCTCACTTTAGGCGTTTGCTCGAGCTTATACGATATTGTTTTACTAAATTTGCGATAACTCGGATTTTACTTGAACATTTTAGAAGGTTTATATTTTATATTAAAAGACTCATCGATATATAGTTTTTTTTTCAAAAGTTTTTATTTGGCCATGCTGTATGAGTTTATAAATAAATCAAAATTATCTAATTATACAAGTCTAGAAGGATTTGTCGTTGTGCGCTGGAGATCATTTTCGAAGTAATTTGCGGCGTAGAATCCGAATCCGAGATCAGAATTTTGAAACATAGATGTTATGTACTCAAAAAAATTTCTTCTGGCTACTTTTGAAGTTATGTACAAGATGCATACATTTTTTTTATATTTTTCTTCTAGTTGCACCATTTAATGCTACCCCCACCCTTCAAAATAAGCTATTACCTAGAATTTTTTTTTGGCAAATTTACCGCCATTTAAAATTATGATATATATATATATATATATATATATATATAGGTTCAGTCCCTTGATGTTCGGCAGGAGGTTCTTTGGTATCACTCCATTTGTTGACAGTATTATGGGAATCGTGTAGACGCTGTTCATTGCCCATTGTCTTCGGAGTTGCACCTCCAGATCTCTGTATTTGGCGACCTTCTCATATTTTGGCCTTAGGTTGTTGTCGTTAGGTCTAGCAATATCTGTTAGTATAATGTCTGGCCTATTATGAGCAATTATTTGATCTGTTAGAACCGTTTGGTCCCAATATAACTTGAACTCGTTGTTCTCAAGAATAGGCTGTGTATTGTATTTGTGGTAAGGCACTTTTCCTACCTGCAATAGTTTTAACTTATCTGCTAACTCTTAGTGGAGTATCTTAGCGGCTGAGTCATGTCTCTCCTACTCCGTTGCGGCAAACGCTTGGCATTCTCCAATTATATCTGGATTATAATTATTATGATTTTCCGCTTATTCGCAATTATTGTTTGTTTTCTGCATGTAATTTTTTCTAATTTATTTCGCTCTTTACCACTCTAATTCAATACTATTTCTGCAAGTCAAGTTCGGGATTATTTTTCTTCCCACAATTATGTTCAGGTTCATTTTTTTTACTATCCACTATCACGTTCAGGTTTACTTTGTCAAGATCGGGATTTTAATAACTTTATAGCCAACATGAAGCTGACTATAAGTCGTAATGTCAAATCAGGTTTTCTCTCTCCTTTGTCACGTTCAGGTAATTATTTTTGTCATGACGCGTTTTTCCGGGATTACTAAACCTTTCAGGACTGGCAAGAAATCTTTTGTTGTTTAACAAGCTTAGACAAGCGAACGGTGAAACATGCGCAAATGAAATGTCAGCCGCTAAATGACATATTTAACGCACGGATTTCAAAAAATAAAATAATATTAAAAATTTCTATTTTATTTTTGGTTGTTCAAAATAACTCGTCATAAAAAAAAATAATATGCTGACGAACCGTTTCTTTAAGACGTTTTATTTTTTGAATAAAAAGCTGGAACGTTAATTAGGTGGACCCGATATTTTTGATATTTTCAAATTTTTTATTAAAATATTCTTAGAAAGTCGAATGTGTCTCGCAAATATTAAGTAAATTTGAGATTACAAACATGTCAAATTATTACAGGAGATTCTGTTCATAACTCAATTGCATGAGCGTGCTATTTAAAAATATTTTTCTAGGGCCAGTTTTGCTTATGGATTTAACATAAATACTTGTGTCCATAACAGCCGAGTATCTTAGTTTTAAAGAATTATGTTATCTTTTCACGACGCAACTTACAATAAATTTGAGAAATAACAATTTGTAAGCTCTCTGAAACTCTTATTTAAATAAGTAACAAATTTTATATTTAAATTATGTTAACCACAGCACTTAACTTAATTAGACTGTGTTAAACACTATACCACACTACAATTAAATAAATATTATGATTATAATTTGTCGGGACATATAAATATGAACCCTACAGACCAACGAATGAGGTCTTTCAGCATAAAAACCTTATTTATGGAACATTTGATCTTCAAGCCTCTACAAATCTTTATAAAATAATGAAATTTTTATAAAAAATTGGACCGACTTCTAAAAGTGCGCTAAAAAGTGAAGAATAACTATACATTTTTAAAAAACATTGAAATTTTTGAAGTCGGTGCCAAATTTATACCTGACAACTTGTGATTCGCATAAACAGATTAAAAATACTTTATTTTTAATTGCTTTCTTAACATAATTTGAATATATTAGTAGTTATTTATTTCATTTAGAAATAATTTGGTGCCGACTTCAAAAATTTCAATTTCATATAAAAATTTACAGTTATTTTTCACTTTTTAGCGCACTTTTAGAAGTCGGTTCAATTATTTTATAAAAATTGTTTCCTGCAAATTCGATTGGTTCGCTACAGCTCCACTCACGAGACCATGAGGTCGTCGAAACGTGAATGGAGGAAGGACCAGATTTAATTTGCAGGAATTAAAATGTTTCTATATGTTCTTTCCTTTTTCTCTGCCTGAAAGGAGAATAACATATAGGCAAGTATTCAAACCCTACAGATTTATTTTGTTCTTACTGAAATTTTGATTTTTAATAATAACTTTTGTTCTACTCATTTTTGAGAAAAGTAACAAGTACAGAATAGCAACATCAGTGGCTTTCATCTATAACAGTAATCATGACGTAATTGAAAACATGGTTTTTAAAATTGCGTATAAAAGATGGTTATAAACGAATGATAACGCAATTTTTTAAAGAACCATCGAACTTAATAATCATCGTGTCAAAATAATTTATTACCTACGAATACATCCAAAAACTAATAAAAACCTCCTTGGCTTCTATACTTAATCTATTGCTTAACTAGGACCTTCAGACAAATACATACCATTATGTGCGTTTTCATTATTTTAGAACTTAATCCATATTTAATATAAAAAAATATTTTATTATAAATATCATTTTATTTTATTTGATAAATTTTGTCATTTATAATAAACACGTCAATAAAATTTGTAAAGCTTTTATGAAAAGTAATTCATATTTTATTGTAAAATATTACCAAAGCAAAATTTTAAAATTTGAATGAAACATAATATAAAATATTATTTTCATTGCGATAATTTTAAATTTATGGTTTGCTATTACTAACGTTTTATATTGCCATTATGAAAATATTTGTGAAATGTTTAAACAACTATTATTACAGTTAAATATTTCAAATATGTGGCCTCTATTTCAGAGTGTACGTGTGAAATTTTAGTTCTCGTGGCGATTTTCCAGAAATATAATTAACTTTTGAAAAAAATAAAACCTCTGTCATGCTATTAGGGATGAACGAAGGCATAATCTTATAGCTTAAAGTAGAGATAAACTTAAAAATTAAATAAATAAATAGAAATCTACAGGTAGATATAAACGTCGTATAATATTTAACAGTCTGGCAGGTAAAAATCCAGCCAACATATAAGACCAGATGGCCGAAACACGTATGGAGGGGGAACCAGAATAAAATTCACAGAAAAAGAACTGTCTACTTCCCTTTAATAGTTTAAAAGAGAAAAACGGCAACTTTCTTAAGCTTAACTCACTTGTGTCAGCTATCCTGCTACGAGGTCATTCCATTAAAAAAAGTGATTCCTGCTATCCTTCAAGATAGACATCAAGATCCGTTTTAACTAGTTATTGTCTGCAAAGTGAAGTCCTTTGAAATAATTTGGTAAATGTTTTAATAAAAATAGCCAGTCTGAGGTTAATCTGGTTGCTTCTGCTGAATGAAGTTAAACTTGCGGAGGATGGGTTGAATTTTGTACTCTTGTAACATAACCTAGAACGTTTTTGTTCAATAACTGTAAATAATTTTGTTATTATCGTCGGAAACTACTCGTACTATACTGCCCTTTGGTATATGTTCAACAAGAATGACTCCTACTTGGTCCTATAAGACGATGGTCATAAGCGGGACAGCTAAAGATTATGTGTAGACCTATTTTTGGATTCGGAAAACCTATGTGAACCCAATGCATAGACCTTAATTTAGGTTCGGGATCCTAGTGATGTACCCAAATCTCATAGCTTGTTGTTATCTTAAAAATGAAGTTAGGTTTTTTAATCCAAAAATTTGAGAAATTTGTAGATTCAGCAAATTTTTTTAGAAGGTTAACAATCTTAATCTATTACGTAGGATTCTCAAAATATAAAGATATTTAATACTTTAGCGACAATAGATACTTTTACAGAAAGATCTTTGAGAAGAACCATTGGATAAGGTTTTGTGGTACTGCTCTACTTTTTTAAGAAGTAAAGGATGCTACTAACAGCATTTTTAACTTCTTCGTTTTGGAAATACAAAGCGATTTTGAAAACTATTCGTTTCCTAACCGCCTAATACCACACCATCAAATATTTGTCGAGGCAGCTTTGAGAAAAAATTTGAAGGTAGAAGTCGTATTTGAACAACTCGAATAGTCGAAAAAGAGAAAATTTTGGAAAGAGATGAAGAAAAACCACCGCATCGAACGTGAATAAGATATTCCTAAAACTATTATAAACGATATTTTAAAAGTTCAGCAATTTTTATCATCCGATCCCCACATTTAGTGATTTTAATCGAAACATGAAAATTCGTGATCTAAATTTTGGTAGAAATATTTTGTTTACTGACGAGGCGTGCTTTATACAAAATCTGGAGTCACCAATCCGAACAACGATTATGTTTATTCGGATGAAAGTTCATATATATTAACGTTGCACACCATCAGCATAACTTTAAAATAAATATTTTAGCAAGTATTATGGATTGCCACCTTATTGGTCCTGTTCGAAACAGGATAAATGGAAATATGTATCTTAATTTTTTGCAAAACACATTATAACTTCTCATTTTTCCGTTGCTGTTAGGCAATATTTACACGAATAATATCCCAACCCATCGACCAGAAGACGCAGTGAGGCATCAATAAGATGGCCAATGCATTTTTAACAGCTATATACGTGTGACTTATTTTTGTGGGACGCACTTAAAACAGAAGTAAACAAGACTTTGGTAATCACCCGCGAAGAATTTATGATGCGAATTCTAAACTCTGGTCACCTTTTTAATAATCCTAATATGTTAGAGTTCAATTTCATATATTAAAAAGTGCTAATAGGTTTATTTAGCAAAATGGAGACCATTAAATGTATTTTGCTTAATTGTTTTTTTTTAGTTAGTTTATTCAATATTTTTAAAATACGTACATGTACTTCCAATATTTATTTTAAAAATTATTTTAATATTACAGCAAATTGGTGTATGCATGTAATTGAAAATATTTTTTTTCCTGGCAAAACCGCTCATCCAATGAAAATTTTTCAGGAAGTAAAAAGCTTCCAAATATATGCGGTTATCCGATGGAAATATCTAGGTTGTTAGAACGTTAGTGACAAAAAATCGTCAGCGAAGAATGACGTCACTTTTATAACACTTACACTACTTTAAAGCCGATCGCTATTCCTATAAAACACGTCACATTATATTGTTAGTCCACGTACCTAAAATTATTAAATTCAGTTATTTTCAAAAAATTCAAAACGTCTTCTAGAACAAAAACGAAGCAGTTTCGGATATAACTAAGTTGGATTAAATCGATCTATTTTAACGTCAGAAGTCTGCCGTCAAGCGTTGTAAACTATATATATATATATATATATATATATATATATATATATATATATATATATATATATATATATATATATATACATACACATATATATATATATATATATATATATATATATATATATATATATATATATAGTTAGACAGATTTTGTGTAAAGTACGTCTCTTCAGTAAACAAGATATTTCTACCAAAATTTAGATCACGAATTTTCATGTTTCGATTAAAATCACAAAATGTGGGGATCGGACTATAAAAATTGCCGAACTTTTAAAAAATCGTTTACAATAGTTTTAGGAATATCTTACTCACGTTCTATGCGGTGGTTCTTCTTTATCTTTTTCCAAAATTTTCTCTTTTTCGACTGTTCGATTTGTTCGTATACAACTTCACATTTTTTCTCAAAGCTGCCCGTTTCTCGAAGATGACTCTCAGTATTGGCAAATATTTGATAGTTTGGTATCAGGCATTTAGGAAACGCATAGTTTTCAAAATTGCTTTTTATTTCCAAAAAGAAGAAGTTAAAATGCTGTTAGTAGGATCGTTAACTTCTTAAAAAAGTAGAACAGTACCACAAAAACCTTATCCAGTAGTTCTCAAAGATCGTTCTGTAAAGGTAACTATTATCACTAAAGTATTAAATATCTTTATATTTTAAGAATTGTAGGTAATAGATAAAGATTGTTAACTAGCTAAAAAAATTTTCTGAATCTACAAATTTCTTAAATTTTAACCTAACTTTATTTTTAAGATAACAACAAGCTATGATACTTAAGTACATCACTAGGATCCCGAATATATATATATATATATATATATATATATATATATATATATATGTATATATTCTCACTGGTATGATGTGTAATTGAAGGTTTTCGGGTATCCCGTGTATGTCCTAACTCCCTTTTAGAACTGTGAGGCGGCTAACGTTTCGGTAGAATCTCAATCACCATTTTCAAAGCTCACTCTACGGCGTCTACGAGCGAACTCGTTCTATAAATGGTGCACCACTGTGAGAAAAGCTTCCACCATTTTCTGGTATTCTTGCAATCTGAGATAGTGCTTTATCTTTGTGTTAGCACAGAGTACGTTTGTCCCTATAGTATAAGGTATTTTCTGGTTGCGAACTAAGTATTTCTTATATAATTGTATTTTATACATCCAACTGCCAGTATATTGTATCCACTTTTCGTATAAAAATAGCTTACATTAAAAATACTAATGGTGTTATCAGGAAACCCAGTGTTGAGATACCACTGGAGATACCTAATTTTTGGCAACCACTACCTTGTAAAATCAAATCATTGAGGTGTGTACAAGGAAGCAAAATTTCACGCTTAAAAGAAACAGTCCTTATATAAGCTCGTAACCTGAAAATAAAATTTACTTCAAAACGATTAGGGATACAACCTAATCGAAACGTAGTAATAAATACAACGCAAAGTCCGGTAACCACATTGTGATCAATTAAAATTAAGTTTAAGTAAAATCAATAATTTGCTTGATTTAATGAATTCTAATAACATTAACTTCGTTTACGTCACACGTCGTTTTCAGAATATTTTAAAGTTATTTTTAGATGTTTCAAAATTCCCATAAATGTTGGCTTCATAAAAAAACTCTTAATGTAGGGAAAAATTGAGGAGTAAACTGATTTTTATCACTTTTTGGAACACTGTAAGCCGCCTTTTTGGCCAAATTTAAAAATACTTCTAATGTAAGTTAGGAGTTTATTTTATATTATTATCTCTGATTTTCAAGCCAAACGGCTTCGCACTCCCTCCAGAGAATATTCACACATACCAAATATATAAAGATACCAAAATATGAAGCTGTTTGGGGACCATTTCCATGGTATCCGCTCCTAGGTGACGCGGTCTGTTGTATTTTCCACAAACTTTCAGACGGTCCGTGGGGTTGCAAGAACAACTGCTTTTTGGTTTGTACAGATGCTCATTTAGTCCCAGTAACTTGATGTTCTGCAGGAGGTTCTTTGGTATCACACCAGTTGTTGATAGTATTCTGGGAATCGTTTGGATGCTGTTCATTGCTCATTTTCTTCGAATTTGCACCTCCAGGTCTCTGTATTTGGCGATTTTCTCTCTAAGGTTGTTGTTGTTAGGTATGGCAATATCAATTAATGTAGTTGGCCTAGGAAATTTTTTATGTTAATATTATGTCTGGCTTATTATGAGCAACTGTCTGATCTGTTAGAACCGTTCGGTTCCAATATAGCTTGAACTCGTTATTCTCAGGTTGTATTGGTATTAAGGCACTTTTCCTACCTGCAAAAGTTTAAACTTATCTGCTAACACTTGGTGGAGTATCTTTGCGGCTTAGTCATGTCTTTTCTTATATTATTATCAGATTTACAAGCCAAATGACTTCGCACGCCCTCCAGGAATTATTGACTCAAACCAGGTATATAAAGATACCAAGAGTATGGAGCTCTATGGGGAGTCTTTCCATGTTATCGGGTCCTAGATGACCTGGTCTGCTGTACTTCCTACAAACTTCCAGACGGTCAGCGCGGTTGTATTACTTTTAATATCTGTACATTCTGTACAGGTCGATTACGAAACATATTTTGTTATTTTTTGGTATTTACAAATTTGGCAAGGCCAGATCCCCCGCATCAGCCTCCACTTAGGCCTGGTTTTATAATCGATAGTAGCACTTTGAAGTTAATCATGAGTTTTCAAGACCAGGTATTTCACCAATAGAAGTTTAAGGTTGGCACTAAACCATTGATTCAATTTTATTCACCAAAGTTGGTACTTGAGTTTCATAAAAATAAATTTAAAGCCTTTATCTAAACAATAAATGAAGAAGAAATATTGGCTTTCACGACTAATTGTTATTTTTTTTGACGGTATTCAAAAATAAGTTAATTCAAATATATGTTGTTATTAATATAATAAACAGGTTTATGCAATGGAAGTTCTTCCAGTCATAAACCCAGAAAAAGTCAGATTAGGTTAACATATAAAACACTGATCTTAGAAATTTGGTTAAAACCGAATTACAAGCCTGTTTTTATTTTAGAGCTAAAAACTAAATATTTAAAAATAATTTCATACTAAATTCCCAAAACCAAATGGTTTATGAGCCCCTATAAAATTAACTTTAATCATAACTCTTCTTAACGAAGCAAAGCAACATTTTGGTCAAAGGAAATCTGAGTTTTAAATTTTCGATTTAGAGTTTTTTATACATAAATGAAATAAAATGTGATTAAGGAAAAAGCGCAGGCAAAGAAATGCGGTTTTATTTTTTTGATGAAGTAAGTAACCACAGAATCGTCCACTGGTAAACTTATGGTCAGATTCCGGTAAAACTTAAACTGTCAATTATGAAACAGCTTTTTGCAAATAACCAACGGTTTTGTCCTAAGCTTTGGGTAACCATAAATTGTGAAACTGAGTCTTAGTGTAACTCTTGATTTTAATAGATGTACTTCATTGTCTACAAAACAAAAACTATATATTTTAAGGTCACGAGCCGTCACTGCCTTGAAAGTAAATAATCAAAAAAATTGTTTTTCCTGTGATATCTTTTCATTTACATTTATCCTACTGATCAATTTTTGGCGTAACTAGATTAGTTTTTATATTTCCCATATTTTTTGTTAACTGCAAAATGCGAAACATTGTTAATTGCTGCAGCTTGTAGAGAATGAAGCCTATTCGAAATTTCTGTTGGATTTTTCCATATCAACGCTGGAAAATGTGGTTATTCCTAATAATTTGTGTTTTGTAGTAGAGTTGTGTTAAATTAACAGTACGCAGACTGAAATGATTTGTTATATGTCAGAGGAAATTTAGTTAGAAAGAGTTGTTTTAAATCTTGTTGTACATGAATTGCTGAAAAGGTTGAAAATATATTTTCATAGGGGTTGTAAACTATTATATGTGTTCGTAAGATGAGTGTTTCGTCTTAAATGAATGTTTACTTGAGGGTAAATATACTTTTTATGGATCCATATTTACCAGATGCTCAATCTCGGATCTGCTAGAATTTTAACAGAGTTTTAACCAAGCTATTCGCAAACAAGACTCCTAGACAACATCGAATCATATTATTGGTGTCGCAGTGAGAAATACGACACTCCTTTTTAAGCATGTTTATTTAACTTCGTGGCGATAGACGATAATATTTAGATTTCAAGAAATTAACTTTATTTATGACTAGCTTTTACCCGCGACTTCGTCCGCGTGAAACTTGGGAAAAAAATTTATTGAGTTATGAGATCTTTACATTTTTTAAATCAAGAGCTAGCCAGATACCTTTCTATGAAAACACCATGAAAATTAGTTTAGTTAGTACTGGTCTAGACTAACATACGAGACCGCAGAGACAGAAATCAGTTCGGCTGTTTCGAAGATTAGCCCGTACAGATAGACAGACAGGAAGAAAAAATGAATTATATCAGTCTCAATAACCTTATTTTGATGTCTGTAAAGTATCATCAAAAACCGTTAAACTATTTCTAAGATTCACCCGTAAAGATAAAGAGCTAGACAGAAAAAAAGCAGCCGAAATTACATCAGATAACTTCCTATGTAAAGTTTCATCGAAATCAGTTCAGTCGTTTCGAAAATTACCTTGTACAGATAGACAAACAGCGTATATTACTTCTAACAATCTTCTCTTCAAAACCTTGATGCTGGTAGCCGCTACTTTGTGGTGGTTAATCATCTTCGGGAAATGTTTAAAAGGAACTACTATGTTTTATACCACTAAATTTATTAAGAAAGCAGTGGCTGCAGTTTCAACTCACAGAGTCATTTTCAAACTGAATTACAAAGGTAGACTAAGTATTCAATACAGAAACATGAGAAAATTTAACAATAAATAAAAACTACCTGAGAAATTACATTGCTACAAAGGGGAGGTACTAAATTTTGGGAACTAATTATTATTTGGCGACAACAAATAACGGGGGAAACCCAAGTTCTGTCTGGTCATTAAGCAAATTTACATTTTTATTTTTACTATGTTTATATATTTCAAAAGACTCAAGAATATTTAACTTTTGGCCTTTTGTTGAATAATGTAATATGTCAGTGTTGCTTAAATCAGGAAAACTGTGACTGTGTTCTAAGCAAGGGTTGGCAAAGCTCGAGTCTGTTTATTGTAGTCTATAAGATCGATGGTGTTCTGAACAGCGAGTTTTAAAGCTTCTACCACTTTGTCCAATATACAAGCTATCACACTCTGAACATTTTAACTTACAAACTCCCGATTTATCAAATTTATTAATTTTATCTTTAGCATTGTAAAGGATAGTGAACAGATTGTGTTGAGATTTAAAGACTACTTTTATGTTATGTTTGGAAAGACTATTAGTTATGTCTTCTGATAGGGTATCACAGTATGACAAAGATATATAAGATGAACTATCTTTATCATTTTTTATTTTGGGATATATTGAATTAAAAGCTAGTTGTTTGTGTTTTTGGGTTATTAATTTCTTTATGGTTTGTTGGAAGAAATTGTTTGATATTGCAATCCTTTCAATGATATTTAGTTCCTCTTGTTCTTCAGAGAGAGGCAAAGAGAATGTTCTATGTATCATTGAATTGTATGCAGCCATTTTGTGTTGTAAGGGGTGAAAAGAGTCATTAGATATAGTATTACCTGTTAAAGTTGGTTATCTAAAAATTTTAAAATTACACTGATTATTAAGATGAGATATGGTGAGAAGCTTTTAAACTCGCTTTTCAGAACACCACCGATCATATAGACTACAAAAAACAGACTCGAGCTTTGCCAACCATTGTTTAGAACACAGCCACAGTTTTCCTGATTTAAGCAACACTGACATATTACATTATTCAACAAAGGGCCAAAAGTTAAATATTCTTGAATCTTTAGAAATATATAAACATAGTAAAAATAAAAATATAAATTTGCTTAATGACCAGACAGAACTTGGGTTTTCCCCGTTATTTGTTGTCGCTAAATAATAATTAATTCTCAAAATTTAGTACCTCGCCTTTGTAATAATGTAATTTTTCAGGTGGTTTTTATTTATTGTTAAATTTTCTCATGTTTCTGTATTGAATACTTAGTCTACCTTTGTAATTCAGTTTGAAAATGACTCTGTGAATTGAAACTGCAATCACTGTTTTCTTAATAAATTTAGTCTTTTTCTTAATAATAATAGTTCCTTTTAAAACATTTCCCGAAGATGTTTATTTAACTTCGTGGCAATAGACGATAATATTTAGGTTTCAAGAAATTAACTTTATTTATGACTAGCTTTTACCCGCGACTTCGTCCGCGTGAAACTTGAGAAATAAAATTTATTGAGTTATGAGATCTCTACATTTTTTAAATCAAGAGCTAACCAGATACCTTTCTATGAAAACACCATGAAAATTACTTTAGTTAATACTGGTCTAGACTAACATACAAAACCACAAGGACAGAAATCAGTTTGGCCGTTTCGAAGATTAGCCCGTACAGATAGACAGACAGATAGAAAAAAATAAATTATATCAGTCTCGACAACCTTATTTTCATGTCTGTAAATTTTCGTCAAAAACGGTTAAACTATTTCTAAGATTAGCCCGTAAAGATAAAGAGCCAGACAGAAAAAAGCAGCCGATATCACTTCTGATAACTTCCTATAGGTATGTAAACTTTCATCGAAAACAGTTCAGTTGGTTCGAAAATTACCCCGTACAGATAGACAGACAGCGTATATCACTTCTAACAATCTTCTCTTCATTTATTTTCAGATTTATCGAAATCTTTCAAAAAATAGTAGCTTATAATTTTGAAAATTTGCATTTCCCCTAAAAGATTCCAATATAAGAACCAATTTTAACAAGAAATATTTATATATTGTGAAACGCAGGACATAAGATTAACTTTTTAAGAACAAAAATGCTATCGAGATGTGAAAACCTGTCCACAAGAGTTATAAGGGAAGCAATCGGAATTAAAAGAGGCCCAACAACTTAAGCTGCTTACGAAACATCAAGCAGTAGTAGGTAGTAAATAAACTGATCACACCTCAGCAACACGATCCCTAACACTTCTTTAATTCACAAGATTTTCCACTGGCCCACCTATTACCGATATTAAATTTGTTTACAAAATTTTTTATTTCTCACGTCAAAAAAATCAGTTTTGACATTAGATATTTGCATTTTCTATTTTAAATAATTATTTAATTAATGCTATTTATACTGATGGACAACCTATGAAAAAAAGCATGATAAGCCGAATTGAGGCAAAATTCAGAGAATATAAGTATGCTCCGCCTAAGAAAATAATTTGGTAGTCCCTAAGTAACAGAAGAAGATGAACTTAATATTCTGCTGACAGCTCAAGCTTCAACTTTTGATGTAGCACATTCTAGGGTACACAAAATTCTGAGAAAAGCGAAGTATCGGCCTTACAAGATATGCTTAAATCAGGATTTGTCCGAAGATAATTTTGATCGCAGAAATTAATATTAGGAACAAATGCAATAATTATGCAACGGTAACAATAATTTTGAAAAAAGAATTATCTTTTCTGACGATGCAACACTTTAAATAGCGATCTCAATAGACAAAATTGTTGCTATTGAACAACTGAAAATCCTAATTGGTTCACAGTAGTTAACAACCAAAATCCTCAAAAAGTGAACGTGTGATGCGGTATCGTTGGACAGGCACAAGAGGGACAATTGAGTGGCCAGCCAGATCACCAGGTTTGACCCCACTTGATTATTTTTTGTCGGGATTCTTAAAAACTAAGGTATACTTGATCCAGCCCCACAACTTGGAAATCCTAAAAGTTCGAACACGTCAAAAAGTACGAAATATAACCGCAAATGTCATCGATAATGAAAAACCTGGACAGTTTTCCCAAAAATGTATCATTTGTCTGTTGAGGTTTGGGTGTGCTTTGAGTACATTTATATACTGGGTTATCTGCTATTCATATTTTTTCCTCTTCAGGAAAAGAAGGACAATGGTTTGGCATGTATTAGATTTGATTAGGTGCTTTTAGACACCCTTCATTCTCGAGGCATCTCTCTAGCTTTTAGTAAGCTATTTTGCAAGCTATAGTCCTAATCCCTTATTCCAGTCGTGAGAAGAATTCATGATTGATCGTTTTACTATTATTTGAAGGTTATGTTTAGTTCCTCCTCCTCAATTTACCTAATCACAAAATACGTGAAAAATATATTCATGATCGTATTGTTACAAAATTAAGAACCTAAAACACAATACCAATAATACTTAAACAAATAGTAAAATGCTGTAGAAGAAACATTTAAAGTTTCATTCCGGAGCACTCTTTTTTTTAATATCATAACTGACACACCCAGAACAAAAATCTCATTTCTTTATTCTGTCATTCTCTCTAATGTAAACATATACAAATTTAAGTAAACGTCGCAGCAGGAAATGACTTCGGGGATTTAAAACTTTGTTCGATCGTAATTTGAAAAGGAGAAAAGACAGCATTATTAGTTTCTCCTGCTTACATGCATTAATTTCGCTGAGACAGGCTTCGAAAATCTCCATGGACAGAAAGTTAATCTGGAAAAGTTTAGAATTTTTTGTTGTTATTATGAACGTCTTAACAATTATTTTGAGTTGTAGTCATAAGTAAAACAAATTATGTAAAGTAACATAATGGAGTAAAATTAAAAATAGAGTATTTGTTGTAGAGTTATTAGCATTTTTTTCGCCAAAACTTTGTTTGTTTTTTCAATAATTAATACGAATTGTTCGAAGTAAAATATGTTCTAAAAATAAATTACCTTAAATTTCAATTTATAAGTTTTACTTATTTTTATTTAACTTCATTTATCCGATTTTAATTATAAAATTTGGATAAATTTTGACAACTCTAACGGTTTTTCACGATTTTTAGTTATAAGATTAGCATTTTGAAATATGATTACAAGATGAGTTTAATAAATCACATTTGAAAACAGATTCTTAATGTATTGTAAGTTTAACAATATGCGGGATATTTGATTTAATCGGAAATCATTAAAAGCATATACACAATTTGTAGCTATTGTAATATGACATTTTATGAAGGAGTTCCTCATATATGAAAAGGTGAGTCCGAAATATTACCAGAAAATAATGTTGTTTCTGCGCATGTCGATATTTGTTTGTCGTTTATCAGCTCATTGGGTACTTCAAAGTTGTGGAGAAGACATTTTAAGGGTAGACTGACTTGTTTTTCTTCTTTTTCTTCTTCTTCCTACTCCGTGTGAGGTCCCCTGTCCGTTCCCAATTACAATGGTGAGTTGATCACTGTTCTCTGTCCACTCTCGAATGTTCCTCAGCCAAGAAATCTGCTTCCTTCCAACATTTCCACGACCCTCGATCTTACCCTTCATTACCATGTTATGGTTAAAAATTAATCTTAAGTAATAAATATTTTCGTTTACATTTTTCTACATTAAATTACAGGTTCAGATTACTAAAGTAATAAAGAGATTTTTGACTTGTACGTTTTTCTTTAAAGGTTGTCAATAACATGCATAACTTGAAACGTAAATTTACAGTAAACGATGGTTTCTACTATAAAACTAATGATTACCTTTTGTTTTTCATTCAATAATATTGGTTTCATCTATATTCAGATCATTCCTTTTGTTTACATTTTGAAATTTTGATTGACATCGAAACTTGAACTATTTCTGTAATTTGTATATTTCGTTAGGTACCTCGAGACAATGTATCACAGATTGGGAAAAGCGATTTCTTAATGATTGGATAAATATAAACAGTGTTTTTTGTTTTCTTGTTGATTTTTCTTCTTTAGGAAATATTTATTTATTGTCACATATCAGCTGTTTCAGATAAATAGTCAGGTCCACCCAATTGCGTGGAAAGCTTTTAGGGTTGCCTATATGATGGCACATCTGTTGAATATATTGAAATGCTAAATTCGAAATAAGTTAAAATAGACTATTTCATTGTGCTGGTTTTAGTTTATTAGTAGATTATTTCTCTTTACTTTACTAACTAGAATTTTTGGTAATTAAAATATTTGAAATTAGACCCTCGAACTAATTCGAACTAATTGGATTTAATTTTTGAATATTTCGAACCCATTAAGTAATTTGTTACAGGATATTCATTTTGTAGGACGAGGTAGTTTAGATTATTAAGATATTGGTTGTCTGTCTGATTTCAGTACTGGCCAGTTTTAAAATTGAAATAGAAGAATTTTTGTATATATTGTCCGGAAGTAGGAAGTAATTGTATGATAAATATAAAGGGTTCGAGATTATTGCCTCGAGATTAAAGTTATTTTTTTGGATGGATTTTTGATGGACTTTTTTATTAAGTTTTTTTGGAAAGTTTCGTTGGAAGGAATGCGCTAGTGACTTGAGAAAAATCGTTCTCTTTTGGCTATCTGACGCAAGAGCGAGAAGAAGTGGTCTAGTTTACTACTTTCTCAAGTTGAGGGATTTGGTCATAGATGACCGATTAAAGTAACAAAACCAAGTCGGGGTGCAAACATTTTTTGGTGATTTGGTCGTTTCACCCTACAGCCAGTTTGGCGATTATTTTTCTTTAGCCAACCCAGAAACAACGGCTTAACATTTATCAGATGCCACCATTTTCTTGAGTTCGAGGTATGTACATATTTCTTTTGAAATAATCAGTTTTTGTGTTTAAGCAAAATTTAGCTAGGCTTTGCGTAGGCCTTTTGTGCGACTGATTGAGTAGGATTTTTTTATTTCTTTATTTTGGGGTCTTTGGGATAACTCCAGAACATCTTAGAACAATTTCAGTATGTCTTAGGATTTCTTCAGTATTTGTTTCTTTTGGATGAAATTTTATAATGTACATTTTGGGAAGTCATATGCAGTTTGGGTTAACGTGCTGCACTTCTGGAATTGTGAGCCTATGAATGAAACAATCTCCATATTGAGCCAGGTCAACGTCCTTTCTGGTGAAGCCGTCTATGTCACAGGCCTTGTTTAACCACCTGTTTGAAAGTGATTCAGCTAAGTGATTTTAGCCAAAGTATGTACAGGAGAGTTTCTGATTGTTAAGTCTGATGGGTATTAAACCTGTATTTTTAATCGCTTAGTTATCTAAGTAAAGTTTCCTTTTTCGATTACCTAGAGGGCTAACAGGAGTTTAAATATCTGGACTTCAATATTTTCGAATTATATTTATCACTTAATCTTTGCGGCGAACCAGTAAATTTTGTAAAGTGAAGCGAAGTCGACTCTGTGGCGCTACAACCTCAAATTTAAATGTTTTATTTTGCGATACCCTACTGTAAATGAGGTTTTTTATTATGGTTCCAAGAGTGGCCATTTAACCATTTAATAATTGTTTAAAGTAATGAATATAATAATGATACATTTATTGAAACTTTTAATTGCTTTACAATTCAATATTTTGGAAACTATTTATTTTGTACAAAATTGAAACATACTTTTCAGCAATATTTTATTAAGTTTCTAACCACTTGAGCGACAGTTATAAGTTGATTTCTATGATCTAATTCTTGTAATTATATATCACTTTTTTGTATAATTATCTATTGCTTATATTCTGTTAACTATCATTTAAACACTCATCATCTCTCACATTATCAATTTTCTAATTCTTTTTCTTTGCAGACCTTTTTTGTAGTTTTTGATATTGCTTATTTTTTTTTATTACTGCAAAGTTGATAGTCTCCTGCATTGTTGGGCTTATGGAACTTCATAGTCTAGTTTAAAATAGAGAGTTTTTTTTATCTTCTATGACTAGGCTATGTCGACGTAAACCTTCCAAGCATAGTGATTGATTTGTTTACTTTTTTTGGATCGGTTTGCCGCTCACTGTGCAGGACACTGTCCAGTTTACCTTGCTATCTTTTGTTTTCATTTTCATTTTGTCTACGTCATAGAAAGTCAATAACTTTCGACTAAGTCGTTAACAGAGTTTTTTTATTGATTGCAAATTTACCATTTGTAAACATAATTCAGATATTCCCATTAGAGGAGCTTGCAAGAATTCACACTGGTGATAACTTTTTCCAGGGGTTGTCCTTATTTTCTGGGAAAGGGTATACCGTGAGGAATAAATGTATTGGCCTCTATTTAATTGGTTTTATTTCCTATAATCTTAAATTAGAATACTATTAAGCAGTTAAACTCAGTGATTTATTTACCCGGATATGACATATTAAATATTTGTTCTTTTCCAAGTTTTCTCTACTACAATTGCTCGTAGTATAATCATTAGGGCAACTTTTAAAGTAAAATTTGGTGGCGCCTTTGTCCTGAATTAGACATTTATAAAACTTACATAGGCAATATATTAAAAATAGTGGAAAAATATAAAAATAACGAAACTATCCTGAGATGAGTTAGCATATAGGTAGACTCCAGTCAGCATTAGGATAAACATTAGGTAAGTCTGAACTAAGGTACCTTACAGGGTGTTGCCAGGATTTGGTAAGGCGTTCATAGTTGGTAATAATTATTACATGGCATCGTAAAATGTTAAGATTTCATTTGCGCCAAAAATTCTAGATTTCAACCAGTTGAAGAATTCTGTACAGATTCTCTCTGAGGACATAACCAAGAGAAGCTAGTTTTCTACATTTTACAGTTGTCTGAAATTCACGAGTAGCATCTGCCCGATCTAGAACTGCTATATAAGTCTGCATAACTACCCAGGTTAATCGAAGCATTCGCCTATGCAACCACATAGGATTGATTGTGCCAGCTTTCAGTGTCGATACAACAACACTGACTAAATGAAACATTTAACCATCGTTTGGCCAACATTTAAATTTATAGATAAGCAATATCATTTTCATGCGGCCTGATTCGAGTCTGAATTTAACTTTTCTATCTGGGTCAAGCTGTTCAGTAATATAACATCCAAGGTACTTGAAGTGGGAGACTCTTTCAACCATTTGTCCATTTATTAGCAGCGAAGCACCTGAATATGTTAAACGACTGACTTGTTTACTCGTAAATAATTATATCTTAATTTTGTTTGCAATTTATGGTGGAAGGTCCGCCAAATACCAGAAGCGGTACATATCCAGCATTGTATGCTTTTTGAGTTCCACAAGGGTAGAAATAGTTGCTACCAAACATATTTGCAATGTTTATCCAAGTGCATAAATGTTCGTAAATGCCAAAGATGGCTTTCTAGGTTCAAATTAGGTAATTTTTGATCTTTCCGACTCTTATCGATCAGGAACTGTCAAACACTCTTAACGAACCTCGGTCGACCATCCAAAAATATTTGCAGCAGATTGGTAAACTAAGCAGAGCAGGTGTTTGAGTTCCGCATAACCTGTTCGAAGAAAATAAATCTAACCGATCCACCACATGCAACTTATTGCTTCAACGGCACGATATTATACACAAGTGTTTTTTGATCGCGGTCTATGATATTCCAAAACGCAAAAAAACAGTATCTCCCTTCAAATGAATCATCAAGAAGTACAGCTAAGCAAGCTTTACATCCAAAAAGCCGTTTTCTGTGTTTGGTGGAGTTTTCGCGAGATCGTTCATTTTGAAGTGCTGAAACCTAAACAGCAGATTCTTACTGTGAACAGCTGGATCGAGTAAATCAATCTTTCATTGAAAAGTGGCTAGCGATTATCAACAGAAAAAGCGTTATTTTGCCACACGATAATGCAAGACCACACTGCACAAGACGAACCCAGGAAGAAATTAATAAATTTGGGTAGCAGGTATTGACTCACCCACCATACTCACTTGATATTGCGCCATCGGATTTCCATTTATTTCGATCACTACAACATTTTCTAAGTGACATAAAAATTGAAAATTTGAATGACGTCCAAAATGCTTTCTCCAGATATTTTGCTCAAAAACCAATTAGTTTTTATCTATCTGGTATTGACAATTTGCACACTAGATTATAAAAAGTTCTTGATAACGAGGGTAATGACGTCATTGAACTTGCTAAAAACTTATTTGTTTGAATTCAATGTAAAAAATGACATTACTTTCCGGTCCCCCTGATATTTATACTGGGCCTTAGTACGAGCTAGGAGCGACAAAATACATCCGGAATTTCTTAAACTACTGAGTACCAATGGAATTAGATAGATAACCAACGTATTCAATCACACATACTGTACAGAAAAATACCAAATAACTGGCCAAAATCGGGAATTATTTTTGTTCCAAAAAAAGCAGCGCTAGTAGTTGTGAATAATACCAAACCATTAGTTTTCAAGTACCTGGGCGCAGTGATAACGGCAAACAATAATATGCAGAAAGAGATTAAACAGCGCATCACACAAGCAAATAAATGTACATTTGCGATACAAACCTTGCTAAAGTCAAAATTTATCACTAGAAAGACAAAAACCGAAAATTTTCGAGCAATAATACGACCAGTAGCAATCTACGCCAGTGAAATATGGACCCTGACAGTCCACGATACGGAGCTGCTAAGAAGGTTTGAGAGAAAAATCCTGCGCATAATATATGGCCCATACCGAGACCTTGAAACAGGCCGTCACAGAATGAGAAGCAACATAGAACTTGCGCAAATATGTCAAAGCCCTGACATCATTCAAGAAATAAAGTCCAGAAGACTACGATAGGCAGGTCATATACAAAGGAGTCAAAATGATCGACTAATAAAACGGGTATGGAATGAAGCACCACAAGGAAAAAGACCACTGGGAAGACCTAGGCTTAGATGGAGAGATAACATCCACAAGGATCTAGCTATCCTTGAAGTTGACCAACAAGAATGGAGGGAGCTGGCACAAGACCGTTCCAGGTAGAGGCAGATAGTCGAGGCAGCCAAGACCCACCCTGGGTTGTAGTGCTACGGAGCCAGTCAGTCAGTCAGTCATTAGTTTCATGAGTTAACTACTCAAAATATTCCTGGTATAAACTATGCGAAGAATATACAACCGCAACATAATTTGGTTTTAGAGATGCTGTTTGAACACGAGAAGCCTTGTTTTTGTTCTGTTCTGTTCCAAAGATGCAGAGACATCAATTGAGACATAATTTTACTTCATCAATTATAAAAAAATTTTCTATAGAATTCAATACAAGAAAATTATTGAAAACTTAATGGAACCTGGTGTTGACTAAATGGACCTAAGAATTATTAGAAATTCGTATTGTGGTCAGACTGCAACTATCAAAGTAGGAGGAGAAAATTCCAAGGAGATGGAGATTAAAAGAGCCGCCAGGTAAGTTTCTGTGTTCTTTCCATCATTGTTCTACATATATTTATTTCAATTTATACTCAAAAAAGTATTGGAAAATATCAACGCCTGCATTTGCGGATAACTTAGAAGGATTACAACCACTAATAAATAGCATTGCAATAACTAGCACACCATACGGGGTGAACCTTAACACAAACAACTACTATAAGTAAGTTGACAAATATTCCTACCTGGAAACTAGCGTTATTGAACAGAAAAGAATCGATGCTGCGGAGAAAGCAGAAACCACATTTAGAGAAATGGAGTTACTGTTTAAAAATCGGAAACTAGGTCTCCCAATAAAAAGCCGACTTCTCCATTGTTAGACGTTATCTGTCTTCTTGTTCGAGATCGAATATTGAATCCTAACTAAATCATCTAGTAAGAAGATAAATGTTTTTAGATGTAGCTATATTGTTGGATTTTGAGTTTCGTATACGGAGCATATAACAAATAAGACTGTACTACAATGGATTAGAGAAGATATAGAATTTCTGAACACAGTGAAAAAATGAAAATTAGAATATCTCGCCTATATAATATAAAGCGAACATAGTCGTGGTTTTCTTCAACTCATATTACAAGGAAACATATTAGGAAAGAGAGGATCAGGAAGGAAAATAATTACGCGGTTCATGAAATATGAGCATATGTACCTCAAAAAGATACAAAATGGGCCATGTACTAACACGGCAAGTTTTCCATTGTATTGTCGCATAAATGTCAAATCCTCATTTTTTCTCAAAGGACAGGATTTATTTTAGGAAGCTCGATAAGCTCTTTGAATATATATTTATACATTACTGTTTCATCTATATTTTATGTCTAGTTCCGAAAATATTTTCTTAAGTTAACGTAAAGCCAATTAATAAAACCTCTGATTTATTCCAGTATATTTCATGGGCTAGTTTTTCTTTTTTGGTCTCGTTATATTTACTCACTAAACTCTTTTCAGAGAGACAGGTATTATTAAAAACCTATAAAACATTTTAATGGGTGCTTCTAAAATCAGAATTTAAGTTTATAGACCCTAATTTTAGTTTAAATGACTCATGCCAGTAGTGCACCTAATATTGATCTTGAATTTTAATTGCCGCTTTGCATATTCAATTTGCTCAAAATTTCGGCAACTGGAAATAAAGTTTTATAATGCAGGCTATTTATATAAAACAGGTATATTAGGATTGATTTTTCAATAAATGGATGCACAGAATGTTAAAAAAAGTTTTGCTATATTATTAGAGGTAATTATACTGGTTAGCAAATTGGTGATCATGATAACTGTTCGAGAACTTGGAATCATTTCTAACGTAATTTTATATGTGGAATCCTAATCAGGCCTCAAATTGCACCCATCGTGTCAGAATTTTGAGATATTTAGGATTAAATGGCTTTTTTAACTATAATTAAATAATTCTTTTATCGCACTCTTACTGACAGCATCGCCAATAGAATGTCTTTGCCCTTCAAAATGAGCTTACAATTGCTCGTCTACTGTAACAACAAACCCTACATACTCGTAAAATGTTACAGCAAAAAATAGATTTATCTAGGAATCGAATGTAACGATGCATAATGGTGTATATAACGATGACCATAGGGTGATGTTTCTGAGTCTGGACAACTTTACAGATTTTTAAAAAATCAACTTTCAGTAAGAAATAAAGAAATGTATCTGCTGCATTTAAATAGTAGAGAATAGGAAAAATATATATACAAAGAGTTTATTTCCTGCCTGAAAGGAGAATTACATATATAACTACTATTTAAATACTGCAGCTATATTTCTTTATTTCTTACTGAAATTTTGAGTTTTTAAAAATTTCTCACTACTCCAGTGATTCATAGAAGTCGTTCATCTGGCGATATTTTTCAGTCTGACATCGAGGTCGGTAGATGGCAAGAGCAATATCCTACCGACATACCTTGAAATTTATATTTCATATATCAGTTATTCCTGCTAATGTTGTTTTCGGTCCGATACAGCTCCACTGACGAGATCATGAGGTGATCGAAACGCGTATGGAAACAAAACCAGAGTGATATTTGCAGGAAATAAACCGTTTGTATATATATTTTTCCTATTATTTGCCTACAAGGAGAATTACATATATAACTACAACTTTACAAATTACAGGGACAAAAACTGGTATGAGGAAACCAGCTTTTATGCGAAACTAAGAATAATTCCTTCTTGCTTGGTTTGCGCATAATCTTGATATTTTATATTCTTCTTCTTCCTCTTTTATTTAAGACTGACGTCTTGTTTTTCTGTTATATTAAGCCTCCTGTGATTTTGATGTCCAACTTTCGTGCCATCGTTTTGGAGGTCGAGCAGTGGGTCTTCTAGTGTTTGGTATCTCGTTCTTAGCCCATTTTGCCCATCGATCGTCGCCCATTCTGTCCATATGGTCCCTCCAATATATGCGCTTTGACCTTATGAACCGTACCACATCAGACACCTTGAGCTCTTTCCTTATTTCGGAACTTCTTATTTGATCTCTTAGGGTTACTCCTTTGATTGTTCTTAACGTTTTCATTTCAGCCGTTCGTAGCATCCTTTTTGTTTTAGATGTTTCGGCTCGAGTTTCCGATGCATAAATTAGGACTGGTCTTATCACGGTTCTGTAGATGCGTACTTTGCTCTCTGTGGATATATACTTATTTTTCCAGATTATGTCCCTCAGGCATCCTGATATCCTTGAGGCCTTGTTAGCCTGTGCTCTGGCTTCCTGGTGTAGATTTTTATTGTTTGATACATTAACTCCCAAGTATCTGCAAGACATGCTTTGTCTGATAGAATGGTTTTTTACCACCAATTTGCATCTGACAGGATCTTTTGAAATTACCATCGTTTCGGTCTTTTCTGTAGATATTTCCATAATTAGATTTTTTGATGTGGTCTGGAATCGGTATAGCAGTCGTTGCAGATCGTCTTCATTTTCTGCTAACAGTAAGGCGTCGTCGTCAAAACATGAGATTTTTAAAGATTTTCGTCCCATTTTGTATCCTCCATTGACTTCTTTTACATTTTGTATTATCTTGTCCATAATTAAATTAAAGAGAAATGGACTCATACTGTCGCCTTGTCGTATTCCCGTCATGATAGGTATTTCCTCTGTTACTCCTTGTTGTGTCTTTATGCGTGCCTTATTTTTTTATTTAGCTCTTCAATTACCGTAATATAGTTGTGGTTAACGCCATTTTCCTGAAGTATTTGCAATACGTCTTTAAGTCGAACTCTATCAAACGCTTTTTTAAGATCCGCTAGGCAGATGAAAAGAGGTTTATTGTATTCTATCGATTTTTCAATAGCCTGTCGGATAATGAAAATCGCATCAACTGTCGATTTGTTCTGTCTAAACCCGTGTTGTTCTTCACTTATTGTAATTTTACTCGTTAGTTTTGAAGTATGATTTTTGTTAATAATTTGCTTATACTGTCTAGTAGTGTTATTGTTCTATAATTGTTAGGGTCATTCTTATTTCCCGTTTTTAAGATGGGTATAGTTAGGCTGTCCCTCCACTGTTCTGGAATACTGAAGGTTGATTGAATTTTGTCGAATAGTATGAGGTAGCTGGAGGGTGGAACGAGTAGCTCACCAGTTGCCATTGACGGTCCCAAGCCCGGGTAAAGGAGGAGGGTTTATAGGCGAAGCTAGCAACCTACCTATAGGAAAAACCAATATATGTGCAAGGAACTGCTAAGAGAGCCTCGGAAAACGGACGGATCTTACGGATATTTTATCGTACAGTAATATATAAATAATTAGCTTCAAGTGGGACAGAATCTGAGCTCAGGAGAGCATTAGTTATTAAAAAACATATATCATCGCTCAAACTCCATTGCAAGTTTATTGAACGATGTTAAGTTATATCATCAAAACATAGACGAGCTTCGTACTAAAAGTGTTAATTTCTACAATGATGTGGTGAATTCTGAGCATGATGAGGTTATCGCGGAGGATTGGTTGAACCAGGGCATTTTTGATAAGGAAGTATTTCCTAGTAAATATATCGTATATAGAAGGGATCGTCACCCTGATTCTGCTTATAAAACTAGAGGTGGGGGAGTGATGATAGGAGTCATGTTATATTACATTTCTACGTAATTTCTAAAACCATGTTTTAGTATATGGTATTGTCGAGAATTTGGTTGGAATAAATCTAGTAAGATTGCAGTTATTATTTTGCGTATTATATATTCCACCTGCTTCTCCCGTTGCTCTTTACAATGATCATGTTAGGACAATAAATTATATTATGGATAAAATGCCAAATTTAAATCTATTTCAAAACATTGAGTCAGTTGAGAGCGACATCTACGAAGATTCTATTCAATTTTTTCAACAATCATGATCTTGGTTTTGATTTTACCTCACATAATGAATGCGAGCTAATCCTGTTTTACGTTCAATGCATAAAACTCATGATATGAATGGAAACATATTAGATATCATGTTCTCTAACTGTGCAAATATTGTTATTATTGAAAGTACTGCACCACTACCAGCACCTGATGACTATCATCCGCCGTTGGATATAATTCTTAAGATGGACTAATTTTAGTGTGTGATATGATCATAAGGATTTCCTTATGTTAGACTATAACCCGATTAATGACTATATTGAAGTAACCGACTGGGTTTTTGGAATCAGCTGGGTTGTGTTGTAATGGAACAAATCTTAATTATTTTGTACTGTTTAACGTGAAGTATATGCCACTAAAAGGAGGAATTAAATAAACACCCTGTAGATTGATTTTAATCATGGGAATTGAGAAAATCTATTTTTTATATTACCATCCAAGAAAATGTAAAGGAAAAATAAATTAAATATTATACTTAAGCCAAAACTCAATTTTAACGTTTTAGTCGTTTAAATGTTTTCTTAAAAATATATGAACCCAGATAATACATGACGACATAAACTAGAAAGATCGTATCCTCTTTTAAAATTTACCAATAAATCTGTCGAAGAAATCCTACCCTGGTTATGTAATTAGAATTAAAGAGATAAGTGCCGAGGATGGTCTTAACATGTAGTTACACTAAATAGTACTATGCAATAAAATATTGAATGATTTTTCCATTATTGGGAGACAAAAGGATAATTAAACAAATTCACTATAATGTGATATATTGTTTGACAACATATACAAAGAATTCGTATAGCGACTCTTTTTCCTGATTAAAAAAAGAATGATTTAAATACCAGCAAAATGAATCATAAAACACTCGGGTTTTTTACAGATGCTATCTTATTCTTTTAGTTATAGAGAGACATAGAATAGTTTAACCCTTTTTGTATAAAAAAATAGGATTAGGATGCGATCTAGATCAATTCGGGAATTAAATAACCTGTATAGAATTGCTGGCGCCTACGAATGAGGGAATCGCGACTTTTGGGAATGAAACTCATCCTTACAGGGTATACAATTGTGATAGATACCAGCGGGTACAGGCGGAGTCTCGGGGGTATGTAAGTTCGGCGTTTTTAGGAAATGATAACCTTCAGTTACGATCTGAAATTCGCTAGGGACTGTATCGTATTGGGAATAAGTCTTAGAAAGTGACGTGTCGTGTATAATCGGTGTTAATGAAGGTTTTTCTGTTTTTGTATTTTCATTTATTTTGGGGAAGTTAAAGGAATATCCTGTTTTCTCTTGAGAAAGGGACAACTTTTGCATTGTTTATTTAAGTAATTTAAATAGCCGTTTTTCGCAGTTTTATTATTTAATTGATTTATATTTTAAAAAGCTGCGAATGTTGTTCTTCGTTCGATACAGCTCCACTAACGAGACTATCAGGTGTCGAAACACGTATTTGCAGGAAATACATTGTTTTTACATATTGTTCCCTTTTTTTCTGCGTGAAAGGGGAATTACGAATAGGCAACTATTTAATTACGCCAGATTTATTTATTTATAATAAAACATTTAAATTTGCATATCTTTGAAACAGCTTCTCAAAACGATACTTTCTAAGAATAACTTTCACTTATAAAAATATCAAGAAACAAAAATTTTTGATCGGAAATTTAATATACTTGCACAAAAAAGTTATTCACCTGCAGGGGCGCCCTCTGCACTGTACATTCAAACTGTAATCAGATATTAATTTATCTTCCTAAAAATGGCATGCTAACAAACTTAGGATAAATTAAGGTATCATTAAGATAACTATTTACAAAAAGATTTAAAAAAAACTTTAACACTCTGTATTTCGGAAATTATCAACTTTTGTATTGGAGCAAATTCGACTAGATCCTCCTATTCTAGCTTCAGGAATTTGTGCTAACGTTTTGTACAAACCTTTTAGAGATACCCTGTATTTTATGACTTTGATTGTTGATATTAAAATTTTGAAGTAACAAACGAGTATTAGTCTTCAAAAAGCTAAACTAAAGTCTGCAACTATACCATGTTTAACAATTAATAATTCTATATTAAAAAGAATTCCAGGTTTATATAGGGTTTCCCATCTTGACAAAATAAGCAAACCATTATTCTTTTAATCTAATACATGCAATTAGTCTAAATCAATAGGGTTATCCTAAATTATCCAACCCAATAGATTACTCTAATCATATTTTGGCGTGTCTCCAGGGCTCTCTTCAACCCTTTAAGGGAATATGTCGTAACTCAATGTCAAATGTTTGATAAGAGCTAATTTAGATCAAGGTCTGATAACAAAATTGCTATTATATTACCACAGTACATAGTTGTGGAAGCTTGTTGAATATTTATACGGCGATCATTAAGATTTTATTTGATGTGTTAATGTTACGGTTCATTAGGAAAATTAAACTAAAGAATAAATATAATGGGTTTTAAGGTGTTCCAGAAATGGTACGAGCATAGACTAATCAGATGGGATAAAAGAGGGTCCTGCTAAAACCAAGTTTATTTGCGCATTACGCGAATAAAAGGTCTCTCTATCAATTTGTAGCCGAATTATGAAATTAAACTAGAGTTGGGCGATAGAGCAATTTCTTAATAACTAGTGAGGCAGTGATTTATTAATTGTCGTGATTTTAACCGGTGATTTGTCATTGCCCTGATTTTTACTCCCATTGCGATGCGGAATGGTGCCTAATTGCATATTTCTGATAATGATATTCGGTTTCAGCATCGATATGAATTATAAATAGGCCTAAATATTTGGAAGCAAAATTGGGATTAGTTAATTTAATTAGTTAGTTTATTTGTGATAATATAAATTAAAAATAGTTTATGTTTTTAATAAAAAGAGGTATTTATTTATCCAAATCGTACACTAGAGAATAAATTATTCTAAATGTTACAAAGAAAATGGCTTTGCAAATCCTACGGGGTTTATAAATAGAATCTAACAAACGGATATAAACATAGTTCTTGAAACATAAGCATGTATTTACCATAAAATTCTTAACAGGTTCAAAATCATCACATATTTATATAAAATTTGAACTATTGGTTATTAAAAGGTTCTCAACAACATTTCTTCTTACATAATTAATTCGGTGGATTTTGGTAAAGAAAAGTTCTAAGCTTCTCACATTTCTCTCTGGAACCCAGATAGATACTAAGCTAACAATAGAGGCACAACGTTTTCTCTACGATTTTGAAGAGATTTTAGACCATACCTTAGAGTTATAGTTGATGATCCTGCATGAAAAATAGTGCTTAAAAGTAGATAATTTAAAAGTCTGCCTGAGTTTGTTTCACACGATTTACGTAAAATAGATAAAACGTATTTCATCTTAGAGACCAATAGTCAAGCACACTGCGAACCAAGGAACAGAACTCTGTTGTAATGGCTTCTTATATAAAGGGTGTTTTTTATAGACGTATAAAACTTTAAGTTGGCAACACTTTTTTAACTGGCGGCCATTTTGTCAGCTGTCAAGTGATTTATGTTTAGTTTAGTTTGGCATTTCAACATGAATAGACTGAAGTCTAAACAACGCTTCCAAATTGTGCAAATTTATTTTGAAAATCATGGTTCTGTTCGAAATACGTATCGCGCACTAAGTCCATTTTACGGTCAACATAATCGTCTATCAGAGCAATTAATTCGATTAACTATGGAACGTTTTCGTACCACGTTTACTCTAAATGATAATACGCATCCACAGAGACATCGTACAGTGCCTTCAGAAGAAGTCATTGTTGCTGTAGAGCGTAGCGTAGAAGAAGACCCGAATCAGTCTATCCGCCATCGTGCACAGAAATTGGATATGTGTCCATTCACTTTATGGAAGATTTTGCGGAAAGATCTTGGTTTGCGTGCTTACAAAATCCAACTCGTGCAAGAATTGAAGCCACACGATCACCTAGCAAGGCGTAGATTCGGTGAATGGGCCCAAAACAAGATTGCCGTTGATCCCGATTTTCATAAGCGAATTTTGTTTAGCGATGAAGCTCACTTTTGTTTGAATGGATACGTCAATAAACAAAACTGCCGTATTTGGAGTGATGATAATCCTCAAGTGTATGTTGAGACACCGTTACATCCAGAAAAACTGACTGTTTGGTGTGCTTCATGGGCTGGTGGAATCATTGGTCCGTACTTCTTTAAAAACAATGCTGGTCAGAACGTTACAGTCAATGGTGACCGCTATAGATCCATGATTACTGACTTTTTCGTTAATCAATTGAACAATCGTGATATGCAGGAGCTGTGGTTTCAACAAGATGGCGCAACATCTCACACAGCTCGTGCCACAATTGATTTATTAAAGGAAACGTTTGGTAACCGCATAGTTTCACATTTCGAACCCGTGAACTGGCCTCCAAAATCGTGCGACTTAACGCCGCTAGACTATTTTCTGTGGGGATATGTGAAGTCGGTAGTCTACGCCGATAAGCCCGAAACGATTGATCACTTGGGGGACAACATTCGCCGCGTTATTGCCGATATACTGCCACAAATGTTGGAAAAAGTCATCGAAAATTGGACCTCCAGATTAGACTACGTCCGAGCCAGCCATGGCGGTCATATGCCAGAAGTCATATTTAAATTATAATGCCAGAAGGTTATCTTTCAAATAAAGTAAATTTCATGTCAATTTAAAAAATTCATCTTTGTTTTATTCCATTTAAAAGTTCTATACCTCTATAAAAAACACCCTTTACTTGGTGTTTTGCCTAATGAATCCTATCAATGTACAACTTAAGATAATGCTGTGTATACGCTTATCGAACGATAGATTACTATGAAAAATGATGGATTTGAGATTTTATGAAAACTTAATGAGGATAACAAATTTCTTTTACTCCATTCCACTGCTCGATCTAGATCTGATAGCAAATTGAAAGCACCGTTTATATTATTATAAGACTTAAGGTAGTTGGTATGGAGAACAAAAAACCATAACTGGAAACAAGTTATTGACGGTGGGCGTCAATAATAAATTTAGAAAACCATGCAGCTCCGAAATAAGATTCTTGCGGAATTTCAGATTTCATTGCTTTTTGAGATAACATCATTCGTGGTAACAACCTGTGTGCTTCCCCTCAGGTAAATCTCTTACCAGTACAGGCTTTCGAACGGTGTCGGGGATTTTTAAGTTCGCAAATGCGAATATATCATGAGAATTTTAATTTCCCAAAATCCAAAATGACGTTTCAAAATGGTAGACCATAATTTTTTTAAAGGCAATATTTTGCTCTGAAAATATTTATTCAGGGTGTTTTTGGGTCACTGAGCACGAATCTGAAAAGAAAATTTCAATTTTTTAATATCCAAGATGGCAGATCTAAAATGGCGAACCTTGTTTTTTTTTTTAAACTAAGTATTTCCTCTGAAAATATCTATTTGGAGGTTTTCGAGGTTGTCAGGAGGTTCTCAAGAGAATTTTGCATCTCAATGCTTGTTTTTTTTTAATTTTTCTTATTTTTGTTGTGTTTTTTTTTTGGTGTTTTCTGTGGTCTTCTATTGTTTTGTCTTTTTTTGTATTTTTTTTTCAGGGGTCATTTTCAGAGTACATTTAAATAAATTATCGTCAATATCAATGAGTTAACAAAAACACGCCTAAGAGCTAAAATAAAAAAAAATACAAAAAAGACAAAAAAAAATAAAAGACCACAAAAAACACCAAAAAACACAACAAAAAAAATTAAGAAAACAAGAAAGAAGATGCTAAATTGTTTTGGAAACCTCCTGATAACACTAAAAACTCCCAAATAAGTATTTTCAGAGCAAATCGTTTTAAAAAAAAAACTAAGGTTCGGCATTTTGAATCCGCAATCTTGGATATTGAACAATTGAAATTATCATTATAGACTCGTGTCCTGCTATCTCAAAACACCCCGAGTAAGTATTTTCAAGGCAAAATATTAGCTTTAAAAAAATATGTTCAACCATTTTAAAACCGCCCTCTTGAATATTGGGAAATTAAAATTCTCATTATATATTCACACTCTGCGATCCCAAAAATCCCCGAGTAAATAATTTTAAGCAAAAATAGTAAAGAGAAAAATGGGAGCTGCAAAGGGATTTACCTAATAATAACTTTTACAACATTTATTTTCGGTTTTTCGAAATTTTCAGGATGATCTGCTTTAACGAAGTAATTTTGCCACACACCATTCGAGATAAGTTTTCATTCGTGTAATTTTAAAATAAAATAGTAAATTATCGGCTATGCGGACATAAAGACCGTTGCTAAATATCACTCTCATATTAAAAAAAGCTGATATCTCCAAGATAATAGAAAAGCTTCGAGTCCAAAAAATGCGACAGCGCTGTTTCGTCCTAGTATGGGAATCATCAGGCCACTGCGTTCAGTACAAACCATCATCTCGCGCCTGCGTCCTATAAGCAGATTTTACAGTTGAAAAATAGTAAATAAGACACGGTAATGACATCTCAATGGATCACTCGATAACACAAGAGCAACACAAACCAAGAGTCTTGTATATAACTGCCATGTGATGGCGCAACGGTAAATTAAAAAAGGAATATATCAAAAATCGATACACGAAACGCGCTACTCCAAGGATAGCGGTCGCATTATCCGGAATCGGCAGCCAAACCAATCACAAATTCCGCAGTTTAAGTAAAGTGTCACACCAATGATCTTCCTAAGGGTGTGACAGAATTTGATTTTTGACTCCTGCTAATGACATATTGAGATAGCGTTAATCATTTTATCTATAATCATTTTTTGCCCCATATTAATTAGTAACTATTTTAATAACCTACAATTAAATTTCACAGTAACAAAGACACTCTGGAAGTCTGGTCGTGCATCTTCTCTCTCGCAGCTTTAGTACCAAACAATTAGGGTTATTTAAGCTTACCAACCACAACTCAGAACTTCAGGACTCAGGAAAGGCTGCTAATTAGTTGGTCAGAAGACATATCTTGTTTTGTAGGTCCCGCAACAGCTCGCCCGCAAGTTAATTCGCGTGAAGGTTTTAATTAAATTGAATAAAACAAGTTTCTCAAAACACTTAGTCTATTAACAAAATAAATAGAATAAAAACGAACTATTTACAATGAGAAACTTGAAACTAATAACAATTACGAAAAACTAACATAATTGCTCTTCTCGGTCGTTATTTTAACCAAAAATATAAAACCCATTTTTGAAAAACACGTATAAATAGCTTAATAAAATATTGAACAAAAAAAAAGAAATAAAACGTGAACAAACAGCTATTTATGTTACTAAATCAAACCGTATGAAAATCGCGAAATGCCCCACTAAAATAACACACGATAATCCCTTAATTTCCCAAATTAAACAAAGGTAACCTTCTTTCCCGACGATTATACCCATGATGTAATTATTCTACGGCACTGGTACTCACGGTACCGTTCTAACAACATTGAAACTGTGACTGACATTTACTATTTCTTAAAACAGTGTCTTCGAATCTTACACCCCTCGACACCCCTCTGATTCCCGTTTGTACCCATATTACCCGATGGAACCCTGAAACGTCAATTTCTTTCCCTTAAAGTTCGAAGGTTTCGATCGTTACGTGCTGAGGGCGTTAGCTATTCTATACCGGATGCTTGATTCCCGAATTTGCCTCTGAGCATCTTAATAATAATTTTTATATAAACACAATTAATAAAACTATTCTATTTCTCTCTATAACTAAAGGAATAAGATAATATAATGTCTGTGAAAACCTGAGTGCCCTTTTATTCCTATTGCTGGTATTTAAAGCATTCTTTCTTGCAATCAGGAAAAACAATCGCCATATTAGATTCCTTTCACAGGTCAAACGTTATATTACAGTATAATGAGTTTATTTGATTATTCTTTTGTTTCCTAATAATGGGAAAATCGTTCAATATTTTAACACATTTTAACGGTATTTCATATACCATATTTTAAAAAATACCCTTCATACATCTGGTTTTACTGACATAACCAGAGTAGGATTATTTCGAGAGATTTATAACCAAATCTTAGAAAGGGTCTCTTAGTTTTATGTCTTCATAAATTTACTGAGTTTATATATTTTTAAGAAAACATTTAAACGACAAAGATATAAAAGTTAAGTTCGATAACTGATTTATTTTTCCTTTAGACTTTCGTGGATAGTGATAAAAAATATAACGACCCTATTTCCACGAGAAATCTATTCACAGAGTGATTATTTAATTATTTATTTTAACAGAATATAGTTGACATTGAATAATGAAAAATAATTAACATTTGCTCCATTACAAGAGAACGGTTGCGTGTTTTTTTAAGATGATGAGGGCGAAACTGCGCTGTCATCATTTTTCGGACCCAGAGCTTTCCATTTATCTTGGAGATCTCCGCACTTTTCAACATGAGAGAAATATTTATGAACGGTCTTTATGTCCACAGAGACATTGTCTGTTAGTGCACTTTTAAAAAGAGTTTTTCTTTAAACCATTAAAGTAAAGTATACTGCATGTACCCTGTGAATATCACTCTGGTTCCACCTCCGTACATATTTTGATTACTTCAGTGGAGCTGTTTTATTTATATGTTACAACAATATCCTCGTTTGTTTTACCAAACACGCAATAAAATTTTCTCTGCTAAAAAAAAAACAATAATAAACCTAAATTGATCTGACTTTTGTAATCATTACCAATTTGAGTAAAACATCCAATTATATTGTTTTCATGTCTGCTAATAATATTTTCTGCTTTGACGAACTTTTCAATTAATCAACAACAATCTGTTACATTGAATTTTTTTTTCACATAAACATTTTTAGTAAATTGAAGATCTTATAAAAAATGCTAGATAATAATTTAACTCTAAATATAATTTTTCTGAGAGGGTTTTTTGTTCGAAGGTCATAGACAATGATGTTTCTTGCGAAATAGTAGATATCTGCTGGACTTCCATTGTCTTTATTTTTGTTGAATATCACGACGTTTCGGCTAGTAGTTATCTCTAGCCGTATTCAAGTGAAAACTAGAAAACGGCTAGAGATAACTACTAGCCGAAACATCGCGATATTCAACAACAATAAAGACAATGGAAGTCCAACAGATATCTACTACTTTGCGGGAGGGTTTTTGTTGTAATTTTATTGATTTATTTATAGTGTATGGCTTGCAGTCACTTTGCCTCCAATCTTTTGCGATTTGTTTTAGTTCCTTCTTCTTTTCTTGGTATTCGGTTATTAGAAGGGTTCTTGAGAAAAGTGTGTTGGTTACACCCTGTATTTATTAGAGGTAGTAGTGTGAATCGAGTATCTGTCTGTGTGGATTAGTTTTCGATATACTGTGTGTTGCTGGTATCCATTCATTCTTACTTACTAAAACGTCTGAGAATGGAAGTTTATTGTTTTTTTTTTCACGTTCATATATTTTGAGGTGAATGGAGTTAAGAAAATTAATAATCCAGTTGAGCTGTTATTTGACATGGGGCTTTTAAGCTTGAAGGTCGGGTTCTTGAAGAGCTTTAGTTTCGAAATGAATCTAAAAGAAATTCACAACTGAGATGGTGATAAGCCCATAGCAGCAGTATGCATCGGTCTGTATATCTGACCATCGAAAAAAAATTTTTTGTAAAGTATTGGCGAGGTTCGTAATGTGAATTGAGGAGTCTTGTCTTTATGTTATTTAGTCTAGTACTTTACCGTAAATTTTCTATATCTGAGCATGCCTATAGATGAGGTTTGAGATTAGATACGGAGCCCGAATTTAAGTACGAGACGTCATGAATAATACCGCCGGGTTACTGTCTATCAGATTCAGGATGTTTTAAAATCGTTTATTTCATTATCTAGTTTCCATTTTTAACATTTTAGGTAATAATTGGCAGCCGACATTCAATCACTAATACACGCAATTGATCCCTGGCTTGCCATTTTTCCACTGTAACAAGCTGTCCAATGCATAATGGGCCCTCGACCTCGTTAATCCTGACGGTGATGCCCGAGATCGTCAACCCGATGGATGTCTTGACCACTAGACAGTCAAACCGGTGATCGGTTCAGAAAATAGGGATATCTGTACGGTGGACGCGTATCAACAGGGAATAGTATTTAGAATTAGTATGGGATTTCCTTGCCCTGGGTGTTTGACCCGATGCCTGTCTGCAGGATAGATATCCACCAATCAATGTTCCGCTGCCATAACAGAATGGCATTCGTAGATCTGTATGTCCGTGGGCTTCCGATTATACAAACGAGTAATGTTTTCGAAAAAGCATACCATAAATTCGTTCCACTAGATAAAAACAATCTGTTTGAGAAAATAGATCCCTGCGAGCGTCGGTCGCGCTACTCGCGAACAACAGAAATATGATTAAATTGCCTTGTTGCACCCCAAACGCTTTTATTATCTCCTTTGACGCTGATAATCGAAGGCGCTCGACACCAATCTATTTCGACAATACTCAAAGGAGGCTCGTCACGGGCGCCGCTCACCTTATTTATACGCACCTTAAGAGTGTAAGCTTTCTGCCATATTTTCTCGTGAGAAAGTATCACATTTTCAAAAATTTATTTTGGTTGACATATCGCAGAGCTAATTCTAGCCTTCCGCACAAATATGAGAAGAAAATTCTGCGAAATCTTCTTCTTTCTTCTTCTTTGTTCGAACACAGTTAACCATGCTATTAGACTATTGCCTGTTCATTTCCATCACGTCTTCCCCGGAAGATGAGGTCCAGCATTCTCGCCATCCTTTTAGCGGTCTCCCCTGTGATCTTTTTTCTACTGGGTTATTAATTTTTGTGCTTTTAACAACTCTACCGTCCTCCTTTCTCCCTATATGTTTGTTCCAGAATCTTCGCCTTTGTCTAACCCATCGTCCTATGTCGTATATCCTGCATTGTTGTCTGATATCTTCATTCCGTATTCTGTCCTGTAGAGTTTTGCCTTGTACACTTCTTAATATTTTCATTTCGACTGTTGGTAGAGTTCTGCCTATATCTGGTCCTATTTCTGCCGCGTATGTTATGATGGGTCTTAGAGCCGTTTTATATATCTTAGTTTTGCTTTCGGTATTAAGGTATTTACTCTTCCAGACAATTCCTTTTAGGCATCCCGAAATTCTAGCCGCTTTCATTGTTTAATTCCTTACTTCGTTAAAAAGATTTCCATGGCTCGTTATTTCTGCTCCCAGATATTTGAAGTGATTTGCCTGTTCGACAATTCTGGAGTCGATTTCCAACTCTGATTTCGTTCTGCACTGAATGTTAATATCGTATATTAGGTTAATTAGCCTATGGTTTAGACCTTTTGTTCTCATTATTTCTAAGACGACCTTTAAGCGTACTCTGTTAAAAATCTTGGTCATATCGACGAAACACATGTACGCTGGTTTATTGAATTCTAGGAATTTTTCAGTTATTTGTTTGACAATGAATATTGCGTCAATAGTGGATCTGTTCTTTCTGAAACCTTGTTGTTCTTCTCGTATACTTATGATTTTGGTGATTTCTTTCAGTATAGTTTTTGTGAATGCTTTGAGAATGCTATCAAGCAGTGTTATTCCTCAATAGTTTTCTGGGTGCGGTTTCTGTCCTTTTTTAAAAATGGGTATTGTTACACTTATCTTCCATTCATTGGGTATTTTTTGTTCTTCTATGATATTCTTAAATAGGGTTAGTATTTCATTCCATAGCTTTTTCCCTCAGTATTTAAGCATCTCATTAGTGATCTCGTCTGGTCCAGGGTTTTTTCTATTCTTAAGGGACTTTAAGGCGTATTCTATCTTGTCATTTGTTAGTTCTATGCTATGGTCCCCCTCATATTCATTTTGTATCTGTTCCATGTTCTCCTCTTCCTTATATAGATTTTTAAAGTATGTTTCCCACTGCTCTAATGTGATTTTATTAGTTCTCACGGTATCTTTGATTTCAAGCTTGTTTCTTCTTAACATTCCCCATATTTTCCTCTGGCTTCCGTACATGTCTCTTTCAATCCCTTTTGTGAACCTTTCCCAATGGTTTTCTTTTAGTTCTTTTATTCTTGCGTTTACCTCGTTCCGTTCCCTCCGGTAGTTGTTCCAGTTTTCAGGCGTTTTATTTCGTATATATTGAATGTATGAATTTTTCTTTTGTTTAGCTAGTTTCTTTACTTCCAACGTAAACCAAGATGTTCTATTGATTGTACTAACATTTACCCAAATCTCTAATTATTAAAAAATATATCGCCGACATATTTACAATGATGCACTTATAAGTACTTTTTTAAAACAAATAGAAGCCCTTAACAAATAAAGGGTGTTTTATAGAGGTATAGAAATTTTAAATGGAATAAAACAAAGATGAATTTTTTAAATTGACATAAAATTTACTTTATTCGAAAGATAACCTTCTGGCATTATAATTTAAATATGACTTCTGGCATATGACCGCCACGGCTGGCTCGGACGTAGTCTAATCTAGAGGTCCAATTTTCGATGACTTTTTCTAACATTTGTGGCTGTATATCGGCAATAACGCCGCGAATGTTGTCCTCCAAGTGATTAATCGTTTCGGGCTTATCGGCGTAGACTAGCAACTTCACATATCCTTCAATTAATCAATTGTGGCACGAGCTGTGTGACATGTTGCGCCATCTTGTTGAAACCACAGCTCCTGTACATCATGGTTGTTCAATTGATGAACGAAAAAGTCAGTAATCATGGCTCTATAGCGGTCACCATTGACTGTAACGTTCTGACCAGAATCGTTTTTAAAGAAGTACGGACCAGTGATTCCACCAGCCCATAAAGCACACCAAACAGTCAGATTTTCTGGAGGTAACGGTGTCTCAACATACACTTGAGGATTATCATCACTCCAAATACGGCAGTTTTGTTTATTGACGTAGCCATTCAAACAAAAGTGAGCTTCATCGCTAAACAAAATTCGCTTATGAAAATCGGGATCAACGGCAATCTTATTTTGGGCCCATTCACCGAATTTACGCCTTGCTAGGTGATCGTGTGGCTTCAATTCTTGCACGAGTTGGATTTTGCAAGCACGCAAATCAAGATCTTTCCGCAAGATCTTCCATAAAGTGAATGGACACATATCCAATTCCTGTGCACGATGGCGGATAGACTGATTCGGGTCTTCCTCTACGCTTCGCTCTACAGCAGCAATGACTTCTTCTGTACGTACTGTACGACGTCTCTGTGGATGCGTATTATCATTTAGAGTAAACATGGTGCGAAAACGTTCCATAGTCAATCGAATTAATTGCTCTGATGGACGATTATGTTGACCGTAAAATGGACGTAGTGCGAGATACGTATTTCGAACAGAACCATGATTTTCAAAATAAATTTGCACAATTTGGAAGCGTTGTTCAGGCGTCAGTCTGCCAAACCAAACTAAACATAAATCACTTGACAGCTGATAAAATGGCCGCCAGTTGAAAAAGTGTTGCCAACTTAAAGTTCTATACCTCTATAAAAAAACACCCTTTATTTCATATCATATAAATTTTGGTATTTATTTTAATAAAAAATATGAAGATATTATTAGGTCTATATTTGAGAAATACGTTGTTAATATTAAGTAATGCATTATCATATTGACGTTTTACTTATGATTCTCTCTTTAAGATATATTGCTGCATTTTGATCGTGTGCACTCACTAGCTGTTGTTTTTGAATTGCTGAAAGAGGCTTCGCCTTATCTATTCATCCGCAGAAAGCCAAAATAACAATCTGTATAGATTATTTCAGTTTTGTTTATGCACAGCAAATTGTTATACTCAAATATTTAGAGAAAATCGTATATAATAAAATACAAAGAATCAAGATCTGTGGGGAATATCCAGAACGAGGCTATATTTTCTGATTTTTGTTGTGTCGTAATGTCCCAATTCGCTTAAGACAATAAAGCTGATCATAAACATTGTATAAAAGAAGCAATAGTAAATTTGTATTATACTAAATAAGATACCTAAGTTACAATTATTAATATTATGATATAGTAACTGAAGAAGCTTTAAAGTGGCAATAAAACTGTCTTATAAAATTTTTATAGCTTCAGTATTTATGAGCTTCGAACATGCCATTTCTTTCGAGTGCCTAGACTGACTCATTATTTATTCGTCCTTTTTTCTTTACGTAATGCTTTTTAGTGAATTAATAGTCACCTGATGAGAAAAATTGAGACATTAATCAAGAAATGGGAAAATACAGATATGTACAGTGTGTGTCGTTTAAAAAATATGCTATCCTACCTTATTGATACAACCTATATAGTTTCAAAAATATTTAAAATGTGTAGATTTCGTAATAGAATAGCGTGGGTAATCATTTTACCCAGTTCATAACTTGTTTATAAATAGATTTGCTGCCTTTTCCGGTCTGAGCACTCACAATGGCGTACAATGTACTCTAATGTGTACTTTTCTTCACTATAGAGGTTGAATCTTGAATTGAAGTCCCGGTCAGATTTTGCTATGATATTTGTGCTCGCTTGTGGTCCATTGGTTAGTGACTTCTCATACCGCACACTGTGATACCCCACCGATAAGCTGTCAGCTAAATCATTGTTGTGTAGTCTTTGTCAGGGGCGGATCCAGTCTCTCTCTTTGGGGGGGGGGGGACGGTGATATCACAAAAGTACAGTATGGTAAGTGAAAGCAAATTGTCGAAGGGGGGGAGGGGCAACACCGGAAACATTCCCATTTTTAGTATAAAAGGCAGGGTCGGATCTATTTTTCTGAATTTGAAGCTCCTGAAAAAAGGGGGGGGGGGATACCAGCAACATACACATTCCTAGTATAAGAGGCAGAATCGAGTCTATTTTCCTGAACTCAAAGCTCTTGGGGGGGGGCTATTGCAAGAAGAAGAAGTTGTCAGCGGGGGTGGGGGAGGGCCACCAACATACACATTCGTAATATAAAAGGCAGATTCGGTTCTATTTTCCTTACCTCTGAGCTCTTGGGAGAGGGGTGGGACGATCGCAAGCATACACATTCCTTTACTCTATTCAAGAACTAAAGAGAGTTATAAAACTGTTACCGAAACCTCCAAGGTACCTGCTCAAGTGCCGCAGGTAATGAGGACTGTCGTAAATCTAATTATATTTACTTATATTAAAATATTATAAGCTTTTATAAATTTACTGCAACAATAAAATTTCTGATAGTTCAATTTAATTCCTGTCAGTGAGCAAAGTACACCTTTCTGTGTGTCCTTAGTGATTTATCTTGTTTGCGCTTGTTTTTATATATTATTTGAGATAAGTGAGATACCCAAAAGATATGGTTTCCACCTCTATATTTACTCCAAAATTGTTAAACCAAGGCATTTTTTCCTCAACGAAAAACTTATTACGATGAATGTTTATGATGCCTTAAGATATCAATATCTAGATAATGATGTTGAGATGTGTTCCAACATGACAGGAGTTGGAAAATCTACTATGTATCGAATAGTGAAGGACAAAAAACTACTGGAATTGTTAGTACTCCAAAGCCGCACTCGATCACAGGCAGACGAAAAACCTCGTTGGCAGAAGAGATGAAAACTGCAATAAAAGCAGTAGTACATACATTTTATTATGAGAAGCAGATCCGTCGACAAAATTCTAACTAAAATCAATGAAGATCGGGATTTACCTGAAATTAAAATAACTGAGCTTTAGAATTGCTCAGAAAACTTAATTTTTGCTGGGAAAAACCACATAGGAAATCTGTTCTTATTGATCGTCCGGAAACTGTCCGTTGGAGAAGCAAATATCTCTCTCAAGTAAAAGGTGGAGTTGCTAGATATAAGACAACTTACAAAATTGTTAATTTAACTGAACTTTTGAAAGATTTTTTGAATAGTTACTGCGGAAAATAGGGAAAATCCATATAATAAAAGAATAAAACAAAATGTGGAAACTCGATCTCATGATCAGGGAGACAAAGGAACCAGTTTTAATTAAATTGAGCGAAGATAGCTTCACTGACTTTGATTAGGAATTAGATACATAATGTTTACCAGTGTAAACACAATTTGTTATTAAAATTTTGTTTTTTGTAGTATTTTATTGTTTAATGTTGTTTGTATATTTTTTATATATTTTTATTTTAGTGTGTCCCACTCTTTATAATTTAATTTTATATATATTTATTTCCAATTAACCGTAATTTTTTTATTAATGTATTTGTGTCTTTTTGTTAAGCGTGTAGAATTAACACGTTTATTTTATTTTTTGGGGCTATCGGATTTCCATATAATAAAGTAAATTACATTAAGATGTCAGTGCAATAGAAATAAAAATAAGTAGGTCTAATTTTAACTGTGACATATAAAAATTAATTGCATTTGAATCCCTATATAATGTTTAATTGTAATTCTGCAGATTTTTTAAGAAATAAATAAACTGAAACATCAAATGTCCTCAAAATGATTATAATTAATAATAAAATGACCGATAGCCCCAAAATAATTTTAATATTATATGGACGAATTTATTTTTTATATATGTTTAACTTTTTGTATTTTTGCCAATGGGTATTTTGTAAGTATTTAAATTATAACTTATAATTTTTTGAGAGAATAAAGATACGTTTTATTTTGAATGTACCTAAAACGGTTTTTATGCCAAAATTAAAAATAATAAAAATGCAGTTGTGATTTGTGTTAAATATGTCAAAATTATCTATATTTTGTAATGTGTGTGAATTAAGACATCATCAGAAATAAAATAATATTATAAAAACTTTTTATTTTAAGTTTATGACCGAAATAATATTCTATGCCATAAATACTTAGTGATAAAATAAACCACCTTCCGACGCCTATGACAAGGATTAAAATCCTTTTTAGCACTTCACACTTCCAAATATCTGTTGTTATCCAACCCAAATAGTCCATTATTATAGATCGGTATTTTTGATTATAAAATTTCTAATCCATTCCTATGAAAAATATATGTGTCTAACAGATTTTTCCCTCCTTGGATCCGCGCCTGGTTTTTGTTGCCTTTTACCCACTGCAATATAACTTTGGTGCTTTTTCTTGCCAGGAGTTATAAATTCACCCTGCCATTCTTAAGGCAGTCTAGAAAATAAATATTAAAACAGAATTCAATTCAATTAATATTATTTTCTCATATTTTGTAGCATTTGAAAATAATTTTCTATTTTTCCAAAAAGAACAATTTTAATTAGTTGCGGTGGTGAAGCTTTTAAAACTCATTTACGAAGATTTCCCTTTACAACTAAATATTAACGGAGTATGCCACCTTCAAAGGTATAACAGAAATTATATTAGTAAAGGATTAAAAGGGATTTCAGCCTAGATTTATAATTTTATATTAAGAAAATTGGGACACGTGTTGTTGCTAAGACTAAATATACAAGCCGGGCAGAGACCTGTCAAAATTGAAAATCCTTTACCCTTGTTAATTAGTTTGTCACGGGTTAATAAAGGCACCGACGACATGCTAAACCAGAACCTCTTACAACTAGACATGTTTTTTATTAATGTTGTTTTCATTATCGTTTTGTCGTGACAAATATATATATATATATATATATATATATATATATATATATATATATATATATATATATATATATATATATATATATGTGTAAATATTTTACAATTGTGTTTTAGTTTTTCGTTATGCACTGTTCATATATTCACTGTTCATATTCAGTATGGAAAATAAATTTTAATAACCCAATTTTACTGTTTCATTTACTATTCCTAATGACTACACAGGATGTTCGCCAATTTATTCCGGGTTTTAGGAGAGGTTCGCAATGAGAAAAGAGTTGGAACTGCAAGTACACATATTTATAGAAAACGCGGATGTTTTTGAACAACCTATAATGAACCAAATAAAAAGTATAATATAAACAGCACCATCTCCCAGCTTCCTATGTAACCTAAATTTCTCATTTTGATGATTGTTTCTTGCATTCTGAGGTAGTGCTTTGCTCGCTAACTTTATTAAAACAGAGCATATCTGTTCTTATAGTATAGGCCTGTTTCAATTTGTTTAAGACAATATTTTCTCTTATTTATGCATGTACAGCCACGAGCAAAAGTATTAGGCATACCCAGATGTGCATTAACACATTATTTCTTCGAATTTTGGGACTTTGTTGTCAGAGTTTGAAATAAACACACGTGTTGTACGCAGTTATTTCTACCACATTCTTAAAGACTAACATTTATAGCGTGAACCATGACTAAAAAACTAAACTTAGTGCAGAACAGCGCCTAAAAATTAAGATTTTACATGAGCCAGGCATGTTTTAAGTAAAGATAGCCCGGGAAGTGAAGTGCTCGCGTTGTGCAATGCCATATGCATTACATCGTTTCAAAGAGACCGGATCTCATGAGAACAGGCACAAAAAAAGTTACTACAGATCGTAATGACCGATTGTTGATAGACAGTCTCTACAAGACCGCAAAAAACAGCTTTCAACCTCACTGCAACTTTATCTGAAGCATAAGACAAATCTATGAGCATGCATACTGTGAGAAGAAAGCTTCTTAAATCTGGATTAAAGGTTGCAAGGTAAGGAAGAAGCCGTAGCTGTCGGAGCACAATAAGACAATTCGGTTGAAGTGGGCCCTTAAATATAAAGATGGGACAGTGGAAGATTGGTCCATCGTACTATGTTCAGAAGAATCTAAGTTCGCAGTATTGTTATTTACTTTATATTTTACATTAAAACAAGCCAATATCTTTTAAAACAAATTCTGCAAGAAAAATAATGAAATTTTAAACTAAATTAGTTTTTTCTCTTTATACAGGTGTTTGGAGCTCCCGGTGTGACTTATGTTGGGAGCCGGGTGGGCGAAGAATACCACCCAGAATGTGTGGTGCTCACTGTTAAACATGGTGGAGGCTCAATTATGATTTGGAGTTGCATAGCTGCCTATAGAGTAGGCGAAATGGTATTATATAAGGGGCGAATGAACAGTAAGATATACACTGAACTTTTAGAAGCAGCTCTAGCGTAGTCGGTAACGCAAATTTTCGACAATACAAACAGTGAAGGAATAAAATTCCAGCAAGACAACGCCATTGGCCACAAATCGGCTTCCACTATGACGTGAATGGCCCAAAATTGTATTGATCTTTGAGACTGGTCACCACAATCAACAGACCTTGATCCAATTGAGCACATTTGGTCTATTTTGAAGAAAAGATCTGAAGACACTCTGTAACTAATAAACAAATACTACTGGCCACTTTAAGGCATGAGTTTAAACAGTTATCCGTAGATGAATGTTTTCAGTTGGTAGAGTCAATGCCGAAAAGCATGGCTGCTGTCATTAAATCAAAAGTGGACCGACCAAATATTAATTAGTTTAATATAATAAATCATATAAGTTATAATATATGTTTTATTTATATACACGTAGGGTGTCTAATACTTTTGCTCGTGGCTGTATTTGTATATACATACCAATTACAAAGTAGATCGTACTCACTATCGGTTTTTTAAAATATTTCTAATAATGTTCAAAATAATAAATCAAAACATTTTATATACTCTTTATATGGAGAGAGAGTTATAAATTAGCCCATTTATAAGGGTTAAAGATAAATTACGGTACCGTTATACGCCATATACAAAAAAATAATAATAACTTCTAAATGTGGGACGCTGAAAAGTGATATCCAACGCAAAAAAATTAAATTTATCCAGTTTATTATGTACTAGTTACCCAATAAAAAACTTCTGGTCTGAGAGAAAATTGCTCAATTTATGGCATCGAGGGTGACAGCGTAAACGTAATAAATTTCATGCCGACTGCAAAAAGCAACTGGTTAATATCAGAGCCAAAACGTGACTGCTCTCCCCAGTTAGTTGTGTAACATACAAAGCATGCAGGTAATTATTTTACGCAGAGATATTTCTGCTACTCAGGAAACTGGTTAGGAATAAATGATAAAAAGTCTTTTTATTTGCTTTCACATATCTAAACTATTATTTTACATAATTGATTGAAAAGTTGTAAGAAAGGCCAAATAATTGTGGTAAATAAATAAACAGAAAAATAATAGATTACAATGTAATTTATCGTGATCTCACCAAAATTCTTTTCTTCATAATTACAACTAAGCATAGTGTAGCATTTTCATAATTTCTCACATTAGTGCTACGATATTTTGTATAATTAAAAGTTTTATTTTCCTTCTACAAATTGTCATTTACTGGTTGTCTTTCTTTGATCCGTTTCTTGCGAGGGCGAGTGTACTATTTTATTCTGGACGTACCCTTATTATAGTAGGTTGTTGTGTAAAGACGTGCCGAAATTAGAGGGAAAAAAATTACACTTTCGGGATTCATGACATTAGACTGTCGCATTTGTTGGTTGGCCGTTTCTAGTTCTACTTCGGGATGCCAATGTCCCTTTAGAAGTGAGTTTTTTGGGAAATTAATCTGATACTGACTTACGTCGTGCTCTTATTTATTTTAGGGTGTTTGCTTTCTTCCTTGCTTGCTCCATGCTGCTTCTCTTTGTCTCCTTTTGCGTCCTTGTGTTATCTTTGTTTTTTGCCTTTTCTTTATGCCAAGAAATGGAAATTTTTATTTTTTGGTCACTTTTTATTGGAGGGCACATCTAGCTATGTGTCGATGTGAGGTCGGATCTTCCAGAGTTATCAACCACCTGAGACTGATTCATCGTAATGGAAAAAATTAGGAATAAGGCCTGCATAACTTGATTTATTTAAAGTTAAAAAAAGACTTGATATACTTAAAAAAACATACATGCCATAGTATTTATTTTAAAATTACGAGTACACATTATGAGGCTATCTGGGCGAGGGATCTTAAAAATATTTTACTAATTACCTCCTTATATCCTTAATCCCCTTACACAGAGAGGCTGATTTTATCAAGGACAGTAAACATAAATAAGTTCACCTCGTTACCATATATCAGGGAAATCGCACCCAGACTTTCAAGAATTTTCTCACAAATATATAATATAGAAGTACTAACAAATCAGTACTAACAATGTACTATGTAATTATGTACAGTCTAAACTGAAAGACAAAACCCCAGTCAGCTTTTAATCTAATGTTATTTACAGCATTCCTTGTGCAGATTTTGATAGAATATACATCAGCCAAACGTCACAATCACTTAAAAATAGAATTGTATTACACCGAAGTGACTGTATATTATATCCAGAAAAATGTGCACTTGCCGAGCATGCCAAAAACTGATTATATAATATGGATTATGGGTCAGTGAGGATTATAACACAGTTGATTACTACCAAGAGGCTTTTCCTAGAAATGGCCTTTATCTCACAAAAACCCAATAGCATACATTAAAAAACTTACATTAAGCATTTTAGGGAAATATATCCATATCTTTTACTGTTAGATAAATCTGATAATCTGAAGATAAAAATGATAATAAAGATTTTCGAAAGGTTGGATTAACTTTAATGGGCACTCTTTCAGTTGCTGCACATCCCAATATTAACTAGTGTGTATATATATATATATATATATATATATATATATATATATATATATATATATATATATATATATATATATATATATATATATATATCCTTTCCATGTTAGAAGTTGAACAGTTTGAATAAATTGCTAAAAAACACAATTCATCCTGTTCCACCACCACCGAGATGGTGGCCTACCTGTATCACCACACCGAGAAGAAAGTTAACAAATGTACCCCCTCCGCTACAGTCATACGGCAGAAGTACATGTTTCGTCTCTCATTAGACTCATCAGGGTACCGACAAGCACCTGTCTGTGCAAAGGACAGATCAGAAGGAAACATAAATCACTGAACGCGGCTTCACCGACCTCCCGCCGGATGGCTTATATATGTTTATGCGGCTTTCACGGATTCCTCCGTGTGAGATGCAATAGCAGTGGTTATAAACACATTATGCTGTTGTAGTGCTGAGATCACATTCAGCGCAAACGTACAACTATATGCAACTCCGTGTGTGAATGAAGTAAAATGCGAACAGTGAATGCAAACTTCGCTCCATCATATCCTTTCCATGTTAGGGGTTATACAGTTTGAATAAATTGCTAAAAAACACAATTTAGCCTGTTTGACCACCACCGAGATGGAGGCCTACCTGCACCACCACACCGAGAAGAAAGTTAACAAACTTACCCTCTCTGCTACAGTCATACGTCAGAAGTACATGTTTCGTCTCTCACTAGACTCATCGGGGTATCGACAAGCACCTGTCTGTGCAAAGGACAGATCAGAAGGAAACATAAATCACTGAACGCGGCTTCACCGACCTCCCGCTGGATGGCTTATATATGTTTATGCGGCTTTCACGGATTCCTCCGTGTAAGATGCAATAGCAGTGGTTATAAACACATTATGCTGTTGTAGTGCTGAAATCACATTCAGCAAATGTACAACTATTGCAACTCCGTGTGTGAATGAAGTGAAATGCAAACAGTGAATGCAAACTCCGCTCCATCATATCCTTTCCATGTTAGAGGTTGCACAGTTTGCATTCACTGTTCGCATTTTACTTCATTCATAAACGGAGTTGCATATAGTTGTACGTTTGCAAATATATATATATATATATATATATATATATATATATATATATATATATATATATATTTGCACATGGAGGGTATAAATTTTGTTAACTTTGACACATATCATATATCTTTTTACATACAAACTCATATAGGATTAACATTTTTATTTATTAATAGCTACTATATCTATTAATGTTTCCTTTCTAGGAAGAAACATAATAAGAGATAATAAAAATGTATCATGATAATTTATATTTCCTTTATGAGCACCTGTGCTCTATGTACACGCCAGGACATAATTTAGACTAATGGCATCGTTTATCATTTTGGGAGGGCTTCTTTCTTCTCAAGCCACTCCATCTTAAATTTAAAAGCATGTGAAATTGATTAAAGATTGAATTGAACCTATTGGACATATTGCTTCTGCTGAGTAGTTTTAAAATTAAATATACTTATCTGCTCTTGCTAAACCAATAAAGTTTACTTTTAATTAATTGATTTTTGTGTAAAAATTCTTTGTTATTTTTAGATTTGCATAAAAATATTTGTTATTATATGTGATACGACCGGAACACGTGCACATAATGGACTAGACCCACGAATTTTGCTATTATAAGTTTATTATGTTATTTTTTCAATTTAAAAAAAAACACTGGTATTAATACTCATTTAAGGTACATAATAAATCAATATCAAGCAGATTAAAATTATTTTCAGTAATAAAAATTTCTATATATCATTTATTTAAAAAAATACATAATTTATGTTTTGTTACTCTGATTTTGCAGCAATTTTAGATCAATTTATGTACAAGTCGTAATTTGAAAACTTAATATACCTACATTCAAAGTTTAACCAGGTATTTTTTTGTTTGTGAACTAGTTATTAATTTCGAATACTAAATCTATACTTCATAAGATGTGTGTAGCGCTTGAATAAAGTTGAAATATTTAAATTATTTCAAGATTTTTTAAAAAAAAATTATGCCCAGCTTATTAATTTAGTTACACCTCTTTTAAAGATTCCGTAACCTTTCAAGAAGTTTATGTCCAAAATCTCACAAACTTTAAATTTATCCATTATTATTCTGAGTTTTAAGGTATATTTAAAGTGTAATGAAAAGAAATATATTTAAGCTTAACTATTTAGTTGCATTTGAAACTATTTTTAGGGTTTAGATCCCAGTGGTCTTCAAAAACAAATCCGTGACGATGAGAGTTGTATTATCGCCATTTCTAGTAGGTTAGAAACAAAACTTTAAAAACAGCTATACTGTCATTTTTTTTTTAAATTACAGACTACATTTTTAATGACTAGATAGCGAATAAGTTAGTTTTAATTAAAACAAAATGTAAAAAATTATAAAGAAGTAAAAATAGTTATTATTGTTGTTCTTTAAAAAAAAAATCATTTGTATAATGGGAAGCGTAATGGTGGTCTCTAAGGATTGATGAATAGCGTAATGTTTTATTGATAAAAACATGTCACTATATTAGGAAAATGTTGTTTAATTTAATTGTAATAAGTAGTATTCTTTCCTTTTTTATAATATCTTGTTACAAAAAAATTAATTGCTGTAGATTAAAATAGCTTTAAACCCAAATTTTCTTTAGAAAAATTTGTCCTAGCCCTCGCATAAAGCAAAGTACCTATATGTAAAGGCACCTTAATTTAAAAAATGCGCTATCGAAAGTGCAAAATTAAGATAATTTCTGAGAAAGACTCTTGAATGTGCTAAAAATTTTGCAGTGTCTGGTAGGTTCCAAAAACCAGTATGGACCGAATTGTTTTTTTCTATTTTTTTCTGGGATAACAACGAAATTTTTAATATTTATTACACAACAAATGGTATGTTATACCAATTTTAATTTACGTAGTTGTAAGCCTGCTTTGTATATAAGATTTTTTCTTTTTTACAACAAAGATCTATTTCATTTACTGGATTTGTATCAATTTTTTGTAAGATTTTTAGTTTAATAAAGATGTTTTAGTCATATATCTTAATTTCTAATTATCCCAGCTTTTCCTTCTTAATTGATTTTATCACTGCTTGACGAAATACTCTTTTTTTCTCGAACAATTCTTTTACTTTTCAAATGGCTGCAACGTCTATAATAGATAAGATTTACGTAACAATATATAGCGTACGGTAAAATTAGTGCATGCTAAAACTCTATCAGCTATTCTCCAACCCTATATAAGGCAGCTAAAACAGTTTTCTTCAAATCGGTAAAAAGTCCAATATATCCGCAAATCACTATATTTTGTGATCTATGTTAGTTATCTAATAAAGATGAGGGAACACCTCCTCATATTACCCACGAATGTAAAGCACATGTTCACTGCAAATTGAACCCACTGAGAGATGTCTCTAGAGAGATAAAGTGGTGTTGTGGAACTTAACATCCTACCACCGCTTTCTGGCAAAACTGGACTTTAATAGAGGTCCAAGTTTGTGGAAAGTACAAGGATGTCTGGGAAAGATACCGGTGGATCCCACTGATGAGTCCACCACCGGTATCGGGACGAAACATCCATACATTTACTACGGTGGTCGAAAATAGATCGCTAGCTACATGTTTTTACCACCAGGGGCATTGCTAATTGCGACATGGCGCCCGAGCAGGGACGGCGGCAGACGAGGGTCTTAACCGCCATTGGAAGACCACCGAGAATGTCCGTTCCACTTCCTTTTCAGGCCTGTACTTTCTAACGGCTTGGACTGTCCGACAGTTTAAGCCGGAAAGCAAATGCCTTAGGGGGGGGGGGCATGTTGTGGAACCTAACATCCTACTACCGCTTTCCGGCAAAACTGGACTTAAATAGAGGTCCAAGTTTGTGGAAAGTACAAGGATGTCTGAGAAAGATACCGGTGGATCCCACTGATGAGTCCACCACCGCTATCGGGACGAAACATCCATACATTTACTACGGTGGTCGAAAATAGATCGCTAGCTACATGTCTTTACCACCAGGGGCATTGCTAATTGCGACAGTGGATAAGACAATTAGTAAAAGGATTATTAATCCTGAAAAAAAAATACAAAATTTAGGCTTACAATTATACTGTGATATGTAAGTAGCACAATCTCTTACTTATTACATAATACAAACTGTAATATATAAAATAATGAATTATGATGCGGCAAGATAATATTATTATATAAGATTAACTTCTGAAGTTTTCAAGGGAACGCATTTGAAACCCCTGCTTTTTAATATATTTATCAATGAAATTTTTGCATGTCTCAGTTACTCCTATTGTTTATTATTCAGAGACAACTTGAAATTATTCATGAGAGTTTCAGATGGTGCAGATTACTGGAGACTGCAGGCCAAACTTGATAAGGGATTTAACCACAATAGCTTAAAGCTAAACGCTTATAATCCTTATACAAATGATATTACCTCATGGTAGATCTGTTACTCACCACAATTATTATATTGAGAAAGATTCTCTTGAGACTGGTTCTTTAAGCTTTTCCATTCATATATCTCCAATTACTTCGAACGCTTTGCAGACATTGAACTTCGTCAAGAGATGTTCAGCCGATTTTCATGACGTTCAATCAGTGAGGCTTCTTTAGTGAGCCATAGTTTGACTTTATGTTCAGTATATCTCCAGTTTATGATTATGACAATCACAAAATAAATACCCCAATTCACAGTAGTTATGAACAATTGGAGGATCAACTACACATGGGATCTCTGGAGGATAGGTGAGTGTTCCAGGGCCCTAATCTTTTATAAAAATATCCTATATGTACAAGTTTGAGCGTTTTAGATAGGATTAGTCTATATATAGTATAGGTTGAACTTGTTATTCACCAGTATAGGCTCCAAACTGTGTTCATAGTGTCGCACTTTCTCTACCTACAACTGAGTGAATGTCTCCGTGAACTCTTGATAGGTAATCTTGTCGACTGAACCGTATATCTCCTTGTACTTCGATAAGATAATTGCTAGAAATCCTCCTGTTATGTGCTGGATTGTCTTTGATGTTCGATATCCACACCGGCATTGGTCATTTTGGATGGAGGGATGAATGATTATGTATTTCAGATCAGTTTCTCGTTCGAATTACCTGATCTTAGATAGCTAGCAAGAAACCTTCGGTTTCAAGCAACACATATCGTTCAACGCTAAATTGTTGACATTTTCCTGGCTAACCTTGCTTGGGTTTTGTCAATGAAGGAGGTTCTGTAGCCAGGCTTGAAGCTTCTTGTGGTCTGGTTGAGGATGAGAAGTTAGTTAATGGCTCTCTCACATTGCCTACCGTAGTAAGAAGATTCTGTTGTTAACTATAATGAGTTAAGCCAGTAGATAACTGAAAAAATAAATTATTATAGATTTTCTAGTAGACAGACATAGTTTTAAGACCCTAAATGTTCCATTTTCTCTCAAAATCAACTTAATGATAAACTCAAAGAAAAAACAAATGTAAACTACTTAGTAACAATAGAAGAAATTAGCTTTATTCTTCTAAATACAGTAGGAAAAACTATACAAAAATGGTCAAACTCCGTAGAATACTATGAACCGCCTGAAACAAATATAAAGGAGCACAGGAAATTTTTGCGAATGCAAATCATAAACCATCCAAAGTGTAAATACCCAGCAGGAGTATTATTTTAGCTACAAAACCCGGCTCTGCGGAGACTTTTAAATGTCATACAGCTATTATTAAAATTTTATTTTTTCTCTAAGCTATTCGTATGCTCGTAGCGTAACTTTATCACAATGTAATTTAAAGCCTGCTCGTCCAGAAATATTTTGTCGCAAAGTTATTTTATAATGGTGGTTTCTGGTTCATGCAGTTCTATTCTACAGTATTTTGTCGCGGCGCTGTTTGTGTTACGTTGTAGTTTCCTTTGGCATATATTCAAGTTTTTTTGTTGCGAAATGGAAATTTAAAATTGACTTTTTGATGTTCCATTTTTTATGTATTGTTACTAAATGGAGTATTAAATTTTCAAAAATTTTACAATTATTTCACAAGATTTCTCGACAGAAAAACTTAATTGAATGATTTTTTTCTGTAAGAGCCACATAAGGGGCGTATTACAAAGCAACATATAGTCCGTCATATGTTTAGTGTTCAATTCAACATCAATAGAAATAAATACAACCACCACAGACTAGTGAATGTCAAGCAAAACAAAATGAATAAGGTACAACCAGTGATAATGAAATGTAACATCAACCGTACTTTGTAGTATAAGAATGAAGGGATATGTATTTGCTCCTAAAGTGGGTTTTGACAAAAATAGAAACTGGCTATAGTAAACTTAAATTGAAATTTGAATGCTGACAGTTTCTACGTATAAGACGAAAGAGATCGTCACTCACAACCATGAAACACTATTTCTGTGGATTGGATAAGAATAGAGGACTCCCATAACTCAATAAGCTTTTATTTTCCAAGTTTCACGTGAACGAAGTCGGGGGTAAATGCTAGATTATAAAAAAGTGAATATTTAAAAAGTAAATTCATTATAATAATTACAATCAATCTATAGTGTACAAAAACAAATATGGCGACTGAAAAGACAACAGCGCAAAGAAATATCTGAACTCTCCGAAACAAACAAAATATCAGAGGAGAAATGGATAGACTACCTAACAAAATTATTTGAGGGAGATGCTAACATTGGAAAAAACAACATACCAGCAATAAGGAATAATGTGGAAGTCACCATTCAAGAAGTAGAGAAAGCTATAAAATCCTTAAAAAATAGAAAGTCTCCCGGACAAGACGGAATTCATAACGAATTGTTGAAATACGAAGGATAGCGACTAACACAGGAACTCACAAGCTTCATTCGAAAAATCCTGACACAATGCAAAGTACCAGATAGGTGGAGAACCAGCACAATAATGCTTATGTTTAAGAAAGGTGACAAACAAGAACCAGGGAACTACAAGGGTATTAATCTACTGGACACAACTCTGAAACTCGTTACGAAATTAATCAAAAATAAAATTAATTCGGTTACAACACTGGAAGACGAACAGCAGGGATTTAGATCAGGAAGGTCTTGCGTGGATGCAGTATTTATTCTACGACAGATAGTCGAAAAATCTCTAGAATACAATAAATTAACATTTGTATGCTTTATAGATCTAACAAGAGCATCCGATCGCATAAAGCTAGATGACGTAATACACCTGTTATATAAGAGAAATATTCCTATCAATATAATTCAGACCATCGAAAACATATACGCAAACAATAAAGTTCAGATTCGCACTAACGGTAAATTATCAACACCCATACCAGTCAACAGCGGTATTAGACAGGAAGACTCGCTTAGTCCTTTGTTGTTTAACATGATAATGGACGAAATAATAAAGGAGGTGCGACTTGGTAGAGGATATAAAATGAGTGATACAGAAATAAAAATTCTCTGTTACGCTGATGACGCTGTGATATGTGCCGAAAATGAAGACGACCTCCAGAGATTGTTAAATACCTTTAATCTTACGGGAAGAAAATATAATATGATTATCTCAGCCGAAAAAAACTAAATGTATGACAATCTCAAAAGAACCCCTCCGATGCAAACTAGAACTAGACGGTCGAATAATACAACAAGAAATGAGTTTCAAATATCTAGGAATCGACATAACTAGTTATGGCAACATCGACGATGAAGTAAGAGGGCAGGTGGCCAAAGCAAACAAAGTGGCGGGTTGCCTCAACGACGTTATCTGGCGAAACAAACACTTACAACAAGAAACAAAGGTTCAGATCTACAAAACCACAATTAGACCCATTATGACATACACCTCAGAAACACAGCCAGAGACGACAAAAACGAAACAACTATTGGAGACTACAGAAATGAGAATACTTCGACGAATAACAGAAAAAACGCTACTAGACAGAGAAAGAAGCGATAACATCAGGCAATCATGCAACACAGACTGCATTAATGAGTGGGTCCTACAACGTAAGACACAATGGAACAATCACATAAGCCGAATGACAGAGGATAGACTGGTAAGGATCGCACGAGATAAATCGCCTAGTGGTACATGCAGTAGAGGCCGACCACGGAAAAGGTGGAGCGATAATTTAAGTCCAGAATGAGGAAAATCGAAGAAGAAACAGGTCAGGGACCTATTATAGAAGGTAGAAGAAGAAGAAGAATTTTGAATTACGGTAATAGAATTATTTTTGCGTAATTGTCTATTCATTTACATTTTTTTGAAATTCAAAGAAACGTACTAAAAGAGATTCTAAAAACCTATACAACACAAAATATAAAAGGTCAAATAGATATAAAGAAGGTAGGTGGCAAAACATTATTTTTCATTTTATCACTTAATATATAGATACTCCCACAAAATAAATTGTAAATTCTTGTGTGCTAATGGGAATGACGGATTCTCCGTATGAATATTTTATTATTTTTGTACTTTATTTGCTGAAAATTTCGCTGAACGGCAATTCGCTTAAACATACACCAGTTTTCATATCTATGATTCCGCCTTCTAGTGGACAGTATGACAATTTTTTTAAAATTTTACACTTAAAATTTTAAAAACTATAAAAAAGGTAGCCAGAATAAGGCTAATTTATATAATTATATGCTATATAAGGTGTGTTCCAAAAACATATTAATGATTTGTAGGACAATATGTGACAGCACTCCTGCAAACGGAATATCTTGAGTAGCGTTGATTGTTCCATCTACAATGATACTGCTGTCCCATATTAGTAGCTTTTTTAAAACCTATAATTAAATTTTACAGTAATAAAGACACTTTGGAAGTCTGTTCATCTTCTCTTTTGTAGTTTTAGTACCAGACAACTAGAGGTTAATTTAAGGCTTACCACTATCAAAACTCAGAACTTGAGGACTCAGGCACGGCTTTTAACTAGCTGGTCAGATCGCATCTCTTGTTTGACGCTCTCACAGCAGGGTATCCGCAAGTTTAATCGCCTTAAGGTTTTTAATAAATTAAACAAACCAAGTTTCTCAAAACACTTAAGTCTATTAAGAAACATAAATAGGAAAAGCAATTATTTACAATGAGAAACTTAAAACTAGAAATGAATAACAATATCGAAGTAACTAACATAACTGCTCTTAATGACCGTTCTATTTATTAAAATGCAAAACCCAATTTAGAAGATAAAACGTATAAATAGTTTTCTAAAATATTGAACAGAAAAAAGAATAAAAACGTGAAAAAACAGATATTTATATTACTTAAACAAACAATATTAAAGTCGCCCTTTTCACCTTCTGATATAAAAACAGGAATTTCCCTTAAATTCCCCAAAAAAATAAAAAACAAAACTAAGAAAACCTCCATTCCTGATGAATATACACGTCCCGTAATTTTCTAAGACACTGTTCTTAAAAGTCGTACCGATCGCCCTAAACGAATTCCAGATTGTAACTAAAGGTTAGTATTTCTATAAGAGCACTCTCGACCTTTACCTCGATCTCCCCCTATATGTACCTATTCCGGCCGTACACCCTGTAACTGTCACTTCTATTACTTAAAGTTCGAATATTTTTGGTCTTCTCGTGCCCAGAGGGCGTTAGCTATTCTATACCGGATACTTAATTCCCGAATTGATCTAGATTAAAGCATCTTAATCTTATTTTTTTTATACAAAAGGATTAATATAACTATTCTAGGCCTTTCTATAACGAAAATAATAATAAGATAACCACTGGGAAAAGAACATGAATGCCATTTTATTCATTTTGCTGGTATTTAAATAATTCCTTGTTAAAATTAGGACAAAACAGTAGCTATATTAATTATTTGTACATGTTGTCAAACGATATATTATATTATAGTGATTTTTTCGTTTTTTAATAATTGGAAAATCGTTCAATATTTTAATACATTTCAACGGTATTTTGCAGATAGCATATGCTAAGACCTCCTCTAGCCCTTATCTCTTCGGTTTTAATTGCATAACCATGGTAGGCTTTCTTCGACAGATTTGTCTGTCTCAAAGTGGGTCTTTTAGTTTATGTCGGAATAGTTTGTCTAGGTTTATATATTTTTAAGAACACATTTAACCAACCCAGAGGTAATAAAGTTGAGATTATGATTAACTACGATTATTGATATATTTTCCCTTTAGACTTTCTTGGGTGGTAGTAAAAATATATATATATATTATCCCGTTCCCATGGATAAAATCTATCCAAAGAGTGGCTCTTTAATTACTCATTTTAGAAGAATATACTTCACGTTAAACAGTATAAAATAACTACTGTTTGTTCCATTATAAATATTAGTATTTCAGTAATTTTGTTTTCGTTTTCAAATAAAAACTTACAAAAAGCAACTATTTTTACATTAGAGGTCACCATTAATCGTCTGACCTAATGTTTATTTAAGTGTTTATTGATCTATCGTTTCGCAGACTATTACGAAGGCAAGTAATAATTTAGGAAAATGGGAGCAAAGAAAAATATATACATAAAAAATTAGTTTTCTTTATCTAAATCCATTCATCAACTCAAAACGCCTCGCCTTAATCTAAAGAATCAGAATGAAATTTTCGCAATAAACTTTTGTTTTAATAGGTTTGGTATAAAAATTATTTAAAATTTACTATTTTCATGGAAATATGAAACATGATTTTCAAAGGAACAAAGGTTGGGTATAAAAAGAAATACATACATTTTTGTCTCTAGGGGTACCCTAAAAACTTGTGTACTCCTTTGGGAATGAAAAGGGAATTTTTTGCAGAGTTCCATTTTGCTCTTAGCTGAAATACCCCAAGGACAAAAAAGCTACCCTCAGTTCTTCCTTTAAATAAAAATTTAATTAAAATGTTTTTCGGGTTAACCTTTTTAATTTATAAGCTATTCAAAATGGAAGAACAAGAAGACTCATTTTAGAAATTAAATAAAATTTAAATTGAAAGCTAATGTGGATCATATCAATTCATATAAGTACAGACTGAAAGATTATAATATTTCTAAAAGTGTTATATGAATGTAAACACGTTATTTGCTAAATAATGAGATAAATAATTTTCATATAAAACTTTTTCATTCCAAAATCAAAATACTTTTGAAAGACACAAAAGATAAAGATGTAAATAAATCTTGGTTAAAGATATAAAACTGAAAAAATAGAGCTGTTAGTTTCTAAAATATTAAATGATATCGCAATTATTTTGTCGAGTTTTTATTGTTTTTATCATCTGTTATATTGGGTAGGCAAGAAGGTATTTCTGATTGTCACACATAGAGATTGTTAGTAATATGGTTCTTCTTTTTGGCACTTCATATCAGTCACATTTAGGTAGAAGCAATTTTTACCTAATTTTGTTTGCAACTGTTAATTTATGGTAAATTTAAATATGGAGTGCATAAACGAACATTTTCGGTCTATTTTACTTTTTTATTTCCGTAAAGGAAAGAAAGCTGCTGAGGTTCACAAAGAGATATAAGTTTATGGTATTGATTGCATAAAAGAACACATATTCCAGAATTGGTATAAAAGATCCGTTCTAGAAACTTTTCGTCCAAAGATAACCAACGTATCGCACACAACAATTGAAAATCACTTAAGATATCTTGTAATTGTTACGAAACTCGATATCTGGGTTATTTGAAATGATTCATCACTGGGGAAAAAAAATATGTCATCTACAATATGCCGTTTTTAAAGAAATTTCATCACGTCATAAGTGAAATTATTATAATTAGATTGTGCATATATACAAATACTTGGGACATGAGATCGGTATTAGGTGAGATAATCAGACGCACGAATATATATTGAGATCTGATCTTCCTATATGCTTGAAAAGAAATGTCTTTAACGAGTGTGTCTTGCCTGTTTTCACGTATGGAGTTAGGACACTTACTTTGACAAAAAAGAACTTTAACAGAATACATGTCATGAAAGTAAAAATGGAACGGTCAATGTTGGGAGTCACTCTTAGGAATAGAATATCCGATCACATCATAAGAAATCGAACAGGAGTAAGAGACGCGGTGAAATCAATCTTACATCTTAAATGGAACTGGGTAGGACATGTGACTAGGATGACTGACGGGCGGTGGACAAAGAGGCTTGTGGAATGGAGGCCAAGACATGAGGCCTATAGAAGTAGAGGATGACCTCCTAGTCGGTGGACAGACGACATAAAAAGAGTGGCTGGAAATTGGATAAAAGTGGCACAAAATAGAAAGAGATGGCTGGAATTAAGGGAAGCTTTCGTTCAGCAGTGGACAGGATAAGCTAAATGATAATGATGATAATGACTGAATTGTTAATAATAAATTTCTTGGCCGCATGATGCCTTAACGCATTGAAGATTCAGATTCTGCAACTCAAAGTATAAAAGAATCAACCATCAAACTTAATTGACTGCAATCGGCCACAGAAACCCTTGGGTACCCACATTCTTTTATACTGTTTAGTAAATGTTTCACTGAAAAGGGATTTGATAAGTTTCCACAGTCATTAAATTTTCTTTGCCTTATTGAAAGTATTTTTTTCGGATGCTGGTCTTACAAATTAATGTCTTGCTCAACTATCAAAATAATTGGCAATAGCACTTGGATCCTCTAGGTTACGTTATTCTACTGAAAGACGAGATTTGGAAGTGTTTATTGCACATCCCTCCATCGTTCACAGTATCATACCTTGCGCTGACATCAATATTTTGCCCCTAAAGATAAATGTCTGTAACACACAAGTTCAGTTTCTGTGGTATAATATTTACATAAGAATTAACTTTCTATTATTTTTGATACTACTACTTATTTTCAATGGGTCCTGGATACGTGTCCACTTTATTTGAGTATTTTAGTAATTTCTCGAAATGACAGTCTATTTTCATTTCGAGAAATTACTAAAAGACTCTAATAGAATGGTCACAGCCTTTCTTGGGTCAATAATGCGACCACCCTCAAGCACGGACTACTAGCGTCTACCCTCTCAGACATGACAACTTCGGTAATAAATTAAACTACAGTAAAAAAATATAACTAGAAAATTCTGGAATAAACTATTATAATGTTCTTTTGGGTACACGATAAGGAATTAGAGAGGAATGGTTTACTCGATTTAAAAGATAAAGCATGTTATATTTTCCACCAATTTGTCAATGACTCAATTATTATTAAAAATGTTTTAAAAAATTTCAATTAATCAAGACATAGGTTTGGGCACACATAACCGAAATCGATACATTTTTAATAAAGTATCTATCGAATTATTCCACTGATTTGTTGTTATAAATCACCTACCCGATAAAAATCTATTATGTAGGTAAACTATAATTGATGAAAACATGATAAATGAACATACGTACGGAAAGCAAGTAGATATTTTTATTGCATTGCATTATGGTATGTAAATATACAGTGAATTTCAATTATACAAAAACTATAACTTTTAATCTAACAATGCTATTACCCACCCTCACTATCATCTTCATCCGTACCTAAGCTAATTGTTAAGGGCTTAACATTAATATTAAAATACATATGGGAGTCTTTAACCTTAATTACGCGTATAGTAGGAATATTCCAGCTTAACATAGGAAAGCTATTCACACTTTTTTAAAATTAATCCAAGAATGGAGATACTAAGAGTAGGAGAATTGTTGTCTCTAATAAAAATAGCCTTTAATTCACATCACATATATTCTATGGGATTTAAAAATCCAGTATTATAGAGAAAAACTCAAAATCATGTGACAATGTTTAGCATCAAGATTATTACAAATATATTCTATTTTATTATTTATAACATCTAGTAGATCTTAATTTTGTAAAGTTCTTTAAAATACATGTCGTGATTTAATATAAAATTTTGAATTATTCTTTTGTGTTGCTTGGGTTCGGCACTCTATTGTTTTGGTAGCTATGGTAACTAAAATTGTCCATTACAATTATCCTGTCTGTTGGTATGTTCGAAAAAAGTGATTTTCAAACCATTTTTTAAATAGTTTGGCATCTGGATCCTAATCATAATCCAAAGATGAATCAGCTATATTCTTGAAAGAGAGTAACAGTTTGAAAAAAGTACTTTAAGAACCTGCATAAAAAATCGTAATTCTGTACCCTTTATTTGAGAAAGCTTGAGTTTGGCATTCTTTTACTGACGTGTCACAGATATCAATCTATATTTCGTTTGGAAGATAATTTTCTATATTATATTGTTTTATTTGTTTAAAAAATTACCATGCTATTTTTATAGGGCCTATCGTTCCATTAGCACTTACCTTTTCTTAATGAACATAAGCCTCACTCTTAGTAAACTTAATTTTCAAAAACCTCAAAGAAACTATAGTAGCAAAAAATGTACTACAGCTTGTTGAACACGCATTAAAAAGAAAGAAAGAAGATAAGATAGTTTCTTCTGATATATAGTTGGCCTTCACTGATTTTACAAGGAAGGGCATGAAACCCGAAGCCGAGCCCAACATGGAACTTTAAAACTGGTTTTGGACTATGGTTTGATTAATACTGAAATCTTCTTAAAATGGTTGGAATATTTTCAGAAATTTGTTAGTCAGGTAGGTAGGTCAGGCAAAGATCCTGTTTTACTAATCCTAGGCAATTACTCTAGTCCAGGAGTGAATCCAGCCTCATTCTTTAGGAGGGAGAGAAGCGAAATCACAAAAGTACAGTATGCTAACGTGACAACGACATTCATGTTCCTAATGTGACAAGTAGAGGGAGTCCACATTTATGAATTCGGAACTCTTGGGGGGCTGGGGGCGATCGACAGTATGACAAGCGAAAGCAAGTTGTTGATTGGGGAGGGGAACTGCTAACGACATTCTCGTTCCTAAAACAGTACGTAGAGACGACTCTATTTTTCTAATTTCGAAGCTTTTGAGGGGAGAGAGGCCTGCGCTAGTCACACAAGTTTCTACAGAATCATGAAGTGTCGCATGCAGCTACGTTCAGTAGTCACAGGAATGTGACAAATGGCACTTTAATCATTCAGGTCGACCTTTTACAAAATTTCAATGGCATATTATTTGTTTTTCGGTTTACTTTAAAATTGCATCCGACAAAAAAACAATTAAGGCTTTAAAATCCTGATATATTTTCAAAAAAAGTTTGTACCTGCCACCAGGGCCGGATTCAGCCTCTCTCTTTGGGGAAGGCGGTGATATCACAGTATGGCAAACGAAAGCAAATTGGCGATGAAGGGGGGGGGGGGGGAAATGCCAGCAGCATACACATTCCTAGTATAAAAGCCAGCATAGGGTTTATTTTCCTAAACTTAAAGTTCTTGGAGCGGGGAGGGCGATCGTCCCCCTTGTATCCGCACCTGCCTGCCACACTTACTGATAAAGTAAATTCAGATTTTAAAAACAACGCTTTTCGAACGGCTGAAATGAAAAGAATCTATCGATTTAAATACAGATTCAGACTTTAATGATAATTTGTCATTGCTCTGCGTGAAAAAAAAGCGGGACGTGGCAGAAGTGGTACGGTTAAGTGTATATACCAGAAAATCATCGAAATTACGATATTTACAAGCTTTCGTAGGATGACCGAGTAGGCTATTTGCCCTAAAAAATATGAAAATCATCCGTTTAATTTTTGGATCCAGAGTGCCAAAGTAATGTTTGTATCAGAACTGCACCATGTGTCCAGGATTTGGAAAATGTACATGTCATATTTGTGATTACTTATATAACTAAATCTGAATTATTTAGATGATAGGCGAATGTGCACCAACTCTATTTTCTATCTTTTCATATTTTTCTTTTGCAAAAAGAGTTTCGTTTTATATTTAATTATTCGACATATTGTTCCGGATGGCCGATTTTAGAACACACTCTATTATTTCAAAAGCTTTTATTGTCACCTTCACAATTTCTGATACTTGTCAAACACTTCAAGTTACATCGACGATGTCCTGAACTAAAATGTCCACGAAAGCCGATCTCGACCTTTTATATACCCTTTTGGTCGATACCAGAAGATTCCCTAATTTTCTAGAAGTATTTCTATACTACATGGTGTAACAAAGATGAGAAAAAGGAGTAATCTGGCGATTTTTAGACCTTCTGCCATAGGCATTCCATGTTCAAAACAAGGAAATAAAATTTACTAAAATAGTCCAGAACTTCTTTCATCGGCGTCTCATGAGAAAATTAACGAAAGGTAAAATTAATTAAATAAATTATAAACTTGTAGAAAATAAACCTAAAACCGTACAAACTAGAAACACAAACTAACACTATGAAGTGTATATTGCTATAAAATTCAAGTTACAATACGTTCTGACCATATGCAAAAAGTTTTAAATAAATATGTAGACATAAGCCTAAACCGTAAAGTTGAATTAAAAACTTTTCACATGATATCAATTGAAATTAAAAGTAGATTCCACAAAATAGTTTTGTGGTTTGAGTTTTGTTAGAGTTTACTATTTTTAACTACTTTATATAATGACTAAAATGTTGTCGGACTTGCATTGTCTTTATTTTTATTTTTACGACGTTTCGATTAGGTTGTATCTCTAATCGTTATCAAGTATAAACTGAATGTTTTGTCTTAAGACTACGAGCTTATATAGGGAATATGTCCATTGAAGCGCAACGTTTCTCTTCACTGTACACACCTCAATGATTTGATGTTACAAAGTAGTGGCTGCCAAAGATTAGGTATCTCAACACTCGGTTTACTAAAGATTCCATTATTGTTTTTAATGTATGCTGCTTCTATAAATTTTCTTTTTTTCATATTGGGTTCCGTATATATTGCCGCAGCCTCAGACCATTTTATATGGTGTTGTTTATCCCAGGAGTGTTCTGCAATACCTGATCTCGACGTTTCCCCTTTTTTGTGTATGAGTTTTATGTTCCTTAATTCTAACTTCTAGCGGTCGTTTGGTTTCTCCAATATACATTTCACCACACTCATGGAACTTTGTAAACACATTTTTTCTTATCGGTAGTTTTAGGTTTTGTTTTTGTTAAATGAGCTCTAAGGGTATTTTCTGATTTAAAAACTGTTTTTATATTATAACTACTGGCAATTCGTCTTATTTTCTTCGACGTTCTCTTAATGTACGGAATTGTGAAGAAGGAATGTGTTTCTTGCCGTCCAGTGTTCGTTGTACTAAAATTATTTATAACATCGTCAATTAGTTTTAAAGGATAACCATTCTGTTGTAAATCGAATTTAATATTTGCTACCTCTTTTCCAATGATTCGGCATTATTGCATATTGATATAGCGCGATTATAGAGGTTGCGTATAATTCTTCGTTTTGTTACAACAGAATGATTGGAACTATGATTAAAATATTGTCCAGTACGTGTTGGCTTTCTGTATACTGAAGTTTTAATAGTTTCATTTGAACGGTTCACCATGACATCTAGGAAGGGCAATTGATCATTTACCTCTTTTTCCAAGTAAACTTAACTGTAGGTCGAATGGTATTCAGATGTTTCAGGAAATCATTAGAAGTCATGGTGAACCGTTCAAACGCAGCTATTAAAACTTCAGTATACAGAAAGCCAACACATACTGGACAATATCTTAATCATAGTTCTAATCATTCTGTTGTAACAAAACGAGGAATTATACGCAACCTCTATAATCGCGCTATATCAATATGCAATAATGCCGAATCATTGGAAAAAGAGGTAGCAAATATTAAATCCGTTTTACAACAGAATGGTTATCCTTTAAAACTAATTGACGATGTTATAAATAATTTTAGAACAACGAATACTGGACAGCAAGAAACAAATTCCTTCTTCACAATTCCGTACATTAAGGGAACGTCGGAGAAAATAAGACGAATTGCCAGTAGTTATAATATAAAAACAGCCTTTAAATCAGGAAATACCCTTAGAGCTCATTTAACAAAAACAAAACCTAAAACTACCGATAAGAAAGAATGTGTTTACAAAGTTCCATGTGAGTGTGGTGAAATGTATATTGGAGAAACCAAACGACCGCTAGAAGTTAGAATTAAGAAACATAAAACTCATACACAAAAAGGGGAAACGTCGAGATCAGGTATTGCAGAACACTCCTGGGATAAACGACAGCATATAAAATGGTCTGAGGCGACGGCAATATATATGGAACCCAATATGAAAAAAAAAGAAAATTTATAGAAGCAGCATACATTAAAACAATAATAGAATCTTTAGTAAACCGAGTGTTGAGATACCAAATCTTTGGCAACCACTACTTTGTAACATCAAATCATTGAGGTGTGTACAGTGAAGCGAAACGTTGCGCTTCAATGGACATAGTCCCTATATAAGCTCGTAGTCTTAAGACAAAACATTCAGTTTATACTTGATAACGATTAGAGATACAACCTAATCGAAACGTCGTAAAAATAAAAATAAAGACAATGCAAGTCCGACAACATTTTAGTCATTCTTCAACATTGTCTACAACCTTCAAACATACTTTATATATTATTATTTAAATATAAATTCTTTCGGCAAAAACGAAATTTGTCCTTCTCTCACAATCCACAATTCACGGTAGGTGTCTTCAACCTGAGCTGTCGCTTTCAGGCAAACCTTTTTACAGTTTGAAGATATATTTAGAAACTGACTGCAAAGTAATAAAACTTTTTTTCGTTAAAAAGTTAAGCATTAGCTATAATAGAGTTTTATGTAACCAAAAAAAAAGAATGAAAAGAACAGTTCAACAGACCTTAACGAAATTAAAAGTAATTATATTTTGCTCGTCCCCAAAAAAGGGAATATAATAATATCTAAATGTCACGTAACTTTTTTCCCAAGGGGAAGAAATCTGGGCTGGGCTTTTCCTGATATCTGCCCGGCATACACTAGCGGCCCTAAATATAAAAACTGCGACCAGAGCGTGACAGTTTTATTAAAATAAAAGGTTAATGGTGTTGACGGAAAAAACACATATCAAGAATTCCTAACCTAAGTGAAACTATTATTTAATGACTCGAGTAAAACAGGATATACACATATTAAGAACTCTTTCCGCTTTTCTCACCCTAAAAACTAGGGTTTTTGACCACGACGTCTAATATTAAAGAAAGAAATTCTTTTAGGACAAATCATGTTAATATTTATTCCTGCGTAACTACAGCGAGCTAGTAAAGGTGAATAATGTTAACATAACTTTTAAAAATACAATTAAAGACCTCGGTCTTCACCTAGATCAAGATCTAAGATTTTCTTACCACATCACACAGTCATTAAAAAAAGCTTATATAAACCTGAAACTCACTTTTCAAAATCGTCATTTTCTAAATAGTGAACTTAAGACTTTGCTTTGCGACAGCTTAGTGCTCTCGCATATGAATTACTGTGATACGGTCTATGGACCATGCCTGTCTGCCTTGGACACTAAACGAATACAAAAACTACAAAACTCTTGTTTAAGACTTATTTATGGGATACCGAAATTCGAACATGTTACTTATAAATTAAAAGAGTTGGGTTGGTTGGACATGCGACAGAGGCGACAATTGCACTCTACATGTCAATTTTTCTCTATACTTAATCAAGAAACACCCCCATATTTGTATAATAAAATCAGATTTCGATGCGATGTACATAATATTAATGTTCGGTTTAAGGGAAAGCTTACTATTCCCTCCCACTCGCTGGAGTTGTTCAAGAGATCGTTTTCGTATAATGTTGCCAAATACTTAAATAATTATGCCATTGATTTATTGGGTAGATCGGTGTCAGCACGGAGATTTAGGACCATGGTTTTGGGGAGCATCCTGGGTGTCTGAGTGAATTTTGTGCGTTTTCTTGGGTGTGTCTTTGAACCTTTTTCTTTTCTTTCTTTCATTTAAGACTTATTAATATTGTTTTTTTTAAATTATTATTGAACTGTATTCAGGTTAATATTTATGTTGTTAATTAATTTTTCCTTAAGTTGAATATTGTTTTTCTTTTGATATATATCGTGACATTTTTAATTTTAATTTTTTTAAATTGTTTTTCATTACATTTAGTTTTGTGGGTTAGCTGAACAGACGTCAAAGATATTTTATATCTAGGACGAACTGAAACTCGCCCACTATTTCTGAAAATATAAATGTAGAATAATTTATTAAATAAAGACCTTTATTATTATTATTATTATATGTTTTCACATAGATAACGTATTTTTTTAAAATCAAAATTTCAATAAGAAATAAAGAAATCTTTCTGCTTTATTTAAGTAGTTTGTTATACATATATGTAATTTTCCTCTCAAGCAGAGAATATGAAAAATATATATACAAACCGTTTATTTCCTGCAAATATCGCTCTGGTCCTCTCTCCATATGCGTTTCGATCACCTCATGATCTCGTCAGTGGAGCTGTATCGGACCGAGAGCAACATTAGCAGAAATAAAGAAATCTTTCTGCCGTGTTTAAATAGTTTGTTATTTTTTACTGAAGTTTTGAGTTTTTAAAAATTTCACGTTACTCCGGTGATTCATAGATGTCGTTCGGCTGGCGATATTTTTCAGTCTGACATCGAAGTTGGTACATGGCAGGTGCAATATCCTGCTGACATACCTTGAAATTTATGATTCATATATCAGTTATTTCCTGCTAGTGTTGCTCTCGGTCCGATACAACTCCACTGACGAGATCATGAGGTGATCGAAACGCGTATGAAGAGAGGAGCAGAGCGATATTTGCAGGAAATAAATTGTTTGTATATATATTTTTTATATTCTCTGCCTGAAAGGAGAATTACATATATAACAAACTATTTAAATACGGAAGAAAGATTTCTTTATTTCTTACTGAAATTTTGATTGTTTAAAAATTTCACGTTACTCTGGTGATTCATAGATGTCGTTCGACTGGCGTTATTTTTCAGTCTGACATCGAAGTTGGTAGATGGCAGGTGCAATATCCTGCCGACATACCTTGAAATTTATGGTTCATATATCAGTTATTTCCTGATAATGTTGCTCTCGGTCCGATACAGCTCCACTGACGAGATCATGAGGTGATCGAAACGCGTATGGAGATAGGACCAGAGCGATATTTGCAGGAAATAAATTGTTTGTATATATATGTTTCATATTCTCTGCCTAAAAGGAGAATTACATATATAACAAACTATAGATGACGTATGTATCGTTATAGAGAGCATTTGGTTTGAAACGTTCCAGTACGGAATGAGAAAACAAAATCACAGTATTTTGAGCTTACGCTTTCGATACTGAAATTAATTTAGCGGTATTTTCCAATGAAAGTTTTTGATGTATTTTTTTTCAGCTTTCTATTCTTATTTTTTTAAATCTTGAGTTTTGACATTGAAAAAAAGATACAAAATCTGTTATATTTCGAAAATGTAATTTTTTTTATTTCGATCGGAAAATAACGATTTTTACATTAATATAGATAATTCTAAAAATATTATTTTGTAATCTTTTTGAGAAATGAAGCGACAAATGTTATGGGTACCACTCACTCGACACATAATAACCAAGCTACCACATTTAAAATTTTATTATATTTTAAAGGAAATAATAAACTCAAACACAAACGTGTGGTTGTTATATCTGACAATCTAAATCATAGGAAAGTATTAGTTTATCAATATCAATATATTATGAAATTATAATAAGTTATCAAAAATATATAAAAGAGCAGATTAAAACGAAATCAAATTTTTATAATCTTTATTTTTACAAAAAAAATCACAGCCTAGCCAAATACACATGACCAAGTTATTTGCGGTAGTATAGGTGTGAATATTAAAACATAAGTAAACTGGCCAATCTTTCAACTTTCAGCTAACAAGAGAATTTAAGGGGTAACACCACTGGAGTGAATTGAGTATTATTTTGAAGATAAATATACAACAGCAGACATATTATAGACCGTGAACTCGCTAAGAATTCACTCGCTATTTAATGTTTGTTGCTTCTCTGGAAAATACCAAAAAAATCCATTCTGAAAAATACTTATATCAATATAAAAAAAAAACTTCAAATTTTGAACTAGACTATCAAAAAGCATTTTAAAATGCCCGTTTCAAGATATTTATATTTTTTTATAATCAAAGCGCTAAATTTGTAAAAATCTGACTACAATGAGTAGAAAGCTGAGAAAAACACATCAAAAACTATAGAGTAAAAGTTTTTTAGATTCACTTTAGTATATAGAACACAATTTTACAACAGTGTGATATTGCGCTAGCACGCCACCTCCGTATATTTCAGGCGAAATATTCTTTAAATTGAAATCAAAAAAAAAAAACTGAAAAGACACAAAAAATAGGAAAATTATTTGACAACGCTGTAAGAGGTTGAAAGAAATATTAATTAATATGCAACAAACAAGGAAAAGAAACGCTAATAAAATTTTTATAAAAAAAATTGAACCGACCTCTAAAAGTCCGCTAAAAAGTGAAAAATAACTATAATTTTCTATATGAAATTGAAATTTTTGAAGTCGGCGCCAAACTAACACCTCACAAAATGAGATTCGCATGAACAGATCAACAATACTTTGTTTGTAATTGCTTTCTTACCATAATTTGTATATATTGGTAGTTATTTGTTTCATTTAGAAATAACTTGGCGCCGACTTCAAAAATTTCAATTTCATATAGAAAATTATACTTATTTTTCACTTTATAGCGCCCTTTTAGAAGTCGGTTCAATTTTTTATAAAAATTTTATTTTTCGATTTTTAGTTCATTATGATATCCATAAATTATTTGAACTAAGTACTAATCGAGATTAGTGTACCTCGCAATGACTCCAAGATAGCAAAAAAGTACCCATTTTATCCAAAGTTGTAATCACCCTAAAATGAACCACTAAAAATTCTTTGATTCTTAGCGTTCTACAATAACCGGTGAAATTGCATCAAACAAATATTAAGTCTGTCATAGTAAAGCCATTATCTTAAATTTTAAATTAATTTTAGATTGGTACTAAAGGCCCCAAAGCTTTCCAAAATCGATATTTAAAGAACTTAAGACCTAAATTTCCTAGCTCGATATATTTTATAGTGCATATTGAGTTTGTATACGCTCCAAGAACCCCGCAATATCAATTTTAGGCAAAATCGGAAAACTTAAAATTTTCACTCCCTCACTCCTTTGTCAACCTAATATTGTAAAAAATTAACTTCAGATTCGTAATATACGACCTCGAAAACGCCCCAATACCAAATCTGATAAAATGCCAATAAGGTAAAATTTTCAACTCACTATAATGGATCCGTCATATTGAATTTCAAAAAAATTATTTAACGTCTTAATGTAATCTAAATTTAAACCCTTCAAAGCCCCCTATTACCAGTTTTAGATGAAATTTAGAAATTCAAAATTTCTCATATTGCCTCTGACATATTAGATTTTCTTAAAATAATTTTATATTCGCTATTTACATCCTTAAAAACGATTCAGTCCCACATTTGAACAAAATCGAAAAATGTAAAATTTTTAGGATGCCATGTTGAATCCGCCAGATTGAGTTCTTCAAATAATATTTTAAATTCTTAATTAACGTTAACAAAAATCCCCCAGTACTGATTTTAGACAAAATCGGGAGATGTAGAACCTTTAATTCGTCATCTTCGATCGACCATATTTATTTTTTTTTTAAATAATGCCAGATTCATAATGTACGATTCCAAAACTTCCCCATATCAATTTTGGAAAAAATTGGACAAAATTTATTGTTTACCCCCCATATTAAATACGCCATATTGAATTTTTTTAAAATAATTTCAGATTCTTTATGCATGACTCCGCAAACTCCCCCATACCAATTTTGGAGAAAACCAAACAAAATAAATGTTTTCATCCGCCATATTAGATCCGCCATATTGAATTTCTCAAAAATGATTTTAAATTCGTCTTGTGCGACCCCGAAACTCCCCAGTATCAATTTTGAAGAAAATCGGACAAAATTGATTTTTTTGTCCGCCACATTGATTTTATAAAAATATTTTAGATTCGTTGGGTACAACCCAATAAATTTCCCCGTACCAATTTTGGAGAAAATCCATCAAAATTAATTTTTTGCCCGCCATATTGTCAGTCCATCTTGGATTTTACTGCACCAATTTCGTCCAAAAAAATATGGAACCACAGCAACAACTTCCTGAATATAACGTAATGAATTTTATGAAAATCGGTGGCGCCGTTCCGGAGTAATCGGTGTACATACATAAAAAACACACACATACTCGACGAATTAAGAAGCTCTTTCTTTTAGAGGTCGGTTACAAATAATACTGAGTCTCACATAAAAGAGTTGTTTAATTAGCGAAACACCTTGTTTATGAATTTAAATATGTAAAAAATACATATCAAATATATTTATGGGATTTGCATGCCGAAAATATGCCTTTACGTGTCAAAAATAAGTAATCAATGATTAATTTATATTTTATATTGCCAAATATAAAATAAATGAAAGCAATAAAGCTTGCTTTTAAAATAAAAAAAATAATTCAATCCTTTCAGTTGCATTCTTAATAACCTTTTTATTTAAGAAATATAAATCTGCAATTTTCCTTATATTTTAGAAAAGGGAACTAATTTATCGTTAACCAGCAAACACGGTAAATCTTTCCTCAATTTTAGTGTCAAAACCTTAAGTTTTCTTAGTGCGAGCACCGGAAGTTTTCACAGCAGGAAAAAGATAATTGGAAAAGCGTCCCTCTTAACACGACAACATTAAATTAATTAATTTTCCTTCCTTTTCTTGACACACTTGAATCATTTTTAAATATTTTGCCCAGACAACATTTTTCTATTTTTCCTCTTTATATGGCTTTTATACACATTTTATTGAAAATAAGAGTAAAGGGGAAATATATTTTTCCATCAAGTTAAAATATTAACTCAAAAAATATATAGAGGTATGTATACATTTTACGAACCGAACTTCAATCTGAAACTGGAATTTTATAACATCTGGAATTAGATCTAGTGCTGCATTAGTAATTCATAGTTCAAAGAGGGCTTGAATACATTAAAGAATAGTGCCAGATGATAGGACTAAACATCAAACCCACCAAAACCATCCTAGTAGCCTTCACAGGGAAAAGAAACCTCAATCTGAAGACCACTAAAATAGATGGGAATGTTAATGAGTGGAAGTCAGAGGATAAATATCTGAGACTGACCCTAGATAACAAAGTTCTTTGGAATAAGCCTGAAAAAGAAGTAATCAACAAGGCTACATAAGCCTTGATGTTCTTTAGAGACTTGCAGGAAAAAGATGGGGTACAAACCCAAAAATCCTATAGTGGATGTACACTGCAATAATGAGACCAATCATCACATATGGGGCAGTAATCTGGAGCAAAAAAAAAACAGTCTGACTAATACGAGAACTAACACGTCGAAAGTGTGTGTCGCAAGAGCGAATGGGACAGAAACACCATTGAAAAACTCAGCAAGAAATCAACTATATGGTATACAGATGGCTCTAACACAACTGAGGGAACTGGAGTAGGAGTGTACGGACCCGGCGTCAGACAGCACGAAAATTTGAGTAAGTCATCAAGCATCTTCCAGGCAGAAATACATCTTAACAAGGAGAAAAACTATCACGGCCAAGAGATTATGTCGGATAGTCAAGCAGCCATCAGTGGGCTGAGCTCTCAAGTTATCAGTTCCAAGATGATCTGGGAATACCTAGAGGAACTGAATGATTTGAGTAAGAATAATAAAGTCACCCTCATTAGATACCGGGACATACCGAGATAGAAAGGAATGAAATAGTAGACAAGCTCGCGAGGAAAGGGGCTGAGATACCTTTTCTGAGGCCAGAGTCTTTCTGTGGAATCAGTAGCGGCGTAATGCTGGAAGAACTAAATATAGAAGAAGAAAGCAGGAAATCTAATTATTGGACGGGAACTACGACGAGAAAAGATTGAAAGAATGCACAAGCTTGTATAAAAACCAGCTCAGAGTTCGGACAAGGGTCGTGACGGGGCATTACCACCTGAGGAGACACCTCAAGAAACTGGAACTGATAGAAAGAGAAGAGTGCAGATTCTGTAAGGAGGAGGACGAAACCTCTATTCATATACCTGCGGAATGCAGTGCAACACCCTAGGATGCGGTTGGGAGGACACCCCTTATTGCACTGATAAAAGGCAAAGTCTCACAGTAATATATATATATACATATATATATATATATATATATATATATATATATATATATATATATATATATATATATATATAGATAGATAGATAGACCTAACAGAAATGACAGCTCAGGAATGGCCCTGAGCAACAAGAGTGGGCTGAAATAGATTTGCCAAGTAAGCCGGTTTATTAATCGGTAACTTTTTGTGTTCAATACCAAAAAAGTAACCAATCGATTATTTTCATTTTTGAATTAAAAAATATATTCTGCGCCACGCATTACAGACACAGAATAAGTTACCCGCTTGAACTTTATTACGAAAAAGATTTCGCAACCCAACATAAAACCGACTAAAGGAATATTTCTGTAATGGTGTAAAATTGCCTATATGCGCAAACTCGAAAGTGACGTATAACCTAATCGAAGCATAAGTAAATAAAATTTAAGGGATTATCCAAACTAATTTCATGATTACTGCAATAAGAAAGGGTAAAATTAATAATTTTACTTGAATAGTAGGCAGGAAAATCGAGATCCATCTAAAAAATGTAACAGTGAATTCGTCATCTTAATTAAAAAAAGCAACTTAGAACAGTGTGGTAAACATAATGGTCAAACAGAAAATAAAATTAACTCAAACTGTATTTGTAGGTAAGAGTATAAGCAAATTTTAGAAAGATAAAGAAAACAATCTAGGTGGGAAGAAAATCGGCACTGAAGTAGAATTATGAGGGTTCATACTATAATAAAACCAAAAATACAACGAATAGTAGGCTTATAGTCAAATGATTTATGAGTAATGTTTTAGGAAAATGATGTTGTATTGCCAAAACTTGAGTATTTGTAAAAATAGGACAAAACTAACTGATTTAACTATAGTGAACTGAAGCTCATATTTGAACCCTTACAATAGTTTATGAATAAAAAAGATTAAACCTTAAAACAAATAATCATGCCATTACCTTAATATACCCACAATTGTTAATTGAATAGCTTCCCAAACAGGTTGTTATTATTATTCTGCGTTGTAAAATAATTTTATTAATATTATTGGTTTATATATAAAAATACAGCTTATACTTAATCGAAATGCCAGAGATAATATCAGATTTTTTGGTAAATCCTAGAACTACAAAACTTTCTCATTTAACAAAGTATTAATAGGCATTATCATATTCTACTCGCGTATAGTTCGAAAATAATTGTCAAAAATATGTATATATAAATCATTAAATAATAAGCGTGTTTACGGTTGTTAAAAAAATAATTAAAAAATAATTTTAAAAAAATTATACTTTTACCTTACATCATAAGTGAAATATTAAAATATAAAATATAACATTAAGCGTTTTTATAATTATCCAAACTACACATTTTCGCATATATTTGTTGGATAACAAAAAAGCGTATCTCATAATTTTATTTTTTATGATATACTGTTGTTTAAACTGTATTTTATATCACAATTCGAAAGGCTTGAACACCAAATTCTAAAAGTTAGTTTTTGATAAATGATATCATTAGGTTACAATATAACTGGGTTAATCTATAGGTCAGAGGTTTGTCATTTTTAGAACGTAATTATTTAATCTAGTTAATGATAATTAATGATAACACGTAGCTTTACTTTGGAAAATAGACTGAAATTCAAAGTTACTGTATCATATTATTTTTATTCGGTGGTTCAAATTTTTACTTTAAATGTTACTACGCTGATAATTCGCGCCAAAACTTCACAACTATGTCACAAGCAATTCAATTAAAATTACTTTTGAAGTCTAGTAGACGCGCCAGCAATCAAAAAAGCCAAGTCCATATGCCGGAGAGTAGGGGTGGGTTATTCAGGGCGTCACTGCATCTGTAGCTAGATTAAATACAGAAACCTTCCGCGATGTCGTTAGAAACTAGCTTTTAACTTCACTCCTATAGATAGGCAAGTACAAAACAAAAAAAAAATACAAACACAAATGGCCATATGCCCATTTTAAATGCCGAAAATAATCAGCAGATATTCGAAAAACCTAGGATTTTCGGGCTTCGTGTCCATTATTAATTTTAATCAAGAGACCAAAATACACAGTATACTGCAGTACTAACCATTTTAACGGAGACCGGATTTCCATAAATTCTGAGCAGGGTCCTTTCTTAAAAACCTCGTAGATTAGGATTTCGTTAAAGAAATCCACAAAAATGTATGTAACCCAAAAAAAAACATTAAATTGAATAAGTGATGTAAAATCACTTGACGATGCAAGTTCGGAAGTGGCATGGCCTTAACTTAAGAATAATATAAATAAAAATCCATGGAATCATTCAAATAAGTTCAAGAAAAATATCAAAGGAAAGGATAAAGGATGAATTTCACTCAAATAGTAGTAAGCAGGAAAACTGAAATCTATCTGAAAAAAAAGGTAATAGTAGTTTCTATAAAAAAAACAACCATGTACAGTGTGGTAAAACATTAATAATACTGGTCAAACTGATAAACAAATGTAACTTAAAACCGTTTTTTGTAGTGTAAAAATGTAAGCAAAATTCAGAAAGATAAAAATAACCGAGCTTTGTAAGAAATTAGTCAGGAGGTATAACTACAAAAGCTCATAATATAGTAAAACCAGAAATGTAACGATTTGTACGCCTTAGTTCAGAGAATTTATGATAGATACTTAAGGAAAAGGATTCTGTGTTTGCCCATAACATGAGTATTTGCAAAAATAAGTAAAATTAATTGAATTAACCACAGTGAACTAAAACTGAAATTTTAACCCTGACAGTGTTATAATATTTAGTAAAATCAATTTTCTAATAAAGATATTTTAACTTAAAGTACTGTTACAAAATAGGTTGACTGAAGAACATTTATTAGTCTTTTTTCCTTATTATGTGCTTCCCCAAGCGAAAAACATTGAGATCCAGCGTTTCTCACCGAATTAATATACTTTTTTTTATTTTAAATAAACAATAACATATACCGTTTATTACAATAAGAATCTAACTTCACAATTTCAAATTAAAACTTTTTTTATATATTAACTTTGGTTTAAACCTTAAAAACGGCAATAAATATTTTATTATTAATAAAAAGTAAAAGACTGGAGAGTAACGTTATAAATTATTTCCTTTATCCTTTGTATAAAATAAATGCTCTGCGGCAAAGCCTAGATTTTTAATATAAATAATTCAAACCTTAATTATACGCTACGTACAATGGCGGTACTTTAAATTTTGGAACGCAGGTAAACAACATAAATTTTTCCTTCATAAAAATATTTTAAGTAATATTTATTATTTACTCTAAAATAAAGGATTACGAAAACATTAATAACCACACATATTTTAAAGTATTTAGGAAAAAGATTAGTCAAAAAATATTTATTAGATAAACACATGTATACAAGTTAATTTTATAGTACGTCTCTATAAAAAGTTCTGTTCACTTTTAGTTTTCTTTTACCCGATTCACAGAGCGTTCATTCTCAAACCATTTTTCATATTTCATAGAAACTATAAATTCCTATAATTTCATAATATTTTTAGTTTGCCAAAGACAGACTTGGAGCGAAATTTAAGAATAAATCAGAGTTATTTCCCGAATGTGAACACTGGAGTAGAGTAACAATGAACATGAAATATGTGTTAATATATTATTTTTTATTTAATTGCCTAATTGGCCTCCAAACTTGCTTTTAGTTTTCCAACGGTAGATTTGTAATCTGAAAAAAATTGTAAAAATAGCAATAGGTCATTACTTTAAAAAAAAATCTGCGTGGTTAAGTCACGTTCATTAACGTATAACATACAAAAAACTGTTGAATGAATGAATGAATAAGAGTGATGATACGCGATCTTCGGTACATAGATTCTTTGCATCTCACCATGACCGAACGTCATTCGAGGGTGATTTACGAATCCAAGTAGCCTCGTTACCTGATTGTATCTGATTGCTTCAGGTGATAATATTGTAGATTCGAAATTTCTCTGCATCAATTCGTTGTATGCTGAGCACTTTTTGAGAACGTGGTCGATAGTTTCATCCTCCTCCAGACACGTATTCCAATAAGATTCGTAATATTTTTTTCTTTCAAGGAAAGAGGCTCCCAGGTAAGTTGCGCATTAAGTACAACAACTATTTCAGGGGCTTCTCTCCAGCATTCAATGATGTTGATTTTCTGCAGCAATTTCAATTCTCTCCCATCAGCATTGATTGGAACAGGTATAATGGGTTGTTGACTCTGTTTATGTTCTTCTCACAGAGTCCAATTGCAAATTAAATTCTCGCTTACAGGACCAATGCAAGTTATGCAAAAGAATTGACTCTCATGCTCCTACAGAACACTTCAGCTCTTTTATCCTGTCTTCATTCATTTTTCGGTAGAGTTTGTTCTCATCCCAATCCTCTCTGCTTGATAAAAATATCTCAAGTGGTAAAATATATATATATATATATATATATATATATATATATATATATTTGCCTTTTTTGATAGTGTTAAAAGAAACATTGACTCGGCCCGAGGGGAATCAAAGACCTCTCCTCTGAACCAAGTCGTGGGGGAGGGAGTGACCGACTGGGGAGAGTCGTTGGCCCAATTCTGCGGAGGAATCAATATGGCGGGATATAACATTTCACCCGTTCCCAAGGATATGGAAGAAGACCACTAAGGCAGAGAAAGCGAAGAAGATGAACTTCGATATTATGGATTTGGCTGAAGTGGCATTCTACTATAGTTAGCGTTTGTCTCAAAATGGGCGGCCAATAACAGCGTGTGTCTCGGAGTGAGCCGCTGACGTAAAACTGGTTGGTGATTATCGGAAACTAGGGGTTCCGGGTTGGACCAAGCTGCTAAAGGACGACAAAATTAAACATCGAAACGGCTAATATAAGAACACCCGTAGGAGAAGAATGTTCGAGTTGGAACATGAATTAAATCATATCAGGTCAGATATTGTTGGGTTATCATAGGTTCGGAGGAGGGGAAAGGAAGATCCATGGAACGTCAGATGATTAGGGTAACGCTCTAAGAACATAGGAGGAATAGTTGGATTCGAAGAGTGACAAAGGTGAAAAATGTTGCAGAAGTCGTGGCAGAATAAAATGGAGCTACGCCGATCTTATCGCGAGACATAGCAAAGAAAGATGGTCAAATGCAATTTTTAAATGAAGACCATATGGTGGAAAAAGAAGTAGGGGTAGACCCCAAACGAGATGGACTGATGATTTGAAGATGATTGGTTTTGTTTAGGTCAGAGAGACACAGAACCGTGGAAGATGGGGAAAAATTGGGAAGGTCTATTTTATATATATATATATATATATATATATATATATATATATATATATATATATATATATATATATATATATAAGAGAAAGGAGTAATCTAGCGATTTCTAGACCTTCTGTCATAGGCTCTCTATATTCAAAATAAGAAAATAGAATTTACTAAGAAGTATCAGACCTTCCTTCATCGACGTCTGATGAGGAAATTAACAAAAGGTAAAATTAATTAAATAAATTATTAACTTATAAAAAATGAACCTAAAACCGTACAAACTAGCAACACAAACTAACACTATGAAGTGTTTAGTGCTAAAATGTCCATTTCTATATATATATATATATTTTATTTTAAGCACGAAAAATTTCTTTCTTTGAAAAGAAAGTTATAATCGTATTTTCCCGTCAGAAATCATTACAGAATAACCATTTATTAAGGCATTTCCATCGCTGTTTTACTTTAAGTAATTTCCGCTATACAACACTCCGTTATAGGATATATTACAGTTTTCTTTCGGGGAATACATTATCATAATTTAATTTTACAGTATATTTTACTAATCGATACTCATGGGTGTGGTTACCAGGAGCTGTACGAAAAAAAAAACACAGTTAATCCGCAATAGTATATTTTATTCCTGTATATGAATAGATGAATATTTTATAATTGTACTAGTAACCTGGCGAGGTCTTTGTTTATAGTCTACGTCAGCCAATTTTCCTTTATGAGCATGAATTTTTGGATTGTACTTGGATGTTACGGCTGACAAGGCCTTACTTCGTACATTGTTTAGATGAACACTTAATGATTAAATCGGCGTAAGTCCAAAGGGGTTCTGGTCTCAATCGCATCAATAGATGGACAATAAAAGTAGAAGCGCATTAAGTAGTTTTCAGGATTAGCGTTGACATAAACAGATGTTGCTTAAGATCCTTTCTTTTATACTACGTAATTATAAGCAAAACGATGGCTGATATTGCCTACATCCATACTATTGTAATTTAATGACAAATTAGATGTCAGCTATGTTGCGTCAATGTTTTGATTTTTAAATATATTTAGTTCTTCAAATAAAACAATTAATTTCTTTTTGAAACTTTAACACTCCCATAAAACCATGTATTAGCATCTATAGTACCCATTGTTTGTTTTATACAATATGTATATAATGAATATGTTCTCTCAAAAATCATCTAAACCAAAATAGACCGTGCTGAACGAAATTGGCTTTATAAACTCCAGGAGCAACCAGGCCTTACCGTAGTAATAAACAGAATAACAACAAGAAGTGATAACCTATTGATTCAGGCTAGTTATACAGGGTGAGTCAACGATTGGATGAAGTAGGTTTGTGCCTTTTCGGTGAAATTAACAAAGAAACTATATTTATTGTTTGATACAGTTTATTTTTACGCAGATTTTAAAAATATTTAGGACTCTACAGGGTGAGCCAAAAAACTAGGACAGCATAAAGTTGTATTTTTTAAATAGAACACCCTTTATACGAATCATATTTTCGATTTAGCTTTTAATTTTAAATCTTTTTTATTAAGGGTTTACTATAACAAAACTTTATAGTTTCTGAGATAATTAAGTTTAAAGAAAAAAAAGTCACATTTTCAAGCATCAATTCAATCCTAAATAACGTTTTCAATTTTGTGACAAATATATTCAAATTTGGAATTTAGCAAGGCCAAGGACAAGTTAACATAATTTTTACCTAATATTTGCAATAAAAGCTACAGGGTGTTGAACACATCGGCTCAAATTTGAACAAGTTTAAATGAATAAATATCTTTTTTTAAAATGGTACACCCTGTATATTTTCATGTTATTTAATAGAGTAATAAAAACCCTAAAAGTTTTGTTCAATATATCCTATACCTATTTATAATAGCTTTTGAGATATTTCAGTTTTTCTTATTTTCCATACTTTTTAACAGAAATAGTCTTCATTATCATAGTAGCCATGTAAAATAATAAAAAGAAACTACAGAAACAAACAGAATGTGGTTAAATATGATGAAATACATTATTCGTTATATTACAATGGCAATAGTTTAATTAAATATAATGTGAAAAAATTAACACAACAATAACGACAAGGCAAATACATATTTACTTTTATACTAAATTGAAAAAAAAAAATTACCTATTAAATACTGAGATTAATTATTTCTTTTTAATAAGTGTTCGAATAAACGACCCTCTTGTGCAATGCACAAATTTAGTCTTTTTTTCAGATTTTCTCGGACTCTGGACAAAATTAGTGGCTTTATTGTTCTACAGGTACCCTAATCCTGTTTCGCATATCTTCCACTGTTGTTGGTGGATTAACATACACCTTATTTTTAATATAACACCATAGGAAGAAATCTAATGGGGTGATGTCGCAAGATCTTGATGGCCACTCAATGAAACCCCCACGTCCAATCCATTTTTGTGGATATCGTTGGTCCAAAAACGCACGAACTTCACGATGGTAATGCGGAGGCGCACCATCGTGCTGGAACCACATACTGTCGAGCTCATCCCTATCGAGACCTTGAAGCAGTTGGGGTAGTTCTTCTTGTAGAAAGTTCAGGTAACTATGGCCATTTAGTGGTTCATTAAAAAAGTGGGGTCCAATAATTCGATTATGATGAATACCACACCAAACATTTAATGACCTGTGGTTTTGATGTTGCACCTCTCTAATCCAAAATGGGTTTTCTGTGGCATAATAATGCATGTTGCGTCTATTTACGGCACCGTTATTTCAAAAAGTAGCTTCATCACTAAACATTACCTTGCATAATAAATTTGGATTTAATTGAATCTCTGCATTTATTGTACGACAAAAGTTTACACGACTTTCAAAATCCTGTCCATGCAATTCTTGGTGTAATTCCATGTGATATGGATGATACCTATATTTCTTGGTAGTACGATTAGCGGTGGATTGTGATGTTTCACATAATGCTGCTAACTGACGGCTACCAATATAAGGATTTTCCTGAACATTTAACAATACTTGTAGTTCTTTTTCTTCATTAGTTACTGGTTTGTTGACCACTTTACGTTTTGGATAATCAACAGTACCAGAAGAATCAAATCTTTGCATTAAGTTTTGAAAAGTATGGGTATTAGGCTGGCGTCGATCAGGATACTTCATTTTGTAAATTCTTTGAGCAAGAAGGCAATTTTTTTGAACCTCTCCTATTGTATAAATCATATCTATTAACTCATTCTTTGGAAAATTCATTTTACAATATAAGATGAATGCAAAAAAAACCAAACTACACTACATAAAAACCAAAAGAAGCGATTGCGGTTATAAATTTGACACACAGAAAAATGTTCTTTTACATTGTTTTTGCCATGGCTACTATGATAATGAAGACTATTTCTGTAAAAAAATATGGAAAATAAGAAAAACTGAAATATCTCAAAAACTATTATAAATAGGTATAGGATATATTGAACAAAACTTTTAGGGTTTTTATTACTCTATTAAATAACATGAAAATATACAGGGTGTACCATTAAAAAAAAAAGATATTTATTTATTTAAACTTGTTCAAATTTGAGCCGATGTGTTCAACACCCTGTAGCTTTTATTGCAAATATTAGGTAAAAATTACGTTAACTTGTCCTTGGCCTTGCTAAATTCCAAATTTGAATATATTTGTCACAAAATTGAAAACGTTATTTAGGATTGAATTGATGCTTGAAAATGTGACTTTTTTTCTTTAAACTTAATTATCTCAGAAACTATAAAGTTTTGTTATATATAGTAAACCCTTAATAAAAAAGATTTAAAATTATAAGCTAAATCGAAAATACGATTCGTATATAGGGTGTTCTATTTAAAAAAAAAATACAACTTTATGCTGTCCTAGTTTTTTGGCTCACCCTGTAGAGTCCTAAATATTTTTAAAATCTGCCTAAAAATAAACTGTATCAAACAATAAATATAGTTTCTTTGTTAATTTCACCGAAAAGGCACAAACCTACTTCATCCAATCGTTGACTCACCCTGTACAGAGTTATAAGATTCTTTTGAAAAACAACAAACCTTTTTTTCTTAGAAACGAACGAAATATCAAACGAAAATCAATATACTACTACAAATCAAACATAATACTCACTACAGAAGAAGACCTAACCAAACTGACAGAAGCCTTATACAATAGCATTAACTCTGCAGCTGCTTAAATCATATTAAATCAGGTTTAACGATAAAAGGGACAAAAAGAGAGACAAAAAGATGGACCCAAAAACCACTCAAGAACAAATAGAAAATAAAATACACGAACTAATTATTAAAAATACAGAGGAAAATAAGAGCTCCTACTAAGAAACAGCTGAACATCGGAAGGAAAGAAATTAGGAAAATAAATAAAAATAACAAAAAATTTCTTAGATAATCAAAATTTCAGTAAGAAATAAAGAAATCTTTCTGCAGTATTTAAATAGTTTGTTAGATATGTAATTCTCCTTTCAGGCAGAGAATATGAAAAATATATGTACAAACAGTTTATTTCCTGCAAATATCGCTCTGGTCGTCTCTCCATACTTGTTTCGATCACCTCATGATCTTGTCAGTGGAGCTGTATCGGACCGAGAGCAATATTGACAGGAAATAACTGATATATGAACCATTAATTTTAACGTATGTCGGCAGGATATTACACCTGCCGTCTACCAACTTCGATGTCAGACTGAAAAATATCGCCAGTCGAACGACATCTATGAATCAACGGAGTAACGTGAAATTTTTAATCAATCAAAATTTCAGTAAGAAATAAAGAAATCTTTCTGCCGTATTTAAATAGTTTGTTATATATGTAATTCTCCTTTCAGGCAGAGAATATGAAAAATATATATACAAACTAAGTACAAATTGTTTAAACTATTTAAATACGGCAGAAAGATTTTTTTATTTCTAACTGAAATTTTGGTTGTTTAAAAATTTCACGTTACTCCGTTGATTCATAGATGTCGTTCGACTGGCGATATTTTTCAGTCTGACATCGAAGTTGGTAGACGGCAGGTGTAATATCCTGCCGACATACCTTGAAACTTATATTTCATATATCAGTTATTTCCTGCTAATGTTGCTCTCGGTCCGATACAGCTCCACTGACGAGATCATGAGGTGATCGAAACGCGTATGGAGAGAGGACCAGAGCGATATTTGCAGGAAATAAACTGTTTTTACATATATTTTTCATATTCTCTGCCTGAAAGGAGAATTACATATATAACAAAGAAGTTCTTACTAATATTGTATAACTGAAAAAATCGAAAAATATTATAAGGCATTGTATAACTCCGAAATGCTACCAAATGAATAATAAAAAAAGGACCAACACGTGTCCTATTTTAAGTATGGGCTAGGAAGAGTATCCTAAAATCACCACTTACGAAATAATGCATCCATGAATACAACTAAAAGAAATAAGCCCCTAGCAAAAATCTTGTATCATCAGAATTTCTAAAAGAAACAGGACTTCAGATAATGACTATCAAAACTTTTAACAAGTATCTTCAATTAGTAGAAATCCCCGAAATCTTATTAAATGACAGAAGTTATATACAAAAATGGGGATATCACTAAACTTTGCAACTTATAAATGTCCTGTCGCAAATCTAGGATTAAATTTTAGATCCATACTAATTACCTGCGACCACAAATTATGCAATAAATAATTTAAAAAAAAATACATATAACATATGTATTAGCTTTATGCACTCCGAAAAAACATTTGTCTCTATAGAAATATATGCAGCACTAAATTTCGTCAGAAACTACAGAATAGACAGCAGATATATACAGGTAGATATATCTACAAACCCTATAGTAAGAGAAGTCACACAAACAAAATATTTCCCAAACTGTTCATCACAGTATTCTAGGATGTCTTCTACATAATAGACTAGTTCATCATGGGCTTAAAAGTAACTGCTGAAGATAATAGATCTGATAAAATAAGCACAGCAAGTTCGCATTCAAAAAACTCAAATACGTAGCATATCTCTCTTTGGAGGAGGCGGTTATATCACAAAAGTACAGTATAACAAACGAAAGTAAGTTTTCGACGGGGGGTGAGACACCAACAACATTCCCATTTCTACTGTAAAAGACAGGGTCGATTCTATTTATCTGAATTATAGTTCTTCTTTTTTTTTGGAGGGGGGGGGGGGGGAGGCGATCGCAACAAAAACGCCGGCAACATACACATTCCCAGTATAAGACACAAAATCGGGATTATTTTCCTGAAATCAAAGCTCTTGAGGGTGGCGATCATAAGAAAAAACAAGTTGTCAACGTGGCGGGAGCGATTCCAGCAGCATACACATTCCCAGTATAAGAGGCTAAATCGGGTTTATTTTCCTGAACTCAAAGCTTTTGGGAGGGGTGATCGCAACAAAAGACAAGTTATCGACGGGGGTAAGGAGATGCCAGCAGCATACGCATTCCTAATATAAGAGGAAAAATCAGGTTTATTTTCCTGAATTCAAAGCTCTTGGAGGAGGCGATCGCAAGAAAAAACAAGTTATCGACAGGGGGGGGATGCAACAGCATACACATTCCTAGTATAAGAGGCAGAATCGGATCTATTTTCCTGAACTCTAAGCTCTTGGGGGGGGGGGGGCAATAGCCACCCCCCTTGGATCCGCGCCTGATCTAAGTACACTAAAACCCAAGATTTAAAATCAATGTCTCTTGCTTGTAGTTAATTATGGCAAAGCAATTTTATTCCTAACCAGTACTAATGCAAATACAAAAAACTTTTAGATCAAAAAAAAAACAAATTACAAATATCATTAAAAAAGTCTCCTAGTTCAAGAAGCAATGGACACGATATATGGCACACTGCAAAATAGAAATGTAACAAAGGGCATATTATGGTAGACAAAATAATGCTTGTTGGAGGGATATCATCAGAAGGTACGCAGAATTTAAATTATTGAATGATTTAAGAAAGGAACGATGTGGGTTGATCTGAAAGAGAACCTACATTGTAGAGTAGATGATTACATGACTATCATCATCGTGATTGTGATTATTTACTTTAAATATGCTAAAATTAAGAATGATATTTTCGATTTTGAATTAGTCCGATTAATTAAACCTTTAAAATATAATAATTATTGTCAATCAAGGTCAAATACCTGACTACCATTACCAGTTAAATAGGAAGCAGCTTTCTTATTAGAAATAATCTGTTACGTATAAGGTGTGTTTATGCTTCATGTCTGGATGTCAAATGTAATTAATTAATTTCGTTGACAAAAGTTTGCATTTGTTATTGGGGTACTGGTATAAATAAAAATATGCTATCGATCGTCTGAACTATCAGGATTTTAAACTGATGTCATTCCTTATAAATAATAACAGAGATTATCGAGGAGCTAGAAAAACCTAGAGTTGAAAATTATTATATTTCGATCTGAACTAAAAATAGACGGAAAAATATTTTTGTTTCAAAATAACTGTTATGTTATTTATAATGAAGTTCATGAGGCGGAGATTTTTTTGCTAATTATTTGACAAACCATTCATAGAAATTATTTCTGGGAGATAAAATTATTACAATACCGAAGAAAAAACTAATCAATATTTTCGGAAAGTAGCTCAATTTAATAAAAGTTTCCATTAAATTATGAACATGAGCAAGTAATAACGTAATATTTGTTATAATTACAAAGAAAGAAATTGACATATTACCCAATATTTGGATTTCGGGAAGATTGAATCGGATCTTGAAAGTCACCTTGATTGTTATTTTAAGGGAGAGTGCTTTTTTTAATGAGAACTCCCTTTTTATTGTAGAAATAAAAAGTAGAAAAAATTCCAAGTTTGAACGTAGAAACCTAGGTTCATTTTTTTAGATGTCATTTAAAGGTAAAGTCTGTTAAATTTGAGTCTTTATTCAAGTAAGAAAGCAATAAACTTGAATTCCAAAATTATCCATATAAAGGTTACTAATTATCGAGTTTCTGACTCAATGATGACCTTGACCTTGATTATCGATTTATTTTCTCAAAGGCATTTTGACTTCCGGATTGAAATATGAATAAAAGCTCTGAATTTTATAACAGAAACCTCGGAGGTTGATATCAAATAAAAGTGAACAATAGTGACCTTGATCTATACATTTAAAATCATCATGCTAATCATATGAAAACTCCTATTTTTAGATCTATAGAATAGTAATTCACTTTTAGATATGTATTTATGTCTATTTTGATACTAAAGTTCATCTTAAAATCATTATTTCCCAAATATCGTCCATCATTTTTAAAGTTTAAAATGTCGTTATAACTCGATAATATTTCATTTACCGAAAATTTTATGGAGATGGTAACACTGTTGATACCACCCACGTTAACCAATATATACGACCTCATAAAAAAGTACACGGCTGTTGTCAATTCACGCTTGCATTTACAAAAAAACTTCCTAATTAAATCGAAAAAATCATCAAAACATCAAACTCGAAATTTCGTCGTAAAAATTTTTTTCGGGATATCACACATCAAAAGGCAGCATTTCGATTGGGAACAGCATCTAATTTCGGGGTGTGACGGCCGGAATAATATAAAAATGCAACCTGTATTGCGAATGTATATTCGTAACTTCGGTAAATAAATCAAAAATAGTTGACATTATTCCAATCTAATCTGAATAATATTACTTCACCACCCGCGTATTTATATTTATCGTAAAATTCGCGCATAAAAATAGGCTGAAATAATACGTAACATCCCATAATTTCGGACGGGGCTTCAATTACACTTTGGGTTGCTCTTCAGAGAAGGTAACTTGTCCTCAAAAAGGTATTTCTGTATTCATCACATCCATCGCAGAAAAGCCGAAGAAGCAGTGCTGAGGATACTATTCCAACAAAGCAGACAGCCTTCCGAGTTTTGGTCCTGTTTTATAGGCTGTTTTGACAGCCGAATTTCAGTTCGAAAATATCCCTACTAACCCGAACTTGAATAAAAAAATTTTACTATTATTTAGCAAATTTGCAGTTAACATGTAATAATAATGATAAGTTCTCAAGAGTAAAATACTTTTTATTTTTGAATATTTGCAATTTCCCAGTAAACTGTACTATTCCCTCATTTCGATGCACGAGAAATTCTCAACGAGATAGAAATTTGAAAACAAATACAGTAATATAATATTCATTATTACGAAAAAAGTGTATTTTATAAACCAAAAGTGAATAATTCAACCCTTTCCTGGTATTCTTGCAATCTGAGATAGTGCTTTGTCTCTAACTGTGTTAGAACAGAGCACGTTTGTCCTTATAGTATAAGGTTTTTTTCAGTTGGTTGAGAGCTAAGTTTCTCTTATATAATTGTATTTTTATACACCCAACTGCAAGTATATTATCCACTTTTGGTTTATATATACAGATCTCTACGAGATTTTATGTTCAGATTGCGTGGAATGCTGGGAGATGGCGCCGCTTGTATTAGACTTCATATTTTGTCTAATATAAGTTGCTTAAAGGATTTACTTTCCCGATGCGGAAGTGCGCTGGCCTATTCTGTACTGACGAGAACTAACAAGTTCGAAACCGGTCTACAGATGGCGGTGCACTACCATAAAAAAGGCTTCCACCCTTTCCTGGTATTCTTGCAATCTGAGATAGTGCTTTGTCTCTAACTGTGAGTTTTTGGTATTACAAGTTTTTTAATACATAAATTGAATAATCCAACATAATTAATCATGTGATATCTTCATTCCTATTCAATTTAAGAACTACTATGGAAAGGTAATTTATAAAATCATGTGAAACAAACTAAAAGGAAAACAAGTTACATATTCCTCAGAGGCTGGTAAAAGAATGCTATTCAAAGTTTATTTTCTCTCAATTTTATCCCGACCTTCCCTATAGACCTATTTTTGCCATAGAAGTACTAATCTTAATTCAAGATAAAAAGCTCGTCTTTTTTAGTTTCCGAGACGTGGAAAATTTTATCTTTACAACTTGTTTTATGCTTTAGTGTGACATATTGACATGTTTTGTTTGTTTTTCTTTTTCGTAAAAAGTGATTTTATTAATTTTTTTGGTGGTATTGATTCAACAACCTAAAAAGACATTTCGTTCAGCTAACTGAAAACATTAAATAGTAGGGAATAATTCATTTAAATTACTTAAGAGGTCTTTTATAAAAATAATACTTTACGTCGTGCGATATTTGACTACAATATGACTCATTCCAATGTAGCGGTTAGCATGATAATCTATAATTTACATCGTACGTATTTATCGCTCACGGAGATCAGAAAAGAAAAACAGGAGGCAGAAATTCCTGCAAGCATGACACTTTTGTCGTAATTACTGCATTTGTCATCAAATAACTATCATGTTCTTACACCTTACCAGATTTGTCGCTTAGAAGAAAATGTGATTTGTAACAGATATGACACACGAACGAGATATTTTAATTCATTTGATTTTGCCGTTATGGGGGGGAGATTCATCATGTTATTTATGTATTAAGTAAAACACTAATTTCATTTTAAATTTTAATCCAAAAGATAAATTAAATTATCTTATTCTAAATTTAAATCAACTAAAAATAAAATAAAGGCTGTGGAAGCATTCTATGTTGACTTATATTCCTCGATCAATACGGATCCAGATCCAACAAAAACAGTAAAACAAATAAAAAATGTAGGATCAGAAGATTTGCCGGAGATATCGTTAGATGAAATAAAAAGAGCACTAAAACAGATGAAGGATCGAAAATGGCCGGGCGAGGATCAAATTACAACTGAGATATTAAATATGGGTGGAGACAGTCTTGAAAAAGCGATAAAAACACTGATGAATAAATGCTTATACGAAGGTAGAGTACCAGAACAATGGTATAACGCAAAAAGTCGTACTTCTCTTCAAAAAAGGGGACACAACAAATATAGAAAACTACCGTCCTATCAGTTTATTAAACCACCTATATAAACTATTCACCCGCATATTCACAAATCGCCTGACTGAAAAGCTTGACTATTACCAGCCTGTGAAGCAAGTCGACTTTCGACGTGGATTTAGTAAGATAGATCATATCCAAGCCCTAAGCACAGTCCTAGAAAAAACTGAGAAATATAACATTCCTATACACCTGGCATTTGTAGATTTTCACAAGGCCTTTGACTCTATAGAAACATGGACGATCTTGAAATCACTTAATAATGCTAGAATTGACACCAGGTATACCACTATCATACAGAACATATATAAAAACGCAACTATACAGGTTAAAATCGACGAAGACACAAAAACCGAAAAAATAAACGTTATGAGAGGTGTGCTTCAGGGAGACGTCATCTCTTCGAAACTATTTAAGCTAGCTTTGGAAGATGTCTTTAAAAAACTAAATTGGAATGAGAAAGGTTTGAAAGTCGACGGCTCTTATCTTAGTCATCTTCGTTTCGCCGACGATGTTGTCATGTCTAGCAACCCAGAAGATCTAAAACAAATGCTTCAAGATTTCAATGAAGAGGCGAGAAAAGTGGGACTTAAGATGAACTTGGGAAAACTAAGTTAATGAGCCCTGACGCAAATGTACAAATAGAGATTCAAAATGAAATCATAGAGAATGTCCAAGAGTACATCTATTTAGACCACGTTATGAAACTGGGCAAAGAAAATCAAACGGCGGAAATAACAAGGAGAATAGGGCTGACATGGGCTGCCTTTGGAAAGTTGCAGTACGTATTAAGAGATAGAAACACACCAATCAACCTTAAACGGAAAGAGTATAGCACGTGTGTCTTGCCTGTTGCTACTTACAGCATGGAAACGATAACACTAACCAAACAAAACGCAAATAGGCTCCGAGTCACTCAACGCTTCATGGAGAGACAAATGTTAGAAATCTCGTTACTGGATAAAATACGAAATCAAGTAATAAGATCAAGAACCAAAGTAGTTGACGTAATTGAACGCATATCACGACTAAAGTGGCAATGGGCGGAGCACATAGCTAGACAACAACCCGATAGGTGGACGAGTAAATTACTGCAATGGCGACCGCGAGAAACGAACCGAAATCGTGGCAGGCCACAACGCAGATGGGTAGATGATATAAGACAGTTTGCTGGAAAAGACTGGCTCCAGAAGGCGAGAGACAAATCCCAGTGGAGGACCATTGGAGAGGCTTATGTCCAGGAATGGACGTCAATGGGCTGAGAAAGAAGAAGAAGAAGAAAAATAAAATCTCGGAAAGATTACTTTTTACAAATTTTTCATAGGATTTATGAATTTAGCAGATAAAAACATTTTAATTAAAAAAAATAGTTTATTGAGAATAAGGTTCAAATTTAATATTCAAGAAAATGTTTCTCATTGAAAACTTGAAATCTTAAGTATAAAAAGAAATATATCGCTAAAAGACTTTTCCACAAATTTTTGGTCAACTAAATGTGAAGCTTTTAAAAAACGATTGTATTGTAACGACGGACTAAGGTAACTTTTGGTATACTTTTGTATAGAAATTATATTTTGATGCAATAAGTCATCTTTATTATAATGTAGCGAAATAATTATATCGATGAGTCATCATTTATTAATCCTATCTCTAGGTAGTTCTCCACTTTCTTGCTAGTAATTTCTAGATTTGTACGGTAAGTTCTATCGACATATAAATAGGGATGGGATAAACGTAGTTGAGTTAGTTATATATGAAAAGTAAACGGGTTAAGAAGTAGTAATTAAAGTGTAGTTGTGATTTAGCTGTAAATAGTTAATATAGTATTGGAATTCAGTGAAGTTTTGTGTTTTGTTTTGGCCCAGAGTCCAGTTTTTAAGAGATAAAATCGTAACAGTATAAAGACAGCTATTCCAGAGCGGAAAATTCAAGTAATAAAACAAATAAATAAATCGTACTAAATAGTATTTACAAAAGCAGATAAAAGTAATACAATAGAAGCATTATGCAAAAAATATTATAGTAATAAAACAACATAACTCCTAAATCCTAATGAACATATTATCAAGGAAGAACAAACAAATGTCATTTACAAAATTTATTGCCTAGATTGTAATCCGGTATATATTGGTCAAACAAAACATTACTTAAAAAATAGTACCTGAAATCATCAATATAACATTCAAAGTGATAACAGAAATAACAATATAACACTAGCAAAACATGCCATTGAAAATTTACATAATTTTGATTTTAATAATGTCGAAAAAAAAGACAAAGAATGAAATTACAAAAAAAGGTCCATACATGGAATGATCCATTAAAAAATACCCAATACCATGAATATCTCAACTGACACGAATAATCTGGGAAATATTTGTGACCACCTTATTAGGGCATAAATTTGCAGATATTTACAAACACCATCTTAATAAAAAGAACCCTTGTTAAACTTCAATTTCAGGCTACTTAGAGATATACAACAGGCAGAAGCTTATATAAAAACTTAACCTAAAAAATGTAACAGATATCAGTTTAAATAGTTAGTTTTAGTTAAATAAGTTGCGCCTAAGTAAATATCCTTTAAAATAGGAAAATTATATTTAATTATTGAAATTTTCTACCAAAAATATCATGTTTTCATTTTTTTTAGTTAAAAAAATACTCTGCAGATGGTTTAATTAAAACAAATCGAAACATTTTTCTGAAGATAATGACAGCAATCCGTTAAAAGATATAAAAATTGTTTTATACTGTAACTTCTTCAGATGTTGGACCCTGATTGAACAAAGTTTATTACTGTACTTTTTTACTCGCCTTGCTTTTTTTGAATTACCTTTGACATTATTAATGTTTGATATTTACAAAATATTAACGGAGTAAGTTTAATAATGAGCAATTATTTAAATCGATTTGATTATTAAATAATATATCCATGTTTGTTAGTTTCTTTATTTTCAACGATTCAAGAAAACCCTATATTAAACTTTTGTTTTCAGTACAAAAAATATTAAAATTATCGTTGAAATGATGATTACATTGCAACAAATGATTTGATTAATAAAAGTTTTGTTTTTATCAGTAATACTAGAAAAATATATTTAATGTATTTTCGAAAAGATCTACCTGTTGACCTATATACAACCTTATGACAAACGGTGCAATTTAATTTATATATTCCTTTTCGATATCGTCCAGCTTTGCTTTATTGTTATTCATAAATTTGCCAATTGAATCGTTGTTTTTGATAGCTCATATAATGGTTTGAGAATGATTAAAAATTTCATTAAAACATTAGATAAAGAAGGAGAGCTTAAGGAAGGATTTTTGGTTAGACCACAAATTAGAAAAATACTAAGGGATCAACAATTTGGTCAAAAATTAAGTATTGTTGAATTAGTTGCTTGGAGTTCTTTTAAAACAATTGTTTTGGAGATTTTGAAAAACAAAAAATAGAAATCCTCGAAAAACTTGTAGAAGAACTACTTGAAAGCGACTGAAAAATGGGCTGTCTCTTAAAATATATTTCTTGCATTCCCATTTAATTTTTTTCCCAGAAAATTTGAATGCGGTTAGTGACTAGTAAGAAGAAAGTTTCCCCCAAAACATATTAACAACGGAGCAACACTACAAAGACAGATGAGATCCAGCAATGATGAGGGATTAGTGTTGGTTTCCTATGAGAGAAAGCAATCAGAAATATAAACGAAAGTCAACATTTCCAAAAAATTATGTACAAAAGACTCACTGTAAATGTGTTTACATAGGTATTTTTGTAAATAAATCCTATTATCCTTAAAATATCTTGTTTTTTTTTTAATATCTTAACTTTTTATATAAATATTATATAAAAATGTTTGTATTAAATAAAAATAACTGGTACAATCTATTACTCAAAATCTATACGTGGTGAAAAATTTTCGTTGTTGAATTCGCAATCAGGATGCTTTAAGCTCCCACGGACAGTCATTATATCGTCAGTCGCGATTTTCTTTTGCATTTGTTGACTAGGTTGTTTTATCTATTAGCTTGAGATGGTAACCATTCTTTATTGTTTTGTTAAATAATCTTTAAGGTACACGATTTTATTTTGTGAAAGTAAATCTTGTGAAAAGTGACCAATTTATGTTGAATTTAATGTCATAAATTGTTTTATACGAGGTTTGTCCCAAAAGTATCGAGCCTACCTTCATATCTCCGGATTGGTGTTATTCTTTATCATCTGGTGAGTGACATCCTTCAAAGTAGTCCCATTTAATTGAATAACACGTTCCCAGTGGTATTTTCAATTCCTGAAGCAGTCCTGGAAGTCAGTGTTCGGAATTACCTTCAGTGCATCCGTTGCATTAGTTTCAACCGTATCTTTGTCTTCGAACCGGTGTCTTTTGAGCGGCATTTTTAATCTAGGAAAGAGCCAAAAGTCGCAGAGAGCTACGTCGGGACTGTACGGAGGCTGGCGAAGCTGTACGACTTGGTATTTTGTTAAATATTACTGGACAAGGTTCGATGAATGCGCTGGCGCATTGTCGTGGTGAAGCAGCCAATCACTGCTTGTCCAAAGCTGTGGCTGTTTTCTTCTGACTGCGACACGCAATCTTTTCAATACTTCAACCTAGTATTCTTTAGTGATCGTGTGACATCTCGGAGCATATTCGTGGTGCACAACACCTTCATAATCCCAAAAGTTGCCTATTACAGAGCTACAGGACAATGTATCTCACTGGTTATTCATCGTAACTAGATTAGCCATAGATCTGCTTCAATGAAAATTAATATTTAGACCAATGTTTGCTGATGTTATTTACAATTCAGTAAGCATTTGTTGAGCACCACCTAGATTTTTAGTTATTATTACAATATCGTCAGCTAAGTGCAAGTGATTTAGGTATCCGTTCTCGATGTTTATATCTCCTTTTCCCCAATTATGTTATCTAACTTCACGCTCTACTAGGTATTTATCTAGAGATTTACCAATCTTATACTTACTGTTGCGTTGTTAATAATGCATCTTATTAAGTTATTATATCTGTTATCTATTATCATGTGCTGCATTGAGTTAATATCGCCGGCAACCTCACGATGTCGAAGTTATCAACACTTTAATGAAAAAAAGTTTAACGGTCCACCACTATTTTATTTTAAGGGATAAATTAATAAGAATACTGAAACAATATCAAATTTTCTCAAGATTAAGACGAAAATATTTTTAATACAAATTCATCATGCCAATTACGAAAAAAATCATTTTTCTTTTTCTAATTAAATATATTTATTATCCCCCCTAGATGTTGTTGAAAATAATTTACAACGATTTTTCACGGCCACTTTTACTATAAATCTTTTTTTTTCGGGAAGCTGTGAGATTAACGGATTTTAAGATATAGCTCGCATCTTCTCTTATTTGGCTATCCGGTACATATCTAACAAAGAGATCATTATTTTTTTGAGTTCTAACAATACCCATGAAATGCATATCTGTCAAAAGGAAACTTAAAAAATAAATTTACTTAGCGTTTCCTTGTGGTTTTCGCTTTAAGTGAATTTCACTCTCCTACACTTTATTACCAGTATTCGTTACACATTTTTCCTGCAAAACACATTACCATAATGTAATATTTTCGAGTTTGTATAAATAGATCGATAAAAATATAGGTGTGTTTGTCAGGTAACACGAGTAAAAGAAAATATTTAATTATACGTGCGCATATGTGTTACCAGTGTCGGATATGTTTACTATATACTTATTTTTGATGTATGTACTATAAAGTATTTAAGTTTTAAAAGCGTTCAAAATATTCTGTCACTCTTTTTTTGTGTTACGCTGATCTTAAATTTCCTTTTAGACGTTGCCGTTCACTTTTGGATGTAAACCATTCCAGGAAAGAATTCTAAACTTCTCGGTTCTGGGACTTCTAAATTTAATCATGACCATCTGTTTGTATCAAGTCGTCGATCCATCTGATCGATGACCTTATCTTGGCTTGTTTGTATTTCTACCACGTCACCAGGGCTTTGCTCTACTGATTTAAAATTATTTATGCTAGATAACCAGAATATCTTCATTTTTGTTTTTTATTGCTTGATATTCAAAATACATTGCATGTTGTGTTATTTGTTCTTCTTCACCGTAGCATATCACTGGTAAGATGTAACTGCTGCATAAGTTTGTTTCTTAAGATATAAGTATCTGCTTATTTTTCAAAATGAAATTTAATTTTTTGAATGCTGTCCAGTCTTGTCTAAATCTTCTATTTATTTCACTTTTCTGATTCTCTCTTTCAAAAATAATTGACAGTTTAATCCCCTACTGTGTATCAAATAATGATTTGATTTTCTCACGGAGTTGGTATCTCGGATTACCTTTTTTGCATTAGTTCTAATAGTTCTGTATATTTATTACCAATTCGATTTGCTTGTTGTACTGCTCATGTTTTTATTATATTAAAAAAATTTTCATAATCCTGACATACAGGAATATTAAAAGTTAAAATTTCAGTAAAAAATATAGAAATCTTTTACTGCTGGCATTAACAACTTGCCTATATTCTTCTTTTATGTTATTGCTCTCCGTGATGGTCTAACAAATAAAATATTTATCTACGGCTTGAACTCGGTTTTAAAAATTTTTATATTTGTATTAATTTTCTGTTGGTAGTTGTTTGTTTTCAGTTTCCTTTTGCTTGATTAACTTTTCTAGTAGATTGTATTATACTGTTCATTTCTTTATTAAATTTTTCTCTCTTTTGTTTTATTAATATTAATTTTCTTGTCATTATCTGTATTCCTTCATCATTGGTTGCGTAAAATTTATTTCTGATCCCATATTCTTTTCGGTACTCGCTCCTTTCATCATATATTGTGTGAGATTTCTATGTCTCAAGACATCTCCAACCCTAATATCTCATTTTCTCTTGGTATTAAATATGATCCTCTTTTTTTCGGCTAGATAATTTTTCATCAGAAATCCTGCCTTTCTACCTATTTTTCAACAATCTTCAACAGCACTAAAAACCATATATCTTTTTTCCAAAGTGTTCACACCATTACAGTGCAACGGTTTAAACATAAACTGTAAAAAGGAAATGCATTAAATTTAATAAACCGTTTCTTAAATTCAATTAATGTAATATATTAAACTTAATAATTTTTACGTTAATTTAAATTAATGTGTTCTATTAAATTTATTGTAATCATACATTAAATTTAAAGTTTTATCATTACTTTTTAAGGTTAATATGAACATTAAATATACAGCCAGTGTTAATTGGATTTAAGATATGTTATCACATATTTAATGCACCAAATAAATATGAGGTCAAAAAATTCTGCTACTAGGAAAAGGTGGAAATTTTTCCTATAGGTAGTGTACCGTCATCTGTACATGGCAGATATGTACATATCATCATAAGAAAATTGAGTCCTTTAAGCAACTTATATTATACTAAATAAAAAGTTCAATACCAGTTGCGCTATCTCCCGGAATTTCATGCAATGTACCATGAATATTAATGTAAATTCCTTTAATGTTAAGATACATGTGAATTAATATTAATGTACAGAAAGTAAAATATCTTTTCAGTCCTTTATTTATTATTATTTAAGGTACAACGAAGTGATATTTCAATGAATTTGGTTTAAATTCAAAATAAATGTAAATTATTCACGATTTAAAGTACAAAATCATTAAATTTAATGTAGAATGTACGTTAAATTTGCCTTAAATTTAGGGTTATTTTTAACCGTGTACGTCTTTAGAAAGCACTTATTAAAATCTGTGCATAAGGCGCGTGTTTTGAATTTTAAGAAAATGTTTTCATATAAAGGTATATTTGTTTACTTGTAATAACAACCGACAACCCAGCAATCAATATAAAAAAACAAATTTTAAGAATAAATAAGGGTACATATTTAAACGAATTTTGGAAAAAAAGCTTCTAAAGTTGTGATAAGGCTTAAAAGAAGTGAAGAATGAGATATAATATTTTTTTTTATTAAAGAATGTAAAAGTAAACTTTTTAATATACTGCGGATTCTTTTTGATTACATTTGACATATTCCCTTTATATATCCTTCACTAGTATAAAGCAATAGTCAGCAAATATTTTTACATTCTATTTGTCCTGAACCTAGACTTCGTAGTAAAAATTTATTAATGGGAGAGTTAAAAATGCTCACGGGTGATTACTCTACTACTTGCTTTCTGTCCCACAATTATGGGAAGTTTTGGTAAAATTTCTGTTAATACTACAATTATGAAAATCATTAAAAAAAAATACCTTCCAGGGTTAAAATAGGCTAGTTTCTGTCAGAATCATTATCAATCACAAAAGAATAGCGACATAGATGTTGGTGATGACCAACACTTTCCTAAATTTACCTCGACTATGTATTTTTTTAATAATAAAGAAATGTGGAAATATAGGTATTCTTATGTCAGATGATTACTGGTTATATATTTAATATTTCGTCAATGACCAAGTCATATTATGACAAAAAAGATTTGGAATATATGGTGAGAAAATTGATCCAGGCGTATGAGGGGTGAAGGCTGCAATCGAATGTGGAAAAAAAAGAGATCTGCGTGTAAAAGGAGAAAGAAAGATTTAGCACCACACATACCTGGAGAATACATGTCTGTGATAAATATAGGTATAGGAAGTAAAGATACACGGAAGAAGTTAAAAGACAATACAAGAACGTATAATTGAAAATAATAAGATTATAGGGGTTTTAAACCAAGTTCTTTGGTCATAAGATACCATTACCTACAGAAATATGTAGATTAATCTATAATTCTATTTTACAAAATATGGATCCGAAGTCTGGCAACTGAATTAGAAATAATGGAAAGAAACTTCTAATAACATTAATCGATTTCTGAAGCAAGTCACTGAGAGTGTCTGGATTAGAAGGTATTAGAAATGATAGAATAGGGAAATGATGGTTGTCAAGGAAACGGTAGCAGAACACACATATTATAAGCAACTTCTGTAGTACGGTCACGTAGCCAAAATTCCGCAGAGAGAATTCCTAAAAGAGTTTTAGCATGGATTTTTACCTACAAAATCGAACGTGGGCGAACAAAAACAAAAGCAAATGTGGGCATAAAATTATATTAGACCGCAACCAAAAAGCTAGAGATTGGAGTGATTAACGAAAATCAGGGTGGGAGCCGAAGTAGGTAGAGAAATGGAAATACGAAACGGATAAAGATAATCCGGCGGAACAACCCCTGTTGCTATTTTTGTCACACGTACATAAAACACCTTAGAATTTCGCGATCATCCACACATCCTGGCTCGCAATGGTTGTTATTTTTAGTGTTACAAGCGACATAAAGCATCTTAACTTTCTTAACTTCTTTATTTAAAAATACAGCTTTACAATCTTCGGGAGATAAGTGATAATTATGCAGGATGGCTGGAGATATTTTTCACTAAAGTGGACATATATTAAATATATTAAAATTTCAAAAGGTATATCTCTAGTTTGTAATTAAATATAACAAAGTAATAAGAGTTACTCTAATAGGTAGTTTGTTTCCATGTTGTGAATATAACATAAAATGTTTTTGTAATAAATATCAATAATCGGTCTACTTTTGTGAGTAATGTTGATTTTCTTTGAAGTGTAAGAGAATTCCAAAAATTGCTTGGACCTATATTGATATCTTTCTTATCTTTAAAATCTATATTCTCGTCTATATGTTACTTTAACTATTTGAATAGATGGTATTTCCATTGATGGTATCAGTTTTTCGTACAATCCATTGCAAATTCAATGTGGTGGCTCAAAGTTAAGGTTAATGATCATATTTTCACATCCAGGCAAAACAAGCAAGGTCATATAGTAACGGATGAAGGCTACGTCAGTGACATCTGCCATCTTATAGCTTAAAGTGGATACGCCATTTTAAATATTAAAGTTTCGAAAATTTTAATGGTTTTGGTATTCAGCGACCTCAATAACATCAAAGTTGTAGACACAAATTCGCGTTTCATAAAAATTTTAGTCCGCTATATTAAATCCGCCTTCTTAGAAAGTATGTTTTAAAAGTGAAAACTACTACTTTTAACTACCATCACTGTTAAAAATAACCTTAAACTTAATGCAAATTTAATGTTCATTCTACATTAGATTTAATGATTTTGTACCAAAAATCGTGAATAATTTACATTTACTTTGAATTTAAAGCAAAATATCAGTTCGTTGTATATTAAATTTGATTAAAGGGTATCCTAAATTTTATTAAAGTAACTGAAAAGATATTTTAACTTCTGCACATTAAAATTTATGCACATATACGCTAATACTAAAGTAATTTGCATTATTACTCAATATTCGATAGCGTACATCCCGAGAGATGGCGCAACTTGTATTGAACCTTTTGTTTAGTATGATATAATTTGCTTAAAGTACTCAATTTTTCTATGCTGAAGTGTACATGTCTGCGCCGTACTGATGAAAACCAATGAGTTCGAAACCGGTCTACAGATGGTACACTATCTAAGGGAAAATTTTCCACCTTTTCTTGGTAGTTTCACAATTTTTTGAACTCATATTAATGTTGGTGCATTAAATGTATGATAATATATCTCAAATTCAATGAACACTGACTATATATTTAATGCACATACACGGTAAAAAGGATATGCATTAAATTTAAATTAAATGTGCTAGAATGTTTCTTAAATCCCATTAATGTAATGCATTAAATTTAATAATTTTTACATTAATCTAAATCAATATATTCCATTAAATTTAATGTAATCATACATTAAATTTAAAGTTTGATCATTACATTTTAAGGTGATTATGTACATTAAATAATATACAGCATGTGTTCATTGAATATGAGATATTTTATCACATTTAATTTACCAACATTAATATAAGTTCAAAAAATTGTGAAACTACCAGAAAAAGTTAGACCTTTTTCCCACAGATAGTGTACCGCCATATAGACCGGTTTCTAACTCATTGGTTTCCGTTAGTACAGACAGACATTTACATATCATTATAAGAAAATTGAGTCCTTTATATCACACTAAATAAAAATTTCAATACAATTTGTGCCATCTCCCGGAATCTCATGCAATTTACCATGAATATTAATGTAAATTCCTTTAATGTTAAGGTACATATGAATCACTCTTAATGTACAGAAAGTTGAAATATCTTTTCAGTTGCTTTACTGAAATTTAAGGTAACATTCAATCAAATTTAATGTAGAAGGAACTGATATTTATGAATTTACTTTAACTTCAAAGTAAACGTAAATTATTCAGGATTTAAAGTAGAAAATTATTAAATTTAATGTAGAAAGGACATTTGCATTAAATTTAAGATTATTTTTAACAGTGTAGTTACCTTGATTAAACCTTAAATTTAGAATAAATTAATTTAGATTAATGTAAATTAATGAATTTAATGCATTACATTAAATGCATTTAATAAATTTTTGTGAAATTTGCTTCCAGAACATTTATATTAAATTTAATGCATTTCTTTTTTTACAGTGTAGTTTAGCAATAAAAGTTAAACTTGTTCTATTACAGAAGCTTAAAAAGAGTAAAAAAAAACGTAATTTTTTTTAGTTGTAGCTTAAAATATCGCGAACACCTGTAGCAAAAGTCAATTCTGACTTCAAATTTTAATTCAGAGTGGCAAGAATCTTCGGAAAAATATAATCTGGTTTCTGGTTTTGAAATTTGTCGGCCTATGTTATTAAAAGATAACTATTATTTGATGTTTAGTAGTGAATATCACGTGCTATCGAAAATCAAAAAAAAATCCTGTCCACCCATTTTTAATGCTAAGAAATTTTCACGACCAAATTAACATTTTAATTGCTTAAGTAACTATCAATACATTATAAAGAACAAAAAAAAATCGTTGGCATCTCACCAACAAAGCATAAGCGATAATAAACAGTTATGTTAAATATAAAATAATTAAAATATAAAAGAATGTTTTTTTATATTATAGACAAAGTCTAATCATGTTTTAGGAACAATGATAAGCTTTTCTTTGTTTAACACAATAGCGTGACTAAATTAAGATTTCTTTACCTTTAAAATTATTCATAAAGTGGGGTAGATATAAATGATTCAGCGAGTTCTGGCGTCGAAACAATTTTAAATTTCAGACGGAGGTGGTGAACAATAAGAAGTTATTTTAGCACAATTTTAAGCTAATTAAATTATATGTTATTACTTTACAAAGTTAACATATACCTTGCAAAATAATTAAACTGTTTTTCTTCATACGTTGTTAGCGAAACAATCCCTTATTGAGGAATGAGCGAGTCAGTGAGTGGATGGAGTAAATTTATGACTTACAGGAAAAACAAAAATATTTGAAATTATGTCAAAATATAAAGTAAGAAAAAGTTGTATATTTTTTAAAGAAATGTTAATAGAAAAACTTCCAGTAATAATAAGAAAAGAGGAATTTTATTAGACGTTCCGAAGAATCCCTGCGTTGGCAGCCATAATTTGTCTAAATTATGTGAAATGTCACAATTACCGGCAAAGTAAACCACAATTAAATGTAAAGCGATTAGATTTTCAAAATTTCCGGAGCCAGTGAATAAACTGAAAGATTGAAATATCTCAAAAACTATTGAAGGTAGGTATGGGATATCCTATCGATATGGCGGATCCAAGATAGCGCATTAAAAATTTATCTCTAGATTTTGTCCAAAATCAACATAGGGGTTATTAAAGTATAAATTACGAATTTAAAATTATTTTCAAAAAAAAATTGTTATAGCTAGAGAGAATCCCCAAACAAGACATGCAAATAATCTGTGGAGATTTCAACGCAAAAATTGACAAAGAACCTAACCTAAGACCGACGATAGGACAATAAAGCCTCCACAATATCTCAAACGACAATGGGCAGAGGCTCATAGAGCTAGCATCCGCTAACAATATGCTTGTAAAGTCTACTATGTTTCAACATAAAGACATTCACAAACAGACTTGGGCCTCCAACGATAACACCACACGGAACCAAATTCACAACGTGGTTGTCGATGCTAGACATGGAAGTAATGTGCTGGATGTAAGAAGCCTCAGGGGTTTAGATGGAGATACAGACCATTATCTGGTGAAAGCAAAAATCAAGATGAGAATATCGTCACAGAAACTTTAAACGAACGAAGCATTGGGACAATGGAACATCGAAAAAATGCAAAATAAGGAAAGCCGCGAAAATTACGCACAGGAAATGAAACAACAACTAAATAAAATAGATCAGAGTAATGATATCGAAAGACTATGGAAACAAATGGAAGAAACAATTACAGATACAGCAGAACTAATGATCGGAAAAAGCAGGAAGAGAACAATAAAATGGTTTGATAAAGAATGCCAAGAAAAAGTACAAGATAGACAGAAGAAACGAGATATTTGATTCAACAAGAAACAACAGAAAACAAAGAAAGCTCTACAACATCCCGATGAGAAACAAGAAAACTAATTAGACAAAAGAAAAGGGAATATGAAAAACAGCAATATGAGAAAATGGAAAGGAATAAACAAGACTCAAACAGTCGAGCATTCTACAAATCGGTGTCAAATGAGAAGAAAGGCTTCAGACCTAACTCTGTGTCTATACTTACTAAGAATAATGATGAAATCATAATCAACGAAGAGGAGATACTCCAAACATGGCAAGAATAATTCCAAAGTCTACTAAACATACATCAAGAGGAAGAACATAGAGAGGATATATATATATATATATATATATATATATATATATATATATATATATATATATATATATTGGGGTGGAACCACCGGTAGAGGACCCAACAATAGAAGAAAAAGGACAAGCAATTAACAAATTAAAGAACGCAAAATCCTCAGGCTCCGACAATATACCGGCCGAATTTCGCAAGTACGGAGGGGAGGTTTTATATAGACAATTACACACACTAATCACACTTATATGGAAAGAAGAGGAAATGCCAGCAAAATGGCACGAAAGCATAATAATCCCTATCCATAAAAAGGGAAACAAAACCAGTGCACCAACTATAGAAGAATTTCCCTACTTAACACGGCATACAAAATCTTATCGAATGTCCTATTAAGTAGACTAACGCCTTTCGTAGAAAATTTCCAAGCCGGATTCAGGAAAAATAGATCGACTATAGATCAGATCTTTACTATAAGGCAGCTACTTGAAAAAAGATGGGAATTCACACGACAGCATTAAAAGGGGTCAACTGTGGAATGCAATGGCAGAACTTTCAATTCCAAAAAAACTGATCCACCTTGCCAAAGTATGCGTAAATGGCTGTAGATCCAGGGTACGAATAGGTAACCAACTATCAGAATCGTTTGAAATAAACAGTGGCCTAAAACAAGGAGACACACTGTCACCCCTCCTCTTTAATATAATTCTGGAAAAAGTAGTGAGAACAACACAAATTAGAACAGAACTAATAACAGTGAATGAACCAAAATTACTACTAGCATACGCGTACGACATTGATATTGTTGGAAACACCGTCACCAATGTAAAGGAAACTTTCAACAAAATAGAGATAGAGGCAAGGAAAACCGGTCTAATGGTCAATGAGGAGAGAACCAAATACATGTGCACAAACAGACAAAAGAATCGAGATAGAATAGGACAAAATGTAACAATAGACCCATATAACTTTGGAAGAGTGGAGTATTTTAAATATCTCGGAGCGACAATCACCGCAGATAACGATATCACAGAGGAGATAAAAGGGAGAATTAAGGCAGCAAACAGATGTATGTATAGTTTCAACAACACCATTAAATCCAAGGACTTAACACGAACCTCAAAAATCAGGATATATAGAAGTGATTAGACCAGTGCTCGTGTATGGCTGAGAGATGTGGACGCTGACAAAAGCAATGGAAATTAAACTTAGATATTTTGAGAAGAAAATCCTTAGAAGGATTTTCGGACCCTATCACGACCTCAATACTAATCAATAGCGAATAAGAACAAATGCCGAGGTCAAACAGATATATAACGCTAGCGACATCGTACAAGAAATTAAATCCCAACGCCTAAGATGGGCTGGCCATTTCCATAGGCTCCCTAATAACGGCCTTACCAAGTTAATTTGGGAGGAGGCCCCGACAGGAAAAAGACCCTTAGGACGCCCAAGAATGCAATGGAGAGGTAACATATGGTCAGATTTAAGAACAATGGGGTTACCCACTGACCTAATCATGGACGACCGTGTGAGATGGAAACAAATTGTGCAGTCAGCCAAGACCCACCCCGGGTTGTAGGGCTACTAAAGAAGAAGAAGAATTATGGCGGACTAAAAATTTTGAGAGTGTAAATTACGAACTTAAAATTATCTTTAAAAAATTCAATAAAGCGGATGAAAAATTTATTATCTCCCGATTTTGTCCAAAATTGGTAAGGGTGCTTTAAGGATGTAAATTACGAATTTAAAGTTCTTATGACAAAATTCAATAGGGCGAACTGAAAATTTAACATTATTCGATTTAGTTCAAAATTGATACGGAGGAAGGGGGAAAGATTCTGAGAATATAAATAACATTATCAACTTAAAATTATTCTGAAAAACTTCAATATGCCAAATGTAATATGATTGAAAATTTAATATTTCCGGATTACGTCCAAAATTAATACTGAAAGGTTTTCAAGAGTATAGATTGAGGTTGCATTTCAAGTTTAATTTTATTTTTTAAATAAAATATGATGAGTTGAAAATTTTAAGTTAATCACATTTCTTCAAAATTGGTATAAGAGGGTTTTTGGAATCGTAGGTTATCAATTTCAAGTTAATTTTTTACAATTTAATATGGCAGATAAAATATTAAACATTGATGTTAGGGATTCTTGGGACGTATATTACGAATCTTAAATTGATTTCTTTAAGTTCAGTATGCAGAATTAAACATGTCAGACAAAAAATTTAAATACCTTTAGTTTTTTCAATATCGGTATTGAGGGATTTTTGGGGCCTAGATTACGAATCTAAAATTAATTTCTTAAAATTCGAAATAGCATATTTACTATAGCAGACTAAATATTTGTTTGGTACAGTTTCATTAAAAACTGGTATTTGAAGAAATTTTAGAACCAAAAAATTCTCTGTTATTTAATTTAGTGTGGTTTACAACTTTTGATAAAATGGGTACTTTTTGCGAAGCACGACTCAAATGAAAACTAAAAGTCGGAAACCAAAATTTTTATAAAAAAAAAAGTACTGACTTCCGAAACAGTTCTAAAAAGCGGAAAATAATTATATACATTTTTATATGAACTTGAAATTTTTAAAGTCGGCACCAAATTGTTACTTAATGAAACAAGTTACTACTAACACGAGATACATAAAAGCAACGGTCAGACACAATTACAAATAAACTATTTCCCAATGTTAACAGGTATTAGTCTGGCATTGACTTCAAAAATATTAATTTCATATAAAAATTTATATTATTTTTCGCTTTTTAGCGCTCTCTAAGAAACCAGTTCAATTTTTCTATAATAAAATCATTTTTACAATTATTTGAAAAGAAGTGGGTACTTCTTTTAATTAGGCCAGAAATAATTTGCTGAGTTTCTACGCTATATTGATATTTAAGAGAAGCTTCATAGTCATTTTCTCTTCAGTAGATCCAAATCATTATATTTGAAATCCATTTGTAACAAGCCTATTATTATTAGAATGAGCGAAATTTTTATCTGGATTATACAACTAAAAAAGGAGATTTTGTTAATTGTGAATGTCAAAATTGGAAGTTCTTATGGATACAAACATCTTTCCCATAATCTTTATTGCTCGATTCGCATCCTCAAAACCCTAATTATCCATTATTTTTAATGTTTAGTATATAGGTTGTTTTAGTTTTGGACGTACCAATAGAAGTAGCTCGAGGGTTCTAGGAGATACGAGAATAGATTAATTAGGAAAAAACCGCACAATTTAAAGTCATTGTAAATGTTTTAAACAGATTTATTATTATTATTTTTTTTTGGCCATTGTTGAAATATCCTGAAAAACTAAAGATTTAAAATTTAGTTTATTGCTTGCTAAATATTAATCTATTATAAAAAAGATTTCAGTAAAAGTTGTATGAGTTATCAATAAGTTTCAAACAGTTATAAAATAAAGTGAATGCACCGTAGAAGTTAGGCTTCGTAACCCCAACTTCTTTTTTAAAAAAAAAACGGGAGGCCAATGGTCTTGGCTTTAAATTTAACTTAACATTCCCTAATACAATTGTTAAATTCGGCCAAGATGTCGATGATCAGATCACTGAAAAAAATAAAAAATTCCTTTTGTGCGATTTTTTACTAATTTAACCATCCTCGTATCTCATGTAATTAGCGAGTTACCTGTAGTGGTACGTCCAAAACTGGTACATCCTATACACTAAAACTAAATTTTTATTATCTCTCTAAATATAAACTAGTTGCATGAATTTTGAGTTTAAATAGCTATAGTTGGTCTGGCTTCAAAATATTTGGAGATTTTCAAGTAAAATATGTCACCTTATTAATATACAGGGTTGTCCATTGTGTGGTCTCAGTCTAATAGCTCCGTTACTATAAAAATTATTCTAGAAGTTTAATGTCTAGATCCCAAAATTATTGTTGATTATACAAATATAATTAATTTTAAATATTACGTATTTTTACATATCTGAATTCCCCACAAATTTATCAATACCATACTCAAATCAGTATAAGATTTTTTTGGGAGCTTGCAAAGTTAATAGACTATCTATAAATTTAAAAAACAACACGACGTTATAACATTTATAATATTTTCCAACTAACACCAATGAAAACAAAGATACCTGAAACCGTTATAAATAAAGGTTAAATAAATTGTCTAAACCCAGACAATAATTAATATTTTGTTGTAACAGGTTCTTTTTTACCTTTACGCCTGTTTAATTTAAATTCGGAAATTTACAAATTCGCAAGAGATCGCACTCCTCACGCCATCTAACGGCATTGATCTTGAATCAAATTATATTTTCAACTTGGTTTTTTGTATAAGTACTTTTGCCTCATTGGTAATAGTAAAGTGTCAATCTCCACTTGTTACATTTTATCTCTTGATACATGCATGTCGAGAAGTGTAGTTTGATGTTCTATCATCCAGCCGTTGGCTAGCTGATCGTACTAGTAAATTAATGTGTAATTGTTGAAAAGTAAAATCAATGATCATCTGTGTATTTTAACATTTGTTTTTATCAAACTACATTTTTATCAGTTAACTACATTCCATATTTTTCATTATAATCGTCGAATTCAGTAAAGTAAATTAATTCCATGTTACGCGTGTTATTAACCTTATAATTAATTTCCGGAATACTAAACCTCATTTTAGTGTTTTGGTCATAGGGGTCAGCTTTTTCAATCATAGAACAGCTTTTCAACCACTAAATATCTTTTTCAACTATAAAACAGTTTTTTCAACTATAAAACAGCTTTTTAAACCTATGAAAGTCTTTATAAATTATATCCCAGCAATTAACAAATTTCAGCTTCACTTCGGCATCTGCTAGCTATTATCTAAGTTTATGAGGCTTTGTAACAGGGTTTGTTCCTTGTTTTATACGAGGATTATCTCATGTTCCTCAGACTTTGTCATCGTTAATAAAAATACTACATATTTCCTCTAAAACAAATGTTTCTGTCGGCAAATTCATTGAGTTTGATTCCTTCTTGACCACATATATCAAGTCACTCACAAGCGGATATTGGAACGTCCTAGAGCAATCCAGTTTGCAAGTACTTAATTGGCCAGAGACTACAGTAACTACACCCAGATAAGTGGTTGTATTGTTTGAATTTATAATAATTTTTATATCAAAATTTATTGTAAAAGTTCCTTTTTTCAATTTTTATTGGCGTATTTATTTCATTTTTGCTTTAATATTTGTAGCTCAAATTAACATAACTTTGACTTATTTGATGCATTATCTATAGTTGCTCTATTATTTTAACTACAGCTAGCATTTTATTAAAGTAAATTTCTTAATTTTATTTCGATGATCTGAAGAGTCTATCTGTAGAGACTTCTTGGAGTTACCTTCTTAAACTTTCGAAAAGAGTAACCCCAGGAAGTACTGTTTTTGCAATTTGTAGAAAATAAATCACCGAGATCCCACCTATTTATAATTTTCACGACAATAAAAGCTAGCTGACTCAAGCACCGTGGATTATTCAAGGAATAAAACATAATATCATTACCTAATCCATTTTAAATCACTTATGGGACATTCAACTAATAAATAACTAAGTAATAAGTGATTATGTTATATAGGGTGCATTTTGCAAACATGCAACTTTAACAAAATTCAAAACTCATTAACACTTCTTTTACTCTCACTATATATTTTTCAAGCTCAACCTATAGATGTTTCGATTCCCTGTAATTTTCATTTTGTTTAACGTAAATCAATTCAATTACATGAAGAGCCAGTAATTTTAAATATATGTTTAGTTATTACCACAATTAACAATTATTAACACTTATGCTATAAACGAAAATTTACAAAAAATATTAATACCAAAAACAATTTGTATTCTACTAATAGATAGAGGCAAGGAAAACCGGTCTAATGGTCAATGAGGAGAAAACCAAATACATGTGCATAAACAGACAAAAGAATCGAGATATAATAGTAGATAGAAAATGTAACAATAGACACATATAACTTTGAAAGAGTGGAGCGTTTTAAATATTTCGGAGCGATAATCACAGCAGATAACGATATCACAGAGGAGATAAAAGGGAGAATTCAGGCAGCAGACAGATGTATGTATAGTCTCAACAACATCATCAAATCCAAGAACCTAACACGAACCTCAAAAATCAGGATATATAGAACAGTGATTAGACCAGTGCTCATGTATGGCTGTGAGACGTGGACGCTGACGAAAGCAATGGAAATTAAACTTAGATGTTGTGAGAGGAAAATCCTTAGAAGGATTTTCGGACCCTATCACAACCCCAATACTAATCAATACCGAATAAGAACAAATGCCGAGGTCAAAAAGATATATAACGCTAGCAACATCGTACAAGAAATTAAATCCCAACGCCTAAGACGGGCTGGCCATGTCCATACGCTCCCTAATAACCGCCTTACCAAGTTAAGTTGGGAGGAGGCCCCGACAGGGAAAAGACCCTTAGGACGCCCAAGAATGCGATGGAGAGATAACATATGGTCAGATTTAAGAACAATGGGGTTACCCACTGACCCAACTATCATGGACGACCATGTGAGATGGAAGCAAGTTGTGCAGTCAGCCAAGACCCACCCCGGGTTGTAGGGCTACTAAAGAAAAAGAATTTTTAATCAATTACGCAAACACTTAATCTATTTAAAAATTGAGCAATTCAAAAGGGACTGTTTAAAGCTCAGTTTAGAGTAAAATATTCTCTCTGAAAATAACAATTGGAAGTTTTTTTTAACCGATAATAAGTACCTACTCCCAGACAAAGCTCGCCCAATCTTTTCCTTATTAACAAATTTTTTGTATCGAAATTTATTTTATATCGTTTGGTGCACTATTTTCATGAAAATAAAATCACTTTTCGTAAAAAAAGTTATCTATTTTATTTTATTGGTTTCGACTATTTCTTTAATCTCTATCTGTAAAAGTTACAGATGTTTTAGTTCCCATTGACGTTAGTTGAAAAATAATACAATTTTTTCCTTAGTTTCAAAATTTCAATGCCACTAAAAATTCAAATCTAATTTCAAAATTTTATGTTTTTGATTCGTGTACTTTTCCATGTCATGCCTTATAACCGAAAAAAAATTTAATAATATAGAAATATTCTTATTGAAATTTTATAATAACGGAGCTTTGCCATACTACTTAGTCAACTTGAATATCATATTCATTTCTGTTATGATGGCTTAGCAATTTATTTTTATTAATATTTATTTAAAAGTGGAATTATAATCTCAATACTCCTAAATTTGCATCGTAGGTGCTATAACATCAAAAACATGAAACTTCAAACGCTCAATCTTCATATTAAATTAAATTTTTAAATAAAAACTGTTAAAAAAAACCTTAATATAAATAAACAACTCGGTCACAATAAGCTATTGAAATATTTATTATGACTTTTTTAGAAACATGACTTTTGACATATTTACTCAGTGGCCAAAAATGTCTGCTAAACTACAGGCATTGTACATATAAAATATCACTTAAGAATTAAAAAAGAGATAAAGTATCTTAATATTCTCAATATATGTTTTCAAAAGGTATTCAGTTAGTCGTTCAAATTATTCTAGAAAAATCTCACAATATTTCGCAAAGTATATGCTATATAGGTATTTCAAAGCAGCTGCCTGTTATTTTTCATTACCAAAATTAAACAAAGTATAGCATAGATACAGTAATAAAAAAATGTGTCTTCATCTATTGAATTTAGGATCTTTTACATAGAGGAACCCAAATTAAATGATTCGAAAAATTTATTTAGTTTGAAGCCATTCTAATTAACAACATTTATTTTAAGAATATTTAAAATTTAGTATAAGAAAAACGTCACTTTAGAAATATAAAATGTATATCATATTCCTTTCTATTTTGAGGTCGCAACAATTCATTTATTATTAAAATTTATTGAAGGTTAGAGCTATAATATTCCCAATATTCAACTTCCAATATTAAGTTTTATTTTTAAATAAAAGCTTTTAAAGAAAACGTAGTTAAACTAACCATAATAAAGGTTTTTACACATTTGCACGAAGAGCTATATTTAATATTTTATTTTATTCAGTCAGTTGTTTTTCTTTATACACCTATTATTGTGTCATATTGCGTATTTTGGACGGACATAACAGACATGTAGACAAAACAAAATAAAAAATAATAACTTGAGGCAACAACGGAGGAAACGTGTTGTGTTGGCTTAATACTTTAATTATTTTCGCCACAGTTTTTGTCGCATAATTGTATCACGCAAGAAAATGGATTATTTGTTTTTCATGTGTTAAAAATAGCTTGTGCGACTTGTATAATAACAAAACAGCGTTTGGTATGTCGATCTCAAAAATGGAAAAATACCAATTTGCCTGACCATTCAAAATCATGCAGTGAAAATAGTCAAAAAATAAAATGCTTTCTTCAGGAAACATATTATTCTAGAACCCAAATAAATAATTCCACATTATTAACAGAGCAATTTAATGAACTCTACAGGGTTACTCTTCGAGATTAATCGATTGTGGAAAAACTATAAATAAGAAGAATCAGAAAATTTGAGAATATACTAACATGCATGGGGGACAGCCGGCTAAAATATTTTCAAGACGGGGGAACTTCCGGTTACACCGGAAGTAGATATCAACTTGCTTATTTTAAATGGAACACTCTATTTATTATTACATTTTTGATTTTTGCGTAAAATTCTAGATATATTTTATGTATAATATTCTATACTTAAGTCTCACCGGTTTGGACATATTTAAATTTTTATGTCAAAAATGAAGTTTGTGGACCAAAACTTAACTATACATTTTTCCTATAAGAAAGTCTATATTATTATTTTTGGGTATATTATTTAATTTGGGTTAGTTTTCTTGTAGATAAAGATCGACTTTAGTAGTCTTTTTATGATATTGGGAAAATTATTAGTACAGAGTGGTCAAAAAAGAAGAATAAAATTTATATTTAAAAAATCGTTCAAAGTTAATTTTTTCAAATAGCAAGCACCTATTTTTATAATTTTATCATATAAAGCATTAAAAATAAGGGTAACTTTGTAAAAGGTTGTCTATTCCAAAAATTTTTAGTGTTCAAAATATTGGCAATTCAACATTTTTCTATTGTAAAAATGCCATACGCCTTTTAAGTTTTGTTATTAGTTGGCCATAACCGCGAGGCGTGGCAAAAATAAAACAATGAAACCCTACAGAATTGTCACTATTTCTTGCCATTTAACATTCATTAATAATAATCATGCCGGGGCGATTAAATTACATGCACGAAGATTATTTACACTTATTTATTATTTATGGAGAATGTGATATCCGCAGAAACAGAAACTAACCCCACCAACTGTTAAAAAGATTATAGAAAACTTCACGAACTTTTGATCCATAAAAGCAAAAAGAAATAGAAATAAACCAGTTGTTAATAATGAAAATATTGAATCTATAATTTTAGAATATTTCACCGCATATCCGACAATATCTACAAGGCAAGTAACATTAGAGTCTGGATTATCTCAAACATCAGTTTTAAGGATTTTATGAAAACACTATTTTCATCCTTATGTGTGTATAGTACATAGTACAACATTTAAAAGGCACTGATTTTCCACGACGAGTAGAGATCTGTCAATTTATTTTATTTCGGTCACAAGAAAATGCTGGTTTTTTGGATAATATTATTTGGTCGAACGAAGCCAAATTCACAAAAAATGAATTGTTTAATCGGCGCAATTCTCACTATCAGAGCGACTCAAACGTACATCCATTTAGAGAATTAAATTTTCAAGAGTCAACAGTTTAACTTGTATTGTGCTATAAGAAATGACGACATCGTCGCCTTATAATTCTACCAAGATAATCTGAATGGTAAGTTTTTGAAGACTTCTAGATACAAAATTTTTAACTTATAGGTGAGCGCTACTTCATCATCTTGAGAAATTTGGAAGTGAGCTATTTAGATAACTTGCCGCTGGCTGATCATAGAAATCTATTTTATCAACATGATAGGACACCTCCACATAATAGTAATTTAGTTAACAATCATATGCAAAACGTGTTTTATGATCAATGGATAGCCAAGAATGGGCCACATCTTTGTCCACCTCGCTCTCCTGACCTAACAGTACTTGATTTTTTTTATTTGGGGGACTTTCAAAATATTATAAAAAGACTACTAAAGTTGATCTTCGTCTCCAAGAAAACTAACCAATATTAAATAATAAAAACTTCCTCATAGGAAAATATTTATAGTTAAGTTTTGGTCCACAAAATTCATTTTTGACATAAAAATTTAAGTATGTCGACAACGGTGAGACTTAAGTACAGATATTAGTATTATACATAGAATATGTCTAGAATTTTACATAGAAATCAAAAATGCAATAATATATAGGGTATTACATTTAAAATAAAATAGATTTTATTATACTTCGTAGATGGCTGCGTGGGTTTACTTCAGTACCCCAGCTTTTTAAAAGGCTGATCACTGACGTGTACCGACGCCGGGCGAGATTAATTCTTGGAAGACCTCGTGACCGTAGTTCGAAACCCGCGTTAAACTTTAGGTCCAATCGCGAAATGACTGTTATTGACGCGATTTTAATCCAAAACAAACTTCATATGTTGGACCTTAAGTTATTATCAACTTACTTATAATTATTACAAGACAAATAACATTGCATTTCTTTACTTCTTGAGTATAATACACCATTTACTTAATTTATTAATCAATCCCGAATTTAACAATATTGATCTAAACAGATTGCGAAAGCTGTAAAAAAATCTGTCATCAAAAGTATTAAGTTATTTAACATGTTATACAAAAGAAAAAATGTTTGTGTTTAACACTTTATATTAAGAATAAATCATTTTAAAATTTTTATTACTTATTGCTGATGCCGACTCTGTTATTTAGTCGAGTTATCAGAGTCCGGATATCTAGTTATCAATATAAATTGTATAGAATCTATTTATTTTTTTGGGAAATCCCTATTATTTATTATCAAGGAATAAAAAAAATTTATGTCATTTCGATATGTGTAGCATAGTAGAAAAACAAGGGTCTTAGGGGTAAAACCTATAGAGCAAAATAAAAACCAACTGAAAGTGAAAGGTTCACATCAAAGGTAAATTTATAACCTTTGTATTGTTCTTTTTACAGTAAAAGAGCATAAATATTTGTTTACCTTTTTTCTCCATCTTTTAAGAAAAACAGTTTAACTGATAGTAAAGAAAACGTAGAAATCAGCACAAAATATATATTTAGTAAAAAACTACAGAATGATTTTATTAATTGGGTTTTGTTATGGTTCAGTTATAAATATCTTATATAAAATTAGATGTTTGTATTTGTTTTCTAAGATAATAAAACTAGCTTTTTAGTCGCTTTTAAAAATACTGTAGTGAGTCGAAAGTTATTATCTATAAGCAAGCAATGAAAATTAGGCAGCTCTATGAACTAAAATTTTAAAGCTATCAAAATTTTAAAATTTATTTTAATATTGCAAATACTTTCAAGCATATCCAAAAAATAGCACATAATTTCTGTAAGATATCATTAATTCAACCTATATAGCAGATAGATAAATATGTCTCGATAAAATTCCGATTTGAACTACATAAATTCCGAATTTTTAGGTGTTGAATAAAGCAACGTATTCTTAGAACAAAAAATATTATCATTATAAATATTATCTAATTTCTAATTATTATAAATACAATTCTACAAAATTTATCGCGATACAGTATGCAATAAGGACATAAAGTCGTACGAACACGTCGAGTTTTTTGTTAGGCATTTTTTCCAATATATTAAATCATACAAGATGATTTGGAAGAAGCTTTGTACACTTTACACTTCTAGTCTTCTTGTAAAATTCTAAACTATTTTTCAATTACATATTCTTTACCTAAATGTAATGTTTTCGATTTATTCTATAGTTAAAATTCAAAATAAAATACACCAGCATAATTGATTCAGTGCCCTATTTGTTTGTTACATTTAACCAAATTGCCACTTTCAATTAATTTTAACTTAAAATGAAACTAACTGAGGTTCACCATCGACAGTGAGCAAGTTTGAGCAGAATTATCATCGGTTTAATCATGGTCAAGATGCCCCAAAAAGCGGTGCACCAGCAACTAGTGTTGACAAAAAAGTAGACATAATATAAAGTAACCAAGCTTATTAACTGAAGGAGATAGCTACAAACTTTAATATTGCGAAAATAACAGTATTAAATATACTGCATACTAATCAGTAACATCCTTTCAAATTGCAATTTGTGGACTGTTACAATAAATGTGTTATCGGGATCCCACTTTTATTAAAAACGTTTTTTTTTTCGATAAGTTCACATTTTGCTTAAATAGTGATGTCAACACACAAAATTGTCGCTATTGGTCGAATATAGATCCAAATTGGGTGAGAGAAAGATATATTTAGTACAGACAAGAAGTAAATGTGTGAGCTGAAATCGTGAGTAATGTCGTTATAGGGCCGATAATTTTTGATGAAAATTTAACTGGTGAGAAATATTTACAGATTCTACAAGAAGATCTTATTCCTGCTCTTTCAACACTGTTTCCGAAAAAGGAGAATCCAGATTTATCCTATCAAAATATCTGGTTTCAACTCGTCATAATATACAGCAAACGCCTTTCTAAATGTTTTGAAAACAAGTGAAATGGAAGGAGACCTATTGAGTGGTCGCCGGGGTTTTCAGACCTAAACCCTCTTCACTTATTATGTGATTACATGAAAAGTAAGCTGATTGTCATCGAGACCTAAAGAATGGGATTATTGAAGAAATACAGTTACTACAGAAGCAGTCATAAATGTCCAGAAAGATTTTATGATTTTCTTAGGTTACTACAAATAGACCAATGGAATACATTTTCAACATTTAATAAAATGATACATTAACTACTTAATTCTGAGTTTTAACTGGCCATAAATTATTAGATTTAGGGATACGAAGTGTAACAGAAAACATGTTCATAATTTTGCAGGGATTCTAAAAGGATACAAAAAATTGGGGGTCACTATTTAATAAAACAAAATCAATTTTAGGGCATATTCATTCAGCTCTCTCTGTATTAGAAACAATTCATACCGAAAAAACAAAATTAATGTGCCCGAACGATTTTTCAAAAAAAAACCTACGTTTTTAAAAAAATTAATTTATTCTAGATTTGCGTAATCATTGAATACTCTCTAGCAACATTTCGACTACAATAAAATCCAAAATTTTTGAATTCATTAGAAAATATCATATTTAACAAAAAATACAATTTATATTACTTGGGCTAACTTTTGCATAATCAAAAAAAAAAAATATGACACGCCAATATTTAGATAAAAGAACCCAGAATTTTAAAAAAAATACACTCACTAGGTTTTCGTGAAAGTATTTTTTTGTAATATTATCCATCATTGTGCGTTATTTTAATGAAATTTCCAAATTATCTAGCAATTCTCAACCTATGAGACGCGTCCTTAGGGAGGCGCCATGTAGCAAGACCGCCGGCTTAATTTTACTACTTGTAGGTAGATAGAAAACTAGCGGAACTTTAAATAATCGCTAAAACGAAGGCGTTGTTAAAACGTATGAAAACTTGCATTACAAATACTGAAATGTCGAGAAAAGCTGAAATAATCTGTTATATTTCGTTTTGTGTCTACTGCAGCACTGTAATAAAACAAATAATAATTATTTTATACTGTGTAACGTGAAGTATATTCGGCTAAAGTATGTAAATTAAATAATCACTCTATGGATAGTTTTTCTCGTGAGAACAGGGTAGTATATATTTTTTATTACCACCCAAGGAAGTCTAAAAAAAAATAAATCAATTATCATACGTAAGTATAATCTCAACTTTATTATCTAAAAGATGTTTAAATGTTTTCTTAAAAATATATAAACTCTGTCTATTTATGACCACCAACTGAAGAACCCTCTCTAAGATTTGTCTATAAATCTGTCGAAGAAATTCTACCCTGGTTATGTAAATAAAAACGGATAGAGAAGGGCAGAGGGTGGTTTTTAACATGTGTTATATGAGAATACCGTTAAAATGTATTAAAATATTGAACGATTTCCCCATTATTAGGAAACAAAAGATTAATCAAATAAACTCATTATAATATGATATAACGTTTGACCTGAGAAAGGAATTAATATAGCGACTGCTTTTCCTAATATCAAGAAAGAATGATTTAAATATCAGCAATATGAATCAAAGGGCACTCAGGTTTTTACAGACCCTATCTTATCTTATCTCTTTAGTTATAAAAAGAAGTAGAATAGTTTGATTTACTGGGTTTATATAAAAATATAGACTAAAACACTCAGAGGCTAATTCGGTAACTAAGTACCCGTCGTAAAACGGCTGACGCCTCTAGAACAAACTATTCGAACTATAAGGGAGTGAAATTAACGCTTACAGGGAGTACGGCCGAAAAAGGCACTAAAATGAGGGATACGGGGTGTAAGGTACAAGTTTGGTGTTTTAAGGAATACTAAACTTTAGTTACAGTCTAAAGTTTGTTAAGATCGGTACCGTTTTTAAGACCAGTGTCGTAGAAAATTATGGAACGTGTATATTCATCGGGAATGAAGGTTTTCTTTGTTTTGTTTTTCATTTAATTTGGGAAGTTAAGGGAATATCGTGTGTTATTTTATTCGAGCATTTAGCGATTTCAACACGGTTTGATTAAATAATATAAATAGCTGTTTCTCGGGTTTTATCCTTTTTCAGTTAAATGTTTTAGTAAGCTATTTATACGTGTTTTCCAAAATTGGGTTATACATTTTTGTTAATAGAATGGCCAATAAGAGCAATTATATTAGTTTCTTCGTAATTGCTATTTGCTATTAATTAAAGTTTCTCATTGTAAACAATTCGGTTTTCTATTGATTTTTGTTAATAGACTAAGAGTTTTGAGAAACTTGTTTTATTTCATTTAACTAAAAACCTTCATGTGACTAAACTCGAGAAACGTACTGCTGTGAGAGCTGTAAACACGAGATGTCATCTGATCAGCTCATTAGCAGCCTTGCCTGCATCTTGAAGTTCTGAGTTATGGTTGTGGTAAGCTTAACTAAACGTAGTTGTTTGAAACTAAAGCTGCAAAAGAGAGGATAAACCTCCAAACTTTTAGAGTGACTTTATTACTGTAAAATGTAATTATATGGTTTTTAAATTAGCTGCTAATATGAGACAGTAGGATGATTATAGATGGAACGGGCAACGCTACCACAATATATCATGTGCAGGAGTCTATGATCAAATGCTGTTACAGCATATTTCCACATATTGATCCTATAGTTTTTGACTATTTTATAAAATCAGGAGGATTATGCAGTATTTTCTCATTCTCTATTGAAGATTTGCTCATCTTTCATGTTCACTATTAAACCACTCTTTGCCACATAATAAGAATTTGCTTATCTGCGTTTTTACTAAAATATAGTCTGAAGGTACATTTATCGGACTTTAGGACAGGGGCGACAATTGAATGACGATCAGAAGTCCAAACGTAAGCGGCCTCAAATATCTCAATTTTCATTGGGTTTTGGTAGACATAATTTTTTCACAGCCGCCTGTATTCAAAGTCATCGAAAAGATGTTTTGAGATGTCCCATTTTCGATGCGAGCCTTTAATTTTAAATGTGGTGTATTTTTAATTTATTTTGTGGTTCAAAAACAATAAATCCTGATGAGGGATCAAAGATTTTTATTCTTTATTTCCATTTGCGCTTCTGTTATATTTTTAAAAACAAAATTACATATTCCGGTAGTGATTCTGATGTGAAATTAACGCAATCCCTTGAAAGAAATACACCTCCAGCAAGACACTTTTAGCCTGTGCAGCTATAGAGAATTACATTGTAGCTTCCGCCGTCGCTTATCTGTGACAAAGGTTTGAGATTCCTGTAACGCCCACCAGCATAATGTTTAGTACAAGACCTATATATCTTTATTTAGAATTGCGTTTTTAATATAGAACAAAAAACCCTTGTGCCTTAGCCTTGTTTATATTAAATCCTATTATATACCTTGTTTTTAAATAACCTTAACCACATTTCAGTTCAGCGACTCTCTGGGTAGGAGGTATTTTTATATATGTAAAATTAATTTTTAAATTGAATATTTAACCACATTCAAACCTTAGGACGAAAAAATACAAATTTTACTTTTAAAATAGGTTTAACTTACTTAGTATTATTTTGATGCTTTCTAAAGTTTTGCGGTCAATCACTACTTAGTAAATAGTGATGCCCTCTATTAAAAAAAAGATAGTTTGACTTATTGGTGCTAGAACTAGCCTTAGCCACATTATGAGTTACCTTAAGCTGTATGATGGCTGTAACAACCATAATAATTCATTTAATATATGTTCAGAATCTTCACATTAAGATTTATAATATACTTATTTAAGAAAGTTGTATTAAAAGATTTTTCCCATATATCTTTTTATCGTAAAAAATAAAACAGAATATGTTTTACGAACGTTGTTTCCCATTAATAAGAATTACTACTAATTATTTCCTTCGTCTTCTTTAAATTTCAAGATTCTACTGTCCTCAATCTGTACTTATTAGATAGTACCTCTGACTTCTAAAGTTACGTAATTTTGAAATAAAAAACTAAAAATTAATTGTTTTTTTTTAAGAAAATTGTCATCTTTGCTTTTCTTACTAAAAATCACTTCAAGAACAGTATCGAATGATGTTCATTTTACCAAACTAGTTCAGATCTCAAACATGAGAAATCCAAAATGTATAATTATACCGACATGAATAATAACTATGCTATTCGTATGCTTTAGGGGTGAAACGTAACAGGTACGTAAGTTTGCTGTGCTCACCATTATCCTGAATAAAGTTTAAATTAATTTAATTTGGGATAAAGGAGGATACATCTATCCCAATTGTCAAAACATAACAGTAAATTAATTTTATAATATATTATAAAATTATTAGAATAATTTAAGTACTTAAAGTGTCATTTTGTTTAATCAAATAACATAAATAATCAAACCAAGATGTTTATGTATAAACAAAGAAGATTTTTACATAATGTTGGAAGACTACAAACCTTGTATTAGTTTACTTGTTGAGATCAAAATTTTATTTTTAGTTTTTAAGTTTGTAAAATTCTAAAATTGCTAGACAAGCCGGAACAAAGAATTGAAAAAAGTGGTTTGGCTCTTCCCTTTTTTATAGGACCACTAAAGGACATGATAACTATTTATTCAAATTAATGATTTTCTCTATCAACGAGTTTCGACAATCTCATTTTCTCGTCAAGAACGAAGTTTCTAACAATAAGTCAAAAAACATTAAATTTACTAATGCTTTAAGTATACTAGATGCCCTGTAAAGGGTTGTTCTTTACATTTTGACAAGCTCTGGTGATTTTATTATAGAAGTTAAATACCTAAGTTGTTGGAATTTTTCATATTTCAAGAATATGTTACTAAAAAGGACAAAAATGGTATTATATAGAAATTCAGTTTTTTAAATGGAATACCCTCTATATACAGTATTTAATAATATTACTAGATATTAAAATAGAGCTTAAAATTCTTTTCAAATATATATATATATATATATATATATATATATATATATATATATATATATATATATATATATATATATATATATATATATATATATATATGTTACCTATGTTTTCTCCTCTCTTCAAAATATTAAATATTCCAAAAAATCGCCACAGCTATTATGAAATAATTCAAAATTAGGTTATTCAATGCAGAATATAATATTCTATAGTCGTATTATAATCTAAAACCAAGTTAGCTATGAAGAAAGAATTGTACGCTCTATCGACGGAAATATTATTTTATTAAAAGCAACTGGTTAGAAATTATATGATTTCTTTGCACAAATCTTTTAGAAACTTGAACTGAAAATATATAATTACAAAATAGGCGAGAACTACAGAAAACTACCTTTTCAAAGATATATATGTTACCTATGTTTTTTCCAATTTTTTTTGAAATATTTACTTCAAAATATTAAATATTTCAGAAAATCGCCATTGTTATTATGAAATAATTCAAAATTATGTTATTCAATGAAGAATATAATATGCTATACTTGTATTATAATCTAAAACCAAGTTAACTATGAGGAAAGAATTATACGCTCTATTGACGGAAATAAAATTATATTAAAAGCAACTGGTTAGAAATTATATGATTTCTTACACAAATCTTCAAATAAAAAAATATAATTACAAGATAGGCGAGAACTACAGGAAACTCTCTTTTCAAAGATATATATGTTACCTATGTTTTCTCCAATTTCTTTTTGAAATATTTACTTCAAAATATTAAATATTCCAAAAAGTCGCCATAGCTAATATTGAATAATTCAAAATTAGGTTGTTCAATGAAAAACATAATATTCTATAGTCGTATTATAATCTAAAACCAAGTTAGCTATGAAGAAAGAATTATACGCTCTATCGACGGAAATATAATTTTATTAAAAGCAACTGGTTAGAAATTAAATGATTTCTTTGCACAAATCTTTTAGAAACTTCTACTGAAAATATATAATTACAAAATAGGCGAGAACTACCGAAAACTCCCTTTTCAAAAATATATATGCTACCTATATTTTCTTCAACTTTTTTGAAATATTGACTTCAAAATATTAAATATTTTAAAAAGTCGCCATAGCTATTATGAAATAATTCAAAATTAGGTTATTCAATGAAAAATATAATATGCTATAGTTGTATTATAATCTAAAACCAAATTAACTATGAGGAAAGAATTATACGCTCTATCGACGGAAATATAATTTTATTAGGAGCAACTGGTTAGAAATTATATGATTTCTTTACACAAATCTTTTAGAAACTTCAAATGAAAATATATAATTACAAAATAGGCGAGAACTACAGAAAACTTCCTTTTCAAAAATAATTATATTACCTATGTTTTCTCCAATTTTTTTTAAATATTTACTTCAGAATATTAAATATTTTAAAAAGTCGCCATAGCTATTATGAAATAATTCAAAACTAGTGTGATCAAAGAAAAACATAATATGCTATAGTCGTATTATGATCTAAAACCAAATTAGCTATGAGAAAATAATTATACGCTCTATAGACGGAAATATAATTTTATTAGAAGCAACTGGTTAGAAATTATATGATTTCTTTACACAAATCTTTTAGAAACTCCAAATGAAAATATATAATTACAAAATAGGCGAGAACTACAGAAAAATTCCTTTTCAAAAATATAGATATTACCTATGTTTTCTCCAATTTTTTTTAAATATTTACTTCAGAATATTAAATATTTCAAAAAGTCACCATAGCTATTATGAAATAATTCAAAATTAGTGTGATCAAAGAAAAACATAATATGCTATAGTCGTATTATTATCTAAAACCAAATTAGCTATGAGAAAATAATTATACGCTCTATCGACGGAAATATAATTTTATTAGAAGCAACTGGTTAGAAATTATATGATTTCTTTACACAAATCTTTTAGAAACTTCAAATGAAAATATATAATTACACAATAGGCGAGAACTACAGAAAACTCCCTTTTTAAAAATATATATGTTACCTATGTTTTCTCCAATTTATTTTTTGAAATATGTACTTCAAAATATTAAATATTCCAAAAAGTCGCCATAGCTATTATAAAATAATTCAAAATTAGGTTGTTCAATGAAGAACATAATATGCTATAGTCGTATTATAATCTAAAACCAAGTTAACTATGAGGACACAATTCTACGCTCTATCGACGGAAATATATTTAATTAAAAGCAACTGGTTAGAAATTATATGATTTCTTTACACAAATCTTTTAGAAACTTCAAATGGAATAATGAATAATTACAAAATAGACGAGAACTACAGAAAAGTTTTAACAATGAAGCTCATATTTAGCACTTGCAATTATATTCTTTTATTCGAAGTTTATAAAAAATGGTGCAAAGAAATTACTTAATTTCCAATCAGTTATTTTTGAAAAATTATTGTAACGTCGTTGGAGCATATAATTATTTTCTAATAAGTAACTTGATTTTATATTATAATACGACTATAGTATATTATGTTCTTCATTGAACTACCTGATTTTCAGTTGTTGCATAATTTAAGAGGCTATGGCGACTTTTTGAAATATTTAATATTTTGAGGTAAATATTTCAAAAACGGTAGAACCAAATATAGGTAACAAATATATTTTTAAAAATGGAATTTCAAGCTTTATTTTAATAGTTAGTAATATACGGGGGGTTTTATTTAAAAAAATGAATATTCTTCCGATAGTTATTATATATGTCATTCTCCTTTCAGGCAGAGAATATGAAAAATATATGGAAACAGTTTTTTTCCTGCAAATATTGCTCTGATCCTCTCTCCATACGCGTTTCGATCATCTAATGATCTCATCAGTGGAGCTGTATCAGACCGAGAGCAACAGTAGCAGGAAGTAATTGATATTATGAAATATAAATTTCAAGGTATGTCGGCAGGATATTGCTGTTGCTCTCGGTCTGATACAGCTCCACTGATGAGATCATTAGATGATCGAAACGCATATGGAGAGAGAACTAGAGCGATATTTGCAGGAAATAAACTGTTTCTATATATATATATATATATATATATATATATATATATATATATATATATATATATATATATATATATATATATATTCTCTGCCCGAAAGAAGAATTACATATATAACAAACTATTTAAATACGGCAGAAAGATTTCTTTATTTCTTACTGAAATTTTGGTTTTTTAAATATTCTTGCGATATAGAAAAAATCCAGTAACTTATGTATTTAAATTTTTTTTTAACTCCCCCTAAAGCTTCTCAAAATAAACTTTTTTAGGTAAATGGATGAAGATGTTTTTTTCATCCTAAAGAAAGGAATGATTATTCTCCTTGAACTTCGTCAGTAAAGCTGTATCGGACGAAGACCGAAATTGAGAAGAAACAATGACTACCAAAGTCTCCTTCAGGTAATTTGTCGGTAGAATGTTGCTCGGGTAAATTTTGGGGAGATAAAGTTTAATAGAATATTAAGACATTTCCTTGCAACCAATTAATGTAATTTCATTTCAATTTATGTCAGCATAAAACCTTCCACAAGCTAGTTTGAGCACTGAAAATTTGTCACATTTTTGTAACCTTAAGTAATAATTAAAAATTTCGCAACGTAGGTCACTATTAACTAAACTGTAATTTCAAAACCATTTTTATGATAAAAAAAAAAATTTAAGGAATATGCAGAAAGCCTCCATAATAGGGAAAGTTTTAGTTGTAAAATAACAATTAATATATTTTTATCTTTCCATTATTATAACATCAAAATAACAGAAAAAGATTTTCCTTTGTTTTTAACTGTATAGCTATCCTTTAATTTTTAGACCAGGAAGCAGAATTGTATATTTTTAATAAACGAAATTTAAATTTTGGATTTGTAGGAATGTTTCCTGAAGATAATTTTGTTGGTATTTTATTTCTAAAAACTTAAATTTTGACAACTACAAACTAAACACATTTTACTCTTCTAAATTTTTTACAATATAAAATAAATATTATATTACTATATTAAAAAAAAAATATATTAAATTTTTAAATTCATGTTATAATTTATCAGTGATCCTATATAAACGACTTATCACGTCAAATATTTTTATAACTCTATTCTTTCTATTTTCTCAAAATTCAGACTTAAAGAAACAAATCTCAAAAGAAAACTTTTTATGTTTGAATAATTTATATTTATTTAATTATAAGTATTATATGTTATTAAAATTATGCTCTTAATAATAAATAAACAAAAATATTATAAATCGTAATAAAAAAAATATCAACTTAATATTTCAAGCAAGATATAATTTTTTGATATGGGCTTAACTAATAGTGAACTAAATTAATTCTCTTCTTTTTCACAAGCGTTATATTTTCTATCTGCTCTGAAATTGCGCTATTAGAACAAAACCGCAAAATTAAACTCTGCGCGCCTCAAACTTCGCGCGGGAAAAAAATATTATTTCAGTTTGTTTTATTCAAGACTTCTAAAAAATTTTATATTTATAGAACTTTTCATAAAATTCCAATAAAAAAATATTTTAAAAAAATATATCTTAAAAGTATTTTTAATAAATTATGCAAATATCGACTTACCAATTAATAATTCCCGCGTAAGCTGCAGCACTTTCAAACAAAGACATGTCCTCCACTCACGGCAGGCGCTGACTGAAGCACAGCGCCAAGCAAGGCGCTGTGCGACGCCAGCGCCCGAATCCGTTGCGGGGACGCTTACAAATGACAGTCGGTCAATACCGACTCACCTGTGCACATGGATTCTGGCGCCTTTACGCCTACGCTTCAGATTCCGATTCGTGTACACCAAAATGGATATTTGAAAAAGGATTAAAATATTTTAGGATCAAAACTTTTGTGATGCTAAAACATATATGTGCGCTTAAAATTAACCACGACAAACATTGTTTTACATTTTGGACAAGGTTATCAAACTTTGAGATATTATTTACAATTAAAACCTTAAGAACATTTTATTATTCGTAAGAAAGCTATTCTATTTTTTGAAAAAGTAGTGGAAATCATAAATAATACCAAAATAATTATTTTAAATCACAATTTATTTTTCTATCTGTTTTGTTGAATTCAAATCAACACTGAATGATAATTCATTTTTTTTTTGTTGCAAAATGCATGATCCAAAGAAACATGTTTACTCATCATATAATTAATTCTCAACGCCTTCTAGGCCAGGGTTTATCTGTTTTTAGGTGGATGTGATTTTTGATATGCGTCATTTCAAAAAGTTGAGTAACATTGTTTTTATTAATAAAAATATAAAACTGACCAAGAAAAACGTTTTTTTTTTCAACTTTTCTCTCATGTAACCAAAAAAGGTAAAAAAAAGAAGTTTTTTAATCAATTTTTTTCGACCATTTAAATTTGTCTAAGAACCTCTATATTAGAGCAAAGAAAACTTTATGCCATGATAAAATTCCAAAATATCACTTTAAGGTATTTAAATTTATTTTCGGATGATTTGGACGCCCTCAGGAATTGTTTAAAGACATTGATGATATTCTAACTTATATACAAATAGATTATCTCGGTGGATTTTCGTTGGATTTTTTTTTTGCAATAAATGACTTGAAAGTACTCGGAACTGTCAAAGTTGACAGCCTGTTACGGTGGATTTATAAACAATACGGACCTGATTTTTGAACCAAAAACTTTGTCTTGCCGAGTTTTTTTTTGATACAAATATTTAAATGTTTATGTTATCGGGAACTTCAATAAAAAAATTAAAAGAAAATCGCTAACGCGCGAGAACAAAGAGGAGTGGGGAGCTCTTATTTTAAAATTAAATTCAAGATATTTGAATAAAATTTTCATTTTCTCGACTTTTAATGGAGCGATTTTGATCATTTTTTTTTAAATCGATGTACCTCGAATAATGGAACTCAAATATCCTAATGTCATGTGTCCATCATGCATTCATTTTGTTATAAACAAATGACGTTATTTAGGCATCATAATTAGAGCACACTGCACCCGATAGTATTGAACTTTCCAAGCGTCCTCACAACTTTATTATTTTCGATGGATATCCTGCGAAAAGAGCACTAAGATGGCAGAAAGACGTCGTCGACAAGCGAAAAAAATTTGTCTTGATATAGAATTGCAATCTAAAATTGTATATATCTCAAGATAAATTTTTCTACAATGAAACAAATAAAAAGTGGTTTATCAAACGTTTGCGAGAAAAGCTTGAAGTATGCTGTAAGTATGATGCATAAATAACGTCATTTGTTTATAACAAAATGAATGTATCATGGGTACATGGCATTATGATATTTGAGCTCCATTATTCGCGGTACATTGGTTTAAAAAAAATGATCAAAATAGCTCCAATAGAAACCGAGAAAATGGAAATTTTTTTCAGATATGTATTTTGAATCTTCGGATTCAATTTTAAAATGAGAGCTCCCCATCCCTCTTTTCTTTCATTATTCATGCACGTGGGCGATATTCTTTTCATTTTTTATTCAAGTTTCCGATAACATAAATATTTAAATATTTGTATCAAAAAAGAACTCGTCAAGACAAAGTTCTTGATTTAAGAATCAGGTCTGTATTGTTTATAGATTCAGCGTAACAGACTGTCAACTTTGACAGTTTGTATCTTGGAAACCAATTGACGGATTTAAAAATTTTTTTGACGAAAAGAAGCGTCTTTCCAAATACTTTCAAACCATGTATTTCAAAAAAAATCCAATAAAAATCCGCGGAGATAATCTGTTTATAAGCTAAAATATCAAAAAAGTCTTTAAACACTTCCTGAAGGCGTCCAAATCATTTAATTGTGATTCTGAAAAAAGCGTTGGAAAACTTGAGTTCCCCCTATATATCAAAAATAAATTTAAATACCTTAACGTGATATTTTAGACTCAGACAGACTTGAAAAATGGTCAATTTTTGTAAACGAAATTGGATTGCAAAATTATTGTGCAAAAACTATCGATTCAATCCTAACGAATTTTAGCTTGTTATTTTATCATGGAATAAAGTTTTCTTTGTTCTAATATGAAGGTCCTCAGAGAAATTTAAATGATCGAAAAAAATTGATTAAAAAAACTGCTTTTTTACCTTTTTTTTAATTATTGCTATTTTGCAATAAAGGAAATATATTTTGAGATTTCCGACCGACGCTGTCTTATGGAAAATTTTATTAAGAAACTTTTTTTCCTTTTCAACTTTCCTCTAAAATGAATATTTTCAAAGTTATACGAGAGAAAAGTTGAAAAAAAAAAATTTTTTTTCGATCATTTTATATTTTTGTTAATAAAAACAATGTTGCCCAACTTTTTGAAATGACGCATATCAAGTTTATCGTTATTCAGGTTTTTCTGAAAGCTCTCATGCAAAAATCTCCATGTTCCATTTCACATCCACGAAACTCCGATATTTTACAGATAAGCCCTGGTCCATTTAACAAACTAAGTATTAAAATAAGAGTTTTTAGTATCAAAATTTTAAACAGAAGCAAATCTAAAATACTGATATCTTACAATTACAAGGAACGAGGCTTAGTTGCTTTTTAATTTCAATTTTTAAATGCCTTAAACCAAAAATACTTAAACTTCTTATAAAACAAATTTGTACTTAATGTGATATTTTAATTTTATAACATTACTTTATTATTTCATTATAAGTGAACGACCTCTTAAGATTTGGCTAATGTTAGTTGTTTGACTTGCTGGTTTTTTATTCCTTTTTGTATGTCGGATATTTAAATGGGATTCTATCTTTTGTCGTTATCAAGTATACATTTTAGGACATAACTCTTAGTTGGAATTTAGATCATGAATTGAAGAAAAACAATTTTTTCCTTTTGCCGGCGTTTTGCTCTATTTTAAAGCATTTTTAGGGCTCTGAAAAGCAGCTTTTTATTGCGATAAAATTATAATTAAATACATAAACATATATAAAGGGTGTTTTTTTATAGAGGTATAGAACTTTTAAATGGAATAAAACAAAGATGAATTTTTTAAATTAACATGAAATTTACTTTATTCGAAAGATAACCTTCTGGCATTATAATTTAAATATGACTTCTGGCATATGATCGCCACGGCTGGCTCGGACGTAGTCTAATCTGGAGGTCCAATTTTCGATGACTTTTTCCAACATTTGTGGCCGTATATCGGCAATAACGCGGCGAATGTTGTCCTCCAAGTTATCAATCGTTTCGGGCTTATCGGTGTAGACTAGCGACTTTACATATCCCCACAGAAAATAGTCTAGCGGCGTTAAGTCGCACGATCTTGGAGGCCAATTCACGGGTGCGAAACGTGAAACTATGCGGTTACCAAACCTTTTCTTCAATAAATCAATTGTGGCACGAGCTGTGTGACATGTTGCGCCGTCTTGTTGAAACCACAGCTCCTGCACATCATGATTGTTCAATTGATTAACGAAAAAGTCAGAAATCATTGCTCTATAGCGGTCACCATTGACTGTAACGTTCTGACCAGCATCGTTTTTAAAGAAGTACGGACGAATGATTCCACCAGCCCATAAAGCACACCAAAAAGTCAGTTTTTCTGGATGTAACGGTGTCTCAACATACACTTGAGGATTATCATCACTTCAAATACGGCAGTTTTGTTTATTGACGTATCCATTCAAACAAAACTGAGTTTCATCGCTAAACAAAATTCGCTTATGAATATCGGGATCAACGGCAATCTTGTTTTGGGCCCATTCACCCAATCTACGCCTTGCTAGGTGATCGTGTGGTTTCAATTCTTGCACGAGTTGGATTTTGTAAGCACGCAAACCAAGATCTTTTCGCAAAATCTTCCGTAAAGTGAATGGACACATATCCAATTCCTGTGCACGATGGCGGATAGACTGATTCGGGTCTTCCTCTACGCTACGCGCTACAACAGCAATGACTTCTTCTGTACGCACTGTACGACGTCTCTGTGGATGCGTATTATCATTTAGAGTAAACGTGGTGCGAAAACGTTCCATAGTTAATCGAGTTAATTGCTCTGATGAACGATTATGTTGACCGTAAAATGGACGTAGTGCGCGATACGTATTTCGAACAGAACCATGATTTTCAAAACAAATTTGCACAATTTGGAAGCGTTGTTCAGGCGTCAGTCTATTCATGTTGAAATGCCAAACCAAACTAAATATAAATCACTTGACAGCTGACAAAATGGCCGCCAGTTAAAAAAGTGTTGCCAACTTAAATTTCTGTACCTCTATAAAAACCACCCTTTACAAAACTTTCCAACAATAAAAATAAGTAAATGGTGGCACACACGAAATAAAAACAGGCTTTCACCTTTTATTGTGTTTATTATTTTTAGGTATAAGGTACAAAACTGATAAGTTAAAGAACCAATTGCGCAAAAGCTTTTTTTTCTGTAGGCTTTTTCTTTTAGAGTTTAATTTTGATTTCATTGTTTAAATGGCAACTTTAATTACAGAAGTTTAAAAACAATTGAATTCGAATTTAAATCAAATATGATCAAAGGCAACTTTGACAATAAACGAAAAAAAAACCTTAGTTTGTTTTTTTTTTTGAAATCGTAATTCCACAAAAATCAATTTATCCAGTCAAATAGGGATTTAATTTCGGATCAACGATAATACGCTTTGAACTTGTATTGCGTTTTAACATTTTATAAGCTAGCTCAAAATGGTCATGGATTTTGTGTACCAATATATTTAAGGTCAAAAGTCTTGTTTTCTTTGCTCCAAATGACATTTGGAGTTCTTAAAAAAGATGTAGGGCGTAAAATTCTCTACAAATTTAATTTTTTATATAATTTACAGCTTTTCAGATAGAGTGAATAAAGTAGGAAGCAGTTAGTCGTAATTATGATAAAACTAAGTCAACAAATACAAAAAAAATTGCTGCTGATGTTATAATGGCTGTCCGTGAGAGTTTAAAACATCTGGATTGCGAATTCAACAACGAAAATTTTCCACAACGTATTGATTTTGAGTTATACAATGTAACAGTAATTTTTATACAATACAAATATTTTTATATAATATTTATATATAAGCTCAAAACAATAAGAAAAAACAAGTTACTGTAAAGATAACAGGATTTATTTACAAAAATGCACATGAAAATATATCTATAGTAAGTCTTTTGTACATAACTTTTCTGTTGACTTTCGTTTATATTCCTGATCGCTTTCTCTCATAAGAAACTTTCACTTTGCTCGTCACCAAACGCAACCAAATTTTCTGAGATAAAATTTACACGAGAATGCAAGAAGTATATTTTAAGAGACATGCGACAGCTCATTTTGCAGTAGTTTCAAGTAGTTCTTCGACAAATTTTTCGTAGTTTTCTACTTTTTTGTTTCCCAAAAACTCCGAAACAATTGTTTTAAAAGAACTCCACGCTGCTAATGCAACATCACTTAATTTTTGATCAAACTATTGATCCTCTAGTATTTTTCTAATTGATGGTTCCACAAATATTCCTTCCTAAAGCATCACTTAATTTCGGAAAAATTTGTTTAAGGAATTTAAATGCATCTCCTTCTTTATCTTACGGTTTTATGCAAAAACAAGAGGTATATTTATTGCGTAAGCTCGACCTGGAATATATTGATCCCTCGGAAACCATTTTTTTACTTAGTAATGGCTCTGTGTTGCTCTACTGTCCCAAAGACAAAGAAAACAGCAATACTTGGTAAATCCATCCTGAAGTTTTAGTAATAGTCCTATGACTATTAGACTACCAGGACTTTTAGGTTTCCAGATATTTGCCATTGGTACGTATCATAGAATAAGTGACACACTTTCGTATGTTTCCTTCATGTCAACTGCATGTGCAAGAGGAATAGAGAATCTTTTGTTGCCATTATGGAACAGAACTGCTTTTAAACTTATTTTAGAAGAATCTATAAATTTTCTTCCTGGTTATGTGCAAATCTTAATTTTTTTGAATTAACACAAACACGCATTTTATCCTGCAGACTGAGAAACGAGGATAGCTCCTGGTTACGGTTCTTAAATATTGTAACTTTGGTGTGGTGTAGTGGCTAGTAAATTCCATTGTTGTAATTCGAACTCTAATACTTCAGCATGCTCTTTGGACAAGTGAAAATGCTTTTCCTTCGCTTTCCGGAAAATAAGAATCGTCCTTTTCCGATACATTATGGGTTTCAGCCTTATCATCAGACATTTTGCTGGGGGTGCTGGAACTGGTAAACCTTCTCGATGAAGAACTGGTTTTATTACTGAGGAAATATCTAATTGCCAGATTGTGCACAATTTCTCTAACTTATGGAAAACGTAAATTTGGCAACGTCACGCTCCGATATATTACAAATTACTATTTAAAATAATATGAATAAAATACTCATTCAGTTTTGCTGAAAAAATCATAACTAAAAAATCTTACATATTAGGAGGTTTTTACGATCATTTTCGCATTAAGAGAACAAAAATTAATCAAATACTGCCTTTTACTTTATAGTCGAAAATTGGCTGTAAAGTATTGTTATTTAATAAAAATATTATAATTAGGAAGAACTCTTAGTTATTTACTAATTAATAAATAATATTTATAGATACCATTCATAAATAAGGCATGCGTTTAATCCTTTTTACATAGTTTATATTATTAATAAATTAATAAATTTAAATACTTTAAATTCATTTTAATTATATTTTTATAAACCTTCATTTACAATTCAGGTTTACGAAGGGAATTTTTTCTGTTATTTTCATTATTAATATCAAGCATGCGGTTCATTATTCCTCTTGTTCATCATTGTCTTCCTCTTCTGACTGCTCAACTTGAATTTCCAATTCAATGTCACCATCCCCGTTGTCTGCTATATTCAGCTCTAAATTTTAAAGGATTTCAGGTACATATTAACTTTCTTCATCAAGATCATTTGGATATAATGAGGCATTGAGGCATGCTTGTCGATTAAACTGACAACAAACTGAGAAGCATTGCTACTTTTCTACATCCACAACTCGAATACAGCCTTTCTTGCAATTACAAAATATCGTACTGAGCAGTTCTTCTGGTGCTGCCCGTAATTATGTCTGTTCCTAGGGATCTAAATCATTTCTTAACGAAAATTGGATCTGATAGTATTGGCCCTTCAACATAACTTGACGAGAGTCGACGCAGGTAGGCATAACCGATGGCCCTTGTTTATTGTCCATGGCCTGTCTCAGTTATCAATGGCGTCGATAATTAAGATAAGGGTTTTGAATAATTTTAGAGGAAAATAAACAAAATAATTTTACATTTTTGAAAAATATATTCAGGTTTTCGATACATATTGTAAATACTACTTAATTAATTCTAGGTAGCACAGATAATACATTTTTACTTATCATTAAACATCATCTTCGGAAAAACTGTCGTCATCGCTAGTATCATCTAAACGTAAAGGAATTATAAGTGGTTCTATATGATTGTCTAACATTACTTCCTGTCCAAGACCTTTATCTTCTATTGAAATTACGTGATTACATCTTTTTATCCAGTTCTCTCGCGTGATGTTAGCAAATTCTTCTTCGGCAATTTTTCTTGCAGCGTCTAATTTAAATGTGACATTCCTCTGAGCAACATCTGTTGCATAAATAAGCTCAATAGGATTGAGATCGGGATGGTAGGGTGGTAACCTCAACACCCATTTCCCTGCAGCAAAAGATCGTACTTATATTGTTTCAATTTGTTTTTACTTATTTTTATGATTTCATATAATTAAAGTTGCAGCATACCAGCACGAAATTCGATGTTTCTTGCGTTTAACCAATTTATCATATCTGCCTTTTTTGAATATGATGCGGGTGCTGGGTTAAACAGAACACTGTGATATGGTGCATTATCGATAACGATAAAAGAATTAGGAGGCAAATTTGGTAGAAGTTTTCCCTGTAACAATTTCTCATAGTCGTCCCAATTTATCTCATGATAATAGTCACTTATTTTAGTGCCTAATTTAAACATTAAGAGGCAGTTAGGTATAAGCTCATTTTTACACTGGCGTGAATTATAATTAAACGATTTCCTTGTGAAATAGTGGAAAATAAACCATTATTGCTTTCGTCACTCCATCTTTAAAACACATGTGTCCACTATGGAGATAAGTTTTATCCAAATAAACAATGGGACGGTTTTCATTTTAGTAATACCTTATTTTTTGTATAAAATCGATCCTCATGAATTTAATGTTATTTTCTTCAATGATAACTTGCCTATTGTCTCGAGTTTTTCGAAAATGGAATCTCATTTTATGTAATATTTTCTAGAGAGAGAAGTGTTAGATCCATTCTAGCCATTGTCTTCCCTTATCTTTACTCTCAGCTTTTCTAATATTACCCGACTTCCGTCAGTAATGCAATAATTGTATATAATATTGCAAATTTCGTTTGAATTATATGGAGGAACTTTAGTCACTGATGAAAGTTTTTGACGCTTTTTGCCAGGACTCTTAAAACTTGGACTGGAATTTGTTGGTTGAGTATCAGCAGTTGTTTCTTCTTTGATTATTCTTTCAATTGTACGCACTGGCACATCAATAGCACGACTACCTTTAAATTTCACTACACCCAAGTTCTCTTCTTCAGATTTATTGTTGTTAGAATAATTAAAAACACGAACAACAATTTCTCGAGTTTGACTTCCAAGAACTTTATTATGAGTAAAAATTTCGGTTCAGCAGGTATAATGGGTAAAACCCAATTATTTAGTTATAGCAATTATATACGTATCTAGGCTGATTAAATAATTCATATTTACCTGTTGAATTAAAATTATATTTTATTTATTTAAGGCATTAGAAAAGTGTACGGAACAATTATTAAAATTTATGCACCACTGCATTCCCATCCCTGAGGCGAGGTTAAGGTATGGAACTTTATTTGATAACCAGTGCCATTTGCAAATTATGTCTACTGCGCACATTCTTTTCTTGTCAAGTTATATTGCGGGGCCTATAGACACGATTGATATGCTGTCGAGCTTCTGCACTTGTAGGTGAAAGATATGATAACTGCATTAGTTTGTTGAATCTTGTTGATTTGATGAATTTTTTATATCGAAAATCATTCCATTTTCCAACAATGTTTCTGGAGAACAGTTTTCTTGCTGAAATAATTAAGTTAATGAATTCAGATTGGAATATTTCTCGAATATTTTAATAATCACAGTTTTTCTTCTCTAAAATGCGCAGATGTTTTGTCAGATCCACTGAAGACGTGCAAAAATAACATGTGTCTTTTAGAACGAGGATATTTCTCCAAACTTTTAGATGAATACATTGATGTTTCCTGAGTACATCCTATTAACAGAACTAAGAGATGATCAGATTCTGCAGTGGCTGTTTCGATGATAAGAAAATCAGCATCATCTCTAGCTTGTATTATGGTAATGCTGACAGTTTTTAATATCTCAACAATCATTTCAATTCAATTGATTCGATAAAAACGATTCTTGGCTGCTTGGTGTAATTATTATTTTATCAGAACAAACTACGTATTAGGGACGTTTTAAGAAGGATTATCTTAAAGTCTTTAAACTCTTGAGGAATTTGTTATTAATTTCGCAATCTATGTTTCAAAATATAGCTAAATGTTTGTTGAGACGGTTTTTTTAATTTAAAAAACTGCCCACATATACCAAAAAAGATGTGACAACATTTCAAGAATTTTTTATACCCATATAGTAAAGCATTCTTTTGTAATCCATCTAAGCTAGTTAATTGATCTAGATTTTTATTTCTTTGTGTTCAACGAAGCATTACGTATTTCTTGGAAAATGGATTGATTGGTTAAATAAATCTGGAGAGCGTGGGTGAGTGCGTGCATTAAGTTTCAATTTAAAACCTAAAATACACATTACAGAATATATTTTTGTTTTTAAATCGAAATTGAATGCACGTACTGACCTTTGGATTTTTTTTTTGAGTTTATGCCTTTGAAATGCGGGATGAAAAGTATTTGCGACAACATATTTGTCCTACTGCCAACCACATTAGGGACTTGTCAGAAATTTTTCAATTTATTCGGGAAAAGTAATTCACAAGCTGTCAGACTTTGGATGGTAGATATTTTGAACATTTAAATTAATATTAACAATAACAGTTTTCTTTCTGTGACGTTACTCGTTTAAAAAGTGTTGTATAAAAAAATTGTGCGATAACAGTTGGTAAGTTTTCCCTATTTATCTTCACAAAATAAAGCAAATTTACTCTGAAACATGTTACCCTGGTTTTAAAGGCAAAACCTCATAATTAAGTGAGAAGAAAAAATAATACCACTGAAGCAAAATCACCATAGTACAGCTGAACGCTAGTAGCAGCACCAGCGAGCAAAAATGTCAAGCTAATCCCTATGCCGGAGAGTAGGGGTGGGTTATTCAGGGCGCCACTGCATCTGTTGCTAGGTCGGATGCAGAAATCTTCCGCGATGTTTTTTAGGAACTAGCTTTCAACTTAACAGCAATAGATAAGCAACTACACACAAAAAAATACAAACGCAAACGAACATGTGGATTACATAAATCTCGAACGTAAATAGTAATAATAAAAATTTTTAATTACAAAATAGAAGTTTAGTTGTAGCGTAAGCTAGATATATAATTATAAAAAACTCCAATAAATTCACAAAAAGGAAAAATAAATCAAATACAATTTTACCCATGCACACTTAACCAACTGGCGTTAAAAAAATATAAAGTAAACCCGTTTATCCTATGACCGTAGGATAGTATGCCGAATTATTGCGCAACGGCTACCAAACATAAGGAGTAGAACAAACTTATTGCAAATTAATGGGTCGTTATTAAAACTTAAAAGATATTAATAAAGTTTGCCTCTCAAATGGTGTGATTGCCAGTAAAATGATCTCTCTAAACGGAGTAGACACACCATCAGTAATGAGGTGACCGGTAGGGAGGATATCAGTAGTAAAATAACCAGTAGTCAGAATACCAGTCGCAAATAATCAGAATAGAGAACCCGTTGTTGGTATTGGGGTTTAACAGAATTCCATTGTCGATAAGTTTGAAACTACACTGTTAAAAATAACCTTAAATTTAATGCAAGTTTATTGTTCATTCTGCATTAAATTTAATAATTTTGTACCACAAATCGTGAATAATTTACATTTATTTTGAATTTAAAGTAGTTCATTCAAATATCAGTTGGTTGTACATTAAATTTGATTAAAATGTATCTTAAATTTCAATAAAGTAACTGAAAAGATATTTCAGTTTTTGTACGTTAAAATTAATTGATATATACCCTAATACTAAAGGAATTTACATTATTATTCAATATACATTGCATGAGACTCCGGGCGATAACGTAACTTATACTGAACTTTTTATTTAGTATGATATAAGTTGCTTAAAGGATTCAGTTTTCTTATGGTAAGGTGTACATGTACGCCCCGTACTGACGTTAACCAATGAATTCGAAACCAGTTTAGATGGCGAACACTACTTATGGGAAAAATGTCCACTATTTCCTGGTAGTTTCAGAATTTTTGGAACTCATATTAATGTTGGTGCATTAAATATGTCATAACATATCTCAAATTCAATGAACACTGTCTGTATATTTAATGTATATAGTTACCTTAAAAAGTAATGATCAAACTTTTTATTTAATGTATGATTACATTAAATTTAACGAAACAAATTAATTTAGATCAATGTAAATTATTAAATTTAATGAAACAAATTAATTTAGATCAATGTAAATTATCAAATTTAATGCATTACGTTAAATGCATTCAATAAACGTTTGTGAAATTTGCTTTCAGAACAGTTACATTGAATTTAATGCATATTCTTTTTACAATGTACCAAAATCCCTAGTTCAAGGTTTATTAATGTAAAAATAACACCAAAACGCCAAACAGACAAATAACATAACTCAACACAATTATCGGGATAATTTTAAAAAATTTGCAGTCCCAGATCCCATAGAATGATTTAAATAAAAAGTCTTCAGCTTCTTCAGCCTGGCCGCCCAGGAAAAAATGAAAGTCAAGCCAAAATGGTCTCCATTTATAAACAAGATTCTTGCTTGCGCACAAACTACTTCTTTTAGGCACGTTCAATTGACATCTTAGAAAGAAATAAGATCTCAATAATTACCTTAGGCAAAAATAGTCGGCTGAAATAAATTTGTTAAATAAACCAATTCATTAATCATTAGCATTTTTCGCTCAAAGATTAAATAAGTTCCCCAATAGTTACTTTCGAATTAAAGAAATACCTTTCAAGCTACAGAAATTTAGACAATTCTGACATATTTCCTCAAATATTAGTAGGCAAGAAAACCGAGATCTACCTGAAAAAAAAGGTTACAGTAAATTTAGCAGCAATAAGAAAGCAATCAAGCACAGTGTAATAAAATATCAATATAATGGTCAAACTGGAAGTAAAATTAATTTTAAACTGTACTTTATGGAATGTTTCAAAGAATTTACGAGGGATATTTAAGGAACCAATAACGTGAATATTCACAAATATAAGGTAAAATTAAGTGAATTAGCCATAGTACACTTTAACGGAAATTTTAACAGTGATAAGGGTATGGAATTCATAGTGATAAAAATTACAGTAGTTTTATTTGAAAACAAGATCCCAACATATCAATCAAACAAAAGACAAATTTCATTTGTCAGTTCAAATTGAGTAGCTATCGAAGTAAATGCGACGACACCCATTTTAAAAAAAAAATCTGAAATTTTTTGACTTGTTTTCCGCAATTTTGTTTTCAGAAATTGTTTTGTTCGAAATAATGTGTAGAATCCTTGATTAAATTTACTTTAGTTTTGCTTACTTAAATATCACATATATAATTTTCAAAATAAATGAAAAAGTCACTTAATTATTTTAATATAATCCAACAAGGTCTAATAAAGAACACACCTCTAAAGTGTTATAGCAATTCCCTTGAAATTTATTGATTAGCTAATATTATGAATGAGCTTTTGGGGAGATTACTCATTATTTTGGTTATACTTTGTCATGGATATCGGATAAGGTCAAAAACCTATCTTGCTTAGGCTTTATAATTATGTACTGAACATAGCTTCTATTAGTTTTTTAAAAATTCAACTTTAAGGTACCCTACCATAAATGAATTAACTTAATTTGTATAATTCAATATTCATGGTTTAAACAAAGTATGCTTAGCGTAATTAGTTATTTTAGGTAACAAATTATCTTAAAATTTTCTACCCTAATTCATATTCCCTCTCTAAATGTTAATTATTAAATCATATACGGTGACTCGAAAAAATAGGCTATAATAATCTTTGATTTTCTGACCTCTAATTGGTGGTACATTTTTAGACTTCCTGTTACACGTCCAATACCTAAATGTAATTGTTTTCGATTTATCCACAGAACTCGAAGTGTGGTAGTAACACCATTTTATTAAAAAAAAAAATAATTGGATTCTTTAAGTCCTCTATGTAAAATGGCTTAGTTTGGAAAATTTTACCTTTAAGTTAAGCCCACAAAAAAAAGTCAAGAAAGTTTAAGTCTGGAGATTTCAACGGTCATTCAATATGTCTATGCTGCGTAATGTGGTGGGGTACCATCTTGTTAAGACCAAATACTTTGATGTGGTAAATCTGGATTCTTTTCGTCAGGTAGCAGGGTTGAAAGAGTAGGATTAAGATAACTCTGCAGAAACTGCAAATTTTTTTTACCAGTTAAATTCTCATCAAAAAAGATTCACCCTATAATGATATTACCCACGGTTTTAGCTCACACATTTACTTTCTGTTTATACTGAGAATAACTCATTCATCCAATTGGGTTTAAATCTGACCAATTCCGATAAGTATGTATGTTGGCATCACTATTTAAGCAAAATGAGGATTTGTAAGGAAAAATAAAGTTGTTTTCGCAATATTCAAATTTATAGCTATCTCGTTACAGTTAATATGGTTTTATCATGGACAATTATTAACTACTTTTTTTGTCATCATTAGGTGCTAATCGACCTCTTCTTGGAGTATGTCAAACATGACCAGGCCAATGAAATTTCTGCTCAATCTTAGGTTGAATCTGTTATGCTGCTATATAATTATTGTATTTTATTTCGAATTTAAACTGTGGATAAATCGAAAACAGTTATATTTAGTTATAACAGATGTAATAGAAAAAATTTTCAGAATTTAGCAGGGAATCTTAAAATGTAGTTAAATAATGATTTATACCAGACTTTACCTCCTCATTGCATATCATTAAAAGTATTGCTATGAAGCTTTAGGTAGGATATGTTTTTTCATCCTACGAGGTATGATATTCTAAAGTGAAAACGTAAATCAAGTGAATATCATTAAAAGCTTCAGGAAAAAGGACCATATCAACAATCACAAATTATCCATTCTAATTTAAATATAGGTATAAATGAATAATTTTATGTTAGCCATTTTGACCGTTACCTTTCGCGTTAAGAGAATAAATATCGAAAAATATAAATTTCCTTTTCAGGATTTCTAAAATCTACATTAAATTTTCAGAAACTGGAGGTAAAATCAATGGAAAGGAATTTATCGAAATTTAAATAATCTCAACCGGTATTAACTATTTTCTTCCATTTTTTTGTAATATGTCTATAAAATATTTCTTGCCTTTAGGACTTTAAAAACCTAGATTTTCAGAGCCCGGTATAACTGTTAAATAAACAATTGATGGTCAATTTTACCTTATTGATATTACCATACTAGCTGGCATGATACGTTGCATAGTATTAATTAATTTTTAAAGGTCATTATAAAAAAGTAACTAGTGTTTAATGGAAAAAATGTAACAAAAAGTCAGAAGGAAACAAAACTTACTATTCACTGACTTGTTCAAACAAAAGCTCAAGAAAGAAAATGCACTTGCGGATATCAATCCATTAATTACTAATGGCCAAGGGCTTTCAGTTCTGATTAGACCACCAGGAGCGCAGCAGCAACAAATATATTTAGACCGCTGCAAACAGGAAACCCCAGACCTGGAAACTTTGAGGAGAATATGAAACTTTCATCCGAAATTATATCAAAACTAACAGACTTTATGTCAATAGGGTATGACTTTGATATGAACTATGAAATACTAACTGACTGCTAGTAAGCGAACGGAGAGGGATTATCTCGACGAGAGAAGGATTCAACGATATGGTTCTCTAAGGTATCTAAGATGAAAGAGAGGAGTGGAAGTGTCAGACTGCTTCCTAAACCCCTAATAAACACCCTTGTAAAATTCCAGGCTAATATGCATACGTTTTATACGCCGAAAAATATCTGAATAGGAATAATAAAAAGGCCACAATATGCATATTGTCAAATAGCTAATCAGTGCTAAAAGCTCTCAAGTTAAACACTTTTGAATTTAAGTTGACTTGTGTGATGCTTTTCTCACATTGGGAGCAGTGTGGTCATCAACGAATCTACTATGTTTACGGCAGCAGAACATCGGTCGGTGGATATTTCTCGTGCAGACAGTCATCGGTCAAATATTCAGCGCAGGGGTATCGGTTTGACGATATCTACTTATATTCGGGATATCCCTGCTCTCTGAACTGATCAACGGTTTGACTGCCCGATGGTCAAAACATCCACGCGGTAGTCGGTCTCGGGCGCCATCCTCGGGATTCATGTGATCATGGGCCCACTTATGCTCCAGGCAGCTTGTTACAGTGGAGGAACGGCAAATCAGTGGTCAATTGCGCGTATTAATGTTGGCTGCCGGCTGCCAATTGTTATCTGTAATGTTAAAAGTGGAACTGGAAAATGAAACAAATGGTATTAAAACATCCTGTATCCTGTATTCCATACTTTAATAAAACGATATGGCATAAAACTAACTTACAACCTAAGATGGACAATAATATAAACAATTAAAAAGGTCTGGAGGGCAAGGGTATGTTATGAGAGCTGTTCATCTTAGCTCGTACTGATCGGTAGCGCTGGAGACTGTAACCCGGCGGTATCATTCACGACGCTATTTACGTTATCTCGTACTACATGGTTGCTTCGCTAGTCACGACGGCTCGTACTTTAATTATCGCGCTTCGTGTCTAAAATCCGCGGACGCTGTTCACGGCGTTTCGTACTATAATTCGACCGACGGCATCGATCGACGGTAGGCGGCGTCTCTACATGGCGGCGATCTCTACACGCGGCGACGGCAGTAAACGTCGGGGCGGCAGTTATTAAGCGCCCTTGTCAAAGGACAGCGGAGGGCACCCGACGGTAAAACACATTCCTGGTCATTCGGAAACAAAAACAAAAACTGATGGCATTCAGGGCGTGTATTTAGGTGACGCTAGGAAGGAAAGAAAGGAACTGACGCCACCCGTACTTGTAAGAGTCCTCGACAGCGTCAGCAGGATGGAACGACATTGCCCCTACTTACAAGAGTCCTCGACAATGTCGACCAATAGCGGTAGGAAATAAGGAAAGGAACCGACACTGTCCGTACTTATAACGGTCCTCGGCAGAGACGGTAGGATGACACAACATTGTCCGTACTTACAGGGGCCCTCGACAATTAGCGGGGTAGGACGTAAGGAAAGAAATGAACGGTAAAACACCATTACACACAAGCCTAGCCTCACCTACATTGCTAGACCAGGAAGGTGCGGTCCGGCAGGCGATCCAGGCAGTCCGCTGGGACTGTTGACTCGGGTGGAGAACGTGCAGTTCTTAGCGAAATAATAACCAGCTCGCGCTTAAGTAGTCGGCCCGAGCTCCCACTATGCCGACGAGTAATGGTGTGTGGTTATCGCGAATACAATACTGCTGTATATGGCGCGTGATTACTATGGACGGACGCTCTGAAAATCGTCGGAAAATCGTATATCCCGGCATGGTGCGGCAAATCTAATTATATACCGGTAATATTGGAACTTTAAGCATTCTTTTCTCGCGAACATACTCATGCCTAAAAATTTAGTATCTTCGTTACACTTGAAGACAAGACCTAAAGCAACTGACAAAGAACAAGTTAACAGACTTATATAAGAAGGATGAAAAACTTCTTTTCTTGGCCTAGCATTGATATGGATTTTTTGTATTTCCATCACTGTATTTCTAACAGCCACGTAAAGGTGTAAAAATACTCCATCTCTTCTATATGATTAACTATTATAGAGCGCACGCGATTATCGACCGCAAGAAAACACCGTTCATTGAACCATTTGTTCACTTTTGTCAGTGTTTGGTTATTATTTTTTTATTACTTTTTTAGTTTAAAAAAGTTTTGTATTATTTTTGTTAGTTTAGGTATGTATAGTGACATTTTGATTCGGTTGATTTGTTCTGCCAAATTAAAAAAAATCTGTTGAACATTTTTAGTTTATTTCTGTGGTGAGAGACCGGAATTATTACCTCGAGGTCTTCCTTCACAGACTATGTGAAAGAACGAGGTACTTTTATTTGCTCTCTTAAGTTTTTTCAAAATTTAGCAGACAACGTTATCCGAGATACATATTACAATTTGGTTTTTATGTTTAAATTTATCTCCAGGGCATAAGTTTATTTGGCTTTTAACAATAATGTTAATTTTACAGCAATTTTTTCTTAACTCAAAATCGGCCATCTTTACATAAGTCTATGAAAATTATCTTATAGACCCATTTTCTTTATTAAAACTACTTATTTCAAAAGCGTTTGGCAACCTGACGTTGTGATAAAAGTTATTCTGCCTACTTTTATGTTTTTTCGCTGTATCACCAGGGTAAAATATATCTAAAGGGTACTAGCCAATGTGCCATCTAAGATTCCTGAGTTAAAAGTATTCTTATCTGAGGGAACCCGGCTGACAAAGACTCTTCGAAGCAGACTTGGGCCACAGCCATATGGAAAAAGGATATTCGAGTTCCAGCTTACTTCATCAAGTCGACTGGAGATTTTAATTCCACTTCTAGTCTATTCCAAGTTTAAAGAGCTTAACTATTCTTAACGTATTGCGATTTTGCAGAAGACAAATGATCTGAAAATACCTTTAGCTATATTGTCTTGAAGTAACCGGCTTTATTTGATCTTTGATTCTTAAAACGTACCGTTTTTTTTTGTATTCAGCCAATGTTTGACAAACTTTCTTCTCTTGTTGTATTACCTATTTTTGTAATTTTCCTCTCTTATTTATTAGTACTGTAACTTCCTGATAGCATGTTGTCAATACGGTAAACCTTAATTTCTAAATATATTATTAATTTTAAGAAGTTATACAAGATCAACTGATTTACATTTTAACATATTACTGGGTCTGTACAAAAAATCCTATCTTTTATCATTAAGAAATTTTAATTTTGACACCAAGTGTTGTGTCAAAGTTTTAAGTTAGGAATTAACCTTTAGCAAGTAATTTTAAATTTTTTTGGATATAATTATTTTTAAATTTTTGAGTGTAATGATTTTGCATACCTATTGTTAATAAATTGTTTATTTAATACACACACTGTTTCTTCCTAAACCCACAATTTCTAAATTTAGATTGGAACGCCCCTCCCCCTTTTATCTTTACTATAAATAATCTGTAGGCAGCGCAAATCTAAAAATAATGTTCTTCGCATGATTCTAAACTTTATTGTGTAGGAATAAAGTTTAAATTAACCACAAGCTCGTTGCTTTAAATTATAAATTGTAAAGTAATAACAAATAAAAAAAATGAGGAGATTGACAGCCTCGGTTATGTGAATTTCCAAGGAGTTATATAAAAGAGGAGATTCGAAGTTGGATCAAAATCAAATAAAATTAAGTGGAACAATACTCCTAATCTCAGATAAGTAACATTTATAAATATTTTTCCAAGAAACATAAAAATGCTTCTTAATCGCCAAAAAAGGTATATTCGAGTAATATTCGAGTAATAGCAAATCTTTTGAAACACAAGACACCATCTGAAAAAATTGGCAATTCTAAGAATGAGATGCCGTTTCTGCGACCGTGCAGCCAAATGAGCGAAACATTTGCTATGAGCATTCATGTCACTCTTCGGTCAGAAATTTAAATTTCTGGAAGGCTCTGAACTTCGTGAAAAGTGTACTCATTTCAGTCTTATCTCAGATTGATATAACTCACAACAAATTTTATAGACCGAGGTGCTGTAGAGCGTCAGGTCAAGCATCTTACAATCTACAATCTTCGGAACTCAAATACTAAAAATTACAGAATATAGCCAGTAAATATTTTTTTATATTTGTTATCTACTCATTTCCAACCCTCACATTTAGATAACAACTCCCAATATCAGCGCAGCTTTACCAGAGGAATAGATCAAAATTAAAGTTACAATAATTAAAACCTCATAAATAAAAAACATTAAATAAAATATTCATGGATATATGCAAACACCTTTTTTTTCTGAAAAGAATGACTTATTGGCAAAGACATAGAAATGTAAAGAAAGATCATAGAATAAATAATTATTTTCATTAAAATACTATATTTATTAAAATATAACTTCTAAATTGAAAGTTACTTTTCATGGTATTAATTACATAAAGACGCTTTCTATCGAAGTTTATTAATATTTTCGTAAAGTGATAGTGAACTCTGCATTTTCTTTATGTCTATCTTAAAACGCATTTTATTTTCGAACGGCGACCAACTCCGATGTCGCTTGGATATGATTAATATTTTAAATAAGTGCCATGAAATAACTTCCTTGCAAGCGAAAAAGGTGTGATATCATATATAAGTCTTTAAAATGACAATGGTTAAAATAAGCTGTAAAGTTCTCTTTCTAAATAAATTATTTATAGACCACATCAAGCTATTTTCCCCAAGAATAATAATATCGTGTATAGTAAAACTTTCTGAGAGAAATAGTATAGTTCGTGTTTTAATAATGGCATAGCGCAAGATTCTGCCGCCCGGGACAGATTCAAAAATTATCCCCCCTTCCATCTACAATAAGAGATAATATCGATGGTGGCTACGAAGAAAATAATTCAACGATAAGTGCGGCGATAAAAATCCCTTCGTAAAAATTGCGGAAAAAAAAATTCCTTCTTTTCAATGCCATGGAAATAATCACACCACAGTAAGATTCGTCGTCGATCATTGTCCTCATTGTCTGGGAGTTATTTTCGCGGTACCTATTTAACGAGGATTTTCCTCATCGCACAATTTTTTAAAGGGATTTTTTACGTCGACTTAGTAAACTATTGAATATTGCTGCAAAAATTAAGGTTTATAGTACCTAAGCATTACTAGAGATACACTAAGAAGTTTTAAGACTTAGATCCGATCTAATTGCCTTGGAAATTAGATTTTCTAGATGACCAGTTTTGTTTTTCTTATGATATTGTTTTAATTGTGTTTTATATTTATAGTGTTCAAAACTTGCTTGACGTATTGTTACCCTTGTCAATTTAAGTTCTCTACTGTCAATCTAAACCGGTTTTAAAGTTAAACCATGTTAGTGAATTAGGGGTAAAAGAATTTTTATATAATTCGAAGTTTGACAAAATCTAACATAATTTTAATGTTTTAAATACTTAAGAAGTATTTCAGTTATGTACTCGAAATTTACAGTGAAGTGTAACAATAAATCATATTTTATATCCTAATTATAACAAACTTGCTATATTATACAGGGTGTCCAAAAATTAAAGCTAATCAAATAATAACTTAAAGTAGTTATAACTTGCTTAATTTAAATAGAACGCTATACTTTTTAACTTACTATATTTTTTTAACTTACCACAAAATGTACCTCTTAAATACCTACCGAATGGTATAACGGTGTTCTATAGCTAAGTCTTCGCGTTTTCACAGAATACGCCAAATAATCGTTTTCTGCCCCATTTTATGTTTTTTGAATAGATGTTCTAATGTATCTAGTTGCCTATAGCATCTAGAACTGACAGGTAATTTATAACTATAAGAATAATAATCAGAAATATCTTTACAAATGTTCAGAAACTCGGAACGCGATTTATAGTCATCCAACACGCTATAATAGCAATTATGGTAATAACATATTAACGATAGCATAAAACAGAAGCAAAATATTTAGAGCAGATGTTCAATATGTCGACAATCCATTTCCAAACATTTAAATATTCTTTTCTCGAAACCACTCCTAACTCTGGACAATATATGAGTTACAGTATGAAAAGCGTCTCTTATGCGTATTTTCATATCTTGTGGTGTTGTCAGCGACGCATTGTAGAAAATTCGCTGTATGTATCGTCATAAAAAGACAGTCAGGAGATCTTGGGGGCCACTTTTGAAATCCGTCTCTCCCAATCCACCTGTTGAAAGTTGACATTTAAAAATTGACGATGATAATGAGGCAGAGCTCCGTCCAGTTGAAACCACATAATCGTTCTAATATTTAAAAGGACATCTTCAAATAATACTGGAAGTTGTTGTAAAATAAAAACGCAAAATATCAAATCATTTAAAAGTCCTTCAAAAAAGTAGGGGTCAATTACGTATGGAGCAAGTATTCCTCCCCACACATTAACCTACCACCTATTCTGGTTTCTCATAACTCTGTATTCATACAGATATGAACCAGAATAGTAATGGAAGTTGTGTCTATTCACGAAACCATTGTTATGAAAAGTACATTCATCACTAAACAACACATTACCAGAAAAGTGTTCATTTTCTGCCACTTTATCTAACACCCACAAGCAGAATTTAGTTCGGCTTTTAAAATCATTTCCGTGAAGCTCGTCACGAAACTGGATTTTATAAGAATGAAATCTGTATTTGTTAAGAATCCTTGAAACACTTCCTTGGTTAATGTTAGTATTTTCCAATTCTGACTAATCCTGGGATTTTTGACCACTGAACCAAGTACGGTAAAAACATTTTTTCATCAAGTTTTTTAAAACTGACATTTTCACTTTCCCGAAACTGGTTTCATAGTCTCACAAAAACGGCTGGTATTGGATGGTTTCTTTCAGGAAACCTTTGAGCATAGACTCGGGCAGCCAACAAACAATTTTGATGATATTCTCCAAGGATCAAAATCATATCTTCCTTTGGACCAATCTTCAGTTTGACAAAACAATAACACCAGAATATTCAAATAATTCAATTCAGTAGATGAAATTTCTCAATTGCAAAAAATAATACCGCTATTATAGCAACAGGCTTTGCAGACTAAACTGACAGATTAATTGAATTGTCTGGCGTTTCTAAATACCATAGATATATTAGAACATCTATAGGAAAAAGACAAAATGGTGCAGAAAACGATTATTCGGCGTATCCTGTGAAATCGCGATGACTTAGCCATAGCGCACCCTTATATCATTCGATAGGTATTTAAAAGGTACATTTTGTGGAAAGTTAAAAAAAGACAGCATTTTATTTCAAGTTATAGTCACTTACAGTTCTTATATGATTAGTTCAAATTTTTGGACAGCCTGTATAATATAGCAAGTTTATTATAATTGGGATATAAAATTTGATTAATTGATACATTTTATTGTAAATTTCGAGTACATAACTGAAATACTTCTTAAGTATATGAAACATGAAAATTAGGTTAGGTTTTGTCAAAATTCAAATTATTTAAAAACTCTGGAGGTTTAGGTATTATAAAAAAAAGGCACTTATTTTGATCGGAGAATCCAAAAGTGCAATAATATAAGGGATGTTCCATTAAAAAAAAACACAACTTTGATACTTTCTGAGCTTTTGTAACGGCCTGTATAATATGAAAATAATTTTAAAAAGTAACTATACTAGACCCCATAAATCCCAAAAGTAAAAATTTTTGTAAATCACGTTTTTTGGCCTTAATATTCGGTGCCGTATAGGGTGAATAACCCTGTATATGGCAATACTCTTCATCTATAAAAATATGTACCAAAGTTGTAATATTACTAGATGATTACATTCACTTAGAGATAGAGGATTCTCTCTATCATCGGAAATTTTAAAAGAAATGCAAGTCAAAATAAAATGTTTTTTTTTCGAAATTTGTCACTCCTAATACAAAGCCCTCCCCCCGATCCCCTCATACTACGCCACTGTGTCAAAAATAAATCAAAATTATTTTAGTTTTTGACAAACAGAAGGATGAAGTCTGGGGCTGTATCTACAAATGTGTTAGTAAGTAGGAATCTACTGAATTTATGGCAATGCCTCATACCAAATAGAATTGTTATTTTAGGGTTATGTTTACATTTTTCCAAAATTAATTTAGAATTTTTTACATAAATTTATGGTTCTGTTTTATAAAATGTAAAGTAAACATAAAGACAAAGATAACTCCGGGTGCATAAATTACGAAGTAATCTAAATAATTTCAGAGAAATCTATAATATAAAAACGAACAATACACCCTCAAAGTATAATTTACTTTTAATTTGATTTTTGGTTTTGCCAAACTCCCAAAATTTCGGGGTGCATATTTGATCGCTTCCGGGAGTAACGAAATTGAGAATTTATTCGTGGACTCTGCTTAGTTATTACTGTTCTAATTTAATCTTAAAGTAAATGTTTTTAAGATATTTTCAAATAATGAAAGACCAATTTTAAAGACAAAAATTTTAATGATTAAGGGAAAATACAATTCGTTTAATTTAAATTTAATTGGTAAAATAATAGTTATTCATAAATTTTAAAATACTTTCTTAAACAAATTAAAATACTTTTTTAAAATCATATTTTCTATTTCGCTTAAATTTCATTTACATATTCCTACAAGCAAAAATATTTCTTTTAAAGTATTATCAATTTTAATGACTGTTTATACTTTTGCTTTAAATTTTTTTAAACATTTGAAGTAACATACATATATATATATATATATATATATATATATATATATATATATATATATATATAATATCATGTTTTAAAAGGACATAAAATGCCAAAAATTCTGTAACAACATGATAAAATGTAAAAAATTAATGTGAAAAGTTAGACATTAATAAACATAAATTTAGAATTATAAATATATTGGTCTCAGAAAGGCATGAAACTTATAAAATGATAAATGGGTGATATTTTGAATAAGGTGAGAAGTGTTATTTCCAGAAATAGTGACCAAAAAAGCAATTTTAAAAATAATATAGTGAAACATACGAAAACGAGAATCTTCGTCACTCATTTAATAAAGAGTGCGGGTAAAGATAAATTAGTGAAAATAAATATAAAATAATAACTATTTAGTGAAATATAGAGACTATTTATCAATAATTATTAATAACATATTAGTTTCTACGCATTACAAAAACAGTATTTGTTAAAATTTTATAAGAAATATTGTAAAAGTGCAATAATAGTGTAAGAAAATATAAATTATAAGTTTATTTTGATATGAAACTAGGATTAAAGAGTACCTAATGATAGGTAAAACTTTGTTAAATATGATTAGAATAGTAATTAAACCAGAATTATAAAATTCAGGAAGTTATAATTAAAAATTAAATGTATAGGCAAAATTATCTTAAATGTAGTCCAATTTTATTTATCGATTTTATGTAATAAATATAATTAAAAGTAGACTTTAAGTATATCAAAATATCAGGAAAAGTCCAAAATATATATAAATCATAATTTATTGTCATCAAATAGAATATTTATTTCATAATATCAATAAAACAACAAAATTTTATCATATTTTGACAATTGGGAATCCATTTTAATTTCGTGTTTCAAAGCTTAAAATTTCATCTAGTTACCAGTTCACGTCAGATGGCTGACCAATCAGAAAAAAAAAACAAAAATTTATACCACGTGATTACTTGCTATAAAAAGCTAAAATTCATTTTCATAGAGAGTACAGGTCCATCATTTGTACGGTTAACATCATCAGTCTGATTCGTAAATTTAGCATAACCCCAATATTCAGTTGATAATTTGAAAGTAAAAGTTGTAGTGATTATTGATCAGACATAGTGTAAAATTCGCTAGTTTTTTTATTAACGGGACCATAACCTAAAAGTTTTTCAATTGTTATTTATAAATAAATTACAAAGAACAGTGCAGAATAATCTGTATTGAAGTAAAACATTACTGGTCTTATTTATTAAATTTAAAAAAAAAGTTAAAGGAAGAATCATAAAGCTTTGGAAATAAAAAAATTTCTGGAAATTGAAAGTCCATTTTAGAAGAAGTTTAATAAATCAATAAATAAATTAAGTCAATAAGTACGCAGCTATGGAAAATATTTAAATAACTGGGAAAGGAAAAAAGATTTATAAATTTTTGTTTTATTAAAAGAAAGGGACGAGAAAATATAAAACGTGGATATTAAAACATTTTTCTGGAGATTTAAAAAGGTATTCATCTATTGTGTTAGAGATTGAAAATTTTTGACTTGCCTGATAATAATTTAATAAATGGATTTATATTAACCTTATTGTGAGAAATCATAGCTAATAATAAATAGTAAATAATAAAAAATAAATTGTTTAATTTGCACTGCATCAGCATCACTTTAATAATAATAACAACACACACTAAAATATTTATAGATTGTTTAAATAAAAACACAGATTTTAATACGCCACGCATTTGTAACCGTTTGGATATGTATGCTATATTGCCAGATTTTAACAATTCAAAATCCCATAAAAAAGAATACCGTGCACATTGAATAATTTTTATAATTTAATTAGGTTAAGATAAGGTATTTTATAAAATTTTACATAGAAAAACTGCATCCACTGATAATTTTGTATTTTTCTGAATAAAGTTTGTATTTGAATTTTGAATCCTTGGTTTGACCTTTTCTGACCTGAGAGAGAGAAATTTGACATCAAGGTTTCAAATGTCAAATCACTAAATAAACGGAGTACATTCAGATATACTGCGCATGTGTAATTGAGTAATATTTATTGAAAATAAAAATAAAAATTTCTTGCAAACTGATTATAATTTGGTATAGTTATTTGTGCCTGGCGCACAACAATTCAATAAATATCACATAAATATATATATATATATATATATATATATATATATATATATATATATATATATATATGCCGTCAATAATTTTATTATATATATATATATATATATATATATATATATATATATATATATATATATATATATATATATATATGAAGTAAAATGCGAAACAGTAAATGCAAAGTTCTCTCCATCATATCCTTTCTGTGCTAGAGCATAATATTGATATAACCACTGCTAATGCATCTCACATGGAGGAATCCGTGAAAGCCGTATAAACATATATACGCCATCCGGCGAGAGGTCGGCGAAGCCGCGTTCAGTATTGCTTACTTCCTTCCGATCTGTCCTTTGCACAGCCAGGTGCATATCGGTACCCTGATGAGTCTAGTGAGAGACGAAACATGTGCCTCTGCTGTATCACTGTGGCGGAGAGGATAAGCTTCTCGGTATGGTGGTACAGGTAGGCCACCATTTCGATGGTGATGGAATAGGATAAATTGTATTTTATAACAATTTATTCTAACTGTGCAACCTCTAACACAGAAAGGATATGATGAGAGAAGTTTGCATTTTACTTCATTTACATACGGAGTTGCATATAGTTGTATGTATGCCGTATAAACACACACACACACACACACACACACACACACATATATATATATATATATATATATATATATATATATATATATATATATATATATATATATATATATATATATATATATATATACATATATATGTAAGAATGTATGTATGTATATGGACAATATGTTGAACCAAATAAAACATTAACTTCATATACTTAGGTTCTTTTATCATCTTAATTTTCTAAATCCACTGAGTTTATAATATACATTAAAAATATATAAAATAACTTTTTTAATCATAAAATATTACACAAGCTTTAACTAAACTATAAAATTTATAGCTTTACATAGCTCCGGCTATATTTTCTGATGCCGAAAATAAAATATATTTTATCGCCTGTTGATTCTTTATGCAGAAAGTTTAATATAGTATATTTATTTCGTAAAATCTCCAAATTTTATTTTAGTCGGGTAAATAAGGAAATGCTGTGCAAGTTGTAACTTGGTTAATAAACTTTAAATTTATTTAAATTTAATCTATAATATATGAGTCTATTATGTTGTAGATTCCATAAGCTTACGCGCCTTCAGCTCTTTATAAGGTAATTTTGATGACACTCAATAAACTGTCCTAACCTTAAGTAACCAACAATTAAGGGAAACTAATAATAAAATTTCCAAAAATTAAAGTAAATAGGTACTTGTCTGGAAAAATGCTGGGACCCGTCGAATTTTATTTTTAGTTTATAGTTTTTTTCAGTAATACTGAAATATATAGGGCAACTTAAGAAGGAGTTATGGATAATATTTTTAAATTGTAAACCCCATTTTTTATTTTAGAATTAGAAAGGGTTCATTTTTTCAAATACGACAAGGTAAATATCGATATTGGCTGTTTAGGGAAATTGTGAAGGAAAATTATCGTAAAACTTTAAAATATAAATAACTTTTGGTACCATCTAAACTAAATGTTCCAACGGGGCCCTTGCTCGTACAAGATATATGAAGTTTTTCAAAATGACCTTATTTCTATACTAATATCTGTGTATCCAGACCCACAAGAACCCGATATGTTCCAGCGTGACCTTTTTTTCCAGCTATATGGAGGGCTCCACACTGCTGACTTTCTCCGTGCTTATTTGGATACGATTTTTCTGAATCGTTGCAGAAGAAGGGGGACAATTGAGTGGCCAGCCAGATTACCAGATCTAACCCTCCTTGATTATTTGTTATGTGGATACTTAAAAAACAAATTATACTTGACCCAACCCGACAATTTGGAAGTTATAAAAGTTGAAATACGCCAAGAAGTACGAGATATAACCGCAGATGCTATCGATAATGTTCAAAAAGAATTTATTTATCGACTTGGATATTGTCAGATTGTTAACGGGGCCTTGTTTGAACATTTAATTTAGATACTATTTTTTTTATATTTAAGTTCTACAATAATTTTTCTTGACAATTTCCTTCCGCAGCCAACATCGATATATACCTTATCGTAGGTAACAAATGTGCCCTTTCTAGTTCTAAAATAAAAAATTGGGTTTAAAATTGAAAAAGAAATATCAATGGCGTCATTGCTCCTGTATATTTCAGTATATCCAAAAAAAACTGTAAATTTAAAATAAAATTCGACGGGTCCGAGCAGTTTTTCAAAAAGTACCCATTTTTGATCAAAGCCGTGAAAGCTTCCGTTCTTTATTAAGTACCCATTTATTTTATATTTATCGGCTACTTCACGATAGCATCATATTAATGATTGGCTATAAGATATCGGAAGGAACAGCCGTCGTTAATGTAATTATCTTGTGGTTTTTAAAAGAAATCCTCGATATTTTTTCTTAGATAGTAAAGCCTTTTCGTGGAAGATATGCTTTCCTAAATTGTGAGCCTTAACTGTCAATATGAAAACAATTCTTTATTTTTATTTGAGTTTTAAATACTGTCAAATAAAAATCTATGCAGCCTTAATGGAAGATGTGCTCATGTTTGAAAAAAAGATTTTCTGTGAACTCATTGTTATGTTCCAATTTCTTCACAATAAAAAATGCTATGTTGAGTGTATTTGCTGAAAATTTTTTATTTTAATCTAATTTACTAATGGTTTCAGATTAAAGGCACTCATATGAGCAGACATGTTGTAAAAACTTTTTCTTGTTTTATTACTCTGGGATCCTTATCAGCACTTATTTGTAGCTGGCAAGATGACGTCCCTTACATAATATTTATGTATTTAATTATTTAGTCAAAAAATTGATAGGAGTCTTTCATCAATCAGCCCAATCCTGTCCACTGCTGAACATAGGCCTCTCGTAAGTTTTGCCACTTATTTCTGTCCCGTGCCGCTTGCATCCAGTTTGATTCTATGCGCCTTATATCGTCAGTCCATCTGGTAGGCGGGCGGCCTCTTCCTCGGTAAGCCTCCTGTCTTGGTCTTCATTCCAAGATTTTTCTCGTCCATCGATTGTCCGTGTTTCTAGCGACATGTCCAGCCCAGTTCCACTTTAACGTTGCAATCCTCCTGACTGCATCTGCAACACCCGTTTTTCGTCGTATTTCTGTATTCGGTATTCTATCTCTGATGCTAACTCTCAGCATAGATCTTTCCATGGCCACTCTCAACTTATTTACACTTTTCTTTGTTAGTGTTAGCGTCTCTGCTCCATATGTCAAAACGAGGAGGATACACTGGTCAAACACCTTTCTCTTCAAGCAGACAGGGATGTCCGATTTAAGTATATTTTTCAGTTTTCCAAAAGCTGTCCACGTCAGCCCTATTCTTCTTAGTATTTCGCATGTTTGGCTATCTCGGCCTAAACGGATTTCATATCCTAGGTATTTGTAGGTGGTGACTTGTTCGATCTTGTGGTCTCCTACTGAGATATTGTCGTTTAGTACAAGGTTGGTCATAAATTTAGTTTTCTCGCAATTTATTTCTAGACCAACATCACTTGACAGTCTGTAGAGCTTTTCCAACATTCTTGCTGCTTTATCCGTGCTATCCGATATAAGGACAATGTCATCGGCGAATCTTAGGTGATTAAGGTCCTCCCCGTTTATGTTTACTCCCAGATTTCCTTCAAAAGAAATCTGCTTGTACATATATTCTAAGACAGTGGTAAACAATTTCGGTGAGATTGTACCTCCTTGCCGAACTCCACGTTCTATTCTGAAGGTATTTGTGCCTTTGTGGAGTCTGACACAGGCTGTGGCTGTATCGTATATGTTCTTGATTAACGAAATGTAGCGGTGGTCGATTCGACTGTCTACAAGCGCCCTCGGCATTTTATATTGGTCTATGGTATCAAATCCTTTTTCATAATCAATAAATACAAGAATAAGTGGCTTATTGTATTATATGCACTTTTCTATTAGGGACTTAAGAACTTGTAGGTGGTCATTCGTTCCATAACCAGAGCGAAACCCAGCCTGGTCGCTAGGTTGATAACTATCTAATTTATTTGTGAGTCGATTTGTTATTATCTTTAGGAATAACTTATACATGTGTGAGAGCAAACTGATTGGGCGATAGTTTTTCAGATCTGAAATGCCCCCTTTCTTATGTATTATTACAATAAGAGCCTTATGCCACGTGCAGGGAGTTATGCCCTTTGTCAGGCACACGATAAATAACTTCTGTAAAATGCAGGTTAATATTGATCCCCCTTCTTTTATGGCTTCAATTACCACTTCATCTTCCCCAGGCGCCTTGTTTTTCTTCATGCCAGCAATAGCATTTGCCATTTCATCTTCTGTGATGTCTGGTATATCTTCGGATCCGACATTTCGGTTTCTGGTATTGGTGGGCGATCTTTGCTATCCACGTTGCTTTTATACAGTTCGGAGTAAAAATCTTCTGCTATCTTCAGCAGTTCCTCTCTATTTGTTTCGATGGCATCCCTTTTATTTCTTAGCTTACAGACATTATTTGTACCTTCTGCTAGTTTTCTGCGTAGAACTTTTAGGCTCCTATTATTCTCTATAACCTGGGAAATATGTTCTGTATTATATTTCCTGACATCCTTTCTAATTTCTTTAAAGATTTCTTTATTTAATTTTCTTAGTTCTTCAGAGTTGGTTGAGTTTCTATCTCTAAGTTCTTTTCTTGTTTTTATAAGATTTCTTGTATTTTGGGTATTTTTGTCGTTCTCGTTTGTTGTTTTGATTCCGTATTTTGCGTGAGCATTTTTTAGGGTAGAGTTTATTTGTGCTGTTACTTGTTCTATATCAAGTTCGTGTTCTTTGAGAAGCTCTATGTGTTTTAATTCAGAAGTTATGAACTTTTCATAGGATTCCTTGTCTTTAATAGATGTCCATTTATTTCTTCTGTTCCCAGTTACCATCCTTGCTCGATCTCGTTTTAAATTTAGCCTTATCTTTGCCCTGATTAACCAGTGGTCACTTCCTACTGATACTTTGTTAAGGACTGTGACATCATGAATGATGTTCTTTTTGTCAGTGATTATGAAGTCAATTTCGTTCTTCGTGTTGCCATCTGGGCTCACCCAGGTCCATTTACGTTGTTTTCTCTTTTTGAAAAACATATGGTTTGTGATGTAGTAGAAAGTTGAGCAAAATTTCACCCCTATCGTTTCTTGTTCCATAACCATAAGGTCCCATAGAGATCTCCGCGTCATCTTCTTTGAATCCAAGTTTGGAATTAAAGTAATAGATGAGGACTATATAATGTGCTTTGTCTTTGTACATGGCTTTATATACATCCTGGTAGAAGTCTTCGATATCTTCCTCATTCTGGCTACTTGTTAGTGCATATACTTGGATGATTTTGATAGCATGTCTCTCGTTTAGTCTCAGCACAAGATATATAACCCTAGTACTAATACTCTCTATCTTTATAATATTTTCTTTGTGTTGTTTGTGGATTATAAAGCCTACTCTGCCCGTAGTTACATCATTTTCTCCAATATAGTGTAGCAGATTTCCGGATTTGAGAGTTATTTGATGTTCTCCCCTTCTTTTTATTTCACTCATCCCGAGAATGTCCCATTTTATATATCGTAGCTCGTTCTCGAGTTCGATTTTCTTTCCTTCTGATGACAGTGTTCTAACGTTGTAAGTGGCGATATGCAGAGTTCGTTTTCCATGGTAGCCTGATCTAACTCGGTGATTCTTAGCACCTCCTGCATTTGGTCTAATCTGACTGCTACCGTAGTCAGGGACCGCTGGGCCGCCGGGGACTGAGGGCCGTAGCATATTCTGTATCATTTTCATGATTTACAAGGTTTTTAGCCGTACACTACCACGCTGGCCAATGCGTGTTGGTAGTGGGATGAAGAGAAGAGAGATCACATTTCCTTGATTTCTGGTCAAACAGTTATACCGCTGTGACTCGGTCGCCAGAGCCCCATCTGTTATCTAGCAGAGGGCACCGGGTGGTGTTTACTACCACACGTGCAGGTGAGGTTGACATTTGGACTAGCTTCCATCCATTTCTTTTGCTATCGTCCCTTGCCCTCCTCTTTAGTTTTCTAAAATTCGCTTAGGATAAGAATTTTGCAGTAATAGGCACATAATATTAAATGTTTTCGCGTTATTTGGAATATAATAATTCATTCATTTTCGTAAATATTAAATTAAACTTCACACATTTAATTTTTTCCTTTGATCAACATTTTTTTTTATGTAACTAAACTAAAGCATTCAAACTTTCGATAAAAAAGTTGCTATCAAAAGACTAAAAATGAGATTTCGCATAATGAATGTCGAAACTACTGAATAACACAAAATGAGGTAATGAAGTCTCTACGATACTTGCGTTTGGTAGCGAGGTAGCATAGTGCCGAGTATCATAAGTGGATGTTTATAAAGCGATGATAGCTTCATATTATTGATTGGTCCAAGGATATCAGACAGAACGACCGTATTTTTTAAAATGAAAATCTGGGATTGTTCAAATACGGTACTTCTCCTTAATATAATTATCTATTCAGCCTTCATGGCAGATATGCGGATATTTGGAAAAATATTTCCTTGGATTTTACTATTATGTTCCAATTTCTTCACCAAATCCAAAATAGAGTTGTGAGGGGTTAAATTTAAAAAAAAAATGTTATTATATATATGGTTGTTTATGGATTTTGGTTAAAAGAATGAAACAACCATGTGAAAATAATGCATAAGTCTGCAGTGTCTTTTTTCTTTTCTAAATGCCTATCACTATTTTTGTTGTTTCATTAATTTCAGGATATGTGTGATACAATAACAGGTTTATTAAATACCTCTACTGGAAGTGTTTATTCACTTGTTGAAGAAGAAATCTATCCAAGTATTCCATCTTCAAACTCCATTGTACTTCATAAAGTTACTTCCATACATATTACATAAATCTAAATATTGTAGCTGCGTCACAGGTAAATGGTTTTCCAGATTCATTTAAAAACAATACTTTTTGTGTGGGAATAAGTATTTTGAACAAAAAATATTCGTAATGATATTATCGTGTAGTCTGAACACAAAATTGTGAAAACATTTTAATTTTCCAAAATCCATTATTGTTGTTTTACATTTAATATTTCGTCTAGTTTATTACAGCTTTTATTAAATATGACATGCATTTTTTAAAGGTTTTCCTTAGCCTGCCAATTTCGGTTATTTGATATACTATGACATATAAATATGAAATATCTTAAAAGTTTGGTCCTTAGAAGTTTATTCTTTGTTGCTTTATATTTTATGATCATGTTTAAATAAAGTTTTATTGATTAATTTATTTTTGGATTATGTAGCTATACATATAAAAATATAAGTTTATGTTGCTGTTTATGGGAATATAACCCGAGAAATATCAACAACTAACACTGTTCACAAGAATGAAGTCAAAATATTTCTATTTATGAAAGTGATAAGATAAAATTAATTATTATTAGTCTTCAAATTTCTTGGAAACATTCCCCCTAGACATTATTAATTCTATTCCTACGGGTTCCTGGTCCTCTCGAGTTCAAGAATAGGACTACTGGGTCTTTTAATTTGAAACTAGCAATACTTTAAAAACAAATATTTTCAAAATAATATTTAAAAGATCTCATATTCGAATAATTGTTTTTCAACATGAAAAAACCAAGCTTTAACTCGCAGAGCAATAGTTTTTATAATGAATTTTGATGAATTAAGTTTACAGATAATTTAAACAAATAAAAAATCTAAATGAAAGAAAAATAATTAAGATCCTGCTACACTGGATTAAAAAAAAATACACTAGAGTACAGTTGAAGGCTATTAGCAGCATCAGCGGGCAAAATGCCGAGCTAACACCTGGAGAGTAGGGTTGGGAAATTAAGGGCGCCACTGCGTCATAACCTAGGCTAAATGAAGCAGCCTTCCACGATGTTGTTAGGAACTAGCTTTCAATTTTACTCTGCAGCAATCACAACGAGAAAATAAAAGATACAAAAGCAAGCAGCAGGTGGTCCAAATAAAACTCAATCGTAATTCATTATAATAAAATCTTTAATAAAAATATTAAACTACAGCATAAACTAGATGTAACAAAATATTAAAAGAATATCAAACTTGATTAAATACACAAAAAAGAAAAAGGAAATGAATACAAATGGTTTACAACAAACCTCACATAATATAGCCTACTAGTTTTAAAATTGTAAATCAAACCAGTTTTTTTTTTCTGTGATTATAGATGGTAGATTATATCGCAACGCCTTACAGTAATAAAGTAAATCTAAAGTTAATAAAATTATTATTGAATTATTCTGAGCTTAACGGCATAGGCTCTGCCGTAGTATCCACAGAAACACGTAGGTGGTAACATCAACAATTAAACCCTGAGGTAGATATCAGTACAATTTACCCCGAGTGTGGATTTACAGGACACCAATAATGACTTAACCCCTAAGGTGGATAACAGTCACAGTATGACTAGAGGGTGGACAACAGCAACAAAAAAATACCCTGAGGGTGGACCCTATAATAAAGGCAGTACCTAAGATAGTGTTTACAGATAAACTTGAGCAAGTGAATTTATTAACTACCGCCAATGTGTCATGAAATATTTAAATTCCAAATTAGAAACTCACTGTATATTCCAAGAAAAAAGAAAAATTGTCAATGGGGATCTTTAAGTTAATAAAGAAGGAAATTTCGAAACTAACTGACAAAATTATACAAAATATTACTCTAGAGTAGTCACTTGTTTCAACTATTAAATTCGAATTAAATAAGAGTAAATAATACGATAAAATGCTTAAGTAAAATTACCAGTATGACTTTAGGTCTTTACCAAAATAATCAGGTAAAAGTATTACAAAAGGTATATTAAACCAAATAGATGCTTACGTCGAAAAGTTAACCAACACAATTGAAATAGCAATAATATAAATCGACAATATTTAGGGTCTCAGATCACTGAATGCTTGGTACTTTAACATTAAATAAATTGGCTTAAATCTAGCTAAAATAAAACTAAGTTTTAATCAACTACAAGCCAATAACAATAGAATCAAAATATACTCAAAATATAGTCAAATTAATACCACACTACTATGTGAAAATCCAGGATATTGCAGTCTGACATTAACCTTTTAATTAAATAAAATTAAATGAGCCGAAATAATTTTTAATTTCACTTTATAAGCCAGTCTCTAGTACCTAAATATTGGAGTTAAACTGAAAGTTGACGTGGCCATGAACACATCATGATGTAAAATAACTCTAAATTAGAATGGGGCCCTGAGATTCCATAAAATACAAAATACTGCAGTATTACTACTAATAAATTAATTTAATTAAAATTGGGAATATCGTGATACGTTCAGGAGGCAAATACATAGCAAAATATTGTGAATATTACAATTTAAAATAAAAGTACTCTCAAAATAACTTATTGATAACAAAAGGATAATATTAGGCACTGCAAGGTAACAGATATTGAAAAACAAGAAAATTACAAAAATTATTATTCGATAATCATAAAAAAAGCAACAATCGGCCCTAAAACCCCAAAATACATCTTAACAATATTCTAAAGTGGTCAATTTTAGGTCTAAATGAGACTCTTAATAGCAAACTACGGTTAGTTGTAATTTATGTTCTAATTTCACTCTCTAAAAATCAATTTTGAGCTGAAATGTTTCAAAATTTAAAAATCCATGCAGAATTGTTTTAATAAATGGTAATTTAATATTCGTTATCCGATTTCCTGGGTCCTAGATTGATTCCTTGATAAGAAAGTGCTCAAGACTGAAAACAAATCCCTGTTTCCAGGTTTTGTCTCGGTAATGCCAAAAAAAGACAAGTAGGCAAAAAACTCATATCAAACGATAAATGATACCGGGACAAACTAACTAACGCTCCAAACCCCAAAACAAGCAGTATACTACAAATCCAGCGGAATGGAATCGTCAGTCTTCTTTTGTCAATTCTAACAGGAAAAGTGTCAAAGGGAATTTTACAGGTGTACCAACTTTACAAAAATAACAGTACAAAATTGACCTGGAGTATCTCGAAATAACAAGAAAGGGCTGAAACAGATTTGTTACTTAATTTTTTGTTAGCATTTTCGGCTCTGAATCAAATAGGAATTAATTGTTGGTTTTTATTTTTGAATTCAAAAATATGAATTTCCAATCAGCCATTAGTAACACGGTATTAGTGACCCTTCCAAACTTCCTCCAAAAATTATCAAACAGTAGCGACGTCCCAAAACGCTACTGGCTAAAAGAATGAGAGTTATCTATCTTCCATTCGAAGAGACACACTAGACAGTGACAAGTAACCTAACTTCAATAAAATGTCTACGGAATTATTTAAAATAAAAATCAGGGAAAACGGCTATAAGAATGGATTACCATAAGAATTTCACTCGGACAGTAGGCAGGAAAACGATATCTAACAAAAAAAAATTAAATACAAATTCCTTATCTAAACAAAAACAACCTAGTACAGTGTCGTAGAGTCAAAAACTTAGGAATCAAGATAGAAATAAAAATTAAATTTAGGCTGCATTTCTTATAGGAAAAATAACATGATGAAGAAATGATAAAGAAAGTAATACAGTTGAGAAGAAAACTTGTAAGTAAGAAAAATGGCGGTGGCTCGAGATATAATAAAACTCAAAAATGTAACGAATTTTATGCTGTTATACCAAGAATATATGAGAAATGCTTTATGAAAATAATATTGAGTAACCGAAAATGTGAATAAGATTAAATTAGCAAAATTAATCATAGTTAACTATGATTTTAATGGTGACAATCCTACAAATCTTAGATTCAGGAAATCTTCGATAGTAGAGAAAAACTATTCATATTGAAAATAAATGTCATTGCAAGTACCCACTAACAACGTTATAAAACTGTGGTAGCGCGATGGTAAAATGACAATGAAAATCTGATATTAATATATATATATATATATATATATATATATATATATATATATATGTATATATATATATATATATATATATATATATATATATATATATATATATGTATATATATGTTAGACGTTTGACCACCACGACCTATCCATTTATTCCGAAACATTTTATTAAGTTACTCCCTTGCCTCTCGCCTAAAGTGAGCTGGAGCGCCATCATGCATAAACCACATCCGCTGGAGTGTTTCAAGTGGGACTTCTTTTAGAGGTTGTAATCAATTTTGAAGGAAATCCAAATATGTTAAACCATCTAATCAGTAGTACTACGGGACCAGTAAAAAACTACCAATTATTTCTGCCCAAATGTTTTTAGGAAATCGCTGCTAGTGCCGAGATTGTATTATTCCATGCGGATTTTCATCGGCCCATAGATTACTATTATTGATATTGATCATACCATAAATCCGGCTTTGTCAGTAAGATGGATGAGTGAAAAAAAAAATTCTGGTTAATCTTATTTAAACCAGCTTAAAAATCTGAGACATGGAGCATAATCTTCGGCAGAAATAGCCTGCACCCTTTGCAGATGGGTATAATAAATTATTATGGAGTATTCGTTAGACAGTCATATGGCTAACTCTCTCCATTATTCCAATTGTTCTTGTACCTCGAGCTGCACTATCTTTACATTTTAAGCTCTTCCTCTGGAGGTACAAGGCTTTAAGGAGCCGGTTTTACGCAAACGAGCGAAAATTCTTGAATATGTCTTCCCATTCGGAATGCGTCGAACGAGAAAACGTTCAGCATAGAGACACGCAGCTAACACTGTATTCATGTTTGCCAGGGCATAAATAAAATGCATATCTGCTAATTCTTCAAATGAGTAATCCATTTTTATCAATTAACCAAATTAAAAACGCGAAATGTAAGCTGATCTTAACTGACAATAACGTTATATCTGAGAACAAAAATAAACATCATGGTCACAGCATGCTGGATCATGTTTGTGTTTTCTACATTTTTCTGTGTATGCAATGAAAAAAATGGTATTTAAAAAAGGCTTATTTAAGGAATAATGACGAGAGATAGAAAGGAAATTTACGAGGAAAATTTTATTTAAAACAAAAAATCAAATTTGAAGGAATGATCAAAAAAAATTTTAGAACCCTACGGTAATATCCGTACCCACGTCACTAAGTAAACTACGAAGTCAATTTTTTAAATGTTGCTTGGGCAGTATCAAATTAAGATCTAGCTAAAATTCCTTTCCATAATTTTCTAGCGTTCGAAAATTTTTAAACTAAAACAATTTATTTTTCATTTTTTAACACACTGTAAACGAATATTCGTAGAGCAAAACTACATATGGAAAAAAAATTATGTTTTACTAAGCAGTCCACTGTGTAATTTATTCCCAATCTTTATGTACACCATGTATTTTCACGAGATTCTTTTGCCTCTAACTTCCAATGGCATGTTGTGTCATTCTATTGGCACCATGTCTGATTATTCGGAAGATAAAAACAGTTAATTTTGTAAAAAAAATTAATGACGTTGTGCAATCATCCAATTATTTTAAACACATAAGTCCCACACCAAACGTTAGGTTTGTATGAGAACTGATCTCAAGTCTATGTCGTAAAATTGGAATTGATACCGTTTCACTCAGGGCAGTTAAGGCAACTTGCACTCCCATTTATAGTAAATATTCCTGCTTCGGAAGAAATTATTCGTCTTAACATAAAAGGATCGTCTTCTAGCTGTGTTTGGATAAGAAAACAAAAATCGAAGCTTCATTCATAATATCTTAGTTTCAATGGGTGAATGGTTAAGTAGGTGAAATTTATCCTATTTTAAAGTCTTTAAAATTTTAAAACCTACATTATTTGGCAGCAAAGGAACACATAGAATTTCTTATTGTAGGTATCATTACATTTAAACTCGTATCATCAATGGCAAACCCTTTCCGACGTTTGGTATAAATGTTTAAAATTTATTTAATATATTTGTGTTAATTTTTGCCGGTATTCCTGTTATTCAATTTTTCTAACATTTCTAGATAAGTTTTATAATTTTCATTCTCGATTATAGTCATTCGCGAGTCCAGCTGACTATAAGTCTAGCTTTCAGCAGCTGCACACAGTGCTTGTCTGCTAGTGACTCGACTCTACTTGAGATCTCCCTTATGCAATGTAAGTGTAATAGGCTTCTTAACCTATCTGAAGAATTCTACAAGAACGAAACACCGAATACTGCCCTAGTTAGCACCCAAACGCATTGAGTGCGAATACCCATGGCCTCCGGCCAATACGCGCTGAAGACGCGATTGCGTCGCGCACGGCTTGGAACACATTTGGACCCAAACTTGCTTGAGCGTACAAGTTGTTGATGCAACCTAAAAGAATTAGGGTTAGGGTTTATCCCTTCTGCGGCACACCATTCACGTTGATCGTCTTATAGAACGGCTGCTGCGTACGCCTGGCATCGATTGGTGTTGACACGCGAGAATTGAGCGGACCTCACTTTCCCTTAGGCTGGTTTTGGCCTCAGTATATGTGGTAATCTCCACATCTGATGAGTCTAATTGAGGACGAAACCAGCCCAAGGGAAAGTGAGCTCCGTTCAATTTTCGCGTGTCCACACCAATCGGCGTCAGGCGTATGAAGCAGCCGTGCCATAAGGCGACCAACGTAAAGAGTATGCCGTAGAAGGGATAAACCCCAACCCTAATACTTTTTGGTTGCACCAACAACTTGCACGCTCAAGCAAATTTGGGTTCAAACGTGTTCGACGCCGTGCGCGTATTGGCCGGAGGCCATGGGTATTCGCACTCAATGCGTTTGGGTGCTAACCAGGGCAGTATTCGATGTTTCGTTCTTGTAGAACTCTTCAGCTAGGCTAAGAAGCCTATTATACTTGCATTCTATGATCAGTGTTGCTGTTTCTGTTTTTCTCTAGAACCGTTTTATATTGAAAAGAAAATGTAAATATTTTAATAAATTTTATAATCAAAAGTTTTTTCACACTTTATTTGCTGTAATAACTTGCGAATCGTACATTCTTATATTGTAAATCAAAACGTAAAAAGTTTCTTCAATATTTTTGCATGATTTTTCATTACTTACTGAGCTAAGCCATAATACTAAATAGATTGTAAATCTAGGTCAAGGGAAAGCCGCCATTAGTATTATAAACGGTACTACGATAGAAAAAATATATACTTTATACTTTTTAGTATAATTTTTTAAAGAAAAATTATAAATTAACATATTTTATAATATTATTATATCTAACTTTGAAAAAGTCAAGCATAAAAAAATTAATATTGTAGCTTTCCCTATGGGAAATTAAATATACCATGTTAATTTATCATAGTCCCAGAATTTCTGGTTTTTGTGAAAGGTTTTGATAATTAAATGAATAAAATATTAGGAGTTTTTTTGATGTAACATTTTTATGACTTTTTACAGGAAATACATGTTAGCAACGAGGTCTGAAAAAGGGTTTAATACAAGGTCATCGAAAAATTGGAGAACTGATAATATATTAAGTATAGATATTCTATATTTATTAGAAGTTATAGGCTTATACAGCAATAATCCAAAATCCATATTAAAAAAAAGTAAAAAAAAATAACCAAGTGATATTTAAATGATCTGACTTTGACACTAAGTGGTCAACATTCTCACCCTCTAAATAAAAAATTTCTACGTCCATGGAAACATTGGCAATTTTACTAAGGTAATACAGTTTCACTTTCCCTAAATCTTGTAGGCATCCCATAAATAATAAAGTTTGACAGTTCAGGTAATCTCGTTCCATATTAGCTCACGATCCAAAACACAGATTTTTGAAAAATTAAGTTACAAAACTTGGAAAGACAAGTTCCGTTGGGCAAGATAAATCGAAAGAAAAAGTCTCGTGAGTATATAACTTGCGAAAAGTTAGCTTTAAGAAGTTTTGGGTCTCAAACCTATAACTAATCTGGAATGTTTATGGAAGCTAAAAGCACCTGCCAGCATGAAAAAAATAATAATAATAATAATTATTCAAAAGGGCATACACCTTTTAAATTTTAATAATCATTTAATATTTGGTCTTTTATGCTGTCATTTGAATGTTGATATATATATATATATATATATATATATATATATATATATATATATGTCAACAAATAAACTTTTTTACAGGAAAGTAAGCATACCAACCTAGAGACAAAGCCCTAGAATTGGTATGGAAAATAATGGCTTGCCTAAATAAAACGAAATTTTACATTTTATCAGGCACAATTTTTCATTCCTATATTTATAAGATTCAAAACTTGATTTACTTGTTACTGCAGTTGTCATTTTCAAGCCTTTACTGCTCTTATTAAAATTCGGTATTAGTGAATTAGGAGGTTAATTTTTCCTATAATTTATTAACATTTTACCACAATGGGATTTAATTTGTAAACTCGTACGAATTAATAAAAAATTCTTCTTCTAGTTGGTTAGTTGTGATTTATTTATAATATTGTTATAATTTGTATTATATGTTTGGACAAACAAACCTTTATATAGGAAAATTGAGCATGAAAGCTTAGCAACAAAATCTAGGCATCTCCCGAAAATAAATAAATTTTTCCATGTTTTCTCGTTTAGTAATATAAGAAAACGAATATTTTTTTCTTATATTTTTAAGATTAAAAATTTAGGTAACTTGTTATACTTGTCAACTAAAACCCTTTATTATCAGTTTGGGCGAGTTTTAAATTTAAATCACGGTAGTAAATTATGTGGAAATTTTTAACCTCCTAGTTCTTCTAGCGATTCCACAGCTCTATCACTAGTTTTTTATCCGTAATTTTCCTTTTTAAATATTTGATTGTGGTGATAGATATACACTGAAAATTATAACCATATAATAAGCAAAACAAAACTATAGTCCAAACACTGTATACTTTACGTCAGAATCGGAGTGGCCCATTCTACTATTTTCTTTTTCCGTTATTTAACAAAGAAATTTTTCGAATAGTTTATAAGCAAGTTTCACAAACTAAATATTTTTAAGAAAGAAAAATGTTATATATAAAAATTTCAAAATCCAAGTTGTTCCTTGTGTATAGGCATATCGATAATAGGGTTATTTAATGAGGAGTTTAAATGCTTGTAATGGGTTTGATATTTTAGGTGAAATTTTAAATATGAAATGAGAGATTTTAATAGCGGATTAAAATAATCAACACAAACCAAACTGAATATAAAGTAAAATCGATATGATCAAAAATAAAAATTTTTTCTAATTCATTGTCTGATCAGATTCTAGCCTGTTTTTACTAGCACTTAACCGCGACTTCACTTGCATATATATGTAAGAAACAGGAATAACGGGTAATCTATAATTTAGACATTTTGCTCTGATGAGGAAAATTTGTGTTTTTGAAACACGTACAGTACTTTATCAAAACTGAAATGTAGCTTTTTAAATCACTAGTGGATTAAACTGGGTTTTGTTTCCTCTTTTAGAATATTACTATACTGAGAGATGTACTACTTACTTTACGTATTAGCACATTCGTTAATAAGCATTGCCTTTTTAATGCCTTTTAGCTAGTAATTTTGATATTGTTGAAATTTTTATTGTATTAAAAATTTTAGATACACTGTTTTTAATATAAGGATTAGTAGAGTGATCTTTGGAGTTACAAGTGAGTGTGCTTGTGTATATGTATGTATGTGTGTGTGTGTGATAGTGTGTATGTTTACTTTTATAACTGAACCTATGACGTTGTTATCTTTCACCTATGAAATTTATGGCAATGAAAGCTTTATATATTAATTTGTTTTAAAAAGTAAATTCTTTATATTCCAAAAATATAATACCACAGTTAGGTATAACAAAATTGGAGTAGTCTAATTGGAAATTAAAAATAAATTGACTATTCTAAGAGAATTGGAACTAAAGAAAAAGTATTCTTGGAAACAATAGATAATTATACAATATTCTAGAAATAATAAGGGCTTTATACTCAATTACTGTAACTTTGTGACTCCTGACTGCAATAATCGAAGTAGTTAAGCTGTAATGGAACAAAAATTAATTATTTTACACCGTTTAGTGTGAACTATATTCTGTTAAAATAAGTAATCAAAATCACTCTGTGAATAGTTTCCCGTGGGAATAGGGTAGTATATGTTTTTTTTATTACTACCCAAGAAAGTTCAAAGGAAAAATAAATCAGTTATCGAGCTTAACTTTAATTATCTTTGTCGTTTAAATGTTTTCTTAAAAATATATAAATTCAGCCAATTTATGAAGGCATAAAGTAAAAGACCCTCTCTAAGATTTGCCTATAAATCTGTCGAAATAATCCTACCCTGGTTATGTAAATAAAACCGAAGAGAGTGATTTTTTATCATATGGTATATGCAAATACCGTTAAAATGTATTAAAATATTAAACGATTTTCCCATTATTAGGAAACAAAAGAATGATCAAATAAACTCACTATAATAGAAATATACCATTTGGCTTGTTGTAAAAAGAATTTGAATAATAACTGTTTTTTTCTATTCACAAGAGATAATGAGTTAAGATGTTTTTTGACAAAACTGCCAAGAAAAGTGAATAGTTTTTTTCACACACATATATTCTTTTCTTTAGAGGAAGACGTAGATTAGTTTGCTTTACTATTCTTTTATATAAAAATTATGATTAAGACGCTCAGAGGCCAATTCGGAAATCAAGCATCTGGTATAGATGGGCTAGCGCCTTCCACATTTCGAGATTCCAAATGACGTTTACAGTGATCCATGGGGTAATATGGGTTCCAACGGGAGACGCGGGGCCGAGAGGGGTGCAGGGTGTACAAGTTTGGTCTTTTAAGGAGTAATAAACTTTAGTTCCAATCTGGAAATCGTTAGACCGGTATCGTGTATACCAGCGTAGAAAAATTATGTGACGGATATAATCGTCGGGAAAGAAGGTTATCTTTGTTTTAATTTGTTTTCAGGTAATTTGGGAAATTAAGGGAATATCGTGTGCTATTTTAGTCGAGCATTTCGGGATTTATAATATTATTAGATTAAGAAACATAAATAGTTGTTTTTTTTTCGTTTTATTCTATTTTCTGTTTAATGTTTTAGTAAGCTATTTATACGTGCTTTTCTAAATTGGGTTTTACATTTTTGTTGTTTGGAACTAAAGCTTCAAGAGAGAAGATGAACGTCCAGACTTCTAGAGTATCTTTTTTACTGTAGAATTTATTTATAGGTTATTAAAATTGCTCCAAATTAATATGGGGCAACAAAATGATTATATATAGAATGGTTAACGCTACCACAATATATCATTTGCAGGCGTCTATGATCAAATTCTGTCACAAAGCTACTATAATACTGAATACAGAGATAAATAATTAGTTAATCATCTTCCTTAAATAACCTAGTTTTCTTAAAAATAGATATCGGAGTTTAAAAAAATATGTCTAAACTATTGTATATCTTAATATAATAAGAATATCACAATGTTGTTGATAAAGTACATTAAATCTGTTTAATAATATTTTATAGCCGTTATTATAGAACGAAAAAGTAAAGATGCCGTTAGTCTAATTTGAGGTTATATATTAAAATTATTCTCAAAGAAAGCAGCTGTTTTTTGTTTCTTCATTGTTAAGGCCTTGTGAGACAATTTTATACCGTTCATTATTATGGATAAAAATAAAGAGAAAAAACCACTAAATGTTTTAGTATTTTACGACGCAGGTAAGCTTGTTAACCTAGATACTTTTATAAAAATTTAAGAGTGATATTTGGTAGAATTATTAAATTTTAGATAACAAAACTTGTTAAAAATTATAAAACAAATATAATGTTGAATCAATATTAGAAACAACTTATTTTTATGCACTTCGAGAAAAAGACAGAAAATTGAAATAAACAACCCTAGTCATATTTACGAGGAAATTTTTTTTTGGATATATGGCAACTAAAAACCGTTGTAGTTACTAAATCTTTAAAGATATACACCGTTTGGACTATAGAAGTGCTAACTGCCATAGTATTTGGGTCGGATTAAAGATCTTTAAGGAGATTCAACACAACAACAAATTTATATTAGCTTTGTTCGCGGGTCACTTTTCGAACCGATTCAGAACTAGTACGGAATTAGTTCAGAATTGCCGTACAGCGCATACTCAGTTATTAACCGATTCAGGATTTGTTTTTACCGCGAACGATTTTGGAACTTTGAATCGTCCACTCTGGTATGCATACGGTGTTAAATGCTGATTAAACTATTTTTTTTTTTTGTTTTAAATAACTTAAAACTGTCTTTTATTAGGTTTTATTATTTGTATTATTTTAAAGAAATATTGAATTATAATTGTTATTCTTATATAATATAAAGTCTAACTGTCAGTTCCTTTTGGAATAAAACGTCTTGTTTTTTGCTGAATAGAATATTTGATAAACAAATATATATTTTAACAGATATCTATTGTTTACTCTTTATTTTGTGTTACGTTCATATTTCGGGAGCTTCAAAGTAAATCTAATTCTAAACATACGCCTAATAACAAGATGGGGGTTTTCCTAACTTATTATTTAAGATTCTAGGTGGATTAACACTAATTAAAGTAAAACCAATATAATATAATAAAATATATACTGGAACATCAAATGCAACGAATGACATAAACAAGAGAAAACCCTAAAATAAATTAAAAACAATTGTCAAATAGTTGCACATTGCGGCCGCAGCATGAAAGCTGGAGCTGCATAAAATTCCGAACTTACAGTTCTTCTTCAATCCTTAGAACCGGTAGGACTGGTTCAGAATCGATTTCGAACCGAATTATTTTCTCCGCGAACATGAGACTGTAACTAAAAATTCTGAACTTTGTTATCCGCGAACGCTGCTATTTCAACTGCGCATGCGTATTAGTTCAGAATCGGTTCTAAATCCTTACCGCGAACAAAGCTATTATGTTATTTTAAATGTGAAAACTTCATTTTAAGTGAAAACAATCTTTCGTAGAAGAACATGTACGCGAAAAGGAACCTTAAATAACACGTTTTAGCCGGAAATTCGTGTTACTTTCAACATGGATTGTTTCTCACAGAAATATAATTGATTACCTGCTATCATTTATTGGATATTCTGTTCTATTGAACAAGTCTATATGGGTCCACAAGAACACTTTATATTATATTCTTGCATAATATCCTGCCTAGTTTATAAATCTGATCTAAAAGTATTCATTTCTATCAAATGTTTTCTAATCCTACGTAGGCTACTTAAGACCTCTTTGACCTAGATAAAGAGAATCAATGCGAAGCACTTGTGGCTTTCGTTAAATGCCGAAAGGTTAGAAAGAAATTAAATTTCGGTTTAGGTGTCTGTTGCTGCTTGGTTAATTTGCTGCTTTTTAGAAACGAGTTTATTAAGAATTTCAATATTAATATCGGATTGATGAAATTTTAAAACAAACTAATTAATGCCATTTGTATAGAATTTTCCTATATAGCTGATACCAATTTACCAAATTATTCAGAGATATATAACATATACAGGGTGTTCGAAACTGGTGATGACAGCACTGCAATCTCGAAAATTATAAGATACACGGTAATGTAAATTTAATGTCCATTTACATTGAATTTAATGATTTTGTACTTTAAATTGTAAATAATTTACTTTTAATTTAAAGCAAATTCATTGAAATATCAGTTCGCTGTACACTAAATTTGACTAAATGGTATCTTAAATTTCAATAAAGTAACTGAAAAGGTATTTCAACTTCTGTAAATTAAAATTAATTCACGTATACCCTAATACTAAAGGAACTTATATTATTGTTCAATATACATTGCATGAGATTCCAGGAGATGGCACAACGTGTACTGAACTTTTTATTTAATATGATATAAGTTGCTTAAAGGATTCGATTTTCTTTTAGAGTCTGCCCCGTACTGATGGGATCCAAGGAGTTCGAAACTGGTCTAGAAAGCGGACACTACCAATGGGAAAATGTCCACCTTTTCCTGGTAACTTCAGAATTTCTTTAACTTATAATAATGTCAGTGCATTAAAGATGTAACAACATATCTCAAATTCATTAAACACTGGCTGCAGTTTTAATCTACATAGTCACATTAAAAAGTAATGATCAAACTTTAAATTTAATGTATGATTATATTATATTTAACGGAATTAATTAATTTGGATTAATGAAAAAATTATTAAATTTAATGCATTATATTAAATGCATTTAATAAACGTTTATGAAATTTGCTTCCAGCACATTTACCTTAAATTTAATACATTTCCTTTCTACAATGTATATAAAGGAGTTTAAATAGGGAAAGTTTTAGGAAATGATGCCAGTAGTTTATTAATGCTCGTGAATCGTTTCTTTTTTTTTGCATTTTTGAGATATTGAAAAAAAAGGTGAAAGGTTACATTTTCTTAGATCAGCTGTATCTTTTTCATCTCCCAATATTTTTTCAATCTGTAAACACTTTTCTATAGCCAGTTCTTCCGCAAAATAAGCCTATTTAATCAAGTTTTATTTACAGCTTTTCGGTTTTAGTGCAAAAACACGATATAACCTAAAAATAACTAAAAACATTTTTCATTATTTATTTGAATATTTAATAACGCCAATAAGTTTAAGTGATTATTTTACCTAAGAATAAATTCAAGTTAATAATAACACTTCTCCATAAGACCGCGTTCCCTATTGTAAAAATGTTATTTAATAATTACAAACTACATAATAATACCACGGATCAGGTAAGTTCAGGTTAGCGTATTTTTTAGAAACGGCTCTGGTTACACGATGAATGTTATTTGGACTAACATGACCAAGAATACTGCGAGTCCTTGATACTCCCAAGAATACCGTAAGCTCACAGGATTATTTTTTCACCAAAGGTCTACTGTAAAAATGTTTGTACTTCCATGCAATTACTTTCGGTGCAACCGTCTTGTTGAAACCACACGTTATCAAACTGATCATTTGGCAGAACTTCTCGAATGGCAGGAATAATTTGATTTTGCAACATTTCAAGAATCTTTGAGCTATCAATGTCTGGTTCTAAATAAATCGGCCAATACAGCGATTTATCAAAAATAATGGAGAATATTTAAAAAAATATAAATATGTTTTGAAGATCAATCAAATCATTTAAAATTCGATAGAATCTTTCTTGTTTGCCTAATTGCGGGTTTTTAAAAGCCCAGTAATAGTGATTCTTTTTATTAAAAACTCCACATGCAAAAAAAGGAAAATCACTTTGTTGAAGTCCTTGTACAATTATTGGCTTATAAGGACGATATATAGTAACTTTTAAAATATCATAAATAGGTAATTTTGGAATATTGAGTTAGGTACCAGCAATTATTTTAGACGAAGTCAGATTGTTATTAGAATATTCGAAAACATTCTCGTTATTTTTCATATAATTCTTTGAACGAGATTTCTCGCAACTACCAAACTTAAGTAAGGTTCTAACCAGTGTAGGAAAATAAGTTCTTCTGGGTTATCATCATTCGGGGTACATGTTAAAATAATTATCCATAGATCTCATCGCATTTCTTTCATTTCTCTTAAAACGCCCTAGCAGCTAATAGCGTCACGAATTTTTAGCAAGAGATGTCGCGAATAGTGTCATGAATGATACAGAGAAATTACCATCTACAAATACCCGATATTTTACAACCGTTGGTTTCATTATCTAGTTTCCATTTTCTTTTAGACTTGAGGAAATATAATTGACAGTCACGAAGTATTGCAAATGACCATTCGTTTCTGTTTCTCCACGATAAAAAGCCGCCCGGTGCAAGTGGGTTCTCCACCACGAAAATCCAGGGGGTGGCCCCCGAGACAGGAAACCGGTAGATATCTTCACCATTGGACAGTCAAACCGTCGAATACTTCACAGGATAGTTGCCGATGCCAATGAGGATATTTTGACCGTGGATACTTAGTGTAATTATGGTATATCCCTACATTAGGAATCGCTTGGCTGCCGAATGTTTGAACTATGCGTCATCTGCAGGATGCTGTGCTATCTTAATAATAAGACATCCGCTCACCATTTCTATGATGAAAGTTCCCTTTACGACTGATTGACATAGCGGAAAATATTGAAATAAACCAAAGCTATATTTCATGGAATGTTAGAAAATTCCAGAAAAATATATAAAAAATCGTCTTGGTAAAACTAAAAGCAATGCCAGCTTAAGATCTAATACAAAAATGTTTGGAAATACTTTAGGTGTAAAACTTGCATGTCTTAAGAAAATTCATGTATCACGACAGACAATCTCACGTCGCCAAAAAAATTCAATAATTTACATCGAAAGAGGCCTTCACGTGTTCCCAAGTTATCAGGCAAACAAAAATATAAGCTGTTTCAGAGAACTGAGGTTATAATGTCTCTTAGTAAAAACTGGGTTAACATCTTGTCCTCAGATGAGGCAATAATACACTACACTCGGTGGCAGATTCTCGCCCTATACTCGTCTGGAGAGCTACAGAAGGACATGCCGAATTAACTGCAACTGAACCCCATATCCTATATTTAGCATAATGATGCAATAGCTTTATATCCAAGAAGTGTTAATGGGTGAATATTATGTAATTATTCAAGACAATTCGCCTCCAAATTGCACATTGACGGTAATCAATTTTTATTAAGAAAAAGTTATAAGTTGCCTGAAATAGTCGCTGAATTCAATAGATATGCATGTGATAGAATATTCCTGAAATATCCTAACAATATGGATAAAACGAAAAATAATGCTCAGTGAGAATTGAGAATGGAATGGAACAGAATTTCTCGAACCCAATGTACTTATATTAATTGGCACTCAACAACTTGTATCAACTCAAATGGCGGAATACAAACTATTCAACTTGTTCGTGCAAGTATTATCGACTTATTTTTATTTCGTTCTGATATATATATATATATATATATATATATATATATATATATATATATATAAAATCAGAACGAAATAAAAATAAGTCGATAATAATTGTACGAACAAGCTGAATAGTTTGTATTCCGCCATTTGAGTTGATACAAGTTGTTGAATGCCAATTAATATATATATATATATATATATATATATATATATATATATATATATATATATATATATATATATATATATGTATATATACATTATTACTCATAGGATGTGCAAAACCTATCGATTTAGCTTTCCACACAAAGTTGTTATTTTTCGCCCTATACGGTCAAACTTCATTTAAGATTTTATTGCTGTGATCAACATAATATAAACTTTTTTATTGCTCTCCATACAAGTATATACAATTTAAATTTTACATAGTAGACAGTGTGTCCTATTTTAAAGAAATATATCTAGTTACAAACGATTTTCGTGTACTTTAAATTTTTAAGTTTCCTGGTATTTTTGCAGTATAATTTAAAAACGTAAAGTTAGAAGATTAGCAAATCCTTTTAAGATCTATTAAAAAATATTCTTATAATTACTCGTACTAGTAAATTTACTAAAACCATAAAGCGCTTTAATATAAAATTTCTATCTTTTTTCATCTTTTTAGACATCTTCATTCATCTCATAACTATTTGTGAAAACAGGCTTTTGTCGGAAATAAATCAGCTTGACGTTTTGTGTCGGATTAGAAACAGGTCACCAAGTAAAAGAAATATATTATTTCGAACATGTTTACTTTCTTTAATAAAAGTTCGGAAAGAGAAATATTTACCAACATATTTTTGTGTAATATTCTAATAGTTATATATTCCTAAAAACATTGATTTATTACAAAAATAATAACAATAACTTGGCAGTAAAAAAAATTTAATTTACTAGTTAAACGATACTTTATTAAATGAAACTCTACTTGATTATTTATGAGAGTCATAAAATAACTAAGGTATTTTTATATAATATATATATATATATATATATATATATATATATATATATATATATATATATATATATATATGTTTATGCGGCTTTCACAGATTCCTCCGTGTGAGTTGCAATAGTAATGGATATATCCACATTATGCCGTTGTAGTGCAGAAATCACATTCAGCAAACGTACAGGGTGAGTCAACGATTGAATGAAGTAGGTTTGTGCCTTTTCGTTGAAATTAACAAAGAAACTATATTTATTGTTTGATACAGTTTATTTTTACGTAGATTTTAAAAATATTTAGGACTCTACAGGGTGAGCCAAAAAACTAGGACAGCATAAAGTTGTATTTTTTTAAATAGAACACCCTATATACGAATCGTATTTTCGATTTAGCTTATAATTTTAAATCTTTTTTATTAAGAGTTTACTATAACAAAACTTTATAGTTTCTGAGATAATTAAGTTTAAAGAAAAAAAGTCACATTTTCAAGCATCAATTCAATCCTAAATAACGTTTTCAATTTTGTGACAAATATATTCAAATTTGGAATTTAGTAAGGCCAAGGACAAGTTAACATAATTTTTACCTAATATTTGTAATAAAAGCTACAGGGTGTTGAACACATCGGCTCAAATTTGAACAAGTTTAAATAAATAAATATCTTTTTTTTTTAAATCGTACACCCTGTATATTTTCATGTTATTTAATAGAGTAATAAAAACCCTAAAAGGTTTGTTCAATATATCCTATACCTATTTATAATAGTTTTTGAGATATTTCAGTTTTTCTTATTTTCCATACTTTTTTACAGACATAGTCTTCATTATCATAGTAGCCATGTAAAATAATAAAAAGAAACTACAGAAACAAACAGAATGTGGTTAAATATGATGAAATACATTATTCGTTATATTACATAGGCAATAGTTTAATTAAACATAATGTGAAAAAATTAACACAACAATAACGACAAGGCAAATACATATTTACTTTTATACTAAATTGAAACAAAAAAATTACCTATTAAATACTGAGATTAATTATTTCTTTTTAATAAGTGTTCGAATAAACGACCCTCTTGTGCAATGTACAAATTTAGTCTTTTTTGCAGATTTTCTCGGACCCTGGACAAAATTAGTGGCGTTATTGTTCTACAGGTATCCCTAATCCTGTTTCGCATATCTTCCACTGTTGTTGGTGGATTAACATACACCTTATTTTTAATATAACCCCATAGGAAGAAATTTAATGGGGTGATGTCGCAAGACCTTGGTGGCCACTCAATGAAACCCCCACGTCCAATCCATTTTTGCGGATATCGTTGGTCCAAAAACGCACGAACTTCACGATGGTAATGCGGAGGCGCACCATCGTGCTGGAACCACATACTGTCGAGCTCATCCCTATCGAGACCTTGAAGCAGTTGGGGTAGTTCTTCTTGTAGAAAGTTCAGGTAACTATGGCCATTTAGTGGTTCATTAAAAAAGTGGGGTCCAATAATTCGATTATGATGAATACCACATCAAACATTTAATGACCAGTGGTTTTGATGTTGCACCTCTCTAATCCAAAATGGGTTTTCTGTGGCATAATAATGCATGTTGCGTCTATTTACGGCACCGTTACTTCTAAAAGTAGCTTCATGACTAAACATTACCTTGCATAATAAATTTGGATTTAATTGAATCTCCGCATTTACTGTACGACAAAAGTTTACACGACTTTCGAAATCCTGTCCATGCAATTCTTGGTGTAATTCCATGTGATATGGATGATACCTATATTTCTTGGTAGTACGATTAGCGGTGGATTGTGATGTTTCACATAATGCTGCTAACTGACGGCTACCAATATAAGGATTTTCCTGAACATTTAACAATACTTGTAGTTCTTTTTCTTCATTAGTTACTGGTTTGTTGGCCACTTTACGTTTTTGATAATCAACAGTACCAGAAGAATCAAATCTTTGCATTAAGTTTTGAAAAGTATGGGTATTAGGCTGGCGTCGATCAGGATACTTCATTTTGTAAATTCTTTGAGCAAGAAGGCAATTTTTTTGAGCCTCTCCTATTGTATAAATCATATCTATTAACTCATTCTTTGGAAAATTCATTTTACAATATAAGATGAATGCAAAAAAAACCAAACTACACTACATAAAAAGCAAAAGAAGCGATTGCGGTTAAAAATTTGACACACAGAAAAATGTTCTTTTACATTGTTTTTGCCATGGCTACTATGATAATGAAGACTATTTCTGTAAAAAAGTATGGAAAATTATAAAAACTGAAATATCTCAAAAACTATTATAAATAGGTATAGGATATATTGAACAAAACTTTTAGGGTTTTTATTACTCTATTAAATAACATGAAAATATACAGGGTGTACCATTTAAAAAAAAGATATTTATTCATTTAAACTTGTTCAAATTTGAGCCGATGTGTTCAACACCCTGTAGCTTTTATTACAAATATTAGGTAAAAATTATGTTAACTTGTCCTTGGCCTTGCTAAATTCCAAATTTGAATATATTTGTCACAAAATTGAAAACGTTATTTAGGATTGAATTGATGCTTGAAAATGTGACTTTTTTTCTTTAAACTTAATTATCTCAAAAACTATAAAGTTTTGTTATAGTAAACCCTTAATAAAAAAGATTTAAAATTATAAGCTAAATCGAAAATATGATTCGTATAAAGGGTGTTCTATTTAAAAAAATACAACTTTATGCTGTCCTAGTTTTTTGACTCATCCTGTAGAGTTCTAAATATTTTTAAAATCTGCGTAAAAACAAACTGTATCAAACAATAAATATAGTTCCTTTGTTAATTTCACCGAAAAGGCACAAACCTACTTCATTCAATCGTTGACTCACCCTGTACAACTATATGCAACTTCCTGTATAGATAAAGTAAAATGCGAACAGTTTATGCAAACTTCGTTCCATCATATCCTTTCCCTCTTATAGGTTGAACAATTTGGATAAATTGCTACAGAACACAATATATCCTAATCCACCACCCTCGAGATGATGGCCTACCTGTACCACCATATCCAGAAGAAAGTCAAAACTTAATGTAAATATATCCACTGCCATTGCATCTCACACGGAGGAATCCCTGAAAGCCACATAAACATATATACGCTATTCAGCAAGAGGTCGGCGAAGCCGCGTTTAGTGTTGCATACTTCCTTCCGATCTGTCCTTTGCACAAACGGGTGCATGTCGGTACCCTGATGAGTCTAGTAGAGGCGAAACATGTACCTCTGCCGTATTACTGTAGCGGTGAGAGTAAGTTTTGACTTTCTTCTCGATATGGTAGTACAGGTAGACCATCATCTCGAATGGTGGAATAGGATAAATTGTGTTCTGTAGCAATTTATCCAAATTGTGCAATCTCTAACACGGACAGGATATGATGGAACGAAAGTTGAATTTAGTGTTAGCATATATATATATATATATATATATATATATATATATATATATATATATATATATATATATATATATATATATATATATACATATATATATATATATATATATATACAATTTATTAATTTCTTGGATATAGCAAACATTTCTAGATCAGTCAGCAATTAATATAACCTGGATTGAGCGACCCACGTTTAATCAAATTTTAGTAAACGGGTAAGCAAAATATTTAATTTTGTTCATCAAATAAAAATAGTAATAAAATCCTACTGGTCATTCACAAAATGGGCGCAACTCTTACAAAGACCATTATAATTTACTCGTTTTGTTTGAGTGGGTGTATTCAAGTAATGTAAATGTAAATAAAATAAATAATTTGTTTTATTTTTATAATTATGAGATCAAAATCAAAATGGTTAGGTACATCGAAGTAAAAAAGTAATTATGTATGTTTATAAAACAATTATTTAAACAAAAAATTAGTTTTATTCTTATTGTATTATCAATGCTTGCTTTGCCTTTGAGGGACTGCCACGTTTTCTTTCTTCTCCTATGGGAATACTTTTAACTTCAGGCGGAGGCATCGTATACTTTAAGCGAATCGCGAAACCAATCACGTGCTTGCATATATAGATTTTGAAACAAGCTGGATAATCACATCTTCCCTTTTTCCATTCATTTTTCTCAATTGGCAGTAAGACAAGTCACTTACTGAAATTGTTATTCTTAAAATTATCAAAACTTTCCCATGTGCATCATAAATTTTACAGTTAGTTGCTTGACTAGCAGGAATTTCGTAGTAATTATAATTGTCATCTTTATACACTACAATCACCTCTTTGGGTACTTTTGTCCACTGGTAAGCATCTATCCAGTCCTTGGTAGGTAAAAAGGGTATTTTGACAACCTAATTGTCTTCTGGAATCGTAATATATTTATTAAACCACAGGCTTAGCATTTCTTTTGGAACCGCACCCAAAAACCAGTTGCAATTGTGTACTAACCACTGTGCTTTAAAATAAGTGACAAATTTTTGCAGAAAAGCTGCATCAAATATATTCTTGTCTGTTGTAGAATGTAATGTATCAACATCATTCAGGATATTATTGCGCAGTTCCATGTTTTTTTATTTTTTCTACCCTCTTTTGAATTTTTCTCTTTTCGTGTACCCAATTCATGCGAACTACCACATTTTGTCCAAAAACCTCAAGAAATGCATTTTGAATACTTTACGCAGCATCGCAAACCAATACTTGTGGATTCCATGAACTTTTAAAGATTTCTTGTATTTGGTTCTTAAGTCCTTGGAGCATCAATTTAAAAACATCTTTTTATTCATTGCTTGATACCGTTAAACAAACAGGGTGGAACTTTCTGTTTTTATCGGTGGTTTCACATACCAAAACAGGGTTTCCCTGGTGATTTTGTACATATTTCGCAATTTCAGTTAAATATTTTGTTACCATAACAATGCGAAAAATGGGATTTTTTTCGTCACTGTCACCAATTTGATAACAAACCACAAAAATTTCATATGGATCCAAAGGAAGGTCTGATTGTGAATATCTCCAAGCTTCAAGCTCTCCTCAACTTATAGTCGGCTGGTCGTTTATAGCACGACATCGATCACTCAAGTAATTTCTTAACTGAGTTATTTGAGAAACTTTATTATTTTCCATTTTTGCGAAACTTTGCATTATTGCATTTGGTTTCATTTTTAAATCAAATAATTTATTAATTTCACTCTTCACAGTGTCACTCAAGCCGTACGACGAGGTACATTCTTTTTTTTTTGTTATGGTTGTGATCAGCATTAGTCTTGAACATTAATACAGAATCTGAAGTATTTTCAAATAATACATTCTTGCAGAGCATTTTGGAACACGTCTTTTCAACTTATTACACCTATAGTATCTTTTTTCCATCTTCAGTTTCGTGACGATAATATAATGATCAAATACCTTCAGATTTAATGATTGTTTCAACTTGTTTAAAGTTATCGAACCTTTAAATTAAGTTTCAGTCCAAAAACGACTTTATTTTCTTAACCACTAGTGCTTCGTTGTCACTGTTGCAGTCCGTCTCCGATTCGTACTCGTGAATTAGTCGTATATGTTCTTCATCGTTTTTATCATTACTATTATTATCTATTTTACACTGCCACCAAAACGAACAAAAACCACTGTCAAACACGTTAATAATACTGCAATTTGACTGCTACTAATCACCGAATGACAATACATGCACGCGATTGGCTGCTCGTGTCACGCGAACTGCTTTTGCTTCGCCCACAATAACGAAATCTGCCGATTTATATTAATAACCGTTCTTTTAATAAGCATATATATATATATATATATATATATATATATATATATATATATATATATATGTATATATATATATATATATATATATATATATATATATATATATATATATATATATATATATGTGTGTGTGTGTGTGTGTGTGTGTGTTTATGCGATTTTCACGGATTCCTCCGTGTGAGATGCAATAGCAGTGGATACATCCACATTATGCCGTTGAAGTGCTGAAATCACATTCAGCAAATATACAACTATATGCAACTCCGTGTATAAGTGAAGTAAAATGCGAACAGTAAATGCAAACTTCGTTCCATCATATCCTTTCCGTGTTAGAGGTTGTACAGTTTGAACAAATTGCTACAGAACACAATCTATCCTATTCCACCACCATCGAGATGATGGCCCACCTGTACCACCATATCGAGAAGAAAATCAAAACTTACCCTCCCCGCTACAGTGATAGCTAGTACAGCTATAATAAATGTAGATGGTGTTCCTGCAATTAGTATAATGAAGCCACCTACCTTCAACCACAAAGTACCTTGGCTTACCTACGTCCGTCATTTCGGAGCTGCCGCCACCGACAATAATTAGAGTTCACCGGAGAAGGCACTTGATCTTTTTTTAGCACTACGAGTTGAAGCTATGGAGATTCTACGTAACATTCCCGAAGAAAAACAGAATGAATACGAGTTTATTGTTACTTTTCTGGAGATGCGTTATGGGGAAGCCCACCTCCAAGAAGTTTATATGGCCCAAATCCAAGAAAGAAGACAAAAATACAACGAAAATCTACAAGAATATGTGGCGGATACAGAGAAGCTATTACATTTGACTTATTCAACATATTCTTAAGAAATAAAGCAAGGGTTAGCAGTAAGTAGTTTTATCGAAGGTTTATACGACCCTGAGACAAGTTAGACTCTAAGAATGGCCCGATTGAAGAAAATTTCCGAGGCTCTTGTTTATGTCCAGTTTGACACAGCTAAACAGACCTCAAGGAACCAAGAAGAAATCATAGGAAGAGTCATTGTTTTCCAGAATGATCGCAAGACCAATGAGGAATTCTTCATGAAGCTAATAAGAAACAAGACAAGACAAGAATTTTTAAACAAATAAAAAACACATAACAACAAAAACACAACCTTCTATAGCAGAAATAGAATTAGTTAATGGAAGTGTAGCCAAGAGGAGCATGTAGAAAGCCGCTGTACTGTTGATAGTGATCAGAATCAGGAAAACTACCAGTACTCAGCTTAAAGGGGCGAAAGCTGGCTAGGTGCTATCAAGCCCCACCAACCATAACAATTAAGGTGTCCCGGCTGCAAAACAATGGTTCCAGCTTGGCACTACCGGGAAAGGTATGTGATCGGGTATGTGAAATTGTATTAGATACTGATTCTACTCACGCCATTGTAAAGCCGGATATCGTGACGTGATGTAAAATTTCTTTTCATAAAAGCATTATATCCTGCAAATTGCCAATGGCGAAATAATACAGGTGAAGGGGATACATTAAGCAGAAATAACCCTAGGAAGCACCACTTTCAGACATGCAGTTATTGTTGCTGATATTTTGGACGAAGTAGTACTGTCTAGATGTCATGGAACACCAGAAGCTTGTCCTTGATATTCCTCAACCAGTGCTGTGAACCAGAAATGAAGACCTTGTTATGAATCTACCGTAAGGCGTCTACGAGCGGATTCGTTGGGAAACGCCGTACAGTGAACTTTGAAAAAGTGAATGAGATTTCACCGAAACGTCAGCTGCCTTACAGTCCTGAAAGAGACTCGGTACATACACGGGATGCCCGAAAACCTTTGATTACACACACACACACACACACACACACACACACAAACACACATATATATATATATATATATATATATATATATATATATATATATGTTTATATATATATATATATATATTTAATTTTGTCCAAGAATCCACCACATTAGTATACTGTGCGCAACAGCATGCTTTCGTATCGTCTTCCTGAATACACCTCTGTGATTTATTATTAAAATTCGATCTATATTCATAACGTTAGAGAATAAATATTAGCAATACTTTGGCAAATATAATTTTAGTAACATAAAAGAACATGTTTAACGTTAACACTAAGCGGTTTAAATCCTACATTTTACAATGTTTCTAAATAATCATTCGTTAGAGCAACTAACAAACAATATTAACTTTGCATTTAAACTCGTTAATCCATCCTGTTCTTTACAAAGACTTAAAATGAAAAACAAGAAAAAGTATAAAATAAAAATTTATTTCCATTCTGCGTTCTATCAGGAAGCAAAAAACAAAAACCTTTTTAAAGGATTCTGGGTTAAACCCAAGCTTTAAAGGCTTTTCCTTGCGTATTTTTAAATTTATTTACCGCTAATGTATATTTTATGTGATCCTTCCTGATATTCTGGTCTGAGATTTAAAAAATGCATTTTAATTTTCACCAGTAGGAATTTTAGACATAATAGGATTTCCGTACTGTTACAATATTTTAAGTAATCAGAAGCAATATTTATTTTTCCCTTTTTGTAAAAATAATATGTTCCTTCCTTTTAAATTTCTGCTTTTGAAATAACCAAAAAACGACTTAGATATTTCCCATTTTAAGGAAACCAAGGTCATTGTAGAGGTTTTTTATAAATGATACTTTCATAATTTTACACTTTTCTTGCGTAAAGTATAATATTCGACGATTGGTTTTGTTCTTTGCTTCTGCTCATTGTGATAATTGAGATTTCGTAGACGTGTAGTTACGCAATGTCATTAATTGAACTTATATACCAATAGCCAATTATTGATTTCACATGAGATTCCAATTAGTTTTTGCCTAATTTAGTTCATATGGCTTTCGGGGTAAGAGATTATCGAATCTAAAAATCCTACAGTTATGATTTACTATTCAACATGAATTCACCTTTTTTGTAAATCCTTTAAAAAAATATATTTGCAGTATGTACCAATTAAATCCTTCAATACAATTTCAGTTAGTTAATAGTATTTCATTGTATTTTAGTAAAGTGTCCAATATTTGATTGTTGAGTTTATTTTCTCAGTTATTACTTGTATAAAACTGGGTGACTCCCTCTAGAAAAAACAGTTTGAATTATTGGTGCTAAAACCACGACCATCTAGTCTCCGCCAAAATGATGAACTGCGATAAGCACTACGACATTTTGTGGTAACTGACTGTTAAACCATTACACGTGGAATTTTTATTTTTCGTTTTATACAGGGAGTCGCATTATCACAGCTCAGTTAAGTAAGGAATTGATGGAAAACAATATTTAGCCGCATACGTTACAAAATTTAGAACCTACTGGCGCCAAAAAATAACGCAAGCCCTGTATAGTCCATGATCATGGAATAGAACTTCAAAAAATTGCGCAACGCATTATAAAAAGAAGAAAGCAACGAATTTTAATTTACATAATTAATTAGGTTGTTGTCATTTAAAATACAAAAATATAAAATAATATTAAATTTGCATATTACTACGGTGAGATTGTCTCATACAAATCAGACTGTAACACGGCTCAACTGTGTAGTAATGTGTAGGTACTAGTTAAACATCGGTGCTCATTAACTGACAACCAGGTTTTTATCTAAAAGTAAACGCAAAAGGAAAACCAAAAAAAAAACGTGAAGAAGAAGAAAGCCTGAATTCTTATTTGAGGTTAAAAGATTTCCGTCTTTGCAACGTACAAAACTCCTAAAATTCCCGTCTCCGTGCTTACTCCATTAAAGATAACGCAATAAACAGCAAAACAGGTAAAAGATAAGGAAACTAAACAACTAAACTCAATTACCGCAAAAATTTCATCTGTTTTTCTCCTCAAAATCCCAAAGGATGGTTCACATAAATTGTGACGAAAAATCTACAACTTCTTTTGTTTTTTTAATAAGGAAAGTAAAACGTCAAGGCAAAGTGGTGTCGGCATTATATCAAAGATCTCTGCGCACCATATTTCTTCCTTTCAAACGTCAAAAATTTTTAAAAATGACAGCTCGAAAATGACACTATGTGGGTATCCAACTTCCTGCAATCAGTTGAAATAAAGTTGTAAAATAAGCCGACTCACTATCATTTTTGGCTTTTAATTAAATAAGTATCCCACTGAGTATTTTTAAATTAAAGAAATATACTTCTGGTCATTACAGACGTAGAACAGGTAATGAATAAGTTACCTGTCCAAATTCCCCTCTCATAAATTATCGATCGTGAAAGTTTATGGACCCCGTAGACTCGATGTCGTATGGAAAAATAATTAAGGTATAACGATTACTACACAATGAAATCAAATAATACAACCAAAATAGCTCAAAATGAGATAATGCAAAAAGTAACTACTTCAAAAAAGAATTCGACAAATTCGAGAGTGACAGTATAGATATAAAACCTAACTTACAAAAAAAAACAATGCAAAATCTAAGGAACTGATCAAAGAAATTAGAAAAAAACTGCTATTCGAAAGGAAGAATTACACTCGAATTGTAGACAAGAAAGGCGAGATTTAACTGGAAAAAGATAAAATAAATTCAACAATAGATATAAATACGATCACTCACAGTCTGGTAAAGATCAACTAAAACAACATAAACAAGGATCAAACAGTGATAATTAAAAATAACATTAAACTGCGCTTTGTAGTATAAGAATATGGCCAAAATTTAGAAAGATAAAATAATCGAGCTTTGAAAGGAATCGACAAGGAATTAGAACTACTGAAATTAGTAATAAAATAAAAAAAAATGCGACTAACCGACAAATCGTCTGGTTTTATTCGAAGAATTTATGGCAGATACTTAAAGAAAGGAATACTTCATTTGCCCATAACGTGAGAATTTGCGAAAATAAGGTAAATTTAACTGAATTAGCCGTAGCAAACTTAAATTGAACTTTCAACCCCGAACCAAGCCCTGATAACAGCTTAATTAGTGAGAATTTATCACGGTCAATTTATATTAAATATTTATCATAAGAGGATACATATTTGAATTAATTTTGATCACGAGTTATAAAATATTTTAAACTTTTTCAAAAATAGAGAAATGAGAAACTTTCTTGTTAACATTAGCTGCATTATATGTAAATGTAAAACTTGTCACAATAGTCAAACACAGAAAAAAAGTGTTTTGAGCCCAGAACTGGACATTGTTAAACATAATCATATTGTGTACATTTTATAGAGGGTGTCCGGGAAAAGGTGGAAAATCTCCAGGATATGAAAAAAAACGCGTGAATGGAATACTACAAGTTCATATAAACTTTTTTCGTTTAGGCTCCCTCTTCGGAGATATGCGCTCCCAAAGAGCTGCAATGACATCAAGGTTTTTATACATAGTTATTGAACCACCAGGTACATTTAAATTTTCTTTAATATGATGTATACCCAGGGGCGGATCTAGCCTCTCTCCTTGGGGGGGGCGGTGATATCACAAAAGTACAGTATGGCAAGCGAAAACAAGTCGTCCCCGGGAGGGGGGGGGGGACACCAGCAACATTCCCATTTCTAGTGTAAAAGGCAAGGATGGGGCTATTTTTGTGAATTTGAAACTCTTGGAGAGGGGGGGGGGGGCGATCACAAGAAAAAACAAGTTTCCGACAGGGGGTGGGAAGATGCGATCAACATACACATTCCTCGTATAGGAGGCAGAATCGGGTCTATTTTCCTGACCTCAAAGCTCCTGGGGGGGCGGGGTGTTATCGCAAAAAAAAAACAAGTTGTCAACGGGGGAGGAGTTGCCAGCAGCATACACATTCCTAATATAAAAGGCAGAATCGGTTCTATGTTCCTGAACTCAAAGCCCTTGTGAAGGGGAGGGGCGATCGCAAGCATACACATTCCTATACTCTATTCAAGAACTAGAGAGAGTAATAAAACTGTTACCGAAACCTCCAACGTACCTACTTCAGTGCCTCCGGTAACTGAGAACTGCGGTAAATCTAATTATATTTAAATATAAGCTTTTATAAATTTACTGCAACAATAAAATTTCTGATAATTCAATTTAATTTCTGTCAGTGAGCAAAGCACACCTTACAGTGTGTCCTTAGTGATTTTTTTGTTTGTGCTTGTTTTTATATATTATTTGAGATTAGTGAGATACCCAAAAGATGGAGGGCATTTTTTCCTCAACGAAAAACTTATTACGATGAATGTTTATGATGCCTTAAGATATTAATATCTAGATAATAATGTTAAAATCTCTGTTGAGATGTATTCCAATATAACAGGAGTTCGAATATCTATCATGTACCGAACACTGACGGAGAAAAAAACGACTGGAATTGTTAGTAATTCCAAGCTATATTCGATCACAGGCAGACGAAAAACCTCGTTGGAAGAAGAGAAGTAAACTGTAATAAAAGGAGTTGTACATACATTTTATTATGAGAAGCAGATCTCAACCGTCGACAAAATTCTAACTAAAATCAATGAAGATCGGGATTTGACTGAAATTAAAAGAACTGAGCTCTGGAAATTGCTCAGAGAACTTAATTTTTGTTGGGAAAAACCAGATAGGAAATCTGTTCTTATAGATCGTCCGAAAAATGTCCGTTGGTGAAGGAAATATCTCTCTCAAATAAAGGGTAGAGTTGCTGGAAATAACACAACTTACAAAATTAATAATTTAACTAGACTTTTGAAAGATTTTTTTGAATAAAGTTACTGCAGATAATTGTGAAAAATCCATATAATAAAAGAATAAAAGAAAATGTGGAAACTCGATCTCATGATCGGTGAGAGAGGAATCAATTATAATTAATTTGAGCGAAGATAGCTTCACTGACTTTGATGACGAATAAGATACGTAATGTTTACCAGCGTTAACACAATTTATTATTTAAATTTTCTGTAACATATAAAAATTAATGACATTTGAATCCCTTTTTAGTGTTTAAATTGTAATTCTGCAGATGGTTTAAGAAATAAATAAACTGGAATGTCAAATATCCCAAAAATGTTTTTAATTAATAATAAAATGACCGATAGCGCCAAAAAAATTTTAATATTATATTGACGAATTTATTTTTTTTATATGTTTAACTTCTTGTATTTTTGATAATGGGTATTTTGTAGGTATTTCAATTATAACTTAGAATTTTTTGAGAGAAAAAGGCTACGTTTTAGTCTGAATGTGCCTAAAACGGTTTCTATGCCAAAATTAAAAATAATAAAACTACAGTCAAAATTATCTATATTTTCTAATATATGTGAATTATTAAAAAAATCATAAGAAATAAAATAATATTATAAAAACTTTTTATTTTAAGTTTATTACTGAAATAATGACGCCTTCCGATGTCTATGACAAGGATTAAAATCCTTTTTAACACTTCACACCACCAAATATCTATTGCTATCCAACCCAAATAGTCCATTATTATAGACCAGTATTTTTGATTATAAAATTTCTGACCCATTCCTATGAAAAATATGTATGTCTAACAGATTTTGCCAAAGACACCGGACTAAAGAACACAGGTAGTTTGCGAAGAAACAAAAGGTAAAAAATGAAAAACTCTCCCTAGTTCTTGAATAAACTATAGTATAAGAGGCAAAATCGGGTCTATTTTCCTGAACTCCAAGCTCTTGGGGGGGGGCGATCGCCCCCACCGCCCCCCCTTGGATCCGCGCCTGTGTATACCAGGTAAGACCCTTCAAATTCCTACCCAAGAAAGTGTTGTAAATTACTCACAGCTGCAGTAACGGACTAGCTGTGACACTCATTACCCCATTTTTTACGCTCTCTATGATAAGAACGTTTGACAACGTTTTCTATATACTTTTAACTACTGAATAAAAATTAAGTACTCTTCATTCATGTCGCTAATCCTAACCGTTTTCGAAAAAACCTCACTTAGTATTCTTTGATATTGAAGGAGCATTCGACCAATCTTTCCTTATTAACATAACAACGTCCGCCAGAAGACATGTCACTGAAGACACTTTGTGCAGGTGGACACAAAACATGCTCTATGCAGTAACACCATGCCAAAGGTAGCACAATCAATTCTCTAGGAGGAAACCGTGGAGGTGTCGGTTGCCAAAAGCCGTCCACAAGGAGGGGAGAGAATACCCTGAGGTATGCTGACGATCTAGTTATGAGCATGAAGAGAAAGCATGGGAAAATATTATTAGAATTTATGCAGGGAGCTCTGACTATAGTGGAGGAGTGATACACAATGAGCACCTTAGGGTAAATCCTGGAAAAATCACAATCATACCCTTCACTTAATGAAAGAAGCTTGGCGACGCTTAGTGGGAACTCACACATGCAGAAATTTAATACTAAAAGAAAATTACCATGATGACAGCAAAAAAAATACTGGACCAAACGTAGAAATTAAAACTACACATTGTACATTGGCTGCACACTGCAGTGTTAAGATTCATGATAACTTATGACCTAATTGAATGGTGAAGAAGAATCACTCAAAGGAAAGCTGTTCAAACTCCAGATTATAGCCTTCTTATACATCACCGAAGCCATGCGAAGCACCCCGATAGTAACCATGGAAACTCCACTAAACTTCCCTCCCATAATATATTAATCATGAATAAGGCGAAGGAATCGGCATACAGGCTGGAACAAAACCAGGTCTGGTGGTCTGAACCTGCCCTCAGGCACACCAGCAAGAAAGCGATGGTGACGAACTCATTACTGGAGATAAGTAGTGATACCATGTCAAGAGCCTATAACTTTTACAGGCTCTACACCCTTTAGACTGACTGAAAGGCTAGATCCGATCAATCACCAAATCAGTCAGGGAACCTCGTATGCTTACCAGATGCATCCAAAACTGACCATGATACAATAGCCAGATTACACGAAACCACATTCGGACTCAACATAAGTGAGGCGTTACGGCAGTATGTACATAACGATATTCCACGCAGAAATGCATGCTATTGATACATGCCTTCAAGAGAATCTGAAGGTTACTTACAGGGGCAGAACTATTCTCAGTCAAGCAGCCCTGAGAACGCTTGCATGTCATTAGATAATATCAAAACGTTGTCTTCAAAACCTTACCGCCATAGCAAAACACAACAAGGTTACTTTTGCGTGGGTACTAGGACACAAAGGCATCCTAGCAATGAAAAAGCTGATTAACTTGAACGGCAAGAGTCTACTACCATATTTATAAGCTTGGAACCAATATTTGGCATTACTAACGTTGCTGATGGATAAATCAATATCACAAGATCCACTGGGTTCCTGTACCCACCCTTCATGTTCTCTCGACGACAGGTATTAATAGCATATATTTCTGCGTGATATACCGTGAAGTGATGCCCTACTTCCTCCTCAGTTTTGGATTCACCTGTTAACGAAACGAGGATTCCTGGCTGACTTAGTGATTGATCAGATTCTGTCTTCCAGTCAGTCTAAATGGTGTAGAGTCTGTCAAAATTAGAGGCTGTTGGCATGATGTCACTACTCGTCTTCAAAAATGAGTTCGTCATATTATATTGGTATGCCTAAGAACAAGTTCAGTCCACCAGACCTGTACGCCGCTTCTCTCGCCACAGTCTTCATTATTATGTCAAGTGGGGGGAGGGGGATTTTTATAGACTTTTCATGGTTGCTATCGAAGTGTTTCTCATGGCTTCCGTAGTGTACAAACAGGCCAGTTTGGAAAATTCTAGAGTAGACCACCTTTGAGTGATATTTTCCACCGTTCAATTAGGCCATAAGTCTGCATGCATCTTACCACCACATTGTGTACTACAGGCACAGCAGACTATTGCTGAGCAGATTATCTGGCAAATTGAACCTCGAAGTGGGCATCTATAATGAAGAACCAACATGCAGACTATGTGATGAAGGAGACAGATTAAGGATATAACAGGCGACACAAAAAGTCACTCGGCTATAGTACAAGGGCTTTTCAACTATGGCCTGATATATTGTTCAATCAATCAAACTAACCAAATTTTGAACTCAATTAATCTAGAAACATGAAATTTTAAAATCAATTCTAGTTTATAAAAAATCTTAAAAATGAAACTTATCTTCTTCTTCTCTAGGTGCTATCTCCATTTTGAAGGTTGTTAATCATCAGGGCGATTCTCACTTTTGAGACTGCAACTCTAAATACTTCATTGTTACTGCAACGAAACCACTCCTTAAGGTTCTTCAGCCATGAGTTTCTTCTCCTTCCTATTAATGTCCTTCCTTGGATTTTCCCCTGCGTAATAATGTCTAGTATTTGATATTTTTCTCCTCTCATGACGTGTCCCACATAGAGCAACTTTCATTTCTTAATTGTTAGAATTACTTCTCTCTCCTTACGTCTCATTACTTCCCCGTTGGTTATTCTTTCTACCCATGAAATCCTCAACATTCTCTGGTACATCCACATCTCAGACGCTTCCAGCCTCCTCTCGTCAATTATCTTAAATGTCCAGGCTTCCATTCCATAGTATAGTACAGACAGCACATAATATCTCATCAGTCGTATTTTTAGTTCAGGATTTAGATCTCGGCAGCAAAACAGCCTCTTCATTCTTGTAAATATGCTTCTGGCCTGTTCAATTCTTATTCGTACTTCTTGGGAGCTATCATTGTTTTCTTTAATGATTGTGCCCAGATATTTTTATTCTCTTACACTTTGAATAGGTCGATTTTTTACATATATCCTACAAATATCCTGAGTTGTTTTTGTCATCAGCATATATTTTGTTTTGTTTTTGTTCAGTCCATATTCTTCGCTTATTGTGAACATTTTATTAATTAGCGTCTGTAGGCATTTATGTCTTGCAGCTAAAAGAACTGTATCGTTGGCGTACCTCAGATTATTTATTGTCATGCTATTAATTTTAATGCCGATGTCCAGATCACCAAGTGCCCTATTTACTATATTCTTCGAGTAGAGTATTGATGAAAGTACACACCTCTCTGTATTTCTATTTCTTCTGATGTTATGTCGTCCATTCGAATTGCTGCTTTTTGACCATAGTATAGGTTTGAAATTATTCTCTCCGAGGTTTATCCTTCTCTTTACTACTGTTTCGATAAGTTGGTCATGTTTAACTTTATCAAAGGCTTTGTGGTAGTTTACAAAGCACAAGTGTGGATATTAAGTGCAAACAGTGACTCACTTATTCCTTTACGGAATCCACTGGACCTGGAGCTTTTTCGTTCTTTAGCATGAGATGAGGGACTCACAAAATATGCTAAGATAGTTTCAGTTTGTGTCAAATTAATGTTGAATCTAACTGGGGGATATCAAATCTAAATTCGAATACTACTCATGAAATCTTGTAGGGTTAAGGATCAGATCTTATCAGTTTCATTACAATTTCACAACAGTGTTGCGTCTAGTTAAAAAGTGAAGTGTGTGGAGATCCAATTTTGATATCTTGAAAAGTTCTTACATATTTTTTATTATATATATATATATATATATATATATATATATATATATGTATATATATATATATATATATATATATATATGCTGTCACTGTTTTTATAATTGCTACGTACCCAAAAGAGGTTAAATAAAAGCATAACGAAAAAATTTTATTATCGATTATTCCCGTTTTTCTGCTCCAGTTTTCCCTATCAGCAGAAACAATAAACATGGCAACATAATTTACTATTTATCCAACCAAGCAAAATTTCAATTCAAAAATCACTGTTAACTAAAAGCGTATATTCTCAATTGGAAATCGGTTATTCGGTTGAAATAGTAGTTGCATAATAACTATGCATATTTGGAGTGCGTTTTGTTGGATTAAGTGAAAATAGTGCGCTTGTGGTTTGTTCTTAATCAGAACCATGTAATTAAATGCAAATGTGTATGGTTATTTTGCTGATAATTGATTTTATAAATTAAATCCCTTTAATCCTAAATTAGAGCATAATTCAAAATTATATTCAGATAAATTGTCGTTAATTACGAAATATTAAACAATCTAAATACATATAATAGATTGTTGGCTCAAAAATATAATGTGAAAACTGTTTACTTGTACCGATAGCACAGTCAGTTTAGAAGAGTGGGATCTCTTACACTTCGGGAACAAGCTAACAACTCTTCTGGTTTCGTCACGTCTGTCCATCAGTATGTCACTGCCTCAGTTGCTCATGTTTTTCAGGCACATCCCTCCGGTAAACCCAAAAACAAAACTGAAGCTAAATTGCAAAAAAATAAGGTAATTTGCCTATGCGAAAAGTAGTGATGAAAAACTTTTGGTGTACTCTGTCTAGTGGAGTAAGACCATCAAAAATGCAATAAAATTTTTGATATTTTAGTCACTTTATTCGAGTAATATAAGCCCTCGAAGTGGCAAAATGTCTCCCTACCCCTCTAATTTTCTACCTTTTTCTACCATCTCACAATTCCCTATCATTTATCCTAAAAAACCGATTGGGACCTATTCTCCACTCTATACTCCCCTCTCAAACTGAACTCGAATGACATTAACAAATCCATCTAGCTACTTACTGATTCAATATTAACCACGGCAGAAAAAAAAAAGTTTCCAAAACCAACCTAAAATTTAAAAACTTTTCAGTCCTTTTGAAGCCCTAAGAAAAACCAAAACAAAACCATCCCTGTGGAAACGTTACGAGGATGACATCTTCATCATATGACCACATGGAAGATCGAACCTAGACATATCTTAGAAGAACAAAACAACATTTATCACCGCATACAGTTCACATTGGAGGTCGAAGTTAACAGGCAGCTACCTTTCCTTAATCTTCTAATCACCAGAAAACTCACACGCACAAAAATATACCTGAACGTTGAATCTCACCACCATCCATCACAGTTAAAATCGGTGGCCAACATACTGATCTCCAGATCCTTGCGACTAACCAAACCCACGAACCGCCAAGAATAACTACAAAGAACGCAATACCAAAAAAGCTATCAAACAGATCACAAATGCAATAGCAGAGAAAATAGAGGTAGATGACAAATCCAAACTAATAACCACACTGCCATACATAAAAAGTGTAACAGACATAATTGAAAGAATTCTGAGGAAGCATGATGTATGCACAATTTACAAGCCACTAACAACAATATCAAATTTTTGTGCAATTCCAAAGACAAAATATCATTGGAAAACCAAGGACTGTACAGCGTCCCATGTACAGACTGTGAAACCGAATATATCAGCCAAATAAACAGAAGAATTTTTACCAGCGTCCAAGAACATAAAAATATCATAAAGGAAAAGCAAACCACATCAGCTTTATTCCTACATCATCACGAGATAGGACACACTATAAATTTCCAGGAAACTAAACAGGTCGCATCCATAAAGCACTATCGAACGCGCATCATCAGAAAAGCTCTCGAAATAGGAAGCACTAAAACTTTAACAAGATAGATGATGCACAAAACATCTCAAATACATGGAAAACACTAGTCAAAACCAAACCAAAAATAGCACACCAGAGAAACAGGATAACGAGCGGACAGGAGGTACAGACCCATGGAAGCAAGGAAACCAACCAGGTAGAACCAAGGTATTACCTGCGCAAGCGTACCAAATTTCAGCCTGATCGGATAGTCCAAATTAAATAAAATCGTTTGAAAAGAAACATTCCACTATGGTAAGTATATATTGTCTGTTTGTAACTATTTGGCCCTGCATATTCGTTAGTTTACAAATATGCTTTTCTCTCAGAGTATTTTAAGACTTTAGTTATCTTTTGTCACTCTATATATACCGGGTGTCAACGAATCTATTAGACAAGTCATAATTTCTAGAGTATTATGTGTATCAAAATGAGAATTGGTACAGGTAAATGGTATGTGAAGGGGAGAGCTTTCGCATATTTTCCACTTTCCGGCCACTTCCGGTTTCACCGGAAATGGCCCCGGTTTTGAATTTTTAAATAGAACACCCTGTATATTTTAACATTTTTGGATTTCTGAGACAATTCTAGATCAGAATGTAACATTTTAAAAACTTTTTACGTCTACTTCATTTTTTTAGAGCCACTTTTAAAATTGCATCTAGGTGGCCATGATCGGACGCAAATTTAATCTAAGGGCCTTAGGTGATGTCAAAAAAATACAATCGCAAAGTTTTAGTTACTAGTATGAAAGACAGGAATAAGACAAGTTGACAAAATTACGTTTTCATTTCTAACTATTAATTTTCAAATGGCGACCCCTTTTTGACAACTACTTTTCGAAAAAAGCATTCGTTGACGAATCTAACGGTACTAATTTATTTACGATTGGATTAGACATAAGAACAGAAATTAAATATTATTAAGCAAAATACTGGATAATTTATTTACTTATGACAAGTGCGCCATGGACAGCCATGATGCATAATAATTTGCAACTGTTTTTATCAAGTCTTCTTTGGAAAACAAAGCACTCACTTAAGTAGATAATGACAGTGGCATACGCTCTAAGAACAGGCGTAAAAGTTTCTTAATTTTCGTTAAGTTTAGTTTAAATTTTCGTTAAAATAATGTATACTCAAAGTGAAAAAGTGGATATGTTATTAATATTTGGAGAGTGTCATAGAAATTCAAGGAATGCTGCCGAGTTGTATGCTCATAGATATCCGAATCGGCAACATCCAGCCCATCAGTATTTTCTGTATGTCGAGACTCGTTTTAGGCAAATAGGAAATCAAGAGGCGGAACAGAAGTTTATCATAAATGAAGAGACTGAGATTAACGTACTTGCTATGGTTGAGGTTGATAAAACAGTTTCGTTAAGAAAAATTAGTCAAGAACTGCAGATAAGTTATGAATCAGCAAGAAAAATACTGAAAAAGCATGGATATCGAGCATTTAAATATCAGTTACATTAACATTTGTATACTGAGGATGGCGATAGACGGGTAGTGTTTTGTGATTGGCTGCTTCAAAATCATAGAGTTAACCCAAATTTTATCGATTTTATTCTATTTTCAGACGAATCCCGATTTACAAATAATGGTATGTTCAATAAGCACAATACTCGGTACTGGGCACAACAAAATCAACATGAAATGCGAGAGGGCAATTTTCAAGAAAGATTTGACATCAATGTCTGGGCTGGTATTGTTTCAAGGTCAGTTAACAGGGGTTAGATACTTAGGTTTTCTCCAAAATGAAATCGAAAATCATCTCAATGATATACCTTTAGCAGTTTTATGGCGAATTTACTTTCAACAAGATGGAACACCGCCTCACAATACTAGAGAAGTTCTTAATTATTTAATAGAGCATTTTAATAATCGAATTATTGCAACTAATGGTCCGGTACGGTGGCCAGCCCGCTCACCGGATCTTACTGTGCTCGATTTCTTTATCTGGGGATATGTTAAAGAAAAGGTTTACTATGGAGCAGCCCCAGCTACTCTTGAAATATTAGAAGAAAGAATTTTACGGGCATTTAGAAGTATAACGCCCCAAATGCTACAAAACGTGTTGAGAGAAACAATTGAACGAGCTGAAATGTGTCGTGAAAAAGAAGGAATGCACTTTGAACATTTACTACACTAAACTTTTTAACAAATTCAGCTACAGTACTTTCAAATATTTTAAGTGCGTCGTCCAAGTTATTAGTTTATTTTGTTATTTTTTTGTTAATTTTGTTAAATTTTTAATCCAATTCCTGTTTTTCATACTAGTCACTAAAACTTTGCGATTGTATTTTTTTGACATCACCTAAGGCCGTTAGATTATTTTGCGTCCGATCATGGCCACCTAGATGCAATTTTAAAAGTGGCTTTAAAAAAGTGAAGTAGACGTAAAAAGTTTTTAAAATGTCACATTCTGATCTAGAATTGTCTCAGAAATCCAAAGATGTTAAAATATACAGGATGTTCTATTTAAAAATTCAAAACCAGGGCCATTTCCGGTGAAACCGGAAGTAACCGAAAAGTTGAAAATATGCGAAAACTCTCCTCTTCACATAACATTTTCCTGTACCAATTCTCATTTTGATACACATAATACTCCAGAAATTATGACTTGTCTAATAGATTCGTTGACATCCGGTATATATATATATATATATATATATATATATATATATATATATATATATATATATATATATATATAGTATTCGATCTCATTTTAAAGCGGTTGTTTATTTTCTGGAAAAATTCGGCTGCTCGATCCTTGTTATTTTTTTATTGGTAATAATAAAGTTAATTTCACTTCTTTGAATACTTCTTCATACTCATTTCTTCCGCCATTGTCATATCTATCCATATTTCTAAATTATCTTATTTCCAATCCAACTTTGTCATCTTCAGAAACAGCTATTTAAAAATAATCTCCTAAAAAATTTTTTATATGGATTGTTGTTCTTAGTAAAAACATAAACTAAAAAACGTAAATCTAATTTAATTAAAATCCTGAGTTCATATTGTTTTAAGGCTTTACACCAGGAAAAGAAAACAAATGGAAAAACAAAAAATAAAAATTTGTTTTCTTTCTCAGTTTTATTAACCACTAAAAAAAAACAAACATAAAAACCTTTCTAAATTCACCTTGGTTATAAGGATTTTCCTTTATATAGCTACTTCCAAATTTCATTTACCTTTGATGTATTTTTCATGTAATGTTAATCTTTTTTTTTTAATTTAAAATGGAAATGTACTAAACAAAGAAATATAAGGTGCTTTATAATTTATTCCTTATTTATGTAATTTTTTATAAAAAACAATATTAATTTTCTCCATTATATAAAAACTTAATACCAAGATAAAATAATTGAAATAACCAAGAAATTTTACATCCAACACATCCAACTATATAGGTAGTTCAATCGAGGCATTCTTGTACTGATATAACAAAAAGGATAAATAAAAAGAAATAAAACAATAAACATATGTTCAGAGAGTAGAGCAGCAATATTGGCTTTAAAGTCTAATATACAGGATAGTCTAACAAGGAACTGCTGCATAGACTCGGAACGAGGAGCCAGATCGTCTAGCAAAGATGGAGACCGCGATTTAACCATTCGAACCCATACCATTTCTATCTATTCCAATAAGCGTTAGTAAGAAAATATTAAGACTGTTGTTGAAAAATAAATTAACTGAATCCTGGAGGGAGAAGTTCCTAGGAATGAGATGTGGCAAGGAACATATAAGTAGAGCTAACGCGCGACTTGCCAGGGCGATTTTTCCTGGGGAGGAAAGAACTGGAAATCGTCATGGGACTACTAACAGAGCATTGCACCACCTGCGAGACCATCTTAACAAGACTGGCATCATGGATGACTCAATATGCAGATGGTGTTTAGAGGAAGATCAAATTGCTGACTATGTCCTCAAAAAGTGCCTAGTACTTAACTGACTGATACAAAGATATTTCGGAGATAAAATATTATAACGTGAAGCAGTCGGACAAGTTGAATTAACGAGGCTGCTTAGATTCGCAACGAGGACTTAACGAGACCTAACCATCGAAGATTGCTGTTGCATCTCACACGGAGGAATCCGTGAAAGCCGTATAAACATATACCGGGTGTCAACGAATCTATTAGACAAGTCATAATTTCTAGAGTATTATGTGTATCAAAATGAGAATTAGTACAGGTAAATGTTATGTGAAGAGGAGAGTTTTCGCATATTTTCCACTTTCCGGTCACTTCCTGTTTCACCGGAAATGGCCCCGGTTTTGAATTCTTAAATAGAACACTCTGTATATTTTAACGTCTTTGGATTTCTGAGACAATTCTAGATCAGAATGTGACATTTTAAAAACTTTTTACATCTACTTCATTTTTTTAGAGCCACTTTTAAAATTTGCGTCTAGGTGGCCATGATCGGACGCAAACTAATCTAACGGCCTTAGGTGATGTCAAAAAAATACAAACAACAAAAAGTTTTAGTGACTAGTATGAAAGATTGGATTAAAAATTTAACAAAATTAACAAAAAACTAACAAAATAAACTAATAACTTAGACAACACACTTAAAATATTTGAAAGTACAGTAGCTGAATTTGTTAAAAAGTTTAGTGTAGTAAATGTTCAAAGTGCATTCCTTCTTTTTCATGACACATTTCAGCTCGTTCAATTGTTTCTCTCAACACGTTTTGTAGCATTTGGGGCGTTATACTTCTAAATGCCCGTAAAATTCTTTGTTCTAGTATTTCAAGAGTAGCTGGGGCTGCTCCATAGTAAACCCTTTCTTTAACATATCCCCAGACAAAGGAATCGAGCACAGTAAGATCCGGTGAGCGGGCTGGCCACCGTACCGGACCATTGGTTGCAATAATTCGATTATTAAAATGCTCTATTGCCAGGAAAGCAACGGGAAACTACCTGGTATCAAAATATTTCCCCAGGACACCACAATGGCTGAAAACAAGAAAGACACGGCCCTCAGTCCCGGGCACCCCTTAAATGGGGAGAGGGTGCTAAGAATCTCCCGGTCAGCCAATAATGTCCTAAATGTGAAAAAGATCGGTACTTGGAACGTTCGAAGCATGTACCAACCAGGCAAGGTAGCAAATATTATTCAAGAAATGAAACACCTAGACATAGATATTTTGGGATGCAGTGAAGTCCGATGGCCAAATTCCGGAAAAACAGTCATAGGCGAGCACCATGTCTACTACTCAGGAGATGAAACAACACGAAACAGAAATGGCGTAGCTATAATAATAAAAAATGAAATTGCTAAAGCAGTGATAGGATTTATACCCATGTCAGATAGAGTTGCACTGCTGAAGATTAACTCCAGATCCTCTAACATGAACATCATTCAAGTTTACGCACCCACAGCCGAATCTACTGAAGTAGAAATAGAAACATTTTATCAGACCCTAGAAGACGCTCTAAAACTCACGAAGAAACATGAATTAAATATTATCATGGGCGATTTTAACGCCAAAATAGGAGAGGGTACAGTTGAGAAGGTTGTGGGAAGATACGGTCTTGGCACAAGAAATGAGAGAGGCGAAAGGCTGATCCAGTTCTGCCAGGAGACTGACATGGTTGTCATGAATACATTTTTCAAACTGCATCCCAGAAGGCTTTACACATGGAAAGCTCCAGGAGATACTCCAGAGAGAATTATTAGGAACCAAATTGATTTTATCAACATAAACAAAAGGTTTCGAAACTCTATCACCTCAGCAAAAACATACCCAAGCGCAGATGTCTTCTCGGACCACAATCTATTAGTGGCAAATATCAAGATACGACTCAAAGTTATTCGTAAGAAAACGACTCCCAGAAAAAACATAAGACTACTGAAAGAAAATAACATCCAAGAAAAGGTGAAAGAAGAGCTAAATAAAAACTTTGCCAAAATAGCTGAAAGCTACACCGACGATATAGAAGAACAGTGGAACGAAATGAAGACAGTTATCACTACACTAACAAACGAAAATCTGAAATCAAGAAAAGAAAAGAAGCAAGAATGGATGACAGACGAAATATTACAGATGATGGAGGAACGGCGAAGATTCAAAAATAAAAATATACACGAATACAACAAGCTCCACAAGAATATACTGCGGAAAATAAAGGAAGCAAAAGAGGCATTGTTGACTGAGAAATGCATAGAAATTGAAACTCTTCAACAAAAACATGATGACTTCCATATGCACAAAAAGATCAAACAGATGCAGAACATTGATAATCAACGCAATACCGGCATAATCGTAGACAACGAGGGTCAGATCTTGATCAGGATTGAAGACAGGCTGAAAAGATGGAAGGAGTACATGCAAGAACTTTTCGAAGATGCAGTCAGAACACCATACGAAACAAACCACCCCTACGGCCCAGAAATAACAAATGAAGAAGTCAAGATGGCCATCAAACGACTTAAAGATGGAAAATCACCAGGACCTGATGATGTTCATGGCGAAATTTTAAAGTTATTGGAGGAGTCCCAAATCGCAGCTCTTACCAAACTATTTAACAACATATATGAAACTGGACAATTACCAAAAGACTGGCTGCTATCAATATTCATCCCAATTCCTAAAAAAATCAATGCGAGGAAATGCGAGGACCACAGATTAATTAGTTTAATGAGCCACGCGCTTAAAGTACTCCTTAATATCATTCACTCTCGCATTTACACCAAATTAGAAGAACACATCAGCGAAGTGCAATTTGGATTCAGATCAGGCCTTGGAACAAGGGAAGCACTTTTCAGCCAGCAAGTGCTAATACAAAGAGCAAGGGATGTTAACTGCGATGTATTTGCATGTTTTATTGATTTTGAAAAGGCATTTGACAAGGTACCACATGGAAAATTAATTGATATTCTAAGAACATCGGGAATTGACAGTAAGGATATTAAACTTATCTCAAACCTATATTTACAACAAAAAGCAACAGTACGTCTCGAAAACGAACTATCCGATGTCTTTGAAGTCGGAAAAGGAGTTCGACAGGGATGCATACTGTCACCGACATTGTTTAACATATATTCTGAAAATCTCTTTAGAGAAGCCTTGGATGAATCGGAAGACGGCATTACAGTAAATGGTAAACCTATCAATAATATTAGATACGCGGATGACACCGTTCTGTTGGCAGATAGCGCAAATGGTCTCCAAAGAATAATAGATAATGTTGTGGAAGCATGCAGCGAATATGGATTAAAACTAAACTGTAAAAAGACCAAAATAATGATCATTAGTAAGAACATCGACACTAACGCCCAATTTACTGTAAACGATACAACACTAGAAAGAGTAGAGAAAATATCCTACCTGGGATGCAATATCGGTGATACATGGGATCATAGCTACGAAATAAGGACCCGTATTGAAAAAGCCAGAAGCGCTTTTGGTCGCCACAGAAGAGTCCTTTGCAACCTCTCTCTAAATATCAATATACGCATAAGAATTCTCAGATGCTACGTCTTTACCGTTCTCCTCTACGGGGTAGAAAGCTGGAGTCTTACAGAAGCTGCCATCAAACGCTTGGAGGCATTTGAAATGTGGTGCTATCGCCGCATCTTACGAGTGTCATACACACACCACACAACTAACATCACGATTCTCGAGAGGCTCGGAAAAGACAGGGAAATTATCACCACTATAAAGAACAGGAAACTGGCTTACTTCGGCCACATTATGCGTAATGATAAGTATCGATTACTAAGATTAATTCTACAGGGCAAGATCGAGGGCAAGAGAGGCCCTGGACGTAGACGTATATCCTGGCTGGCCAATCTTAGAAAATGGACTGGCCTAACATCAACTGACCTATTCCGAACTGCAGTGAATAGGATAAGATGGGCTAACGTGGTCGCCAACATCATAAGAAGATAGGCACCTTAAGAAGAAGATTAAATAATTAAGAACTTCTCTAGTATTGTGAGGCGGTGCTTTATCTTGTTGAAAGTAAATTCGCCGTAGAACTGCTAAAGGTATATCATTGAGAAGATTTTCGATTTCATTTTGAAGAAAACCTAAGTATCTAACCCCTGTTAACTGACCTTGAAACAATATTGGCCCAATTATTCTGTTTCCAACGATACCAGCCCAGACATTGACGCCAAATCTTTCTTGAAAATTGCCCTCTCTCATTTCATGTTGATTTTGTTGGGCCCAGTACCGAGTATTTTACTTATTGAACATACCATTATTTGTAAATCTGGATTCGTCGGAAAATAGAATAAAATCGATAAAATTTGGGTTAACTCTATGATTTTGAAGCAGCCAATCACAAAACAATACCCGTCTATCGCCATCCTCAGTATACAAATGTTGATGTAACTGATATTTAAATGCTCGATATCCATGCTTTTTCAGTATTTTTCTTGCTGACTCATAACTTATCTGCAGTTCTTGACTAATTTTTCTTAACGAAACTGTTTTATCAACCTCAACCATAGCAAGTATGTTAATCTCAGTCTCTTCATTTATGATAAACCTCTGTTCCGCCTCTTGATTTCCTATTTGCCTAAAACGAGTCTCGACATACGGAAAATACTGATGGGCTGGATGTTGCCGATTCGGATATCTATGAGCATACAACTCGGCAGCATTCCTTGAATTTCTATGACACTCTCCAAATATTAATAACATATCCACTTTTTCACTTTGAGTATACATTATTTTAACGAAAATTTAAACTAAACTTAACGAAAATTAAGAAACTTTTACGTCTGTTCTTAGAGCGTATGTCACTGTCATTATCTACTTAAGTGAGTGCTTTGTTTTTCAAAGAAGACTTGATAAAAACAGTTGCAAATTATTATGCATCATGGCTGTCCATGGCGCACTTGTCATAAGTAAATAAATTATCCAGTATTTTGCTTAATAATATTTAATTTCTGTTCTTATGTCTAATCCAATTGCAAATAAATTAGTACCGTTGGATTCGTCAAAGAATGCTTTTTTCGAAAAGTAGTTGTCAAAAAGGGGTCGCCATTTGAAAGTTAATAGTTAGAAATGAAAACGTAATTTTGTCAACTTGTCTTATTCCTGTCTTTCATACTAGTAACTAAAACTTTGCGATTGTATTTTTTTGACATCACCTAAGGCCCTTAGATTAGTTTGCGTCCGATCATGGCCACCTAGATGCAATTTTAAAAGTGGCTCTGAAAAAATGACCTAAAAAGTTTTTAAAATGTCACATTCTGATCTAGAATTGTCTCAGAAATCCAAAGACGTTAAAATATACAGAGTGTTCTATTTAAGAATTCAAAACCGGGGCCATTTCCGGTGAAACAGGAAGTGACCGGAAAGTGGAAAATATGCGAAAACTCTCCTCTTCACATAACATTTACCTGTACCAATTCTCATTTTGATACACATAATACTCTAGAAATTATGACTTGTCTAATAGATTCGTTGACACTCGGTATATATATATATATATATATATATATATATATATATATATATATATGTATATATATAAATATATATATATATATATATATATATATATATATATATATATATAAATATATATATATATATATATATATATATATATATATATATATATATATGTGCTGTCAACAATTTTTTTTCCAATAATAAATAAACAATTTAGTTAATTTTTCTTCGGACACTGCGCAGTCGCGAAAACGACAAATCATCGCAATTGGCGCCCAACGTGGCACATATATATATATATATATATATATATATATATATATATATATATATATATATATATATATATATATGTAATTGCTTACAGGTAGTTTGCATCGATATATATATATATATATATATATATATATATATATATATATATATATATATATATATATATATATATATAATTTTCTTCTTATTTTGTCTTTTCTTAGGATTAGGTTCTTTATTTAACAAAAAATCAAAAACAATTTAACGTTTCGCCCTTTATTTAAGGCATCTTCAAAAATTTTTTTGCTTTTTTAATTATTGATCTTCCTTGACATTTTGCTTATTTAGTAATAATTACTAAATGAAAAAAATAACTACTAATATATACAAATTATGGTAAAAAAGCAATTACAAATAAAGTATTTTTAATCTGTTTATGCGAATTCCATTTTGTCAGGTATTAGTTTTGCGCCGACTTCAAAAATTGCAATTTCATATGAAAATTTATAAATTTTTTTACTTTTTAGCTCACTTTTAGAAGTCGGTTCATTTTTTTTTTTAATAAAAATTTTATTTTTGCTAAACAGATTTAAGTGTTTTAAGAAACTTTTTTAACTAATAAAAAACATTCAAGGGAGTAATCTCGCAGGTGTGCATATATAACAAGAGTACAACAGAAGATTCCGGACCTGACTATTAGCAACTTTTTCTAAGATTTAAAGTGGGGACATAAAAACCCTTATATGAGTGATAAAATAACTGTTTAACTGTCGAATTATATACCAACTAGGAAGTTATAGATACATTAGCCAGTAAGTTTGCACCAATTAAAACATATAATTTATTTTATTTACTTACGCTTCCCCAGCAGTTTATTATGCTGATTTAAAGACTGTGATAACTTGTTTTTCTAGACTTCTTAAATTAAACTTTAATTTTTCTCAACTGAAATAAAAAGGAAGAAGGCGTAAAATTTTTGCACTTTAAAATCTCTATTTTACGTTTTACGAAGAAAAACGAAAAAAAGAAAGGGAATATTAGTTTTCCTTCCTCAGATTCATTTATTTTATAAAAGTTTCCCAAATGCATTTAAGTTAAATTTATTATTGCTCAACCTAATTCAGGTTTGACAATATTTGCTAAGTACTTTTAAATTTGAGCACTTTTTCATCAAAACAAGATAATATTTCAGTTTTTCTTGCATTAAATGTGTATTAAAAATATTAGAATTGGTTTAAACAAAGAATATTTATTTTTATGAAAATAACCGTTTTCCAAAGAAGACAATATTATTCGTTCTTAATCAAACAAATATTAAACGCATGGATTTTTCTCTAGAAATTATATTCGTTATTGTAGATGGGTCGTGACTTTTCATATCATTCTTTTTTTTTAATGCCAATATGAATGTTAAAATAGATCAAAAAACTAGTCCAAAATATCATTTTTTATTTGTCAAATTGTTTAATTTAAATATAAAATATATTAGGGTAACTGCGGGAGAGTTGCTGCGGTTAAGGAAACGTCATTTTGCTCACATACACAACAGAGGACGTCATAGATAATTTTATACGATATAGACAAGTACGTTAACTAGCTTAGTTGTTGTTCTAAGCCTCTTTTAAAAGTCTTATGCAAATGTTAGGTCAAATATGTTTACTATGCCGAGAATAATGGCATGTGGCATCTTTCCCTACAAAAAGGATAGACGCCTCCATTGAAGATTGATGTTATTACAGAAAAAAGTTTGGTCATGCATTTCTGTTAAACATTATTTAAAGGAACTTTAAAAATAGCTATACACCTACCTTCTGAATGTTACACTTTTTTTGTTTTGGACATTTTATGTTAAAGTTTTATAATATATGTAAAAGAAACGTAATAAATATCGAATTACTTTAATTTGCAGAGACATTAGGCCTCGCAAATATCAGAGAGCTGCAATGGGTCTTAATAGAGGCATTTAGACAGAAGAACGACTTAGTGAAGTTGTTCAAAAGGTTAAAGATGAAATAACTGATAAGAGAGACGAGAATAGATGATATAACATAAAAAAGGAACCAGAAGGCAAATTTTAATTAAAAAAATGTCCATTTTAACATTTTTAATGTAGCAATAATGTCAATATTTTACTGAAATATGGTTTTCTGCAGGTGTTCTCGGTAAAGCGAATGAAGATTGGATTTCTAAAAAGTGGAACAACCAAGCATTTAAGAGGCTTACATGGATATTTAATAAATATCTCAATGACCAAGAACCACCAACACAAAGCAAAAAAAGGCCACCTTACCTCAATCCAGAAAAATGAAACAAGAATAATTGACAGAATTACAGAGGTATAACGATAACTAGCATCATGAGTGACTCTACCGAAAAATAGTGAGTGACCTCATTGAAAAAGAATACAATGTGGAAGAAGAACAGTGCAGATTTTGTGCTAGTCGATCCTGTAACGATAATATTTTTTTTATGAAACAAATAACTGTGAAATGAGTCGCTACAAATGGAGATACTCATATATTATTTATAGATTTAATTAAGGCCTACGATAACATCTTTATACCTAATTATTTGAGTTGTACAATACTATATACAGGTTTTATTTCAAACATCAAAATGGGAAACAAGTTATCGAAATCACCATAGGTTTAGGACAGGAATGCTGCATCTCAGCCACCTTATTCAAGATATATATGTAGAAAGCTTTATCAGAATAGAAGCAGAAATGTCATGGAATGGAGACTTGTAGAGAGAAGTAAAAAACGAGTAGAAGGTGTATAAATGTAAGCTTTGAGGAGGTTAGCGGGAATATCACTGACATAGAGAATAAGAAACGAAGAGACAAATGGGAATAGCAGATACAATCATGAAAGATATAGAAAGAAAACAATTAATCTGACACAGTTATATACAACGAGTGGCTGACTCATGCCTAAACAAACCATAATTTGGTATCAAAAATACCGTAGAAGAAGAGGAAGACCTAGGACAAATTGGATGGAAGAAATAAGGGAAGCTATGAGTGAGAATGACCTTCAAGATGGGCAGTGGCAAGACAGGAAAAGATGGAGTTTAGAAATCGGACAACGTCATTTGTAATAACTATGTCAACAAACAAATTGTAATATAGCAAAAATGAGAATAAATATCTAATCAGATTATCTCCTAAAAAATAAGTTAATTTTGCATTTTGCAAGAAAACACAATTTTAGACTATTTATTATATTATTAAACTTTCTTTTAAAAATCATACAACCTTTAGAAGGTGTTCAAAATTCTACACATTTCGTGAACATTATTAGTAGCATCAATCTAGAGCCAGACGACAGACTAATAAGCTTTGATATGGAAAGTCTGTATACCAATGAACCATTAGGGGAACCACTAGACATAATCAAAACTAGACTCTCAAATGATACTACTTTATCAGATCGCGCCACGTTACCACTGGACAGGGTGATGGACCTTTTAGAGTGTTGCCTGCGTAGTGCTTATTTTCAAGTAAAGGACAAGTTCTACGTTCAGGGCGACGGGCTTCCAATGGGTTCTTCACTCTTTCCAGTCGTCGCCAATATATATATATATATATATATATATATATATATATATATATATATATATATATATATATATATATAGAATGGTTCGAAACTCATGTCATAGAAATGGCAACAAAGCGAAAGTCTGCTTGATATATGTTGATCATACCTTCATCGTACGGCAGGGCAATGATCAAGAACTTAATGATTTCTTGAAACATCTAAATACCATTCGAGCGACAATTCAGTTTACCCTGGAAAAAGAGGTAAATGATCAATTGCCCTTCCTAGATGTCATGGTGTACCGTTCAAACGAAACTATTTAAACTTCAGTATACAGAAAGCCAACATATATTGGACAATATCTTAATCAGAGTTCTAATCATTCCGTTGTAACAAAACGGGGAATTATACCCAACCAAATATTAAATCCGATTTACAACAAAATGATTATCCTTTAAAACTAATTGACGATGTCTTAAATAACTTTAGAACAACGAACACTGGAGATCAAGAAACACATTCCTTCTTCACAATTCCATACACTAAGGGAACTTTGTAGAAAACAAGACGGATTGCTAGTAATTATAATACAAAAACAGCCTTTAAAACAAGAAATACACTTTAACAAAAACAAAATCAAAAACTACCGATAAGAAAGAATGAGTTTACAAAGTTCCATGTGAGTGTAGTGAAATGTATATTGGAGAAACCAAACAACCGCTAGAAGTTAGAATTAAGGAACATAAAACTCAAAAAAGGGAAACGTCGAGATCAGGTATTGCAGAACACGCCTGGGATAAACAACACGAAAAAAAGAAAATTTATAGAAACAGTTTACATTAAGAACAATAATGGAATTTTCAGTAAACGAGCGTTGAGATACCTAATCTTTGGCAACTACTACTTTGTAACATCAGATCAGGAGGTAAGTATACTCCCTACATAAGCTCATAGCCTTAAGACAAAACATTCAGTTTACAACCTAACGAAACGTCATAAAAATAAATAAAAGCAAAAATAATACAAGTCCGACAACCACATTTTAATCAATTATAAACCTTATTGTTAACTTAGATTATTGTTAAATTTAGGCCTTGTTGGTGAATTAGGTGGTTCACAGCACCATAAATATTTAGGAATATGTTTTCAGCTTACAACAATATAGATTCTTATGTGGAGTGCAGGTATACATTTGTTGAAATGAATGGAGAAAACATAATAATAAAATAACACAAAGTTTGTTTGTATATTCCAGCTGTTTCAGAGTTATGCAAACTTGAACTTCCGTTAATTTTGCGCATATGTGGAGTTTGCGGTTTGTTCGTAATTAAGCATAAATATTTAGATGTAAATTTCTGTTGGGGTTTTAAACGAAACTATGTTTGTCCATTTTTTTAAAGCATTTATGTGTATGAGGATTTCTTAAAATACCGACAGAATTCAGGACGAAAAAAATTAATTCTAGGATTACGAAACAAGAATTCTTTATTATCTTCAAAATTTTGTGGATTTATAGCTGTTGTTCCCAAACGATAGGTCACGAGTTCACGAGTCAACAATATTGGAATTCACCATGGAGAAAATGTAATCATATAATAATAATCCAAGTCCATGAAATACTTATTAAATAGCAATCGGGTCGCCGTCATCGATAACTAGCGGAAAAAGGACGCGCTGTCGATACCGATAAGTTCTTTGCAATTCTCCAACGATTGAATCAAGCTGATCAATATATCGGCCAACTCTAGATTCATTCTAACCTTATTGTTGAACTAAACTCTCTAGTAAAGTTTTATTTTCATATTTTCTACCAATCTTATGTTTTGTTTGTGAAATTATTGTAATGGATCAAACACTAGTTATTTTATACTGTTTAACGCGAAGTATATTCTACAAAAATGAGTAGTCAAATAGTAACTCTATGGGAACAAGATAGTGTATATATATATATATATATATATATATATATATATATATATATATATATATATATATATATTTACCACCATAAGATCTAAATCCATTAACAAACTTAGCAATTTTACTACTTTTGAATCGTTTAAATATTTTCTAAAAAATATATAAACTCAGACAATTTATGGCGACTAAAACTAAAAGATTAAACCCTCCTTTAAGATTTATAAATAAATCTGTCCAAGAAATCCTACCCTGGTTATGTAATTAAAACCGAAGAGATAAGTGCCGAGGGAGGTTTTTTAACATGTGGTGTCTGCAAATACCGTTAAAATGTATTAAAATATTGAACGATTTTTCCATTATTAGAAAACAAAAGAACAATCAAATAAACTCACTATAATGTGATGTATTGTTTGACAAAATGTAAAAAGAATTCATATAATTACGTTTTTTTTCTATTCACAAGAAATAATAAGTTAGATATTTACTTCCAAAACAACTAAAAATGGTGAATATTTTTTTAACAGGAGTTATCGTATACTTTTAGTTATAGGAAGACGTAGATTAGTTTGATTAACTGGTTTTATATAAAAAAAAATAAGACTTAGACACTCAGAGGCCAATTCGTGAATTAAGTATACGATATAGAATAGCTAACGCCCTCTGAGGACGAGAAGACAAACTATTCGAATTATTAGGGAATGAAATTTATAGTTACAGGGATGCGTGGGGTGAAATGCACACCAGCGAGGTACCGGGGAATGAAAGTTTGGGCTTTTAAGAATTAATAAACTTCAGTTACAATTTGGAATTCGTTAAAGTCGGTAGTCTGTCTTGAAAGTTATTTTCTTGGAAAATTACATGACGTGTAAAACCGCTGTTAATAAAATTTAAGGGAATATCCTGTTTTTAGTTAACTTGGTAAAAGGGCGACTTTTATACTAATTGCTTAAGCGATTTAAAGTGCTGTTTTTCGCGTTTTTATTTATTTATTCTAATATTTTAAAAAGCTATTTAAACGCGTTATTTTCAAAATTGGGTTTATAATATCTTTCTTTCTAATAGAATGTAAACACGATCAATTATTTTAATATCTCAATATTGTTATTCATTACTAATTTGGTTTCTCATTGTAAATAGTCTTCTTTTCTATTTGTTTTTGTTTATAGATTTAAGTGTTTTGAGAAACTTGTTTTGTTTGTTTTCTTTAAAAACCTTGCCTCGACTAAACTCGCTGTCGCGCCGTTGTGAGAACTTCAATTCAGGAAACGTCATCTGATCAACTAGACAACAGCTTTTTCTGAGTCTTGAACTTGTGTTTAATGGTATTAGTAAGCCCAAAATAACCTATAGTTATTTGGAATTAAAGCTGCAAAAGAGGAGGAATGACTAGACTTCGAGCCATTATCTTTTTAATAATTATTTACAGGATTTTAAAATAAGTACAAAATTAATATGTTACAGCAGGAGATTGTAGCCAGCCTGACGCTACCAAAACATACAATTTGCACAATCAAACGCTGTTACATTATCGCATTATAGTTATTGTTTAAACATGCTACGAGGAACTATAAAAAAACTTTAGTACGTATTTTGCTTTTTATAAATATTACCGAAATATTTTTTATTTTATTATTAATACTTTTTTTTTCAGAAGGCTGCGATGCTACCAAGGATACTAAAATTGGACCCTTGAACTTCAAAGACACCTCTAAAGTCATCGCATCTGATTAATATGTGTTTGGGGTCATTTATTTTTGTAGTCCTGTTTTTGTTCTGGTCTCATACCGAGGGAACACCATTTATTTTCTGGTGGCATGTATTTTGTAGGAAGATCTTATATATAAATCGTACATAAATAACTAGGAGGTTTGCAATGCCACTCGACTATATTCAAAATATTCAAAAATTAATTCTCAACTTTATACTATAAAAATGCTAATTCTCAAAACAAACAACAAATAAATCAAAAACCTTTTAGAGCATCAAAAGTTTTTTTACAGGATCCATATTATCTTTGTACTTTCAAAATTGTTTTTGTTACCTGGTAAAAATTGCCACGGTTTGTTTTTCATCCAGAAAGCGCTCCCTTTTTCCGAGGATATTCAATGTGTTGACGGGTAGGAATATCTTGATCGAGCAATTTTAAATGCATTACATATATTATATTTGGGATCGATATTACCCATTAGTTCAGTTTGGTGGTTGGTTATTATAAATTTCTCCAAATATGACTATATTTTTGTTTTGCTTTTTTATTAAGGACCCCCTTGACATACGGAAAAATTGATATAAAAATAATATTTTTTTTGACACAGCTATTAAATATGTAAATAAATTTTTATTTTACACATATACCTAGTACTATTCTAAATAATTAAAAAAAAAAAATGAATACAAAAAATGAGTCAGAATAAACCTGATAATTCTTTTTCAAAACGGATATTTAAAATATAAACGAATCATTTTTGGGACATATTTCGCTTTATAGCTATTTGGCTAAATAAGTTTTATTGTAAAAAATATATAATTCTTCGGTGAACCAAGACTTTTCCCGAATGCGCGCCACAGAACGAGAATAGCATTTGAAGATATAGAAGATATCAGCTGTCCATAAGATGAAATGGACTAATTTTTTTTGTCTGTCTTTTTGCAGGCTAAAGAGTCTAAGTAGATGCGGATTCAGGGGGGGGGCAATCGCCCCCCCCCAAGAGCTTTGAGTTCAGGAAAATAGATCCGATTCTGGCTCTTATACTATAGTTTATTCAAGAACTAGAGAGAGTAATAAATCATTTATGACCCTTTTTTTCTTCACAAATTACCTGTGTTCTTAAGTCCGATATGGAAAAATCTGTTAGACAGATATTTTTCATAGGAATGGATTAAAAATTTTATAATCAAAAATACAGATCTATAATAATGAACTATTTGGGTTGGATAACAATAGATATTTGGAAGTGTGAAGTGTTAAAAAGGATTTTAATCCTTGTCATAGGCGTCGGAAGGAGGTTTATTTTATCACTAAGTATTTATGGCATAGAATGTTATTTCGGTAATAAACTTAAAATAAAAAGTTTTAATAATATTATTTTATTTCTTGTGATTTCTTAATAATTCACATACATTACAAAATATATTTAATTTTGACATATTTAACACAAATCATAACTCTATTTTTATTATTTTTAATTTTGGCATTAAAACCGTTTTAGGCACATTCAGACTAAAACGTACCCTTATTCTCTCAAAAAATTTTAAGTTAAAATTTAAATACTTACAGAAATACAGAATACTCATTGTTAAAAATATAAAAAATTAAACATATATAAAAAAATAAATTCGTCCATATAATATTAAACTTCTTTTGGGGCTATCGGTCATTTAATTATTAATTAAAAACATTTTTAGGACATTTGATGTTTCAGTTAATTTATTTCTTAAACCATCTGCAGAATTACAATTAAACACTAAAAAGGGATTCAAATGTAATTAGTTTTTATATGTTACAGTTAAAATTAGACCTACTTATTTTTATTTCTATTACACTGACATCTTAATTTAATTTACTTTATTATATGGAAATCCGATAGCCCCAAAAAAATGAAATAAACGTGTTAATTCTACACGCTTAATAAAAAGACACAAATACAATAATAAAATAATAAAAAAATTACGGTTAATTGGAACTAAATATATATATATATATATATATATATATATATATATATATATATATATATATATATATATATATATATATATATATATATATATAAAATTAAAGAGCGGGACACACTAAAATAAAAATATATAAACAAATAAAAAAAATTATAAACAACATTAAACAATAAAATACAACAAAAACAAAAATTTTAATAATAAATTGTGTTTACACTGGTAAACATTACGTAGCTAATTCGTAATCAAAGTCAGTGAAGCTATTTTCGCGCAAATTAATTCAAATTGGTTCCTCTATCTCACTGATCATGAGATCTATTTTCCACACTTGTTTTATTCTTTTATTATATGGATCTTTCCCAATTTTCTGCAGTAACTTTTTTCAAAAAAATCTTTCAAAAGTTCAGTAAAATTATTAATTTTGTAAGTTGTGTTATTTCTAGCAACTCCATCTTTTACTTGAGAGAAATATTTCCTTGTTCAACGGACAGTTTCCGGACTACCTATAAGAACAGATTTCCGATCTGGTTCTTCCCAGCAAAAATTAAGTTCTCTGAGCAATTGCCAAAGCTCAGTTCTTTTAATTTCAGGTAAATCGCGATCTTTATTGATTTTAGTTAGAATTTTGTCGACGGTTGGGATCTGCTTCTCATAATAAAATGTATGTACACCTCCTTTTATTGCAGTTTTCATCTCTTCTTCCAACGAGGTTCTTCGTCTGCTGTGATCGAATGTGGCTTGGGAGTATTAACAATTCCAGTCATTTTTTTCTCCTTCAGTATTCGCTACATAGTAGATTTTCCAACTCCTGTCATATTGAAACACATCTCAACATTATTATCTAGATATTATTATATCTTAAGGCATCATAAACATTCATCGTAATAAGTTTTTCCTTGAAGAAAAAATGCCTTGGTTTAACGATTTTGGACTAAATATAGAGGTGGAAACCATATCTTTTGGGTATATTACTAATCTCAAATAATATATAAAAACAAGCGCAAACAAGATAAATTACTAAGGACACACAGTAAGGTGTACTTTGCTCACTGACAGAAATTAAATTGAACTATCCGAAATTTTATTGTTGCAGAAAATTTATGAAAGCTTATAATATTTAAATATAATTAAATATAATTAGATTTACGACAGTCCTGTGGTACTGGAGTAGGTACGTTGGAGGTTTTGGTAACAGTTTTATTACTCTCATTAGTTCTTAAATAGAGTATAGGAATGTGTGTGCTTGCGATCGCTCTCCCCCCAAGAGCTCAGAGATAAGGAAAATAGAACCGATTCTGCCTTTTATACTAGGAATGTGTATGCTGCTCGCATCCTCCCCCCCCCCTATCGGCAACTTGTTTTTTCTTGTGATCGTCTCCCACTTCTCCATGAGCTTCAAATTCAGAAAAACAGATCCGATCCTGCCTTTTACACTAGAAATTGGAATGTTGCTAGTGTCTACCCCCCCCCCCCCCCCCGTGGACAACTTGCTTTCGCTTGCCATACAGTACTTTTGTGATATTACCGCCCCCCCCCCCCGAAGTGAGAGGCTGGATCCGCCCTTGAGTCTAAGTGAGTTCGTGGAAAAAGTCCATGGCGTCAACCCTGGTCCGTTTGAAAATTTGGAAAATCAATTTTCATTTGCAAAAAAAATATTATTTTTTCCTGATCTCAATTTGACTGCCATTAAAGAGAAAAGATGTCACCCAAATTGAATTCACGAAAAGATGGCAGACAAGTTGCAATGGTCGAAGACATGGAAACGTAGAAGTGAACTTACCAAAAAAAATCTTAAAAACCCTGATTTATTTTCGTCTGCCAATGTACAGTATGAAAGATAGAGTAACAAATTTTGTGTAAAAAAATGAATGACGGTTTGTTCATAACGAAATCTTTTTTTTTTTTCGGTGAAAAATTATGAGAAAATTTCGACCAAGTTTCCACGATCAAAATCTACATAAAACTAAGTCTCACGTATTCCCCTTATTATAAAATATTCATATCTACATTGGCAAACAACTACAGCTCGTCGCAAATTTATAAATAAATAAAGTTGTGTGCATAAATATCGAATGATATTTTTATATTTTCATTAATAAATTTTACTTTAGCATCCGCTTTCTGGACATCACAGATATTTCGCCATAATATCGAAAGTTTCTATTTCATAAAATATTTAAATGCAAGTCAAAATCTATAGTCATCAAAATATGAATCAAAGATGAAAGGTAATTAATTTTCGTTTGCATTGTTGCCTCTACTTCCATTATCTGGTCTCTATAACCCTTAATAAGGAACTTATTCAAATAAAAAACAGTGTAACTGATATACATCACTAACAATGTAAACACAAACCCTGTACAATGTTTCAAAACAAAATAACATCATTGCGTGCCAGATTTAAATAATGATAGTTCCTACATTTCGTTGAATGTAGGTTATTAACTCTGATTTCTATGTTTTATCTTTTATTATCGATGATTATTTTTTGAAAAATCGGGTTAATTTCCCCGCCAATAATTTTCCCTTAAATTTTTTCATAAGAAAACATGAACTTACCTTACTTTTTTTGCTATAAAGTACATAAATTGTTTTATTTTACTTCATACTTATTCATGCAAAATATATCATTCTATGAGTGATATTCTTAGTAATTCTTTATATACTTCAATATCGGATCATGAAGAGATCAATCTGATCTAATAAATGAATAAAAAAATTCCACAAAATATACTAAAATTAGACTATTGATCAAGGAGCTTCCCACGATTTTAAGTTCAAAATAGAACAATTGAATCGATTATTGAACATGATTATATATGTATATATATATATATATATATATATATATATATATATATATATATATATATAAGAAACTGACTGTGTGACTGAATGATCAATTCACATCCCAAACCCAGTGGCGGATCCGGAGAAGGGAGGCGGGGCGGATTCAGTACAATAGACCCGTCGTTACCTCTTCTACTAGGAATATGAATGCTGTTGGCATCTGGCATCTCCCCCCCCCCCCGTCAACAACTTGCTTTCATTTTCCATAATGTATTTTTATGACATCACCCCCCCCCCCCCCACAGATAGAGGCTTGCTCCCCCGCTGTCCAAATAGCTGGGTCTGGAAGCATGAAATTTTTCATAATGGTTTCTTAAATGAAGAAAGTGAGCACTAAGGGTATGAAAGAGTGTATGACGTTTCGTCATTTTGGTAGCTAAAATTAGTATGTAGGCATATGGTTAGAAAAAATGTTGACTTTATCGCTCATTTTTCAAAATTCACTTTTTATATGAAAGTTCTTCATTTTTGAAGTAAGAAATCTAAAAATTATAATTGTAAAGAAAAGTTTACTGTGCCACCCTTTTTTGGAAAATCGCCCCTTAGGGGTTAAAATAGGGACTGAAAATTTGCACGAAATTACTATTTTCGGGATAGAATTTCGATAAAAAACCAATATTTATTTCTGACCAAAATCCTAAATATAAAATGTATGTTGCTTACCTTTACAAAATGGGGTAACCGTAGGTAGATGCAAACATTTGTTCTCTATTTTGTCCTCTTGAAGGGTGGAATTTATCAAGATGCTTAGGCATGTAAAAATTGATTTCTAGCAAGAAACCTAACTACTAAATTACACATACATACATTTCATGTATTCTGCATACTAAACATTTATAGCACAAATAGTTCCAACTTCCACAGATGGTGTGAGGTGTATGAGTAGTTCAGAGGCGGTATTCTTGGGTTTCTCATTCATGAGGGTTTTCCTCCGGTGGTTCACCTCGCCGTGCATTTAGAAAATAGGAAAAGTGTTTATTTTAATCAAGAAAATCTGGCCGATAAAGTGTTCAATCCCTCACTACCGACATACTATATTTAGAAGAAAAAACAGTTTGAAAGTAGGAAAACACGGGTTAATGTGGATGAATAATACAGAGCGCTGCCATCTTCGTTTGCTACTCCATAAAATCCGGGGCCTGATATCCTATGGAAGTAATGAAAACTCTAAATGGTCTTGTTGGCCGTACATTTAAATTAGCTTTCAACGCTTTAAAGCTTTTTGAAAATGATTGACATGGAACACTAGGAGAGGCAGCGCGATGTGAATCTTCTTGCAAGATGAGAAAGCTTTTCACAATCATATTAGTATTTTGTCAAGTGTCAGATTCCTTCAGTCAGTGGGACAAATTTAAAACATACCTCTCTGAAGATTTTAAACGTCAAATTGAGCGGCAACTAGAAGGCAGCGTAGAAAACTTCATGAATGAGGTCTTCAGTAAATGTCTACTACGCCCACTAAGTGGGCGTGCTTCAGTAGATTATGGTTTACTAAAACCATGCAAAATCAGAATTACGAGTATATGTAAATGAATTTACCTATGATGTATTTTAGAAAAATGTTTTCAACAATTTTAAATACAAGACGGAACCAAATCCTCTTTCAATCAAAGATTTTTCAAATGACATGAAACAATTTTACCTGTTTGTGAATCCAGTGCTGAAATTGTTCGAATTATGTTACGTTCAGGAAAGTGAAAAAAAATCAGTTGTGAAACCAAAAACATGCATGTTCGGACTGTTCTCATAATTTTCGCGACACCCTGGGACACAACTGGCACTATTATATATTTGTAGCCATACAAAATCATGCATAAACTTAGCTCTACTTCCACATTCCAGATATCGGGCAACGAATAACCTACAAAACAAAGTTTGGCCCAACCAGTGATTTCTTTAATAAACTGGTCCGTTCGATTCTTCTGAGGTATCGCTTACTCTTTCTATCTACCTTTTTTATAGGAAAAAAAGAGATAGATAGAGTCATCCGAGGGTGCAACCGATTAAAAAACTATTATTCACAATTAAATACCTTATGCAGTCGGCTAGATGAATATTCGTTGAATTTAATATGGCTAACTACACGTAACATATTATTCACATGATAAAGGCCAGTATTCCTTATGTATTCTTATAGATTAAAAAGTCGGCCCAAATTGTCCGACTTTACAGCCCATTAAGAACTATGACTTTGTTTTCTAGGAGGTAATGAGTTTGCGCAGCTTCTATCGAATTTATTATTTAATTTTGTATAGTTTACTTCAAGGATTCGCTTTTCTTAAGTTGAGGTGTACTTGCCCGCCCTTTACTGACGAGAACCATTGGATTCAAAACCGATCTACAAGTGGCGGTAAACTACCAATGAGAAAAGTTTTCACCTTTTTCTCAAAATTTCTTGCAATTTGAAGCAGTACTTTTGATTCCTAACTAGGACCATACATGCCTGTCCTTATAATATAAGGCTTTTTCAGTTAGTTTCTCCTAAATACCCATCCATTTATTTAATAAATAAAACTTAATTTTATATAGTTTTAATGCTTAATAACTTTTAAAACTAAATAATTATATGAAGGTTGTAAATACAGCTTTATCGTCCATATCACAATAATCTTATTAAGCTTGGTCATTTCTACCCATTTCCTCTTAATTAATAGATTAGCTAGCATGTATGTCAACATTTTAGTATGATTCTCACGTTTTGAATGTACCCAGGATATGTGTCTACTATTTAAAAGTTATAAATTTTATAACCGTTGGGTAATGATTTTAATGAGGTATAAATTCGGCATCATTAAGTTTACGATTTATTTTGGACGCAAGGTTGTAAATTCAGCAGTAAATGTTAATATTACGTGTGGGGGTTCTGCCGAAGAAAATTTGGAAACATATCACCTTAATTGAAGTTTATTTCGTTGTAAACGAAAATGGGATTATATTTGCTGGGTTCAATAAAACTCGACTACATTAATTACGCTATGAAATCCAAAACAGAGCATAATGAAAATTCAATAAGTTTGGTTTTTGTCAAATTTATTCTATCGGAGATCAGTTTTACGGTTTAGCAAAAATTTACTTAATAATACCTTTAGTGTTAAATTAGTATAAATCCCCATTACTACTTTTTCTTTCGTACCAAGTAGTTGCTTCAAATTTTAAATTCTTCATTTTGTCTTCTAACTACCATCATTAATTTAGTATTTTTTGATATGATCCTGGTATATAGGGTTAAATGTCTTGTTGCACCAAGTGGACAAATAAGAGCGAACGCCGACTATATCTCAGCGTTAATCGCACAATTAGCGAAAAAAGTATTTATAGTAAAAGTGGACCTAAAAAAATCGCTAGAAAATAGTAGTAATAGTAGCAGTAGTCGTAGTCGTAGTAGTAGTAGTAGTAGTAGTAGTAGTGGTACTGGTAGAACGTAAACGTTTTTTCAATAAACTGCTGTTTGACCTAACCGAGTTGAACAAAATTAGGCCCCTTAAAAAAAACATTTCTTGGTTTATCATCCCTATTTTAAATTATCTTTATTTATTTTAATAGTGGCCAGTAGAAAGCGTCGTTCGACATACCAACAAATCTTTTATATTCTTTTGAAAGTTTTAAAAGGCACAGAATATATATTTCTGCTATCTTGCCCCACAGCACCAATAGAAGCAATACTGAACCGCCCTCCACTGCAAAGAGCAATAATGAGGGCAGCAACAACAAATTACCAGAGACCTTCATTCCGAAAGCAAAGAAAAAGAACACTGAACATCCGAAATCCCTGCGTCCTATCAACCTCCAATTTTATATTTTAAGAACGATGGAGAGAGCAGTTGATAACTATATCAGAACAGAAATTCTTGAAGAAGTGCCACTGTACCCTAATAAAAATGCGTATGAAGCGGGCAGGTCTACAAACTAATACAATTAACAGAAGAGATTCCACATACACTGAACATCAAGGAAACCTTAGTATGTGCTTTTCTTGATATAGAAGGGGCTTTCGAAAACACTTCACATGAGGCAGTCAAAGGACACTTGATGAAACGGGAGTAAACTAAATGACGTCCAAATGGATAGCACGACTTCTTACCACTAGAATAGCAGTGACAGAGATAGGACAGGACACTGTCGTCCTCTGTACTTCCAGGAGATGCCCTTAAGGGGAGTAGCTTCTCCACATATGTAAATCGACTCCTCTGTGATCTGACTGACCTCGGAATATCTTGTCAAGGGCTATGCCGATAACACGGTCATATTCGCGTCGAGCAAATTCGAGAATACCCCCTGCGACATAGTTCAAAGAGGACTTGAACATACTAAAGAATAATGTCAGATGATGGAACTAAATATTAATCCCACCAAAATCACCTTGGTAACTTATAAGAAAAATAAATTTCAACCTGAAAACCGTCAAAATCAATGGAAACGTTATTGAATGAAAGTCAGGGGTTAAATATCTGGGTTGGCTCAATATAATAAACTTCTTTGGAATAAGCATGAAAAAGAAATAATCAACAAGGCTTCTAAAGCCTTGCTATTCTGTAGAAACATTGCGAGAAAAGCTGCCAGCTCAAACCCAAAAATCCTGCAGTAGATGTACACTGCAATAATGAATCCAGTCATCCCATATAAGGCATGCTGGTTCTGAAGCAATGAAAACCTGCCCTATGGCCACCATGGAAGTAATTCTATACCTTACACTTCTGCATATACTTGTGGAGATTATGGCGAAGAGGATAATATATAGGGTGATGAGAAACGAAGTCATGAAACAAAGGCACAATTTCTTATCCAAAAATCAAAAAATCTGAGAGATGCCAGTAGTGAACATAACCCGATTCGCTCGATCCCCCCACTCCTCGACCTTGACTTTGACCTTGCTTCACCCCTCTTTGGCCCCGCCCACATGTCCTTGTCATTGACCTTAAAAATGCACGTGTGCTTTGGCCTTGGCCTTGTGTTCAAGGTTGTGTGTGTGACCTTGACCTTGACCTTGGTCGAGACGACCTTGACTTTGTTGAAGGTCACCTTGGGTGTGTGACCTTGAAGATATGTTACGTGGTTGGGGGTGACCTTGAATGGTTTTATATAAGGTATGGGGCAGTTTCATTCATCAGTTGGCTCTGACTTGTATAGGAAGTACATGTGTTAATATTTGACAAATCATGGCATATGTTTGTGAAAATTGCGGTTCTAAGTTTACTAATATTTATAATATGAGACGTCATCAAAGAGAATCGTGTGCGGCGAGATTTAATGAAGTGCCTGGAGGAAAACGGCTCCGAATTGAAGAGTATACATCGACGATTCCGCTAATTAATTGCGCTACATGTAATGTAGATGTTCCAATAAATCATATGTCGGTGCATAAACGAACACAACAACATAAAAATAATTCATGTTTGCCGGTATGTCATGGTGTGCAACTCGTTGAATGTGCCTTCAAAAGGAGAATTGCAACCTATCGGGTTAGCAGTGATATGGAGCATTCCGATTACGTAGTGTTCTTTGCAGACATTAAATCCAAGGTGGTGGAACTTGTTAATAATTTATTGCGTGTGCATCATGCTTTAAAAGTTAACATGACAGCTGTTGGCGAGTACATGCTTCCATCACAAGAAATATTCAGTGAAAAATCCTTCAACACTGCTAATCAAATAATTAGTGTAGAAAGTGATTTGGATGCCGTTTACCATTCTTTCACCGAATTAATAAAAACGCAGGCGACAGAGTTCCAGGAGAAAGATTCAGGTATGGAAAAATCAAAACCCGATATATTAAACTGATTTTTATATATTATTTTTCTTGTTATAGGATGGGCTCTTGTGCGAATTTTATACTTGGAAGTTGGTATCAACAAGTATATGCCTATGGGTGGCTCATCATACATCAAGTTGCCGTGTTCTATTGAAAAGAAAGGAGCTGTCGTCAATGTGATTAACCAGGACGAATTTTGCTTTGCGTGGGCTGTAACATCAGCATTGTTTCCTCCAACAGCAGAGCCTTCACAGAAGACATCCTACCCCCATTTTTCTAGAGTGCTAAATGTAACAGGTATGGATTTTCCAGTAAAATTACGTGACATTAAAAAATTTGAGGAAATGAACAACATATCAATTAACGTATACGGTCTGGAATCTAAATATGAAAATAATGAAGTAATACATGAAGTTATTGGTCCACTGAGGTATGCGTCAAAAAAGTTGGATAGGCATGTAAATTTATTGTTAATTACAAAAGACTGTAGTAGTAAAGATGGCGGTGAACATTTTTGTGATACGACTTGTTCAAAGAGTCATTATTGTTGGATTCGGGATTTATCACGTTTAGTTTCAAGTCAAATTAGTTGTCAACAACATAAAATATATTTCTGTGATGGTTGCCTCATTTATTTTAGTACACCGTCAGCTTTAACTTTACATCAAAGCTACGATTGTAACCACATTTTCACGCAAACACCCTCAGTGGATTTAAAAATCGATAAATTTGGAAAGAGTGTGCCGGAAAATATTTTAAAATTCGAGGGTATAGAAAAGCAAATGCGCGTTCCATTCGTGGTTTATGCAGATTTCGAATCTGTTTTAAAACCCGTTGAAACGGTACAACCAAACCCACAAAATTCTTACACTGTAAAAAGTTTTAAACATGAACCATATTCTTTTGCTTATTTAATTAAATGCTCTTTTGACGACTCACTTTCGAAATTTGAGCTATTTCGGGGGAATAATGCAGCTCAAGTCTTTGTGGATCGTATCGAGTGTGATTTAAGGGCTCTATACAACACATATTTAAAAGACATTAAGCCTATGAAACCGTTAACGCCTGAAGAAAAAAGGGAGTTTAATGATGCTAAAATATGTGGTATATGTGAAGGCCCTTTTGAAGAGGGTGAGATTAAAGTACGAGACCACTGTCACATAACTGGTGCAAAAAGATTTGGTGCTGCACATTCCGTTTGTAATTTAAATTATAAATTACCCTCTTTTATCCCTATCATATTTCATAACTTAAGCGGCTACGACAGCCATTTATTTATAAAAGAGTTATGTAAATATGGGGATAAAATTGGTGTTTTGGCTCAAAGTAAGGAAAAGTACATATCATTTACCAAAAGCATTTATGTGCACGATTATTTTGATAGTAAATGTGGAAAAGTCAAGAGGAAATATTTAAAGTTGCGATTTATTGATAGTTTTAAATTTCTGTCAACGTCTTTGGAAAATTTAGGCAGCGGTTTAAACGACGACGATTTTATTGAAACGCGGAAACATTTTTCAAATATCAACCAATTTAATTTGATGCGTCAAAAGGGTGTTTTTCCCTATAGCTTTATTGACTCTATAGAAAAAATGAAAAATACATGTCTTCCAAGTAAAGATGAATTTTATGATAATTTACGGGAAGAACATATTAGCGATGAAAGCTATAGAAGAGCAAAAGAAGTATGGCGCTTGTTTGGGTGTAAAACTTTGGGGGACTATTCGGACGTGTATTTAAAATCAGATGTGTTGCTATTGTGTGATGTTTTTGAGCAATTTCGGAATAATTGTTTAAAATTCGATAAACTTGATCCAGCACATTACTATACCCTTCCAAGTTTATCATTTGATTGTATGCTACGTATGACTAAGGTAGAGTTAGAGCTCTTAACTGATATAGACATGATACATTTTTTTAAGAAAGGTATACGCGGCGGCATAAGCCAGTGTACAGAAAGGAAGCACATCGCTAATAATATTTTTTTACCAGACTATGACCCAACAAAACCTTCTTCATTTATAACATACCTTGATGCTACAAATCTATATGGTCATAGTATTTCACAAGCATTACCATATGGTGGTTTTCGATGGTTAAGCGAGCGCGAAATTCTGGATTTAAATATTATGGCTGTTGGTGATGATAGTTTACATGGCTACGTTTTGGAAGTGGATGTGCATTATCCGACTGAGTTGCATGATGCACATTCTGATCTTCCATTTCTAGTAGAAAATATCATACCGCCAACAGAAAACGCTAAATTACCGAAATTAATTCCTAATTTACAAGATAAAAAAAATACATTGTACACTATAGAACTTTAAAACAAGCCATCGCCAACGGCTTAGTGGTAATGCAAACCCATCGAGTATTACAGTTTAAGCAATCAAAATGGCTAAAATCGTATATTGATTTTAATACCAATTTACGTAACAAGGCCACCACAAAATTTGCGAAGGACACTTTTAAATTAAAAAATAACGCGATATTTGGTAAAACTATGGAAAATGTGGAAAATCGAAAGGATATAAAATTAGTAACACATTGGGAGAACAGTGTAGGCAGAAATGGAGCTAGAGCACTAATATCCCGCCCCAATTTCAATAGTAGCTCGATATTTACCGAGAACTTTGTTGCTATACATATGAATAAAGTTAAAATATTGTACAATAAACCAATTTATATCGGTTTTTCCATATTAGATATATCAAAGACTGTAATATACGATTTTTATTATAATTTTATTAAATCCAAGTTTGGCGATGATGCTTCGTTACTTTACACCGATACTGACTCGCTTATATTAAAAGTGTATACGGAAAACTTTTATCAAACTATATCAGAAAACCCCGAAAAATTCGATACATCAAATTACCCCGAAATTAATAATTTCAATATAATTAAAAGTAATTCTGTAGTTGGTAGAATGAAAGATGAGTTTCCTGGTGATCCGATAATAAGTTTTTATGGTACCGGCGCGAAGGCTTATTATGTAAAGTCCATTAATAATGAATTAAAAAAAGCCAAAGGTATCAAAAAATGTGTTATCGAGAAAGACCTTCATCAGGAAGACTACCAAAGAATTGTTGAACGGGGTGGTTTGATATTAAGAAAGATGAAGACATTTAGAAGTGAATTACATAACATTTATACCAACATAATAAATAAAGTAGCATTGTCACATAGCGATGATAAACGTTATGTAATTCCCAGTTCAACCAAAACTCTACCTTGGGGGCATGCAGACATAGATTTTTACAAAACAGACCCGGAAGAAAACTTAGCAAATTTAGTCACCGTGTTGGAATCATTTCTAAGTCAGGACAGCACGTAATCTGGAAAATCCATATTTCATTATTTGTATTGTTTTTATTATTTCTATTAAACATACAACATTAATATGTAACGATAGTATTGTAATTTTTTTTTTTTTTTTTTTTTTAAATAAAAAACATGTATTCATTACTTGATTGCTTTTTTATTGAACCTTTATTTTAAAATTATAAATATAATGAAGTGTCGACAAATAACAAACTGTAAAAGTTATTGTTGAAAAATTTGTCTAATAGTAAATTAAACGCACAGGTCTACGAGTAAATGTTTAATGTGAAACAGGTTTGCTGACAAGATCCTCCATAGTCTTTTCAATTTTCAACATTCTAGAGTTAAGTTCATCACGCAGTTCGTCTTGCCTAAGTTCATATATTGCAATAACAGTATCATCAATGTATCCTCTAAGTTCTTGACCGGTTTCAATTAATTTCTTGCGTACGTAACCTTCAAGTTGGTTTCTGAATATATCTTTAATAACAATTGTTGAGTCATGTAAAGCTTTCTGCGTATCTTGCACACACTGAGCAAGGTTATTATCAACATAATTTCGTGTGGTCGCATCGTCTCCTTCAAGAGGTTCTGCTAAATAGCACAATCTTTTGCTTCCCATGTCGTAATCTCCATTAGGTGTAAGTTTAAAACCTATTCCTGAAGGACCTCGCATAAAGTTAAAATCCTTAAATTTTCTTTTGCGACCGAACTTATCAATAGTGTTTACTTCTGACATTGTTATGTGAGACTGATTTGAAACCATTAGATTTCACCCTAATATATGGTTCTATTTCATTAATAAACGGACTCTGCAGAAAAATATGGATTGCAAAACGTATTTTAGGTGATGTTTAATAAATACACGTACAGATTCATTTTACTATTGTTTTATTGAAAAAAAAAAAAATTAAAATATAACAAAAGATTGAGTTTACTTTTTATTATTAAAAAAAATAAAAAAAAATAACAAACAAAAAAATTAAAAATTAAGAAATAAAATACATGTTAATTTCTTCTGTACAGGTAAGCTTCTTCTATGACCCAATTTCTTCTCTGGATGGCACGTTCATTAATGTCCTTGAACTGGTAGTAAACTAGTCCACAAAAGCCGCATTGTACAAATTTAACCCTGAAAAGGTCAATGTAGTTGAAGTCGTACATAAGATCATTTCGCCAGCAGATACCTAGTCTTTTACAATGATGACAAGTTAAATAAAAAGCTTTTGGTATATGACTGTATGTTTTGGCTGCTTCACTAGGTTGTTCATCGGTTGGCAACATGATGTTTGAATATGTTGTACTTTTCAATCGCGGTACTCTAATTATGTATTACTTTTTAAAATAACCTTGACAGGACCAAAAAAATCCTTGAAAATTACAACCTCGAAAACGACCCTGACATTAACGGGTACTTTGACCTTGGCCTTGGCCTCGCATCTAACAAGTTTAGTACTATATTTATATGCTTCTTTAAAATAACCTTGACAGGGACAAAAAAAAAAAATCCATGAAAATTACAGCCCTGAAAACGACCCTGGTATTGCCGGTTACGTCGGCCTTGGCCTTGGCCTTGCATCTGACAAGTTTAAATATTATACTTAATGCATCGAACAAAAGGAATAAAGGCGGTGTAGTGGGGGAAATGGGCATAAAAGCAGACTTGCTGGCTCGAGCTCTTCACAGTTCGTCAGAACAGCAAACAGTACAGTGCTAAGAAAAAGTTAATTGTGTGAGTTTGAATATCGAAAATGTCTAGTGTACGGTCTCTTTTAGATGCACTTGACGTGAGCTGCGGTTCACAGCAAGGCATGCTGGATAACATGAGTGGTTTGGAAGTGTTAAGTCCGGGGGTGTTCGAGAACTGGAATGGCGTGGAGCATGAAGATGCCGAAGACCGAGCCCTCAACGATGGTCGCGACGAAGAGTTAGTTCAGTCGGCAGCGCAATTCCTGGAATGCTGGACGGAGGAGAAGGAGCCAAAGATAAATGTGATTAGTGATGTGGTTGTGCGAAAAGCATCGCGGCCTAGGGAATCTTCTCCGAAAGCTTCGAAACTGAAAAAGCTCTTGACTATGCGGAAGTCGGAAATCGCCGATAAAAAAACATTTTATTCGGCGATTAAAGGTGTGGGACAAGGGAAGAAGAAAAAGTTTAACTTTAAGCGTCCCTCCACCCCTGTTCCATTACCCGACTTCCTAAAAACAGCACCAAAAGAGCCATTGTCAGTAGAAGTGGAAGTCATAGAAGGCCCCGATGGACCAACACCACCAACGCCACCAACACCGGCCAGCGTAGAGAATGAAATAGTGTCGGAGGTGAAGTCTTCCCCAGCACCACTGTCGCCGATATTGGGGTGCCGGAAACCCATGAAGAAGCGGTTTAAGCGTTGTTTTGAAGGCGATGAAGTTTCCGCTGCTTCGTCGTCGTCGTCGTCGTCATCGTCATCGTCTTCACCAAATAAAACCGCGTCTTCTTCGTTAATATATTCCGAGCCATCACAACCGGAGTGGGTCGAAGACTTCACCAACTCTCAGAAGACCAAATTGACAGACATTTACGAAATGAAAAAACGCTTAGTGAAAGAAGTGGACGAGTGTGACAGTGACATTATAGAACTTGAAAAACAATTAGAGATAAAAAAGGTGAAATCTGCGCGGTTAAAAAGACAATTAGAGGACTTTAATAAATTATGTAGTAGGTGTTAGGTAGTTGTAGATATTAGCTTTTAATTTATAGTATTAAGTTTGTAAATATATATATATATATATATATATATATATATATATATATATATATATATATATATATATATTGTAGTTAATAAAAAAGTGTTTGATCAAATTTTTTATATTTTATAATGAGAATAAAAATGACTTGAAAATTTATTTTTGTGTGTTATTTCATATAGGCCCTGTCCCACATAATATTAGGTAATAAAAAAAAAAGAGTGAATAATCCACTAAAACTACGCAATAGCAATAGTTGTAAATATTTTCTGATAATATTTACAAGTATGCTAAAACGTGGTTCGGTTTATGAAGTTAAGGTTCTGTCGCCAGAACTTCTAATACTTTGTATCTCAATATTGTATGTTTTTATGAAAAAAACATAAAATATTGGTTACAAAGTATTATAACCAACTAAAACTACGATCAAATTATTTTGTGGTCCTGAAAAGGACCGTTTGGTTGTAAAACATGCGACTCTTTTATTGAGTTGTGGAGTCGCACGGCCCGTCATCATCAGCGGGGGTGGTGGTGTTGTCCTCTGTATATTCGATGATGAACCGCCAAAGTTCATCCCATCTAGGATCGTTCCGCTCCCACTCCAAACAATTCTCTGTGGTAGAATCTACCACAGGGCATTGGATGGGTTGTTGTTGTTGTTGTTGTTGAGTCGCTGACATGTTGAACTAAAATGATTGTAATAAGTATTGGCGGTCGTATATATAGAGACAAATTAATGGTGGGGGGTGAAAACAAATGTCGTATTACGTATTGAGACCAAAAGTTGTTTGTGGTCTCAAATACGAACGAACGATTTAGCTGGGTTCCACCAGCACTTAAAGTTTTAATACTTTGTATCTAATATTGTATATTCTATACATACAATATTAGTAACAAAGTACTAATATGTACTAAAACTACGATCAAAGTATTTTGTGGTCCTGAAAAGGACCGTTGTTGTGTGCCCTTAAAAAGGGCCAGGGAGAGTGTGGGGCTTATGGTGCCCCATCCTCGCTGGTCGACCACCAGCTTGACGAATCGCAGGGGCCTTGTGGGTCGTCGGGTGTTGGTGATGCTGGAATTTCCAGCACCGCATCTTCCGTCGAGTCCGGCTCTGGCTGCGGCGACGGAGTTTCGAGTCTTTGTAAGACCCAATCGCCCGCATCGTCTAATTCCACTAGACCCGGATCATGGTCATATACTAGCGGAATCGGCTCATCCAAGTCGTCCCAACGTAGGACGTCAATTTCAAAATCCACCTCGTCGTCGTCGTCGAAGACTTGCAGGTCGGCTACGGTGTCATCACTAAAGATGGATGAGCCTCGGCTGGCGGGTCTTTCTTCCTCCATGTTCATCGTATGAGGGTTGATGAATATATGACTGTGTAACTGGCCCAGTCTCATATATATAGAACTACCCCCACCCCACCAACGGATTCTAAATGTTATGTATTGGTGAGAGCTTATAGAATTATTGATTTTTTCAAAAACTTGAAATAAGGAATTAGATTTGTTTAGACAATAAGACTTATTCTTAATATTTTGTGAAGAATACATTACAAAAAAAAATAATAGAAACCTTGTTTGAACTGTTAACATTTTCATAGGTTCTCAAGCATATAACTTGGCACTTAAGCTACGAGACAAATCGTCGTTAAACGAATATCTCGCCCCATAAGTGACGATTACTAAACTACGATCAAAATATAATGTGGTCCTGAAAAGGACCGTTTTTGTGGCCCTAAAAGGGCCTGGGGGGAGGGTGGGGTGCCTACCGTGGAGTAATACCCAACGATATTAACACCGACCTAGGTGCAGCCCTTGGTCTTCTCATTGGCGGCACCGTCGTCGTCGCTGGTGGTGTCGGCGTTGCAGGCGGTGCCGAAGGTGCCGCTCCTGGTGCGGTACCCCCGCACTCCTCACACTTGCATATTTTGCCGGGCACGAATGGCCTGACAATGCCAATGATCCTTTTTGGTATATCTTCCATCTTGCCGATAGAATGTGTAATGATGAAATAATTCTAATACCGGCCTCTATATACATTCAAAAAGTTGGAGGGGGTAAGGTGGAGTGCATATATGCATTATATAAGTTTGAGAATAATATGATTTTATAACTCACCGTATCTCTGTTATGGACACAAACTACCCCCCTCCACTTTTCTAGCATATAGTACTAGACTTTCTCTACATTTTTTTCAAATAAATTTTTTTGATATTTCTAAAAAAAAAAAAAAAACCCTCCCCTACAACTTCCACATACTCCCGTTCGGCGGCCCTAGCCTCCTAACTCAAGAATTTCAATTTTTTCATCTAAATTTTTTGTCATTTTTAAGATTTTCCAAATTTTTTTTCACCATTGTATTCTACTCAAAATTCTAGTTAATTAAAGTGCTTTTATTTTTTCTCTATCTTGAACGGTTCCCGAGCTACAGCGCTTTAAAAAATTCAAATTACTAACTTTCTATAACCCTTTTTTTCAAATTTCATTTTTTCGAATTTTCAAAAATACTACAATATGTAGAAAAAAATTCTCTCTTTAATTTCCCAATACCGTTTTTCTCTAAATCTTCAACTTTAGCGCGTATTCAGCATTTTCAAAAAAAAAAAAAATTATAATTTTTTTTACACCATCGCATTCTCCTCAAAATTTTGGGCTATCAAAGTGCTTTTATTTTTTTTCTATCTTGAACGGTTCCCGAGCTACAGCGCTTTAAAAAATCCAAATTACTAACTTACTATAACCCTTTTCTTAAAATTTCATCTTTCCGAATTTTGAAAAGTACTACCATATGTAGAAAAAAATTCTCTTTCTAATTTCCTAATATCATTTTGCTCCAAAACTTCAACTTTGGCGCGCATTCACCATTTTTCAATTTTTTTTGAAAAAATTTTTTTTTTACGTTTTTACTATCGAGAAAAATGCTTGCTTATAGTACTCGATTTCCTCTATAATTTTTCCTTATAACTTTTTTCCCTATTCCTAACCGTTACTTTCCTACAAATTTTCTAAATCGTTGTTTTCATATTTTGCATTAAAAATTTTTTCTTGTGTTATTTAAGCTCTTTTTTCCACTTAATAAATCACCATTTTCTAAATTCCCGTACTCTTTTCTTAAAGAGCGGGCTTTTCCGCCAGCTTTTTTTTTTTGGTTGGGTTTCAAATAAATATAAAACTACTACTTCACTCATTACAAATTTATTGATTCAAGAACATTATTTTGTGTTACATATAATAGATACATTAAAATATAGATTTATTGGTCACCGAACCGTTTAATACATTATAACTAAAAAATGAGTCGTGAATAACTAATGCGTACACTTTAGTGTCTTTGGGGAATTTATTCTTTCTCGTTTGGAACTCCAATTTTACATCCACTGTCGATGAGTTAATCGCCTCTGGTTGATGACTGCAATTGATAATAAAAACGGGGTTTTTCATATATTCCGCGAACGTTATCATCGGATCGTTTATCTCGCGCCCGTAGTAGCTGCTTTGGAAGTTTTCGTAACTGTAATAGGCTGCTGCGTACAGTTTCTTGGCGAAATCTAAATTCCATCTTTCGTATGGATAAACGGTTGAATTCAGATACAGTCTAATGTCGCATACGTCGGCGTGGGTAAACTGGGTTGCGTTTTTTTCTTTCTTGTCGCAATTATTGCTGTCTTGAAACCCGACGATTATATAGCGCGGTCTTTCCAGACTTGTACTCGTTCTCAAGGCCCACACGTCGGAAGATGTTTGCCTTAAAGCTGGTAATTCGTACAGATCCTATTTACGATATGCCATTTGAATACTGGCATTGTTTCCTCCTTTATTAATGCGAGACAGTATTTTCAATTTTTGCTTGTCGTCTGGAATGATGTGACGAATTTTCCATTCGATTTTGTCGATACTAATTTCTGCCTCTACTTCGCCGACGTAACAATTGGTAAAAGTGCGAGCTATAATCATAATAAGCTCTTGTTTTACGTTGAAAACACCTTTTGCGTAATCTTCGGCGAATCCCATAAGATATTTTAAGGGTAATTTCCCGGAGAATACGTTACTTGCCGTGTCTGCGATATCTTGGTTTGCTTCGTCGAGACCCCATCCGCACGTCATGAGAGATCTTTGTTGCAAACTTCCGAATGAAACCATGGTTTTTAATGTCGTCGTAACTCCAGGTTTACGAACCACGGCGACCTGCTCACCTTCCATCTCGTAGCGAATTTCATCGAACAAAAATGCGAGGGCATTATTTGATAAAAAACATCTTTTCGTTGCGTCTATGGGTTTAAATTTTCCTTCGATATATATGTAACTTTCGGCGATATCCAGTATAATATCTTGAAAATTAATGGGGATACGGACTTCATCCGAATTGTTGAATGATGGAGATCCGTATGGTTTATACGTATGCTCTTCTAGACTAATAATGGAATTGTCCAAGATGGGCTCGGAGAAAACCTCTATTTTATCGCTGGTGGTGGAAATCATTTTCGCACTTTAAGACCGATTGATTTTAAAAATTTATAGTCTTCGGCAGATAACTGTTGAGATGTTTGTGATCTAACGTCTGGACGACGACTAACCTTGACGTTAACTCTTCTTTTACTTTTATTATGTTTCGGCGGTTCCCCCATCTTAGTCGACAGCACACACAATTGACGATTGAAGCAAAAACCCATTTTTATGAAAGTTTCTTCAGTTCCAATTTCACGATTATTTTCTCGCCTTGAAAATTGATTAGATCACCGCTATCGTCCAAGATGCGAAGAGTAATGTTGTCGATAAACTGACGTCCTGCCGGCATTAACGGCATATAAATATTATTTTGTGGTTCTTTACTGATTTTGTAACCGGGCTCCACGTCGATATCGAATTCGAACAAGGTATGACCTTCCACCGAATTCATATATGCTCCGGAAATTATATTACAATCTACGCGTATGATGCGTACTTTCATTATTTCCACCATCTCGGTTGATTCGTGCTTTTTGTCTCTTTTTAACACTGTATGATTAAATCCTAACATTTTACCGATACTCGCCTCTCCCCGGAAATCTATAGTATATTGGGATTTCAGTTCACATTTCAGCGTATTATTATTAGCGACCAAGTAAAAGATTCCATCGTTCTTTTCTTCAGTTGAAATCCTCAAAGCCTCCAACATAGCTTTACCTATCTCATCTATTTCATAGACCCCAGGTGGAATCTGCAATTGTATCGACTCGGTGGTGTAACCCTCCTTCATGTAGGCAAACTTATTGTTGCTTTCGTCCACATTAAAAATTGAATTGTATGTGTAAAATCCCAGCAATGCCAGACCATATTTGTTTTCTCTATTTAATTCGACTGGTGGATAAAAATCGGCGCTTAAGACGCTCGAGTGTCCTGTTAGTGTGAACGTATAAGACATGACTAACCATTAAAACATCACACATCTCGGTTTTATTCTTAGCGGCAACATTTAAAAAGATTCATCTTCACACCTTTTCTCACTGCATTAGATAGTGATGTTTTTATGCTATTTTCTGCTTTTATGCGCACATCGCTGATTTTGCAATAACAACAAAATATTTTTCTAGCTGTAAGATCCTCATCAGACGTAACCTCGTTTAAATTGCTGCTGCTGCTGAAATAATGTTTGCAACCGCACTGATATTTTAATATATCGATATCGCTTTTAAGGTGCTCGGGCAACTTTTCCCAAACGAATGGAATTTCATTTGGGGCTAATGCAATCATCACTTCCTTGGGCATGTTTTCTAACTGTTTCACGGTCATTTCCCTTAATCCACCGGCTAGATGAAATGCTTTCAGTGATTGCAACATTTTAGTATAGTTATTGCGATCCATTTGCGGTGTTAATGGTGACGATGATGATGATGACATCTTTTACGCTGATGATTCGACAAGAAACTTTAAGCACAAATGTCCACACCAGACTGTTCCAAAATCCTGCTGACGATCGTATGTATAGTAAATAATTTTTGATGGTTCCGATCCCGTTTGTAGATATCGTACCAATTCGATCGGTGGGGGTAAATCGCCGAAGCTGTCATAATATGTTACTTTAGAATTATTTTTTCTATAAGCTACCCAATGAGTCCCTGCACCACGCGTACTATCCAAATTCACTATTGCTGCTTCGTAACGTCGAGGACCTTGTCTAGGTAATAAATCCCTCATATAAACGCCTCGAAAGTGTCCTATTCTTTTCTTTTTGGCATATTTTTCTATATCGATGTTAGATAGTGGTCTTCGAGGTAGGGATTCAATTAGTTTTTTGATCTACGATTTAAAAATAATCCCATACCTTTACGATATGGCTTTAGAAACAAACCATTTCCTTTCGATTTTAAATACAGGCCGGCACCGGTTTTATCTTCGCTGCTTTTTTTTACTGCTTTTATGGCGCGCACAATTCCCGCTGCCCCACCGGCTAATGAACCCAAAGCTGATAACCCGGCAAAATTAATGGTAATATTCCACCAGTTTTAGGAATCGGTATTATTCTCGGTGTACGAACCTTCCTTTTGCCACCTGCCGCTTTTACCGATCTACGTGCTGCCGACAGAGCTATTTTAGATGCATTCATGACATTTTTTTCCAACACATTTTTACTTCCGGCTTTTAATAATTCCCTTCGAACTGCTTGTCGAATAGCTGTTCCGAAACTGGCTTTCCGAACATGTCGATTTTTATTAACACCTTTCCTTTTTGTATGACGCGTGCCTTTACTAGATGTTTTTTTTGTTGATAATGATGATGGTACACCCATACCAAAACGTTGTTTTCCTTTCATAATGTTTGTAACTAACCAAGCTGCTGTTTTTTCACCTAAACTGGAATCTTTCGATTTTACTCTATTCCAAGCACTTTGTTCGAGCTCGTAATCCGCTCGATGTCTCGCACTTATGTTGTCTTTATTATGTAAATAGGCTAAATCGTGTTTTTTGCATGCGGCATCCAAAGGATTAATGCCTGGATCACCTCTTGTTACACGTTTTATTACTTTTGTTCCGGGTCCGCAATATTGATAACCAGGAATGTGTACCTCGAATGGTAATTTATTTATTAACGAATTCACAATACCGTATCCAGTTTTGTTGGAAACGTGAGACCGTCCACTTCGTTTGACGCTCGGCATCTGAATGACAGTTTTTGTGAAAAATTGCCTATAAAATATCAAATTTTCCTAAGATGCGCGTTATCGATCTTAAACAAAAACTTCCTATTGACAATCTCGATGAAAAAGTCGGACTTGGATTTGAAAAGAAGATAATGAAGAGACACGGTCCTTTACTTCCTTCCTCTATTCGCGGCCTGTTAATTGGTCCATCCAATTGTGGAAAAACTAATGTCATGAATTCGCTGCTTACACACCCCCTTGGGCTACGTTTCGAAAATGTCTATATTTACTCGAAATCTCTGTATCAACCGAAATATGAGTATTTAAGGAAAATTTTAGCGCCCATCAAAGGTTTAGGCTACTATGCCTTTAGTGATTCCAGTAATATTGTGGAAGCCTCCGATGCAAAACCAAACTCTATATTTATCTTTGATGATGTTATATGTGAAAAACAAGATGTTATAAGATCGTACTTTAGCATGGGACGTCATAAAAATATCGACTCCTTTTACCTAGCGCAAACATATTCGCGAGTGCCTAAACAGCTTGTGCAAGACAACGCCAATTATATTATTATGTTTAAACAAGATGAGTTGAATATGAAACACATATTTTCCGACCACGTTTCACCGGATCTAACTTTTACTCAATTTCAAGAAATGTGCTCAAAATGTTGGGATAATAAGTATGGATTTTTAGTAATTGATAAAGACAGTGATGTGAAATCGGGAAGATACCGCAAAGGATTTGATAGCTATATATTACTGTAATAATAAGAGAAAACGCTCATTTGATTGTTGAAACGTCCTTTGTTAACATCATGAATAACGCGATCGACTTAAAACGTAAACTAGTGGAAGCTACCAATGCCGTCAGAAAAAAATTTAAACAAATTAAAGCGGCTAAAGAGTTTAATGTTGTGGAATTGGAAAAGTTTTACGAACCCATTTCTAAGCCGTTGACAACTATATCTGATGTGGTTAAGCAACGTCAGCAGCAGCAGCAGCAGCAACAACAACAGCAACAACATTATCCAGCTACAAAGTCACATAGTCTCAGTACATCAGTGCAGTCGACTCAAATATCAGGTTTTCCCCAACCTACACATTCCTTTCAAACCTCCACACCTATTCAGCAGCAGCAGCAGCAGCATCGCATTTCAAAAGAAGATATTAGCCAATCGGTGTTTGATACACCCTCGACATCAACTAATACATCTCTCGCATCCGCTGACACCACAACTTCAGATACTTTAAACGCACACCTGAAAGGATTACGTTCGAAACCATCTCTATACGATACTGTATATGGTGTACGTTTTGGTTCAAAAACAGATCATAACAAAAATTTTATTGGTAATTTAGAGGTGCGTTTTCGAAATGGAAATATTGTCTTATACAAAAAAGGGAAAAATATTGCAGAATATGGTGGATCACCGGCACTTTATGATTTGTTATTTCTTAAAACACCCCCAAGTGTAGGCAAGGAACAACAACAATTAAGTGATAATGTACTTTCAACGTACAAGGAAATTTTGGAATCAACGAATGCTGTCTACAACAATTTTAAAAAAAGTGATGGTTTACGGGAGACCAGATGGAACAAATATTTACGAATTATTAAACCTCTGATAATGGGCACAAAATTAGGTGGTACTATTACAAGAAAAAATCTCTCGGAAAAACTACAGTTACCCACAAAAAAGAAATTATCTTCGAAAAAATTTCTATATGTCTACTGGAACAAAGCTAAAGAGTTGGTGGATCGTTTACGTTTGTTGTGGAGTTCCAAAATGGCCGGTCACACTGGACACGAAAATGAAATTATGTCAATCATAGAGGAATTACGAGAAGAAGATATAATATATTAAGCTCAATATTTAATGATATTATTCAGTTCTTCCTTCGATCTGAAACCTTTAGTATTACAAATAATATGGAGCCCAGTCTAGAAAAAATCAAGATTGTTAATGAACTACATAGAACGGCTAGAAAAAATTTTGTAAGACGGCGCACGATAATAAAAGGATACAGAGATTTGTGGCAAATTGATTTGGCTGAAATGCAACAGTATGCTGATGAAAACGATGGTTATCGTTATATTTTGGTCTGTATAAATTGTTACTCTAAATTTGTCTATACCAAAGCCATAAAAAATAAGACTGGTATAGAAGTTACTAATGCGATGAAAAGCATCATTGAAGAGGCATCATATACACCAACAAATCTGCAAAGTGATCAAGGAAAGGAGTTCTATAATACAAACTTTCAAGCCCTGATGAAAAAATATAATATAAATCATTATTCCACTTACAGCACAAAGAAAGCTGCAATTGTTGAGCGAGTCATAAGGACTTTAAAAAATAATTTATATAAACAATTCTCGACAAGAGGATCTTACAAATGGATACATATATTATCGGCAGTAACAAAAACCTATAACCATTCGAAACATCGCACCATTGGAATGAAGCCTGCAGACGTGCAAGAAAAAACACATATTAAAGCATATGATTATTTAAAAATTGTACCTAAAAAATTTAAGTTTTCCATGGGTGACAGTGTGCGTATTAGCAAGTACAAAAGCTTATTCGAGAAAGGATATACGCCCTCTTGGTCAACCGAATTGTTTAAAGTTGTAAAAGTTAACGTTACAAATCCACCTACTTACTTGTTGGAATCGTTAGAAGGTCAGCCTATAAGAGGGTGTTTTTACGAATCAGAACTACAAAAAACAAGCAGTCCTGACGTTTATCTAGTAGAAAAGGTCCTTAGACAACGCAAGAAAAATCACATCGAACAATTATTTGTCAAATGGCTAGGATTTCCCAACCACTTCAACTCTTGGATAGATAAAGCTAATATTGTTTAAATAACATATTGTATGACTATATTTTTAATTTAAAATGTAAAATAAATAAACAATATATTGTAAAATAAAGTTTTTTATTTCAATCTTCATTATTAAAAACAATGACAATAAAACATCATACACATAAATAACATTTCAATATTCTTGGAGGGAAGGTCCAATTCACCGACGACTACGACGTTATCTTCAAGGCTATGCCACTCGGAGTGCGTTCTCCTATTCTTTAACCTGCTTTTTTTAGATTTTTTTTGAAGTCGAGTCGTACGACAGTGCGCTTAATGAGTCATTTAAAGGCTGATGATAGAGTATTTTCAGCATAACTTCAATTTTTGTTTTAAGCTCACTATTATTTTTGTATATCATGGGGAGGACATCCTTGTTAAATATGTCACATATTACAACTGCAAAATTGTAAAACTTTCTATTAACAAAGTGTTTTGTCACAGCATCGTCATCATCTTTAGGTTCGCCTAAGTTGGTTATGATTTTTCCACCCATATCATACTGCCCATCCGCTGTAAGTTTAAAACCAATCCCTTGTGGCCCAGATAATATATGATATTTTTCATTATATTTCTGACGACCAAATTTATCAATTGTGTTGTTTCCTCGACTCATTTTCAATCTTTACTAAACTATTTTATTTTTATTTGCTCTACTTATATTAAATATTTCAGCTGAGAAAAAGAAACACTGACTATGATCTACTGGGTTGGTATGTTTATAAAAGAAATAAAATAAAACTGTGATTGTAACAGATATTTATTTACAGTTATTTAATTGCACAAATACAAAAATTATAAAAAATTAATTTTCCATGTCTTCGTTTTCGTTGCTCAAAATTCTATCCCATCCGACACTATTTCGATCGTCAACGTCTTGGGCTGTTGCTGTTGCAGAAACCAATTCATATTTTGCAGCAAGCTCACCTGGTAAATGTGGAATATTGACGAGGTATTCTTTTAATTCTTCTTCAACCATTTCAGCACAAAATGTATCCATGTCTATGGAACCATATAAAAATTTGTCGCACAAGTGTGCCCCAGCCATAAAATTGATTGTATCCCTGATCTCGTTCTTATATTGATCTTTGGTTACATCAATGTGCGACCAATCATTTACGCTATCTAACATATCGTGAGCCCTATTTCTTAATTCTCTCCCCAACCAAAATATGTATCTATCTACACATTCGTTGGCGGTCGTCGTCGTCGTCGTCGCATCAGCAGACATCTTTAACAGAAATAATGAACACGCGTAAGTATTCTGACATGTGCAACTATATTTTAAATTTAATTACATCCTTTTTTTCAAACAATTTACATACAATTTACTCCAATGAGCCAAAACGTAATAATGTTCGAGTATTGTTTCCAAAAACTCTAGTGCCCTGCCCCAAATAAGTTAGAGTGTATTTATCTTTAGTTTTACTCATAATATCTACAATATCGTCAGATAGTGTTTCGGCCACACGTTTTGGTAAAAAAGTCTCAAATGTGCTATTATCACCGTCATCGTGTAAAGCCACTAAAAGAGTTTTACCAAATCGTGTAGTCATTGAAACCATCTTTACAATTTTATACACTTTGCCTACAATCATTTCGGTAACCTTTTTTTTCTCTAAAACCTCGAAATCTTTGCTAAACATTTCATTAATTTCATCTAGAGTTTCTTTTGCAATACTCATTATTGAAAAAAATGGTATATAAATCCAAAAATTACCGTGAATATAAAAGCACTTTCAGAACACTACACGAACACAATATTTGATGTTTATGCCACTGATATCTGCGACTGTTTGAAGTCACTTCTTCTCCCACGAACCTTTATAGCGTGGTTTCAAGGTCGAATTGTAACAATGGTGGGGGTAGCTTAACGATAGAAATAGTGGGAGGAGTATTCAAGGTCAAATGACGTCACACATTTAAATTGGTATAAGGATAACTTCAAGGACAAAATATAATGAAACAAATAACTACATTTTATGTACTTTATTCATTGATTTTTTTCTGCCATTCTTCTATGCGTTTAACATTATCACCTAAACCTAATTTCCTTAATTTGTTCAATAATAATTGTTTGTTTTTATCTCTTAGAAAATTCTTACAAACTATACTAGCTAAAAGACACACTTCGGCATGGTCCATATACTTAAAAAATACACTAAAGTCCTGAGCCTCCGAATCTTGCATTTCATATGCGTAAAATTCCGAACAGGCTGCAGAAATTATAAATTCCTCGTACATTTCTCGCACTAAAGTTTCCATATTAACTACTACTACGTTAAACTTAAGTCCTACACTCTAATTTCATCTAACACAACCGGATCTGCAATGAACCTAATCAGTTTTTCCAAACAGTCACTAAACCCCAACTTTTTTATCTCACGAACAAAGTCTTGTAAATTTATTGTTTTGCTGCAATGTTTACGACATGCATTCGCAGCCTTTTCATATTCATAAGCCAAATCACGATAGCGCGACGCCCATTCTGCTCGACTTTTCATTGCATCATTGAAATAATTACTAGCCGATTCAGTGAACTCATCGCCCAATTTTTTTACTGTCTCTTGCAAAGCACTATTCATATTAGTCACTCATTTTTACATTCACGACACTTTTTTATTGCTGGTGGTGGCCCATCTATATGATGACGATATATTTGTTCATAGTGAATGTAACAGGGTAAGCTTAACTGTAGTTCCTTGTTACACCGATATGACGCTGGCAGCTTATCCCAAATTTGCCGTAAACTCAGCGTATCAACGCAAGTTTTTAAATATTCGAGAGGAAAAAATGCTAGATCCTTCTCTTCAAAATCACACAAACTTTTTAAATTACTCTGATATAAACAAATTACTCTGCCGACTTGCTCTGTAATTTTTTCTTTAGATACTTCAGTATCTGACATTTCACACTTAATGAATGCAAATAGACTCACACAATTTATAGAACAATTTGCAAGGTCAAAATCATTTCAAGATCATCCCACACTATTACAATGCACAAATAACTACTTCAAGGTCACACACCCAAGATGACCTTCAACAAAGTCAAGGTCGTCTCGACCAAGGTCAAGGTCAAGGTCACACACACAACCTTGAACACAAGGCCAAGACCAAAGCACACGTGCATTTTCAAGGTCAATGACAAGGACATGTGGGCGGGGCCAAAGAGGGGTGAAGCAAGGTCAAGGTCAAGGTCGAGGAGTGGGGGGATCGAGCGAATCGGGTTATGTTCACTACTGATGCCCCAACATGAAATGAAAAAGGTGTTCAACTTTATGAAAAACTTCAACACAAAGTTGAGTCGCAGACATGAATGTGACAGAAATACCATTGAAAAACTTAAAAATCAATCAATCAATCAAACGGTATACGGATGACTCCAAAACCATGGAAGGACCTGGTATAGGAGTATATGGACCCAGAACCAGACACCACGAAAGATTGGAAAAGTCACCAAGGATCTTCCAGGCAGAAATATATGCCATCAAAAAATGCATCCAATTCAGCAAAGAAGATGGTCTGGAAATGCCTAGAAGAGAGAGAGAGAGCGAGATATCCAATCAGTGAACGAATCTGCAAGGAATGAGACAAACGAAACTACTTCTTGGGAACTAGGACCAGAAGAGATTCAATGAATGTATAAGCCTAAGCAAAAACCAACTAAGAGTTCTGACAGGAATCCTGATGGAGCATTGCTATCTGAAAAGACACTTGAAAGAACTCGGATTGATAGAAAGAGAGGAGTGCAGATTTTACTAGGAGGAAGACGAAACCTCCATTCACATCCTTTCAGAGCGCTTTGGAAAACCCTAGAATATGGTTCTTGGGAGCACACCAAATAGGAGAAGGGGAGCTACCCACTTTAAAGCCGTCCAATATGCTAAGGTTCCTGAGGGAAATAGGACAGGAGGATCTGATTTAGTCGGCAAGGTATCCCTAACGACTTAACAGCAGAAGAGGAGTGCAATAGATCTACCAATTCGCAGTGTGCAAATCCCCAAGTTCACTCACATATACATACATAAATGGAAAAGAGTAATCTTTAAAATATATGAAAAGACGCGACATCATATTTCTAATCTAATATTAATACAACAAATACAAATAAAAATAATACACCATTAATGGCACTGATGTTTAGATTGGGCTTCAAATTCTACTCTTGTCAATCCATTATTAAAACCTAACAAGACAATATTGCAAGAAAACCTCAAGATCAATAATTCCTGTCGGATAAACGACAATATTTTTTTTAGTCAGAGTACTGAAAGAACTTAGAAATGGATATGACATTAACACCAGGCCTGAGCGATTCTGGTTTATTTAATTTTATTCAGGTGGTAATACTTTTATATAAAGTTCAGGACCGGAATTAAATTAAATTAAAATAAAATTAGAAATATTAAATATATAGTGTAAAATATTCAAGCATAGGAAAAATCTAATTTTTTCTGTATTTATTTGCGAACAAAATTATTTACAAATTAAAGTGATACAAGAAAATAATAATTTTCTAATAGAACAAACATTAATTGTTTTATACTGTTTAAGTTGAAGTATATTCTAATAAATGGAGAAATTAAATCATCACCCTGTAGATAGATTTTAACCATGGGAACTGAGAGAGCATATATCTTATATTACCACCCAAGAAATGGAAAAATAAATCAATTATCGTACTTAAGCCTAAACTCAATTCTATTATTTTTGAGTCGTTTAATTGTTTTCTTAAAAGTATATAAACCCAGACAATTTATGATGATATAATCTAAAAAGATCATATCCTCTTTTAATATTTGTAAATAAATCTGTCGAAGAAACTCTACCCTGGTTATGTGATTAAAACCCAAGATATAAGTGCGTAGGGTGGTCTTAACATGTGGAACAGCATTTAATAGAATGTATTCAAATATTGAACAATTTTCCCATTATTAGGATTTACAAGAATAATCAAATAAAATCACTATAATAGAACATATCGTTTGACTAAATGTACAAAGAATTCGTATAGCGACTCTTTATCCTGATTGCAACCTTGCAAAAAAGAATTTAAATACCACATGAATAAAATTAAGTTCTAGTCCCCCCCCCACCCCAGTGGTTATCGATATTTATTTTAGTTATAGAAAGGCGTAGATTAGTTTGATTAACTTTTTTTTATATATAAAAAATAAGATTAAGATGCTCAAAGGCCAATTTGGGAATTAGGTATTCGACATAGAATGGCTAACTCCCTCTACAGACGAGACGACCAAAACTTTCGGAATACATTGTTTCACGGGGTCGGTACGGTTTTGAGAACAGTTTCTTAGAAAATTACGTGACATGATCAACCATTGATAAGGTTCTTATTTTTGTTTATTCATTTATTTTGGGGTTGTTTTATTTTATTTGAGGAAGGGCGACTTTCTTTTTGTTTAAGCCACTTAAATAGCTGTGATCGCGCTTTATTATTTCAGAAAGCTATTTAAACGTATTATTTTCAAAATTTGGTTTTATATTTTTATTAATAGAACGGCCATTAAGTGTAATTATTTTAGTTACTTTGAAATTGTTATTCGTTCTTAATTTTAAGTTTCTCCCTGTAAATATTTCGTTTTCTGTTCATCTTTGTTAATAGATTTAGGCGTGTTGAGAAACTTATTTTGTTTAATATATTAAAAACCTGCACGCGAATAAACTCGGAGGCGCGTTGTTGTGAGAGTTTCAAATCAAGAGACGTTATCTGACTAGCTAGACAGCGGTTTTTCTAAGTCCTGTACTTTTGTTTGTTGTTACTAGGAAGCCCTAAATAACCTGTAGTGGTTTGGTACTAAAACTGCGAGAATCAAGAGGAACGACCAGACTTCCAGCGTGGCTTTGTCACTCTGATATTTATTTATAGGTTTTTAAAATAGCCACAAAATAATATGCTTCAACAGGAAATCGTAGGCCTAGCGGCCACATGCTACTAAAATATTACATTTGCAAGAGCCTACGATTAAATGCTGTCACAATATCAGCCACTTTAGGCTAGTATATCACGAAAGAGTAATTTACTGATCTAGGTAAGTTTTGAACTTCCTATATCGCAATATCGATGTGGTTTTTATTTTTCTTCCAAATCCATGAATCCTCTCAGTACTTTGAGTATATTAAAACTGAAACAAATTAAAACAAATCCAGTTATCCCGTATTATTTTTAATAAGTAAGCTTTGGAAACAAAACAGGCGATGTAACGTTTTCCAGTAATTTGTTACGTTAAAATATTATTGCGCTGGAAAATTTTGTCGTGTTTATTTCTGTTTCATTTTTAAAATGCCTATTTCAAACCAAGAAGCATTTCATTTGCTTACAATTTATTTCGAATGCAATGTATAATGTAACCCTTGCTGCAAAAATATATTATGCGGCAAGATATTCCCAATATAATATTTTGACATAAATTATGGGAAGACATTATATTGCTACTTTTGTTTCCAAATCCTTCTTGTTCAAAAATAATGCGAAATAACTATTTATTCCTTTATTGATATAAAATAACTGCATTTATCAAAAAGGACAGACAGTATTGATTTTAGGTTTAGCTTGTAATATTGTTTTTTCTAGGTTTTATTAATACGTTGACAATCAATAGTCAACCTTCAATCTGAAAATCAGCGCCATTAAGGGCATACTATTTCGTAGATATACTCAATGTACTAAAAGAACTTGTTTCGACAGACAAATGATGTAAATAGGACATCAATCAGTAAATTATGACTGAGTGCCAGATCAACCCAATATTGCTGAAATTACTATTTTATTATAGTACTAAGAATTCGTTAATAATTTTATGTGTAAATATTAAAAAGAGTTGTTTTTCCTACATTTTGATCTTTCACACTATATAAACTTATATCTTAAAGTGAAAAAAAAATTATTTAAAATGAAGAAGTATCTCGAACTTTTTATCCTAGTGATATATTGGATCTTCTTTGTCCTTAGACTCTTGTTGAATAAAGCATTATTTAAGGTTACGAGAATGATTTTAGACTCGACTTTTGAGCCAGTAATTTGGAAAAGTGACCCAGTTTATTGGTCACGTAGCCGGTCTCAGCGAATCGGTAGCGTTTCGGTGGTGTTATTGTTCTGGAAGGTCTTTAAACACCTAAATGTTGTTTTGCCTGTGATAACCCACGTGAGAGCACCAAAGGACAGTATAGACCTGATGAACACCTTGTAGATTGTTAGCTTGTTCTTTAGATTTAATTTAGTATCTTTGTATAGAGTGCTATATAATTGGTATTTAGCAGCCAATTTAGTCTCCTGTCGAGGATTAGCTCCAACTATTTTGCATTATCCCTCCAGGGAATGTGATTGTTTGAAATGGATAGCCGCTCTTCCAGAATCGGGAGACGTGGTCTGGTAAACATTATCAGAATTCAACTTTATTTTCTAGTCGATCATCCATTTCTCCAACAATGTGCCTTTGTAGCTTTCTAATAATAAGGCCAAATGACGCCGAGGACGATGCAAACGCATTGTTGTCAGCAAATAAATAAAGTTAACTGTAAATGTCTGATGGAATGTTTGCCGATTAGAGATTAAAAAGAGTCGGAGGCATCCCAGCTCTTATTAGCTTGATATTTGACGTGGCATCTTCTGAAAAGGAAACTTGACACCTGTCTTATTAGGTAACTTGGAATTACCAGCCTTATGAGCTTAAATACAAGTCCATTGTACCAAGCTTTGTCAAAGACCTGGCCAATGCAAAGAAGATTGCACCTATGTGAAATTTCCAATTGAAACCCTGTGTAATAAACGTCTGGTGGTCTGCTGAACACCACTCTGACTGCTTCTGAAGCCGAACTGTTCCGGAAGCAGTAATGCAATTTAGTATGACTCGATCTATTATTTTCCCCAAATTGGAAAATAGACTAATAGGCCTATAGCTATTAATATTAGTAGCCTTTCCGCCTTTTTCTCTAATTAGAATTATCTTAGCCACCTTCCAATCTGAAGTAAAACATCCTGATTGCTAAGCTGCATTGGCTATGTTAGTAAAAGCCGAGGATGTCGTATCCGGCGCTCACTTCAGAGCTGCGTACAACCAGACCCGTCGCTATCTTAACCATCAACCTCTTCGACTTCATCAAGACCGATGATAGGTATACCTAAATCACTAAATTGAATGGACTTGTAGATTTGCACCGTACGATAAATTCTTTGCTCCGTGTTTCAACCGGCGCTGGGGTTAAACTCAAATTGTTTATAAAATTTTTTGCAAATCCATCACCCCTATCTTACGGACCGGTCAAGGTGATATCGCCATCAACAATGTATGGTAAAGGTGTTTTCACACCTTGTGTTAAATTACGTGTCATCTTGTACAGACTGCTATCATGTATTTACAGAGTCTCTAATTTAGATTCCCAGTACATGTCGCGAAGCTCCCTCCGGATTTCCTCAGATGCTCTATTAGCTTGTCTCTTGATATCGGGATCACCAGTTCTATACGCGCCATTTTTAAGGTGATTCTTCTCTCTGATTCTCTGCTTTAAATCTGCAAGAATATTCCCGTATTTTGAATAGTTAAACACCTTTGTAACAGAAGATTTGGCGAGCGCGTCCGTGATTTGATATTTAAGGTGTCTGACAGAGTCTTCCAAGGACCCAATACCAAGCTATCTTCGGATAATCGGCATCATCGAGGAGCTTTTTGTATCAGTCTCTTCGAGGAGCTCTTTATATTTGAGCTAACTGATAAATGTATTTAAACTAGAGCCATCCCGTTGATGTCTAGGATCACCATTCTCAAAGAATACTTGCAGCTGGTCCGAAGACGTACTGTCAATATTTCTTGCCACAAAGATGTCTAAAACACCAGGTAATCCAACATAACCTAGAATAGTTGGCTCACCATGTGCTATAACTTCCAGCGAATTTACTTCAGATGCATTTTTCGGGCCGATGCCTTTAGTATTGGTGATCCTGGAACCGCAGAGATGGTATTTTGCTGAAAGTTGCCTCCTATTAGGATTGTTTCAACAGTATTAAAGATATTCACTAAATTCTGACGAGCAAAGGTCGCGTTGGAGCACGAATATACTGATCCTAGAATCAAGGATCGTTCTTCATTTTAACTCTGATAAATGTCCCTTCCATAATATCGTCAGGGTTAGAAATTGCATGTGCAACTATATGCTTCTTGAGCAATATCATTGTACCCCCCGTGGCCTTACTAATCTATTATTCCGAAAAATATTGTGGTTGGGACACATAAATCGATCCCCCTTAAGCCAATATGTATGTATATATATATAGTGTTTCATTAAGGGTGGCCGGGCACCATATCTCAGGAAGTGATAGTCCTGAAAAACTCTCATTAAGGAAAGTGGCCAAGAGAAATTGCTAGAAATAATTTTTAAGTTCCTAACTCTGTCACTAGGGGGCGTAAAATTTAAGCTATCAAAAAAATTTTACACTGGTAATTTTACTAGAATTTTACATCTTCTTGGTTTCACACTTTTTGCTCTAAGATGTAAAGTTAGAGCAGGAGTGGAGAGGGAAGGTCTACTGATAAAAGTTACCATAAGTTTGGTGAGGCTGACTCGAATTTTATAAATTTGGTCTCATTAAGGAAAGGAAACTTTGCCAATTAAAACGAAATAATAGCTAAATTATTTGGAACCCATCTCTTTTTTCATATTCGGAAAGTAAAATAAATGTACAAGAGAAAATTTAAAAAAAAAAATTAATTCGATATCTTTATTTGTTTCGGAATTATAGCTAAAAGAGTAATTCATATCAAGTTGATGGTAAAAATAAATTGTTTTCAAAAGTCCGTGGTCAAGAGTGCCATGATAAACGATAAGAATCTGTTTAAACTTTTCATAAGTGTGAGTTTTTTGCTAATAAGGACAAAAATTTCTATGAGGTCGGAATCATGACCCAACAAGAAAGACGGCAAAAGATCATTGAACAAAATGCAAAATATATATTTGATTAAAGTTTATTCCATGTATAAAAAAGAGTTTTATTTCAACTTACAAAGCCGAAATTACTTTGTGATAATTTGTTTTCTCATTCAGACATTCTCTCAAAAACCAGTTTTTCTGAATAATATACTTTTATATTGACCATGTAACTCTGTAGTAACAAAAAGCCCCTTTGACTGAACTACTAAATGGCGGCACTGAGGTGCACCTGGTGGATATCGTTCTGTAGAGCAAGAAAAGTGAGGATAAGCATTTTAAGTCAAGTCTAGTCAGAAAAAAATAAAATAATTAAAAAGTTTTGAAACACATTATATATATATGTATATATATATATATATATATATATATATATATATATATATATATATATATATATATATATATATATATATATATGTATATATGTTTATGCGACTTTCGCGGATTTCTCCGTGTGAGATGCAATAGCAGTGGATATATCCACATTATGCCGTTGTAGTGCTGAAATCACATTCAGCAAACGTACAACTATATGCAACTCCGTGCATGAATGAAGTAATGTGGATATATGCACTGCTGTTGCATCTCACATGGAGGTATCCGCGAAAGCCGCATAAACATATATACGCTATCCGGTGGGAGGTCGGCGAAGCCGCGTTCAGTATCTGCATGCTTCCTTCCGATCTGTCCTTTGCACAGCCAGGTGCACGTCGGTACCCTGATGAGTCTAGTAGAGACGAAACATGTACCTCTGCCATATCACTGTGGCGGAGAGTATAAGTTTTGACTTTCTTCTCGGTATGGCGGTACAGGTAGGCCATCATCTCGATGGTGGTGGAATAGGATAAATTATGTTCCTTAGCAATTTGTTTAAACTGTGCAACCTCCAACACGGAGAGGATATGGTTGGAACGCAGTTTGCATTTACTGTTCGCATTTTACTTCATATATATATATATATATATATATATATATATATATATATATATATATATATATATATATATATAAATATATATATATGAAGTAAAATGCGAAACAGTGAATGCAAACTTCGCTCCATCATATCCTTTCTGTGTTAAGGGTTGCACAGGTAGAATAAACTGTAATAAAACACAGTTCATCCTATTCCACCACCATCGAGATGGTGGCCTACCTGTACCACCGCACCGAGAAAGAAAGTCAAAGCTTACCCTCCCCGCCACAGTGATACGGCAGAGATACATGTTTCGTCTCTCACTAGACTCATCAGGGTACCGACATGCACCTGGCTGTGTTTCGCATTTTACTTCACTTATATACGGAGTTGCATATAGTTGTACGTTTGCTGAATGTGATTTCAGCACTACAACAGCATAATGTGGATATAACCACTGCTAATTGCATCTCACACGGACGAATCCGTGAAAGCCGTATAAACATATATATATATATATATATATATATATATATATATATATATATATATATATATATATATATATATATATATACGGGGTGATTCTCCGGGAAATTTATCTATCGATTGTGGGAAAACTATAATTAGGAAAAATCTGAAAATTTGACAGTGTACTAACGTGAATGGGGAACAGCCGGCTAAAATATTTTAAAGTTGGCGGCACTTCCGGTTATACCGGAAGTAGATGTCAACTTGCTTATTTTAAATGAAACAACCTATATATTATTACATTTTTGATTTTTACATAAAATTCTGGACATATTTCATGTGTAATATTTTATACTTAAGTCTCACGGTTTGGGACATGTTTAAATTTTTATGTCAAAAATAACGTTTGGGGACCATAACTTAATTATAAATTTTTCCTATAAGAAAGTCTTTATTATTTAATTTGGATAATATTATTTGGTGGAACAAAGCCAAATTTACAAAAATGTGTTGTTTAATCGACGCAATTCTCACTATTGGAGCGACTCAATTGTACATTCATTTAGAGAATTAAATTTTCAAATCTTGGCAGTTTAACGTGAATTGTACTATAAGAAATGACTAGAATTCTACCAAGTTAATCCGATTGGTAAGTTAGCCATTTTTGAAGACTTCTAGATACAAAATACGTTTTTTTAAACTTATAGATAAGCGCTACTTTAACATTTTGAGAAATTGAAAGTGAACTATTTAGGTAACTTGCCGCTGACTGATCATAGATATCTATTTTATGATGGGGCACCTTCGCATAATAGTCATTTAGTTAACAATCAGCTGCAAAATTTGTTTTATGATCAATGAATAGCCAAGAATTGGCCACATCTTTGGCCACCTTACTCCCCTGACCTAACAGTACTTGATTTTTTTTTTATTTCGGGGACAATCAAAAATAAAGTATACAACACCGCATTAACCACTATGGAAGATTGCGTACAGCGCATCAAAATAGCATTTGAAGAACTTAATCCTCAGTCAATAAGAAGAGCCACCCATGAAGAGTTCCTGCTTGAGTGCAAAAAATGTTTGGAAGTTCAAGGGTGTCAATTTGAAAATTTACTAAAATAATTTTTGTAACTTTATTTTATTAGAACTGGTTTATTTCTCAGTGCCTTTTAAATGGAACTATGGAATATACATAGGGATGAACATTGTATTTCCATAAAAACCTTAAAACTGATGTTTAAGATAATCCAGACTCTAATGCTATTTGCCTTGTAGATATTGTTGGATAGGCGGCGAAATATCCTAAAATTGTGGTTTCAATATTTTCATTATTAACAACTAATTTATTTTTATGTCTTTTTGCTTTTATAGATCCAAAGTTCTTGAAGTTTTCTATAATCCTTTTAACAGTTGGTGTTGGTTTCTGTTTCTGCGAATATCGAGATCCGAATGTATTGCATATTCTTGAAACAAATCAGATTCTCCATAAATAATAAATAAGTTTAAATAATCTTCGTACGTGTAATTTAATCGCTCCACATGATTATTATTAACGAATGTCAAATGACAAGAAATAGTGACAATTCTATAGGATTCGACTGTTTTATTTTCGCCACGCCTCGGCGTCATGGTCAACTAATAACAAAACTTAAAATCCATATACAATAGAAAAATGTTGAATTGTCAATATTTTGAAAACTACAAATTTTTGAAATTGTCAACCCTATACAAAGTTACCCTTATTTTTAATGCTTAATATGATAAAATTATAAAAATAGGTGCTTTCTATATGAAAAAAATTGGCTTTTGACGATTTTTTAATATAATTTTTATACTTCTTCTTTGACCACTCAGTACTAATAATTTTCAAAATATCATGAAAAGACTACCAAAGTCGATCTTGTTGACATAAAAATTTAAATATGTCTAAGACGGTAAGACCTAAGTATAGAACATTATACATAAAATGTGTCTAGAACTTTACATATAAATTAAAAATGCAAAAATATTTATGGGGTTCTATTTAAAATAAGCAAGTTGACATCTACTTCCGGTATAAACGGAAGTGCCGCCGGCTTGAAAATATTTTAGCCGGCTGTCCCCTATCCACGTTAGTACACTGCCAAATTTTCAGATTCTTCCTAATTAGAGTTTTCCCACGATCAATCGATAAATTTCCCGCAGAATCACCCTGTTTATATATATATATATATATATATATATATATATATATATATATATATATATATATATATATCAATTTATATATATATATATATATATATATATATATATATATATATATCAATTTATTTAAATTTTGGTTACACCTTACTATCCAATTTATAAAATAAGGTATTATTTCGAACAGATATAAAATTGAAAATAATGACTTTTAGTGCCCATTTGTAAATGATTCAAACAGGGTATAAATCCAAAGTCATTAAGCTTGTTGTTTATTCTGGACACGAACTTGTAAATCTAGCAATAAAGGTTAAATCCGTATCGTAAGGATTCTGCTTAAGGAAATTAAAATAAAGAACCTATTACTCCAATTTTAGTTTTATGTCGGTATAAAAGAGCTGAAAACAAGTTCAGGTTTAGAGAGCTGCGAAGGTTGAATTTTGTTGTTAAAACAATTTAATTTGCCAGTTTTATTAAGGAATAGTAAATAACCCAAGAAGAAGTTTTCGAAAACACAAATTAATCAAGAAAAAAAGTTACAGAATAGCCATGTACAATAACGTATATATTAGAGTTTGTTTTGATATGCTTGAAAAGAAGATATCATAATTTATTTCTAGCTGTTGGTTAAAGTTTGTTAAATCGTTCGAAACTCTTTCTGAATCCAATCCATTATCTCAACTGGCTTGACTGCTTCAAGTGATAACAATGAATCTCCTTCGTCTTCTTCGGTTAAGTTCTGAAAATAAAATCAATAGTTTCACTCTAATCTAAACACCATCTTCCCGCTCATCTTCGATGCCAGTCTAATAAAGATGGCATAGAAATTTATCATGTTCTATCAGTGATGCCTTTGTCTTCCGGAAGATTGCTTTCTGATCCAATTATATGATCTTCGGAATGCTTCATTCATGACTTCAATAAACTAGCATTGAAGCAATACATTTAATTTGCTCTTTTCAACAAAAATTGGACCAAATACTGGTTGTGGTAAACTTGAACAATGCCATATGATTTGCTTTCCTTACACTCCGATCTTGAAGTTACGATACTGAATCTAAGTGTCAATATTGCTGTCTAAGCATATATGTATTTGTTGTTTAATTTCTGTTAATGTTTTTATACAAAGATAGCCACATTCCAGAATGGCACACATTTCTACTTGAAAAACCGTCACAGGTGGCCCATGAAGTAAGATAATCTAACCCCTGTGCTCTTACCGAACACTCCAGCTTTGATGCTTTCTTCTTGGCTAGATTTGTTTATAAGTCACCAAAATCTATTATCATTATTTGGCCAAAGTACCTCAAAAGGATAGTTAGATTTTAAAACTGAAGCAATATACTCTACTGACATGAAAAGGAATGGGAATTTTTCTACTGCAATCTTCCAGTTGTGACAGAATTTGATCACGGAGTCATGCAAATAACGTAGTACGTATAGCAGTTTTGCCCACGATTTACTGTGGTCTCATAATAGTTTGTGATTATACTATAAACCTAGAAATAAATCTCACTGTAAACAAAGGCACTCTGAAAGTCTGTTCGATATTCTTGAGCTCTTGCAGTGTCAGTGACAAATCACTACAGGTTAGTGGATCCTACCAATACTACAAGGTCAACTTTAAGATTGAGGATCTGGATCTGCCTCCGCTACACATAGTGATTCAGGAAGAGACAAGAATGGGACTCCACCGACTAAATCACTCAACAGTAAAATCGCAAAGGACGATGTCAGGACATAAAAACATATGTAAAAAAATCAGGAGCCCTGAGTTGGAAATGAATACGGACCATACGAACGCGAGCTATCGTTATAATATACCGTTTGAAGTCACAATAGAGGATGGAATGGAAAGCAAAAGAGAAAGACCGGAAACATTCTCGGGTGCAAGTATCTGGTACACTGACGGTTTAAAAACTAGTGAGGGTACTGGAGCTGGGATATATGGGTTACAACCGAGGAAGGAACTAACTCTTCCCCTTGGGAAATACCCAACAGTATTCCAGGCAGAAATATACGCAATCTTACGGTGCGCAGACGAGATAAACAGGAGAGCTTACAAAGGGAAGCAAATCCTTATTTACTCTGACAGCCAGGCAGCCCTAAAAGCCCTCAAGGGCCAAAAGGTATTATCGAGGCTGGTTTGGGAATGTCAGAGTGAGCTGGAAATTCTGACAAAAGACAACAGAGTTATGTTAAAGTGGGTACCAGGACACGAAGGCATACATGAAAATGAAAAAACTGACGAGCTAGCTAGAGCAGGGTTAGCAATACATTGGTCCAGAACCGGCCTTTGGGGTGCCGCGGTGCGCAGCCCGAGAATCAGTCAAAGAATGGATCAAAAGAGAACATAACCACTGGATGACCAGACAGGGTTTAAACCACAGCAAGCTATTTATTAGGAATCCGGACCCGAAACTGGCAAGGAAACTACTACAAATGAGTAGAAACCAATTAAGGACTATTACGGGTATAATGACGGGACACATGGCCGTCAAAGTACATCTGAATAGAATGAATCTATATAAAGGAAACCTCGGATGCAGACTATGTGGACAAGCCGAGGAAACGGTGAAGCATATCATATGTGACTGTGAGTCACTGGTGAGATTTAGACAATAAACTTTCAGGTCAGTAAGATTGTAACCGAGAGAAATACTCACTCACTCCTTAGCAGGACTGTACAGATTGAGCCAGGGGGTTAGGTTGACAGAGTAGCTGTAATGTCTAGGGTGAGCACAATAGGCCTACTCTGGTCGCAGTGCATCCGGATTTAGGACGGACCCGGGAATATAATAAAAGAAAAAAAAAGATTGAGGACAAGCTACTGTCTAGCTGGTTAAGTCAGTCTTCTTGTATTGGAGCTCGCACATCAGTGCACTAGCGAGATTAATCGCATGAGATTTTTATTAGATTAATCGAAATAAGTTTTTCAAAACACTTAAATTTAGTTAAAAAAATAAATAAAAACAAAATAATTTACAATCAAAAAGTTAAAAATAACTTGATAAAACAATTCCAAAATAGCTAAAATAAATGCTCCTGTCAGCCGCTATTTTAAACCCTGCCTAATAAATTCAATTTTGAAAATAATACGTTTAAAAGCTTTATAAAACATTAATCAAAAAAAATTGAAAACATGAAAACTGATATTTCAATTGCTTAAACAAATCAATACTAAAATCGCCCATCTCTCATGTGGAATAGAACAGAAATTTCTCTTAATTTTTCCTTAGATATATGATCAAAAATGAAAACATTCGTAACCTTTATTAACAAATTTCAAAATCTACCGCCTGTTACGAGTATCAAATCGTAACTGCCATCAATTGCTTCTTAAATGCGCCACCAAAATTTTCTCCCCCGGAATTTTCACACTGGGTTTACTGAAGATTCCGTTATTATTTTTAATGTAAGCTGCTTCTAAAAATTTTCTTTTTTCATATTGAGTTCCATATATATTGTTGCAGCTTCACCCTATTTGACATGGTGTTGTTTATTCCAGGCGTATTCTACAATACCTGATCTCGACGTTTCCCCTTTTTGTCTATGGGTTTTATGTTCCTTAATTCTAACTTCTAGTGGTCGCTTGGTTTCTCCAATATACATTTAACCACACTCACATGGAACTATGTAAACACATTCTTTTATCGGTAGTTTTTGTTTTTGTTAAATGAGCTCTAAGTGTATTTCCTGATTTAAAGGTTGTTTTTATATTATAACTGCTGTCAATTCATCTTATTTTCTCCGAAGTTCCCTTAATGTACGAATTGTGGAGAAAAAATGTGTTTCTTACTATCCAGTGATCGTTGTTTTAAAGTTATTTATAACAATTGTTGTAAATCGGCTTTAATGTTTACTACCTCTTTTTCCAATCAATCGACATTATTGCATGCGGATATAGTACGATTATAGAGTTCCGTATATTTTCCCATTTTGTTACAATAGAATGATGAGAATGATGGTTAAGATGTTGTCCAGTATGTCTTGGCTTCCGATATACTGAAGTTTTAATAGGTTCGTTTTAACGGTTCACCATGAGATCTAGGAAGAACAATTGATTATTTACCCCCTTTTCTATGGCAAACTTAATTGTAAGCCGAATGGTGTTCAGATGTTTCAAGAAATCATTAAGTTCTTGATCAATGCCCTTCCATATGATGAAGGTATCATCGACATATCTTAACCAGACTTTGGGTTTCACAGTTGCTGTTTCTATGGCATGAGTTTTAAACCATTCCCTATATATATATATATATATATATATATATATATATATATATATATATATATATGAATATTTGGCATTTCCAAGTGCGGTTCGTCTCGTTACTCGCTGAGAACTGATGGTGGCCTCTGAAGAATTTCGAGTTTTGTTTAGTTGGGTCGCTGCCTGATTGGGTGGGCGGCTTCGTAGGCTCCTCTCCTCTCCCGAGTGCGATATATTTTGTTCTTGTATGCAGGTCTCTCGTGTACTAGTTGATTTTTGTTGTTTTCTTTCTTGATTTTTTATTAATGTTTTCCATGTAGATGAAAAATTTATAGCATCGTCTCGTTTATTTAGCTGTCCCGCTTTTTCGATTTCTAGGGCCTCTCTTATGACTCGTACCTTGTAGTTCTGTACTGGTGCTATTTCTTTTGTTTTTTCGAAATCGATGGTATGTCCGGTTGTTTGGTGATGTTGAAATAGGGCTGAGGTTGTCTGTTTGTTTTTGAGGCTATTTTTATGTTCTTGGATTCTTGCTGATATGCGCCTGTTTGTTTGTCCTATATAAGTTTGATGACAATCTGCACATGGAATGCTGTAAACGCCATGATTTTCAAGGTTGGTCTTGTCTTTGGGATTTCCCAGGATGTTGGCTATTGTTTTTTGTGGTTTAAATATGGGCTGTATGTTGTGTTTTCTTAAGATTCTTCCGATTCTGTCTGTTATTCCTTTTATATATGGTATTATGGCTTTGTTCCTTGTTTGGTCTTGGTCTTTGGTCTTTGTTGTAGTCTTTTCTTGTCTTTTTATGGCTTTCTTTATGTCTGCTTGTGAGAAACCATTCCGTTCTAGAGCTGTTGAAATGTGTCTTATTTCGTCTTGTTTCGTGTCAGGTTCTGTTAGGCGGAGAGACCTTGATACTAATGTGTTTACTACTGCCTGCTTTTGAGAGGGATGATGATGTGACGCTGCATTGAGATATCGTTCAGTATGTGTGGGTTTCCGATATACGCTGAAACCCAAGGTGTTGTTGAGTTTTCTAGTTAATAGCAGGTCCAAAAAAGGAAGTTTCTTTTCTTGTTCGATTTCTAGCGTGAATTGGATTCTGTGGTGGATATTGTTAAGATATATGAGGAAATCGTCCAGGTGTTCTTTTCCATGTGGCCATATTATAAAAATATCATCGACATAGCGTTTCCAAAATTTTGGTTTTAAAGGTGCCTTTTGCAGTGCCTCTTGTTCGAAATATATCATGAAAAGGTTGGCTATGACTGGTGAAAGCGAGGACCCCATAGGTGCGCCATCTGTTTGTTTATATATATGGTCATTGAACATGAAGTATGTGTTCTTTAGGCAGTGTGCTGCAAGTTCAATTGTGTAGTCAGGAAAATCCTCGTTCATGGCGATTTTGTCCAAAGCCTCATCCAATGGTATGCTTGGATATAGCGATTTTATGTCGAGGCTTGCTAAGATGTCATTTTCTTCGAGGTGAATGTTTTTGATCATTTTAGTCAGATGATCGGAGTTTTTCACAAAGGAATCAGCCAGTTCGACTCTTGGTTGCATGATACTTGCTAGATATTTTTCCAGTTTTTGTGTAGGAGATCCCACGGCGCTCACTATTGGTCTGAGTGGTGCATTTGTTTTATGTATTTTTGGTAAGCCATATAGTTTTGGACATCTGCTTGATTTTTCTCTTGGTATTATAGATTTTTCAATTTCTGGGTCTAGTTTTGAGGCTTTAATCTTGGCTTTCGTAGTTTTTTCAAGGTACGTCGTTGGATCTCTGTTGGTTTGTTTGTAAGAGGCGTCTTCGAGAATTTCTGACATTTTTTGCATGTATTCGTTGGTGTTCATTACAACCGTGACATTTCCCTTATCTGCTGGTAATATTGTTATTTCCTTATTCTTTTTTAAGGATGAGAGGGCTTGATGTTCAGCTCGCGTTAAGTTTGAGTTGGGGGGCCGGCTTGATTTCAAAATTTGTGTTATGTCTTGTCTGGCTTGTTCGGCATTTTCTTCAGGGATGTTTTCTAGGGCAGCTTCTATATTCGAAATTATCTCTTCCAAGGGGACTGTTTTTGGCGTTACGGCAAAATTAAAACCTTTAGACAGAACTAATTTCTCGGATTCTGTTAACTGGTGGTTGGAGATGTTATGGACAACTTTGTTGCAGTCCATTGTTTGCTGTGTGTGGACAGTATTGCGTTTTTGTAGTGCCTCAAATTTCTTCTGTTGTTTTCTTGCCTTAAGCTGAGTGTCTGATTCTGTTCTCCAACAGGATACTTTTTCTATGTCATTCCACAGAAGATGATGGATTGTGTGGAATGACATAGAAAAAGTATCCTGTTGGAGAACAGAATCAGACACTCAGCTTAAGGCAAGAAAACAACAGAAGAAATTTGAGGCACTACAAAAACGCAATACTGTCCACACACAGCAAACACTGGACTGCAACAAAGTTGTCCATAATATCTCCAACCACCAGTTAACAGAATCCGAGAAATTAGTTCTGTCTAAAGGTTTTAATTTTGCCGTAACGCCAAAAACAGTCCCCTTGGAAGAGATAATTTCGAATATAGAAGCTGCCCTAGAAAACATCCCTGAAGAAAATGCCGAACAAGCCAGACAAGACATAACACAAATTTTGAAATCAAGCCGGCCCCCCAACTCAAACTTAACGCGAGCTGAACATCAAGCCCTCTCATCCTTAAAAAAGAATAAGGAAATAACAATATTACCAGCAGATAAGGGAAATGTCACGGTTGTAATGAACACCAACGAATACATGCAAAAAATGTCAGAAATTCTCGAAGACGCCTCTTACAAACAAACCAACAGAGATCCAACGACGTACCTTGAAAAAACTACGAAAGCCAAGATTAAAGCCTCAAAACTAGACCCAGAAATTGAAAAATCTATAATACCAAGAGAAAAATCAAGCAGATGTCCAAAACTATATGGCTTACCAAAAATACATAAAACAAATGCACCACTCAGACCAATAGTGAGCGCCGTGGGATCTCCTACACAAAAACTGGAAAAATATCTAGCAAGTATCATGCAACCAAGAGTCGAACTGGCTGATTCCTTTGTGAAAAACTCCGAGCATCTGACTAAAATGATCAAAAACATTCACCTCGAAGAAAATGACATCTTAGCAAGCCTCGACATAAAATCGCTATATCCAAGCATACCATTGGATGAGGCTTTGGACAAAATCGCCATGAACGAGGATTTTCCTGACTACACAATTGAACTTGCAGCACACTGCCTAAAGAACACATACTTCATGTTCAATAACCATATATATAAACAAACAGATGGCGCACCTATGGGGTCCTCGCTTTCACCAGTCATAGCCAACCTTTTCATGATATATTTCGAACAAGAGGCACTGCAAAAAGCACCTTTAAAACCAAAATTTTGGAACCGCTATGTCGATGATATTTTTATAATATGGCTACATGGAAAAGAACACCTGGACGATTTCCTCATATATCTTAACAATATCCACCACAGAATCCAATTCACGCTAGAAATCGAACAAGAAAAGAAACTTCCTTTTTTGGACCTGCTATTAACTAGGAAACTCAACAACACCTTGGGTTTCAGCGTATATCGGAAACCCACACATACTGACCGATATCTCAATGCAGCGTCACATCATCATCCCTCTCAAAAGCAGGCAGTAGTAAACACATTAGTATCAAGGTCTCTCCACCTAACAGAACCTGACACGAAACAAGACGAAATAAGACACATTTCAACAGCTCTAGAACGGAATGGTTTCTCACAAGCAGACATAAAGAAAGCCATAAAAAGACAAGAAAAGACTACAACAAAGACAAAAGACCAAGACCAAACAAGGAACAAAGCCATAATACCATATATAAAAGGAATAACAGACAGAATCGGAAGAATCTTAAGAAAACACAACATACAGCCCATATTTAAACCACAAAAAACAATAGCCAACATCCTGGGAAATCCCAAAGACAAGACCAACCTTGAAAATCATGGCGTTTATAGCATTCCATGTGCAGATTGTCATCAAACTTATATAGGACAAACAAACAGGCGCATATCAGCAAGAATCCAAGAACATAAAAATAGCCTCAAAAACAAACAGACAACCTCAGCCCTATTTCAACATCACCAAACAACCGGACATACCATCGATTTCGAAAAAACAAAAGAAATAGCACCAGTACAGAACTACAAAGTACGCGTCATAAGAGAGGCCCTAGAAATCGAAAAAGCGGGACAGCTAAATAAACGAGACGATGCTATAAATTTTTCATCTACATGGAAAACATTAATAAAAAATCAAGAAAGAAAGCAACAAAAATCAACTAGTACACGAGAGACCTGCATACAAGAACAAAATATATCGCACTCGGGAGAGGGGAGGAGCCTACGAAGCCGCCCACCCAATCAGGCAGCGACCCAACTAAACAAAACTCGAAATTCTTCAGAGGCCACCATCAGTTCTCAGCGAGTAACGAGATGAACCGCACTTGAAAATGCCAAATGAGATTTTGGCGAAACGTCGTGAAAACGATTTTTTGAACGAACGGATTGAAACCCGGAATAACCAAACTATTCATTCTACCATCCGTGAAAATCTACGATATAACATTTTACACCTTTACGGGGAGGAGACCTTTTTAAATGTTAAACGTTTCGAGAAACTGAGATCCAAGAAATCAGCCCTCCTCTGCGATATAACTTTTTTAATAAGATGCCGCAACAACAATTTTGAACCAACTTGCACCAAATTCTCGTACCATTTAAAGACAAGAAGAACTATTTCAATCCTTAAGACCGCTGGAAAAGCTCTTCTTCGAGAACAAATCCGAGAAAAACGAAGAATTCTATCAAGGACTGAAACAGAACTTTACAATCTCCACTTAGCTTTAACCCACACAATCCATCATCTTCTGTGGAATGACATAGAAAAAGTATCCTGTTGGAGAACAGAATCAGACACTCAGCTTAAGGCAAGAAAATAACAGAAGAAATTTGAGGCACTACAAAACGCAATAACCAAACTATTCATTCTACCATCCGTGAAAATCTATATATATATATATATATATATATATATATATATATATATATATATATATATATATATATATAAAAAGACAATGCAAGTCCGACAACCACATCTTAGTCTATTTTTTAAACTTTGTCAAGTCGAACATTTTGTTACGATACTCTGAATGTTATTGTCTTTCGATTGTGTCCTAAAAAAACCAGAGTAGCATAGAGTTGTATTTAAAAAAACACCATATATATGAATCATTTTCTTAATTAAATGTATAATTTTTAGAAAAGAATCCTTATGTTAATAGTCATTTAGCTGCATTGTGGGAAACAACACAATCTACTGGCAACCATACCATCAAAAATTATAAATATAATATATACTATATAATCCTTATGTTAGTAGTCATTTAGCTGCATTGTGGGAAACAACACAATCTACTGGCAACCATACCATCAAAAAATATAAATATAATATATATGTATATATATATATATATATATATATATATATATATATATATATATATATATATATATATATATATATATATATACCAAGAATTGCATGAAAGTGTTGGGAGTGTAAAATTTGCCATAGAATAAATACGCAAATTGAATTAAATCCAAATTTCTTGAAATATCTAGCGATGAGGCTAGATATGCAACATGCATTATTATACTACAAAAAACCTATTTTGGGTAAGGGACGTGCAACATCAAAACGATTGGCGAATTAATATTTGATTTTCGAGGGAAACTTTCTTAATTGCTTGAAAGTCTCGATATTAATGAGCAGGACATTATGTAGTTATAGCTAAATAGTGCGCAAAGCTTTGAGCAGACATCGGTTCAGAGGGGGCTTCATTCCCTGGCTACTAAGTTCTTGCGACATTACTCCACTAAATTTCTTCCCGTGTTTGTTAATACATCAATAACCGTGGAAGATATATGAAAGAGAATTAGGAATACTTGCTGAACAATTACACCACCAATGTTATCCAGGAAGATGTGAAAAAAAACTAAATACAAGCATCCGATAGGGGGTCCATTTATTCGAACATTTATTAAGAACAAACAATTAATTATTAACTGGTAATAAGTTATTAAATTATTCTTTATATTTTATCATTTTGTTTAATAAATAGATTTACAAACGTTTTATATTTTTTAAAAAAGTTTTAATATTGATTTTTTTTATTAAATTTAACTACATTACTGTAATTTTTTCAAAGTTATTATTTTCAATTATATTTATTTACATAGTATTTCGACTTTAATAGATATTTGAAAATGTGATTTTTTCCTTCAATACAATCATCTCAAAAACTCTAAAGCCAAGGAATATAAAATCCTTAATAAAAAATTTCTAAATTATACCTTAAATCGAAAAAATTATTTGTATACTGGGTGTTCTTTTTAAAAAACACAATTTTATTCTGTCCTCGTTCTTGGCATATCCTGCAGAGTTCGAAAATATTTAAAATGTGCAGATAAGTTAACCACATAATGCAGTAGATATACTTTCTTAGTAAATTTTATCATTTTATCTATATTATATATATATATATATATATATATATATATATATATATATATATATATATATATATATAAATAGATAAGTTTTTGTCCGTGTAATTTAAAATAAAATAGAATCAAATATTGGCGAAGCGGACGTGAAAATTTGTCAATCTACATGATTCTCGTGTTAAAAAGTACGGAGCACTCCAAAAATATGGAAAAACTCCGGGTGCGACAGATGGCGACAGCGCTGTTTCGTCCTAATATGGGACTCGTCAGGCCACCACATTCGGTACAAACCATCATCTCGCCTTTGCAACCTATAAACCTGAGTTTAAAATCAAAAAACAGCAAATAAGACGACAAAGGCGACATCTCGATGGTCCACTCGATAACACAAGAAACACAGATTGACAAAGTTTGTAAAATAACCGCCCTATGGTGGCGCGACGGTGAATTAAAACAGAAATATATAAAATCGAGCACACGAAACGCGCTGCCCAAAGGATAGGGGTCGCATTTTTCGGTACTGGCAGCCAAAGCCACATGTCGCACCAAACGATCCCACCATGAGAGCATCACGTCCGCTTTGCCAATATTTGATTCTAATTTATTTTAAATTACACGGACAAAAACTTATCTATTTATTTATATACTTGTTTGGCTTTGAAACACGCTGAACGATGCTCTCATGATGGGATCGTTTGGTGCGATACGTGGCTTTGGCTGCTAAAGTAAGCGGTAGGCTTGGTTGCCAGTACCGAAAAATGCGACCCCTATCCTTTGGGCAGCGCGTTTCGTGTACTCGATTTTATATATTTCTGTTTTAATTCACCGTCGCGCCACCATATGGTGGTTATTTACAAACTTTGTTAATCTGTGTAGTTCTTGTGTTATCAAGTGGACCATCGAGATGTCACCTTTGTCGTCTTGTTTGCTGTTTTTTGATTTTAAACTAAGCTTTATAGGATGCAAGGGCGAGATGATGGTTTGTACCGAATGCGGTGGCCTGACGAGTTCCATATTAGGACGAAACAGCGCTGTCGCCATCTGTTGATCCCGAAGTTTTTCCATATTTTGGAGTGCCCCGCACTTTTTAACACGAAAATCATGTAGATTGTCAAATTTTCACGTCCGCTTCGCCAATATTTGATTCTATTTTATTATATATATATATATATATATATATATATATATATATATATATATATATATATAAATATTTGAAAGTATGATATATTAGTTATTTATTAAAAATTAAAATAAAACACTAAACTGTTCTCATAATTGCTAATTATTTATTTATTTTTAATAAATACACTTTATAAACAAATCACAGTTTATTATTTTTAAATATAAACGAATGCATGAACCTATAATACTGCAGATCTGTATAAAATACACATTTTAACTTTTTAAATATACAGTAAGTTAAAATAAAAAAGTTTCATCTTCTACTAGAAAGAACACGCACATAGGTAATAAAATAAAATGTCGTTCTATTAGCTACTTGCAACATAACTTTATTTAACCCATCAATTAAACCGTTACTAAAGATGCCCATTCGCTGCCCATGAGTCAAATGAAGTGTAATACCCAATATATGACAAATTAAATTAAAATACTAATTCAATAATATAATTTAGAAGTAAATAATTTACAAGGCATTTATTATTGAAATTGAAAATATTATAAAAAAAAACTTCAGAAATGGAACTTTATTTGACTGTGTGTAAATTTTTTAATTTTTGAAAATTGTATTCTCAAAAGTTTTCACGGTTAAATTAATCAAAGTTCCACAAAGATTACAACTTAAATCAATATAAAAAAATCTATTTTCATTATGATTTAATAATTTTTATTGAACCTGGGCAGCGATTGAACCATCTTACAAGGCAAATTGAAATTTGTTAATACTGTATTATTTTAAAAATTTATGATACCTTAATATTCCGTTTCATTAAAATTATACGTTACAATGTCATTTTTTAAATTTTTTATTTTCAGAATCGATTTCTTAAATTTAAACAAAAATAAAAGAAAACGATTTAAAAAAAAAATTAATTTTTTACATTTACAGAGCTAAGTACCGTTAGACACTGACTATTAATTAAATAAAAAACTAAGTTTTTCAAGTAGTTATTGCTAGAGAATCAACACAAACCAATCTACAAGCCTAAATAATGCTAATAATTAGAAGTTACAGGTAAATGATTTATAAAATTCATAAAAAAATATTGTACTCGAGGCACCATCAAACAGCTAATATAAGGTGTGGTTAAGCTGTGTCCTTCAGGATAAAATATATTGCGTAGGGATTTTAGACCCTACCTTTCTAAATACAAGTATAAATTGCCTCTCGTTCACTCTCTAATAGCTTTGATATTTTAAAACTTACTAGAGACATATTAGAGCTATAGCTTTTCTAAAGAAATGTATAATAAAAATAAGTTAGGCTAAGCAACAAGTTGGTGAATTGTCATTGAAGAAACTTGGAGTTACAGAAAATTTATTGACATTCGCCATTTTATTACTGAGTAATGTTTTAATTATTAGTAACTAATTAAGTGTTGTTTAAAAAGTGCTGCTCTCCAGACTATTAGCTTCTTTTTTTTGTGATCAACGCGTCATATTGTGGCAGCGTCCTCTTGCAATAACCTCTAATACTATACCGAGTTAAAATATTACATTAATTTCATAAAACTAAAAACCTATTAGTTTTTATTTAATTTTGGAGAGCCAATTTGATTATTAGATATTATTTGATAAAGAGGAACTGAAAACTGGCAAATAAATAAAAAAACTTTATCTATGGCTTTTTCTCATTCTGAATAAATGAAGCTGAAGGAGTGATTAAGACTACATTACTTTGGGTGATTAGTTGTCCAGTAGATCTATCACAGATTGATATTTTTCTTTGTTTTATTATCGGGACCATTCCATTTTTAAGGTTCTGAAAAAAAAGCACTTTAAGTATTGATTAATCAAAGAACATATATTGTATAAACCCATATATAAATAAAATTATACATATTTTTTTCGAAAATATATAATAGAAAAATGTTGAAGGGTTCGTAACTTACATTTTTTTTTATTTTAAGACAAAATGAAAAATTTACATTAGTTGTTTGAGTTCGATAAAAATGGATATTTTAGAGTAATGTTTGATAACATTGTCAGCGAACAGGTAATTATAGTACAAAAACGTTTTTGATTTGAAATAATAAATGGGACCAGAATATAAAAATGGTTAGCATCGTGGTGAGTTAAAATTTTTAAGTGGAAATGAAATAATGAATTGCACAAATATGCAAGTCATGGTGCTCCTTGCGGAAGTGGAGAAAAATTAATTATCGGATGCTAATATCTTTATATTATAAATAGACATGAAGCCGGGACAGTGCCACAAAAAACGAAATTTACTATATTCTAGCAAACAACAAAATGATAAAATTAACGACACATGGATACTAAATACTTTCATTGTGAGTTATTATAGATTGCTAAGAGCAGAAATACAAATAAACACAAAATCTACTAGATTTAAGAAAATAGTAAAAATAGAAACTAGTCGCTCGGGCCATAAAAGAAAACTGTTAAACATTATCATGAAAAAATCAAGAATAGATTACAAAGTAAAAATTACTCACATTAAAATATAAATGAAATCGACGCAGCATTAACAATAGCAATACTAGGATCATCCGAAAGAATTATTCCAAAGCAACATCATAACAAAGAAACCCTATCAAATACGACAATAGAAATGTTTAAGAGGGGAGAGTAATACCATGACAAAATCAGTAAAAAAATGACCGATTATGCAGAATCAAATAAATTAATAAGAAAAAGCATAAAACAAAATAAAGAATAAAACAAAAAAAAATCTAGAAAGTGATGGAGAAAAATAAAACTATGAAAGTATTATAACCCAAAGTTGGCAAAAAAACGTTGTGATAGTCTTACAAGGTTGAGATGGAAGTGAACTAAGATGAAGTAATGAAATAAAAAATAGAGTTGCGAATATTACTCAGAATTGTACATGCCTAAACAAGAACTTCGGTAACCAGCAAAAAAAAATTAAAGAAAAATCCCTAACGTAAAATTAGAGGAGATGCCGAAAATAGGTGAGTATGCAATTAGAAATCTAATAAAGAAAGTGAAGAATATAAACGCATCTGAGAAAGACAACATTATGAAAGAACTATTAGAAGAGAAAGGAGAAGTAATCATACGAAGTCTAAAAATTTATTCAAAAAATACTTAGAATCAGGAATAATAGTAAAAGAATGTGAAGAAGAAAGCACATTCTTACTTTCCTAAAATGGCAATAAAAATAACCTAAAAACTATAAAAAGGAAAAAAGAGAAGTGACCAACACAAGAGAATAAATAATGCGCACGTTTAAAATGGAAATTCACTGATCACAATGCCAGCCAAACAGATAACAGGTGGATTGCACAGATCTTGGATTGGTGCCCCTGTCTAGGAAGAAGATCAAGCTGTAGACCCCAGATGAGGTTGAATAGGTTATAAAGGGTGTTTTTTATAGAGGTATAGAACTTTAAGTTGGCAACACTTTTTTAATTGGCGGCCATTTTGTCAGCTGTCAAGTGATTTATGTTTAGTTTGGTTTGGAATTTCAACATGAATAGACTGACGCCTGAACAACGCCTCCAAATTGTGCAAATTTATTTTGAAAATCATGGTTCTGTTCGAAATACGTATCGCGCACTACGTCCATTTTACGGTCAACATAATCGTCCATCAGAGCAATTAATTCGATTAACTATGGAACGTTTTCGCACCACATTTACTCTAAATGATAATACGCATCCCCAGAGACGTCATACAGTGCGTACAGAAGAAGTCATTGCTGCTGTAGAGCGTAGCGTAGAGGAAGACCCGAATCAGTCTATCCGCCATCGTGCATAGGAATTGGATATGTGTCTATTCACTTTATGGAAGATTTTGCGGAAAGATCTTGGTTTGCGTGCTTACAAAATCCAATTCGTGCAAGAATTGAAGCTACATGATCACCTTGCAAGGCGTAGATTCGGTGAATGGGCCCAAAACAAGATTGCCGTTGATCCCGATTTTCATAAGCGAATTTTGTTTAGCGATGAAACTCACTTTTGTTTGAATGGATACGTCAATAAATAAAACTGTCGTATTTGGAGTGAAGATAATCCTCAAGTGTATGTTGAGACACCGTTACATCCAGAAAAACTGACTGTTTGGTGTGCTTTATGGGCTGGTGGAATCATTGGTCCGTACTTCTTTAAAAACGATGCTGGTCAGAATGTTACAGTCAATGGTGACCGCTATAGAGCCATGATTACTGACTTTTTTGTTCATCAATTGAACAACCATGATGTGCAGGAGCTGTGGTTTCAACAAGACGGCGCAACATGTCACACAGCTCGTGCCACAATTGATTTATTGAAGGAAATGTTTGGTAACCCCATAGTTTCACGTTTCGGACCCGTAAATTGGCCTCCAAGATCGTGCGACTTAACGCCGCTAGACTATTTTCTGTGGGGATATGTGAAGTCGCTAGTCTACGCCGATAAGCCCGAAACGATTGATCACTTGGAGGACAACATTCGCCGCGTTATTGCCGATATACGGCCACAAATGTTGGAAAAAGTCATCGAAAATTGGACCTCCAGATTATACTACGTCCGAGCCAGCCGTGGCGGTCATATGCCAGAAGTCATATTTAAATTATAATGCCAGAAGGTTATCTTTCGAATAAAGTAAATTTCATGTCAATTTAAAAATTCATCTTTGTTTTATTCCATTTAAAAGTTTTATACCTCTATAAAAAAAACACCTTTTATAAAGCATGGCACCGGACTTGCATGAAAGAGGAAAGCTCAAAATAGAAAGATGTAAAGGGAAGATAAGGATGCCTACATCCATCGATGGATAGAACAATAGATAAATGAAATAACTCAGAGGCAGATTAATTTATTTATGCCGAGAATATTACTTTTTCACGAACAATTGTTTAAGATTTATTCGAAATTCAAAAACGTAAAAATTCTTCTAGATTTTAATTTGAAACAATAAAGTTGATTACACCCTGATTTATTTTTATTATATGATGCTCTTTTTGCATTGTTTTATGGGTAGTTTTTTCTTCGAAAAACTAACTTCCGTATATCTAAAATACTGTTTACATAGCTTTTAACTTTCTCTTCTGTCAACAATACCAGAAAAATATCTGAACGTTACACTTTTCCTTTACGAAAATTTTAAAAAATATAAAAAAAAACTAATTCTAAAACTATAAAGACCTCTCAAACATATAAAAAGCATCTGTTTCATACTATGTTGCAAAGACATCATATCAAAAAATATTGGGCTTAACTTGAAGTAAAGATAAGTCCTTTTAAAAATGGCAATAATATTCTCGTAAACTCCTTTTATGCTAGAAAAGAAGCTTAAATTGAGGTTTATTACTTTCTTACACAAGGTTGCATTTTGGTAATATTACACTTTAAAAATATTTTACCTTGGTATATGATAATGGCAAATATTTTATTTTCAGAAAGACTTATTTGATATCAAAGAAACATTTGCTATATGTGAAATACATCTAAAACCTTGATGAAAAGAAGTTCATATAAGTATATTTTAAGTAATTTTATTTATGGGTTACTCAGTTACTTTGAAAACTTATTTTGTTATCCCCAAAAATTTATTATTATTCCAATTTTCAAATATTTTTTCTAGACACACACAAAAAAAATTTTAATTTTGGGATAATTATTTTTTACATCTCTTTCTTTATCTCTAATATTACATTATATTCTCTTGAGAGTACATATTCAATTTGTTTTCACTTACGTCGGGTATTTCTTCCGATCCAATATTTATTACTTTCTCATGTAACCTTGTTATAAAGGTTTTCTGGTGTTGTTAGTATTTCATCTCTATTTTTAATCTCCTTTCCCGTCACTATTTTATATTGCTATAATTTTTCCATCTTTTCTTATTGAATATTTCATGCCCTGCGTTTTCTTAATATCATTCACTATTTTATGTTCAACATGTTGTTATAATTCTTTTTCTCGATGTTCTGGTGTAGCACATTTTCGTTCGCTGAATAATTATTTTCTACTCTTCATTATAATTTTTATTCCTTAGGTTATATTTTTGATTCTATTATAAACCGGTTTCGTAATTTTTAAGATTGCTTTGATGATGTGAGATGGAGAGAAAAATCGTTTATATCATTATTTTTATCTTTATTTTGTAATAATTTATCTGGATGATTTCGGTTTGTTATTTTTAAGTCCTTGTGTGTTGATTAATTTATTCAGTTTCTGATAGTATTATTTCTTTTAGTTATCGTTAAAACTACATTGGCCCTGACTAATGATCGCTTTTTATATGAAAGGAATTTGAGGCTGTATGCAACAACGTGAATAATCAATTTGGTGGACGAGAATATAAGATTAATCTGATTTTTCTTTAGCAATCTGGATTTATCCATTAATTTTTTTATTAAAGAATGTATTCATGACGTACAAATTTTGGTTTTCTAAAAAACCTGTGAACATATTTTCCTTATAGTTTCTGTTACCTAATACGTATTTTCCTGTTTTCCTACATGTTCTTCTCCTTTGTATCATTCTTCTAATATGTCTTTGGAGTCTGTTTGTTTCTTGCTATCATAATATCTTCGTAAAATACCAGTGTTTGTTTCAAGTCCCCTATAGAATAATAATTAAACGATGTCAGCTTTTTTTCCAAGTCGTACAGTTATGAATCGTGAATTAAAAGTTCTTAACATTACCAAATTCGTGCCGCCTTCAAAATCTGTGTGTGTGCCAGACTGATTTTTCAGTGCGAGATTCTGAGCCTCGAGTTTTACGTGTTTCAACTAATGTAATTTTGGAGTTTCATGTAGCGTAAGGGATTTTTAGCAGTTAAAGCACTACGCTTACCACTGAGAGTTAGCGAGTTCAAGCATTAAAACTGCTACAGTTATGCTTCTGATATTCCAGCTATAAAATAGCCCAGAATCACATCTTCAACCGGTACTACATATTACTGTTGCTCTTCAAGGAAAGATAGGATACAGGAAAGATAAACTTTGGAATGAATTTCGAAGAGGAGAGAAACCATAGCTCCTGTACTTTTAGTAGGCCTACTCCTGTAACGATCATAGAAGTGTTTATCCGCTATCTACAGTGGTTTTTAGTTTAAAAAGGCGACTGCTAAAGTTCTCAATAAAGATTAAGTTTTAAGCAGTGAGCCCTGTTTCTTCTAAAGAATGCAAAAATAATACGCAGTAGTTTGTAACCTAAATATTATGTTTTGAAAAATAGTGAAGGGCATGAATGAATGAATGAATGAATGAATGAAAAAGGGGTGGTGATACTAGATCATGATGCCTAGGCCTCCATTGGGCCCTTTACATTCCACCATATCTGCAGGTTATTCGAGGCCGATCGCCTTTGCGAATCCAAGCAGCCTCGTTATTTGAACTTGCCTAACTGCTTCCGGTAACAAAACTATATCTCCGAAATATCTCTATATCAGTCCGTTGAGTACTGGGCACCCTCTAAGAACATGGTCAACAGTTTCATCCTCCTCCAAACACCATCTGCAAGTCGGGTCGCCCTCGACACCGATTCTATGAAGATGGCCCCGGAGGTGACAATGTCCTGTCAACAATCCCACCACAATTCGCAGCTCTTTCCTTCCCAAGGAGAGAAACTTCTTAGTACGCCGTGCGCTAGGCCCCGTTATATGTTCCTTAGCACACCTCAATCCAGGAGCTCCCCTCCATGATTCAATAAATTTGCTTTCCAGCAACGATTTCAATTCCCTTTTGCCAATAGCAATTGAAACAGATAATATTGGTTGGGGTCCATACGGTTCAATCGCCGAACCCAACTTTGCCAGACGATCTGCTTCCTCATTCCCGCCTATGCCCGAGTGACCGGGGACCCATACGAGTCTGACTGTGCAGCCTTTCCTTATCATACCATTTAGTACATCCTTGCACTCAGACACCAGTTGCGAAGTACGACACTTGACTTCAGTGCCAATATCGCAGCCTTACTCTTTGAGCATATATTTATTACTCTATTCCTGTCTATGTCCCTCTCACAGAGATGGGCACACTGCAGAATAGCATAAATTTCCGCTGTGAAAATTGTCGCACATTGTCCGAGAGCGTAGTACTCTCTGACTCCTGTGGTCTTGCCGAGTACTCTGGCTCCAGTTCTTTCATCTTGTCGAGATTCATCAGGATGATTTTGCTCTCCCTCCCAATCCTCTCTACTTGGCATAAGTATCTCCAGGGGGAGGTTGGGTTTTAAAAACGGCGTCATGTAGTCTGTCCGCATGGGGAGTGATGGACACCTTTCCACCACGCTTTCCCAGACACTTGAGTCGCCGCCTGTCTCAATTCCGAGATATCCCAGGCAACTGAGACGATAAACAGTCTTCATGGCCTCGTTCTCTATGTATAAGTGAAGAGGAGGCAGGTTCACCAGGACTTCCAGAGCCCTGGTGGGAGCAGTCCTCATCGCACTCAATATTCCCACACAAGCCATTCTCTGAACTTTATCAAGGTGAAGAATGTGTTTGCGCTTTGTTGTACTACGCCACCATACAATAGCGGCGTACGTTATCATGGGGCGGATCACCATATTGCATATCCAAAATAGCACTTTAGGTGTCAGTCCCCATGTACACCCAAAGATTCGTTTACAAGCCCAGAAAGCACATAAGGCTTTCTTGGTTCGAGCCTCAATATCATCATTCCAGCTCAGTCGTGAGTCCAGAATTACTCCCAGGTACACACAAAACAATTAAGTGTTCCTTAACAACAAAATCATTATTTGTCACCTCGACTGAGAATTAGTACTATTAGTTGGTTTTCCAATATTGGAAGCTGCAGTTTGTAAGCTCATCAATGACTGTTATTGTCTTAATACCCATATTAACAACGCAACTCAGCGTAGCCAACTTGAAACCCATATAATTTTACAATGTTTCTCCGTCCGAGCGTCTGTATTTCACAGCCTTAAAACCTCATCAGTTTTTATTCTTTTTAAAATTTTTCAGACATATTTTTTTAATTATTAACTCCAAAACAGACCTCAAGTAAAATTGCAAAAAATAGGATACTTCCCCTTGTGTAAAAAGTGAGAATAATTTTTTTCGTTTACCTTAGTATCACTGGACTTTTCAAAAAATGCATCATTATTATGTAATTCAATCGTTTCGTCCACGAAATACATGTAAGCCTCCAAAGCTACTTACAATTGTCGCCCTATTAATGGCGTTGGACTTTTGGTGAATGCCCCAGGCAAGACACTAAGTAAATCATTTATAAAGTGTATTTCTTCTATAGGGATAGATATTGTGTGAGTTTTCTGGAAAGCGCGAATTTTAAACAGGTTTGTTTCTGTATTATTATGAGGTGGCCTATAAGTAGTCAAATAATTTTAAGAAATCGAAGCAATTTTTTCTTTTGATTTTGTTTTATTTTAAGTTGCTCTTTCGTTGCTACTCGTCTGAATGCTAACTAATTCTATGTTTCATTATATATTAGTAAATATTTTCGATGAGGATTATTAGATTATGTTACGTTTGTTACTTGTTAAATAAAAAAAATTAAAATTGAATCTCCGATGCCTCAATATGTTGTCTAGCCTAAAGTGATTGTAATTTTAAGTTTGGAAATAAAATTTTGCACACTTATGTTTAAATTAACATAGACAGAAGTGCAGTAATATTCTCTCTCTCTCTCTCTCTCTCTCTCTCTCTTTCTCTCTCTCTCTAGCATTACAACCCGGGATGGGTTTTTGCTGACCACAATCTGCCTCCACTTGCTGCGATCCATCATCAGTTCCTCCGCGCGTCGACGTTTAGGGTTTGTAAGTCTGCTGCAACGTTATCTCTCCACCTCATTCTTGGTCTTCCTAGAGGTCGCTTTCCTTCTGGGTTCTCTTCCCATACCAACTTGACGATACGTTTATCTTGTCTCATAATATGGCCGGCCCATCTTAATCTTTCTGCTTTTATTATTTTCACTATATCTGGCTGGTTGTATAGTTCCTCCAATTCCTTGTTTGTTCTCATTCTATATTGCAGTGTAGTGTTGTCCCTGACCGGTCCATATATCCCTCTAAGCATTCTTCTTTCTGCGATTTTCAGTCTATTCTCATTTTATTTTGTTAACGTCCGTGTTTCACATGCATATGTCATTACCGGTCTTATAACTACTTGATATATTCTTATTTTCGTGCGGCGGGATATATTTTTCGATTTCATTATCTTTTGCAGCCCATACCAGCAGCGGTTGCCTCCTTGTATTCTGTTGTTAATCTCTTATGTAATGTTGGTATCAGAGGTGATCGTAGCTCCCAAATATTTAAACTGATGGACCCTTTCAAAATTGTAGTGGTCCATAGTCACGTTCTGTCCTATTCTGTCTCGCCGTTCCGTTCTTGTTGTAGCCATATATTTTGTTTTTTCTTCGTTGACTCGTAGGCCAACTTTCTCTGCGGCATTTTCCAGTTTGAAGAACTCTTCCTTGACACTGGTAGTTGTATTACCTACAATATCGATATCATCAGCGAACGCCAATATGATGCGCGGACCTTGATTTCTAAAGAGATGCGTTTTTGTGTTGGTTTTTGGCACGATGTTCTCCAAGGCGACGTTAAAGAGGAGTGGAGACAGCGCATCGCCTTGTTTAAGACCACTGTTGATTGTAAAGAAGGTTGACAATTTTTCTTCAAGTCTTACTGCACTTGTAGATCCCTCTAAACATGTTTTGGTGAGGTTAATTAGCTTCTTCGGTATGCCCAGTTCTGCCATGACATTCCACAAATCCACTCTTATGATGCTATCGTATGCTTGTTTAAATCTATAAATATCTGGTGCAATGTTTAGTTGCAGTAATATGGCAAGAATAACTAATGACGAAAATAAGTGCTACAGAACCCTAAAATGACGAGAACAAACAGTTAGCCACTTTTTTTTATATTATATTATGTGAGAACACCGTGTCCGAGGTGACAAAAACGTTATTGTTTCTAATATGTACACTTTATAGCAGCATTTTTTATTAGGTTTCATGTACTTAATGAAAATTTTTCATAAAATACATCATAAAAACAAACAAAAATAAGAATTTGAAATATAAAATAATTAACACTAGTTACGCTGCTGCTAACTTACCTGCAATATAGAATTTGGCTGGCTACACACGTAATACAAAGCATAAAGTGGGACCCACAACATCGAAGAAAAACTAATTCCCAAGCCCAAAATGTCAGCCCAAAGTGGGTATTTGTATTCGCCGTACCGCAGTGTCTCATATTGCATACATTGACCCACGAATATTACCTACAATAAAGAGAACATTATTAGGGAGGATTAATTGAAGCTTACTGAAGTTTATTGTAGTTTATGAGGACATTTATTATCTTCAGAAGTATTATTTAAACCATATAAATTTTCTTTTGCAATTAATATACAAGGTATATACATATACATTTTAAAATTACATAAAGTCATTAGCGAACTAGCAACATTTCAGCATTCTTTTCTCTACAAAATGTAACGACTAAAAGCTAATTTTTCTTGAGATACTGAAACCTGCTTGACACAGCAGATTTTACTTAAATAAAAAATTTATCAATTTATAATTCTGAAAAGATAAAGCTATTTATCTTCCCACAAAAAAAAAACAATTTATGACATTTCTAAATGGATAAATACTTACCGCTATCACTAATGGAGCGCAATATTTCCAGCAAATTCGCCAGAACATATTTGGCCTGATTCCCATCATTTGTTCTATACAGTCGCACAATTTGTCAACTCCAAAAACCCACGAAATGGCAACGGTCTGGAAAAAGCAAACCCAAAGTAGAGACATCCCACTGGCTGAGTAATAGTCCATTAGTTGGAAGACGTACATTCCACCCTGTAAGAATTCAGGAAATTTCAAGATTAGATTTAATAGATTAGCAGAGGCTACACAAAAAATTATGTTGTTTTTTCCACAAACTCGAGAGTGAACCAGTGTAGTTTAATATTAATATTCTAGGACATAATTAAGAAATAAAATGAGTGTTATATTATTTTAAGTAGTGGCCATTTAGAATTTCGCCTCATGGTACGTACGCTTTCTTCATTTACTGACCAAGTATAATTTTTAATATCTTGGGAAATTTTTTCCAATAAAAATAAACTGGCAAAATATTTAATTTTATCGGTATACACCTTGACATTTTGTTACTCTATTACTAAATAAAATTCAATCTTTACATCGTCTACTGAGGATACATGGAATGCGAATGTGTATTATTTTTTTTATATTTTTTATATTTTACAAGGCACAAAAAAACAAATAAGGTATACCTTAAGTTTTATGTTTAAGAGGATATTCAATTTTTGATTCTTATTTGACAGGATCGAATACTTAATATTTTTGTTTAAATTAGGCTTATGTAAATGTGGCTCAAATTTCCCATATCTGTTCTGTCGTTAACAGTGTTTTTATCTTTTTTAATTTCAATCATTTCCTTTATCTGTAATTTTTGGTAATTCATATCTTTGTTTTTTATTTATTTACTGTTATAATCAAAAGTGTGTTTTTCGTCCTGTGTGTGTTTATTTAACGCTGTTGAGGCGTTTTTCGTATATTTATGGCCATTTAATCTGTTCTTCAGCAATTGGCAAATGAGAGGAGTTTTACTTTTTAAATTTGTGTGTGTATTTAATTTATTATGTGACTTATGGCATACGATAATATCATGCTTTTTTAAAATGTATTTTATTCTTTCTGACACTTATATGCAGAAAAAAACAAAATTTTAACTTAATGGTACACCAAACCAACTTGGTCAGGTAGATATCTAAATTGTTTCTCTAATCATTCAAAAACAAAAAAAAAATAGTGCTATTATCGGTCTGTCTGATCGTGCTATCTCCCTAAAGTCTCCAGAATTCCGATCAAAAATACTGAAAAAAGTAAAAAAGACACTAATAAATAATAATTTCAACGAAAAGACTATCACCAAAATAATTAATAAACGAACATATAAGTTTTATAATAACATAAAAACAAAAAACATAGAACATAAACAGCATAATATATAAAATACATTTTAAAAAACATGATATTATCGTATGCCACAAATCACATAATAAATTAAATACATTATTCTTAAATTTAAAAAGTAAAACTCCTCTCATGAATAAATCAAATATAATATATTCAATTCCTTGCACAAATTGTCCCAAAAAATATATAGGCATGAAGAGCCAATTGCTGAAGAACAGATTAAATGGCCATAAATATACGAAAAACGCCTCAACAGCGTTAAACAAACACACACAGGACGAAAAACATACTTTTAATTATAACAGTTCCATAATAAAAAGCAAAGATATGAATTACCAAAAATTACAGATAAAGGAAATGATTGAAATTAAAAAAGATATTAAGTATTCGATCCTGTCAAATAAGAATCAAAAATTGAATATCCTCTTAAACATAAAACTAAATGTATACCTTATTTGTTTTTTTGTGCATTGTAAAATTTAAAAAATATAAAAAAAATAATAAAACACATTCGCATTCCATGTATCCTCAGTAGATGATGTAAAGATTGAATTTTATTTAGTAATAGAGTATCAAAATGTCAAGGTGTGTACCGGTAAAATTAAATATTTTTAAAAATTTTAAAAATTTAAATACTGTTTTTAAAGTGTCTTGTTTGTTTGTTTCTTATGTGAATGTTTTAATTATATAAAAATAATTTTAGAAAGAAAAAATTTTGAAAATGCCTTAAATAAAGGGCGAAACGTTTGCATTTTTTGTTAAATATAGAACCTAAATCCAAGAAAAGACAAAATAAAGGAAAAATGATATAATCTATGGTTCAAGAATTAAGAATATATATATATATATATATATATATATATATATATGGAAGGAGAGAAGCATTAATATTTTAAACTAAACAGATTAAAAAAGTACAAAAAATACGAGTCATGAAAGCTGAATTGTAAAATTGGTATAAAATAAGATATAACAAGAAAACTACAAACACGCTTTAATAATTTGTAAAATTTTAAAAATGGCGCATTAAATATATAGAGTCATTAGCAATAGCTTTAAACTACAATTAGTAAAGCAAATGTCTTGATTTTAACACTTTTTTATCCTGAATAACACTGGTTTAAATATATTGTATAAAAAAATATATTTTTTGAAAGTCATGCAAGTCTTTAACGAAACCATCGACGAAAGAACGATTAGATGAAACAAAAAATTTTAATTATAAATTATAAAATGCAACTGGCCAAATGCAACAACATTCACAGGTCGCTTAAGTTACGATAAGTCTTATGGTTCCAAGTTCTAAATTTATTTTACTTAATAGAACGTTCAAAGTCAATAAAGAAGATTTAGAGACAATTATTGAATTTCAAAGCTTCTTTCAGAACATGGTATAAATTTTCTGTAAGATTATGAGCCCTTTTCACTTAAAGTAGTTATATTTATCATTTCCTTAGCTTGAAGGGATCCTGCAGCTTAAGTTATTATCTTGCACTTGGATTGCGTGGTTTTCTTCGAGGAAAGTAAAGTATACATAAGTAATAAATTAATTTTTGAATAGCAGGACGTAAATAAAAAAAAACTGTTAATGTCGAAATATTAAACTCCTTTTGATAAGTTATAAGGAAAATTTGCCTTCCTATTATCTTTTAAAACTCAATATCTAATTACTACACTAACCTAAACTAAAACTTTGCAGAACTATTAAAGATCACTTCACCAATAGCATTTTAACACTTCTTCAGAAACCTTTTATGAACTTTCTATAATAATATAAAATTCTTTAACTTCAAGGAGTTCAGATGTACTGATTATTTCCTTGACCTGAAAGCTTCCTGTTCTTTAGATAATGATCTATTAGTTGATTTGCATAGTTTTATTCAAAGGAAAGAAAATCAACATTTCACATTTGAAGTCCAAAACATACATAAAAAATGACCGTCGTAATACTCTGTATTGTGAAAAATTGAAACAAAACATTTTTTTATTAATTATAGGGAAAATCTATCTTCTTATTATTTTCTAGAACTCAATTTTTAATTACTTCACTAATTGCGACCAGAGTAGGCCTATTGTGCTCACCCTAGACATTACAGCCACTCTGTCAACCAAGCCCCCTGGCTTAATCTGTACAGTCCTGCTAAGGAGTGAGTGAGTATTTCTCCCGGTTCCAATCTTACTGACCCGAAAGTTTGTTGTGTAAATCTCACCAGTGACTCACAGTCACATAGGTTATGCTTCACCGTTTCCTCGGCTTGTCCACATAGTCTGCAGCCGAGGTTTCCGTTATATAGATTCATTCTATTCAGATGCACTTTGACGGCCATGTGTCCCATCATTATACCCGTAATAGTCCTTAATTGGTTTCTACTCATTTGTAGTAATTTCTTTGCCAGTTTCGGGTCAGCATTCCTAAATAGCTTGCTGTGGTTTAAACCCTGTCTGGTCATCCAGTGGTTTTTATGTTATCTTTTGATCTATTTTATGACTGCTTCCCAGGCCGCGCACCGCGGCACCCCAAAGGCCGATTCTGGACCCATGTATTGAGATGCCGACCCTGCTCTAGCCAGCTCGTCAGCTTTTTCATTTCCATGTATGCCTTCATGTCCTGGTACCCACTTTAACATAATTTTGTTGTCTTTTGCCAGAATTTCCAGCTCACTCTGACATTCCCAAACCAGCCTCGATGATACCTGTTGGCCCTTGAGGGCTTTTAGGGCTGCCTGGCTGTCAGAGTAAATGAGGATTTGCTTCCCTTTGTAAGCTCTCCTGTTTATCTCGTCTGCGCACCGTAAGATTGCGTATATTTCTGCCTGGAATACTGTTGGGTATTTCCCAAGGGGAAGGATTAATTCCTTCCCCAGTTGTAGCCCATATATCCCAGCTCCAGTACCCTCACTAGTTTTTGAACCGTCAGTGTACCAGATACTTGCACCCGAGAATGTTTCCGGTCACTATTAAAGATTACTTCATCTCTTGCATTTCAGGGCTTCTTTCAAATTTTCTTGTAAATTTTCTATAAAATTATGAACCACTTCAAAGTTAAGAAGATGTATTCTACTGTATAAATTTTAACCTATTAGTAGATTTTCGTAGTTATATTTTCGCGATTATTTTTTCAAGAAGGTATTACAATAGTATACACAAGTTTATCAAAATTATCTGTTTTATAGTATCTCTTAAACTATTGTATTATGTATTTTATTTAACAGAAAACAGAAAAACATAGATATCCTTAATGCTTTGGGATTAGGAAAATTACACCAATTTAAATATTAAAATCCTTCGGGAAACGATAATTTCTAACTTGAGGGAACTTCTATCTATATTTTAGTATCGGTATTGTGGTGGAGCTTTCATTCAGGAAATATTTTATTCTTAATATAAGCGTGTATCCGAGATATTACACCACTGTCGTTTAGTGTTTGCACGACATAGAACGTCCTCGTTGGTAATGTGTAGTGTCCAAGATACTCCCAGAATTCTGTTCAGTATTCGTATTTCACTTCTATTCTAATTCTATTGGTCATAAGTAGCACTTCCTTACTCGTAATTTTAGAGCTAGAGGTACTTTTTGACTGAGACGATACCCATTAAACTTAGTGAATGCACTTCGAGTTACTGCTACTCTTATTTTGAGCTTCTTGTCATTAATACCTGTTGTTTTCAGGATCAATAGCAAGAAGTCGTGTCTTACATTATGAATATCTTTTTGATAAACAATAAAACACCTAAATACATCATTTCTCCGATGGTGACATTTCTGTACCAATAGTTGAATACAACTCTCCAGTATCCAGATCATTTTTTATACCAAACTTACTCAGCTAGGTGTCTTTTAACTATATATACTTTTGTAAAAATGTTTCAAAGAAAGTCTTAAATTTAACACTCTAATCGGTGATCTTTACATGGCTTACCGTTTGTCTTTTTTTGAAATAGATATAAAAGTAAAAGAAATAGGTATAAAAATAGAAGTTACCCAAACTCCGGTAACATTACGATAATTGTGAATAATTTTCGATTGTTAACGAGTTACTATGTAGTCCTTCGGTCTCTCTAAAATGTCCAGCAAACAATACATTTTTTGCTGCTTTGATTTTGTTACGGATATTTCAATGTATTACTTCTTATTTTGGCGTGTTTATTTTCGCTAGTATTATTTTCTCTATCATATTTAGAATTTAATCATCCAGTTCCTTTTATCTTGCCATTTTCTAAACCTTATCACTTTTTTGTTTCTTCTTGTTTGCTGTCTTCAACATTTCCTGATCGTTTTCCCATGGTTTCTTCTAAATTACTGTTAGCTCTAACATGCTCTTCAAATTTAATATTATTATATATATATATATATATATATATATATATATATATATATATATATATATATATATATATTAAATTGTCTAGTAGTTTCAGCTAAAACGATCAGCAAAAAAAATGTAGGGAAATTTATAGCTCTGATTTTTAAAAACTCATATGTGACCTTTATGAACCAGATTTTGAAACGTTTTAACATAAAATGGAGAATTAAATTCAGTAATTCCATCTAAAGAGTAGTCTGTATTTTTAATTTCCGAGTCTTATGTGCGTCAAGTATTGAAACATATTGTATTTAAGAATAAGACATTTAAGAACCTGGAGCAACTTTTTAAGCAAAATATATACGTTTTCCGACCACCTCCTTCCCTTCATAAACATGTTACATGGAACATTGAATTACGTGTAATGTTTACTTGGCTTGACGTCACGATAAATATTGTTCTTAACCCGTTTAATCTTTCTTAGTAACGTTGTTGCTTTCCCACTTTAATTTATTAAAAACCCAATGGGTTTCAGGAAACAACATATTTGAGATAGACGTCATGTTCTATATGAACTAAATTAACCAAAAGCAAGGAAACATGATAATAAGCTGATGTTACAGAAAGATGTGAAGATTTCAAAAATTCTTGCAGGCTCCCATGTATTAGATTATTTTTATCTTTTGAAATTAAAAAAATATTAAAACTGAGATTAGAGGCCAACAATAATTTTATGGGTGGCTGTGATTTTCAATTTTATCACATAGATAGAACAGCGACTGTAAAAAAGTGGAGATTATTTATTTAAGATGATACTTTTAGGATCGACAATATTTATTGTAATCTTCCCGAGCTTAACTTAAGAAAACTTGACACGACAAAGGAGAGGCGCCCACTTCCAGCACCGAATTCATTTTGTTGCTGACTCTAAAAAAGTAAATGCTTGAAATTTACATCGAATAGCGTGTAAATTATGATCGAACTTATTGGCAATCCACAGTTTGTCTGGAAAAATGGATATGAAAAAAATACGTAGAAAGAATACTATAAGTCTATATAATTTTTTTTCGTATAGGCTTCCTCTTCAGAGATATGGGCTCCCAAATAGCTCCAAAGGAATAAAGTTTTTTACACATAATTATTGAACTACCAAGTATATTTCATGATGTATACCAAGTATGACCCTTCAAATTATTATCCAAGAAAGTATTGTGGATTACTCACAGCTGTAGAAACGGACTAGCTGTGACACTCATGACCCCGTTTTTTTTCGCCTTGAATGACAAGAAATTTGGATAACATACCTTTAACTATTGACTAAAAATTAAGTACTCTTCATTCATGTCGCTAATTTTAATCGTTGTTGAAAAAAACTGTAATTTTATTTATACTATTAGAGCCCTAACTTCTGTAGGGTTGAACATGAAAAAGAGGAATTTTCGTTTATCGCCATAGTTTCAATAAAAAGTTGAACTAACTGCTTAGTTAAAAAATTTGTAAGGGGTTTCAACATGGGCTCCGCGAAGTCTGATACGCTCGCGGGTACGACGAATTGAGGAGTGATGTACCCGCCATATTCACTCAGCATTGTCCCTAATTTGATCACAATGAAACGTGATTCTCTGTAGAAGTTTCTCCCTAATATCGACCGGAATGGAATACACCAAAGTTTTAAAGTATCCCAAGAGGTAAAAATCCAAAAGCGTTAGGTCGGGAGATCGAGGAGGCCAGGCAATAGATCCTCCTCTACCTATCCGACGGTTTGAATAGGCGTTATTCAGGTACTCCCGCACAGCAACGCCGAAATGAACTGGTACCCCATCGTACATGTAGTACAGGTTTCGGCGAGTTTTAAGTGGTAAGTGCTTCACTAAATCGTGAAAAGCGTTCTGGAGGAACTCCAAATGAAGTTCTCCATTCAGTCGTGCCGGTAATACGAATGGTCCAATCAAAAAGTTGCCAGTGATTCCTGCCCAGACATTAATTGATTGAAACTGATGTTGATAATGTGAAAGAATAGTTGCATAAGGATTTTCATCAACCCATAAATGTGAGTTGTGTAGATTTATGATAACATTTTTGGTAAACCCTGCTTCATCCGTGAAAAAAAAATGATGCTAAAGAAGCTTACATTCTTTTGTTGCTGATCTAATAACCAGTTTGCAAAATGTATTCTACGGAGAAAATCTTGGACAATCAGTTCGTGCATTTTTTTCAAATAATATGGATATATTTGCTGTTCTTGAAGAACTTCATATATTACTTTTTTTGACGTATTAAACTCCACTGATAATTTTTGTGTGCTCGTTGAAGGAGTGTCATCTCTACCATTTAAAATATTTTCTTCTAACTGCGGCGTGCGTACTGTTCCCCGACCAGTATCAGTATTTCTTTTCCTAAAATTTCTTAAAATTATGACGAAATTAAAAAATATAACCTTATTAAATGGAATCGCCTACCATTCTCTCTGAAACGGTGGTCAATTCGTTGAAATGTTTTCTGACCTGGAGGAGTGCGATTAGGATATCTGTCTTGATATAGCCTCGTGGTTTCCAAAACATTGTAAGATGCAAGTTCATACATTAGATGCACATCAGGATACTCAATAAACTTGTATTCCATATTTCGAATTATTTCACAATTAATATCACCATGAAATCCAAAAATCAGTAAATTAATATCCAAGTAAAAAATCAATGTGTCAGCGATGTGAAAGTTGACAAGTTCTAAAATGCAGGATAATTATTTTTTTTTTCGTAACTAGCAACGTTTGAAACAACAATACTTTGTTTTTGGTGTCGATAAAATATAACGCACATTTTTTGCGAATCTAGGTCGAACTACAATTCACAGAATTAGACGTTTTAAGCTGAAGTGGTAAACTCTAATTTTAGATCGAATTTTTTTATCATAAGGTTGAAAGTTGAACATTTGATAGGAACAAAGATGTATCTTTTATCGAAATACGCCAAATACATGATATAAATAAAATGGCGTTTTTTTCCAAAACGGTAAGGATTAGCGACATGAATGAAGACTACTTAATTTTCAGCCAATAATTAAACGTATGTAAAAAAAATTGTCCAAAATTCTTATTATATAGGGTATTAAAAATTGGGTCATGAGTGTCACAACCAGTCAGTCCCTGTAGCTGTGAGTAATTCTCAATACTTTCTTGGATAGTAATGTTAAGGGTCTTACCTGGCATACATCATATTAAAAAAGAATTGAAATATATCTGGTGGTTCAATAATTATGTACAAAAGAACTTGATATATATATATATATATATATATATATATATATATATATATATATATATATATATACAGGGGCGGATCCAGCCACTCTCTTTGGGGGGAGCGGTGACGTCACAAAAGTATGGCAAGCGAAAGCAAGTGGTCGACGGGGGGGGGGGGGGGGTAGACACCAGCAATTATCCCATTTCTGGTGTAAAAGGCAGGGTTGGGTCTATTTTTCTAAATTTGAAGCTCTTGGAGAGGGGGGGGCGATCACAAGAAAAAACAAGTTGCCGACAGGGGGGGAGGATGCGAGCAACATACACATTCCTAGTATAAAAGGCAGAATCGGTTCTATTTTCCTGAACTCAAAGCTCTTGGGAAGGGGAGGGGCGATCGCAAGCATACACATTCCTATACTCTATTCAAGAATTAGAGAGAGTAATAAAACTGTTACCGAAACGTCCAATGTACCTGCTCCAGTACCGCAGGTAACTGAGGACTGCCGTAAATCTAGTTATATTTAAATATTATAAGCTTTTATAAATTTACTGCAACAATAAAATTTCTGAAAGTTCAATTTATTTTCCGTCAGTGAGCAAAGTACACCTTTCAATGTGGCCTTAGTGAGATACCCAAAAGATATGACTTCCACATCTATATTTATTCCAAAATCGTTAAACCAGGGTATTTTTTCCTCAACGAAAAACTTATTACAATGAATTTTATGATGCCTTAAGACATCAATATCTAGATAATAATGTTAAAAGCTCTCTGGACATTTGTTCCAATATGACAGTAGTTGGAAAATCTGCTATGTACCGAATACTGAAGGAGAAAAAAATGACTGGAATTGTTAGTATTCCCATGCCACATTCAATCACAGGGGGACGGAAAACCTCGTTGGAAGAAGAGATGTAAACTGCAATAAAAGGAGTTGTATATGCATTTTATTATGAGAAGCAGATCCGAACCGTCGACAAAATTCTAACTAAAATCAATGAAGATCGGGATTTTCCTGAAATTAAAAGAACTGAGCTCTGGAAATTCCTCAGAGAACTTAATTTTCCTGGAAAAAACCAGGTAGGAAATCTGTTCTTATAGATCGTCTAGAAAATGTCCGTTGGAGAAGGAAATATCTCCCTCAAGTAAAAGGTACTTACAAAATTAGTAATTTAACTGAACTTTTGAAAGATTTTTTTAAATAAAGTTATTGCAGAAAATTGGGAAAAATCCATATAATAAAAGAATAAAAGAAAATGTGGAAACTCGATCGGTGAGATAAAGGAACCAATTATAATTAATTTGAGTGAAGATAGACTTTGATTACGAATTAGATACTTAATGTTTACCAGCGTAAACACTATTATTTAAATTTCTGTAACATATAAAAATTAATCATATCTGAATCCCTTTTTAGTGTTTAATTGTAATTCTGCAGATGGTTTAAGAAATAAATGAACTGAAACGTCAAATGTCCTAAAAAGGTTTTTAATTAATTATGACCGAGAGCCCAAAAAAATTTTAATATTTTATGGACGAATTTATTTTTTTCTATATGTTTAACTTCTTGTATTTTTGACAATAGGTATTTTGTAAGTTTTTATAAACTATAACTTAGAATTTTTTGAGAGAAAAAGCTACGTTTTAATCTGAATGTGACTAAAACGGTTTCTATGCCATAATTAAAAATAATCAAAATACAATTATGATTTGTGTTAAATATGTCAAAATTATCTGTATTTTCTAATGTATGTGAATTATTAAAAAATCATAAGAAATAGAACAATATTACAAAAACTCTTTATTTTAAGTTTATTACCGAAATAATATTCTATACCATAAATACTTAGTGATAAAATAAACCTCCTTTCGATGCCTAGGACAAGGATTAAAATCCTTTTTAACACTTCACACATCCAAATATCTATTGTTATCCAACCCAAATAGGCCATTATTATAGATCGGTATTTTTGATTACAAAAATTTCTAACCCATCCTACGAAAATTATGTGTTTAACAGATTTTGCCAAAAATACAGGACTGAAGAACACAGATAGTTTGCGAAGAAAAAAAAAGGATAAAAAATGATTTATTACTCTCTCTAGTTCTTGAATAAACTATAGTAAAAGAAGCAAAATCGGATCTATTTTCCTGAACTCAAGGCTCTTGGGGGGGGCGATCGCCCCCACCGCCCCCCCCTTGGATCCGCGCCTGTATATATATATATATATATATATATATATATATATATATATATATATATATATATATATATATATATATATGAACTTGTAGTATTCCTTTCACATGTTTTTTTTCATATTCAAAAGACTTCCCACATTTTTCTGGACACCCTGTATATTTAATTTCATGTAAAAAACATTGTGTAGTATATCTCATTAACATGGGTTTTTAAATATTTTATCTAGAGGAATATTCTTATTAGGAATTTTGAAATTATAGTAACGTTTTATGTAACTATATTCCATTCCTCGTCTTTGGCTTTGTAAATATATGTTAATTTTTACGCTGTAAAAATCGTGAGTATTGTTTCGTATATAAAAAATATGAAATTTTAAATTGGTACAATTTCGTTTAAATTGGCAATTATAAATGTAAAATTTTCTTCATTCATTATTTTATTTTACGTTCCTAAATGATATTTTGGCGGTGTTTTAACAATTATATTGAAGTATTTTAGCGGAAACGTTCCTTGTTAGTCCAACTTATTAAGACCATTTACCCGAATTTCCCCAAAAATGTTTCGTCTTGTTAATTGTGTGACCTAAAGATATAAATATAGAAATTTATTACCAAGACATTTTGTATATGTGCTTGGTGAGTCACATCAACAGGGCCAATACTGAAAAAAGAAATCTTTGTATTGACACACTTTTAAAAACAGTGTGGCCGTTTGGAAAAATGACATCTAAAAAGTGGTGTTTGTTTTCAGCAGAATAAAGCTGCTTATAAAAATTAGTAGCCTGAAAGTATATGTCTGCCACTTGGTGTTTGTATTGATATCCACTTTTAAATGTTGTATGACTCTTTGGAATTTTCCAAAATGATGGTTTCAAAATAACGCGATTTTCAACAAATTCGCAGGAATATGAACAAAATATAGCTACTAACAATAACTAACGGCCTTAAAATATGTGCCTCGGGGCTCGAAATGTTCGCAGGAATACCTACTTTCAAACATCGTTTAACCGTTTATAATTTTTCAAAATGACAGCTTCAAAATGGAACGGTTAGCAGCGAAATACTAGGATAATCAGCATAATTCGGGCCTACCAATACAAATTATTGGCCTTAAACATGTACTCTTAGGTTCAAAATTTTCCTAGGAATACCCACTTTTAAATTTCGTTTGGTCCATAAGAATTTATCGAAATGGTAGAAAATTTTTGTGTAATCGCAGGATTATCAACAAAATGCGGCTGCTAACAAAAATAATGATCTTAAAATATATGCATCTAGACTAAATATATTTGCAGGAATTAAAATTTAAACATCGTTAATAATCAGTTTTAAGATGGAGTATAGAAACGAAAATTTTCGACAAATCTAGTTTCTTATTTCCGTAAAAGAAAGAAAGCTGCTGAAGCTCACAAAGAAGTATGTAAAGTTTATGATGTTGATTACTTAATAAAACGCACGTGTCAAAAGTGATTTAAAAAATTTCGTTTATAGAGAATCATCACTGACAATGAAAAATAGGTCATCTACAGTAACATTATTGGAAAACATTCATGGTCCAAGCTTGATGAACCGGCACAAACAACATCGGAAGCTGAATTGCATCCAAAAAGGGTGATGCTGTCAATTTGGTGGGACTATAAAGATATTGTGTATTTTGGGTTGCTTCCAAGAGGCCCGACTATTCAGATGTTTACTATCAATAACTAATGAAACTGTGGGAAGCAATCAAAGAAAAATTTGAATTGGCAAATTGCAAAGGAATTGTGTTCCATCATAATAATGTAAAGCCTCATTCATTTTTAATAACTCATGGGAAATTATTGAAGCTTGGTTGGGAAGTAATGTCGCATCCTCCATAGGGCCCTGACCGGGCACCATCAGATCACCATTTATTTCGAAGGTTTCAAAACTCTGAATGGTAAAACTTTCAGAAAACAGGATAACTGCACTTGGTTTAGTTTTTTGCTGATAATGATCAAAATTTCTACGAGCCAGAATGATGAAGCTGCAAGAAACATGGCAAAAGGGCCTCGAACAAAATAGAAAATATATAATTTATTAAAGTTTATTTTTTGTATAAAAAAGTGCAAGATCACACCGTACAATCGAAATTACTTTCTTTCCGACCTGACATAAAAGATAAATTTTTATGGCTTGTATTCGACTTTTTATTCGGCATGAGTATAGTGATTAACTAACAAATAAATTTTAACAGCCTCTATTTTCATATTGACATTTTTATATTAAATAAATATTGCTCCATAATGTTACACGTTTTAATAAAAATTAAACTAAATTCTATATTATTATACGATTTTTTAAAAAATTTATTGCTCGAAATAGCTTGGTTGTGTTATCTTTGAATACGTTTCCAAAAGATTACTTAGTTTGATTTTTTAATATGACTTTTTCATTGCAAAGATTTAAAATTCTATAGGTTAAGTTGAGTAGTGTTTACGCAATACGCCATCGGTTATAGATAAATTGTAGACTGGTCCTTTAAAAAAAGCACTTTTCTATTTCATCGTACTCGTATATGAATCCATCTTGTATACTAAAAATAATTTTGAATCGGTAAATGGCAAGAACTTTTACAATAAAAAGTTGATGCTGGTAGCCGTTACTATGTGGTAGTTAATCATTTTCGGGAAACATTTAAAAAGGAACTACTATATTTTATACCACTAAATTTATTAAGAAAGCAGTGACTGCAGTTTCAACTCACAGTCATTTTCAAACTGAATTACAAAGGTAGACTAAGTATTCAATACAGAAACATGAGAAACTTTAACAATAAATAAAAACTACCTGAGAAATTACATTATTACAAAGGGGAGATACTAAATTTTGGGAACTAATTATTATTTGGCGACAACAAATAAGGGGGAAAACCCAAGTTCTTTCTGGTCGTTAAGCAAATTTACATTTTTATTTTTACTATGTTTATATATTTCTAAAGATTCAAGAATATTTAACTTTTAGCCCTGAATAATTTAATATGTCAGTGTTGCTTAAATCATGAAAACTGTGGCTGTGTTCTAAGCAATGGTTGGCAAAGCTCGAGTCTGTTTTTTGTAGTCTATATGATCGGTGGTGTTCTGAAAAGCGAGTTTTAAAGCTTCTACCACTTTGTCCAATATACAAGCTCTCACACTCTGAACATTTTAACTTATAAACTCCTGATTTATCAAATTTATTAATTTTATCTTTAGCATTGTAAAGGATAGTGGACAGATTATGTTGCGATTTAAAGGCTACTTTTATGTTATGTTTGGAAAGAGTATTAGCTATGTTTTCTGATAGGATACCAAAGTATGACAAAGATCTATAAGATGAACTACCTTTATCATTTTTTATTTTGGGATATATTGAATTAAAAACTAGTTGTTTTTGTTTTTTAGTTATTAATTTCTTTATGGTTTGTTGGGAGAAATTGTTTGATATTGCAATCCTTTCAATGATATTTAGTTCCTCTTGAAGATCTTCTTCAGAGAGAGGCAAAGAGAATGCTCTATGTATCATTGAATTGTATGCAGCCATTTTGTGTTGTGAGGGGTGAAAAGAGTCATTAGATATAGTATTACCTGTAAACGTTGGTTTACTGAAAATTTTAAAATTACACTGATTATTGAGGTGAGATATGGTGAGATCAAGAAAACTTATTTTATGGTTATTTTCAGTTTTCAGAGGAAATTGAATTTTTGGATGGCAATTATTAATGTATTGTAAGAATTTTTGAAGCTGTCTAGTAGTGCCTTTAAAACATGCTAGAACATCATCCACGTACCTGTACCAAAATTGAACATGGTTTTTGCTTAAAGGGGAATTAGGAATTTTGTTTTCTATGTTTGACATGAAAATGTCTGCTAGGAGAGGGCTAAGAGGAGAACCCATTGGTAGGCCTGAATTATGTAAATAAAATTTGTTATTAAACTGGAAATAGGTTTGTGATAGGCAAAGTTCAAAAGAGGACAAGATTTCAGTAGTAACTATTGGATTTATATTTCGTTCCTGTAAGATTTCCTGGATCAGTATAAAACATTCATCTGTTGGAATATTAGAAAACATGCTTTTTATGTTAAAAGAAACTAGTATGGAGTTATCTGGGGTTTTTATGTTTTTTAGTTTTTGGACGAGATCAACTTAATTATTTAAACTGTGACTTGGTTTAAAGTTGCTTATTTCTTTGAAGAATGAATTTAGTTTCATACTGAGTTCTCTCGTGGGGCTATTTATGTATGAAACGACTGGGGGAATGAGATTTCCTGGTTTGTGATTTTTTATAAGGCCATAGAGTTTTGGTGCTTGTGGGTTCATATTGATTATTCTTTTTTTATCGAATTCTGAAAAAATGGCTGTTATGTTTGACAGGGTTAGTTTCAAATTTGTTTGAAAAACTTTTGTAGGATCGCTTTTAATTTCTGTAATATTTTCGGATTGAATAAATGCTTCTATTTTATTGACATATTCAACTTTTAGTAAAATAACTGTTGCATTTGATTTATCTGCTTTTGTTATTATGAGATCATTATCTTTTACTTTCTCTTTTATACTTTTTACTGTGTCTAAAGCTGTATTATTGGATTTTAAATTAGTGGATTTTATGTTTTTTAATTGTTCCGGTAATTAAGTCCATATTATTGGTATGTTCTACTTTGTTTAGAGCTATAGATATGATGGAATCGATAATATTTTTATTGTTTATGTGAGGTGAAAATTTAGGGCCTTTTAACATTAGATCTATCTCTTTACTATTAAAACCTACGTTTCACAAATTTGTGACTCTTTCACTAAAATTTTGATGGGACTGTGGTGTTTTGTTAGTTGTTTGGGAAAATTTACATGACTTTAAATGGTTAAGTTTTTTAGATTGAGTTTCAAATTTTTTGTGGATAATTATGCTAATTTTTGATCTAATGCTATCGTCTAAAATATCGAATTCAATTGGGTGAAGTTTATAAGTCAATTCAGAATGTAATACCTTAATATAGTTTTGTAGAACAAATCTTCTGGAGAAATGGTGTTTGCATTCTTCTTTCATCCATATGGTTTGGGCTTTCTTTATTGCGTAGTCGGAGGATGGTGATTTTCTTCTAATTTTAATATTCACGTACTTCGGAAAAACTTTGTTATTTTTTTGTTAAATTTTCTCATGTTTCTGTATTGAATACTTAGTCTACCTTTGTAATTCAGTTTGAAAATGACTCTGTGAGTTGAAACTGCAGTCACTGCTTTCTTAATAAATTTAGTGGTATAAAACATAGTAGTTCCTTTTTAAACTTTTACAATAGTCAAACAAGGCATGGGAATCGTAGTACACGTGAAATGCTTGACTAAACCGATGTGTTCCCCTAAGTCAAATCAAGTTAATAATAACAAATAAACAGGATCCCATTATGTATAATACATACTAATGTGTTTTAATATAATACTCACATGTGTAACCATTGGTATTCCCAGCAGAAACATTACAAAGCAAACTAGTGTGGTGAATGTTTGCCGATATGGCCTCAACAAAGTTGACCAATTATCGAGCAATCCGGTAATAAATGATTCAACTAAGCAGAACGCGCTGTCAATGCCGAGAAGCTGAAAATAAATGATTATTAATTAAAAAGAGCAGAAAACAGACCAAAATGTATTTTGCCATGAATATGAAGGCAGTAAAAATATTTAATTCGATATATTACTAGAGTTACATACAGTTACAGAACGCAAAAAATTTAAAAAATATCTCAAGAGAGGGTTTCAAGAAATGATAATATAATCCCATATGTTTAATATGAAACATTTAAAAATAATATCTTGAATATCTTCAAAAGCATTTCTTCTTAACATGTCTACTTCAAAGAAAATTTATAAAAACAAATAGAATCTTTCAAACTTTTTGCTCTAAGTTGCTGTTAAGAGTTAATAAGCTTACTTTAACTTACCAACAACATAAAGAAAAACGTAGTGGCCCAAAACGGGGCTCCGGGTAATTTTAAAACAACTTCCGGATACGTCAGGAATACTAATCCAGGACCACTTTTAACTACGTCGCCCACATCGGTATTTTGTTCACATGCGAGATGTCCCAAGATAGAAAAGGTCACGATGCCGGCCAAAACTGAAGTTAATGTGTTGACAATGCAGGTTATTATCGCATCTCTGAAATAAAAGTAAACTAGAGAGTATGTTCAGCTGTTGAATAGGATTTTACTTATTAACATTAAAATATACATAGAGTTGTATATTTTAACAAAATTTCGAAATACTGTATAAACGACAACTCATGAATCCAAGCCATCAATAATCTTTAAGCCGCGTTGACACAGGTGATAAATCAAGCACATAAGCCCACTTCCATGTCAACTCCTAGATGCGCAATATACGAATCATAAATTATTTTCACGAACTAAAATATTCCGTTCGTGATAAAATTAAACCTGTATATAAAATTATCGGCTATGGGGACATATAATTGTTGATAAACATTATTCCCGTGTTTAAAAGTGCGAAAAATCCCAAAGCAATGGAGCAGCTCCGGGTCCGAAAAATGACGACTGTGCTGTTTCGTCTTCGTATGGGACTCATCAGACCATCGCTCCGGTACAACCCATCATCTCGCAGCTGTGCTCTATAGACTGTTTTGAAAATGAAAAAGAAATAAACAAGACACGAATAGCGACATTTCGACAAATCACTCAATAATACAAGAGTAATATAAACCAACAATGTTGTATAAAACCGCAATGTGATGGCACGATGGTAAATTTTAAAAAAAGTGTATCAAAACTCCAGCTACTGCGTATTCTTTAAGCCGACATCGTTGGTGCGACACCTTGCTTGAACTGCGGAAATTCGTGGTTAATTTGATCGCTGGTGCTGAATGATGCGACCCCTTTGAGTAGCATATTTAACAAGTTTTGATATACTTATTTTTTAATTTACCGTCGCGCCATCACATGGCGATTTTATACAACATTGTTGGTTTGTGTTGCTCTTGTGTTATTGAGTGATACGTCGAGATGTCGTTATTCTTGTCTTGTTTGCTGTTTTTTTTATTTTAAAAATGGTTTATAGAACACAGTTGCGAGATGATAGATTGTACCAAATGCAACGGCCTGATAGGCCCCATACGAAAACCAAACAGCGCTATCGTCATTTTTTGAACCCGGAGCTACTCCATTTTCTTGGGGTTCTCAGTACTTTTAACACGAGAGTAATGTTTATCGTTAATCTTATGTGCGCACATCTGAAAATTTTCTATTTCATTTTAAAATTACACTAGTGAAATTTATTTCTTTTTTATATATTTGTTGGTTTAAAAACAAGCAGCGGATCTCTGGGGAGAACGTTGGTGCGATACCTTGCTTGAACTACGAAAATTCGTGGATAATTTACCGTCGCACTATCACATAGCGGTTTTATACAACATGGTTGGTTTGTGTTGCTCTTGTATTATTGAGTGATCCATCGAGATGTCACTATTCGTGTCTTGTTTGTTGTTTTCTCATTTTAAAAAACACTTAACAGGGTGCAGTTGCGAGATAATGGATTGTACTGAATGTAACGGCCTGATGAGTCCCATACGAGGACGAAACGATGCTCTCGTTATTTTCTGGACACCAGAGTAATGTTTATCAACAATTTTATGTCAGCACAGCCGAGAATTTTCTATTTTATTTTAAGATTACATGGACGAAAACGTATATATATATATATATATATATATATATATATATATATATATATATATATATAAGGAAAAAGGGATCAGTCTAGTGTATATATATATATATATATATATATATATATATATATATAGTAAAAAGGGATCAGTCTAGTAGAGACGAAACATATATCCATATATCTCTGCCGTATCACTGTAGCGGCGAGGGTAAGTTTTGAGTTTCTTCTCGATATGGTGGTACAGGTAGACCATCACCTCGATCCAAATTGTGCAACCTCTAACACGGAAAGGATGTGATGGAACAAAGTTTGCATTTACTGTTCGCATTTTACTTCATCTACACACGGAGTTGCATATAGTTGTACGTTGCGTTTGTGATTTCAGCACTACAACGGCATAATGTGGATATATCCATTACTATTAAATCTCACATGGAGGAATCCGTGAAAGCCTTATTCAAAAAAATCTTTCAAAAGTTCAGGTTAGTTCAGGTTTTATGATTTGAGACACTTTTCAAGTGCTAGGAAAGTGGTTTACACTCAGTATAGCATTAAATGCATATAAATGTTAATAGTTCCATGCATTTAGCTGAGAGTTCTTTCAAAATTTTGTCAGAGACTAGGTGTTTTTTTAAATATTTATTTCTTTCATTATTGTCTGCTTAACTTCTTTAACCGTGAATTTGTTATGGGGCAGATTCATTTGAAATTGTTCATCCAGGAAGTCTGTTATGTCATTTTTTTTTCTTTTGTGGCTAATAAAGAAGGAAACGATTTAAATAGTTTTTTAGGTGTTTGAAGAAAGCTTCAGCTTTTTCTTTGTCGTTCGTGGCCCACGTATTGTCGTTATTTTTAATAGGTGGGCTAAGTTGCTGGAGCCTTTTTAGTTTCCTGGTGGTCTTCCAAAGAGAATAGTCCGTGATCTCGGTTGGAGTTAGATTTTCTAGGTATTCTAGGATTAATAGTTACAGTTCTAGTTATTTTCTCTCATATTATTCTTCCTTTCTTGCTTGTTGCCATTGTTTACCCAACGGGTTCAACTAAATTACTAATTTTATAGGTTGTCTTATTTCCAGCAACTCTGCCTTTTACTTGAGAGAGATATTTCCTTTTCCAACGGATATTTTCCGGGCGATCTATGAGAACAGATTTCCTACCTGGTTTGTCCCAGCAAAAATTAAGTTCTTTGAGCAATTTCCAGAGCTCAGTCCTTTTAATTTCAGGTAAATCCCGATATTCATTGATTTTAATTAGAATTTGGCGACGGTTGGGATCTGCTTCTCATAATAAAATGTATATACAACCCCTGTTATTGCAGTTTACATATCTTCTTCCAACGAGGTTTTTCGTCTGCCTGTGGTCGAATGTGGCTTGGGAGTATTAACAATTCCAGTCGTTTTTTTCTCCTTCAGTATGTGGAAGCCATATCTTTTGGGTATCTCACTAATCTCAAATAATATATAAAAACAAGCACAAACAAGATAAATTACTAAGGACACACTGTAAGGTGTACTTTTCTCACTGACGGAAATTAAATTGTACTATCAGAAATGTTATTGTTGCAGTAAATTTATAAAAGCTTATAATGTTTAAATATAATTAAATATAATTAGATTTACGGCAGTCCTCAGGTACCTGCGGCATTGTAGCAGGTACGATGGAGGTTTCGGTAATAGTTTTATTACTCTCTCTAGTTCTTGAAAAGAGTATATTAATGTGTATGCTTGCGATCGTCCCTTCCCTTCCCAAGAGCTTTGAGTTCAGGAAAATAGAACCGATTTTGTCTTTTGTATAAGGAATGTGTATGCTGCTGGCACTCCTCCCCGTTGACAATTTATTTTTCTTGCGATAGCCCCTCCCGCAAGAGCTTTGAGTTCAGGAAAATAGACCCGATTCTCTCTCTTATACTAGGAATATGTATGCTGCTCGCATCCTCCCCCCCCCCCCCCTATCGGCAACTTGTTTTTCTTATGATCGCCCCCCACCCCTCCAAGAGCTTCAAATTCAGAAAAATAGACCCGATCCTGCCTTTTACACTAGAAATGGGAATGTTGCTGGTGCCTCTCCCCCGTCGACAACTTGCTTTCACTGGCCATACTGTACTTTTGTGATATCACCACCCCCCAAAGAGAGAGACTGGATCTACCCCAGCATATATATATATATATATATATATATATATATATATATATATATATATATATATATATATATATATTTATATATATATATAATATGGGACACCCGAGCAGTAGCAGTTTTGTATACTGCGAGGAAAGCCTATAATTTAAGTAAGTATATATCATTAAAGAAACAACTTATAGGAAACGATAATAAAGATAATTGACAAGAAAAATATCCAAGAATTTCTAACATTCCATTATTTTAGATGTATATGACCTGTCATTATGAGTAGTTATCGATTAGTGGGTTGCATGATATTATTTTATATTAATAAAATATCGAATTAGCATTTTGTCATAATTGAGGTCATTTGTTTGGTAATAATATATATCTGGAAAAGCGTTGACAATAATTAGTGTAAGCTTTGTTTCTTAATATATCCACTGATTATATTCTATCCTTTTGTCATTTCATTTTTTAAACTAATATAACTTGCTAATCGAAACTTCCACTGAAACCAGGAGATAAAGCAAAGGTTTAAGTGTCTGGTTGCCTAACTTATTATGTTATTTTCGTTATGAAAATAACAACCAACATTATTTATCGATAAATGTAACTTTTAAAATCCTCTTTTATTAATATTAATTATAAATTTTGCATTTGTAGTAACTTTAACACTAATAAATGCTCAAAGGAACCACGACAAGCAAAAAAAAACTCAAGCCAATATTAAACAAAAATAACTGTGTCTGTCAAATATCAAAAGACCGTTGCCTCACAGAACACAAAAAAGGACCAAACAAACCTTTTGTGGTTTAAATCTACTGATATGATCGAATATGCGCACACACATAAAATGTATAGCTTTTGTTGCAAATACTCTCACTGTAGGAAAATTGCTGTGGCAAGAAATGCAATTCAAAGAGTGTTCAATATCCTTTAATTCTTAGATATGTCACCCTGGAGAGAAACAAATAGTGATCAATAACCTTTAGCTTTCACGTTCCGCACACATTCGGAGCTAAAGTACAGTTAATCTACTTTACTCGCCGTCTACGGAAGAAAAAACTTTACGTTACATTACATTGTGTAAATACAAATACGATCGCTTTGGTGGTTTAATCCCGTTTATTGAAGTTTTTGCAGCTTTCGCAAACGGTTTATGTAAGAAGTTTAGTAGGTCATTAGAATTGTTGTTTCTTAATAATCTAATATTATAAAAAAATCAAGTTTATCTCGTTTTTGAAGTTTAAAGTAGATAAAGAATTATTGAGCTCCGAAATTTTTCTACAAATGGTATTTTCAAATGAATGTCCAAATTTCTTTTTAATTATACTTAGGCTTCAAATAATCCATGTAAGCCCTTTAGATAATTACAAATCCTCTTCAAAAACTTTGAAGCACTTGTTTTAACTCTATAAACATTGTTTGATGTATTCAGAAGTTCATTCGCTACCACGTAAGTCAAATGAAATGTAGGACCCAATATTTGACAAATTAAATTAAAATTCCAATAAAAGAAAATATAATTTAAAAATGTATAGCCTGCAAGGTATTTATCATGGAAATAGGAAATATTAAAAGAAAAAACTAGTTAAATACGAAAATTCATTTGACTTATTTAAAGTAGCTGGTAGTAAATAGTGTATGGTTTGGTAACATTTTGTTTTTACTGTTTATATTCGAGACAGTCTTACCTTACTCTTTTATAATAAACTAGCGACCCGCCCCGGCTTCGCACGGGTGCAATGCTGATACTAAATACACTACAGAAAAACTGTGACTATTTATTTTATTTTTACAACAATTATTACATCGGCCTCCGACGCGCTATTTATAGGCACGCTGCCGCCGCCCCGGTCGGCCAGTACCGCCGCAAGCGCTACTTCCCGCAATTTTAAATCTGTAATATCTTCGAAAATATTCATTTAAATCTTGTGCTGTAAAGGACCATATAGATCTATATTAAATCAACAATGTATTTAAGCTATTTAATTGGATAAGGATTAATGCTGTATTGGTTAAAATCGCTTCAAAATTTGCCATTATTTGTCGTAAAAAGTAAATGACAAAAAAATGTTATTGTGGGATATCCATGAGAGATAGACATATACCATCGCGGAATTTTCTGTAGACCTTTTCAATGTGTACAAATAATTAGTACATTATTTTGATAAATCTCGTAGGGTTCAGCCTGCGTTTGCAATGTAAGCGGAAAAAAATATGATAATTAACGACATCACATTAGAAACCTCAAAAATAACAGTATTTCTCCACTATTTAATGGATGTTATTATACATATAAACCTTCCTCTTGAATCATTCTATCTATTGAAAAAAACCGCATCAAAATCCGGTGCGTAGTTTTAAAGATTTAAGCATACAAAGGGACATAGGGACAGAGAAAGCGACTTTGTTTTATACTATGTAGTGATAACTTTACAAATTAGCAAAATGCATGCTCATAATATTCAAATGTCTCATAGCAAAGACGCTGGAAAATTTGTGAATCTCAAACGTAAACACTGGCGTCAGAATAGAATGAAGGCAAAAAAACAAATTAAAATAAAATTTCATTTTATAAAATGTGTATGTTCATATTAAAAACCAAGTGATGGAAATGCAATGTATTACTGATGATTTACAGTGTAAAAATTGTAATTTATCAATATATTAAGACACGTCATTAAGGGGTTACATAGGTTTCAAATTTTCAAAAAATAAAAATTGGAAAATACACTATATCAGAAATATTTTCTGAAAATTACAAGTCAATCGGGATTAAATTTTCGGAAATAGAGCCTATAGAAGGTCCGCCCATCTCAGGGTCCCTAGATCATTCAATCCGAAAAAACTGAAATATCAGGAGGAAAAAACTGTGCCTGAGGATTCTACAATTCAATACGTTATTTTAATTTTTTTTTTCTAGTTTTTTCTACTCTCTCCAACTTTCTAAAGTTCTCCAACATTATAAGTGAAAACGGAAAAGAAAAAGTGTGTGATGGCAAAGTTGAATTAAACAATGTGCTAAGGAAGACCTTGGTTTCAAAATTATTGTGCAGTGTGAAAAATGTCAGCCCAGTATATTCCATCTTGTGAAAAAATTGCCAGAGCTTACAACATAAATCACAGATTTATTTTATTTATGCGAATATAAGGCTTAGGTCTTGCTGGTTGCAAAAAATTTTGTAGCTTAATGGGTATATGTAGCTCTTTTCTGAATCAATCAACTTAGGACTTTTATATTAAAAATATATAAGAGAGTATAAAGAGCGTTGGCGAGAGTTTTTTTGTTTCTGCTGCAAAAGAAGAAAATCAATTAACATGCGAAAAAAACAAGATTGAAGATATGATAGATGTGACTCTATTAGGCGATGGTTTGTGGAAAAAGCAAGTATTTTCTTCATTATTCGATGTGGCTGCGTTGATAGGCTACTATTCTAGAAAAGTTATAGATATAAATGTGAAACTTGGAAAAAACAAGTAGATTCGGCAAAGTTTGAAGAGTAGTATGAAAATCATACAGGTAATAATGAATGTAATGCTAATCACTCAGGACGAGCTGGTAATATCGAAGCCTTGTCAATTGTAGAAATGTTTAGACGGTCAATGCTGAGGTTTATTAATTATACTGGGGACGGTGACTCTCAAACCTATTCTGTCATTGTAAAAGAAAAACTCTACGGTGAAAATGTCGTGATAAACAAAAAAGAATGTACAGGTCACGCAAAAAAGAGAATGGGAACTCGTTTACGCGATTTTGTAAACAAAAGTGTGGTTGAAACGACAACTAAAAAAGAAAAAACAATCCGCAGGAAATTGCTTTTCGGTAAAGGAAAACGTACCGGAAAATTGATTGATAAATTCACTGTTTATTACGGATTGGCTATACGAAGGAACTATGATTCGGTAGAACAGATGAAGAATGCTATATTGGCAACATTTTTTCATTATACTTCGACTAATGAAAATCCGTAGCACGAAAAGAAGTGCCCAGCAGGGGCTGACTCTTGATGTGTTTGGCAACGTGGTGCAGCTACCGATAACCTCGAAGATTTCAAGCATGATTATGAACCTTTGGCAGATGATGTCTTGGCAGCTATGAAGCCGATTTACGATGAGCTGAGCAAGGCTGAACTTCTGCAGCGGTGTGTCGGAGGATTCACACAAAATAATTACGAAAGTTTCAATGAACGTATTTGGAAGATAACTCCGAAAATACTTTCGGCTGGCTCCAAAATAGTTCATATTGCTGCATACATAGCTGCATCTATTTTCAATGAAGGCATGTTATCTATTTTGATGTTTTTCAACAATATATATGTGAAAGTCGGCCGGAATTGCCGAATATGCTTGGATGATAGACGAGCATCGCATTTCCGACTTAGAAGAGAGCAAAAGGATGTTTTAGATATTGCAACTGACACAAAAACTTTGCTGTATGGTCTTCGGATATATTAAGACACGTCGTTAAAGAGGAAATTTTTGAATTAGTAAGTATTTTTCGTATAAAATACATAAAATCTAATATATATAAATATATAACTATAAATATAGTTCAAGTACTTATAAAAAAGATAATACAAATCGTAAACGTTACGACATTAATTTCATATTAGATTTTGGAATAATTATATATATATATATATATATATATATATATATATATATATATATATATATATATATATATATTCTCCGTAAGTAAGCTAGACACAGAAAAAAGGTTCAGACTAAAGTTGTTTAGGGCAATGGGATCACGTATCTGTGCTATTAACTTTGGCCTTGAGATCAATTTACAAGGTGTTTCGAAGCTCATATAGAGTTCTTTATGTAGAATCTGGAAAACGGAGAAAATTTCCTATCCAAGAGTATAAATTAGATAGGGGCTAAAATCGCATCTGGAGATTATCTGAAGGTCAAATATTCTTATTCCATGAATTGGTATAAATTATAATTATTATCCAATAGCTCAACTAAAAGTGATGGGGAAAAACTTGTCCTACACAAGTTTCAAGAAATCAAACGGTACATACATTTGAAGGTCAACTACGTTTTTTTCAATGGAACTCCATACTTCAGTCAGAAATGAAAAGAGCACAATATTTTACATTCAGATATGATTATAAGTGATCCTTCCTTTAATTTTGTGATGGAATTTTTGGAAAAATTAAAAATATTTAAGTGAATAATTCATTTGTATCATTGCTTTTCTATGATATCATTACAGAACAATTATGTGCTAGTGACTTTGACCTTGAGGGAGGGTCACTCATAATCATATCTGAATCTAAATTTTGCGCTCTTTCCATTCCCGACGTCGAAAGTATGAAGTTTCATTTAAAAAAAAATATATATATATACTTAACCTTTAAATGACCTTGGACATTAAAGTCAAGGTCAAATTTGCACTTCTAGGTGCACCATTTGATTTCCTGAAACTTTTGTAGTAAAAGTTCTCCATCACTATTAGTTGTTGAGCTATTAGTTAAAGAACGTTTGACCTGAAGATCATTTGAAAATTATCCCCAGATGCGATTTTATCCCTTATATAATTTACACTGTAGGATAGGAAAAAGACAAATTTATTTCATTTTTTTCCATATCGTCACTGATTATATCAAAAATTGCTTCACCTGTCGTATAGGTTTTCGGTGGTTCTGCAAATAATATATCTTCTTGAATAGAATTCTTTAAAATATATCTAACAGAGACAAGCAACTCTGCAGCGTTTGTTACATCGGTCAACTCGTCAAGCTGAATAGTGAAATAATTCAATTTTAATATTTTTAAAAGTTCACTTTTCACATCATTTGCCAAATCATTAATTCTTCGCGACACTGTGTTGTTTGATCAGAGAACAAGATCAATTTTCTTTGCCGCTTTTTCTCCAAACATAAAATTCGTGATGTTTTTAGCAGACAGTCCAATCAAATTTTCTGCCACTGTATGTGTTCGTTCGAATTTTGCAATTCAGTAGCTAACTCGAAGTGATGCCTCGAGAGCCATTTTACTATCTTCGTTTCAATCAGTCAGAAACACTAGATATTTTGTAATTTGCCAATTTTCTTTTAAAATACTGAACAGGTTGAACCTTGTGATCTAGATGTCTTATGTCAAGTTATTTACGAAGAAGAGATGATTTTAAACTACTGTTGGCTAGGATTTTATTGCAGGTTACATAAAACGGTTGTTGTAACTCCTCCCCGGTAAAATAATATATGTTGTAATTTCTTTACACAAGAAGAAATGGCTAAACTAGTTTACACTACTAATATTTATGTACACGCTATGAGTTAACTACCAACTCGTTTTTTTTAAATCACTCGAGGTTTTTAAGCTCGTGGTACCATTCAGTTCAAATCTACTCTTCCTCATATGTGACTGAGGTGTTTTCACATCGGCAGACGTTATTCTCGTTCTTTCGTGCGTATCCGGAAAAAGTCTTGGTTTGCCGAAGTAAGAGTTGCCAGCTCGTTCGAGAATGTACTCGCATCACTAGCGGCATAGCGACTCGTCGCGTTACAGATTATTGCCTGTGGCGATGTTTAATTTAAAATTCCGCCATTACGATATTTCTTTCACGCACTCCCTTTATAATATATGTAATATTATATATATGAAAAGTAATATCATATTCTTTTTGTTTCCACCTTTTGCTTTATAGAAGGTTAAAAATTCCTGGATTGCCCTAGATAGTATTACTGTACGACAAAATTATTATTAACAAAGAAAGTAAACAGACGTCCAAAAATACGAGAAAAAAATAACAACAAATATTTTATCTAGCATTTGTTATTATCGAAGTGATAATCTCCTTTTTTGGAACTTGGTTATATACACCAACCTAACTATTATATAATTAATTTTAAAATAACTCTTTCAATTACCTCAACGTCGTTTCAAAAAATTCTCAAAAAATAAGTAAATCAACGATTACTAATTTAACACTGGCATTATAACACAGTTATACATATTTAACTACAAATTTTTGGAAGAGGGTTAGTTTTTTTTATAATTCATTTCTAATCATCACTCATAGTTTCCTATAGAGAATTATTTATAATTCTTTATATTTCCAAAAAGATCAGTTCTTAACAATTTTTGCCTCAAGATGGGTATAGTTTAAATACAGATATCAAGCTAAACTTTTATTTGTCGTAAATATAAAATTTCACGGAAACGACTTACCGCTTTTATTGTAGTAAATAACATATTCTTTATATTCTTTCATATTTCAAAAATTGCATCCATAAAAATGAAATTATGTTGTAAAACAGCAAAAGGATTACTGCAGTGGATATACCATACATATAAACTTGATTTATAATGGTATAGTATTGTAATCTACGAATGGTCAGCCATTCTATCATTATTTCTTAAGTATTAAAAGGCATGTCTAGTGTAAATATTTTTTGTAGTTTTCTTTTAATAATAATAAAAAAAATTTTAGTTTGAATCAGTAACGACAAATCATACTTTCACAATAATCTATTCAGTATATTTGAGTGAACAATCATCGTTGTTGTTCGATGATCAGAGTCTTTCCTAGAAACCTGTTTTACATGAGGGTGTCAAACATTCTGCATAATAAAGCAGTATTTATTATATTGATATAACTACTAGCTCATTGAGTAACTGGTGATACTCTTCAATAAACCCAGTTGGGGATAAACAAACTTTAGGGATACGACTTGAGCTCTGATCTTTCCCTTCATCCCGTATCAATATGGCAACATCAGATCCAATCCTAATTTTCCTCTTCATTCCGATATTTTTCATAGTGTAACCTATACCATCTTCCAACGACAAGTTACAAAACATATGGAGGTGTATCCCAGGTGGGTAGGAGTAACACTTTTAAGTCTCACACTTTTAACAAGGTTTACCTCATGAATTCTGGGAGAGGCAACCCAAAAAAAAATGTTAACGAACTGGATGCAGACAGCACAGAACAGGAAGATATGTACCCCGAATTTGCTAGCATATAACCTTAAAACCATTCTAAATTGATAGCAGAATGTTTAAACTGACAAGGTTAACAATAAGTCAAGCTAATTTTAAACCCTAAAAATACAAGCATAAAAAAGTCATTTTCTTTTATTACTGAACCGGCAAAAACGACGCATTTCATTTCTTTTCGGGATACAACTATTTTTCTTACTTATTTCAAGGTTCTTATCCTTAGTATCCCTGAATAAGTATTTATTTATTAACATACGTAATATAAATTATGAAAAAATCATAAACAAAACAAAACTGGTCGACTAGAGGATCTATTTTTTATGGCCTCTAAATCGGGTTTAAGTTTTAAACTTTCTAAATAAATCTGATTAGTAGAGTTTTGAGGAAGGTCTACGTCCAATAGTGGACGACAAGGGCTTGGTGATGGTGTGATGAACTACCTTGGCTTTGCCCGAATATCATTAAGAGTTCTAAATGAGAACTATGTAATAATAATATTTTTGTATACATGAATGTATTTGAGTAATGTATATGTATGTCAAATAAGCATATCCAAGTGACCCGTCTATATAGGTCACCATAGGCGATTTTCCTCTAAGTCAGTTACTTCACCTTATAATTAGGGCGGTCCGTGTGTTCTAAGCCTTACAGTAACAAGCATTTAATTCTACAATTCTCCCGTGTAGCCTCAACAAGCCCGATACATGACACCAACGCACTTGACTTATTCCTTTTGGGGATCCCTATAGTCTGGGCAGAACCTAGAGATCACTCATCGTTCTGGTATTTTTGTCTAACCAACACAAGAGCAAAATAATTAAAAATTAGAATAAAGTCACACATCCAGATTTATCCTGTGCATGAAGACTGATTCCCCACAGTAAAAATTTCCCTACAGCAGAACCACCTCAAGCAAATACTTCATCAAATAAACCCTATTCATCAAAGTAAGGAGGTATTAATGATTTAGTAAATAGGCAAAACTTCTGGAATCTAGACTCAACTCAACCCAAAGCAAGGATATATTACTTTCAGAACCGACACGATTAACAAAATAGGTTTCCATCTTAGTCACTAAAAAACGAAACTTGAGAAAGTGGTGACATCAAAGAAACATCCCCGAAGCAAAATACAATAAAAATCATAGCTTATTAACTTCTAGAACAAAACTGTATAAGTTGAATTTATTTTCATTATATCTTTCGAAAAATAGAAATTAAATTCTGCAAAAAAGTCATTTTCTTCTTAAAATGCTGAGATACTATCAGGATTAAATATAAGTTTCTATGGTTTTCATGTTACAAAAAAAGAAAAAATTTGTTGATCAGGGTAATAAACAGGAAAACATCTTTATTTTATATGTATAAAGTGTCATTTGTCCAAGTGATAATACTCCTTAGTTGGAAAATTAAACTCACTTTAAAGTCAAATGACATCATATTTTCTAAAAAAACTTGTTCGTCTTCTAAATAATACTCCACAATGGCTTTGATATTTCTGGCTTACTTGTTTTTTTGCAAAGAATTTTCTCTTAAACCTTTCAGTTAGTTCCCTAGACGCGATAAAGTAAACTTAATTATAATACCTTTCAAAAACTGAATTTTCCTCCAGTAAGACCTATTAAATAAATAATTACATGTTGAAAAGGGATTTTTATTAAATGTAACTCGGTTTTGTTCATCCAGTACCAAGCATTAATAGCACATCTCAGCAGGGAATAATATAACAGACTAAGCTTCCAGCGGTGCTTTTAAGGGAAGGTATAAAACGGATACCGTAGAAAACCCTACATTATTAAAAGCAATTCACTTCACATATAAAAAGAATGATTCGTTTTAATTGGAAAGAATTTTAGAGTGGAGTTTAGAAACATTTTTAAAAATCTTCATTTTTATTGCAAACAAATAGCTCGTAATCACTCGGATAAAGACAAACGTGATTCTTAAAATGCGGGCGATATGTCTCTACAGTGTACCACACAGCATAAAAAAATTATTGAAATGTTTAATATAAACTTTTTTGATTTACATAATTTTTTTTCGATAGAATTATTTAAGAAAAGGCAGCATACTGCCAAGCGATTTCATCAAAAGTAAATTAGTTCCTTCATTCCTTAACTGATTAATAGTGTTCCAAATTAAACTTCTATAATTTCGTTTTACCAGGACTTAAACTAAAGTTTCAATTGTTTATTTTGGAAATTAAAACTTGAAAAGAGTAAGGATGTTCTATTTCTGTTTACTTATTTTTATGGGCAAGAGTAAAGGGTAGGTTCCAAGTAATTACTAACCGTTAATGTTTTGTTATTTTTCTCAAGAAATAGCTATAAGAGATCGACTAAATAAATATAAATACTAATATCCTTTTATTATAACACTATAAATATCCTTTTTATATTATCTTATTTTAAGATTAAATATAACCAACAAATTTTCATATAAATAAAAGTATTGAAATTCATTAAAGGAAAATGTAACTGAAGACAAGAGAAATCAGGGCGTATCGTTCAAATCCCGTAACATATCTTATTTCAAACGTTTGTGTTTTTATATAACATTATCATTTTCTAATATTTTATAAGGTCTCCGAAAACGCCAGACAACTTGGAGAAGTGATTCCTTACCAAAAAATAAACATAGGAAAACATATAAAGTCTCAAAATCCCAATTGTTTCCTATTTACATGTAAGTTATTTCTGGAGAGACCAAGTTGATATTTGAGCTCAAAGTTATGTGTAACAAGAAGATAAAAGTGTTTATTTTATAAGCTTTTGGTTTTGTCAGATATGATGAACGTAAAGATGTTAAGATGCTGTTTACTCCAGTCTATGGACGAGAAATAGGTCCATTTATGACGTCAATTTCCTATAGGATGGAAAGTATTTTAGGTTATAGGCAAGGCCAATACAAGAATGACTTTTTACTTTTGGACGCTGAAGTAATCTGCATTAACAAATGGCAGGGGTCCAAAGTGCTGCTTGCCTCATTTTATTTCGACCATTTTCTGTACCAGTTACCTTTTTTCTCATTCTTTTCGCAAATAATACAAAGCTTTAAATTAATTAAGTCATTCATCATAAAAAAAACTGAATAACTTAATAAATAAGTAAAAATATTATACACAAGAAACTAACGACTGTTCATAACGTTCTGAAATGGTATACATTAATGCAGATACTCGGTTAAAAAGCGAGCGTCAATAATAGAAAAATTTAGCGCAATGCGGAAAACTTATATTTTAGGCCTATTTCGGTTATGATGTATTTAGTACCCGCACTTGGTCGCTCGAGGCGCCTAGAAGTAGACTACCCTCCGTACGCCACACCGGACGGTGCATATATGTAAGTGGCCGAAAGTCATTTATTTATAACCGGAATAAATAATTAAGACGTAATTTTTTCGTATGGCATTTGATTGTGACTGGTTGATGCTGATTCAAACTTTCGATTGATGTCAAGAAAATTGAAAAGAGTTCATTTAGTTTAAAGTAAATCGCAAAAATCACATTATTTAATTGTTTAACATCAATTATCTCGAAAACTAAGCATCGTACGTAAAAGTTAGTAAGAAACTTTCATACATTCAAAGAATACAATGCAATAGTTGATTTTGCGAAACTGGCCTTTTTAAAGGTTTAAACAATTATTTGTTTATAACAATCTTATCCCCACCCGGACGAAATTACACCCTAAAAATTATTGTTCAAAGATTCAAAATACATAAAAAATATGGGTGGGTTCACATAAATTAAAGGGGCCACTGCGGGGGTCCGCCCCTTCACTAATAGGCGTTCTTGTATTGACCCTGCCTAGAACTTAAAATACTTCCCATCCTATGGCAGATCAATGTCATGAATTTCGTCCACAGACCGGAGTAATTTTAAAGATAACAAAAATGCTTTAAATAATGTATTCTTACTAATCATCGGTAAATTTGTTTTTATTTTTCTTTTTGTATGTTATTTCAGGAGAATATTTTATCAAAATCCAACAGTAGTTATTAATTAACGACACATCAGTACATAGGATTTTTTAGTGACGGCACCTACAACTTAACCTAGGTCTCGACAACCCCGAGTATTCACTCTGTGTATACCGACTGTCGACTATAGCACCCTGTGTTCCCAAGCGGTAATCTATTCAAGTACTGACGGCGCCCAGCGTATATTAACTTCGGTGATCTGACGGAAATCGGTACTTTATATGTGGCAAGTTTGTAGTCTAAAATTTAACAATTTTCAACCTGAATAGAAGTGCTTCAGTTATTTTTACTTCTTGGCGCCAAAAATCAATATGAGATGAAAGAAAATTAATTTTAAGAAACACATACATCCTAAAAATAAATAAAATTATTTACTGCTGAGTTTAACTAATTGCCTATATTTATTCTTCTTTCAAGCAGTTAAAGAAAAGTATATTTCCTGCAAATACAATTCAGATTCATTCCCTTTCGATCAAATAATCTCATCAGTGGAGCTGCATCGAACCAAGAGCAACATTCACTGGACACAAGTGTCTATATACAATTTAAATTCCGAGACATCGGCAAGATATTAAACCTGCCGACTTTTTGATTTCAGACTAAAAAATATCGCCAGTCGAAAGAGATCTACGCATCCAGCAGAGTCAAACGAAAATTAAAAATTAAGATTTCAGTAAGAAATAAATAAAATTATGTACCGCCGTGTTCAACTAGTTTCCTACATTTATTCTTCTTTCATAAACTGTTTATAAACATTCTTTCCTTTAACTACTTGAAAAGAGAAAAAATCTAGCTAACTAGTTAAACACGATAGTAAATATATTAATTTATTTCTATATGAAATCATTATTTTAAACTTCGCACCCCTCCAGTGCAGTGGCGGATCCAAAGGGGAGGGCTATCGCCCCACCCCCCATCTTCGAATTCAGGAAAATAGACCCGACTGTTGGCATCTCCCTCCCCGTCGACAGCTTGCGTTCTCTTGTGATCGCCCCCCAAAAGCTTTGAATTCAAAAAAATATACCTGACACTGCCTCTTACCGAGGAATGTAAATGTTGTTGGCATCATCCTCCCGTCAACAACTTTTCTTCACATTGCAATACTGTATTTTTATGATATTACCGCCCCCCCCCCAAAAAAAAAAGAGAGAGGCTGGATCTGCCATTGCTCCATCGAAAAATTGGCAGGTTTAATATCCTGCCGACATGTTTCGAAATTTATATTTTATATAAACAGTTGTTCCCTGCGAATGTTGCTCTTGCTTCCATACAGCTCCATTGACGAGATCATTACGTGGTCCAGACGCAGAGATAGAAACAAAGTTGTATTTGCGGAAAATAAACTATTTGAACATATTCTTTCCTTTAACTGCTTGAAAAGATAATAAATATAAGCAACAAATATATGTGCATCCTGATTTAAGGTATTTCTCGAGTAAATTGTTTTCGATTTCATAATTTTCATTTCTGTAGTCACTTAAAACCCATTCACAATTCCTTTGAATCATTCCGAAGCTTCTTTCTCATGTTCTTGCGCAACGTTGTCAAAATGTTTATCATTCAATAGCACACAATTATGAAGACCAACAAAAATTTCTTTTTTTAATTGTGAAGTTAACAATTATTTTGATTTATTTAATATTCTTTCATTATTTGTGATAAAAAGAGTTATGTCATTAAAAACATATATATTTAGATTACTGAGTTAGCATAAAATGTATTAATTCTGAAAAAACTTTATCAGTGTAAGTAAAATAATTAGAAAGTGTATATATATATATATATATATATATATATATATATATATATATATATATATATATATATATATATATATATATATATATATATATATATATATATATATATATTGTCGTATTAACAGAGTATGAGTGTTTTTTTTATAAATTTTAGCAACTTCAGTAACAACCATATCCCTTTTCGGAGTCCATGTTGTATTAACGAATTCATTTACCGAATTTTAATTATTTTTTCTTTTCAACTACCTTTCGCGATTTGAACTATTTTTCGATTTTAACGAGATGTCAATGCACCTCGCCATTATTCGGTAGTTTTGTACTCATCTCCGAAAATATGGATCTATTTACGCATTTACCGGGTTTATTGGATAAAAGTTTTTACACAAATCAGTGGTGGTTGACGAAATCCCGCCAAACTTCCCAACTAGAATGAAAACTCAAGCCGCCTCACCTTTCTTCTCGCTCACCGGGATAGAAGGGGAATGAATCAAGCACAGAGTTAACGAAGATCAATTAAGTTTTAATTTTGTTTGGGAACACTTCTAGGGAATAAGTTATTTAGGAAAAGGTTATCAAGTAACACACATTCTTGACTCCTAGTTAACTTTTTGTTCACTTCTTTTTTTTTTAAATCAGTACTGTTTTCTGCAAGTCAAGTTCGGGATTAATTTACTCTCCACTGTCACGTTCCGGTTTTCTTGTCAAATCTGAATTTTCATAACTTTATAGCCACACGAAGCTGACTATTACTCGCAATTTATTTCCATTTTGTCACGTTCCGATAATTATTTTTAAATCAGGAAGCTTCGCTTAAATAACTCATACGCGCCGCTAACCTCGCCTTTTTATCGATGATATCAATTTCAGGAATTAAGACACGTGCACGATCTTTATTGTCTGTAGAATGTTATAGTTGTTAAAGACAACTTACTTTAAGAACAATGAGCTGCCTAAAAAATAGAATAGTCAATGTGGCCCTCAAGAGCTATGCTCGATCAGAAAAAGGACGAGTGGACTAAGAGTCACCCGTAATGTCCCTAATTATGCCCAGTGTTGCCACAGACCCATGTTTTTTTCGAGCGAGCCCTCCTATCAAATACGAGCAAGATTTAAATTAAAAAGTGAGATTTTTTTGGTTGAAACTTCGAGCCTATACCACTGGAAACTGCATTCAGAACTTTGCGCGAGATACATGGTAGAAAAAGAGAATGCAAATAGCAGTACATGCTATCTTTCTCGCTCCGAACGTATGGTGATAAGGAGAGAATCAAAACTCAATTTTCAGAGTGCGAGAGATAGCACGTATTGCTATTTGCTTTCTCTTTCGTTCTACTATTAATATGCCCGAAGCACTCAACATTGCTTTCAGTAGTACATGCTTGAAAGATTGAACTAAATCAATTGATCACTCGACATTATTTTATGTTAATTAGAAATCAAGACGTTTGATAAAATCTTGAGGAAAAATTATCTTGAACTACCTTTTCATTTATATAGGATATAGGCAACCACATAAAATATTAGAAGTGATACCACGTATACTAAAATAGTTAAACTTTTCACTAAATTACCGGTACTACTTTTACAGAATTTATTAAGGTTGACTGTCTACCTTTTGCTTTACTCACTAAATACATAACATAATTTTGAAATATTTCCTTTTCTAAAAAATTTCGTATGTGAAAAATATTTGAAAAAACTCATCTGCTGCACCAACTATAATTTTTATGTGGCAGTGACAAAAGTATTAAAAAGAACGAGATTTAACAAAGAGGAGCGAGAGAGTGAATCAGGAAGAAAAAAAAGCAACATCTAGCTCAATTGAGCAAGGTGTGGCAACGCTGATTATTGCGCCGCTGCCTTTTCTCTTTTATAGTAGTGATGACGTAGCGCTCTGAATTCGGGAAAGCACCCAGTCAAAGTGTCGAGTTAATGTCTGGGTTTCCCCGTTTTGGCAATAGAAGAATTGTAGTTTTAGCACTGTTGCCGTATTATTAAATTTATTTTATTTAGGTAGTTTGGGCAATATTAAATCTAAAATTTAATATTTTGTTGTAAAATAAGCTTGTATTCACTACATATCGGAAGGATATTACCCGCAGAACTTGATGCCGGACTGAATATACCGCGAAGCGGTACAAAATTGTTAAAAATAAACAATTTTACAGTCTATGTATCTGGAAAAATTATTTTATTTTTCTTACGACCGGCATTAAGTTCTGCGGGTAATATCCTGCCGATATTTTACGATATGGGGATTTTACGTGTACAGCTGTTTCATGTGCATTCTTCTCTCGGTTCGTTACAGTTCCACCGATGAGACCATTGGGTGGTCGAAACTAGTACGGAGAAAGAACCAGAATAGAATTCACAAAGAATATACTATCGGTCCTCTTTCTTAACGGTCGTAAGGAGAATAAAACAACTTTTCCGATATATATATATATATATATATATATATATATATATATATATATATATATATATATATATATATATATATATATATCTATATATATATATATATATATATATATATATATATATATATGTATATACCGGGTGTCAACGAATCTATTAGACAAGTCATAACTTCTAGAGTATTATGTGTATCAAAATGAGAATTGGTAGAGGTAAATGTTATGTGAAGAGGAGAGTTTTCGCATATTTTCCACTTTCCGGTCACTTCCGGTTTCATCGGAAATGGCCCCGGTTTTGAATTCTTAAATAGAACACCCCGTATATTTTAACATCTTTGGATTTCTGAGACAATCCTAGATCAGAATGTGACATTTTAAAAACTTTTTACGTCTACTTCATTTTTTTAGAGCCACTTTTGAAATTGCATCTAGGTGGCCATGATCGGACGCAAACTAATCTAACGGCCTCAGGTGATGTCAAAAAAATACAATCGCAAAGTTTTAGTGACTAGTATGAAAGACAGGAATTGGATTAAAAATTTAACAAAATTAACAAAAAACTAACAAAATAAACTAATAACTTAGACGACGCACTTAAAATATTTGAAAGTACAGTAGCTGAATTTGTTAAAAAGTTTAGTGTAGTAAATGTTCAAAGTGCATTCCTTCTTTTTCACGACACATTTCAGCTCGTTCAATTGTTTCTCTCAACACGTTTTGTAGCATTTGGGGCGTTATACTTCTAAATGCCGGTAAAATTCTTTCTTCTAATATTTCAAGAGTAGCTGGGGCTGCTCCATAGTAAACCCTCTCTTTAACATATCCCCAGACAAAGAAATCGAGCACAGTAAGATCCGGTGAGCGGGCTGGCCACCGTACCGGACCATTGGTTGCAATAATTCGATTATTAAAATGCTCTATTAAATAATTAAGAACTTATCTAGTATTGTGAGGCGGTGCTCCATCTTGTTGAGAGTAAATTTGCCGTAAAACTGCTAAAGGTATATCAATGAGATGATTTTCGATTTCATTTTGAAGAAAACCTAAGTATCTAACCCCTGTTAACTGACCTTGAAACAATATTGGCCCAATTATTCTGTTTCCAACGATACCAGCCCAGACATTGACGCCAAATCTTTCTTGAAAATTGCCCTCTCTCATTTCATGTTGATTTTGTTGGGCCCAGTACCGAGTATTTTGCTTATTGAACATACCATTATTTGTAAATCGGGATTCGTCGGAAAATAGAATAAAATCGATAAAATTTGGGTTAATTCTATGATTTTGAAGCAGCCAATCACAAAACACTACCCGTCTATCGCCATCCTCAGTATACAAATGTTGAGGTAACTGACATTTAAATGCTCGATATCCATGCTTTTTCAGTATTTTTCTTGCTGATTCATAACTTATCTGCAGTTCTTGACTACTTTTTCTTAACGAAACTGTTTTATCAACCTCAACCATAGCAAGTACGTTAATCTTTTCATTTATGATAAACCTCTGTTCCGCCTCTTGATTTCCTATTTGCTTAAAACGAGTCTCGACATACGGAAAATACTGATGGGCTGGATGTTGCCGATTTGGATATCTATGAGCATACAACTCGGCAGCATTCCTTGAATTTCTATGACACTCTCCAAATATTAATAACATATCCACTTTTTCACTTTGAGTATACATTATTTTAACGAAAATTTAAACTAAACTTAACGAAAATTAAGAAACTTTTACGTCTGTTCTTAGAGCGTATGTCACTGTCATTATCTACTTAAGTGAGTGCTTTGTTCTCCAAAGAAGACTTGATAAAAACAGTTGCAAATTATTATGCATCATGGCTGTCCATGGTGCACTTGTCATAAGTAAATAAATTATCCAGTATTTTGCTTAATAATATTTAATTTCTATTCTTATGTCTAATCCAATCGTAAATAAATTAGTACCGTTAGATTCGTCATAGAATGCTTTTTTCGAAAAGTAGTTGTCAAAAAGGGGTCGCCATTTGAAAATTAATAGTTAGAAATGAAAACGTAATTTTGTCAACTTGTCTTATTCCTGTCTTTCATACTAGTAACTAAAACTTTGCGATTGTATTTTTTTGACATCATCTAAGGCCCTTAAATTAGTTTGCGTCCGATCATGGCCACCTAGATGCAGTTTTAAAAGTGGCCCTAAAAAAATGAAGTAGACGTAAAAAGTTTTTAAAATATCACATTCTGATTTAGAATTGTCTCAGAAATCCAAAAATGTTAAAATATACAGGGTATTCCATTTAAAAATTCAAAACCGGGGCCATTTCCGGTGAAACCGGAAGGGGCAAGAAAGTGGAAAATATGCGAAAACTCTCCCCTTCACATACCATTTACCTGTACCAATTCTCATTTTGATACACATAATACTCTAGAAATTATGACTTGTCTAATAGATTCGTTGACACCCGGTATATATAATGACATAATTGAAATCTCAGTTGGTAGTAGCTTATGTTAACATACCAACGATGTATGCCAGATAAAATGTTTTAAAAATAAAATGGCGAAGACAGTTCAATGAAAAATTTTTATAACAAATAGTGCAGCAGGTAATTTTAATGCACTAGAAAATATTAGGTTTCATAAGTCTACTAAAAATTCTCATATCGGATTGGTATAATCAACGTTTAAAATCATGAAAATAAAATAAAAACCATTAATTTAATTTCATATACTTATGCATCGCGATAAAGGAAAACTCAGCTCAAATGACTAACTCCGAATAAAATTTGTTTTTACGCTAAATCTATATACCAATCTATATGTGAATTTATGAACTATATCTTTTGCATATTAAAATAATTTTTCAGCCCAACTTTCCATTACCCTCTCCAACTTCCGTAGTTTAACGCAATTTCAAAATAGTTTTGTCGACTGGTAGATTACAAACACATTTTTTCGACCAAAAAATAAATAAGTATCTTGAAAATAAGGGTAAACCGAATAATTTCAATATCAAATAAGTATTTGGCAGTGCCCAATTAACCAAATGTAGCTATTTTCATTAAAAAATTATTTTGAATGTTGTCTGGTCTTATTTATCGAAGTTATTAGGGGTATTCAAAAATTTAATTATATTAGTTACCTTCCACGCGAAATACAACTATTTTCCCCAAAATGTTTCCACTAATATATAAAAGATTTTGTACGAGTGTACTTAACGTTCTACGAGCTGGCAATATCCGACTGCAAATTGCAAATATCGTGGTTTTATGCACCACTTAATTCTGTTTGTAGTTTCGCAATTCTCGAAATATAAAGTCCTATTGCGCGTCAATAAAAGCATTAGAGCTATAAATTTTAGAAGTACAACTTAATATAAATGGTCGAGGTTGCAGTAAGTTCTCGTTACAATTTAATGAATAATAATTCGTGTTTTTTACTTTTCTTTGCATATAAGTCTACTCACATTCCCACACAATAAAACTCAACAAAACTTCTGATCGTTTGTATCATATACTAAAAAAAAAACACTCTTTTCAGTTACAACTTCTAATAGTATACTTAATGCTCGGCTTTCGAACTTTTAAAATCAATGTAACAAACTTTCGTTGTAATACCCGTCAAAAACTTACTTGTAGGCATTATGATGAAACTTGTTATAGGATCCGAGAGCGGGTAAAGCTCCACAACCGATGCTGTACGCAAAGAAAATTTGCGAGGCTCCATCCATCCAAGGCCCGAATGTTAATAATGCTTCCCAGCGGGGAACTACGTAATATAGTAAGCCGTCAGTGGCGCCCTCTAAGGTTACTGCTCGGACCAGCATTATGAGAAGGATTAGATATGGAAACAGCGCTGAGAACCAAATGACCTAAAAATATAAAATATGCTCTCTAATTTTAAATTTCAGAAATAGATGAACAATTCTCTTAACTCACAAGGTAAGTAAACGGTATTTTTAGGTAAAATTTTTATAATAATGTAAAATTAAGACAGTCAATTTTCGCTCGATAGATTAATCATAAAAATGATGCATATAATTTTAATTGGTAATTAGGGTAATTGACTTATTTTAAAGATCAGCTAGAAGGTACTAGAGAGGCTTTATTCGCTCTAAATATACTTCTGCAAAAATGCCGGGACCAAAACAAGGATGTATTCGTATGTTTTGTCGATTACGAGAAGGCCTTCGATAGAGTACAGAACAGAAAACTCATAGATATTTTAAATAACGTAGGGGTAGACAGCAGAGACGTGAGAATTATTAAAAATCTATATTGGCGGCAGAAAGCAACAGTAAGGCTAAATGGAAAACTCACAGAAGAAAGTAAAATTCTGCGAGGCGTCAGACAGGGCTGCATACTATCTCCACTGCTTTTTAATATATATTCAGATAAAATCTTTAAACGGGCTACTCAAGGACAACGAATGGGAGTACAAATCAATGGAGAATATATAAATACAATACGATATGCTGACGAAACTGTTATCCTAAGCGACAAACTACAAGACCTGCAACATCTATTAAACTGTGTTAACACTGGGGGTCAAGAAATGGGACTCAACATGAATATCAAAAAGACAAAATTTATGGTCTTTAGTAGACAATCTCATCTTAACGCTTCAATACAAATAGAAGGAAAAAGTATAGACAGGGTGACTCATTTCAAATATCTTCGATGTTATATCACCGAAAATCTAAACCCAGATAAAGAGATAAGGTGTAGAATAGAGACTGCTAGAGCAACTTTTCAAAAAATGAAACCACTTTTCTGCAATGATAACCTTAACCTAAAACTGCGACAGAGAATGATTAGATCATACGTCTGGCCGGTGTTGCTATATGGGGCAGAGATCTGGACAATTAAGGCTGCCACGATTGATCGGTTGGAGGCTCTCGAAATATGGTTACACCGGCGAATGTTGAGAATACCTTGGACAGCTAGGCAAACCAACGAAATGGTACTCAATAGGGCCGACACAACTCGTTTACTATTAAACACTGTGAAGTGTAGAAAAATTTCATATCTTGGACATATATTCAGAGGGGAGCGATATAGAATTCTTCAGCTGATCATGATGGGTAAAGTAGAGGGACGTAGAGGGGTAGGAAGGAGACAAGCTTCCTGGTTGAGGAATATTCGTGAATGGACAGGTATACGTAGCGCGAAGGAACTGTTCCAGCTGGCGCAAGACCGTGAAAGACTTGCCAATGTAATTGCCAACGTCAGGGAGACCTGATATGGCACTTGAAGAAGAAGGAAGATCAGCTTGTTTGATCAAAGTTTAAAATACAGAATATCCGGTAAGTACCTTTTTTTATTTTTACCTGTTTGTGTTTAGTATTTGTAACTTTTGAGTGTTACTCATAAAAACCGATTTATCTCGAAAACCGCCAGTTTTATCGAAATAAATTAAGAATACCTTTTTTAAAGAAAAACGATCAAAATATTTACAAAATTATTTTTCAGCTTTGTAAAATAACACCTGTCAAACATTAGGCCCCACGAGTGTAGCTGCAAGTCCGTTCCCGACTTCTCTGATGATATAAAACATCTACTGCCGTATGATTTAATGAGCCTTTTTGGCCTCTATAAAATATTAAAATTCCATTAAATTATCCAAGTTGGTTCAAAACTTAGAACCGATAAGGTAAATCGCTGGGTACCCCTTTTGGGCTCTGTATCTCCGATAAGGGGCACTTTAGAAACTTTTATTTTATGACCAAGTAGGATTATTTTGATCTCCCCTCTATGCTCCGTAGAAATTAGGAGGTACTTACCGCTATAGCCACGTAAAATATGATAGAAATCAATTTCCAACTATCTTAAGGCATTTTCTCATTTACGGTTGCCCACCCTGGGTTTCATGGCACTGGTGAAATACCGCAACTATTTTCGTTCACACTTGTGAGTCACGACTATGGCTGAAAAGTCGGGGTTCCGAGCCTTGAGTGACGAGTTTTTGAAAAAAAAAACTAAAAACATGATTGTCAGCCTGATGTCATATACGTGGTGATACTAGTAAAATTCCTTTCGTTTTTCTGCTGCAACCAAGAGCAAACCCACCACTCACGTTGCTTAGGCAACAAAAGAACTGCTGCTCCGCAAATAATTGATTATGAGTACTAATTATTCGATATGTATTTTTTTAACAAACATTAACGTTAGAATAGTTTATAACACAAATAAAACACAAAAGACACAAATAAAATATAGAACAGAACGTTGGCGTTTGGCGTCTCTACAATGTAAAAAAATCTTACCAAAAGTAGGGGAGCGTGGGGGAATCGGAGCCAGCGGGTAATGAGAGCGGTGTCTGTGTAGACTTATCCAATGATCGCATTCGTACAAATGGCGCTCGGGTGTGCTCGGTAATGTTCGGAAACGTATGCCGCCCGCGGGTGCCCCCCCCCAGTTTTCCGCGATCAGTCGCACGAGACGTAAGTGTGTTTTTGGCTCCGTGGTTATAAAAAATTATAAATTTCATTTTTCAAGGTAAGTGTTGAAATATATTCATATTGTATTGTATTCGCACTAAATATATCACCATATCTATCTAATTTACTGTATTGCTTCTCAAATTGCTACTGAGAATAACGTGTTTTTATTATATTTTTAATTTTGAAGTGGTTGATATGCGGGTAATGAGAGCTAGTCATGGCTCCCATTACCCGCATTATTGGAATTTGGCTCCCACTGCCCCATTGCAGTTTATTAAATATTCACTGACTTACATGACTTAATTAACCTTTCCAGATGCCACGAAAAAGACCCCGTACGACGTAAAAAGCTTCTTGGACTGTAGAAACATTAGAAAATGCTATCAAAACGCTTAAAAACGGTGGCATATCTGTGTATAAAGTAGCTAAGGCCACAGGAATACCATACAGTACGCTTAAAAACGATACAGATTAGCTAAAGCGAATAATGGTAAGTAAAGTTGTCCTCCAAAGTGCAGTGTTCAATGACGAACAAGAAAAACAGCTGGTCGATCATCTTCGTCAAATGTCAAACATGTATGACGGCTTAACAAAATCTCAATTTCGTAAAATATGTTACGACTTGGCTGTGGAGATCGGTGTGTCAAATCGATTTAATGAAGTCAACAAACTTGCTGGTAAAGATTTCGTATATGGATTATTGCAGCGACATCCCGATCTCAGTATCAGAAAGCCCGAAGCCACAAGTATTAACAAAATACTTGGATTTAACAGAGTGGAAATAAACGGTTTTTTGAAAATTTAGAGACAGTTATGGTTAAACACAAATTTGAAGCAACTAAAATTTACAATGCGGATGAGTCTGATGTCACCACAGTACAAGGAACGGAAAAAATTATTGCGCCTAAAGGACAAAAACGTACTGGATCAGTGGCATCTTGGGAGAGGTGAAAAATATTACAGTACTATGTGCCATGAGCGCTTCAGAATTGTTGATACCACCACTTTTTATATTTCCATGCCTACCCCACTAGCCCCTACTGGAAAAAGATGGAGCACCAGGAGCTATTTACGCCTGCACACATAATGGTTGGACAAACGAAAACATATTCATTCTGTTGTTAAAACATTTTATACAGCACTCAAAGCCTGCAGCCGAAAAACCCGTTGTGCTAAATGGATAATCACAATAGTCATGCCACTTGAGAAGCTTGGGAATTAGCTAAAACTAATCACGTAATAATGTTGACTATCCCCTCACATTTATCCCACCGTTTACAACCGTTGGATGTAACTTTTTTCGGGCCCTTGAGAAAAGCAAATAACAAGGAGTGTGATATGTACATGAAATCAAAAAATATGATAAAATAACACCATATGAAATCGCGGGACTGTTTAATAAAGCTTACAGTAGGCTTGCAAGTTTAGAAAAAGAGATTTCGGGTTTTAAGGCGACGGGAATATTTCTCATAAACCTCGCGGTTTTTGATAATGAAGATTTCATTGATAATATTGTAACTGAACAGCCAGCTTCTGTTAACCGTGATATTATCCAATCTACAGCAAATGAAACACCACTGCAAACTCTAGTTGATTCTTTTCCGTTTCAGACTGCATCGAACAATTTACAAAAGCAGCAACAAACTGATTTACCAAATACAATTGATGACTCCGAAAACTTTCAACCACAGCCGAGCACATTTTCTGATTTTATTTCTACTCTCTCTGTTTTAAGCCCGAAACCTATCCCCCAAATTTCTTCGACGATGACTGCCAGGCAGAAACAACATTCTGAAAGTTTGACGGGTATACCAATGAAATTGTTGTTTGAAGAAAAGAAGAAGAAACGTATTGAAAAGGATGCCAATCGGAAAAGGTGCCAAGTACCAAAGAAAAAAGTGATAAAGGTGCCAAAGGTACTAAAGAGAAAGGGGACAAAAAATCGAGTGCTAAAGCCAAAGGTTCTAAACGAAAGAAGAATACAATTGAAAAGGAAAAGAAGAAAAGAGTAAAGAAAAAGTTATTCAACAGTGATGAAGATGGGTCATCAAATGAAAAAGTTGATGAAAATAAAATTTGCGATGATGAATCTGCATACTCAGATGAAGAAAATTTGTGTAATGTTTGTCTCGACACAGTCAAAGGAAAAGAACTTTGGTATCGCTGCAGAAACTGTGGAAAATAATCACATGTAGAATATTCTGGCAGTAAAAGTCCAAATGATTATATATGTTTATTCTGTTTGGATCCTTAAGTATCTATTTTGACCAGTGTTATTAATGATTATTGTTGATTTTATTGCCAAATATTTACGTTGATTAATAGTTACTTAACCAATTAAGGTAAAATCTTATTGAGACGGAATATAAGCAAATAAAAGACTTTATAAATATTTTACAAAAATACTATGGCTCCCATTTGACATATGGGGCGTTTATGGCTCTAATTACCCGAAGTGGAGGGTAATGGGAGCGAATGACGTAAATTATGAGTTTTATTACAAAATATCCTTAGTAGGCGCCAATTCCCCCACGCTCCCCTACAAGATAAAACATTACTAGAAATTATAACCCTAGTGAAAAAGTCGTAAATGTGAACAAGCTGGCATTTCTCAGCCGTGACGTCAATAATCCCCGAAATCAGCTGATGGATTTCGGATGACAAGACTCGGGGTGGGCACCCATATATGAGAAAAGGCCCTTAAGTTACCACTCTTGCTATTTCAAATACTCTCAAAAATATAAATCTTAATCAAGTTATCACTTTAATCTGCTTGATTATAGCATTATTCACTTAGGATACCAGTTATGTTAAACAAATCTGTGTAAAACATAAATAACTTACCTTACCACTCTGATGCAATCCTTTTCTAATAATAAAATATACTAACAACCATCCGATTATTAGACACACAAAAATATTCCATTGCAGACCACCAACTTCTTCTAAACTGTTTGATATTCCCAATACTTTTCGGCTAAAAATAATAATAAAAATTGAAATAAATTTATTTAACTATGATAATTATTTATTTTGTAAAATTGTCTATTGATTTGTATTAAAACCCAGAACAAAAATAAAATTATATTTTTAGAAAAGGTCATGAAATTAGAACAAAATTGCAGGGTTTTAAACTGAATGAAATAAGTTAAGGATGTTGTGATGATTGAAAACTTGGCTTACGTGCATGTACTCTCATTTTTTCTAGAAATAAAACAGATTTATTGCACTTCAAAAATGATCCCTTCATAACTATATAAGTATGTTTGTCTAATAATGTAACAAGACAAATAATTTTCGGAAACCGTTTGAAATCAGTTAAGAATATTGTGCTAACTTTAGAAAAAAATATTTTTGAAAAATAATTAGCATATGTACTCATACTCTCACTTCTTCTGGAAATAAAACACATTTATTCAAGTTAAAAATGGTTCCTCTAAAATTTACTGCAAATTACTTGAAAATAATTGCACCCCTCTTGGCTGAACAGCTTAGGCTCGGAGAGGTATACTTAAAATTAAGTAATTCAATTAATCTTGATCCAAGGCATTCCACAAATCCGAAAGAACTTATTCCAGTGATCGTCTGTCACGAAGAGAAGGTTAACTACTCTTGCAAATATATCCCAAGAATGTTCAATACATCTGAAGAGAGTAAAACTGAACTAAAGATTCAAAAAAATTATATTCTTGATTTTTAATAAGAATTCGATTTTTCTACAATTTTAAATTTCTTTAAACAAATTATTTTCCTAAAACATGATTAGTGAACACCATTTTTCTCTTGAATAATTTTTTTTCAACGAAAAACCAATATTCTTAACTTATTTCTATCAGTTTAGAACCATTAAAAAAGACACTAAATAGTTATACTTTAAGACCAGAAAATGAGCCCTAATAAATCAAAATCCCACAAGCTTCGAATTCAGAAAAGTAACCATATCCCTCCTCCCCCCGTAGACAGTTTGCTTCCTCTTGCCATATTTTGCGTTCGCCACCGAAGAGGCTCAAAATCAGAAAAATAGATTGGCCTCTACCTGTTCCATTAGGAATGTGAATGTAGCAGGCACTTTCCCCCCCCCCCCCCCCCCCCGCCTTCCTTTCGGTCGACAACTCGCTTTCGCTTGTCATACTATCATCTCAAAACTTATAAACAAAATTTAGACAAAGTATTTTTATAGTAGGTTAAAAAAAACAATCATTAGACATTAACACCTATTCTCACTAAAAAAATTTAAACCCGACCCAGCAGCCATAAAAGGTAAACCTTTCAGTCGGTCAGTTTCATTTAGCTTGAAATATTGCTATAATTTCTATTTATATACAGCAACAAATAAATCCTTATAGATTAAAATTAAAGATAAAGGAATAGTTGTTTCCCAAAAGAAAAGAAAATTTTCATTTTGTCGGTTGGGTAAAGAGAATATGATTTTGTTAATCTTGTGTTATTACAGTTCAAAATTTTGTTACCTTATTGTATTTGTTAATTTAAACCCTTTAATATCAATTTAAACCTGACTGAAAGTTAATTTTTGTAATTTGCTTCAAGTAACGAAAAGTCTTCAAACAGTAAAATCACCTAACTAAGCTGAACCTACCTCCTCTCCACACAGAGAATGAGATTCTTAAGACTATTTATCGTCTCAGTTACCTAGGGCATCTCGGAACTAAAACTGGCAGCGATTCAGGTATCTGGGAAAGTGTGGTGGAGAGATATTATCATTCCCCATGCAAACAGATTAAATTGCGTTAAAAGCCAACTATTCTCTTCAGATACTTTTGTCAAGTAGAGAGGATTGAGAGGAGCAAAATCTTTTGAGTATTGAATCCTGGTGGTTTACAGATGGATCTCAACAGGACGAAAGAGTTGGAACCGGAGTATTAGAAAGATTTACTCTCTCGGACACGATGCGACGATTTTTATAGAGGAAATGTATGTTATTCTGCAGTGTGGTCACCTCTGTGAGAGGGACATAAACAGGAATAAGATAATTCACATATGCTCAGACAGTGGAACTGCGATATTAGCACTGAAGTATACTGTCATAACTTCGTGATTGGTGTCTGAATGCAAGAACGTACTGAATAGTCTAAGAGGGAACGGCTACACAACCAGACTCGTGTGAGTCCTGAGTCACTCTGGTATACACGGGAATCTCAAATTGTTCCAATTACCTTTGGTAACCGGGAATTAAAATTATTTCTGGAAAGTAACTTTATTGAACTGTGGAGAGGACTCCTAGACTTAGGTATGCCACGCAACATATAACTGGACCAAACGCACGGCTTACTAAGGAGCTTCTCTCCTTAGGAAGGGGAGAACTGCGAATCATGGTGGGACTGTTGACAGGACATTGTTATCTGAGGGGCTGTCTTCACATAATAGATGTCGTAGATGAGCCCCTGTGCAGATGGTAAATGGAAGAGGATAAAACTATTGACTATATTCTGAGAGAGTGCCCAGCGCTCAACAAACTGAGCCAAAGACATTTTGGAGAAACAATTTTACCATCGGAAGCCGGATTCGCAAACGTAATCGGTCTCGAATAATCTGCAGCCACGATGGGGTTTAAAAGACCTAACGAGGCCAATGCATCGAGGATCAAATATTTCCACCTCTTGCTAATTCATCCATTCAATTAGAATTGCCACTAAGAAAATATTTTTTATGAATTACACAAAAACTTCAAATCCTAATTTACTAACATGGCCCAACTTTAAAGCTGATCTAAGTCAACAATAAAGAATTTAAATTGACAAACATAGCAATAAATACACCAATTTTTTTAATAAAATCTGTTGTAAGAATAAAAAAAACACCATCTTAAGCAGAACAAAACTGACCATCTGCCGCCTAATTCATTAACTTTGTCTAACTTTAAAACCGGTCTATAATGACAGTAGAAACTTTAAACTGACAAATACAATAATAAGCCAAACAAGTACAAGAGTAAGAAATCGTTTTTATTTATTACGGAACCGTCAAAAAAGGAAAATTTCGTTTATTTTCAGAAAATAACTATTCCTCTTATCGATTCCAAGTCCTTATTCCTAGGCTTTAAATTTTGATTTTTCTAAATATGTAACTATAACAATATCAGTGTTGTAAATTGAAACTCGCCAAACTAGATCGGGTCTAAGTCTTAAACTTTCTTAGTGAATCTGGCTGTAAATCTTTTTAATTCAGAATGATACTTACTCAAAAAATTCCTCGACTGGAGAAGACTTCTTTGTTCCATTAAATAAAGATATGTTAAGTCCAGAGGTAAAACATTCTTTGGTATTCCACCAGTTATCTACAGAAATAAAACTATGACAAAATGATTAATAAATTTTCCCAGTTATCATGATTAACTTAAAAATTCTAACATGAATGGTAAAAAACAATAACAGGTTAATGATAAAATGATTTAGAAATGCTTAAAAACCCTAGCAGGAGAGAAAAAATTAATACTTTTCAATATAACTCTCGACGCTGACTAGAAACCTGGCCATAGAATTCCTGCAGTATGTCAAAATTTCAAAATGTTTTACATAAAAACCCTTAAAAAATCCTTTTTAGCATACTTCAAAGAACTCTAATGGAACTTTCGACCAAACTTATTAAAATAAATGAACGTACTTCCCGATTCAGTATTTAAATTTATCCTTTTTTGCGGAGATACGGGATTTTGAATAGTAGGCTTGTAAAGACGAAAAAAAGTTAATATACAACAATAATTGGCATGCCTGTTAACTCTGCAGGAAGGTTTTAGAAAAAAAATTTCCTAAGGAAAGTTAATGGCATTGTAGGAGAAAAACTGTTGATCTCGTCTCAATGGACAAATTTTAAGATCATTAGAGAGTTGTAGGTTTACAATCAAATGAAGCTAAACAAATTATTTGTCTAATTATTAATGGAAAATCAGTTGCAATTGCATTTTTCGGGTGTTGAAGTCAGAATATTTCAAAATTATCACGTGATAGAGCAATGCAAAATACACGGTCACATTTTGTGTCTATTAAGTTAATTGTTTGAATAATATTAACCAAACTATTGAAAAGTCTATACATTCATATAAAATTTGTACTGACCATCTTTAAGAAAGAAAATGATATCACATTAGCAAAATATTGAAGAAAAATGTTCGACAATTTAGCCCATCCCCCTACTTTGTGAAAAGTTCTCGTGATTTTTTTTGGTTTTTAATAAAAGAAACTGGATAGCCTAACAAAAAGTGGTTACATAATCAGACCCGTTTGGGTTCCCGATTATTTGGGCATACACAGGAACAACAAAGCAGCTCGTCTTGCAACAATGGGGTCCGTGACTAAACCATAAACAGACCTACCAGTTTTACTAACAATTTAGCCTAATACTGTTGGGATTAAGAAGATTAAAATGAACTTAGAACTAATTAAATTGAGGTAAAACTAGCTCTTCGTAATTAAACTCTGTTGATTTTTTCGTCACAGTGATACCAAAGATTATAATAGCTTTATAATAATGGAAACCTGAGAGATAAAATAAAAGTTTCATCTTATAGACCTAAAAGGAGCTATAAGAACGGCTATAATAATGTGCTTCCCCCTAACTCTTCTTGTGGAAATTCTAATGGTAGGTTACATTTTCATCACATTTTTCGTGATCAACATAATTATAAAAAAGTGTTTATAGTAGACAATAGGTGAAAAAACTATTATTAGTTATGATAATATCTTATAACTCACAATATGAAGCAAGAAACGATTTTTTTCTCATACTAACGCATTCTATTAGCTCCCTCAGATTCAAAAGATCGAAACAATACTTTACGACAGTAACATGCGGATTGTTTTTTTTTTAATCTTTTACCTAATTATGTCTAAATGAAAAGAAAACTTACCACAGCCCTGCCAAGGAAGTTCAGGTAATGCAGAAAATGTACTTATAATATAAAACAACGTCCAAGCAATAATAATACAATAATACACATCCAGCAGGAACACAATTGTCATTGTAGCAAAACCAACTCCTTTTAAGATCGGACATAGGTGACCAACAAATGTCATGCCACCGGAGCCTAAGTACTGCCCAATTGCTACTTCCTGAAAGAATAGGGGAATACCACAGAAGATCATCGCTACTGAATAGGTTACCAAAAATGCACCTAGAAAGAAATATTAAAATAAAACTTTACATTTGTAAAATGGTTCAATAAAATGAATTTTTAAAGAAAGTATAGCCTTCCTTTTTGATAAGTTACCAATATCGTAACTCTATTCTGTATCTGTCTTTATGGTTACAGTTGTTCAGAATTGTAATCTTTCCCTATAATTTTCCCGCCATATCACGAAAAAAAACTTATTTTTGAATTATTTAAAACTCAGTTATAAGAACATACGAAAAGTTTCATTTCATTTAGTTTTAATATATTTAAAAATCAAACTTTTTTATGTATAGTCTTGAACTTCAAAGCAAGTTGACATAATAAAACCAAATGACTCTGAAATCTTATAAATGCACATTATAAAGAAATTTATGTATAATTTGAATTTGTTATACTTTCATTACATTCAAAATGAAAAAAATACTCGAAAATTCTTGATTGAGACGGGAATTCTCTATCATATAAAATTTAATTAAATTGAAATTCCAATTAATGTATTTCGAATAATTTAAAAATATCTGTTTTTCTTCCGTTGTTCGTTTTATGAGAAAATTTAATTTTTGAGCAGCTGGAAACAAGCCATAGCATAGAGTAGCTATAATGATAACTTTTGATTATTGTAATTACTGTGAATTTGAATTGAACGAGAGCTTTTATAAATAAGCGTTTTGTGGGAATTGTATCAATGTTACCTGCTTTATTCGATTTGTATAAAACTGGAATAACTGGAGCGCATCTCTTATTTATAATACTTCAAATATTTAGACAAATGCAATTCGAAATCTTCACTGCAAATATTTGAATTAATCATTATAGTTTAACTAATATAATTTGTTTATAAAAAAATAAATATTTTCTAAATATTCATCACATATTTAATATTTAAAAAATCTTGATTGATTGAATGATATGGTAGGCTTTAGTTGAGAAGTCGTTACACTAGAGCCTTAGTAACCTATTGTGTTACGTGTTATATTTGTTTTGTGAGAACAAGTTGGTTGCCTTTATTAAGTTTAGGAGCCAGTTCACTATTTTGCCCTCTGGGTATAGGCCTTCAAGATTGATTGATCCTAAAGGTACCTTTAATTGATTGAAACTTCGCATTGGAAGATGAGGTCTGATTGTTTTTCATCTTTGTCTTATAATCTATATGTAGGTTCATTATTATAAATGCTTCCTTAAGCTATTGTAGCAGGTTATAAGTCCTGTAACCAAGTTAATTTGCTTTTTAGTTGTAGCATAAGACCTCGGAATTTGGTTTGGTCAGCAATATTGTTTTTGCCTATAGCCTGCAATTTCACTCGTTCTGGTATTGTATCCATCATGATATCCAACCACGGATAATAGCTTTAGTGATGCTAAATACTGGTTCCAGCCCAATAGCTATTATAGCAGACCTTTGTTTGGCAATTTGATCCACTATTTCATTACTTACAATAACTTTGTGTCTTGCTACCCATGCATTCATACATCTACCTGGACTTCAATGATGTGCAGTCCTAGTGCCTCATTTATATTGAGTCTGGGGATGGTTCCGTATAAAACCAGATAAGATTATCTGGCTGACTTAGTGGATGATCAGATCCTATCTACCAGTCAGTCTGAATGTTGTATATTATACACTTTTGACACTTGGTAGAAAAATTTTTGATTGAGAGAGATACAACTTTATGTATAGAAATAAACGCAACCCTAGAAAATGATAACAATTTTTCATTACAACTAATTTCACTGAATAACAAATTGACAACAATAAGTTTTTTAATAATTGCTTACTTTATTAATAACAATTTTGATTATGAGTTAAAATTCACAATTAAATCAAGTATGCATCCGGATATTATTTCTTCGGATAGATTACCATTTTTTGTTTTTTCTTCCAATATTTATGCCAACTGTATCGTGCAGTAATTTTAATTATAAAATATATTTTGGAAATATTGAAACGAAAATTTTCTCTATAGATAGATTCCAAAAAAAAAAGTTTAACCTGATATAAATTTTGTTGAATTTCAGAAAATCCTAACTAGACTCTTAAAGAAATATCAGCCTAGCCATGATAAAAATAACTAAATGTATGTTTCCCTTCAATATTCATATACTTCTGTGTCAAATTTAACTTCAATTTATTCATTATTTTGTATTTTATGAAGTGTTTTACATCAGACAAAAATTAGAAGATTTGTATTATAACTGTCATTAAATATTTAACAAAAGAGCATAATGGTCCAACACAGTACTGATCTTTTGATTCTACATTGCGTAGTTCTTAATTTACGAATAGTCACAGTTATTAAGAATAAGTTTTCTGCACCATACGTCACTACCGATAGAATGCATTGATTGCATAATTTTCTTCTGGGGCACATTGGAATATCACTCTCAAACATATCAGCTAGTTCACCGTAAGCTACCAAATATATATAAATTCTTTTATTCAATATTCAATAGTATGTAAACGTCTCCACAATGTTGCTACCGATTTTGATGTGCTCATTAGGTAGGTAGGTAATAGATCGGTAATAAATTGAGTTTACATAAATTGATATTCAAACTACCACTAGAACAGAAAGTTTGAAGTTCCTGCAGCATTGTTTTTATTTCCCCAAGATCATCCGATAAATGTACTATATCATTCGCAAATCTGAGATGGTAAATGATTGTCCATCTATGCTTATGCCCCACTTTTCCCAGTAAAATTTTTTTGATGGCATACTCTCAAACTGTGATCAAGAGTTTAGATGCAATGGTGTCTTCCTGTCGCTAGCCATGGGAGAGGCTTTCACCCTTTCCTGGTATTTCCTAGCAATCTCAAATAGTGTTTGTCTCTAACCGTGTAAAAACAGTACTTCTGCCCTTAGAGTATAGGTTTTTTTTAATTGGTTGAGGACTAAAATAGCAACAACAAGTATATTGTGTTCATCATTGGTATATAATGCACAAATATGCACGAAATTAAATATTCAGATTGCGTAGAAGGGTGAAAAATGGCGCTGCACCCATCAGTTCAAAAATTGTCGCAACTTTGGAAAAACTTTTATGATTCCAAAACTACCACTTGGAAGTTTTCAAGATCAGTAAATACCATCCCGTGTCTCGATACTCAAAACTCAACAAACCAAATAAAACTTAGCGGCCATTTCCGACTCATATATTATTTTTCTTTATCAATGTTCATGGAAGACTGTGTCTAGAGATTTTTTTGAGTGATAATTACGAATTTGTTATCTAATTTTCGAAATTCAAAACGGAGAATTTAGTATAATGTATTGCAATGAAAAATCTAAATTCCACCAATTTTCATGGAAGTTTGGAAATAGGGATTTTTGGGCCCTGTCAGATATTCAAAATTGAAAATAGCAAAGACATTGTAACGCTCAAATTTTGCGACAGTAGCCTTTGATCGTATATAAACAAAAGTAAGTATTGAATGAGCAATCTTGTACATAATAGCAATTATAAATTAAAAAATTAATTACCAGCATCATAAGTAGAGCGAAATTCATTATAACATATTATTTTCGCACCAACTAAAAAAAAATTGCAGGTCCAATTTTGAATTTCATGTTGGCAATATTGAATATGCCATAAGATCCATTGTATCGAATTCTCCACCTCCAATCCTCCAGGACGTTGGTGAATACAATATTTTATGAAAATTGGTAAAGAAAAATAATTCGTTTTTCAGAGCTAACCGACTACTAAGCTTCGAAAATCGAAATATGGGATAGTGTGGTATAGTCTAAAAATTTTCCAGTGATAATTTTAGAGCCATCACGATAATTCTGTCACGGGACACACGAATCGATATTTTCATACAATCAGGGGCCATTTCAGAAGACGCTGCTTTCACAGATAATATTCTATGGAACATTTTAGGCCGTTATACATTTTACTATAATGCAGCTATTCTTTTACTGATGGCTGGTTCCGATAATTAAGAATATCCCTTTATTTATTCAACAAAGTTATTGGCTGTCAGCTTAAAAACATGTACTAAAAATATATCAAAAATTCTGGCATATCGATAATTTTCGATGTAAACCAATACTACTTGTTCACTTAAATTTTAATGCAATAACTCAGTAACAATGGTCAATTATTAAACTTAATTGTACGGAACAAAGCGAAAAATAATATTATTCTGTTTATGAGTTTACAGCATCGTATGTATTATTGCAAAAGTTAATAAGCTCTACAGGGAGTCTTATTTTAAAAAATACAGTTGAATGTTTTTTTTTATTGAAGCGTTTTCATAACACAAATAAAAGTTGTTGGATTTCTAGGGGGAGATCCATGGGTGATCTTAATAAATTTAACCCTGAGAGTGATACTGAAGATTATTTCAAAGCGAAGTGTTTTTTTAATAAAAACTTCATTTTCTATTGCAGAAATGAAAATAAGGAAAAATTGCACGTCTAGCCATATAAATGACTTAAAGGTTGTTTTTTCATTTAGAGGTTACTTGAAGTTGATATCTAAGTATCCATTTAAAAAAATGCTAGATTAACCAGATTAACCTAGTTGATGATTATCAGTTGTCTAACCCAACTCTGACTTTAACCTTAAACTTCGAATTTCAGTCGTTATAGTGTCCCAATGATTTTATAAATAGAACTCTTGAATTTCGTAGTAGAAATTGTAGGAGTTTGCATCAAAAAGGGTGGAAAATATAGTGACCTTGATATTTACATTAAAAATCATTTGAAGATCACATGGTGCTAATCAAATAAGAACCTTTGTTTTTAAATCCATTTACTCACAGTTTGCGAAATTCCATTTTTAAATTGTCAATTAATAAAGTAATTGATAAGTTGATAATCATGGCTCTTGGGTTTAGACCGTGTCAAATTGAAATTGTTACCCGACGTTTCGCCTACGATTGCACGAGGCATCTTCAGGGATCTTTACTCCACGAGATTAGAACACTGAATGTTAAGCTCTGTTGGCGAAATAATCAGAAACATACATTTACAAGAAAAAGAATGTCTAGTTAGTTTTGACATAATATCACTTTTCTCGCAAATACCAGTCAAACAAGCTCTTTTTGTAATAAAAAAACAAATGCAATCTGTCAAAATATATCATCGAATTAGCTAGACACTGTCTTGATAACACCTGTTTTACTTACGAAGGCTGACAATATAAAGAAGTCGAGGGAGCCCCGATAGGATCGCCGCTATCTCCTGCACTCGCTAACTTATTTATGGAAGACTTTGAATCAAAAGCTTTGGAGACCTTTTCACACAAACCACGACTATGACTGCGTTGCGGAGATGACACATTCGTTATCTGGCAATATGGAAAAGAAAATCTCAAAAGTTTCCTAAATCATATAAACAGTATACATCCAAAAATTCACTATGGAGACAGGACAGGAAAGAAAACCACCATTTCTAGATATCCTGCTGAAAAGAAAAAGGATGGTCTGCTTTCGCACACTGTCTACAGAAAGCCCACTCACACCAACAGATACTTCAACGCCGATTCGCATCACCACCCCGCTCAATTATTTGCAGTGGTGAAATCACTTGCTTTTCGATCGCAGTCCCTTACAGATCAAGAAAATTACCACAAAGAGATGAACATACGGCAAGACGCCTTAACAAAAATGGTTATAAAAAAGAACATATAGACAAGGCTCTAAAAAACAAACACTTAGCCCCAAAAAATTACGAAAACCAAGAGAATAGCTCCAAAGCTTTTATTCCTTATGTAAGAGGCACCACAGACAAGATCGCAAAAATTCTCAGGAGACACAACATTGAAACCATTTTCACTACAGACCGTAAAGTGAAAGATCTCTTGCCAACAGCTAAAGAAAGAATCCCTCTAGAAAACCAGGGAGTGTACGAAATTCCATGCGGATAATGCTGCTTATCTTACGTAGGCCAAACCAACAGTAAAATAAGCGCCAGAAGAGACGAACATATAAACGCTGTCAAGCAAAAAACAACTTCTTCTGCTCTGGCCCAACACTGGTTAAACACAGGACATAGGATTAATTTCTCAGGAACAAAAATGTTATCGAGATGTGAAAACCTGTCCATACGAGTTATAAGGGAAGTTAGTGAAATTGCAAAAAGGCCCAACAACTTAAATAGCAGAAATGATAGCCAGCGAGTGCCTAATACTTGGAAACATCTGCTTACAAAACATCAACCAGTACCACTTAGTAACGAAACAGATTACAACTCGGCAACGCAACCTCAAACACTGGCAACGGGGCCGATGACGCGCGGCAGCTCTCGCAACCTGATTAGTCGGAACCATTCAGAAAACGAACGCGTCTAACGTACACACGGGACCGACAGCACCCGAGTCGCAGGCGTCAGTTCGCTCGTGGACGGCAAACAGTGAGCTTTAAAAATGGTGGATGAGATTTCATTGAAACGTCAGCTGCCTTACAGTCCTGAGAGGGGCTCAGCATATACACGAAAACCTTCGATTACACATCACACCCGTGAGAATATCCGACATAACATATATAAAATTATATATATATATATATATATATATATATATATATATATATATATATATATATATATATAATTTTTCAAAATTATCAGCTGATGAAATAATTTTCAATTCTGTTTTGTGAATTAATGATCATTCTTTAATTAATATTTCGATTTTTGGAATTGTGCAATTCATTGATAATATTACCCTAGATTATTATTAATAAAATATTATTGTCGATCTTTGTTATATCATAAACTAAATGTATTTCCAGAGGTAAGCTTTTTTGTCAAAATCTTGAATTCATTGGTCGAGTTATTCACGGTCTTGTCTTTATCGGGTGAACCAAAATATGGTCTTAAATAAAATTCATTCTGCCACGTTGATTACATTGGTACTGGTGTGAAGAGCTTTTTTATATTTAAATGAATTTTGATACATGAAAATGATGGATTTCGGACACTTTCATCCCTATGAGGGGAATTCCCTAGGTAAGAAATAATATTTCATACGAAAAATTTGACCTAATAAACTGTGGAAGTAACTTTCACTTACGTCTTATACAAATTCATGGAGTTAAAATATGGGTTGTCATATGATTAGCACAGTGTGACCTTCACATGACTTTGGATATGAAAGCCAAGGTCACCAGCTTTTTAACTCTGGGATGTTAAGCCCTGTTATTTTTTATATTGGGGTATTCAGGAAATTCATTCATAAAAAATCTGGAAATCAAAATGACCTTGAAAAATAAAAAGTTAATGTGAAGGTCACCATTAGATAAGACATTCGAAAATCATCAACCTTCATTTGATTAATTTTGCTGTTATGCTTTCTTGATTAGAACAATAAAAGTGGTTCAACACGCAATTTCTTCTACTTTCTATTTCTGAAATAAAAAATATAGCGTGCCATTTTAAAAAGCACTTACTCTTGAAATAATCCTCAAGGTCAATTTCAATATCCTCCTCGAAATTCAATAACTTTTATTAAAGTAATTTTTTATCAAGATTCTTCGGTAAAAAAGTATTCAACAACGACTTTTTAAATGGGATACCCTGTATGTATTGTATGAATTTATAAATTATGAAAAAGTATTTTTTTATTTTCTTTTTATGTATGTGTTCATTTGCGGTAATTTATCTTTATTATTCTATTAAAAACCCAATGTGCTCAAAATAGCATGTTATATATAAGAAATTATTTTATTATCGTGACATGTTATTTAATTTCTTTAGAATATGTCAAGTTTTATATAAATTGTTAAAAATTGTTAATACAAAAACGTATCTTCGATGTTATTAAACAATTTAACACAGTTTGGTGCATGAAATTAAAATAATAACATAAATTCATAAGATAGCATTATAACCGGGGGTTTATAACCATAATTTCATAGATTATAGACCGCAACATTGATTTGTATTAATTTGTTCCTGTCAAACAAAAAGTCGACAATATAGTTTTCTTACCTCCTCCATTTTTATAGCATAGGTAAGGGAATCTCCATACATTTCCTAATCCCACAGATAAACTTATACAAGACATAAGAAAATCTAGTTTATGTCCCCATCCACCCCGATCTTCTTCCTTTTCAACAGGTATCCGATACGTAACCGATTTGCTGTTACCCTCATTTTTACTTTTAACGAATTCCTTTTTATGGTCTGGATTAAGTTTTTCCCGATTTGCTTTCATATCATTTTCGTCAACCCAGAAGAACTTGTTGGACATTTTGTCTGTAAAAATAAAAATTGGAATATTAGATAGACATTTATGTAAAGCTAAAACTTAAATATAGCTAAAGGTACTCTGTTAGGGGTATACATTTAATTTATTAACCATATTAACATTTGCCCCATATTATCATTTTAACGCCTAATTTGAAAAATGTAATGTAACAGAACAAACATGAATATCAATGTGTTTTTATTAAATGTTGTTTTATGTAAAATATATTCGACTAGATGGATGAATTAAATAAGCGCTCTGTATATATATTTTAACCATAGAAATCTAGAGAGGTATATTTATATTTCGGTCCAAAAGTAGTTTTAAATAGGAAAAATAAATTAATTATCAAACTAGAGAAGTTGTGTTATCTTAGGATCAGCTATCGTGTATTCTGGAACCATAAACTTGAACATTTTTTGGTGGAGGGTAAAAAAAGGGTGTTTTTTATAGAGATATAGAACTTTAAGTTGGCAACACTTTTTTAACTGGCGGCCATTTTGTCAGCTGTCAAATGATTTATGTTTAGTTTGGTTTGGTATTTCAACATGAATAGACTGACGCCTGAACAATGCTTCCAAATTGTGCAAATTTATTTTGAAAATCATGGTTCTGTTCGAAATACGTATCGCGCACAACGTCCATTTTACGGTCAACATAATCGTCCATCAGAGCAATTAATTCGACTAATTATGGAACGTTTTCGCACCACGTTTACTCTAAATGATAATACGCATCCACACAGACGTCGTACAGTGCGTACAGAAGAAGTCATTGCTGCTGTAGAGCGTAGCGTAGAGGAAGACCCGAATCAGTCCATCCGCCATCATGCACAGGAATTGGATATGTGTCCATTCACTTTATGGAAGATTTTACGGAAAGATCTTGGTTTGCGTGCTTATAAAATCCAACTTCTGCAAGAACTGAAGCCACACGATCACCTAGCAAGGCGTAGATTCGGTGAATTGGCCCAAAACAAGATTGCCGTTGATCCCGATTTTCATAAGCGAATTTTGTTTAGCGATGAAGCTCACTTTTGTTTGAATGGATACGTCAATAAACAAAACTGCCGTATTTGGAGTGATGATAATCCTCAAGTGTATGTTGAGACACCGTTACATCCAGAAAAACTGACTGTTTGGTGTGCTTTATGGTCTGGTGGAATCATTGGTCCGTACTTCTTTAAAAACGATGCTGGTCAGAATATTACAGTCAATGGTGACCGCTATAGAGCCATGATTACTGACTTTTTCGTTCATCAATTCAACAACCATGATGTGCAGGAGCTGTGGTTTCAACAAGATGGCGCAACATGTCACACAGCTCGTGCCACAATTGATTTATTGAAGGAAACGTTTGGTAACCGCATAGTTTCACGTTTCGGACCCGTGAATTGGCCGCCAAGATCGTGCGACTTAACGCCGCTAGACTATTTTCTGTGGGATATGTGAAGTCGCTAGTCTACGCCGATAAGCCCGAAACGATTGATCACTTGGAGGACAACATTCGCCGCGTTATTGCCCATATACGGCCACAAATGTTGGAAAAATTCATCGAAAATTGGACCTGCAGATTATACTACGTCCGAGCCAGCCATGGCGGTCATATGCCAGAAGTCATATTTAAATTATAATGCCAGAAGGTTATCTTTCGAATAAAGTAAATTTCATGTCAATTTAAAAAATTCATCTTTGCTTTATTCCATTTAAAAGTTCTATACCTCTATAAAAAACACCCTTTACTAAGTGGAACTCCCATAAATATTTAAAAATATATCGATGAAATTCTACCCGTGTCTATTATCAAAACCGTTAAGGATTAAGGTCAAGAATATTATATCTTCCTGTGGCATGAGCCACCTAGAATATGTTTAAATTTAGCAAATTTACCTATAATTATAAAACAAAAAAATCGCTATAATGCAATATATTCGTTTGATTATGCGAAAAATTCATGATGTTTATTTTTTCTTGCGAGGATGGGTATATATATATATATATATATATATATATATATATATATATATATATATATATATATATATATATATGTATATATATATATATATATATATATATATATATATATATATATATATATATATATAATTTTAAATTAATTTAAATTTCAAATTAATTGGCCCAAGTTTTAGGCCGATAACATAGTTGTTAAAAACATTTAAATTTTAATGATCAATTTCCTGTTCATTTTTCAGGAAAACCATCGATATTCGTAGATTAGTGGGTCCAAATAGATGGAAAAAATCTTTCAAGTATTCAAGCATCTTAATCGACACCGAAAAGTCCTTGAGCGCCCGGAGTTACCTAAAATTCCAAAAGATGGTTCACATAAAGACGAAAAAATCACAGTTGCTTTGGTGGTTTCAAAAAGGTAAGGTCAAAGTAAAGTCAAAGTAAAGTCAAGGAAAGATCAAAATAAGGTCAAGATAAGGTCATGGCAAATGGCCTCGGTCTAATATCAAAGATCCCTTCCTTGAAGATTGTCCAAAATTTAAACATGTTCAGCTCAAAATTAAATAAGTAACCCGTTAGTTATTTTTAAATTAAAGAAATACCTTTCCAGCCTGCCATTACCGACGCAGACCATGTACTCGCAAAGAATAAGATTTCTCTCCCTCTCAATAATTATCGATTTTCTGAAAGTTTGGGAACCCTGCAAACTCAATATCGTCCTGAAATGACAGCAGTAACGCAAGTTACAAAACAGAAATTTATAATACCCCAAAAAGAAGACCCCTTAAGAAACTCTTAGATAGGTGTTGTATTGATGGGAAATTTATAACGTCAGTAAATACAGAGAAAAAAACATTGACAAAAGTAGAAATTAAACTAGATCATGAGAAAAATTAATTGTGACAATTATTACACATTGGATTCAAAGAAAGCAGTATAACAAAGAAACAAATCTCTGGAAATGAAGAGGTTTCAAGAAAAATATCATACAAAACGATGAAAGGAAAAATTACACTCGAATACTAGGTAAGAAAACCGAGATTTAACTGCAAAAAGGTAACAGTAAGTTCAACAAAAATAGAAATAAATATAGCCACCGGCAGTCTAGTGAATGTTAACGAAAACAACACAAATAGGGGTCAAACAATGATAATGAAATGTAAGATTCAAGAAAGTACAATAACCGAGCCGGGAAAGAAATGTATAAGGAACTGGAACTATGGAGATTTTTAATTAAAGTAGAAATGCAACTAATCAAAAATGGCATGCTTTTATCCACAGAATTTATGAGAGATGCTTAAAGAAAAAAGTATTGTGTTTGATTACAAAGTGAACGTTTGCAAAAAAAGGTAAAATTAATTGAATTGGCCATAGTACACTTAATATTGAAATTTGGGCCGTGACAATATGGTGCTCCACATAATTTTAACTAATACTAAAAATTTAGAATATATTTAAAATGAGAAGAACGGTTAATATAAAATTCGATTTAATTGTCCAGATATGAGAAATACCTTGTGATGACATTGGCGCGGCCCGCGTGAATACCATATTTTTTTAATTTCAAAAAAAAATCACGTCTTTGTCAGACTTGAAGCTAATAACATAATTACTAACAATCTTAATGCATTGAAACATTTAGATTGTGAATAACAAACTTCCTGACCATTTCTCGGAAAAACATATAATCAGCGGCCAAAATATATAAAAACACTTTAACATATTTAAGCATCTTGATCGGTCACGAAAACTTTTTAGGAGTCCGAGGTAGTTTGTTCATAAGGCTTGTAAATCTATTTCACACCTATATAAATAATGAATATTTTCATAGGGAATAAGCCTTTTCTTTTCTTCATTATTCAGCAATTCAGCTTCTGGCTATACTTCCAATATCATCATAACCTCTGGTCATTAGTCTTCCATGTTTCCCTTTTTCACCCCATGGTTTTCATTCTATTGTTCTCTTTGTCCATCTGTTACTCTCTATTGTGGCAATATAACCTGCCCATCTCCACATCGCTCCCATTATTTTTTCACTTACTACTTCGATCCCCTTTCTTTCCCATTTCCTGTTTTTTTTTTTTTTTTTTTTTTATTTAATGTTGTGCTGTATTACTTCGAGTTTCTGTATCGTTCTTGCAGTAAATGCTCAAATGTGTAAATTCATATGGTGTGAGTCGCTTATTTGTGTGTTCCCATATATATTGTTAAGTCTCCCGAAAGAGCTCCGTGCTTTTCTTTTTCTACGATTAAAATCAGCTGTTTCAATGCTTTTGTCGGTTTTTATTTCCTGAGCAAGGTATACATACTTATCCACTGTTTCCATTGTCGCATTATTCAATGGGATATTGATTTGCTGGTTGGATATCCACATTATTTTGGTTTTGCTCCAATTTATTGTTAATCTGACTTCTTCTAATTTTATAGTTCTATAAATATACCCTGTAATTCTTCTGGGTTGTTGGTTAGCATTATTACATTATGTGCATATTTCAAGTTGTTTATTCTGTCCTCGCCAATGTTAAATCCTTTATTCTCCTAATTTAGATTCCTCTATTGTTGGACTAAATTACTTGAGCGCTAACATGTCATCTTATGTCTTATGCCTCCCTGAAGTTTTACTTTCTTAGTATTTTCATATAATCTGATGTACCTTGAGTCTATTCTGCAGTTCTGACGTGAATTTATGATAGTCCATCTTTTTACAAAGCCAAGCATAAACCCATGTTATATTATAGCCTTTTTTTATTATATTTCTGAGTGTTTTTGTATGATACATGGTACTGTAGTTCTTACGAAGTCTGACTAGTTCCGATGTTAGTTAGGATTCAAGTTGTTCTATTAGTTACTATTTTTGTTAGCATTTTTTACAACTGCTTTAGCAAACTTATAAATCTGTAGTTGTCTCTCTCTAGTTTTATCACTTTCGGAATTATCATATCCTTATCTGCTTCTCTATTGTTATTTAGGTCGCAAATGGCTGTTTGTATCTTATCAATTTTTATGTAGAATGTATTTTTTCAATTCATTCTAAATTATTATTTTCATTATTGTTTCCAATTTTCTGATCTTTGACTTGTATGAGTTTTCATAGTATTTGTCAGTTTTTTCTATAATTTTTTTCCTATCTTTTTTTATTATATCATTGTCCATTTTTACCTGGTTTATTACTATACTTATATTTTTTTGAGTTTTCATCTTAAGGTTTTCTAATCTTTATTCTCCTTTGCTATTCTCTCTATACTTTACTCATTATTTTTTTGTCTTTTTTGTTTAATTTTCTTTCGAACAAGCTTTCGAACAAGCTTGTTTATTTCGGTATATTTCACTGTTCCTCCTTTTCTCCCACTTGCTAGTTCTGTTCTTTTCCTTATAAATTTTTTTTAACTCACAGCTTCATTTTTAGATCTTTTTAAGTTCTTGTTTTCTGCTATCAATAACCCTGATTTTATAATTACTTTTCTAACTTTTCTATTCATTCCCTTTTTTGTATGTTGTGGAATACGCCACTATTTTAAGACAAGAAGAGAACTCCTTCATTAAGATATGTGACCAGCAAAAAGGCGATTATAGGATGGTCATAATAAATGAATTGAAGTTTAAAGTTATGCCTCATGCACCTTATTCACCCAGTTGACCCAAATCTCAGAAAATCCTTTGCCAAGAAAAAGTATGAGTTCTATTCCAAAGTTATCGCAGCAATGAAAAGCAATCTAACCTCTGTAGTGCCAGTAGCACTAGTGTATGTTTTAATAGGAGATTATATAGAATAACAAGGTAATCTTATGTCATAATTTCTGAATTTTTCTTGTTAGGCCGAAGATTTTTCATCCTATCCTGGAATATTCTATTTTATTAGAGACAAAATTGGCGATTGAACTATATAAAGTTAGTAAACATACTGATGTAAACACAACATCAAAATTTTTCAGGGATCCATACTTACATTTAAGTAACTTTAGGTTACATCGGGTATATATCCCCAAGTATCGTAGAACTCCTAAATTGTTATCTGAACTCTGTCTTAAAGGTTCCGTTTACGAAATTATAAAGTTAACTTACAAGGATAAATTTCAATTGCACCAAAACAAATTTTCTGTGGTATTCTAAAAATAAATCTTAACCACTTTAACGCGGTTTACCCAAGATAGACGCTGAAATCATATAAATCCTCTTTGAACTCAACTTATTGCGATTTATTACTTTCATGGATGCAATAACATAAACTTATTTTAGAGAATCATTTCAGCTGTTATAGTTTTCTGTATTCTATTTATGAACTGGCTAAGTGTCGTCTTCTCATCGCGATAATAAAAATGAAAACTGTTCAGACGAAAAAAAAAAAAATACTAATATATACAATGTTAACAGATATGAAAGTATTCCTAAAAGTAGTTTTCTTTCTTCCAGTTCTTTCAGGATTACAAACTTAAAATTTCAGAATTCGAGTTGTCTCCACTAGTGATTTAAAAACAAAAGAGTTTTGTGCAGCAGTTTGACAAACAACTGTCATTGCAAAAAAAAGGACAGTAGATGGCAGGATATGTGTTGAAAGTACGAAGTTGACATATAAAGCTGGACTGTTCATGTATAATATCTCCCTTATACTAAAAATGTCCTCACCATATTCCCTGCCATTACGTGCAAATAAATGGCATAGCAAGTATAAATTTCCTAAATTTTTATTATATTTGTGAAAGTGTGTTTTTGACATTAACTGAATACTTTTCATTTTGACAAGAACTTATTTTTGATTTTGCTTGTTTTTTTACATTTTATTACATTTTATGTAACGTTTTACTGAAAATTTCAAACAGGAACGTGCAAATACCTTATTAAAGTATTCAATAATAATTATTTAAAATTTTACCTTACTTTCAAATTATGAATCTAAGGAGAGCAAGTTTAGTCTTATAGATATAATATGATAATTCTTAAATGTTATCAATATTTTAGTTTTCTAAAAGAAAAGAAACATCAAATACAAAAGCCGAAGCAAGTTGGTCATGACCATAATTCTTGTACATACCAGATGAGTAAGTCTGTTCACCGCATTTTTCTGGAAATAGTTTTATGCAAAAAAAATGAGCAAATTGATTATGATGTGCTTCTTGAAATAAACTGCCGGACAAAGCTATGAAGCACTGTTTAATGTAAACACCATGAAGCAACTAAACTTGGACTTAATAACATACACTGGTTCTACAAAACACTCCTGAATTTGATGTGCATTAACCGACATTAATATCGTTTTACAATGAAGTTAATGTTCCATTGACATATAAAGCTGAACAGCGAAACTGGTATGCTGTTATAATTTAAGATGATACATTTAAAAATTACCAATATGTCATATTAAAATAGAAATAAATGATTACATTTTACATATAATATGAAATTTTTCATGATTATTAAGCATTCCTTGAAATATATATGTTATTTTTATGTATCTGTTTTGTCTAAATATGTCTTGTTTGAATATGCTGTTAATTTAAAATAAATTTATATTTAATTAATTAATTACTTATTATTTCAAGAAAATAATAGAAAAATTCTTGATTTTAGCTCAAATAATAAGGAAATTTGTGTTGTGAAAACTCCTTGTTAAAGTAGTGAGAAGCTGTGATTGATTGCCTTTTCAAAAGTTCATCTCTAGGAAAGGTTAATTCCAGATTCTCAAACAGTTACGTAAATGAAAAGTCTGAAGTAGTGTAAAAATTAAAAGTTGCTAGTAAATGTGTATGTATATATTTGGATTAAAAATAATTACATTAATGTAAGAATCCCACACTTAAATTTGCAATCTTTTTATATTTAAAGTGTCTTAATAAATATTGTTTTGTTTAGATAGATTAGCTATTAAATATAGACTACCTTAACACTTTCTTTATCCACTTTGTAGTTGAATTTTACTTTCTTTAAAGCTCCGTTGTTATGGAGAGAGTGTTAGCATTATCATAAATGTTGTTAACTCTATATAAATATTTAACGTGTCCATTCCTTAAAAGTATTGAGGAGAAAATAATTTTACCAAAGACCTAATTGAAACGATTTTTAAATGATGAAACTTTATTACATTACTTTGCGATAGATCATATAAACATTTTGAGACCTTATATTAAACAATATACATGTATATTCACCATTCAAGAAGTAGAGAAAGCTATAAAATCCTTAAAAAATAGTAAGTTTCCCGGACAAAACCGAATTCATAACGAATTGTTGAAATACGGAGGACAGCGACTAACACAGGAACTCACAAGCTTCATTCGAAAAATCCTGACACAATGCAAAGTACCAGATAGGTGGAGAACCAGCACAATAATGCTTATGTTTAAGAAAGGTGACAAACAAGAACCAGGGAACTACAGGGGTATTAATCTACTGGACACAACTCTGAAACTCGTTACGAAAGTAATCAAAAATAAAATTAATTCGGTTACAACACTGGAAGACGAACAGCAGTGATTTAGATCAGGAAGGTCCTGCGTGGATACAGTATTTATTCTACGACAGATAGTCGAAAAATCTCTAGAATACAATAAACCAACATTTTTATGCTTTATAGATCTAACAAAGGCATTCGATCGCATAAAGCTAGATGACGTAATCCACCTGTTATATAAGAGAAATATTCCTATCAATATAATTCAGACCATCGAAAACATATACGCAAACAATAAAGTTCAGATTTGCACTAACGGTAAATTATCGACACCCATACCAGTCAACAGCGGTATTAGACAGAGAGACTCGCTTAGTCCTTTATTGTTTAACATGATAATGGACGAAATAATAAAGGAGGTGCGACTTGGTAGAGGATATAACATGGGAGATACAGAGATAAAAATTCTCTGTTACGCCGATGACGCTGTGATATGTGCCGAAAATGAAGACGACCTCCAGAGATTGTTAAATACCTTTAATCTTACGGGAAGAAAATATAATATGATTATCTCAGCCGAAAAAACTAAATGTATGACAACCTCAAAAGAACCTCTCCGATGCAAACTAGAACTAGACGGTCGAATAATACAACAAGAAATGAGTTTCAAATATCTAGGAATCGACATAACTAGTTATGGCAACATCGAAGATGAAGTAAGAGGGCAGGTGGCCAAAGGAAACAAAGTGGCGGGTTGCCTCAACGACGTGATCTGGCGAAACAAACAGTTACAACAAGAAACAAAGGTTCGGATCTACAAAACCACAATTAGACCTATTATGACATACACCTCAGAAACACGGTCAGAGACGACAAAAACGAAACAACTATTGGAGACTACAGAAATGAGAATACTTCGACGAATAACAGGAAAAACGCTACTAGACAGAGAAAGAAGCGATAACATCAGGCAATCAGGCAACACAGACTGCATTAATGAGTGGGTCCTACAACGTAAGACACAATGGAACAAACACATAAGCCGAATGACAGAGGATAGACTGGTAAGGATCGCACGAGATAAATCGCCTAGTGGTACACGCAGTAGAGGTAGACCGCGGAAAAGGTGGAGCGATAATTTAAGTCCAGAATGAGGAAAATCGAAGAAGGAACAGGTCAGGGACCTATTATAGAAGGTAGAAGAAGAAGAAGAAGACATGTATATTAAGTCATGATATAAAATTTTAAAAATAAATATCTTAATTCTTTTTTTATTAACTTCTTACACTCTACGTCCAAAAAGGGATGTAGATTATACTAACGTTATTTATAAAAATACCCACTAGCTTCCACTATCTTTTCAAAAACAAATATTTAAAAAATGAAATTAGTCTCGATTAGTTTTTGGCGCATATTTCACATTTTAGCTATTTTGCTAAAAAACACTTTTATCGTAAAAAATAAATATATAAACTATCATAGTTATAGAAAAAGCCTCCTCATTTATTTGTAAGAACCGGCATTCTATCTAAAAATAAAAAAATTGCAACATATTTAAGTCCTTCCAAAGAAGTTAAATAATTAGCTTAACAGAAAAATTGTAATTTTATGGCAAGTAAAAACAGAAATTCAGGTTAAATAATGTTTTACAGAAACACCTAATTATCCCGGTCTTTTGTATTGAATATATTCAATCAACCTGTCACCTAAAATAAGGAAGAGCGATTTATTGTTTCAAATATACTGTAAAAAGAGATAGTTATTGTCTAAGCCTGTTAGTTAAAATAATAGAATTGACATTTCTACAAGACACATTCACGCCAGTATAAGGAAGTAGGAGGGAATTCAATGTTGCCATACAAAGCATTGCACGTAATGGCGACCAATAAGGGGGGGGGGGGGGTCAAAAAATTATTTTCATGAGAAGTCCAGTTTTTATGTGATTGAGAGGAAAAAAAATCATAGATAAGAAACATTAGAGAATAGAAGAACTTAGGTGTAGAAGATCTTATCAACGTTGCAAATTTAAGAGAAAGCATCAGAAAAATAAGATTTCACGAAATATCTTTCAAATATATTTGTATATCCTGAGTAGACCAGGGCTTATCTGTTTTTAGGTGGATGTGAAATGGAACATGGAAATTTTTGCATGAGAGCCTTCAAAATATCCTGAATAACGATAAATTTGATTTGCGTACTTTCAAAAAGTTAGGCAACATTGTTTTTATTAATAAAAATATAAAATTGGCAAAAAAAACATGTTTTTTTCTAATTTTCTCCCGTGTAACTTTGAAGGTATTCATCTTAGAGGAAAGTTGAAAAGGAAAAAAAATGGTAATTAAATTTGCGATAAGATAAAGTTCTCAAAATATATTTCCCTTATTGCAAAATAGCAATAATTAAAAAAAAAGGTAAAAAGTAGGTTTTTAATCAATTTTTTCCGACCATCTGAGGACCTTCATATTAGAGCAAAGAAAACTTTATGCCATGGTAAAATAACGCGCTAAAATTCGTCAGGATCGAATCGATAATTTTTCCACAATAATTTTTAAATCCGATTTCGTTTTCAAAAATTGACCATTTTGAAGTTTATCTGAGTCCAAAATATCACGTTAATGTATTTAAATTTATTTTCAACATATAGTAGGGAACTCAAGTTTTCCAACGCTTTCCTCAGAATCAAAATCGGATGATTTGGACGGACTCAGGAATTGTTTAAAGACATTGTTAATATTTTTGCTAATAAACAAATAGATTATCTCGGAGGATTTTCATTGGATTTTTTTTTGCAATACATGGTTTGAAAACACTTAGAAAGACGCTTCTTTTCGTGAAAAAAAATTTCAAATCCGTCAATTGGTTTCCGAGATACAAACTGTCAAAGTTGACAGCCTGTTACGGTGAATCTATAAACAATACAGACCTGATTCTTGAACCAAAAACTTTGTCTTGCCGAGCTCTTTTTTGATACAAATATTTAAATGTTTTGTTATCGGAAACTTCAATAAAAAATGAAAAGAATATCGCCCACGCGCGGGAAAAATGAAAAAAAAAAGAGGGTTGAGGAGCTTTCATTTTAAAATTGAATTCGAAGATTCAAAATACATATCTGAAAAAAATTTTCATTTTCTCGGCTTCTAATGGAGAGATTTTGATCATTTTTAAACCGATGTACCGCGAGTAATGGAACTCAAATATCATAATGCCATGTGTCCATCATCTATTCATTTTGTTATAAACAAATAACGTTATTTTTGCATCATGCTTACAGCATACTGCACCCTATAGTATTGGACTTTCCAAGCGAATTTCTATTTATTAATATAATTAAGCATACTATAATGATATTTATTTACTTTGATTATAAAAAATTATTTAAAAAATCATTGTTTAAACAAATTGAAATTTTGGTTTTAAATTATTTTATTCGTAAAATATAGATAAAAATAGAATAATTATTTTATATAAATCATATATGAAAACTTCATAGTTTTTAAGTTATAAGTAATACAATATTTCTACAAATATTTGGAGACATAATATTTTCGAAGATGAGAGCATGATGCTTTAAAATGAAACCGTTAACATGAAAGTAGTGGGGCGGGAGTAAGAAACATCTGTTCAAACTGGCTTTCTAAAGATATAGAATAGGCATTAAAGAGAGTTAGTCTGTAGTTGTTATGTGTCCCTGTTTGTGGAAAGATACTGGTTACAGTGTTACCAAAAAATTTATTTTATAAATGTGCACGACATGGTATGTATAATTAACATGCAAATAAATTCAATTTGGAAACAAGTTTTTCAATTAGAATTAATGTCGTTTTCACCATTATATTTACTTATTAATCAAATATTTTTCTTAATTTTTTTGGTATAGGTGAACATTATGAAACAATTAATTTTTGCCGAAAGGAATGGTAACTGGGAATTGCATATAAAAAGTTCGCGTAGAATGTTGCCATATTTAAATGCCAGTGGTCATTTTCTTTATGTCAAATCTTTGGAAATATATCTACAGGATATGCACAATCTTCCAACCATAATGATAATTAAAGTAAGTATATATCGTTATAATATGCTTAATTATATTAATAAACAAAGATTCGCTTGGAAAGTCCAATACTATAGGGTGCAGTATGCTGTAAGTATGATGCATAAATAAAGTCATTTGTTTATAACAAAATGAATGCATGATGGGCACATGGCATTATGATATTTGAGTTCCATCATTCGCGGTACGTCGGTTTAAAAAATATGATCAAAATCGCTCCATTAGCAGCCGAGAAAATGAAAATTTTTTTCAGATATGTATTGTCAATCTTCGAATTCAATTTTAAAGTGCGAGCTCCCCACTCCTCTTTTTTCATTGTTCACGCACGTGGGCGATATTCTTTTCATTTTTTATTAAAGTTTCCGATAACATAAACATTTAAATATTTGTATCAAAAAAGAGCTCGGCAAGATAAAGTTTTTGGTTCAACAATCAGGTCTGTATTGTTTATAGATTCACCGTAACAGGCTGTCAATTTTTACAGTTTGTATCTCGAAAACTAATTGACGGATTTGAATTTTTTTTTCACGAAAAGAAGCAAATACTTTCAAACCATGTATTGCAAAAAAATCCAGTGAAAATCCGCCGAGATAATCTATTTGTTTATAACCCAAAATATTAACAATTTCTTTAAACAAATCCTGAGGGCGTCCACATCATCCGATTTTGATTCTGAAAAAAGCGTTAGAAAACTTGAGTTCCCTACTATATGTCGAAAATAAATTTAAATACGTTAACGTGATATTTTGGCCTCTGATAAACTTGAAAAATGGTCAGTTTTTATAAACGAAATCGGATTGCAAAATTATTGTGCAAAAATTATCGATTCGATCCTAACGAATTTTAGCGTGTTATTTTATCATGGCATAAAGTTTTCTTTGCTCTAATATGAAGGTCCTCGGAGAAATTTAAATGGTCGAAAAAAATTGATAAAAAACCTGCTTTTTTACCTTTTTTTTATTATTGCTATTTTGCAATAAGGGAAATATATTTTGAGATTTCCGACTAGCCCTTTCTTATGGCAAATTTAATTACGAAACTTTTTTTCCTTTTCAACTTTCCTCTAAAATGAATACCTTCAAAGTTGCACGAGAGAAAATTTGAAAAAAAAAAAATTTTTTTTTTCATTAATTTTATATTTTTATTAATAAAAATAATGTTGCCGAACTTTTTGAAAGTATGCATATCAAATTTATCGTTATTCAGGTTATTTTGACGGCTCTCATGCAAAAATCTCCATGTTCCATTTCACATCCATAAAATCCCGATATTTTACAGCTAAGCCCTTGTCTAAAGTACCAGGTCAGAAAAAACGCCCTATATCTGCTTCTCTTTGACTACATAATTTCAACATACATATTTAAATGGAAAAATTCCCCTTGTCGTAAGCTTAATCCAAAATTAACGAAGGTTTTACAACCTTTTATTAAAACTTTCTAAACAAAAAACTTATTATCTTCATACAATGACATGGCAGTATTTGTTATTGATTATTGTTTCCGAGCCTTCGTGTATCTTTGTTGTCTGATCGGGTCATTTGATACATTTTGACGTCACGGAAACTTGGATAATACATAATCCTGTGACAGCTTTATTTGATTAAGTAATTTAAATAGGTGTCGTATTTATATTACCCTACTGTAATTAAACTTAAATCCCAGTTAAATGATTTTGAGTCATTAATTAGTTTGTAATTACTAGGAAAATGTAATACGGTGCAATAAATTATCTATGATGCAGATTAATCCCAAGCCCGTACCTATCGACCGATTTTAATCTAGTAAAATAAAGTTTTTATATACAAAATTTGAACCGACTTATAAAAGTGCGCTAAAAAGTGAAAAATAATTATAAATTTCTATATAATATTGAAATTTTTGAAGTCGGCGCCAAACTAATACCTGAAAAAATGGGATTTGCATAAACAGATTAACAATACTTTATTTGTAGTTGCTTTCTTACCATAATTCGTATATATTAGTAGTTATATGTTTCATTTAGAAATAACTTGGCGCCGACTTCAAAAATTTCAATTTCATATAGAAATTTAGAGTTATTTTTCACTTTTTAGCGCAGTTTTAGAAGTCAGTTCAATTTTTTTTATAAAAATTTTATTTTTCGATTTTTAGTTTTGAGTTCATTATGATATCCATAAATTATTTAAAGTAAGTACTAATCGAGATTACCGTATTAGTCCCACATTTGAACAAAATGGAAAAATGTAAAATTTTTAGTCGGCCATATTGAATCCTGAAAAAAATATTATTAAATTCGTAACTTACACCCTCAAGAATTCCGTATATCAATTTTGGAGAAAATTGAAAAATGTAAATTTTTAGGATGCCATCTTGAATCCGCCAGACTGAGTTTTTCAAAAAATATTTTAAATTCGTAGTTAACACTAACAAAAATACTCCAAAACTGATTTTAGACAAAATAGAGAGATGTAGAATCTGCCATATTTATTTTTTTTTTAAATAAAGTCAGATTCGTGATGTGCAATTCCAAAAACTCCCCCCATATCGCACAAAATTATTTTTTATCCCCCATATTGGATACGCTATATTGAATTTTTAGAAAATAATTTCAGATTCGTTATGTACGACCCCGAAAACTCCCCCATACCAATTTTGGAGAAAATTGAACAAAATTGATGTTTTCTTTCGCCATATTAGATCCGCCATATTGATTTTTTTTAAATGATTTTAGATTCGTCATGTGCGACCCCAAAAACTCTCCTGTTCCCATTTTGGAGAAAATCGAACAAAATTGATGTTTTCGTCCACCATATTGAATTTTTTTTAAATAATTTTAGATTCGTTGGGTACAACCCCGAAAATTTCTCCATACCAATTTTGGAGAAAATCCGACAAAATTAATTTTTTTTTGCCGCCATATTGTCAGCTCCAACTTGGATTTAACTGCACCAATTTTGTCCAAAAAAATATGGAACCACCGCAGCAACTTCATGAACATAACTTAAAAAATTTCACTCAAATCGGTGCCACCGTTCCGGAGTAATCGGTGTACATACATAAAAAATATATTTATACGCGACGAATTGAGAACCTCCTTCTTTTAGAGGTCGGTTAATAAAAATTGGATAGCAATTCTCTTCTAGTACTCAAAGTAAACAGAAAATTAGTGGTTAAACTTCCGTTGTCCTTATGTTTGTAGAATCGTCACAACATTTCGAGTAACGCATATGTATCTTTAGTTGTTGTCAAGTGAAAAATGCGTTTCATTAACAATTGTCATTTGTAAAATGAACTGCAAGTTCCCCTCTTTTATCTAACAAGGAAATCGCACTGAAAATATTAATGTAAAAGGGGATCAAATTCTCTACTATTCCAGTTTGCTTCTATGACCAAAAAAATGAAATCTAATTGGATGCAAAGTTCTAAAAATACCTATTAAACTTTCATCCTAGAATGCACCCAGCCTTATTTATTAATCGCGATTTTAACGAAAATAATTTTAAAAATCTATCGGCAATAGAAATTTTTAAGTTTCAATGTATGCTTTTCAAAACTTCTACGAACTTGAAAATGAATACTAAATGCTGACGAATCTAAGTGCTTGAGTTGTCACTTAACCAAACTGAACTAGTAGGGAAATATGTCCCATTTTAACCGACTTAAAAAAAGATTCTTAGTTCGACGTATTTATATTTCTTTTCCCCCTAGGAATCTTAAACCTTGGCAATATATTCTTAGTTTTCTTGGGAATGAGGTTCATTGATACTTCAGGATGTTATGGATTCATTAAAATGGTTCTTAAATACACCATACCATTTTAACTACCTGTGTGCAATGTTTCAAGTTTTAACTTATTATGTACCTATATTTTAACTGTTAATAGTGATGATGATAAACTAACCGTAACTGATGAAGATTATATAATAGTCGAGACGTCTTATTTATGTTTTATGTCTATTATTTTACGGAGTTTACCTCGGCAAACCATTCAACATCTAAAAAACAGAATAAATGAACACAAATATGACAAACCTAACAAGACTCCATTGACGAACCACATTACAGAAAAAACAACACACTGTTGGTTTTGGAACTGTGAAAATTCTCAAAACAGAAAACCATCTAAAAAAAATCGTGAATTTTACAAAATGATCGCAATCCAAAAAAATAAAAATTCTAGAAATACAAAAGCTGATACAAAAAAAACTATGCAAAATATATTATAACATCCTAAAATAACTCCCTCAAAAAATTAAATTATACACATAAGCACCATACAAAATACAAATATATATATATATATATATATATATATATATATATATATATATATATATATATATACATATACATATATATATATATATATATATATATATATATATATTCACAAAATAAATTACCCCAAAAATAAGGAAGAAAATGATAATCAATGCAAGGACCTTTAATGAAGAAAAAACCAAAACTCTTCACCACCGGAATCTATAAAATAAAAATCAGTTGAAATAAAGATGTGACATTAAAAGAAAAGTTTTTGTTGTATTGTGTCAAAAGTTAGTCACGTGTTACCAATATATAGTTGATTTGTTGTTCCTTGTGAAAACTTTAAATATATAAATAAGGTATGTTTCAAAATTAACATTAACTAATCTTATTTCATAATATAACAAAAAAAAAATTCGATTATAGCTAATAAAAAATCATTCTGAGGAAGATCAGGTGTGACGACACCGTCAATAAAAATTCATGATAATTAAAACATATGCGGTTTAAATAATAAAACGAATTTTACCTCCACGAAAACCAAGAACTTGAAAATATACACAAATAAGAAAATCCAAGAAAAATATAAGTAAATATATATAAATATATATATATATATATATATATATATATATATATATATATATATATATATATAACTTATATATTATATATAAGTTACTGTTATGGACTAAATAAATTATTGTTATGTTTCATATACCTAAGAAAAACCATTCTTGAGATATTTAATAATTCTTGAAATTGTAGACTAAAATTTAAGGAGAGTCCTGCCTTATCCATTGAAGTTTAGATATTTTAAGTTGTATTAGTATTTTAGTAAATTAAAAATGATCTCGAAAAATTATACATGGTTAAGAAAAACCCACATTTCATTTTCAATTTCATTAAAGCCAAATAACTTTTTTATTTTAAATGGAACACACTATATTTAATATCGAATTTATATTCTAATTTTAAGTCTTTTAAATTGTATTAACGTTTTCTTTATCTATCAAATTTAACATTTTCAATTTTTTTGTAATTTATTTTTGGAAAGTAATCAAGTAAAAATGTATGATGATTAGGTTCATAACAAAAACATAATAACAAACTTAAAAAATTTTAAAAACTAATGTTTTTGCAAATGCTCAAACTAATATCCATCTTTTTCCATGCATACGCGAACTGTTAACAAATTTGATGTTATAGAGCAAAACGCTGTTTTTATTCATTCTGTCATAATTTGAAGTGTCCTTAACGGTATATCATAAACAATATTTGCAATATATTCACATAAAAAAAATCAGGACTTGTTAGATATGGAGACCTTGCTGGCCAGCATTGTGTTTCTCTACACCCTGTGCATTGGTTTATTGAATATCTAACTCATTTCTGACGTCAACTTGAAAGTACGCAGGAGCACCATCTAGTTGCAGCCACATTCTTACCCGAATATTCAACGTCCTTTAAGTGACCATCGAAAAAATATAGACCTACCCCACGTGTTACAATAATTTCTCTGATAAAACAGTATGAGTTTGAATACTCCCCAATCAAAACATTAATATCTAATTCACTTTGTTAATCATAAACTGCTAAAACCTCAAACTCAGATAAGTGATGTCTATCAACTTTCTTGTCCGAATAGCCCAACATATACTGGAAAATTAGCTCTCCGAATTAAATAACCCAAAATGTCTATATTTAAACGTCATATTAGTTTTACAAAACATAGTTTCTTTTCAGCCTATCATAATAAAATAACACACCATTGGTAATAAATTTAAGAACTTGGACGACAGACGAGATTTTTTGATACATAGAGAAACAAAATGAACGCAGTTAGTCAACAGGCGTTACTCATTTTCAAAACATTACTCTGATAAATTCCTTAACCATTTTAATAGCTAAGAATCGTCATGGCATAGGGTTAAATCTAATAATTTATCCACTTTTCCAAGTGTGGTACTGAAACAACACACCAAACTATTGCTGAGTGAACTATCCAGCAAATTAAGCTGAGCAATCTTGTGATTAAGCAGACAGCAGATTAGGCTTGTGACAAGACTAATAACGGGCTACTGCAGCCAACGGGAATCTATAATGAATAACTAACATGTAAACTATGTGACGAACAGGACAAAACAGCTTTACACATCCTGTTCGAATACGAAGCTCTAGCCTACTGGAGACACCTCCAAAGATCAATTAATCCGAAAAGCCTTTATCCAGAAGACAAACGAGTAAACAGGCTGCTAAACTTGATTAAGGCAATCAACCTGTTTACATGGAACATATATAGAAGATGACACAATAAGTCACTAGGCTGCAGTGTAAGGGGTTCTAGCTTTCTGTATAATTCCATCAATCAGTTAACTACCTTTCTTTTCATTGAACATTTACATTTAAGTGAATTGATATTAATAACCAATTCTCATATATCCAAACATTTTAACTACGCCAGCATTCATGCATTTTATTGCTTTTATTAAAACAGAAAATCTACTCCGCGCCATTGGACCTAAATAATAGATACAATTCGATTTATTTCGCAGGATAGTTGATAACATAAATGAGGCCTACAAATTAGAAATGTCTGCTGTGCTTGTCAGCCTTTTGTCTCCCTAATAACTAACGATGATATGAACTATATAGAATTATTTGTTTAAAAAATATTTCTGCCAAAACTATTGGATACAAGAATATTAAATTTTCCATTACATCGACTCATTTTATTATGATTTGTGCGTAATGCACCTGAATTTAATTATTTGAATTTGTTAAAAAATGTATATTTCCAGGTAATATCTGGTAACTGCCTCCTAACTTCTCGGAGCATACAAGCAGTGGCGTAACTAAGAACATGTGCACCCCCCTATAGATTTTTGAATGTTCCTACTATTTTGAACTCGTCTTAATCCTTCTTATTTATTCATTCTCATCAAGAGACTTGAAGGAGCCCCTCGATTATCTGCGCCCCCCCCCCACCACCACGAGGCCTGCGGAGTCGTTATTTACGCCACTGCATACAAGGGAGGTCAAAATAACCCTACTTTGTCAAACAATTCATAAAATGCCTTTTAATAGAGATCCAGAGCCCTAAAAGTGTACCCAGTGATTTGCCTTATCGGCTTTAAGTTTTGAAGCAACTTGTGTAATTTAATGAAATTTTAACATTTTATAGAGGCCATAAAGACTTATTAAACCATATTATTGTAGATGTTTTAAATCATCAGAGAAGTCAGGAATGCACTTGCAGCCACATTTCTGACAGGTGTCATCTTACAGATCTGGAAACTTATTTTTTAAATACTTTGGTCATTCCTCTTCAAAAAAGATATTTTTATTTTAAGGTTTACTTAGATAAATCAGTTTTTATGCGAAACACTCAAAAGTTACTAATTCTAAACACAAACAAATAAAAATCAGGTTATTGTTAACATCTTTCCAGAAGAGCACGAGACCTTCACATAGAGGAACAAATTTTGCAAAATATTGCTGACAACCCTTCAAACAGCATAAAAAAGCTCGCTACACAAAACAATGGTACGAAATGGATTGTACATGAAACTCTAACAGAACAGTTACTTTACTCGTACCATATTGAAAAGGTGCACGCTATGTCTACGGATGATTATCCCACAATACTTCAATACTGGTTCATACAAATACATAACCTGAATCTAAATTTTTCTAAACTTATTTTGTGTACCGAGACCGGTTTTACAAGAGATGGCATAGTAAACTCACACAATTTACATTTTTGGGCTGATGAAAACCCGCACTCTATAATTCAAAACAAACAACAACAAAGGTTTATTGCAAATGTGTGGGAAAATCGGAAATAACCTTATAGGCCCATTTGTTTTGGAAAGAAGACTCAATAGTGACATTCATTTAAATTTAAACAAATTTAAATAATTTGTTGGGAGACAAGCATGCAAATGTGGTACATTCATAATGGTGCTCCATCATTTTAACCGTATAGTACGTCAATACTTAACAAATGTTTTTGGCCCTCGATAGTTCGAGGTGGGCCTGTTTTATGGCCACCAAGGTCTCCAGATCTAAATCCCTTAGACTTTTACTTCTGGGGACATCTAAAAGAACTAGTTTATTTAACACCACTAAACACTAGAGAACTACTAGCGAGAATAGCAGAGCATTCTAACAAAGTCTGTAATAATGCCGGAATATTATTTGCAGTGTAGAGAAAAAATTTTCGAAGGATAGGAAAATTTATTGAAATACGTAATCCCCATATTGAGCATTTACCAAAATAACATTTAAACGTTTTCACTATTTTTGCATTTTAATAATATTGTAAATTAATTGAGCCCCGATCAACCCTTTGAAAGGTTTCTGGACTTGACAATGTCTGAGATGGAAATATTTCAGAACAACATCTTCTTGCCTTCGAAGAGTTAGATAGTGATTCCTCATTAATTAAAGCATCTGTTTGTGTTTGAGTTTTCCCATAAAAACCGATTTATCTCGTAAACCGCCAGTTTCATTGAAGTAAATTAGGAGTACCTTTTTTCAAGAGAAATAACCAGAGTTTTCAAAAAAATGAGTTTTCAGCTCTGTTAAATGACACCTGTCCAAAAATTAGGCTCAACGAGTGTGGCAGCAAGTCCGTTTCTGCTTTTCTGATGACCTAAAACATCTACGGTAGTATAATTTAATGAATCTTTATGGTCTCTATAAAATATTAAAATTTCATGAAATTATACAAGTCGATCCAAAACTTAGAGCCAATAAGGTGAATCGCTGGGTACCCCTTAGAGCTCTGTATCCCCTTGAGGGGTACTTTAGGAATTTTTTTCAATAATAAATTAGGGTTATTTTGACCTCCCCTGTATGCTTCCAAAAAATGAGGAAGTACTTACCTGACACCCTGAATGTAGGTAGTTTGAATTGTTGTAATTTTAATTTTATTCCTGTGTTGAAAGTGAACCGACGTAGAGGCTGCTTTCTTAGTGGTTGAGTTGAAATATGCTCCTTGAAGAGGGAGTGTGTGTAGTTGATAAGTACCGAACAAATACTTAATGACCATGTGCGCTAGCTTCTAAGGTTAGCGCCTTGAGGAAGGTCTAACTAAAATCAAAAGCACTTGGCTTATGATAACTAAGATGCAAATATATTTTCGTATTACAGTTTTATTTATGCTGTTATTTTTAAAACCGTATTTCAATTTTTCTTTTGCAATATGTTTCCGTTTCAGTGCTTCTCTGTCTGTTTCATCATTTTCATTTATTGTTTCTTTTTCTGTTTTGTGACTCTCGGACAAACTTTCTAAAACTTCGGATTTTCGTAGTCCTTTATGAGTAGATCAAAGGACTCAAGAATCGTTCTAAAACATATATTTTAAAGACTGAAGTTGGACTGTTAGCACGTTTTGCAGTAACACAGGACTTTCTATGTCACATTTAATGTCATTTCAGGGGTAAGTGTTTGAGTCAAAAATAAAAAAAGATTTAATGACGATCTTTTTTTTGACCTAACCTTGAAGTTCACCTTGGAGGTAGTTTCCAGATCAAGTTGTTTTTTGTCGAAAATTAAATGGTAGCTCAATGGTGACATCTCCTTTGGCTTAGGCGATATTATTGAATGACCTTCACGGTAACCTTCGTACGAAATTTACAGCAAAATTTCGTGATCGTCCGAGTATGTTTTTTTTTAATAAATTAGATAAGGAAAGTCATATTGTTTTTTGTTTTGTTTATTTGGATTTAAAAGTTGTTATAACAGGCTTGCTTATATATATATATATATATATATATATATATATATATATATATATATATATAAACAGAAAAAATAAAATCTTTGGCATAGCGGACCGCTATGTCAAAGATTTTATTTTTTATGTTTTTATGTTACACGGACAAGAACTTTATTTATTTATATATATATATATATATATATATATATATATATATATATATATATATATATATATATATATATATGGATAAATATGGAAATATTAATGTATAGTCACACATTAGCTTAACCCTACTGAAAAATGCACGGAAGTTGAACAACATGAGTTTATAGAACTTAGTGCCAATTGAAAATTCCGATCTACTCATCAAGGAATAGCATAATTCCAGGTTTCAGAGACTTTGATCTATAGCCATTTCTCATGAGAAAGGTGCGGGATTCTGTCAATATTTTTGGTTAATGGGAATGATTCAGTAGGTTTTAATGAGTGAATGAGTAGTAAAATAAAACACGCAATCAATTTTAAGTCTTCGGGTTAACAGGGTAGAAGTTATGGGAGTGAAAAATAGTTCTAGAAATAGTTCGTGTAAACAGACACGCGGCATGCACATCTCGTTTCTTCTAGAAATTGACTTTCACACTAGAATACGTGTAATATTAACCGTAGTAAGGATTTTCAGAAAAAAATAATTCTTCGCTTCACTCGGCTTATTACCGTATTTAGCTATATATTTATCCATTTGATAATGTCACTTTAAGAAATTTCTCACACATAATTCACCATTCCATTCACACAACCCAATAACAACTGATATTATATTATGGAATATATTAATAAATCTATCATGTTATTTTTAAATTTTGGCATACATGACCAATTACCGATTTTCAGCAGATTATAAGTGAAAAATCTATTTTGGTTGCCCCTTGGTAACGGACTTTAGGGACTCACCGAAATAGATTACAAAGCACGTGTACAACGCTTTTAATTAAAACCCGACGTCACAGTTTATTGTATTTTAGCTTCGTTTTTGTCCCACCATACAAAAGCTAAACAAAGGGTAAACTATTTTACGAGCTGAAACGGAAAAATGCTAATTCTTTAGGAATTGAAATGAATGTTTTATTTAAAAGATTAATGAGAGGAAAGTTACGTAGCGGCATATTAGTGGCTCTTCCAATTTCGCCCTCTTGTCGCGTGCGGTAAGTTCAACGATAGCCAAGAATGTGAAACTTTAAATACCCACACCCACATTTAGTCTCATCGCAATTCATCATATACATTTGCGTTTTCTGGTTTTGTCTAGGGTTTAATTTACCTATAGGCTAAACCCTAGAGCGAGAAGTCTGAGGCTGAGAGTCAACCTAGCTATCTTTACCTTTTTAGATACAATGTAATCAAAACATATCTAATTTTCGAATTATTAAAAATAGTGCGCTACTGCCCACTTCACATACCCCGTATCAGATCATAGCAAAAGTTTCTGACAACATCCGTTTGTATGTTCGGGTTAATTACAAAAACGAATGAATTTGGTATGATGGGATAATTAATTATATTCGGTGCATCGAATATCATTATCAAATCCACCTAGCACTTGTTGACTGTAACAAGGCTTTGTCAAGCTATGGGCCATATTTTAAGCAATGGATAATGCAAGGATTGATTCCGGATACAAAAATCTTCTGAAATATATTTACGATAAAGCCACACTGCAAGTTAAGATAACAGAGGACCTACAAACACAGAAGATAAATATTGGCCGAGGGGTGCGACAAGAGGATACGATTTCTCTTAAACTCTTTACTTTAACACTGGAAGAGGTCTTTAAGCAACTAAACTCGGAACATAAGGGCATTAGCATTGATGGTAGATATCTCAACCATTTATGTTTCGCGGATGAGGTGGTATTAATAAGTGAAGATTTAGACAAGTTACATGAAATGCTCTCTGAGTTGAAAAATGCTTCAAAGGAAATTGGATTAAGCATCAACTTAGCAAAAATCAAAATAATGTCTTGAGAAGATACGCCACTTTATGTGGGAAGCAACGAAATACAAAGAGTCGAGGAATATGTGTATTTACGCCACCTAATTAGACTTGGGAAAGAAAATCAAGAAGAGGAAATTGGAATGTCATGGGCAACCGTTGGAAGATTGGGATACGGTCTTAAAAACCTCGATATTCACATTAATTTGAAAAGAAGAGTATTTGACTCATGCGTTCTCCCAGTAATGACCTATAGAATGAAGACAACCACAATTACAATTAAAGCAGCCAATAAACTGTTTACTACACACCGAGCAATAGAAAGAATCATGCTGGGAATATCACTACGTGACCGAATAAGGAACGAAGAAGTAAGAAGACGCACGAAAGTGGAGAACCTGGGTGGGACAAGTCGCTAGACAAGACTATATAAGGTGGACAAAACATATATTGCAATGGAGACCTAGGTCGTCAAAAAAAAAGTATAGGAAAACCACCAAAAAGATGGATAGGCTACATAAAAAGGAAACCAAGTAGAAACTATCACCAGATTGCAGAAAATAAGTTGGAATGGAAGAGACCAGAGGAAGCCTATGTCCAGAAGTGGACCAAATTGGGCTGCTAGAGAGATGGAGAGAGATAATTAATTAGAGTTCTATCAAACATTGGTCAGCCCTTCGATCATACCACATATCACTAGATATAAACTATATCAGATGTGTTTGACCGTTGTTTATGGTTGGTGAGGAGGGGCTTTTCTGATGTTTGACTGACGTAAATATTTACTATAGATGAAAAGTTTATAATTAATTTCAACGAATAGAGGATTCAAAAAGTTATTTTTATCGGTAAACAATTTATTTACATATTGAAAATAGCATAATAAATTAGGCAATCAAAAACTCATACTTTTACTTCATTACTTTATTCCTCAGTTGATCTATCAATGAGCATGTTATACTAGTTTAAATAATACAAGCAAGGAGAGTAGACAACACTACGCAACAAATTTTAGTTTGTCTGTTGTGTCTTGTATGGAGAGTGCATTTTTTTGTTAGTTTTGGGGCGCTGAACATAAAAAGACAATGAAATTAAAAACTAGGTCGCAATTTTCAAGAACAAGTTTTTTTATTTTATTTTTAACAAAATAATAAAGAATATATACTCTTACGCTTATAGAGACACTAAATATTGTCTTGGCTTTTCTTTTGTGAATTGTTTCTGGAGCATCTCTAACAAGCATGGAAGTATTCCACTTTCCCTGGTACTTTTTCTCCATTGTTTATATACCCTGATGGAAGTGTTCGCCGTGCTCATCACTTACAGTTCCACAGTCGTCAGAAAAAATAATTCAGATGTGAGTGTAGGAAATGGATCTTTAGAGACATATTGCAACCCATTTTTTGATACGATGACAGCATATTCTCAACAAGAGTAACGTAATTGTCAGCTTTTTTATTTCCGAAAAAATTAATGACTACGAGGCGAAAGTCATTCCAAGCATTTTTTCAATATCTGATAGAGAGCTGTCAAAATGTTTGTCTTTCAGAATATTTCGAATCTATGGTCCAACAAAAATACCCTCTTTAATTTTTGCTTCACTTAGGCTTTTCTGGCACAGGTACTGAAAAGCTGGCCCAGTTGTATTCAGTGCGTTAACAAAATTTTTCATTAGACCCAATTTGACATACAGTGGTGACAAAAAATCTTTTTAGGGTCTACCAATGGCATATACTGAACATTATTTTTACAAAATGATGAAGTGCCTTTGCCCGGCTGTCCCATTCACACAAAAAAACAGCAAAACTTGGTGTAGCCTAGCTGCAACCCAAGTAAAAGTGTCACCTCTAAGTTACCACATATCTGCCATTGGTGTTCATCGTATTTTATACTTGCCAATAGGTACTTCATATTGTCGTATGATTCTTTCATGTGAACTTCATATCCAACAGGAATAGACGCTTTTAAACTCAATGTTGCTCTCCGGCTTGTGGTTTATATTTAAAGCCGCCAATAAACCGCTAATCTTATTGCAGAAAACCAAGTTCTTTTCCATGTTAAAAAATGGTGCTAGGCCTTTATGGCGTATACGAAGAACACATACTGAAACATCGTCTTCTAATAAGTTCCATTGCTGCAATGTTGACCCTAGTAACTCGGCTTTACTTTTTGGAAGTTCTAAGTCTCTCACAAGATCATTTAATACTGATTGAGTTATTTTGTGTGGTTGGCGGTATAACGTGCAGGGTGTAAAATCAGAATCTCTTGATATTGATGGTATATGTTCTTCTTGAAGAAGTTCTAGTATTGTTGTTATCTGATTCGGAAGTGAATGATTCCGGGGGTTTTGGAATAGGAAGTTCGTCACTGTGAGGCGCAGGTCTGATGGCAGATGGTATATTGCGATAGTTGATAACTGACTTTTTCTTCTTGGATATATCTGTGCCATGCCCAACGAAGTATGATGCAGCAATAGTAATCATTAACATGATTTTAAGGCTCTCTCCAGATCATTGGGACAGCAAACCGCTTTTTTACTTTTTAACCAGTTTCTCAGACTGGAACCACATGCATTACAGCAGATACGTAGCGCCGACTGTTTGTCTTGATACCCGATATTGCAACCGAAATAAAGCTGATATGCCTTTTTTATCAATGGGGTAATAGACCACTTCTCAGACGCAAAAGTCACCTTACCACAAACATAACAGAAGTGATCTGGATGGTTTACACACTTTTGAGACATCTTACAATCTTAATTATTCGATTCGACTCACTAACTTCGATTGCCTAACCCCTTCGCTTTGTAGCCGCTTATATACCCAAATACGGCTTTTATATTTTTAGAGAATATTCGAGAATTTTCTATTCAATTCCATAATATTTGCAATAGTAGCGTTAGTTATTTACTGTTCAATATAAAGCAGATATGAAAGGCGATTTACATGGGTTTAAATGGCTATCTCCCTTATTTTAAGCCCTGTGGGTTTGGGACTTCGTATATGGAGGAATATACCTGGATATCCCCCATACACGGTTGCCAAGTTATACAAATTTCCTTAACTTGAGGAAAACATATATTTGGCAACGTCTCACCCTCTATTATTATAACAATACAAATATACCACGTGCATTGTTGCGGTTACATTATTAGTATATAGGGAGACATGACATCACGTATCTCTAAAACTTGGGGATTAGGACTTCGTATATGAGAGGTCATAACTGCATATCCCTCATGCGGTGTTGCCAAGTGGTACAAAATTTCCTTATCTTGAGGAAAACGTATATTTGGCAACGTCGTACCCCTATAATAAATATAAATAAAAATATTATCACGTTATTCGTTAACCACACAAAGGGCTACTCTATTACTTCTACGAGACAATTTTCTGCGTTTTCTTGTCTTCAGAAAAAGGTTTATATTATACATAGATATACTAATCGCGTCAGTGGGAAGCCAGGGCTGGTACTAGTTTCAAATGACCGATTACCACGGTACGAAAATAAATGAGATTCTTTAATTTAAACTAAGGGGGTATGTGAAATCCCATGTGTAATTATTTTTAAGTTGGTACAACGGTAGGTAAGTTCAGATTATGTACTTCTGATTTCGGTGACCTTCATAGTATTTCTTTATGCCAAGTCAGAGTATCTCGACTGGGGAATTTTTTCAAAATTTTAGGTAAAAACATATCCTTCCTAATTCTTGGAAAATACGACCGTTGAAGGAAGTTGTTCGGGAAAAAAAATATAATTATGGGGAAATTTTCTTGAGGATGGCCAACAATTCCATCTATTGAGTAAACGAGCAAATGAATCCCATCTGTCACCATATTACTTCGTTATGTTGTTATGATGATATTTTCATTATTTGTTATTTGTAACATTCCATTGAGCAGAATGGATTTGTTTGTTTAAGATTTATTGTTTAATTATGTTGTAATATAGAGGTCAAAGCTTTCAACAAAAACATCAAGGCCAGTAGTTTGTTTTAACTCAATTTTTTGTACAATATATATTTTTAAATAACAACAGGGAAAAATTTGAAGAGGATAGTATAATTTTGGGGAAGAATGGAATTCAATTTGATTAATTTTCGACTTCTCTATCAGTTAACCCTGTGGCAAGCCGCTCCCGCAATTCATTTAGCTACTCTAGACTTTAAATAATATTAACTGTTTCCAGGCAGAAGTTATTTGAAGACAGGTATTCGTATTATTGTTCATATACATAGTAAATAATAAAAAATAGTGCAGGCGATGGAAGGTGCTAGTATATTTATGAAAGCAATAGAGATTTATATGGGTCTTAAATACATATTGGTTTGTTTTGTACTTTTAAATCCAATTTCTAAAAAAATATAGATATTTCAGGTACAATTTGGACGCAGGCGCCAATATAATTTTAAAGAATAAGTTCTCACTGATTCACCGATACCAACAGTTGGATATTAAAAAAATTAATTTAAAGAGGTCTCTACTTGTATGACATCTACTCACCGCTAGTAGGTTAAAAAAATACATTCAATTTTTCTTAAATGTATAAATCAGAGGTTTATTTTTTTTGCAGAATTTTTATCTCTCACCAATTACTAAAATTTGAATATTGAAAATATGTAGCTTTTGATAATATATAAGTAAACACTTGTTTCGGCATTTTTCGAAATTCATGAACTGGGAGATAAAGAGGTGGTCAATTTTTTTATAGAATTTTTATATCCTATGTTGCCAACTAGTTTTATACATTCTGGGGACATTCCGGTATTAAAACTTAGTTAAAATTTGGCCTACAATTAATAATCCCAATTCTTATCCAATTGACCTCAAATTTTATTTTTTTTAGTTTATCCAGCTTGTACTTGTTAATACAAAAACCAGATTGTAAACAATTACATCTAATGAAGGTTTTAGCACATGCAACATAAACTACTTAAGTGGAGTTACAATTAAAGCAATAAAAACAAATTTGACCATTGACTTCTTTATTGATGAGTAATTAAAAATTATTAATAATCATTTCAAATAAATTTTACGATAATATTTAATATAAAATGATTGTCTTTGATAAGTGGAAATAAAACCGGTCGTAGGCGGCTCAACCGAATTGAAAATATTTGCAGGCATATGTGGAATTCCGCCTAGTATAAAGGTAAAAAAATGAGTCAATATCGATACTGCTCAATTAATAAAATATCAAAAGGAAAACACACTTCGACACAAACTTTGAATGCCTATATCGGTATTTTAAAAATAATTATCTTCATAAAAAATTAACCAGCTCAAATTTCACCACTTTTTAATTATCCCAAGATTTCTGAAAATAAACATTTGGTTTTCGCAACAAAATATTCTGTTTGAAAGATATATCCCATTAAAATCATACGTGTAATAAGTTTGATCTAAATTGAACTACCTTAAAAAACGCTATAAAACAAAAAGTAATATTTGAAGTCGGTGTTAAATTAATAAAAACAAGTTATTATTCGGAATAGTGAAAACACACGAATCTGAAGCATTTTGGCGATCGCACATAGTTTTCCCATTTTTTTTTCACTTTCGCACCTTATTTTCTGACATAATTCTTTAAATCGCGTCACTTTCACTAAAAAACATTTGCATATTTTGAAACATTGCACATTTCGGAAAAAATTATACAAAACATTTTATGAAAATATGGGAGAAACATTAAAAATCAAGCTGAAGAAAAACTTTATAAACTTTCAATATATCGGACAAATTCACGCATTATTGCCAGATGTTCATCGACTACACAATTTCTATTCTTCTAATAGCTTTTCAGTAATTTCACTCTAGTCTTTTTCTCTGAAATTGAATACTATATAATAGAGAGACTGATTTTTGGAAAAAGATTAACACACATAAAATATCAGTGACGTCATAGAGTACCATATCAAATTTGGGCGACATAAGCCAAAATTCTTAGACACAGAAACGTGTACCCTTTATTTTTAACTACATAGAGTACATTTCTAAACCAGTAATAAGTATGAGCTTCAAGTTTATACATTATGTATCTATGTATGTAGAAAGCAAAAGAAAAATTAAGAAAGCTGGTTATTATGGTCCATTCGTTCGTCTGTATGTCACAGCCTCATAATTTCCCCATTTTTTTCTCTAAAAAATTTGACAATGAGAATTATTACGGTTATGACTAATAATTTATGAAATACAAAATATACTCGACGACTAAAAATGTTATCATTCGCGGTACAATCTTAGAGGAACATACTTTTAATGAACTTAAAGACAGATGTTCAATGAAATTGTAGAAATACTGACAACGCCTGCTATCCATCAAATGATTTATTATTATTTTTGTATTACTTTCTATAAGTAATTTTTACATACATCCTGTATAAACCTGAACTAACCTCATTCATGCTTATTACTGTTTTACTGAGACTTGGACTTTTAATTATCTTAAAGACAGATGTGCAATAAAATTGGAGAAATACTCAGAATTCCTGCTACCCATCAAATGATTTATTTGTTATTATTTTTCTATTACTTTCTACGAGTTATTTTTACATACATACTGTATGAACCTGAACTAATCCAATTGTTTTACTGAGGCTTGGACTTATCCTAAGTACTTAAAAAATTCATAATACATGCCTTTATGGTTAGGATATTCCCCTATTAAATAAATGTACTACTAAATAGCCAGGAAAATGTCCAACAAAGTCAACCTTTTCTAACATCACGACACTAAAACTATAACAAAAATTAGGATATATTTTGTTAATACTTCTCTGATAATCAGCATTGTTTATGACATTGCGTGTTACAATATTGGAAGGAATACAACTAATTAAAATTTAACCACCAAGTTATACATCCAAATAACACGTCAACATAATAACGTCGCATTTCGTAACAGATCTTAACCGATGTTTCCTTCAAAATGGAAGCCAAATGAGCACTCGACAAACTAACGATTAGTTTTTATTAAAAATTCACATTTTTCCACAGTTTTTTATTGACATTTTGTTAAAAAATGTTTTGCTGCTTTGTCGTGTTTGTGCTTTTTGATAGAAGTGGAAACATTTAAAGATAGATTAAATAATGCGATTTATATGCGTAAAAGTGAAAAACTTAAAAAAACTATTTACGACTGTCAAAAAAAGGCGGATCTGTATTCTATGAATCAAAAATAGGAGATATCCAAAAAATTTGATATTTCCTGTATTCCAAATAATTACCAAAAACTACCTACATCTATACATAAACTTGCCTGGCCTAATAACTGACTATACTGTCTCTTTACTGTAATATCAAGTATTTATTTGTTTCATTTAGTATTACTTTGGACCGATTTCAACAATTTCTTTTACATATGAGTATATATATATATATATATATATATATATATATATATATATATATATATATATTTCCTTTATTTTGTCTTTCTTGGGTTCAGGTTCTATATTTAATAAAAAAACACAATTGACGTTTTGCCCTTTATTTAAGGAATTTTCAAAACTTTTTCCTCCTAAAAATATTTTTATATAATTAACATTCACATATCTACAATTAAAAAAAAAACAAACAAGACATTCTAAAACAGTATTTAAATTTTTAAAAATTTTAAAAATATTTAATTTTACCGGTACACACCTTGACATTTTGTTATTCTATTACTAAATAAAATTTAATCTTTACAACGTCTACTGAGGATACATGGAATGCGAATGTGTTTTGTTTTTTTTTTATATTTTTTATATTTTACAATGCACAAAAAACAAATAAGGTATACGTTTAGTTTTATGTTTAAGAGGATATTCAATTTATGATTCTTATTTGACAGGATCGAATACTTAATATTTTTGTTTAAATTAGGCTTGTGTAAATGTGGCTCAAATTTCCCATATCTGTTCTGTCGTTAACAGTGTTTTTATCTTTTTTAATTTCAACCATTTCCTTTATCTGTCATTTTTGGTTATTCATATCTTTGTTTTTTATTATGGTACTATTATAATCAAAAGTATGTTTTTCGTGCTGTGTGTGTTTGTTTAACGTTGTTGAGGCGTTTTTCGTATATTTGTGGCCATTTAATCTGTTCTTCAGCAATTGGCTCGTCATGCCTATATATTTTTTGGGACAATTTGTGGAAGGGATCGAATATATTACATTTGAAAAAATATATAGGCATGACGAGCCGATTACTGAAGAACAGATTAAATGGCCATAAATATACAAAAAACGCCTCAACAGCGTTAAACAAAAACACACAGAACGAAAAACATACTTTTGATTATAACAGTACCAAAATAAAAAACAAAAATATGAATTATCAAAAATTACAGATAAAGGAAATGATTGAAATTAAAAAAGATAAAAACACTGTTAGCGACAGAACAGATATGGGAAATTTGAGCCACATTTACACAAGCCTAATTTAAACAAAAATATTAAGTATTCGATCCTGTCAAATAAGAATCAAAAATTGAATATCCTCTTAAACATGAAACTAAATGTATACCTTATTTGTTTTTGGTGCATTGTAAAATATAAAAAATATAAAAAACAAAACACATTCGCATTCCATGTATCCTCAGTAGACGTTGTAAAGATTAAATTTTATTTAGTAATAGAATAACAAAATGTCAAGGTGTGTACCGGTAAAATTAAATATTTTTAAAAGTTTTAAAAATTTAAATACGGTTTTAGAATGTCTTGTTTGTTTTTTTTTTAATTGTAGATATCTGAATGTTAATTATATAAAAATATTTTTAGGAGGAAAAAGTTTTGAAAATGCCTTAAATAAAGGGCGAAACGTCAATTGTTTTGTGTTTTTTATTAAATATAGAACCTAAACCCAAGAAAAGACAAAATAAAGGAAAAATTATATAATCTATGGTTTAAGAATCAAGAATATATATATATATATATATATATATATATATATATATATATATATATATATATATATATATATATATATATATATATATGTATGTATGTATTTCGCTTTTTGGAATTTTTTGAAGCAGGTACGATTTTTAATTTTTTTTTTAGTTAAATTTATATTTGAACTTCTCTCGATATCCGTAAATAATATGAATTAATAGATATTAATCAAGATGTGTGGCAGACCTTGCAATGTTTTCTAGTTCAAAAAAAAGTATCCCTAATACGAAAAAATACAAAACACACTAAATCGAGCTGTACAAAATCCCTTAAATACTAATTTCGAAAAAAATTATATAAAAAAACTTTAGTTGGCCAAATTAAATCTTTCGAAATTAATTTTATATTTCGAATCTTTACCTCCAAAAAGCCTTCAAAAACCAATCTCGGAATATTATTTATTAGCCTACCATTTTCGTTTTTTAGGAAACTAATAATTTATTCGCAAAAATATTCTAATAACAATTTTTGAAGTATTTTAAAAATGCAAATTGTTTACCCATATTGAATTTAAAAAAATTAATTTTAAATTTGTAGGTACGCACCCTAAAACCAATTATAGACAAAATGTAAATTGTATTGCCTAACATATTTATTTAAAAAAATCATTTTTAACCCTATATCAAATCCCTATACCAATTTTGTACAAAATAAGAAAATATAATTTTTCTTGTTAGACATATTATAAGCGCCATCTTAAATTTTATTTAGCCACTATTAGACAACTATCACTGCAACAACTTTTTAAACATATACTCAATTAATTTAAATAGATACAACCATTCCTAAGAAATCAGTGTATGTGGTATCCCATTTTCGACACTTTTAGGGGGTGTTGGAGTTATTATCAAAGTAGAGTGTTGCTGTTTTCACTTTGTTGTTCTATTTTTTAACGAAACAAAAGGTTCCGGTGTCAAATTTGTTATGACTCTTTTAGTTTTTAATCTACAGGGTGATTTTGAAAATCTCCGTTTTTTTATGCACATCTCTTATTTCCGGTATGCGTTAATTTATCAGAAAGGTAAAAACTGATTTTTATAGAGTTTTTTACGTAGAAATCAGTACCGCAGTCAATTTTTTTTATAAAAAGTTTAGTTTTTGAGATATTAACACAACTTATGATTTTTCAATATTGATTAAGTATAATTTAGGCTTTTCAAAAATACATAATGTGTTTATCTTATTTTGAAAAACAAAGTCAGAATTCGATATTTTCAATAATTTACCTTATTTGTAACAGAAGGCCATGGCCAATTTATAAGAAAAAAAACAGATGTCCAAAACTTAACAATTTTATCAAATTGTTATTATTTAAGAAATATTTTTGTTAAGTAGGTGTTTTTATTTTCTTTTTTATTTATTTTGCATTTACAATGGCCATTTATCATAATTATGAAAAGTATCATATGTTAGTATATTTTATACAAAGCATTGAAGGTCCCAAAGAAGCATCATAATTATGTTTCAATAGGTAATGTATTTAAAGAGTTATCTTTAGGATAACTTCTCATATCTGGCGATCGTTTTTGCTCATGTTAGGTATCCAGAAAGAAGGCAACCCTTTCCAGACATATTTGCTCGTTTAAAAAGAAATCTAGTTGAACACGGCTTTTATTCAGCCGCGTCCCAAAATATACGTCTAGTACAGGAATTTTTAATCATCACAATACAAGATATGGGTCTGCAGAAAATCGCCATTTAATTTTGGAAAGGTCACAACAAGGGCGCTTCTAGGTTGGTGTCTCGTGTTTTATTTTGGTCCGACGCATAGCCTACAGGATGTAGATACCTAGAAATCCTTGAGGAAATTATTCCAGAATTGCTTGAAAATGTTCCATCTGCCAATTTCAATTCCATTTACCATCCACAAGACGGTGCTCCGAGCCACACCTTAAAGTTGTTAAGGCCATTTCTGAACAATAACTTTCCTCAAAGGTTTATAGGTACCAATGGGCCAGTAAGATGGCCACCACGATCTCCCGATCTTTACGTTTTGGATTTTTTTGTGGGGTTTTACGAAAATCAAATGTATAAGACATGATATGAATCTATAGGTGACCTTTGTAAGCAACTGGTTTGACCTTCAAAACTCTTCTTAATAGACCTATGATTCTTTTAAATGCAATTAGAAGAATAACAAAACTGTGCCGATATTGCATTAGAGAAAACAGCCATCATTTTGAAAGTCGTCTTTAAAAAAACTCTTGGTTATTTTTAGTTTCAGTGTTTCTTTTCGTTTTTGTTACTCTAATTTTATGAAATAATGTTGTTCTTGTTTCTTTGCAATCAAAATTTAATATTATGGTTTAATAATAACCGTGTTGTTTAAAGTACAACATGTAACATGTAATGATAATTAGGTATACAGTTAAAAATATAGAAAAATATTAAAATTAACTTTTAAAGTGTCTAATCTTTGACGTAATTATTAATGTCAAAATTTTGCATTTGTTTCTTATGGCCTACTGTCACAAATAAAATAAATTATTGAAAATATCGAATTCTGACCTTGATTTTCAAAATAAAATAAACACATTATATATTTTTGAAAAGCTTAAATTATACTTAATCAATATCTAAATTAATATACAGAGTGCCCTACTTAAAAAATCATAAGTGTGGTTAATATTTCAAAAACAAAATTTTCTAGACAAACACTGACTGCGCCACTGAACTTTACGTAAAAAACTTAACAAAATAAAACTTTTACCTTTTTGATAAATTAACGCATAACGGAAATACGACATGTGCATAAAAATGAAGATTTTCAAAATCACCCTGTAGATTAAAAACTAAGAGATGACAAATTTAACACCAATACCCCTAAAAGTATCGAAAATGGGACACCCCTTACCGTTGAATTGAGAACTTCCTACATTTTTGAATTTTATTATGAATTAAATTTATATGGTGTCTCATGACTGTCTGGTTACAAAACTTAGTGAGATCTCCTGTGGAGACAAGTCGATAGAATTCTTATTATTAATTCTTACACAAATCTTTGTAAGCCATTACACAGGACAAGAATATGACGCGCAGCTTATAATTTTCCCCTCTCTATATTATTTCCAGCAACCAAAAAAATCTCACCTGTCCTTGAAAAGAAAAAGCTAAAAAAGTTTGTTTTTCAGAAAATATTTCCGCAGGTTATAATGTTTCCCGCTCTATATTCTTTCCAGAAAGCAATATGCTTCAAACTTATTGACATAATTACAAGAACTTTTTCTGAAAAGTTTCAATTATCTAATTAAAGGGAAAGTGTTTCAAATAGGGTTTAATAAACCAATAATACAAAATTCATTAATTATAGTAATGGCATCAATAATTCAATAAAAACATTAATCAATTATAAGAAAATATTAAATATAATTTACTAAGTGGGTATCATAACCATGTATTTACATAATCAACCTTGATTTATTCTAATCGCTCTGACAGTATTTAGATCTTCTTTTGATTATAGGTCAAATATATGCGACAAAAGTACTTTTACTTAGGCACCGAGTAAATGGACGTCAAAACTTGACAACGTGCTCTTAATTCATAAAGAAGCTTTCTATTGTTAACTATAATAAATTAAATTTTTAAATAATGTTCATTTTCAAATTCGTAGCTACTTTATGAGTTTATTAGAACTCAAAGTAAGGATACGCAATCTTATGTCACTGGTAAGGCCTCTACACGAAATGGGATATTTGTTTACAGACTTTACAAGTTTAAACATAACTAAAATTTAACCATTTGAGTTTTTAGAACTTTCCCGAAATCAACAATGGACAACAAATTTCAACTTTTTTTTTGTTTTCTGAACAAACCCAATTTTTTTGGATTCAGCTACACCCAAATAACAAAAAATGCCTATTAAAGATTTTAGTTGGCCCACAAAAAAGATCTAAATTAATTGTTACAAAATTTTAATTCATAGAAAGGAATATACAAAATACAGATAACAATATATTGTTGGTTCAACAATAGCAATTAAATAGGACATTTTTATCATTGGATCAACAGTTTAGACTCTTATTTTGCGCTTCTTAGCCTGCCCTTTGAAAGAAGCCTCTGGGTTATCTCTCGTAATAGTCCAGCAATAGTCGGCTAACATCTCAAAGTTCCATTTTCCCCGATACCTTCTTTCCATGTTTGAAATATCCTGGTGGAACCTCTCACCGTGCTCGTTACATACCACAATTTTCCGGAAAGTAATCCAGATGAGAATCCACGAAATTAATTTTCAAGAACATATTACACCCTAGGTTTTGGTACCACGAAAGAAATTGGGCAACCAGGTCTTTATAGTTTTCTGCTTTTATGTTTCCCAAAAAATTTGTTACAACCATTTTAAAGGCATTCCAAGCGTCTTTTTCCTTGCCTCCAAATATGGA